>JAQQTP010000076.1:25757500-27110000 GCA_029884605.1 Ormosia emarginata
GAAATATAATTAAAATAAAATAAATTTAGTTTATTTTGGTTTTATTTTGAAATATATATAATGAATAAATTGGATTAGATTTTAGATTTGATTTTTAAAACAATTCAATTAATCTAAATCGATTAATATTATATAATATATTTATTTGTTATAAAATCTATATTTTTATTTGTAATAACTCTAATTTTTTATATATATATATTTTTCATTTTCATGTGACTAAATATTATTTTAACAATGTGAAATAAATTATTTATATTTTCTATTTAATTTTATTTATTATATTTTTTTTAATAAACTAAATTAATTTTAATTCATAAAATTCTAAACTATTTATTTTTTTAATTAAAACTAATTAAATTAATTTAATTTAAATTAATATAAATAATATTATATAGATCAATTAATTTTTTAATTTAGAATCTATTTAAATCCAACCGCAAGTACCCGTCAATACCCATTTTTTTAATATTGGCATTTAAACATTTATTTTATTAGTTGATACTCACAATAAATATTTAAATTTCAACAAGCTAACTAACAGCTAATTGACGATTCACTATAAAAAGATACCCCTACAACTTTAAAAGAAATATAGATATTATATATATATTTTTTTAAGAATATATAATTAAATAAAAATAATAATAATAAAATAAATATAATAAATTATATTAAATAAAATATAAAAAAAATACACTATTTACAATAAAAATATCGAAATTATTCACTAAAATATCAATATCCACATAAAAAACATGCGTGCTGGAGTAATCCCCCCGCTGGATATAAAATATGGATTTTCCATTGAAGCCAAAAACGAAACGTCGGCGTTTAAGGACCCATGCAAAGCAATAATCCACGTTAGCATCTGAGATGGAGCGGGTGGGTGGACCCCACTCCACAGGTTAATTGTGGAAAATGAAATGCTGAAATCTCTCGAGATAGGATAGTGACCGCGCCGGTGTTACGGTTTGTGATTGCGACGTGGTAAAACAGGTAATTACCGGAAGGGGGAGCGGGGCAATCTGGTAATTAGAGGGGGGTGGGACTTTCACTTCCTAACAGACAGCTGCTACTGAGAAAGAAAGAGGAAAAACAGAAACAAACTCCCATTCATTTCCCTTCACTTGCTCTTGTTGTTGGTCTGAACTCTGAACCGATGCACCACCTAACACCAAACCAAACATCCTTATTCTGATGCATTAGACAACAATGGAGGATTCCGAGGTTTTCAACTGTTCCTTCCGCCGCCAACCGCGCCTTTGTTGTCGTTGTTGTTTTTTTTTAAAAAAAATAACTTATTTTTTCTGTTCGACGAAAATTGATTTGTTTTTTTGGGTTTATGGGGAATGGTTCAATGGGGGTGGTTCTTCGTGATCTCTGGTGGGTGTTTCATCGGTTTTGGTGTTTTGGGTTTTCATTTGGTGTTTTGGTGTGTTTTTGATCAGAAATTGACGGCGTTGAAGAAGGCCTACGCCGATATCATACTCAACACAGCCAAGGAGGCTGCGGCGCGCATCATGGTGTCGGAGAGAAAAGCCATGCGCTTTCAGCAAGAGCTTGTTTCCACCAAAGAAGAAGCGCTGAGGATGCTTCTTAGGCTCAAACAAATGTTGGATTCTAAGGTGTAATAATCGTCCTCAAATGGGGTTGCTTATCATTGTTTTTTTCTAAATAATTTTTTTTTTTGCTTTTGCCTTTTCTGCTTATTGTTCTCTCTGTTTTAATTGGTGTGTGGTTGATTCGGAGACTTGCCCAGGGTTTGTTTACCCTACTTGTGTTTTATGACGTGGGTTGAGTAATTGTTGAGCAATTGTTTGCATCATTTTTATGGACTTCAAGGTAACAATTCCAATCAAATTCGAGTGGTAGTATGCACCCTCAAAATGGATGGAACCATGGGAGAAAAAAAAAATGTTTGGGAGAATTCAGATAATGAAGACGGATTATTTTCTTTGTGGAGTTGTTAAAGTACCTTGCAATCACTTAACATGTGGGTTACCTTTGTAATGGTTATGCTTGAAAGGGAGTATTATTTAAGTTTAACTTGTCCTTCCATTAATATCATCAATGTTAGCCATCTTAAACATCATGGTCAAGGAGCTCTTCAGAATCATCATACTGTTCTTGTCTCTTAATTTTTCCATCACATGGAGGGGTTCATTAACACTTACACTGTTATCATATTTGAAATGCAGGGTTATGTGTAACAGAATTGCTGCTAAGAATAATAAGGATTGACTATATTTTGATATGACATTTGTAGTGGTCATTAAAGGAATGCAATCCATATATTTTGAGAAAGTATATGGTATATATGACTCAGTGTACAGGGATCCACCAGAACTTTTGCAGTTGTCTAACTCTCCATCAATTTATGCATAAGTCTGGTTGGAGGATGGAGCTGACTTGATGATGAATGTGGACCTGATATAATAGCTGGATGCTTTTCATGTTTGTATGCATGCTAGGCTTGTTCCAGAATTGGGGAGTCATATAAAGAAATATATTTTGTATTATTGTTTCAATTTTTGAGCCCAAATTCAACTCTCTTATGGCAACTGCAATTAAGTTCCAACATTGAGAGCTTGCTACCATTATAGCACATAGTCACCACAACTATAATTTAATATGCCATCCTGGCAACTTCTATAGCTAAATCCAAGCAGTGTAGTCCTCCAAGTTAAATCATTCCTAAGGTCTTGTCTCTTATCTCTTGTTTTGACTGATTTATGGCTATTTTACAGGTTAAGGAAGCAGAGCTGACGTCATTGAGCCAGCAGAAGAAGATTGAGGAGCTTGAAGCACAGCTCCAGGAAGCTGAGGAAATAGTTAGAGACCTAAGGGAAGAGTTGAGAGAAGCACAGGCTGAGCTGGAGAATTTGACAACAAACCACCAGATGCATCCCCCAGTTGAGCAAAACATAGAGGGCAAAGTTGCAGCTCTGGAAAATTGTTTGCAGGAGAACAGACTTGATCCTTATGATGGATCTGTACATTCTGTACCTGATTCACAGTTTGAATCAGTCTCAATTTCTGACACTAGGAATGCAACTGTAAATGGAACAAATGATAGCAGCAAGCTCTGTGTGTCACATGATCATACAAACCACTGCTACATTCATAACCCTGATTTTGCATCCATAGTCATTAGGAGGAAAGAGCCTGAGCTCTACAGAAATGGATGCACTCAGAGAATACGTGCATTTGAAAGGAGCCTTTTTGATGGAAATATGTCAATTTCAGGAAATTTAGATAATGTACAGGATGAAACTTTAGTAAGAGTACATGAAGAAGGAAAAGCAATGCCCGTAACAACTAATGCCAAAGATGATATTATTTGTGAAAAGGAGAAACCAGATGAACTTAAAGTGGTGAAAGCAGATGCTGACCTTGTCAAAGTCCCTATTTGTAGAAAAAAGAGAAGATTTAGGATAAGGAAGGCTCTTCGATCTAGATTACATTCTGACCAGGTTAAGGAAACAAATAAAGCATCATATCTTTCTTATGCCGAAGGTTCTCCATGTGTATTGGATAACAATGACCCCTCAAGGGTGAATTCTTCTATGGTATCTGAAAATGAAGCTCAGAAGGATCTAATGTCTCCTTCTTTTGCTAAAGTACCCGTAGATGAAACTGCAACGATTGAGCAATCAGGATCTCACAATGATACTGAAAAAGGGGAAGTATTTCTCGTAGCTTGCAGTGCTTGGAACAAAATTAAAGATAAGGAACTGTTGGATAAATCAGATTTGACAAGACAAGAGAGTTTGTCCACTGAAAGTTTGGAGGTTCCATCTTGTAGAGCAGATGTTGAGGCAACTAATGGGTCTCCGGATAAACTGGATCCAAAAGTATCTGATTTAGATGAGAAGGTTTCTTGTCAATCTGTAAATGATAAGTTTCTGAAGTACACATTCCGGAGAAAGCGTAAGAAGGAGTCTGTTAGCATCGCTGATGTAGATTGCTCTCTAGAAAATAGCAGTTTAAAGAAGAAGTGTGGAGAGAAGCAAAATGGTCATGTGGAGCCTCAGAAGTCTTGCCCAATGACTGAATCATCTCGGGACAGCCGGCGACTAGCACAGGTTGCTCGTCAGGTTGGTGATATATATGTGAATGCTTGTTTCCCTCTTTTACTGTTTTGGGTATGCATGTTTCTGATTGCCTATCCATGCATGCGCAAACTGTGTGGTTTCGTATCAGTATTAAATAAACTACTACTCTATTTAAAAGATGGTTGTAGCCCTTTGGAAGTTGTGTCATCAGTTGGTTAAGAGTTGCTAAGTTGGCATACCTAGTTGGAAATAGACAAATAATTTCTATAAATAGTAATTTTGTGAGCCTTAATGTCAAAATTAGAAGAATATGAAAACTATATATTTCTGCTTAAATTGAATGTTTACAAGGAGGTAATATATGTAGGGAGCTGTACATTAAACTAAGCCCTAGAAAACAAGCTAATCAAGCCTACAAAATAAGCAACAATAAAGTACTAAAAAGTAAAAACAACGTCTACAAAAAACGTGAAAACGTGAGAACACGAGGCCACCGTCCATCGTCCATTCAAGGCTACCATCCACCGTCCATCAAGGAGGCCACCATCCACCAACTTTCCTAAACTAACAACATGGTTTTCCACACTCCCTCTCAAGCTGGTGAATATGCATTCTTCATTCCCAGCTTGGATACAATCGTCTGAAATATTGGACTGCTCAACCCTTTGGTAAATACATCAACAAGCTGACATTGTGTAGATACATAGGGGGTACAAATTAAACCACTCTCCAGATTTTCTTTGATAAAATGTCTGTTAACCTCAATATGTTTTGTTCGATCATGTTGTATCGGATTATGAGTTATGCTAATTGCAGACTTATTATCATAATAAAGTCTCATCGGTCCATCCCACTTGATCTTCAAATCTTCAAGAATAATCTTTAACCATAGTATTTCACACATACCTTGTGTCATAACTCTGAATTCTGCCTCTGCACTAGATCGTGCTACCACATTCTATTTTTCACTCCTTCAAGTCACCAGATTTCCTCCAAAAAAAAGTGCAATATCTTGTTGTTGATCTTTTGTCCGCTGGTGATCCAGCATAGTCAGCATCAGTGTATGCCTCAAGTACCACACCTCCATTTCTCTTAAATAAAATGCCTTTTCCTAGTGTTCCCTTAAGATACTTTAATACTCGATATGTTGCCTGCAAATGAGATTATTTCGGACTGTGCATGAATTGACTAATTACACTTACTGCATATGTTATGTCTGGTCGTGTGTGAGATAGATAAATAAGTCTTCCCACCAGACGCTGATATATTTCTCTGTCAACTATAACGTCTTCCTTTGCTTGCCCAAGTTTCATATTAGGATCCATAGGGGTACTTGTTGGTTTGCATGTTGTCTAGCCTGTTTCTTTTAGGAGATCTATAACATACTTTGTTGGAAGATAAATATACCCTGCCTAGAATGAGCAACCTCAATTCCAAGAAAGTATTTCAACCTTCCTAATGCTTTAATTTCCAGCTCCTTAGCTAAGCATTGATTCAGAATCTGTTTCTCCTTAGCATCATCTCTTGTCACTATTATGTCATCAACATACACTAAAAGAGTTGTAACTCTCCCTAAAGGAGAGTATTTAATAAAACAGTGTGTGATCCCCTTGGCTTTGTCTATACCCCATAGCCAACATAATTCTAGCAAACCTTCCAAACCACGCTCGTGGTGATTGCTTAAGGCCATACAAGGCCTTTTTCAACTTACACACAATTGTAGTATGCAAACTCTTCCAATATCCCGGTGGAACCTCCATGCAGATTTCTTCTTCTAGATCTCCATGCAAGAAAGTGTTCTTGACATCAAATTGCTGTAAATCCCAACCATAATTAGCTGCCAATGCCAATAATACCTGAACTGTGTTCATCTTTGCAACTGGTGCAAAAGTTTCCTGGTAATCAATTTCATAAGTTTGGGTATTAACCTTTGGCTACCAATCGTGCCTTATGTCTCTCTATGGACCCATCTGCTCTATATTTCACAGTATACACCCATTTACAACCCACAACTTTCTTCCCTGCCAGTAACTGCACTAGCTCCTAGGTTATATTCTTTTCTAATGCCTCCATCTGCTCATTCATGGCTTGTTTCCATTTTTCATTGGACAAAGCCTCGGGTAGGGATGGTAATGGTATTTAGACTCACAAGGAAGGCTTTATGGGATGGTGAGAATTTCTCAAAGGACAAGAAGTGTGCAAACAGGTATAGTGGTCGTTTTGTGCACTCTCTAGTTCCTTTTCTAATGGCTATAGGTAGATTTTGGTCATCATTATCCACATTAAATTTAGTTTCCTCTTGCAATGCAGGGTTATAAACTATTACCTCATTCAAAGGCTCCGTGTTGGACTCTTGGGCCTGCATAGGTTTAGAAACAACCATCTTCCTTCTTGTAAACATCTTGCCTTTGCCATACCTTACTTTCTCAAGAGCAGACTCTACTACTGGGTCAGGAATGGTTTTGGACACAGGTTGTACAAGATCGAGAATGGTTTCAGGCATAGGTTCAACAATGATTTCAGGAGGAGGATTAGGGTCAGGAAGGTCAGGAGAAGACCCGTTAGACATAGGAAGTAACGACAAGTCAAGCAGAAAATCTTCCTTATCTTCCCTTATTGAATTTTCCCCAATGTTGCACGCGTACGAGTACAGTATCGGTACCCGATACGAATACGAGTACGAGGTACGAAAATTTTCAAAAAACTGTGGTACGGGTACGTCATATAATAAATATAAAAATAAATTATATATATAATAAACTAAAATCTCACACAATAAAATATGACAGCATAACATAAAAATTAAAATAAAACACACAAATTTCAACATAAAATATAGAAATGAACTTAAATTGTTCAACCAAGACAACATTCACAATAAAAAATTACAATACTTAAGTTGTTCAACATGACAACTTTTAAAGATGATTATAAAAATCAAACTCCTATAGTCTCACTTTCATCATTTCCTTACCCATCATTAGTGAAAAGAACAGCTTCCAAATCTGGTTCATCAAGAGAGAGACTAGCAACTTCAAGAATGTCAGCCCCTTCAAATGGATCTCATTCATCTCCACCAATGTCCCACATTTTAGTCTCACCGTCATTATAGTTCTTATTCTTCCTTGAGAGGAGACAAAAATTTGTGTGGACAAAAACTAAATCTTCAGCTCTCTTGGGATTTAGCCTATTCCTTTTCGTGGAGTGGATAAAGGAATATGTGCTCCAATTCCTTTCACAACAAGAAGAAGAGAAAGGTTGTGAAAGGAGCTTCAAGGCAATGATTTGAAGTTTGGGGATTCAAGCTCCATACATGACCCACCATTCCTTTGGTTTCAAGTTCCACCTATCTTGCAAGCAATTAAATTGGCCAAGCTCTTCTTCACCACTTAAGAATTTAACAAACTCTGAAGTGGCCTCTCACCTTTCTTGAGGATTCGGAAAGTAATCCTTTAGGCATTTGTTTCTCCCCATACAAATTTCATTGTCCTTATGTGGGGGGACTCGTTTTGGAGCTTCCTCAAGCCATTTTCTACAATAATACCTATTATACAAAATATAAATTGTGATTACTATAATACAAAAACCAAAGTACATCTAAGAAAAAGTAAAAGAAATTGGAACTTGGAAGTTAATTAAATTTACCTAGGATTAAGTGAATGGGTCAAGCAATGAAGTGGTGTGCAACTTTTATTCCATCTAGAAATTAGGATGTTATACACCACTTCATAGAAGGACGAATGTTGATTCAACTCCTTTTCCTCATGTTGATAGATTGCTAGTTTCACTTGCTCAATCATACAATCCCATTTCTCATAAACCAAATGAAGGTGTGGCTTATTAGTGTCACAAGAACGAAGCATTTCATAGATGGGCTTTGTAAAGCTTAGAATATAATTAACTTTATCCCACCAAAGGTCATTCAAAATTGTTTCTTTCACAAAGGCAGCCTTTTGAGCATCATTTTCTCTATAATGAGACCATTCTTCACTAATGACCATAGATTGGAGACCATGCTTAATATTTCTAAACCTTTTAAGCATTACAATGATGGAGACGAATCTAGTCTCAGCAATAAAAAGTAGCTTTAGATGCACATATTGATTATACATGGCTAGCCTCATGGAATGATTTATGATAAAATTCTTAATGAAAAAGGCATCATCAGCAACAACAGTAATCCAATGACACTCATCATAAACACTCTCATTATTTGGTTTATTTTTAGGTGCACAAATATTTTTCAAAGCAAGGTTCAAGGTATGCACCACACAGGGTGATCAAAACATATGAGGATGAATTGATTCAACAATGGCTCCAGCAGCGTTGCAAACAGGTGCATTATCAGTAATGATTTGCACCACATTTTGTGGTCCAACCTCATCAATGGTGGACAAAATCAAATTAGCAATGTAATGTTTGTCCTTAAACTCACTTGATCCATCAATCGCCTTCAAGAACATAGGTCCCGAATCCGATGCAGCCATGAAGTTAATCAATGGTCTTCTCTGTGCATCAGTCCAACCATCAGTCACTATGCTCACACCTTTTTTCTGGTCAAGTGTCTTTGATGGGTTGAAGTAATCTCAATATGTGGGCCTTTTCTCTTTGGAACATTGTAGTTCTTATAGCATTGTAGCTAGGTGGAGGAAAACCCGAGATGGTAGTGTTTGCAGCATATGTGAATGAGCTAACAAAATAGGGATTTCTAGCCACATTGAATGGCAAACTAGCAGAGTAAAATAGTCTGGTTATTTCACATGACAAATGATCTCTTGCTTCATTATTAAATGCCCTTCCTATTGCACTTTCACTACCTATTCTTCTCTTGCTCCCATCAGAAGACATATCACCTATAAGAGAGTTCAAACTTGTAGAGCCAGAGGGTAAAGGAACTTGCACTGGATTTGCATTCTCAGTAGCCTCTCTTTCTAATTATATCATTTCTTGAAGATATTCATTTAGCACAACTTACATATACTAATTTCATGTCCTTTTTCCTTCAATAGATGAGATCTCACTCTAAAATAAGATCTCTTATAAGTTCCATTACAAAATTGCATTTCCAACTTGCATTCCCTCCTCTTGCTTTTTTACTTTGCAATACAGTCACATAAGCCCAAAGGGGACAATCATTTTCAGCTATTCTAGTTGCATATTTGCTAGTCAAAGAAGCAGAAGAGGTTGTGCCACTACTAGAGCCAGACCCAGCACCACCAACACTAGCAGAGCCTTGTGAAAACATCTGGAATAAGCAGAGAGGAGAGTAGTCGCCGGTCATTGGAGTGCCGCTTGAGGGAGAGTGGTCGTCTAGTGCCCGAGTTGGGTCACGCGAGGTCGCTAGAGCTGAGTCACGCGAGGTTACGGGTCGTGGAGTTGCAGTCGCTGGGTCCTTGCAACGCCAAACCAAAGTAGAGAAGCAGAGAGAAGAGTGAGTGGTCGATGATCATTTCTTCGGTTTATGGGTGAAAACAAAATACCTATTTTGGCTTAAACAACTGTGTTTTGGCATTAATTTGGTGGAGCCATCCCCAGTCGTACCCAACCATAACCAAATTCAAAAAAAAAAAAATTGGGTACATACCCATCGCGTACCCGACACATAGTACTGAGTACTCTATGCTTTAGAGCTTTTCCCCCTGAAGATAAGGATGGGTAAAATAAGGCTCTTCTTCACTGAATGTAACATCCATGGAGACATAGAATTTTCTGGATGGAGGGTGATAACACTTGTACCCTTTCTGAGTTGAAGAATAGCCTACAAAGACACATTTTAGAGCCTGTGGATCAAGTTTCCCCTTGTTTTGACTATGAACATGAACATAGGACACACATCCAAAAATCTTTGGGACAAGATCATTGGTAGTGTGTAGATCAGGATAGAAAGTGGAGGGAACATCTATTGGATTCTTGAATCCCACAACTCTAGTAGGTAAGCGATTTATAAGATGAGTAGTTGTTAGAACAGCTTCCCCCTAAAAGGACTTAGGGACATTTCTCTAGAATAGTAAGACTTGGGTTTTTTCTAGAATGTGACCATTTTTTTACTCTACTAGCCCATTTTGTTGTGGGGTATGAACACAGGATGACTCATGTATTATTCCTTCTTTTTGAAAACAATGCATGAGTTTGATTGAAATAGTCCCTAGCATTATCGAACCTGAATCGCTTAATACTCACCCCAAACTGATTTTTAATCATGGAATAGAAATTTGAGAGAACGGTACTAATATTTGACTTATGTTTGAGCAAAAAAATCCAGGTAACACGAGTACAATCATCAATGAAAGATACAAACTATCTTACCCAAGAGACATTAGAAATAGAAGAGGGACCCCAAATATCACTGTGAATGGGAGAAAAAAGAACAGAATTTCTGGTATTATTAATTGGAAAGGTTACACACTTATATTTGGCAAGTTCACATACATTACAATAAAAATGTTCAACATTAAGACCTTTAAACAAAGAGGGAAAAAGACTCTTAACAATAATAAAGGATAAATTTCCAAGTCTGCGGTGAACAAACCAAATTTTGTCTTTATTGGTTGAAAGAAATTTTGAGGTAAAGGAATATGGATGTCCAAGTCTGCTCTTGGTCCTGTTTAACTGAGTTGGTGCTTTAAGGAGGTAGAGGTCATCCTGTTCCCTAGCACGTTCAATTGTCTTCCCCGAATCCTTGTCCTGAAAAGCACAATAATCATTATAAAAAATCACATTGCAAGATAAATCTTTAGTTAATTTTTGAACAGAAACCAAATTTGTGGACAGTTTAGGGACATGAAGAACATTTTTTAAGGTCACTAGGGGGCTTAGTTGGACATCTCCTACACCGGCTACAGTGGTCAAGGAACCATCAGCAGTGGCTATTTTCTTACTACTTGGGCAAGGAGAATTAGGTGAAAAAATTATTGGATGTGTGGGTCATATGATCAGTAGCTCGAGTCTACAATCCAAGAATTGGTAAAGGTTGTACCCGAGGCACTTAGACCAATTGAAAGAGGAAACTTACCTGAATATGTTGAAGAACAAGTACCTCAAGGCTTCTCACGGTGGCTAATGAGTGATCTCACCCTCTCAATCTCTTCTTGGTTGAGACTGCCTAGTTCTTATGATGTTGATGCATCTTGTGACCTCCATATTGTTGAGATCGAATATCCTCCATATTTTTGCTTTCTAGGCAATTAAGGCCTCAAGTATTTTGAACAGAAATATCCAGTGATGAAGGCTGGTATCGTTGACAAAGAAGGCCAAATGATTAACAGGGCGATGAAGGCTAGTATCGTCGGCAATGAAGGCCAAATGATTAACAGGGCAAAGTAGAGTAGAAACGCAGAGGTTTCAAAGTGAAGGTGAAATAGAGGCGGTCCTAAGAAAGAATCGTTCTGATACCATGTCAAAATTAAAAGAATATAAAAACTGTATATTTATGCTTAAACTGAATGTTTACAAGGAGGTAATATATATAGGGAGCTGTACATTAAACTAGGCCCTAGAAAACAAGCTAATCAAACCTAGAAAATAAGCAACAACAAAGCACTAAAAACAATGTCTACAAAAAATGTGAAAATGTGGGAACACGAGGCCACCATCCACCGTCCATTCAAGGCTACCGTCCACCGTCCACCGTCCATTGAGGAGGCCACCGTCCACCAACTTTCATAAACTAACAACACAGTTTTCCACACTCAAGGATTTTTTTAGGGATGCTAAGAGTTGGTTTTTACATAAATCCAAGAAAAAGGATTTCATGACTTATGCTGTATTTGTCAGAAAGCTACCATTTATAAATCTAGTATTCACTAACTGTGTCAAAAGTACCAGAGAAACAAGTTGGGAGTCAGTATATGTCCTTTTATGAAGCTTGAGCTTGTGATTTTATAGTTTAAGGGAAAAAAAATTATAAACGAAGGATAATTATTGTAGCTTCCAAAGTAGATAATCGAAGGGAAAATCTCTGTACAAAAAGAGTTGAAATTTAGTAGCTTCCGGTGTAGTTGTTGGTGCTTATATATGGGACACAGTCACTTTGTACCTTCTCCATCCAGTCTTACAAATAAATTCCACAAGCGTTGAAATTTTGAAACCTTTACATGCTTTTAAGCTGGATATGAAGTGGCTATAGTTGTCTTTTAATGAATTTGGTTTTTTTCCTTTTCAGCTTGCTTTAACTGACTAATTGTATAATATATAGCTGTGGACAAGTGAATGGGGGCTTTCTTATTGATGTGTTTTACACTGGCAGATGGAAAATGTTAAATTCCATCATGAGTTTACTACTCACCACTGTAATGGAGTTAGTTTTTTCACTATTATGCATAGTACAGGGATATTAACATTGATTTATACAGACATGTGACCAAACAGTCATTATCCTTCCACATTAGCTATGTAGGAAAGTTCTCATGCACATAATTATAATCTAAGCTACTGGATCTTCTGGATGGATTAACATTAATATTTTTTAGAGTTAGTCAATATCAATTGACATTTCAAGAAAAATAAGCCGTTGTAATAACTTCTATTTGTGTTTTATCAATGCAAGTTGAGAAATAGGTCAATTTTGGAAGTATCTCCAGTTTTTGAGCTGCACCTAACATAAACGTTTCTCAAATTTGATTATTTTTGCATTAAGATGGAAGAGATTTATGAGATTCTGTCATATTCCTATGTTTGGTGAAGAAAACTCATGAGTTGATGATCATAACTTTATTCAAGTCCTTTTTGAACCGCCATTGAAGTCCCCTACTACTCCTCCAATCCTTCCCATTCTCCCTTTTACTAGCCACCCATCTCATTTTTCATGGTTAACATGCCATTCCGATACAGGCAAACAGTCTTCTTATGAAGAACTATGAATTATTGTTGCATCCTTAGATTCTTCCTTGACTTCAGGTTTCTTCTTGTTGCAAAAACATTCCCTCTTTATGGAAATCTAGTTCTTTGGACGTGGATTGTTTATTCTTAAGATGAGTTGTCCTCTAATTGCATTTGTTTCTTAATATGCTACTTTACTGATTTGTGCTAGCTATTATTCATGTCTTGTATGTCAATTTCAAGTAAGCCTTTTACAGACTCTTCCAATGGTATTGACCCTAGAATAGATAACTATTGAGCGTGAGTGCCATACTTTACCCATCAGGTATATATGGTACACTGCCGAAGCAATTACCAGACTGTTGAAAACACAAGTTTGCATGCAGCACACTCAATGGTTTTTGACTTAAAATTTGACTTATGCCAAATGATACTTCTCCACAGACTTCAATCTCTCTTAACTTAGTGTAATTATGTGTTTCTCCTGGCACGAAGTTGTACTTTGTCGAATGCAAGCTGAGTTTTTCTGATTGATTCTTGACTTCTCATGCATCTTAAATCTCCTCTTTTCTGGGTTTCGCTTTAACTTGTAAGCATTGATTGACTGCTAGCAATAGCAATGCTTTGGCTTGATTATATGATTTTGGCAATGCTTTCATTTTGTTCACTATTAACTTTGTATTTCAAATGGAGTATCAGATATACTGACATTTTTCATATAAGGAGTCTCACATTCTCTAGAATCATACTGGCTTGAATTTTTCACTTCATAATTGAGAAGCTTATTAGATATCTGGACTTGTTATGCACTATAATTTATGCTTTAATAAAAACAAAAAAAATTGTGTCCATTCTCAGCTAGATAATGTTATTTTGTGAGCGTAACTCTTGTCTGTGCTAACCTTACTGCTGTCTGAATTTTATATCAAATATCAAATACTTGCCTCTGGCTGTGACATATCTGATTGCAGGAGTTTTTATGATGGATTCGGTATTTTGTGGAAGCAAGCTTCTCTTTGACTTTGAAATAAGTTTATCTAACTTCTAAAGGAAGAATTGGGAAATAAACGGAATAGCAAATATAAATATATTTCAGCTGTATAATTTTTAGTTGGAAATGCACTTGTTTAAGCTTTACATACAATGGCACAAGGTTTAACTGGTAGTAGTAGAAAGATGCTTGTGGTTATCTAAAACTAGAGAGAGGGGGAAAACCTAACATATTTCTTTAATTTCGTTGGCAGCTCATATCTTTGTCTGAGAAGAAATGGTGGCAGTAGATCCGTCTATTGCTATGATGAGGAGATTAGATGGGAGAATATTCAAAGCACAGTCCAATGCCCTATTGTTTCTGGAGGTGGCATTTTAAGGATGCTTTACGTTGGTAGAGCTGTGGAATGTGTTAATAATATATTATTATATATTTACTTTTCTGTCATCCTTGGCAATTGCTAGCATTATATTCTATGAAATATAAATTACATATGCTGTTGTTACCCTTTTCTGGGGGTAATGTTCGCAATACAAATTTTGCTGATTATATATTTATATTCCGGCTAATGATGTTTACTTTTTCATTATTTTGCCTTTCAAGAGTAGTTATCCTTTTCATTTTCCTTCTTTCTTTGCTTAGCTATTTTGCTCTAGTATATTGTGCAATCAGGCTGTGTTTTGCTGACCGAATCGTAACTGATTATGAACAAGAATCAATAAAATGCCGAGAATGGGTGTGAACTTTTAACTCGAGATGGGAGGAGATTTCAGCAGTTTTGAATCATTTATTTATTTATTTCTTTCTTTCTTTCTTTCTTTCTTTCTTTCTTTCTTCAAGTAACATGATAAAGACTTGTTTGGGAAAAAAAAGAAAGACACAAGTAACTCGTGTAAAATTTGTGCAGAAGTTCTTGGGGTTTTTGACCAATTTGTTTTCAGTGGCAAAGATATTTATTAAATTGTCATTTTTTTAAAAATATTTATCTGAATGTCACCTTTATTTAAAATTATTTATCACATGGCGTATCCACGTTGGATATGTTAGAACGTGTGACGTATCCAACTTGGATATGCCAGAACGTTTGACGTTTTTCACCTGGATATGTCATACGTTCTGGCGTATTCATGTTGAATACGTTACACGTTTTGACGTATCTACGTTGTTACGTCACGCGTTATGACGTATTTTACTTCTATCCTTATAATTTCTTTTTTTGGATAAATAATTTCAAAAAAATGACAATTTGATAAATATCCTTATCATCGAAGGCAGATTAATAAAACATTTCTTGTATGGAAGACTTGTGTCTTCTACATGGACTTTGTTTTATTTATTTATTTTTGTAGAAAGTATAAGGAAATGATTGAGGGGATGTTATTTCATTTTAAGATAAGGGCGTGATTCGAACTTCAATGAGAGTTATCATGTTATTTATAGAAGACTTATTAATAAAGTATTATTAATATAACAAATATTTTATTTTTATTGAGTATTTTTTTATTATTTAACTAGTATCTTAATGATACTAGTTAGTCAAATTTTTTAAAATAAAAGTTTTACTAATGTATGTCACTTGGGTTATGAAATAAAAATAAAAAAAAATTAATAAATAAAAAACATAAGTATTTAATATTTTTAAATAATTATAATAATTTAATAAAGAATAATAACCGTTCCTTAACTAAAAAAAAAAAATACTATAACAACTTTCTAAAAACAAAAATTCTTATATATTTCACTTTGAGTCCACTTAAACCATAACATATATATGCAAATTAGGGTTGGAAGTGAGCCGAGTTAAGTCTAAGTCAAGCTCGCCTCATTTATAAATGAGCTTATTTTCTTAACTCAAGCTCGACTCACCTTAAGCTCACGAGCTACTCGAGGCTTAAGCTTAATGAACTAATATCGAATCTTATATTATTAAATATTTTAGACTAAGTTAGGCTCGAATTGTAACTTAATAAAATTTATGTATTTTTTTTTACATATATCAATTAAAAAATAATTAAGTCAAATTAAAAATAAAATGAAATAGTAATATATATATTAAATCAAATTATTATTATTATTATTATTATTATTATTATTATTATCATTATTCTTAAAAAATGTATATATATTTATATATTAAACCGATTCACAAGCTAATGAGTCAAATATATGAAAGATTAAGCTTGACTAATTTGTAAACGAGGCAAATTTTTCAGCTCATTAAATTATTAATAAAACGAGTTGTGATTAGTCTCATAAACTGATTCGACTCACTTCTAACCCTAATGCATTAAAAAAACCTATAATACATATATGAATTATAGAGTACTAACAAGGGTTGAGTGTATTGATAAACAAGGTATACTCTCAAGAGAGGACTAGAATTCAAACCTTGATAGCAATGCCTATGAATGAGAATACCTCATAAAAAAAGAAAATCATATGAACTATAAAGTATAGTTGCATAAGAATTTATGATATACTCATGTTATTTGTACAACTCAAATAAATGATGAACACTTTTAAGATAAGTAGTAATTTCAATTGTTTATGTGGTGATATTTTTTTATTATACGTAGAGAGTTGAAATTAGAATTTATATATTTCACAAATATTATTATGTAGTGATCAATGAGACGATAAATGATGATCTTTATTACTTATGTGATAATTTTAATTTAATCTCATTATACGTTATAAAAAAAGATCACCACATAAATAATTGAAATTACTATTTATTTTAGAGATGTTTATCACTTACTTAAATTGTCTCAAAATTATCCATTTGAGTTAAAGAAAAAACATTTTCCTTTATGATAAAAACATGATATGAACGTATGTTTAGTTCTCATTCTCAAATCTTAATCGAGGTATTTTTTTGAAAAAGATAATAATATTTTGGGCTTTTTATAATAATAGTGAAAGAATAATACGACTCTATTTATTATTTAAATTTAAATTGAACTAGTCGTTCCAGAAAGGGGAGAATATAATTTGTGTTTGTGGAAACCCTAGTTGGGTTGGGTGACGATCATATTCATATTCGTAGACGCGAATACAGAGGGAGAAATCTCGGGAGAATGGGAATAGCGGGTAAGATTGGGGATTATGCTTTCAAGGCATTCACAGCCACGCTGGGAATCGCTACCATTTACCTCACTGCCACTTTCTCAGTCAATGTTTACAAAGGCCTTGCTTGGCACAATGCTCAATCCGTACTCTTTCTCTCACTCGCACGCTCTCTTCTTTTGTTCTTGCTTTTCTAATATATATATTATGAATTTAGATTTGGTACATGTTATTTGTTTGAACGGGATTCAATCAATTTAGGGTTTGAATCGTGTTCTTAGTGGTCTATGCTATGATTGGTACTTAAGTACTGTTTGTTGGTTGCCTATCAATCAGTTATTGTGTTCAAGCAATTAACTTTGAAATTTGTTTGCTGTAAGCCATGTTCTCTTGTTTCCTTCAAGTTTCTTACATGCCCTGGCAATTGGCATACGTAGGGGCTAAATCTTTTAACTGTTCAATTCATTGCTGCTTACTTCTGCTGGTATAACATAGCATATTCATATTATGTTTGCTCTTCCTTGATCATTCCTGTTTTATGCACGTAATTTTATCTGCTGGCTCAAATTTTAATACGTATCTTGTAGCTTACTGATGACATGGCCATAAATTCTTATTTGTTGCTTAGTATATAATGCTGTTATCCATTCAAATTATCTAATCTTTTACATTTCTCTGCAATCAATTGTGTCGTTATTGTTTTGGTTGAAATCTTGATTTTTATGTCAAGTCTACCGTTTACTTGGTTTGGATGTGTTCTTTTCAAATGCCGCCAAAGTATGGGCTTAATGTCTGTGTTGGATTGATATTATGGACTTTGTTATGATACCGTGATTTTACTTTCAAATTTCCTTGAGCAGAGATATCTTTACCTAATGTATGATATTGTTTGTGCAGAAACTTGACAAGCAAGATGCTGATGAGCAAGCTCCATGATTTGATCTCGTAAGCATAACCACCTTGATCAACTTGTGAAATTTCAAATCCTGTTTTGTTGAAATATTATGTGAGCTTCTTTCTTCAGATTTTTGACTTGATTGGCCAATAACTAAATGGCCCATCGTGAGTCTTAATAACTTGCTTGGCTATAAGAAGTGAAAAGTGATCTTTTTTATAGATTGTATCTGTACATTACTATTTATTTATGTGTTATATGCCTGAAGACTTTCTGGAATCTGCTTTTGGACATATACGAGGGTAGTTAATAGAGTTGTATTGAGGATGTTGATCGGCCATTTTGCAATCTAGTTTATTTGAGATAATAATCCTTATGTCTCTTTTGTGAAGCTCTTCTATAGTCTTCCTTTCATGAATTTGTTGTGTTAATTTTTTTCCTAGTAAGTTATAGTTGTATTATTCCGTGTTAAACTTTTTCACACCGATAGTAAATCAAAATTAAATTCTAAGTTGACTTGAATCACCATTTATCTATTCCGGTGGTAATAGTTTTCTGTTCCAGTATTTGAAGTTTAAAATGATTTTTTTAGAACATTGAAAAGTGTTTGGATTGTGAACTCAGGGCTTTTATTCACTTGTTATAACATTTGTATGGCAAAAAGTTTCTACTTACTTTTTATTTTCATTTTCATTTTGGTCTTTAATCGATATTTATTTTGTTTTAGCTTTTAAGTTTCAAAAGTTAAACAATGGTTTTTTTTCTCCTAGCCTTTTCTCTCATTTAAAGACAGTGGTCAGTGGCATAATTGCTTTATGTGGCAACTGGCAACTAGATGGCAAGAATAACTGTTAATTGAAATCTGGTATACCTAGTAAGATAAAACGATGTGGTTTGAGCCAAGCCTTTCTGGCGGGGGGGAATAGAAAAGACCAAGCCTTCACCTTTGCCACTATCGGCCTGTCGGGGCTACGTCTGATGAACCAAGCCTAGTGACTGTGGGCTAGTATTGCTATTGATTTTGATTGAGACCCATCTTGTGCCTCCAAATGAATGAAGAGAAATAATTAGTGACCAATGAATACGGATGAAACTAAAAATCACATGATAAATCCTTAAACGAAGCTACCATATTTCTTCCCTGTTTTTTTTTTTCCCCTTACATTTAAGATTCACTTCTGCCCCGTTTGACCGTAACTCGCGTTCTATATTTGATTGATGTTAACAATATATACCAATAAAGTAAAAGCATTTTAAAGTTGTTTTACACAAAGAAGATGAATAAAAAACTCTGAAGTGTTTTCTTAACGTTTCCCATAAACTTTCTATTTGGATAATTAACTATATATATGATAAACATCGGGGCAAAAACTCTACATATATTTGATTATAAACCTCTAGAGTAGACATGAATTTTTCTTATTTCTCATTAATTTGTCTAAAAAAAGTTTAACGTTTTTTCTAAAAATTTAAAATAATAAAATTTAAAATAAATCTCAGCAAAAAGATTTTATATGTGAAAATAATTATTCATGTGATTTTATGTCTAATACTAGTCTACTTTTTTAAGATACATACAAATTTACGGTGAAAGAATTGTTACTCTAATTCAGAATCAGGACAAACCCTAGACTAGCACTTATAGAAAACTTGTAAATAACCCATCAATAAGAGACTCTTAAATTAGTCATAAATAAGTAATAACCCATGAGTAGGTGATGACCCTTAAATTAGTCATAGGCCAAACGCCACCAGGAGAACTCATACATTTTACTTCCCTACCATTACGTTTAAAGGTGGAATTATGATCATCCGGAATTTAAACAAGCCTAAACCCCCTCATTCCTTGAATCCCAAGGTAAGATCCAAATCATTGGTAGTTCTTCATTATTCATACTAACGTAGCTACCAGTGCAATGCACATGATAACTTTATTTATTTCATTATAGAATTAAATTAAGTTAAAATAATCATTTAATTATTTTAACTAATGTCAAACATTTTGCATTTTCAATGTAGAAAATGGGAAATTATAAGCCACACAATTTTTTTATTTGATGAACCACCATTTTTATTTTTTAAGCAATGAAATTTAATTAGTATACACTGTAACTGTAAAAGAGTTTTAGTATACCTCACTTAAACGTCTATTTGTATCTTGAGAGGTTAATCTCTTACTTATCGAAGATGAGATACACTAGAAAAAAAATAAGATCCAATATTTTTTTAACACATCATTATAACAATATGTTTTGTTTAAAAGATATAGCTAATAAAATCAACTTGATAAATGATAATATAATTAGTGTCAACAATTTATTGTTTAATAAACCCTACGTAAATGATTTAAGTATTGACCGAATTACTACTTCATGTGATAATAAAAAGGTTATTTAACAATAAAAGTACATATATAGCAAATACATATAAAACCACAAATAAAAATCATATACTATCATAAAAATAAATATTTATTGTAAAACATGCATATTTTGCATGTGGTTGATGACTATCTTAAATTGATTTAAAGGATATCATTAGTAAGGATTTGTGGTTATAACTTTTGGTGTGACTAATTACCTTATAACCATAACACTTACTTTGTAACATTTTGCACATAATGGTGCATTGAACCACTTCTTCATCCTTTATATTTAGAGTCCTATATAAGGGCATGATCCCCTATGAAAAAATGAGGAGAATGATGAAATACAACTAGTTCCTGAAGAATTAGATTTTGAGTTTGTATTTCCTTATCTTGATTTCTCTATTTTTCTCTTCACTATTTACAACTTCTTATCTTGATTTTTATATATTTTATTCTCCATTTATAACATTTATCAGTACGATCAAGTCTCTACAGTATAACTAAATTCTCCAAGTTTATTTTTATATATTAAGGTAAGAAATTGTTTTCTTTAACATGTGTTATGCATATATCCTTTGTTGAATGATCAAAGTATTTTTATTGTTTAAATTCTTAGTTATTCATCTAATTTTTTTTAAGTGTCTTTAGAATATCAAATCTCACGAAATTTGAATCTGTTGCTCTTGATATTTCTGGAAGAAATTACTTATCATTGGTACTTGATGTTGAGATTCATCTTAATACTATGGATCTTAGGAATACTATAAAAGAAGGAAACCAAGCATCCCTGCAGGATCATACAAAAGTAATGATTTTCGTTGACACTATTTGCACAAAGAATTGAAAACTGAGTACCTTACTATTAAGGACCTATTAGCCCTTTGGAATAATTTGAAGGAGAGATATAAACACTAAAAAACAGTGATTCTTCCAAAAGTTTACTATAATTGGATTCACTTGCATCTACAAGATTTTAAAACCGTAAGTGAATATAATTCAGCCTTGTTTAAGATTAACTCTCAATTAAAATTATGTGGAGAAAAAATTACTGATAAAAATATGTTAGAAAAAACATATTTTACTTTTCTTGCCTCAAATATGCTCTTGCAGTAGCAGTATCGAGAGCGTAGATTCACAAAGTATTCTGAGCTAATTTCTTATTTACTTGTGGCTGAATAAAACAATGAGCTTTTGATAAAAAACCATCAATCTTGTCCAACTGGCTCAACACCATTCCCTAAAGTGAATGTGACATTTTCTCAAGGTCGTGGACGAGGCCGTGGTAGTAAAAGAAGTCATGGTAGGATAAATTATTGGACCCGTGCTAATCCTCCTCAAAGTTTTCAAAGCAAATGTGCTGAAAGGAACCAAAAGAAATGGGTCAACAATGAGAGAAATCTTGAAAAAGAGCAAAATAATGAAAATATTTGTTACAGATGTGGAACAAAAGGTCATTGGTCTCACATATGTCGCACTTCAAAACACCTAGTTGAACTTTACAATGCATCACCAAAAGAAAAGAGAAAAAATATTGAAGTGAATTTTTCTGAACTTATTAGTCCTACTCATGATAATGAGTCTCCTATGAATGTTAATTTTGATGTTTTTGATTTTTTTGAAAACTATAGTGACAAGATTGATCATTTGATTGGGGATGAAAATGTCTATTATTGAAAAATGTTTATGTTTATGTTTATGGTATTTTGAAGTTTATCATTTGTAATTTTTCATTAAAGTTTTATTTATAATATGAATATCAATGATTTGTATATTTCTTGTTTGTTGCATCTTTTTAATTCTTACAAATATATTTTTATGCTAGATAATGCAAAATAAACTTGATATAATGGAAGATGACATATGTTTAGTGGATAGTGGCACAACTCATACAATTCTTCATGATAAAAAATATTTCTTACAATTGACATTAGCTGAAATTAATGTTAATATTATATCTGGTTCTGCAAATATAATTGAAGGCTCTGGAAGAGTCTAAATTATGTTCCCAAATAGGACAAATTGTATATTGATGATGCGTTGTATTCTAGTAGATCCTGAAGAAATCTACTAAGTTTCAAAGATATACATCACAATGGGTAAGATGTTGAAACAAAAAATGAAGGACGTGTAGGATATCTATATATTACCTCTACAATTTCGAACCAGAAATTCATATTAGAGAAAGTTCCAAGTTTCTCATGTAGATTATATTTTTACAAAAATAAGGGTGGTTGAGTCAAATTATATGCACCAGAAGTGCTTAGATCCTAAAACTTTTATACTCTGACATGATCGTCTTGGTCATTCAGGTTCAATTATGATGCGACATATTTTTGAAAATATATATGGACATCCTTTAAAGGATCGAAAAATTATTATGCATAATCATTATTTTTGTACTCCTTGTGCTCAAGGTAAATTAATTGTTAGACCTTCCTCATCTAAATTATCTTTGGAGTCTCCTGATTTTCTACAAAGAATACAATGTGACATTTGTGGCCCAATCCATCTATCTTGTGAACTATTCCAGTATTTCATGGTTTTAATTGATGTTTCTACTCGATGGTCATATGTTTGTTTGCTTTCAACTCGTAATGTTACTTTTGCTAAATTTCTTGCCCAAATAATAAAGTTAAGATCAAGTTTTCTTAACCATTCTATCAAGTTAGTTCGTTTAGATAATACAAGTGAGTTTACTTTAAAAGCCTTTTCTGATTATTGCATGTCAATAGGAATTAGTATTGAGCATTCCATTGTACATGTTCATACTCAAAATGAATTAGTTGAATATTTTATTAAGCGTTTACAATTTATTGCTAGACCTATACTTATGAAATCAAAACTTCTTGCATCTAATTGGAGACATACTATAGTTCATGTTGCATCTTTGGTTCGTATCTGACCATCTGCATATTACAACTTTTCACCTTTACAACTTGTGTTTGATCAACAACATAATATATCTCATATTAGAATTTTTGGTTACGTCGTTTATGTTTCTATTGCACCCCTTCAATGAACTAAGATGGCCCCCAACGTTGCCTTTGTATTTATGTTGATTTTGACTCTCTATCTATCATTAGATATCTTGAACCTTTAACTGGTGATCTTTTTAGAGCAAGATTCTTAAATTGTCAATTTGATGAGTCAATTTTCTCGTCATTAGGGGAAGAAAAAGGTCAAGGGTCCAAAGCACAAGAAATTTGTTGGAACACACCAACATTGTCCAATTTTGATGCATGCACAAATCAACGTGAACTTGAAGTTCAAAGAATAATTCATTTGCAGAATGTTACAAATCATTTGCTAGATATTTTTGTTGACACCCAAAATGTCACTAAATCACATGTGCCAGCTGCAAATACTCCTGCATAATTAATTGTCCCTGTAGGATATCTTGTGGGTATGGCAGCCAATGAATCTAAAATACGCCAGAAGCATGGTAGACCTATTGGTGCAAAGGACATTGTTCCTCGAAAAAAGAAAGAAATGAAAAACCTTCAAAATGACGTTCTAGAAGAGGTCATTAACATTCTTGAAGATGTCAAAAGCAATATAGATCAACAACCTCATATTTCTAGGAAAGCAACCCTAAAAGTAGTTCTGGTACCACTAAGTTATGAGATCTCATTAAAATATAAAAATATGAGGGGAAGAAATAAAGTTGTTATTGATAATATTTTTGTATATGCAATTGCTTCTGAAATTATCAATGATAATGAGCTTGAGCCTTAAAGTGTAAAAGAATGTCGACATCAAAGTGATTGACCAAAATGAAAAGAAGCAATACAAGCTGAGCTAAATTCTTTAACCAAACGTAATGTACTTGGACCAGTAGTCCAGACACATGAAGATGTCAAACCTGTTGGGTATAAATAGGTCTTTGTACTGAAAAGAAATGATCTAAATGAAATTATGAGATACAAGGCTCAACTTGTAGCACAAGGCTTTTCACAAAGGCCTTATATAGATTATGAAGAAACTTACTCCCCTGTTATGGATGTAATTACTTTCAGATTTTTGATTAGTTTGACAGTCTCTGAAGGACTTGACATACGTCTAATGAACGTTGTGACAACTTATTTATATAGATCATTAGATAATGACATATATATGAAAATTCCTGAAAGATTTAAGATGCCTGAAGCATATAATTCAAAACCTCAACATGTGTACTCTATTAAACTTCAAAGATTCTTGTATAGGTTAAAGCAATCTTGACGCACGTGATATAATCGTTTAAGTGAATATTTATTGAAAAATGGATATGAAAATAATCTTGTTTATCCTTGTGTTTTCATCAAGAAAATGAATTCTGAATTTTCTATAGTCGTAGTTTATGTTGATGATTTAAACATAGTAGAGGCTCCAGAAGAGATGTTTGAGACTGCAAACTACCTAAAGAATGAATTTGAAATAAAGAATCTTGAAAAGACAAAGTTTTATCTTGGGTTTCAAGTTGAACATTTGGCAAGTGAAATTCTTGTGCATCAATCATCTTATATAGAAAAAATCTTGAAACAATTTTATATGGATAAATCCTATCCATTAAGCTCCTCAATGGTTGTTCGTTCACTTGATGTAAAAAAAAAAATATCATTTTCGTCCACGAGAAGATGATGAAGAAATTCTTAGTCCTGAGTACCATATCTTAGTGCAATATGAGCACTTTTATACCTTACAAACAACACTGGACTAGATATAACTTTTGCAGTCAATTAGTTAGCAAGGTTTAGTTTTGCACCAACTCGAAGATATTGGAATGGAGTAAAACATGTTCTTCGTTATCTATGTAGCATATCTGATATGGGTTTGTTTTACCTAAAAGGAAAAAAGTCAAAATTAGTAGGATATGCTGATGATGGTTATCTTTCTGATCTACATAAAGCTCGATCACAAACAGGTTACGTGTTCACTCATGAAAATACTGCTATCTCATGGCGATCTGTAAAGTAAACAATCATTGCTACCTCATCAAACTATTCAGAACTATTGGTCATTCATGAAGCAAGTCGTGAGTGTATATGGTTGAGAACTATGATCCAACATATTAAAGGAACATGTGACTTATTAAAGGAAAATAATGAGCCAACAATATTGCAAGAGGATAATGCAACATGTATTGCACAAATCAAAGGAGGCTATATAAAAAGTGATATAACTAAACACATTTCACCAAAGTTTTTTACACTCATGAACTCCTGAACAAAGGTGATGTTGATATTTGTAAAATTCGTTCAAGTGACAACCCAACTGATCTATTTACAAAGGTATTACCAACTTCAATTTTCAAGAAGCATGTGCATAACATTGAAATGCGTCAATTTAATGACCTTTCATAATTGATTATATTTTGAGGGGAAGTTGCCTATGAATATTGTACTCTTTTTCTTTCGCTAAGTTTTCATCCCACTGAATTTTTCTTAGTAAGGTTTTAACGAGACACATTCATAGTGTATAGTCATCCAAAGAAAAGTATTGTAAAACATGTACATTTTGCATGTGGTGAATGACTATCTTAAATTGATTTAAAGGATACCTACCATTAGTAAGGGTTGATAATTATAACATTTGGTGTGACTAATTACTTTATAACCATAACACTTATTTTGTAACATTTTCCACATTATGGTGCATTAAATCACTTCTTCATCTTTTATATTTAGTCTTATATAAGCATATAATCCCCTATGAAAAAATGAAGAGAAAGATAAAATACAACTAGTTCTTAAAAAATTAAATTTTAAATTCGTACTTCTTTGTATTAATTTTTCTATTTTTCTCTTCGCTATTTATAACTTCTAGTCTTGATTTTTATATATTTTATTCTTCATTTATAACAATATTCATATCTTAAATCTTCACATTCTTTTCTACGCGATACAAAAATTATCACTAACGTAAAATTTCAATCATCATTCAAAGTCTCTTTAGTGTGACTTAGAATAAAAACTTCAATGATAATATTTATAGAAAGTTATGTTAAGAAGCTAACCCATAATAATTGGTAGTTCTTCATTATTCATATGCAAGTCCAACTGTCCAAGGGACAACCTAGAAAGCGCTGGGGATGGGTTTGCACAGGAGAATCTTATTGCTGTCGGAACCTTTTCCTTTCGACTATTTTAGAAGTCGAACCTAGGCTTCATACTGGAAAAAAACCTTAAAGAAAGGCACGATGAGAGGGGAAGGAGATAATAATAAAATAGCATTGTTATCCAATGATGAAATGCCATTGCCAGGAGCGCAAGCCAGTGAACCCCTTTAACATAACTGGAATACAACGCAATACTTAATCATACAACAAAAAAATAAGCAGCCTATCACCCCCGACCCCTCTATACATATACAGATTCACCCTCATTTAAAATAGTGTGGTATTTAGCCGTGATCTTACTCCAATCTGCTGTTCTTGTCCAAGATTTAGCATGAACATGCAAATGAAATACACTAAGATGTAGAATGAATGGTCTAGCCAGCGTCTCCGCCTTCTTCAACAGTAACAAAACCACATGGAGTATTTTCGAGTATCACAAGAAGTTTATATATTCTGATTAAATCATAGTCACACTCCCAATCAAGGGATCTTCCATCAAAGCTGATTGAGAATCAAAAGAAGATCAAACTTGCAGTCTAGATTATGCAGCACATCTGCTAAAAAGTAAGAAATACGGGAGGAAAAAAAGGGCATACGAGTTAAGAGTTGCACTAATTGATGTCATTAACCTCAAAATTGCGTGCCGATAGGCAATAGTAGCTAAGACTAAATACCTTGTCTAGAGGCAATTAGAAAGCGAACCTGCTTTTTAAATTGGCTCTGATCTTGCAAAATCCCTCGAATTGGTATGAACCTCTGCCAGCGGATTAGAGATGAAGCCTCCATCAAGCCTGAATCTGTGGTTTGTCAACCTAGTTTCAGCATTCCTGTCAGCCTTGTAGTGCATGGCAGCTAGTGATGGGGTGCCACCCGATCTAGAGAACTGGGAGGATGAATACCGGCCCTGTGTTTTCCTCCAGAATTTGGAGCTCAGAAATTCTGCTCCAGGTAGGAAGCAACATGTATTACCTTGAACATCAGATTTAGTCATCCTTCCACTTGATATAGCCAAATCATAAGAGATCTCATCCAATGCCAACTCAAGGCCATGTACACGAGTCTCTAAGGAACGCATTCCATTTTGTGAGCTTCCAATGAATTTCTGTAAGAATATTGGGGAGCATGTTGGAGATGTTCGTCATTAAAGGATTGGCACACATGCTACATGTAAATATATAAAAGAGAGAAAAAGATTAAGTTTAAATAAACACAATCAAAGTATTATCCAGCCTTCCTTCCTGAAATTTGCAGACCTAAGCAGCACAAATAAAAGAATCTGTTTGAGGGAACTTGGTGTTAAGCATTAGGAACAAACCTGCAGAAGATCAAGTAGGCTTGACTGCTGCTTCTCAATTTGATGTAACTGGTCACGGATCAAAGATAAATCTTCACTCTCTTTGTCATTCCTAAGGAGATCTTTAGTGACATTACTGACAGGAACTGAGTCTTGACTCTCTTCATGATATGGAACCACCCGAGATCCAACTTTGGACCCACCAAACTTTTGTATTTTGTTGTCAGGATTTTTATTGGATAGAGCCCGTTTCATTTCTGGCTTTAAAAATCTGCTTTTATCTTTTTTGCTTCTTTCCCAAACAGTTTCATCCCTCTCCTGAAGATCACCCTGATCAGCCATGGCCATGGAGGGAGCATTAGACACGGCAATTTGAACATCATCCCAATTCTTATGGTTTAATTTTCGCGAAACAACTGAACTCATTCTCTTATTACTACTTAAAGCACTTATATTCTTAGCATTGCTAGCAGAAGAACTATCTCGTGGACTGAATTTGCTAACAGGAGTGGATTTCTTCCGCAAATTCGCCATTACTGAAACAGGGCTACATGAATTTTGAGAGACTGGGGGATAGCGCCCATCACTTGCATTCTCTGAACCAAAAAGCAAAAACCCAGAAAGAGGTATAAAAAACAATCAAAGACAATTCAACATAAACAGATTAATCACACAACCAGACAGAGACACTAGTAAATTGATGACCCAAATAAATTCTAGTTAACAAAAATTCTGAATTTATTAAGATCAAACAACCCCAGATTGAGCATCACCTCCAACTTTTTTATTTACCCTTTATTTATCATGTTTTCTATTTTAAGGCTGTAACAGTAAACAAAACACAATCCGTGTTTCTATTTCTGCAAAGAGATCTGACACTTACTCATCTCGGATTCTCATTGGCAAAATCAAGCAAACACTAGATAGACAAAAATTACATACCTTTTGAAGAAGATTGCGATTGAGGAGGTGGCGAAAATTCATCCGAAACATCAGGAATCTGCTTCCACGCTTCCAACATCTGATTCATAACTTCCCGAACTAACTTTACCTAAACCAAACAACACATAGACACTCAATTCACTTTCACATTACCATAAATAAACAACAACTACAGAGGATGGGAATTAAAAAAAAAAAAAACATAGCAAATGTTTTCAGAAGCAAACCTTATCAAATCGTCGATTCTCGAAAACTTTCAAACACCCAGCCTTGAATTCTGACAAGAACTCCCTCTCCACGTTCGCCAACACCGCCAACGCCTCCGCCGCAGCCTTCCTCGCCCCCCAATCGTCGCTGCTCAACGACTCCACCATGCAAGGAACCAAACTCCTCAACGCCGCGTGACTCGACGCGCCACCAGCCTCGACAACGCTTCCGATCAGCGTCAACAGCGCAGGCTTCGCCCTAAACCCCTCGCGCTTCAGCAGCTTCTCGAACTTCGGTAACAGCTTCGCCAACCTCGCCGGGTCCGGATCCGGGGCTCCGTCAATCGCCGAAGCCAAACAAAGCGCCGCGCCAACCTGCGAATTCTGGTCCTGCTCCGTGAACAGCGCCTCAGCCAACGGCTTCAGGAAGGTGGAGAACGGTTGCTTGGTGACGTGGCGCGACAATGCCGAAACCGAATTGACGCAGGCGGATCGGACCGACGAATCCGGGTCGCGGAGGCGGTGGACGATGGCGGCAAGGATTTTGGAGAGGTAGGGGGAGAGCGCGTTGCAGTGCGTCTCGGAAAGAAACCCTAAGAGGTTCACGCATTGCTTGCGAACTAGGGATTTGTCGGAGGCATCGGTGGAGAGTATGCAGGAGATGAACACCGGCATGGTGGTCGGGTCGAGGTTCCGGGAGATGGATTCGAGTTCAGTGGCGGCGATGGAGTGGGTGTCACGGTCGGAGAGCTTGGTGAGGCACGTGAACACCCTCTGCTTTATGTTCTTCTGCTGCGGCGGCGACATTGTGATTTGGATGGTGCCAGAGTTTCCGGTTGCGGTGGCGGAGTGGTTAGGATCGCGGTGGTGGAGCAGGTGGAATTCCCGGTAACATTGCCGGAGCGCCGGTGACCGGTTTGTTTGGTTTTGTTTGTGTGGGAGTGAAATGAGCGGTAGCGGTTTTATGTGAGGTTGCGGAGAGTGAGGAGTGAAGGTGAAGACGGAAACGGCGTGTCGTTTTTTAATTATTTGAGCGATAAGATCGGCTAAACCAAAGTGTCGTCTGCTTGATAGGGACATGATTTGGTTTGGGGATTTTTTTTTTTTTAATTCCCTTTTTTTCACTCTACTCAAGGGCTGGTTGTATTCGTTTCCATGGTGGTGACTGAATTCTAAATATGAGAAGAAGACATAACTGAGAATTCCTAATCTTGTGCTAATTTGTTGGTTAAGTGATGCTTTTAAAATTAATAATAAAATTGCTGGTGATATATGATTGGACCCCATTTTATATCAGATCAAGAACTCTTTGATGACTACGAAGCTTATGTTTACCCAAAAATGCAGCTTCCTTTACCGTTAAATTTAAAAGGATTTAATTTTGATTCATTTACTATGTTAATAAATTATGTCATATTTTTATTGAATGTAATTTTTTTTAATAATAGTGATAATGAGGTTTGAATTAATAATTTCGTGTAAATTTTATAATGTGTTTGGATTATAATTAATAAATTTAAGTTTAAATTAACTTAATTTTGTAAATTTAAGTTTAATTGAAAGTGAATTTATAATAATGTAATTTATATTTAAAAATTTTTATTTAAAAATAAGTTTAATAAAATAAATATTATTTAAATAAAAGATTAAAATTATTTTTAAAATAAAATTTTAAAAAAATATTTTTTAACAAATTTTTGTTCAATAAAAAAATAAAAAATTATACATTCATTATAATTGAATTTGAGAATCATCATTAAAGTTAATAGAAATAAAAAATTCTCAAACAAAATTAAACGTTTTTTGAAACCTTAAAAAGTATATTTGGATAGCTAAAATAAAATCAAACAAGCACATAATCATTCACTATTAGCTAATTCTAATGACATTAATGTAAAAATTCTATATTAACATGATATTTTATTTTATTTTATTAATAATATAAAAATTCTATATTAACAATTAATCTAATTTGAATTGTAAAGTTAAACTAGCAAGTCATAATTAAATGTGCACTGTAGCTATGTTTTAACTCAACCATGCAAAAATGGCCTTTCTAAATTCATCCACGTGTACATCTGCTTCTTAAATGCTCCCGCAGTGGTATAGCGACCTACCTAGCACCACAAACAATAAAATGGATTCGCGAGAAACGTCAATGGCATAATGGCAGCACTGTAATAATCAGGATTGTGTATTGCATTTGCAGCAGGGAGGTGAAATTATTATAAGGCACTTAAAGGAGGGCCTGGCCTGTGACTATCAATTATGTCTTGCAGGGAATAATCAATCATGGGTGGTGACTGGTCAGTGATGACGTTTAGGTCTACCATTGTTATTAAGGTGTCAGGCAGGTGAAGGTGCCACGTCATTATCGTTCAAAAGTTACTATGCTCAGATCCCAGTTGCTGAAAATTTTACTCTACGCAGGCTCGTAGTTGCATTGCCTCTCATGACTAATTAAGGCTGAGTTTGTCGCACAAGGAGACCGAGTGAAGTACTTTCCTAAATATTGATCCAACTGGTTCAGCGGCTTTAGCATGATATAATGAAACTAACACTAAATATTTTAATAATTACGAAGCTGAAATAAATACACAAACACATAGTTAAGTGCTAGCCTTTTTTTTTTTTGGACTATAGTTAAATGCTAGTCTCGATATGAAAATATGAATTTTTGAACTGATAATTAATCAGTTTCATAACATGCATAAGAACTTCTGAAAAGTTAATTGTATATTCGATTTCTAATTAAGGAGAAAGTGGTTTATAAAAAATCGTATATATATATATATATAGACTTTCCCGAAATTACATTAGTCAATTCCAAGTTACCAAATTCTCAACCTTTTATGCAAACTGCTATCAATATTGAATAGTGTATCAATATCATTGGTCGTGTATGACATTGGGATATAGCTCCATGGTAAAAATCAGACAAGGTTAACGATTAAGATCTTAGTTTCAATATCATTAATCAAACATGTATGTACATACTTTTGAATTTGTATCACAACTACAATAAAAGAGAGTGTACCGGTTTAACCAAAGATAATTATGATGGTCATTGTCATTCGGTACGTTATTGTTGTCTAAGGTGAGTGGGATCTAGAAGTTGCAGTAGTTAGGACCCATGTCCTTTATTTGCAAAACATTTGTCAGAAGTAGGTCGAATTAACCATATCTTATTTTAATCGCGTTCAAATATTATACTAAAATTTGTACTTAATTAAGCATTACATAGTTATCAAGGTGCTAAGATGATTCAATGTTGAACCTACTCACAGCGTGGGTCTCAATCTCCGCACCAACCTTTCTTCTTTATACATACAAACAGTTGTAAGGAGCTTCGATTGACGGAAAAAGCAGGCCCATCAAGATTAGCCAGTTTGCGTTAGTTGGAACTTTCATTTCATTATTCAGATCAAATAATGAACTGTGTGGCATGCATATGCAAATCATCATCTTCTTCTCAAGGAGGGGAAAGAAAAGAAAAAAAAAAAAAAACGCCTGCACAACAGGAATTCCTGTTCTCCAATTTTTCATTGGATCTCAAATTGCGTTAGTTGGTATTATGTGACAGTTTTTTGGTCCAAATAGGGATATTTGCTGCAGTCAGTTGGACTGACAAATATAAAAGGTTGGAATTATTAATTAATTTGCTTTGGCTTAACAAAAGTAGATAAGAAAATTCAATTATTACCGGAACCAAGTTGGTGAAATAAAACTAATTTCCTAGTTTTAATTTGGGGTATGATTATCAAACAAATAGTTCAAGGTCTAACACTGAATTCTGTCACATAAGGCGCATCAATGAAAATAAATTAAGAAATGAGTAACAAGTTTCATAGTTATATATTCAGTGGCGTAAAAACTCAGCTTGATAATCATTAAGAATAAACCTTCTGATTCTAATAGCTTTTAGTTTTGTTTTCTTCCCTGAAAGCTGTGTTCTACCTTGTGATGGATATGCACGTCTAACTTTCAAATAAAAAGAACGTATTAAAACTGATTAAGGTCCATTCACGGCAAAGATATTGTTACGAGAAATTGGCTAGCTAGGTGATAAATTTGATGGTGTTATTTACAATCATCCATACAAGATTGAAGGAAAAGGACTAGTCTCTTTTGAATTTGTGAGCAGCCTTGGTTTGCATTATTATCTGTACAGATACATCTATATTTTATCCATGTCGATGTATAAAAAAACAGCTGAAAGTGATTTGTCGGTTTTTGTCTTCATAATTGTGCCCATAATTGAACTATACACTGTTACAAGTTTGTCATAGCCAAACATTTTCAATGTTCTTTTATTATTATACAAACTTCCGAGTATACTTTTGTGTTTCTTAGCAACCGGCAAAAAAGGGGGGCTTTGCTTACTATTTCTTAAATTTTAATCTGGACACTTCTTAAAAATTATAGTACACTTAATAATATTTGAAAAATATAGTACACTCAATAATATTTGAAGTATATTTTATGGATCGCTTGTATTCGTGGGATTGTTTTGACGCGTTAATGATTTATGCTTTCAATATTATAGATATATATTTGACTCCATTTAGTGATTTGAATTGGCTTGCCATCCACTTGATTTGGTTTTTAGTATGCTGAGAATCTTCTGAGAGAAAAAAAAAAGTTAGACTCAACCATGGAGGTTGGAATTGGTTAAAATTTTAAAAAACGTTTTTCGTACACTAAAAAATTTGTAAATGAGTTAAAAAAATAAAAAACATAAAAATTAGATAAATAACGAGCTCGTAAAATTTTATGCTTTATACAAGAACAATTTCACGTGGGTGAAGTAATTTGATTAATTGGTTTAAAAGGAGAGAAGCTCTTAATAGTAACTTGTTAGCTCTCCCCATGACGTTGCAATCCAGCAGCCGTGCACTTGGAAATCCAACCACAAGAAATTAAGGAAGTTTAGGGTGTGACCAACACAGTAAAATGAAGACATGCTTTTGAAAACATGTGTTATAATTATAAATTGTAGTTAAATATTATAAAATTACTTTATGTTTATAATAACCATGGATTTTGAATTTAACATCTTTCTTTTTGGTCTTTTTTGGTATTATATTTCTTTTTATTTTTTAGTTCATTTGGATTTAGTAAAAAAGACAGCCAAATAACGCCATCCATCAGATGTGTAACATCACTAGTTAGCACAGAAATACTTTGAAAAATAGTAAAAGATATAAAATAAGAAACTTTGGAAGGTCGAAATCTAAGGGGACAAAATCATAGAAAACAAGTTTATTGGAGTTTGGGTACAAGGCGGATAAAGTACCTACGTTATTCTCTATGAAAAAAATCAGTTCTTATGTAATTCTAAATAATATATTTAGTTATTTATATTTATTTTACACTAGTTTAATGATATAAATTAAATTCTTGTTGACGTGTTATACTTTGATTGCAGTCTCACAAGTAGATGATAATAATAATAATACATAGAAGTCTCTCTCCCAAGTCCCAACCCAACACATAATTATTTAGGAGGATTCTATAATGGAGCTAATAAAGTGTGGTCCATTTATGGTCCTAAAAATATAACAGGTAAACTGATTTTTAAATTTTTTAAATTATTATTACCTTTTACAGTTCAGTTTACAAAATATTTGCAGTTTAATCCTTCTAATTAGGACATGGCAGCTTCTGCCCAGATGGAATCATCTTAACACTGGCAAGCAAGCCCTCATTCATTGTCCCCCAAAAATGGACGAAACTCCTCCTCCATCTCCATGGGCTTTGCATAGTTTTCAACTGGCTTAGTATTGGTAATGGTATCCAAGGGAAGAGACACGATGGAGTCACTGATGTATATTGTTCCAACTCCAACTTGCTGAGAAGCCATGGAGACTGTGGGGTTGATATTGAAATTAGAACACGTGGCCATATCTGAGTTTTGTTGAATCCAAGGGTGGTGCAGGTTTTCAATCTGAGTGCTAATAGAGAAGAGTATGGACACTCATAATTCACATACACAGACACAGAGAGCTCTGGTAGATTGAGCTTGGCATCTGAGCCATAAAGCTTACATGCCGCAACATCATGGGACGTCTCTAATGTCCCAAGCCAGAGGCGTGCACCACGATTGGGTTCCCGGATTTCAGCAACCCATTTTCCCCAACGTCTCTGTAATGATGAGGGAGTGCAGGGACTATTTTTGTAATTTTAAAAACAAATCATTACCGATTAAGTCTGTTATAAGTGTTAAATCACTACTGTTTAATTTTTAAACCATTAGATCAACGGTTTGCAATTTAGGTCCATCGATGGACCAACATTTTTAAGGTCCACTGAAGACAGACCCAATCATTTAATATAATAAAATTTATGATTTATCTTTTGACAAAAGTAATTAGGAATTTAGCTTTGCAAGATTTCACAAATAGAATGTGATGAATCTCACATAATGCCTTCAGATCAACCAAGCAAATGGATTATATTAGTGGGCCAGGTGTAAAAAATATACCAAAACATTCACGTTATGCTTCATCAGCAAGGAATTAAACGAGTTCCATTTTCATCATAAACAAAACAAACTTTCCACTATTGCAAGAAAAAAGGAATTGACTGTGGATATTTTTTCTAATTGCCTTTAAGCCATTGATAGAAATAAGGAGACGTCTTTTGGAACACATAATTTAAAAGAATTAACAGCATCCTAAATACGTCTCACTTCTTAATTAATTTAGCAGGACCACATTGATGATAGCCATGAGTCACTTTTGATATGCTTTGTACAATGAGATAATTGACCAAGAAGCACAAACCATGAAAATAAAGGAATAATTGACCCGAGGAAAACAACGTCCCATTTCACATGGGAATGAAATGAATGACCGAATTAGACATAAAGAAACAAACAAAATGTGTTAAAACACCACTGTCTATGTCCATCCCCACTCTCGAGTATACATACGTTGTACATCTTCTCAAGTTAAGCTTGTTCCACTATTGAACCCATCAAGCCACGTGCAATTTCTTACCAAGTGGAGCGACATATAACATGAAGTAGGAGCCAAAATCTGAATATGTATGCTTTAACTGACTTTGACATTCTTCATGTCAGTCATGGATTTGTCTCCTTTGGGACCAAAGACAAGTATATATAATTATAATTAGAATTTTTATACGATACTTGTTAACGAATCAAAGATATAAAACATTTATTGAAAATGATATATTTAATATATTAAAATTTAAAAGTTATACATTTTAATAAAATTGTCTATTTTTTATTCCTTAAAGATATTTGTTAAAAAAATTATTATTAAATTACATTGCAATTGTATAACAAGGCATGTAGGTATCCCATTATTCCCACCCAAAAACTAGCAATGAATCTTTTAGTGAAATTAAATGCATTATAGGTCCACCACATAGCACGATGCGTCCAAATCATGCAGAAGTGGTAACCTTATTTCTTTATTTTCAAGTCTTAATTTTTAAGTTCCTAACTAAAAGAAGGGAAAAAAAAATATCAAGTAGTTAATCAAATAACTGATTACCTCAAACTCAGAAGGAGAGGAATTTGTGCGGGATTGGAGAAAGTTGAAGCAAACCCCCCCTTCTCATTTTAGTGAAAGTAGTTATCAATTTAGGATAAGATTGTGTCATATTTAATTTATGAATTGTTCTGGACCGTCGTTCGAGATCTCATCCGGAAAGATTAACTCGACACACAAACCATCAGACTTTGCCATCAACACCCTAGCCAAGGCCTTATGACTTCGGGCAATGACATCAGACTATAACGATCGTCAGACTCACACAGATTCTCTCAACTGCTGACCGCAACCCTATATATGGGGACTGTAACTGCCTACAATAAGGATTGACCACAAAGGAGACAGTCTTGACAGGTCAGAAACGGACCTCAACGATCATGGGATAGTCTTGACAGGTCAGAAACGGACCTCAACGATCATGGGACAGTCCTGACAGGTCAGAGACGGACCTCAACGATTATGGACTGAAAACTTCTGCCAAGTCACGATCTTGATGTACCTTTGTCCTATACGAATTGCATAAGGACTCCAGTCACGCTCTACATATACCAGGTCAAGTTAACCTAATAAGGTATCTGTTATTCCATTGCATGAACCCTACTTGTGTTATACCTGACTTGAGCGTTGGAGTCACTTTGCAAGTACCCACCCCTTGGCTCAATATGCTTGGCAGCAGCTGCGCAAGGAGGAAACCACCATACACGTGCCTATCTCAAGTACCTTCTGAATCCACTTCAGAATATTGGCACCGTCTGTGGGAATCTGATAAACTTCCATTCTCGCATTAACCATGGTGAGCACGAAACACAATTAGAGGAAGGGAAGCACTGCACATGCTGCCCCTGGCCAAATACAAGGCCCAGCGGCACAACGCGACCCTCATTCAGTCACACCATCAGAAACCTCTGCCGCTAGAAGCAGGCTTGTTGTGGTGGAAACTCACAACGATGGACATGAGACTTCAACTTCTGCTGAAAGCCCGCTCCATCTCGAAGGGTTTCAATCCGTAACAGACTTGTATTTCCTTATGGTGAAGCTAACAATACTAACCATGGAGCAAACCATGGAGCTAGGATCCCTGTGCAGGCTCGCCTGGGAACCTCCCACAACAATGTAGATCATGCGTCTCACTATGAAGACAATGTCCAATCCGAAACGACGAAGAATGGCCTTCGAGAGTTGTTGCGCCAACAAACAACGCTCATCGAGGGTTAGCGGCGTCAACTGGAAGAACAACATCATCAGTTAGAGAATCCTGAAAGATCGGTGAGGTCAGACAACGACAATGAAGAACGAGATGTAGTTTGCAATGAGCAAGAAGCCCAGCGTGCTGGCGCCGAGGTTTTTGGAAACCATAACCCGGTCCCCGGCCATCAACAACAATTCTCATATGCTCTCATCGCATATAGGGTCTCGAGGAACTTCAAGCCTCCGAGCAATTTGGAAGGTTATGATGGGATGACAGATCCCCAGGAGCACTTGAACGCTTACACTCAATCCATGCAGCTCTACGGGTACACTCCGAAACTACTATGCCGAACATTTCCCCTATTTCTGGATGCCCTCCGTTGGTTTGTCACCCTACGAACAAAGATCACAGGGTGGGAAGACCTTACGCAATGTTTCTTGCAACACTACACCACAGCAAAGGAGTGACTGAAGTTAATTGACTCCCTTTCCGGAATCCATCAGGGAAGTTTTGAATCCTTGCGCAAGTATGTCAAAAGGTTCAATCAGGCCTGTGTGGGCATCAAAAACCTGGATGATAGGATAGTCCTCCATTATGCCAGAAACGGACTCCAAACTGACTCCGACTTCTTCATGTCGTTGGCAAAAAAGAAGCCGGCGAGTCTATATGAGTTTCACCTAAGGGCGGATAAGTACGTCGAACTGGAGGAAGTTACCAAAGCCAAAGAGAATCTGGAGAAAGGTGAACCGGTCCACCAGAAAAAGAACCAAAACTCCAACTAATGCGAGAATGGTTGAAAGATACTCCTTTGAACACCTCTCGAGAGATAATCTTGAAGGAGGTCCTTCAAATCGAGTTCCAGGATATCAAGAGGCCACTACCCATAAAGAAGCAATTCTAGAGGGACCATTCGAAACATTGCAGGTGGCACAAGAGCTATAGCCACGAGATAGAAGATTGTTACCAACTCTGCGATATTATCAAGTCCCTGATAAAAAAGAAATGGTTGCAAAAGTACATTAGCAGTTTCCAAGGAGGCGAGGACTGTGGAAGACGCAGGGGTCAGAGATGGAGTCATAGCCCCTGGCAAAGTCCAAACTAATGTCCAAAAAGAAGTCAGAGTCCTACCAGAAGATCCTGGACCCTACCATGCAGCAATGTTGAAAACAGGCAAGATCAAGATCGGCATACTCAAGTGGGGGTAACCAAAAAGACAAACTCATCAGTACCATCTCATGAGGATTTGCAGGGGGTAGTTCGTCTAACAATTCTCAGAAAAAGGCACTACGGACAGCGGTCTTAAGCGTGTCTGGTTCTTCGCGAAGACCCCATGTTGAAAACAAGGACACACCTCTCGAGAGATAATCTTGAAGGAGGTCCTTCAAATCGAGTTCCAGGATATCAAGAGGCCATTACCCCATAAAGAAGCAATTCCAGAGGGACCATTCGAAACATTGCAGGTGGCACAAGAGCTATAGCTACGAGATAAAAGATTGTTACCAACTCTGCGATATTATCAAGTCCCTGATAAAAAAGAGATGGTTGCAAAAGTACATTAGCAGTTTTCGAGGAGGCGAGGACTGTGGAAGACGCAGGGGTCAGAGATGGAGTCATAGCCCCTGGCAAAGTCCAAACTAACGTCCAAAAAGAAGTCAGAGTCCTACCAGAAGATCCTGGACCCTACCACGCCGCAATGTTGAAAACATGCAAGATCAGGATCGACATACTCAAGTGGGGGTAACCGAAAAGACAAACTCATCAGTACCATCTCAGGAGGATTTGCAGGGGGTAGTTCGTCTAACAATTCTCATAAAAAAGGCACTACAGACAGCGGTCTTAAGCGTGTCTGGTTCTTCGCGAAAACCCCATGTTGAAAACAAGGACACACCATCGATTTCCTTCTCCGACAAGGACTACGCTGATATTATCCAAGATCATAACGACCCTCTGGTCATATCCGGAATAATATCTAACGATGAAGTTTGTCGTATCTTTGTGGACTAGGGGAGTTCAGCGGACATCATGTTCATGGACCCCTTCGAAAGACTAGAGTTCCATCTGTCTGCACTCACACTGTATGAAGGTGAACTGGCCAGTTTCTCCAAAGAAAAAGTTACCCCGATCGGTTTCTTTGAAACTTTCTTAACCCTGGGTAACGATAATTTTTGGTCGCGGATTGCCCCTTGGCTTATAACATCATCCTAGGTCATCCTACGCTAAATGGTATTGCCATTGTAATCTCTACCGCCCACCAGGCCATGAAGTTCTTCAACAAGAACAATGAAGTGGTCACGGTTAAGGGCGACCAGATTACAGCTCGCAAGTGCTATAACGAGAGCTTGAAGATCAGTAGGACTTATAAGAAAATAAAGGCATGAGCATCCAGCCCCGCCCGCAATCAAGACAATATTCTAATGACTGAGTTGGATATCTGTGAAGAAATTCGAGGCACAAGACCCTAGCCTGAAGGAGAATTGATCTCGTTCCAGCTGGGTGATAAACACAACTAAGTCACCAAGATAGGAGCAAACCTCGAAGAGCAGGAGAAGATCCAGTTGATAGAGCTCTTATAGAAAAATAAAGATCTTTTCGTCTGGACATCTGCTAACATGCCTGAGATCGACCCCGCTTTCATCTGTCATCGTTTAGCTATTAAACGGGATACAAAGTCGATCTCCTAGAAGAAAAGAAAAGTTGGCCCCAAGAGGCAACAGGCTATTGAGGAGCAAGTTAAGGAATTACTAAAAGTCAGCTTCATCAAGGAGATCTCGTACACCACTTGACTCTTAAATGTTGTCTTGGTAAAAAAGTCAAACGAGAAATGAAGGATGTGTGTGGACTACACCAACCTGAATAGGGCGTGTCTTAAAGATCCATACCCCCTCCCAAACGTTGACAAGCTAGTTGATAGCTCCTCCGGCTTCCGGTTACTGTCCTTCATTGACGCTTACTCTGGGTACAATCAGATTCTGATGTACCCCGAAGACTAAGATAAAATAGTCTTCATCACCGAAAGGGCAAGTTACTGCTACAAGGTAATACCTTTTGGGTTGAAAAATATCGGGGCCACCTACCAGAGAATGATGAACATATGAGGAGAATGCTAGAGGTCTACATCGACGATATGATAGTCAAGACCCAATCGTCAGGATCACACACCTCAGACCTCAATGAAGTATTTGCATAGTTAAAAAAGCACGACATGAGACTCAATCTAGAAAAATGTGCATTCAGAGTCCAAGCTGAGAAATTCTTAGGATTCATGCTGACTCACCGCGACATTGAGGCAAACCCCAGCAAATGCAAGACGGTGCTCGATATACATAGTCCCCATAGCATGAAAGAAGTACAATAGTTAACTGGACGGACTGCGGCTCTCACCAGATTCCTAGCCAAAATCGCTCACAAATCCCTCCCTCTCTTCAAGCTATTGAAAAAAGGGACATGATTCAAGTGGACACAGGAATGTGAAGACGCTTTCGCATCTCTGAAGAACATTCTGGCGTTCCCTCTCATTCTTACAAGGCTAGAGTCAGGTGAAACACTTTACGTGTACCTCTCCATCCACGAGAAAGCTGTAAGCTCGGTGCTCATCAGGGAAACACTGGAAGGCCAGAAATCGGTTTATTTTATGAGCAAAGTACTACAAGGCCCTGAACTCTGATATCAAAAGATAGAGAAGGTCACCTTTGCACTCATTATTATGGCCAGGAGACTAAGGCAATACTTCTAGTGTCATCCCGTGGTAGTAAAAACAGATCAACCCATCTGATAGATACTGCATAAACTAGACTTAGCAAGGAGGATGATTGCCTGGTCCATTGAGCTTTTCAAGTTCGGGATAGCCTACGAACCTAAAGTAGCAATCAAGGCACAAGCACTCTCAGATTTCCTGGTGAAACTCACTTCAGACTCCGGTTATACCGAGGAGATATCATAGACCGTGTTCGTTGATGGGTCCTCAAACCCGAAAGGAAGCAGTGCTAGGGTAATTTTAGAAAACTCCGAAGGGGTGACTATTGAGAATTCACTAAGGTTTGAATTTCTCACCTCGAATAACCAAGCAGAATATGAGGCATGTATCGCCGGAATGGCAATGACCAGAGAGTTGGGGGCCGCAAAGATTCAACTTTGTAGTGACTCTCAACTCGTGACCTCCCAGATCCGAGGTGAATATCAGGTCAAAAAGCCCCTCCTGCAGAAATATCTGACAAAAGTGCAAGAACTCCTCACAAACTTCTAACTAATTAAAGTGGAGCATATACCCCCGGAACAAAACTCTAGGGCCAACTTCTTATCCAAGTTGGCTAGTACTAAGAGTCCGGGCAATAACCGTTCAGTGATCTAGGAAATCCTTTCGCACCCCGCAGTCTTCGATATAGTTGTCTTCCAGGTCGACGGGCAAGAACGTACCTGGATCACATCACTATTAGAGTACTTACAGTCCGGTAGCCTCCCTGAGGATTCAAAGGAAACTGCTAAGTTAAAGAAAGTCGAGGTCAGATACACCATCTTCGATGGGCAGTTATACTAGTGTAGATTTTCTTCACCCCTCCTCAAATGCCTCATGCTAAAAGAAGCTGAATACGTCCTGGCCGAAGTCCATGAAGGAAGTTGTGGGCACCATCTAGGAGGTAAAACTCTAGCATTAAAGACACTTAGGGCAGACTACTACTGGCCTATGATGGAGGCAGACTCCATTGCGCATGTCCAAATATATGACAAATGTCAACGACATTCTGACCACTACCATGCCCCATTAGAAGAACTGTCCACGACATTCATACCCTGGCCATTCTATTTATGGGGCATGGATATCTTGGGACCTTTCCGTCAAGCTCCCGGGCAGCTGAAGTTTTTGGTTGTAGCCGTGAACTACTTTATCAAGTGGATAGAAGCAGAGCCCTTGGTCACCATTACCTCATCCCAGATTCAAAGGTTCACTTGGCGTCATATCATTACTAGATTCAGGGTCCCGAAATCAATCGTGACAGATAATAGAACGTAGTTCAAAGACAAGGGATTCGAAGAACTACTCGACGGGCTGAAGATAAAGCTTCACTGCAGTGCCATAGAAAACCCCTGTACAAATGGGTAAGCTGAGGCAGCAAACCGTGTTATCGTCAGGGGATTAAAGAGAAGACTAGACGAAGCCAAAGGAAATTGAGTCGAGCAGTTAGACTACGTCCTTTGGGGCTACCGGACCACTTCTCACTCCATAATGGGTGAAACCCCATTCAAGCTAACCTATGGATATGAAGCAATGATCCCGGTGGAGATAGGGGAACTGAGCTGGCGTCTCTAGAACTTTTCACCTGACAACAACCTCGAACTGATCAGGGAAGACTTAGATCTATTGGAGGAAAGAAGTTGCATCGCACAAATACGCAATGCCGCGATCAAGTAAAGAACAGTAGCCCGGTACAACCTGAAAGTCATTCTTAGAAGGTTCCTACCGTATTGTGATCAGTACTGGCAAAGGAGCTTATACTTTAGAGACGTTAACGGGCAAACTAGTGAAGAATTTTTAGAACGTAGACAAACTCAGAAAGTACTACAGTTAAGTGCCTTTTAAGGCCTAGTCTCCTAGTCAACTTTATGTTTGATATGCCCCAATTGTTATATGGACCTTAGTCCTTTAAGATATTTAATGAAACAAGCATCATGGAGTTAGTGCATTTGGTTAAACGAAATTTTCAAAGACCCACCATAACGTCCCAAGATGTCAGGATACCAACCGTGAAGTTGTCTTGTGCTAGATAGGTCGTGCAGTAGAAAAATTCTAACTTGAGAAAATTCTCGCACTAAATCATAAGCACGAAAGACCCATGGTACCAACTAGGAAGTTGTCTTGTGCTAGATAGGTTGTGCAATAGAAAAAATCCTGAGTCGGGAAAATTCTCGTACCAAACCATAAGTACAAAAGACCCCGGCAATAACTAGTCTCTCAAACCAAAGTCACACGACATCCTAAATACCAAAATGATTAGTAATAGACCCCAGACAAAGTTTCTATACCAAAGTCACGAGGCACCCTGAACACCAAAGCAGATGGTAATGGACCCCGGGCAAGGTTTCTTACCTTAGGCACGGATCCCAAATGCTAATCCACTTTGGACATTAGATCCTAAGCCAAGGTTTCTAAATTTTTTATCACACGAAGTCCTAAAGGGAACCATAAGCGCTCAACGGTAATGGGCGTTAGACCTGGACTGTGGTCTTTCCTCATCAAAATCACAAAGTCAAAACAACACGAATGGTGTTGGTCCCGGAAATAAACAAAGGAATGCAACAAAACCAACTTGATTAAAACCCCGAAAATCGGAGTAGAACTTTTGTCCATTCAAAAACAAAACCCCACACAGGGGTAAGAATAAAAATCAGAATTACTTTGTGGCAGGATCTGGACCGCGGACCTCAGCGGAAGAGCCTTCAACACTTGAACCCTTCGCAATGAAAAGAAGAGGCACGAGATGACCATCTCAGACTACCTTCTCGGAGTCTAGGGAATCCAGAACCAGATCAACCCCGGGATTGAAGAGCTGAACTTAGTTGATGGTATTTTGGAATTGTTCCTCCTTAATATCAGTACAAACAGTAATAAGTTGCCCGACATCACATCGCAAGGAAGTAACTTGGGCATCAAGTCAGTTGTTCCTGGCCTGAAGACCTTCATTCTCAGCTTTCAGTTCGGCCACACACTTTTTGGCCTCCGTCAAGTTGGCCTCCTTTTCCTTCGCCGCATCCTTCAGGGCAACCACTTCACTCTCCAGCTCTCGGGCCCGGGCCTCAGCACCGTTTTTGGCCTTTATAGCCACTTCCTTTGCTCTAAGAGCTTGGTTTTCACCCCACTCCTCATGATCTTCAACCATATGCTCCAAGTATCGAGTCTCTAAGGCAAGACGAAGTTTAAGAGTCTTGAACCAGAAGAAGGTATCCTTCTTGCCACGCGGGGCTAGATGAGTTTCAACTTCTTTATCTAGGAGCTGAAAGTCGATGAACTCACGGGGATCTAGATCCTCACGGTATAGATTAATTGACCTGGTGCTGATTGGACCGGTGTCTTCCTCAACCGGGACCCTCTTACCCCGGTCGTCTGACTGACCCTCACCAACCGCTTTTCTCTTACACCTCACGAGCACCGGGGGGAATCCTCCATGTGGATCGGTTCCCTCTCTGTGATCGGGACCTCAGTCGAATAGGGTGATGAGACTGACACAATGTCAGCGGTGAGGTCTGATGACCTTTATTCACTTCTAGCCTTCAAAGCTTCAAGAATGGCCAACACATTTCCATCCTAAGACATCTCGGTCAAGCTCTCTGAAAAACCAACATAGGCAATTAGATTCATATAACGATAAAGGAAAAGAAAATAAGCATGAACAACAACCTATACTACCTAGCATAATCCAAAGCTCTACATCATCCACGGTATCCAATATATCTTTAGGCCGGATTTTACCAACCTAGCTAACCCACATTTCGAAGAAATTGACACACTCAATCTCCTCGTCATTCAGGTGGCTGATCTCCCTCTCGAATGATTGGGGGGGTGCTCCATGCCGCTGGATTCCAGTATAGGCTAAATGTTAGCTCCCCGTCACTCCCCAACCAAAAAGGACGAGTGTCGCCGGCCGCTATCAACTTAAAGAACTTTTCCTTAAAGTCCTTGTAACTTTCCAAGTATGGAAAGAAGACCGTTGTTCCTTGCCGAGATCGCACCGACAGTCAAGATTGTTGATGAGCGCAGGCACCATGAACGGAATACCTCGTGTGCAAATAGAAAAATGTCCCATCAGAGTATCACAACCCCAACAACCGGCATATCCTCATGAAAGCCAAGATATTTGCCCAGCCATTGGGGTGGATTTGACTGGGGGCAGAATGAAAAGTTTGGAGGACAGCAATGTGGAAGTCGTTGAAGGGGAGGCGAAGCCCAAACATCGTGACGAAGTCCTCATAGAGAAATATGAAGTGTTTCCCCACTTGACGAGTCGAACACACTCGTTCTCTCCCCGGGGACACGATCAAGAACTCGTTATCCCGGGCTCCTCCCTCGGTAAATTCTAAATATTCTATTAATTTGTCCAATTCCGCCCCAGACTCATAGCGAGAGATCCTATCGAAGGCATCATTCGTGACCTAGGTGTAAGTTAATCCCGGACCACAGCGAATACGAATCGCCTCCTCCTCGGCCTCTTGATTCTTCGGTTCCCGAGCCTCTGGAATCAGGGCAGGTGCTTCAAGAACGAGCGCTCTCCTTCTGGCCATTTGAATTCCTAGAAGACACACAGAGATGCAGGGTCAGAACCAGTCCAGTTGAAAGATCCAAACATGGCAATGGATGAATAGAAAAAGACTGAATGCACCCATGCACTGGTCTCCGCTCCCACCAAGGTTAAAACCTCAAAAGCACACCTCCATCGCGCGCAGTGCGATAGAGGATGTGCTCATTAGGGTATTACCATCCGAAGATGGGGGAAACAGTTTTCCCCACCTATGTTCGCAGTAAAGAAAGGGTGTGTAACTATTCACAAAACGAAAATAAATAGAATCAAAGTCAAGAAACAAGAAAGACCTTGAAGAAAATGAAAGTAGAAGGAAGAAATCAAGCTCTGGGAAGTCCAAAAATTCTAGAACCGCCTCGTTCTGTTGCAACGCTCGTCGAAAATCACCCCAGGCCACTAGTTTTGATGAAAAATCAGCGAAATGAAACAAAAAGGCTAAAACCCTACTTATAGAGGTTACGGTTAGGGGGCAATTCTGTCCGAGTGTTCCAAATTTAAAATGATATTAATCATGGCGCGTGAAGTACTATGCATGTCCACTCAACCCGAGCACGCCATATGGCCCACGTAGCTGTCATGGTAGTCGAGAGGATAGTTATCCAGCAGACTAAAAGACACGCAACCTCAGGGTCCAAGAGCTCAAAAAACTTATTCAGACCCCAGAAGCTTGACTACCCTGGTAAAGTTTCCTTAAGGTACAAAGACCCCGGATCCAAGTATTTAAACTTGACACTTCACCGGTCTCGACTAAGTACCAAGCTGGGGGCAACTTAACATATCGCGTCGTTAAGGTGAGTATTGGACTCACCCCGGTATAATATAAATACCACAAATAATGGAAGAGAGAAAAATAGAAGACACAAGATTCAAAGCAAAAGAAAAATTTTATTAATTTCTCATCCATACATTATCTTACATCAAAAAGAGAGGGAAAAGAAAGTATAGAGACATTAAAGACCCCGGAGGAGGGAACCGACATCATCATCAACGGTATCACGAGCCATGTCGCATCCACATTTCCTCCAGAACCATCACCGGTCTCATCCCCGTAAAGCTACCTCTCGAAAACGTGGATTGACTCTACAACCAGGAACAGAACACTACTACCGAACTCCGGGGCCCTGCCACATTCTTCTTCACTAGGATAGTGGAGACCGAGGTGCACCTCCCTTTGTTGGACGGGGCACAGTTGTTCATAGGGAAGACTATTCCACTGGAACCATGATCACCCCAAGCAAATCCAAATTACAGAGCAGTCCTAATAGTTTCTCATGTATATCCAAATGCTCTTAGAGGATTTGCTGGCAATAAGGATGACTTTGGGCTCTATTTCTCCAATTGTCTCCGTCCAACACGACAGATATCACGAGCCTCCCCAACGACAGAGCTTAGATCGAATACACCCTCGTACGCTGGGAAAGTGAGACATATGTCGTTAATACGCTGACATAACAAAGCTTCAGAGATTTGGGGAAGAACAAGAAGAAAACCCTCGTAAGAGGCGAAACTCTCTAGGAATGCACAGGGAAAGAAGGAACCATTTCTCTGAAGAAAGGTCACTTCCAAATGGAGACACAAAAAGGAAAAAGGGATGCCAAAGTCGAACGTAAACATCCCTTATTTATAAAGAGAATGGAACGCTCTGATTGTTTCCTAAGAAGGAAGAGCCTGTCAAACCATAAAATATGTGTTTAATGCTTTCCCGTTCCCATTGGCTACAAGAGCAGCGGACAGTTAGAAACTGTGCGAAGCTGACGTTTCCTATTAAAGGCTCCTCAATTCTTGAGGAAATCAAAAGCAACGGTTTCCAAAGAATCCAAGACTAACAAACGACGTTGCTGCAAGTCAAAAGACCCCATGAACCACACTCGGAGGCAACAGGAGGAAAACCTTAGAACAAGGAATGGTGATGTAGGCAAGGACCCACCGCGGTCTCTAACCACATCCCGACCTCCGGGATACCTGATAACAATGTATTTTATTCATTTTATAATCCTCTCACTAGGCTTTTAAAGGTTCAATTTGGCTTAATTAAATTGATTTTGTCACATTTTATGAAATTAAGCTTAATTGGATCATTTAAGAAATTATTGCTTGAATTATCATTAATTTGGGTAATTACATTCTTAAGTAAAGTGGCCACAATTTGAGTTGCAATTATCTGATTAATGTGATTCTGGTTTTGTTGAAAAGTTTAGATAAATCTCTAATAACTATTCACTTGATAGCAAGAGTCATGTTGATAGCAATATATTTTATTCATTGTGTAATCTTCTCACTTGGCTTTTTCAATAAATCAGCTATAATTTGAGTTTCAAATATCCGATGGATGTGATTTTGGTCTTGTTTTAAAGCTAAGACAAATTTCTACAACTTTCATGAAGGTCTCAAGATTGGATACACACGTTTGGATAACTCAAATTGGAGTTGAAGCAAAATTTAGAATTTTGAACCTGACAGCTTGACCTCTATGCACTCATTAAGCTATATCTCGAGCTATAAGAGTTCAACAATTTTGAAATTTTGAAAGTGGAAGGTTAAGACTCATATCTATAACTTTCATGAAGAAAACAAAATTCAGTTCAGATTCCTTGAAGGTGATATTGGGCTTGAAAGTCAGAACAGAGCAGCTGAAGTTTGGCATGACCCATGAGTAGTAATTGGGCCATATCTCGGGCTATGGTTGGTGGATTTGGCTAAACTCAATGTCTATGGAAAGTTGAGACAATTTCCTAGGATTTTCATGAAGACCACTTGGCTAAAAAATGACGCATGCCATGAGTTCAGAAGGGAAACATTTCAGAGACAAGAATCCACTCATTAAACAACTATTTTAGCATTTTGTTCTCATCATCCATCATCTCTTTTGGCATTTTGAACTCTTCTAACTCTATAAAAGGAGGTAAGGGCTGATCATTTAAGGGTGTTAGCTTAGCTTAGAGTTTACTTTCATGTTTGTATGTTAATTGTTTCCTTTGTGTAGTTTTCTATTGTTCTTAATTGAAGTTATGTTCATCTTCTTCTTCTTCTTTCTTTCTTTCTTCTTAATTCATGAGTAACTAATCTTCATCTTGCTTGGGTGAAAGAGTGAAACTCTTGGCAATGAAATAAAGTTAGATTATTTTACTTCTTGTGTTTGAATGATATATTTTTATGTGATCTTTTTATGTGTTGTATGTAGTTTCTGATTAATTTAGAAACTCTTCTTGTATAATGAATATCTTGATTCATTGTAAACAAGACGTTGACACAGTAGATGCTTGAGATCATTTACACGTATTGGTAGATAATTAATGGAGCCATAATATGATTACATATATAATCTTAATTGAACTTTGAATGCTAAATCTTCTGATTGGAACCTTCATTATGTATGATTTTAATTGAGTTATAAAAAGAAATAATCTTGTCTTTCATTTATTACCAAGAGTGGATTTCCTAACCCAAATAAATCTTTTTCATCTGTAAACAACTTTTATCATCTTTAGTATTGTGATAAATCTGCTTATTACCTCAAATAATTTGTCTTCATTAATTCCCTATGGATTGACCTCGGACTCCCGAGAATTTAGTACTTGAAACAACCTGCACTTGGGTTTGAAACTTTTAATTATCCCATCAAGTTTTTTGCGCCGTTGCTGGGGACTTGATTTGAAGTTCTAATTTATTGAAATTCTTCTTCTGTAAGTAAACTTCGCCAACAGGTATATTCTTCCTCTACTCTTTTCACTTTTAAATTTACTAACTTACTATCTTATTAACTAACTTTTATATTTATGTCATTTATTTTTATTTTTTAACTTCCTAACTTTTATATTTATGTCATTTATTTTTACTTTTTAACTTTCTAACTTTTATATTTGTGTCATTTATTTTTGTTTTTTTATTTATTTATTTATTTACGTCATTTATTTATGTTTTTAATTTTTTTATTTAATTTCATTTTTTAATTTTTTTATTTACTCTTTTTGTTTTTATTTTTTTATTTACGCTTTATGTTTACTAACTATCTAACTTTTTAATCTTGATACTTTATATATTGGTTTGTTTGAATCACAGTCATACACAATTGATACAATGACTAAAATTGAAGGTATACATGTTAAACATGAAAATCAAACACAACAAGTTAAAAATGAAAGTATACATAATGAACAGAAAAATCAACAGTTACAAACTATGCGTGCATATTTGCAACCACCTCGAAATTCTAGTCCATCATGTTTTATCTTTCCAGTCACTGCTAATAATTTTAGTTTTAAATCAGGTATGATTTCTTTACTTCCTAATTTCCATGGTTTAGAATCTGAAAGTCCATATTTACATCTAAAAGAATTTGAAAAAGTCTGTATTGCTTTCAATGATTAAAATTACACTGAAGAAATTTTTAAGCTTAAATTGTTTCCTTTTTCTTTGAAAGATAAAGTAAAAACTTGACTTAATGCTTTGAAACTAAGATCAATTGGCACATGGCAAGAAATGTAAGGTGAATTTTTAAAGAAACTTTTTTCAACACATAAAATCAATGCTTTGAAAAGACAACTCTAAAATTTTTTGCACAATTCAAATGAACCATATTTTCAAAGTTGGAAACATTTTAAAGATTTGTTAAATTCTTGCCCACATCATGGTTTTGAAAAAGGACGGACTATAAGCTTTTTTTATGAAGATTTAATACCTGAAACCAAACAATTTGTGGAAACAATGTGTAATGACGAGTTTCTTGATAAAGAACCCAAAGAAGCTTTAGATTATTTAAATCATTTAGTTGAAAATTCTCAATCTTGGCATAGTACTAATCCTTCTGAAAATTTAATTAGATATAAACTTGCAAATGCTAGTAAAGGAAAATATCATCTTAGTCAAGAAGAAGATCTAAATGCAAGGTATGCTAGTTTGGCTAGGAAAGTTGAATCCATGGAATTAGAGAAAGTAAAAGAAGTCAAATCTATGCAAAATAAAGAAATTTGTGGCATTTGTGATGAATTAGGACACTCGACAAATGAATGTCCTAATATTCCTATTTTTAAAGAAGTTGTCCATAAACAAGTAAATGCAATGAACAATTTTCAAAAACCATTTACCTCTTCTTTTTCAAATTCTTACAATCTGGGATAGAGAAATTACCTGAACTGCAGTTGGAGAAATAATAATCAAGTATAATTTATGCAACCACCGCCTCCTCAGGAACAACTGGATTCTCAAAATTCTCAAGGATATGCATCTTATGTCCCACCATATAGGAAAAACCTTGAAGGAACATTGAATGCATTCATAGAAAAGCAAGAGACCATCAATAAACAAAACACTCAAACCATGATTGACATAAAAGACACTCTTTTCAAACTTACTTCTGCACTCACCATTCACGAGACAGGAAAATTTTCTTCTCAACCTCAACCGAATCCCAAAGGTCAATATAGTCTAAATGAGGGTAGTTCAAAAAACTAACAAATAAATCAAGTCAATTATGTGATAACCCTTAGGAGTGGAAAAGTTATTGAAAAAGAAATTTCTGAACCTTGTGAGAAAGATGTTGAATCAATTTTCCAAGATAAGAAAGAACTTGATAAGCCATCTGTCCAAAATGAGACTAAATTCTCATTTCCTCTACCCCCATTTCCTCAAGCATTAAGCAAACCCAGGAAATTGGACCACCAAACTGAAATTTTTGAAATTTTTAAACAAGTGAAGATCAATATTCTGTTGTTATATGCTATCAAACAGTTTCTTTCTTATACCAAATTTTTGAAGGACTTATGCTCTGTTAAAAGGAAATTAAATGTGAAAAAGAATACTTTTTTGACTGAACAGGTAAGTTTCATTATTCAAAGCAATAATGTTTTAAAACATAAAGACCCTAGTTATCCTACGATTTCATGCAATATTGGAGAACATAAAATTGAACAAGCTTTACTTGATCTTGATGCTAGTGTTAATTTGCTTCCATATTCAGTTTATCAACAACTCAACCTTAGTGAGTTAAAACTAACTTCTGTAACTCTTCTACTTGTTGATAGATCAATTAAAATTCCAAAAGGAATAGTGGAAGATGTATTAGTACAAGTTGATAAATTTATTTATCCTATGGACATTATTGTCTTGGAAACTGAACTTATGGTTAAAAGTTTCAAGTCAATTCATGTTATTTTAGATCGTCCATTTTTAGCAACATCTAATGTTTTGATAAATTACAGAAATTGAGTGATGAAGCTAACATTTGGAAACATGACACTTAAGCTTAATGTTTTCAACATATGCAAGCAACTACATGAAGTCAATGATGAAAATGAGGAATCTGATGGGATTGAGGTCATTGTAGATGATCATCTTTTAAAAGGGAGTTTTTCTGACCCATTAGAAGTTTGTTTAATTAATTCATTTAATTCATCTACGCAAATAGATGATGATATTTCTGAAATATACTCTTTGCTTGATTGTACACAGGTAATGGAATACAAAGGATGGAAATCGAGATTTAAAGAGCTACAGCCCATGAATGATAATATCCATGAAGAAGTTCCCACACTGGAACTAAAGTCATTACCTGCTGGGTTGAAGTACACATTTTTGGGAGAAGAACAAAGTTTTCCAGTAGTAATTTCATCAATCCTTATTGAAGAACAAGAATGTATATTGATAGAAGTACTTAAAAGGCATAAAAGTGTAATTAGATGGATATTAACAAATATAAAAGACATTAATCCATTGATTTGTACACATAGAATACATTTAGAGGATAATGCTAAAACATCACAACAACCTCAAAGAAGATTAAATCTATACATGAAAGAGGTAGTTAGGGCTGAAGTTCTTAAATTACTTGATGTTGGAATTATTTACTCTATTTTTGATAGCCAGTAGGTAAGCCCTACACAAGTTATGCCTAAGAAATCTAGAATAACAGTGGTTAAAAATGAAAAAGATGAGTTAATACCTTCGCGAGTCTTATCTAGTTGGCGTATGTGTATTGATTTTAGAAAATTGAATGCAGCCATTAGGAAAGATCATTTCTCCTTACGATTTCTTAATCAAATTCTAGAAAGAGTAGTAGGACATCCCTACTATTGTTTTCTTAATGGTTATTCAGGATATACTCAAATAATAATTGCATTAGAGGATCAAGAAAAGACTACTTTTACGTGCCCTTTTGGTACTTTTGCATATAGAAGAATGTCTTTTGGTCTTTGTAATGTTATAGTAACTTTTTAAATATGCATGCTAAGTATTTTTAGTGACATGATTGAGCATTATTTAGAGGTTTTCATGGATGATCTGATAGTTTTTGAAATTTTTTTTGAAAATTATCTTCATAATTTGGATAAAGTTCTTAAAATATGTGAAGAAAAATGATTTGTTTTAAATTGGGAAAAATGTCATTACATAGTTACTTCAGGAATCGTGTTAGGTCATGTGATATCTTCTGAAGGAATTAAAGTTGATAAGGCCAAAGTTGAATTAATTGTTCATTTGCCTTCCCTAAAAACGATCAGAGAAGTTTGTTCCTTTTTAGGACATACAGGATTCTATCGAAGATTTATTAAGGACTTTAGTGTCATATCTAGACCATTATGCAATATTCTGATAAAAGATGCACTATTTGATTGGACTTAAGAATGCCAAAAATCTTTTGAAAAATTAATTAGTCTTCTAATATCGGCTCTTATCATGCAATCCCCTGACTAGTCTTTGCCTTTTGAATTAATGTGTAATGCAAGTGATTTTGCTGTTGGCGCTATTTTAGGCCAAAGAAAGGAAGGTAAGTCTCATGTGATTTGTTACGCAAATAGAACTTTAAATAATGCACAAATGAATTATATCACTATAAAAAAGGAATGGCTTGCTGTAATTTTTGCATTGGACAAATTTCGAGCTCATTTAATTGGTTCTTCACTGTTGTTTTCACTGATCATGTTGTTGTTCTAAGCAGGATGTCAAACCTAGGTTGATACGGTGGATCTTGTTGCTTCAAGAATTCAGCATCACAATAAAAGATAAGAAAGGAGCCGAAAATGTTATCGCAGATCATTTGTCCAGACTTATAACATGCTCACCTTTTGATAGCACACCTACCAATGATTCTTTTCTTGATGAGTTTTTATTTTCTGTCAATTTCATGCCTTAGTTTGCTAATATAGTCAATTTTTTTGTGACAAAAAAGATGTCGCCTCAATAGTCACATCAAGACAGAAAAAAGTTTTTGACTAAGGTGAAATTTTTTTATTGAGATGATTCATATTTGTTCAAATATTGCCCTAATCAAATCTTTTGGAGATATGTACTCGACAATGAGGTAGGTAGTGTCATTAAATTTAGTCACTCAGAAGCATGTGGAGGTCATTTTTCTTCAAAGAAAATAACTGCGAAAATCTTACAGTGTGGATTTTATTGGCCAATTTTATTCAAGGACAACTATACCTTTTGCAAAAGTTGCGAAAATTGTCATAAATTAGGTTCCATTTCTAAAAAAAAATATGATGTCTCTAAACCTTATCTTTGTCATTGAAATTTTTTATTGTTGGGGAATTGATTTCGTAGGTCTATTTCCATCCTCATTTGGATTTGTGTATATTTTGGTTGCAGTTGATTATATCTCAAAATGGTTTGAGGCGATTCTATGTCGACAAAATGATCATAAAACTATTCTCAAATTTTTAAAAGAAAATGTCTTAAGTCGATTTGGAATCCCTCGAGCTATCATCATTGATGGGGGAACACATTTTTACAATAAACCATTTGAATCTTTAATGAAGAAATATGGTATTACCTATAAAGTTGTCACCCTTTATCACCCTCAGACAAGTGGACAAGTAGAATTAGCAAATAAGAAAAATAAACAAATTTTAGAAAAAACAGTTAACCCAAATCATAAAGATTGGTCTTTAAGACTAAACAATGCACTTTGGGCTTACTGTACTACTTTTAAAACATCTTCAGGCATGTCACCCTATCGGTTAGTCTATAGAAAACCTTGTCACTTGCCTGTAGAACTAGAACATAAAGCATTTTGGGTCTTTAAAGCTTTCAATTTAAATCTTGATGATGCTTACAGGTTACGCAAATTGTAAATAAATGAACTTGAAGAATTGAGAAATGATGCATATGAAAACTCAAAAATTTATAAAGAAAGAACAAAAGCTTTTCATGACAAATCTATTTTCAGAAAATCTTTTGAAATTGGTCAAAAAGTTCTGCTTTATAATTCTTGTCTTCACTTATTCCCTAGAAAATTGAGATCTAAGTGGACTAACCCTTTTATTGTCAAACATGTATATCCTTATGGGGCCATAGACATTGAGAATCCTAGAAATGGTAATGTGTTTAAGGTTAATGGTGGACAAAGGCTTAAACCATTTATGAAAAATCAAGCTGCTGAGGTAGAATTCATTTCCATTTCTGATCCTTGTTTTGAGAATAATTTACTCTAATTTTGTGGATTTATTTTGTTTTACAATTCTTTAGCACCCTGGTTAAATGGCAGATGATGATACTCTGTGACTCTCAAGTCGGTTTGTTTTTTTTTCGTTTTCCAAAATAACTGATTCATTCTCCTTCAAAATGGTTATCATTCTCTCAAACCTGAGAAAACATTTTCCTTCTCTTCCTCAAAATGCTCTAACAAAAATTTACAAAGCTAGATGTGAAAGATTGAGATTGTTAATGCACAAGGGTATACCAGAAGATGTACGTTGGATCATCGAAGCAAAGGTCTGACTAGCATGTGAGTCTTCAATTTCATTTAACTCATACATGTCAGGTCTTGGTAGAAGTTCATATTCTAAAAGGAGAAGAGAAAAAAGATTATAAGTCTGTCACAAATGAGCACGATGGAATTGTAACAAACGATGTCATTTTTTGGGGATGGTTTTCGCAAACAGAGAAGATAAATTTTCTTCATTAAGAATGGACTGAGTAAGGAGTTATTAGATGATATCTTATTAACTCTTAATACGCATTCTTGTGGTTTTGTGCATCGTGAACTTCTTAACTTATGGAATCTCTTCAATGAAGAACAAAAGCAATATAGTCTTGGGAATATGACTCTAAAAGACCATGTTTGTCAATTTATAAGAAAATTGGATAGGAAACTTATCCTCGACTCATAGAAGGCGTTTAAGCCATTTTCTAGACGTGAAACCAGAGACAGATGTGAGCCACATCCACAACAACATGTACATATTTTCTACTTTTTCTTTATCTTCTTCAAAAAAAAAAATATGTATACATCTTGGGTTTGGTTTTGGTAATACAAAACGTGAATGGGGAAATGCACGTATCCTGATCCAGCTTTCTTAATTGAAAAACAAAGTAGGTAGATTGTATCCCACATGTGAGGCAGGCAGTTGCATTATGGTCACTTGTCCCTTTTGGGAGTCCTATGTTGCGCTGGTCTTGAATGGGTCTAATACTGATCAATAATGCTTTGACACAAAGCTGAAAGAGCAGACTACCTCTATCCCAATCTCAAGTGAGTATACACTCATCTTTCCTCTGGTTTCTTACAACTTGAAAAAAGATAGCAAAACTATAGTTGTACTTGGTCTTTAATTAGATTTGGAGCCCCGGGCAGATGACCCGTCCTGTCATAGACTCAAGAGAAGATCTTCATACGCCAGTATGTAAATAAGGTTCGTGTGCCATAATCTGTAGGGAGCCGTGTGCTACATTCCCAGTTCTTGGAACCAAGGCTCTGTAGCACTGATGGACAGAAAGAAGTGTCCCGTCTTTACAGTGAACGAAAATTGGCGAGGAAATTGTATACTTACTTTAATTAGTAGGCCTCTATGGTGAGTTCTGACTGGTTACGGTCAGGTACCATCTTCTTAGAATACAGACCTTTAATTAGGTTTGCAGGAATATAGAGGGTTGTTATTCTATAAGCAAGATGGAAAGGATTCAAAGGTTCTTGTTGTCGGTTCGGCAATCCTTATGGAGTTCGTATGTTGCACTGGTGACACGTAACTCAAAGACATGCCACTACTGCACTCATGACGCGCAGTATAAAGATACGCCATGAAAACTGTACATACAGGTATGTCCTCATTTGTTATTATATTTCTTTTATCTTTATATGATTTTGTTGTATTTTGATTTTTGGACAGACGATCCTTTGAGCAGGGTCCTTCAGGGGTTTCTAGACTTCTTTACCTTGATGTTTTTCTTGAAGTTAAAAAAAACAAAACAAAACAAAAAGATTATGTGTTGCTTAATTTCAAACTTTTTTGACAACAGCCAACCTACCCATATAGGTGTTATGCTTACTTTTTCCCTTCTTTTCCCTATTTAAACACTTCATTGTCTTCACTTTCCTCCAACTCATAATCATTCAAAGGGAAGGTGAAAATATGGGACCTCTTATTCGTAACCTTAAAAATATCTATGTTTTTTGTGGGTCAAGTTATGGGAAGGGTTTAGAGTTTGTAAGTGCAGCAAGCGCTCTTGGTCGAACACTTGCTGCGATGAATATTCATGTTGTATATGGGGAGGTTGTCGTGGGTTAATGAGAGATGTATCACTTGCTGCTTTTATAAGAGGCAGTCAGGTTTTAAGTGTCATTCTTGGACCTTTAGCTCAAAAGAACATCACTAGAAAGACAGTTGGAGAAGAAATTCGGGTATTATCTATGCATGGACGAATGAAAACAATGCTTGGCAACTCTGATGCATTCATTGCCTTACCTGATGGTTTTGGTACTTTGGAAGAAATTTTTTAAATTGTCTCTTGGGCCTAACTGAACATCCACCATAAACCCATTGGTTTGTTGAATGTTAATAATTTCTTTGATCTTTTGTTAATTTTTCTTGACAAAGCTGTAGAATAGAAATTTATCACACCTTCGGTAAGAAAACTTCTTATCTCTGCTTCCACTATTAATAAGCTGATTGATAAATTCGAAGCTTTTGTTTATGAACTCGATAAAATAATAACTCAGATAGATTGGTCAGCAAGAAGCAGCATGCAAAGAAAGTCAGATCTGACACTTCATCTTTAATTTTTCTTTACCTTTAATTTTATTTATCTTACTTTGTTTCTGTTTAAATTTGTGTCAGATTTATCCAACAAGTACTATCTTCTATTCTTTACTCATCTATATTTTAACATTGCGAACAATGTTGTGATCTGGTTGGGGGGAATGATAGTTAAAAAAAAAAGTAGGGAAGTGTGAGATGACTGTTAGAAACCTACAACAAAACCAATTAAGGATGGCAGAGTAAGGAGTAAATTTTGCCCTGGAGGTAATTTTACTCTTGAGACGCATCTTAGTTGAGGAAATAAATGTTTTAAAAGTAGCAAAAAGCATATCTTGGGTCATAGCATAATTTTTTCTTCTTTCTTAAAATCACATGCTTGGAGATAAATAATATAATTGATGGATTGAAAATGATAAAAATATGCCTTATGAGATTTTGAGCCTATTAATGAATGAATTGAACATTTGTACCATTCTCTTCTTTCTTATGTGATTTTCACTCATGAAATTGTTACTCTAGAACTTGCTTTTATTCTTTTTTAGGCTACATTTTCACATGTATACATAAATATGATTGAGGCATTTTGAAATAGCTATTTTGACCAAATAGTCATCCTTATATATTTTTCCTTGTGTAACTCCTTTGAACTTATTTGATTATTCTTTGTTTTTAGCTCATTACGTGCCTATAAAAAAAAAGTTTTTACCCAACCTTAGGGAATAAGAGAACATTGGTCTTGTTCTTAAACAAGTGTAGGGTTGTGTGTGTAAAATGTTGAAAAAAAAAAGAAAAAGAAAAAGCTGCCTATTGCTGCAATCAAAGGATTATCAGAATCTCCTGATACACCATGTGACATATCCATACCTAGAATAAAGATAGATATTTGGAAATAACAGGAAGAGAAGGAGAAGGTTTATGCCTAACAATGAATTCAACTCACCAATTTGGGATTGATCTTTAACAAACATTAGTCAAATATTGGTCATTGTCCTTTATGATGAATGTTCTCAAATATCTTCTCCACTCTAACTGTATCATAATGCTCTTTTATTCTCTTTGGTATTTATCTTCTTATATCCATATTATTCACCCTTCTTTACCTTGACCTCATTACAACCTTGAATAAAGTCCTCATGATTTTTGTATGCATGTGTTCTGAGTAGTAAAGAAGTAGAAGATAAGCAAGCTTATGGTAGTGCAATTTTTTATGGGTTGAATTAAGTGAAATACTTACCTTTTTAATGCTTGAAAGATTAAGAATGAATCATGTGAGGATCTTTCATTCTTGATTCTTTCTTTTTAACTGAAGTTTCCTTACTTGATGGTTTGAGATGTGAAGAAATATTACCTAAAAAATGCGTTGATCCCTTGAATGACTAGTTGCTCTTCTTGTTTCATTAAATCTTTTAGAGTTTTTAGTTTTTGAGTTTGTGTCGTTTTTCTTTGTTTCTTAATTTTTTTTCTTATATGTTTTGCCTAAGAGTGCAAAAGTTTAGTGTGGTAGAATTTAATAACAATGTATTTTATTCATTTTATAGTCTTCTCATTAGGTTTTTAAAGGTTCAATTTGGCTTAATTAAGTTAATTTTGTCACATTTTATGAAATTAAGCTTAATTGGATCATTGGAGAAATTATTACTTGAATTATCATTAATTTAGGTAATTGCATTCTTAAGTAAAGTGACCACAATTTGAGTTGTAATTATATGATTAATGTGATTATGGTCTTATTGGAAAGTTTAGATAAATCTCTAATAACTATTCACTTGATAGCAATATATTTCATTGATTGTGTAATATTCTCACTTGGCTTTTTCAGTAAACTAGCTATAATTTGAGTTTCAAATATTCAATGGATATGATTTTGATCTTGTTTTAAATCTAAGATAAATTTCTACAACTTTCATGAGGTCTCAAGACTGGATACACACGTTTGGATAACTCAAATTGGAGTTGAAACAAAATATAGAGTTTTGAACCCGACAGCTTGACCTCTATGCACTCATTAAGCTATATCTTGGATTATAGGAGTTCAACAATTCTGAAATTTTGACAGTGGAAGTTAAGACTCATATCTACAACTTTCATGAAGAATATAAAATTCAGTTTGGATTCCTTGAAGGTGATATTGGACTTAGAAGTCAGAACAGAGGAGCTGAAGTTGGGCATGACCCATAAGCAGTAATTAGGTCATATCTCGGGTTGTGGTTGGTGGATTTGGCTAAACTCAGTGCCTATAGAAAGCTGAGACAATTTCCTAGAACTTTCATAAGACCACTTGGCTCAAAAATGATGCATGCTATGAGTTCAGAAGGGAAACATTTCGGTGACAAGAATCCACTCATCAAACAACTATTTTGGCATTTTGTTCTCATCATCCATCATCTCTTTTGGCATTTTGAACTTTTCTAACTCTATAAAAGGAGGTAAGGGCTGATCATTTAAGGGTGTTAGTTTAGCTTAGAGTTTACTTTCATGTTTGTATGTTAATTGTTTGCTTTGTATAGTTTTTTATTATTCTTAATTGAAGTGATGTTCATCATCATCTTCTTCTTTCTTTCTTTTTTCTTAATTCATGAGTAACTAATCTTCATCTTGCTTGGATGAAAGAGTGAAACTCTTGGTAATGAAATAAGGTTAGATTATTCCATTTCTTGTGTTTGAATGATATATTTTTATGTGACCTTTTTATGTATTGTATGTTATTTCTAATTAATTTATAAACTCTTCTTGTATAATGAATATCTTGATTCATTGTAGACAAGACGTTGGCACAGTGGATGCTTGAGATCATTTGCATGTATTGGTAGATAATTAATGGAACCATAATATGATTACATATATAATCTTAATTGAATTTTGAATGTTAAATCTTCTGATTGGAACCTTCATTATGTATGATTTCAATTGAATTATAAAAAGAAATAATATTGTGTTTAATTTATTACCAAGAGTGGATCTCCTAACCCAAGTAAATCATTTTCATCTGTAAACAACTTTTATCATCTTTAGTATTGTGACAAATCTGCTCCTTACCTCAAATAATTTGTCTTCATCAATTTCTTGTGAATCGACCTCGGACTCCCGAGAATTTATTACTTGAAATAACCTGCACTTGGGTTTGAAACTTTTAATTATCCCATTAGTACCCCGTACTCAATGATGGACCTCGGCCTCAATACGAGACACCGTGAAACCTGGCTTCAAAGCTAGGGCGTAGTCCGTGGCGAACCTGATGATCCTATACCTTGACACTTAGGTCTTATCCAAGCGCCAAGCTAAGGGCAATTGTTCTGGATCATGGTCCGAGATCCCATCCAGAAGAATCGACCCAACACACGAACCACCGGACTCCGCCATCAACACCCCGGCCAAGGCCTTATGACCTCGAGCCACGACATTAGATTATAACGATCGTCGGACCCACGTAGATTCTCTCAACTGCCAACTGCAACCCTATATGTGGGGATCGTAACTGCCTACAATAAGGAATGGTCACTAAGGAGATAACCCTGACAGATCAGAGACAGACCTCAATGATCGTGGGTTGAAAACCTCTGTGAAGGAATGATCCTAATGTACCTTTATCCTATACGGATTGCATGAGGACTCCAGTTACGCTCTACATATAGCAGACCAAGTTAACCTAATAAGGTATCTGTTATTCTATTGCATGAACCCTACTTGTGCTCTGCCTGACTTGAGCGTTAGAGTCCCTTTGTAGGTACCCATCCCCCTGGCTCAATACGTTTGGCAGCAGCTGCGCAATGAGAAAATCATCATACATGTGTCTATCTCAGGTACCTTCTAAATCTACTTCAAAACATGAATATACTACAAGTCTGGTTATAATTATTTGATTTTCTTAAAAAAAATGATTGGGGAAAAAAATCTCTAATTAACTCCAACGTAAGAAAAAAAAAACAACTAGATTTTCATTGTACCTGAGCTCTTCAATATAATTAATTCGTCAACCCAATGTATGTGTTTCACATTCTTCTAGTTTATAATATTACTACAGGTTAATTAAAATGGTTTTTTTAACAAGTGTACTTGTTAAGAAATAAAAGATATAAATTTTTATTAAAAAGTAAAATTTTAAAATTTCAAATGTATTAAATGTACCACTTTCAATTAAAAAAAATTTTGATTTCTTAACAAGTGTCTTAAAAAAAACCTATTTAATAATGTTACATATATATACTTACAAATGTCAATTCATATTTATATTTTTTTATCAAATTATAATGAATCTCATTTCATTTTTTATACACATATACTCTAATTCTATCATCTAAATCTAATACGAGATTATATACATCTAAATTATGAATGACAAACATTATTCATTTTACTCTATGGTATGTGAGAACTGTACAATAGATGTATCCTAAAAATTACTGTTTAGTGTGAAATTTGAAATCAATTTTATAGGTTTTCTTTAAATTATTATATTTTTAATTATATGATTAATAATTGTTACAAAAGTTTATCAATAAAATCATTCATATGTTTTATTATAGTATTTAATTAATAATAAATATTTGAAATAAGATATTTAAATAAAAAACATATTAAGTTAAAATATGATTACTTAATCACCATCCCTTTTCGAAAATAATCTCGCAACAATATTGTGAAGATAGTTTAGAAAAAGAGGAAACAAAATATATCAACAAAATGACATTGAGTTCCTTTTCGAAAAAAGCTAGATATATATCATTGGAAAAATTAATGTGAAGGATCTTTAAAGAGTAATATTTAATTTAAAGAGATAAATAAAGTTAAAATTATTAATAAGGACTATTCAAATTTTAATTAGAGAGAAAGATTATTTAATCTCATGTAATAAATAATAATAATCTTAATGAGTGGCTATTAGCTGTCTTTTATTGAATGATCATTAGTTATTACTTATTACTGAATAACTAACAATTTCAAATTAAGTTTTATAAGAAAGAAATTTACAAATGACTGTTATTTCTTACTAAGTGATCATTTATTGTTACTGAGTAACTAATATTTCAAATGAAGTTCAATAAATAAAATACATGAAATTAAAAAATTTTTTATAAATTTGATTGAGTGGTCATTAGTTGTCACTTAGTGATTAACAATTTAAAATTAAGTTCTATATGAAATAAATTCACAAATGATTATTGTTTATTATTAAGTGATAATTTGTTGTCATTGAGTGACTAACATTTCAAATGAAGTTCAATATATAAAATACATGAAATTATGAAAAAAATTGATGAAGAAACTTGCGATGACTATTGCCATTTTTTGAGTATTTATTAGTTGATATTGAGTGACTAACAAATTAAAATTAAGTTATATATGAAAGAAATTCGTAAATAATTACTGCTTATTATTAAGTGGTAATTTATTGTTATTAAGTGACTAACATTTTAAATGAAATTCAATATATAAAATACATGAAATTATGAAAAAAATTGATTAAGAATTTTGTGATGACTATTGTCATTTTTTTAGTGGTCACTAGTCGACAATAAGGGGCTAACTGTTTCAAATTAAGTTATGTATGAAAAAAAAAGTTTATAAATAGTTATTTCTTCTTATTGAGTGATTATTTATTATCATTGAGTGTCTAATGTTTCAAATGAAACTCAATATATAAAATATATGAAATTAAGAAGAAATTTACGAATAAGTATTACATTTTATTGAGTAATCGTTAGTTATCATTAAATGACTAATAATTTTAAACTAAGTTATATATAAAAGAAATTTCGAATGATTATTATTTCATATTGAATGATTATTCAGTATTTTTGAGTGACTAATTTTTTAAATTAATATTTTATTATGAATAATTTTGATTATTAAGTAAAATTAAATAGTTATTTTTTTAATTAAAATTTGAATGATCTTTTTATTAATTTAATATTTTTTATTTTTTAAAATTAAATATTATTTTTTAATGATCCTTATTATTAATTTTAACAAAATAAACCTTGCACTTTTTCTTTGTAAACAAAGCCGTGTTACAATGGAAGCAAATTGTAGACTACTGCACAAACTATCGCTGGGCAGCTCCACTGGTGGTGTGAGGTTAGTTGTCGGACTCAGTGATGTTTTGATGGGTGGCAGGACTGTGGTTGCAGGGAGTGTCGGTTTGGGTGTGGTGATGAGGTAGTATGAAGGTCTTGCTGCACGTGAAGGCTTAAGTTTTTGGTAGGTGAATTGGTAATTTATGAGTTCAATTTTCTGCCATGTCCATGTTGTGGCATGAAAAGGATTGATAAATAGGTAATTAAGTGGTAATGAGATGGAAAAATAATTCATATGATATGTTATAACAGAGAAATGATTTATTTTTTTATTTAATTTTTTATTAATTTTTTTAATTATTAAATAAAAAATATTAAATATTTTTTATATTTATTAAATATTAAATATATTTATTTTTTATTTAATATTTTTTTATTTAATATTAAAATAATTATTAAAATAACTTAATATGAATGTATAGCATTATTGAGAACACAATCACAAAGCGCACAAGGTACTTTATTAAGTTTTCTTCTTATTAAATAATTATTAATTATTATTGAATAATTAATAATTTTAAATTAAATTTTATATATAAAAGTTTGTAAATAATTATTGTTTCATAGTAAAATTAAATGATTTTTTAAATTAAAATTTGAATCAATATTTTAATGCTTTTTATCTTTTTAAATTAAATATTACTCTTTAATGTTTTTATTATTAATTTTTTTATATAATTTTAAGTGATATATATTTTAGATCTATTTATATAATAATATTATAATAATATAAATATAAAAAAATAAAATAATATTCTAATTATTATAAAAAGAAAAATAATTATCTTATATTTTATTTAAAAATGTAGATATTATTTATATTATTTTTAATAAATGTGATTACATTAAAAAATAATAAAAAATATATATATAATAAATAATATTAAATAAAATATAAAATATATATATTATTTAAAATAAAAATATAAAAATTAATATAAAAATATGACTAGAAGTGTGTGGCTACAATGTTTTCACTATCAAAATCAAATTGTAGACTATTGCACAAATTCACATGCTTCGAGGAGACCAATCATGTTTTCTTTCAATGGACGCTTCCCTTACTTTTGTTTGGATCTGAGCAAGAAAACAAGATACGAGGAAAAAAAATTAAAAATTAAAACAAATATAATTTTGAACTTTTGCTTTTAAGGTTTTCTTTCTTCTTTTTAATTTCTTTCCCATTAAAATGACCAAAAATTCTTGTAGTTTTCTTTCCTTCTTATTTTTTTCAATCCAAATATGGGGTTAGAATAATTAATTTTTCATCATCTTTCATTTTTTTTTCTTTTGCATTATTCTTAACTTATTTAAATAATTTCTTATGTTAACAACATTTAATTAATATTAATATTTAATTTTATTTAATATATTATAATTGTTCATACAATTTTAAATTAAGAGTGGTGATTTTGAATTTCTAACATCACAAATAAAATTCCCTTGAAATTACACTTCGCTTATATTGCAATTAACTATTGTTTTGGTCTTAAAGATTAGGTAAGAAAACCTAATCCTTTAAATCGAGTTACGCTTAATATAAATTTTTCCTAATATGCTGATTCTAGTAAGATTTGAACATATATTCATGTTTGAGTTATAAAATACTTACCACTTAGCTTGAGTACCTTGGGTCGGCTAACTACTATTGAGTGTATTTTCATGTAATTTAAGCTTCCATAATTGAGTTTTATTTGTTTTATGTGAAATTCAAAGAAATTAAGTGTATCATGATATGCTTAGATCAGCACTAACATGGGGCACAAAATAAACTTTAAATTCAATCATATATTTTATTATTTACACATTGTCAATTATTAATTATAAAAATAAAGGTGATATAACATATATTAAATGATACAATATTAGAAAATTGTCTTATATCAAGAGTACTCAATAATATAAATGTGCTATATAACTTAGCTGGTAAAGTCAATTTGTAGTAAATTTATAAGGAGGTGTGATCAAATGTTGCTTTTACCCTTTTGGAGTTGTATGAGTAAAGTTTAAGTGACAATTTCTTGTATGAGAAATATTTAAGTAAATATTATTTATATAGTTGTATAAATTATACTAATTAATATTTAAATAATTATATAAATTTTTATGTCATATAATTATTTTATATTAAAAATAATAATATATTGATTTTTAATTAATTTAATTTATATAATTTGTATAAATAAAATCTACACAAATATTTTTTTCTCGAGCTATAGTGTACGCTGACACGTGGTTCTTGGGTTTTTTGGGTCCTGAACGATGCAGGTAGTTCAAGCTGTCCTACCTGAATAATAAAGACGAATGAGTTTTCAGGTGTAGCCCAGCAACTTTTTTAGGTTTTTGGTCAAAAGGTGCAGGCCACTCAAACTAAAAAAGAACTAAGGATTGACTCTAGTGGCCCATCCTTTCCTTAACTCATTCAGCCCACTGATGTCGCCAGACCTATGACGGTGTGCTTGGTAGACACGATAAGAAGGATTTGATAATATTAATTAATATTTTTAGATCTTATTAAGTATTTGATACTTTAATTTGATAGTATAATTAAATCAAGTCAAATTTTTTTTATCTCATTCTTACCTTATTACTCTATCCTCCCCACACTCTTCTTATTAGAATTGATAGAATATTTCTTCCCATCTTACCCCTCAACTTCATCTCTTTCAATCATGTCTCTCTCTTTCAATCTCTGTCTATTCTCCCTCAATATAATAGTTTAGATTTTCTAGGTATCATTTTTTATTCATACTAATAATTATATTATATATTATATTATTAATAAATCTTTTTTTTTCACGCAGATAACTTTTTTTATTCATATCAATCTCTAATAGTTTTTTTTTATTCATATCAATCTCTGTCTCTTCTCCCTCAATCCCTCGTCTCCCTCTCAGTCCTGATTTATCACACGAAGAAACCTATGCCTCCAATTTTCACACAGAGTCATCACTCTGCCTTGGCAGGGGTGTTGGGCGTGGTGGAGGTCCGGCGGAGGCACGACGCAGGCAGTCTGAAGCTGCGATTTGGGAGGAGGCTGCGATGGTAGAGGGCAGCAGCATACGAGATCTGGGTCAGCAACGCAAGGTTGCGCGCGGAACAAAGGAAGGATCTGGGACGTAGTGGAGCGTGGCGGTGGAGGACTGCGACGCACGATCCGAAACGCAGTTGGGGCGTGACAGTGGAGATCTAGCGAGGCGGTGAGGGCGCGACGGGAGAGGACGATTCAACGCTGTGGGTCACCGGTTCTGGTGGTTTGGGTCGCAGATCGTGGCTGTTGCTGAGAGCGGTGATGAACGTAGTGGCTCGCGCGGTGGTCATGGGAGATTGTGGGTCATGGATCTGTGACATAGAAGACGCGGTTTTGTTCAATATTAATTTTTTTTGTTTCTGCATTGGAATGCTAGATTAATTTCTTGTGTCCCATTTGATTCTTTCAATTGAAGTTCCTGTTGTTTATGGTGTTTTGCTTCTTGGGATCTCTCTCTATGAATTTGGTTCCACAAGAGGCATTTTTTCCTTTTCTCTAATTAGGGACTTTATCTTTATTCATGGAAAAAAAGTGATTTTGAATGGATTCTGATCTGTAATCATGTTTCTAGTTCTGATGACGTTTCTGGAGGTTGTGGGGTGGCTGTGGTGGTTTGGGTTCTACAAGGTGTTGAGGAAGGTGAAGGGTAATATGTTCAAAGTAGATAATTATATATACTATCAAGTTACATATATTATGTGTTCCAAATATTTGATAGTATAAAATCTTATTAACTTATTTATACTATTAGATATTATCCTATTGTCTTATACTATCTTGCCTTATACTATCAGGTGTACTAAATGCAGCCTGAATATGATCTATTTGTTGGGCAGGCTAAAAGACAAGCCTGTTTCATTCCAGGCCTAAAGCTATAGCTGTTTCATTTAACGGCACTGTTGTATAAGTTTATGGTGGGTCGTGAGTCATGTGATTGAGCTGATTTAACTTTTACAACAGGCATGTATAGATGTTCTCTTACTACTTGTTTGGCATATGTAGTAGTGTTGATTTCTTTTGGTATTTTCTTTTTTAGGTACGAACTCGAATACAGTACAAATTATTCAACTCCCTCACCCATTCTCTATTTTTACAGGCTTCTTTTGGTGCTTTATTTTTTAGATTAGAACGAGGGTGACACTTGCAATGCACCCTTCAATTTAGGGAGCATCAGTGCTCCTTGCATTTATAGCCATTAGACATGTAGCAAGGGATGGAAGGGTTATCTACTGAATAGGTTAGCTAATCTCTTTTCATTATTACAAATGAGCCCTTGAAAAAAAAAGTTATTATGTGCATAAATTTTTGCAAAAAAAAATTCACATATATGCTTCTTTTTAAGGAAAAAATTGTTAAAAATTAATAATTTTATTATCTTTGTAAAAAACAAATGATAAATAAATCATTAGTTTAATTATAATGTAATTGATCTTTTGTTAGTTATGCGCATACTATCCTTATAGGACTTAAATAACATAATATGTGTAACAAAAATAATTGATACTTAGCTTTTTTGGATAATAAAATAAAATAAAAATATTTGTATAAAATCATGATTTTTTTCTTATTTTTAAAAAATAAGAGAAGATCTTGTTAGTTAAAAATACATGCTTTTTAATATATCACAAGTGATATGTATTTTTTTTTAGAACAAAAAAGATCTTGATCTGTTGTTATCTTAAGTTCCATACCAGTGTTTGAAATTTTATAGTGAAGAATTTCAATAATTTGTTATTATTCAAGTTTATCAGTCAAAATACTTTATGTATGGTCAAATTATTGAATGTATAATTTAAATATTTAAAAAAACACCTTTGTAGTGCTTGGGTCATTTCCTGAGATGATCAAGTCATCAACGTAAACAAGGACCACAAGCTGGACAGTTCGATGCTGCAATGTGAACAAGAAATAGTCAAAATAGGATTGCCGGAAACCATAGTTCTTCAAGGCAGTAGAAAGTTTGGCAAACCAACATTTAGGGGCTTGTTTCAATCTGTAAAGTGATTTCCTTAGCTTGCATACCATATTCGGTTTCACAACTTGAAATCCAGGAGGCAGTTTCATGAAGACTTCTTCATGAAGTTCACCATGCTTTGATACCATGGACATCCATCTAGTGCAACTCCCATGCATTGGCTACTGCAATGGCCAGGACTACACGCACAATCACCATTTTTGCCACAAGTGGAAACGTTTTAGTGTAGTTAACACCCTCTACCTAATGGTTACAAAAAATGACCAACTGTGCTTTAAATCTCTCTACAGTACCGTCTGAGTGATACTTAATCTTGTAGACTCATTTGTAACTAAGGGGTTTCTTACCAGGAGGTAAGCTTTGGACTTCCTGTGTGCCATTGTTCTCAAGAGCTTGAATCTCATTGCACATGGCTTCTATCCAGCGAGCATTCTTGACAACTTCAAGGAAAGCCACTAGCTCTCGTTCAGTGGTGATGGCTGCAAGAAAAACACGATGCTACACAAAGAAATTATCACAATTGACATAATGTGCTAAGGGGTAAGGAGCACCTAGAGTGTGAGTTGGAACTGGTGAACTACTAGATGGGCTTAATCTGCAAATTGTGTTGGTGACATAATCATGTAAGCGCACTGAAGGTCGCCTTATCCTGTGTCCCCGACCAAGTTGTTCAATATTCAACTGCACATCACTAGGTTGCTGAGCTAAGATTGCATTATCAGTACCTTGTGTGACAAGTTCAGTGTCTCCATGTTTATTATCAGCCTGTGTGCCCCCTTGTTGTTATGTCTGAGCTCATTTAATTGATCAGGATCATGACTGTCAAGAGTAGTATTATGTGTCCCTCCAAAAGCATCTTATGCTATAGGTTCTTGATTAATGGTGATCATAGGATCATCACTCGGTGTAGTAGTATCTTGAGCAAAAGGAAACTCTGATTCAAATAAATCAACATCACGTGAAACTAAGAATTCTTTTGTTTCGATATCATACATTTTCCATCCTTTCTTGCCATAGGGGTAACCCACATAAACACATTTACGACTTTGGCTGACAAATTTGTCTCTTTTTCGTCCCTAATTATGTGCATAACAGAGCGAACTAAACACTCGCAAATGATCATAAGAGGGTGCTTGACTATGCAACACTTCATACGAGGTTTTCCCATTTAAAATTGAAGAAGGAATGCAATTAATCAAATAACCACCTGTCAAGACACACTCACCCCATAATTCAATAGGGAGATGACTTTGAAACCGAAGAGCTCGAGCTACATTTAAAATATGTCTATGTTTTCTTTCGACGTGTCCATTTTGTTGCGGTGTGCTTGTGCAGGAAGTTTGAAAAATGATACCTTGTTCAAGAAAATAACCTTTTAAGCATGTAAATTCAGTTCCATTATCACTCTGAACAATCATAACATGCTTATTGTATTGCCTTTTACCATAGCAAAGAAATTCAGCAGTGTACACGACACTTCTTTCTTATCAGTTAGCAAATAAATCCACACAGCTCTTGAACAATCATCTACTATAGTAAAAAAATAACGAGCACCACAAAAAGATGAAGTTCTATATGCTCCCATAAATCACAGTGAATAAGTTCAAATACATCAAATGCTTTTTGATTGCTCAAAGGAAATTTCTCTCTAGTCTGCTTGGCCCGTTGACACACATCGCTGGCCTTAGCCGCTATTTTATTATTTTTATCACAATTGACTATAGAAACTAACTTGGTAATTTGCATAGACGGGTGTCCCAAGTGTTACCCTAAAACTTTTTCCCTAAAGCGTAAATAAATTAAATATGCTTAAATAAATATTAAAATGACGTGAAATAAAGGAAGAGAAGAAGAATGGCCAATAAATAAATTGCAAGAGATAATAAATTGAACGCAGATAAATAAAAGATTAAGGATAAGAGAAGCAGACACGATATTTATCCTGATTCGACCACCAACCACTTGTGGCCTACGTCTAGTCCCCGAAACAGTGTTCGAGATTTTTTACTATTTAATACAAGGTTAAAACAGGTGCTTGCAACATTTACACAATAGGGATACCTCACCCTATATACTAGAGGAATACCTCACCCCCTTTGAAGGATACCTCACCTTCTTTACAACAAGAGATACCTCACCCTTTTACTGAGGGATACCTCACCCTCACAATTTCACTAAGGGATACCTCACCCTTTACAAAAGCAGAAAATATATGAAATAGAAAACTCTCACAAAGAGTAAATGATACAACTTGAAGCACTATAGAGCTCTCTAAGGATATCTCAAGGTTTTGGCGAAAAGAGCACAGAAAATATGAGAAAAATAGTGAATCACATTTTTGGTACAAGCAAAAATAGTTCAAGTGGTTAGGCAACCTTCAGAAGAGACCCAATGTCTCTATTTATAGATTAATGAAGAAAAGAGCCGTTGGGTATAATTAAAAGCACCATTAAAGCAAAAATATGGCTGTTTCTTTCCATTTTCGAAAGCTTCGTAAAGCCATTTCTGGGATACGGTATTCAAATGCCTTATGAGGTATTTGAATAACTCATTTTGAAAAGCTCCGTGAAAACTAGTTCTGAAGAAGGTTATTCGAATACCACTGATTTAAAATGTTTTTGAGAAACAGTTCAGATAAAGGTTATTCAAATACTAAGTGTGGTTATTCGAATACCACTTTGAAAAACAGAAAGCGTATGGATATTGAAACATGGTTATTCGAATACCATATGGTTTATTCGAATACCCCTGAGACAAAAACAGTTTTAACACATTCGAATAAGCAGAGAAAAATGATTTTTGTATTTTGAAAACTTATTTTGAAAAGCATTTCTTTGCAACCTAAACCAATGAGATATCCAAAAGGCTCCTTACAAAGGATCCTAAGGCCTAAAGCTATTCTTGAAAGTCTTGGACTAAGTCTTCTCATTAACTTCATGTTTGTTATCATCAAAACCATTGTCCATGATAGCTAGCCAATTACACCATGCGCTTGTGCCACAGTTCAAGCTGATTTTTCTTATCAATCCTATATGCCTTCACACTCGAAATCCCATGAAACATATAGAGCCCATCTTTTCGTTCACCCGCACCAATCAGCATCTTCGAAGTATTGTCCTGTATTACACACAAAGCATTAGTGAACTGTACTATGCAATCTAATTCGCCAATCAATTGTGATACAGAAATCATGTTACAATTTAGATTGGGAACATAAAGAACGTTGCTGAGTTGTAAACCCCCATCAAGCCTTATTGATCCTTCCTTAGTGGCAATAACCTGTTGTCCATCAGGCAGTCCAACTGGGCATCCTGTCACTTCTCGCAGCTCACACAATTTACTTAGACTTCCAGTCATATGGTTTGAAGCCCCTGTATCAATTATCCACGAATTGAGTGTATCCTTACCAGTCATCTTCACTTGTTCTGTTCTTAGAGTTGTTCAACATTTCTAGCAAAGTCTGCCATTGATCACTGCTTAGTCCTGTTAGTCTGGGGTTCTCTGCCTCTGTAGCATTCCCTGTTGCAGCACTAGCACCTGTAGGAATGGTTTATGCAGCATTAACGAGCACTACTCCGCCTTGCACCACTTCCAGTCTGTTGTTGTCCTCTTCCTCATCCACTTGTTTTTCCTTCACCTCGTGGCCGATCACCCCACCATTCTGGGTAGCCAATGCGTTGAAAACAATTTGCTTCTTCATGGCCTGCTCGATTACAATTCGAACAAACCAATGTTTTATTCTTCATGTTTCCACGCCCTTTTGTTCTGGTACTTGTTTGAACCGCAAGACCCATGACTTCTTTTCGTTCCTCTTTGGTTCGAGCAATAGTTCTCATCCTTTCTTCTTGTATCAAGGTTGAATAAACTCTGTTTAGTGATGGTAAAGGATCAATGGCAATGAGATTTGAATGAACTGTCTCATATATCTCGTCGTCTACACCCATAAAAAATTGATGGACCCTTTCTTCCTCTCGACATTTTTCTAGCTTTGATGCAGTGTCACATTTGCATCCCACACATGTACAGATCGAAATCTGCTCATAGTTGGCTAGCTCATCCCATAAAGACTTCATTTTCCCATAATAGGGCGCCATAGTCATACCTCATTGCTTGCATTCTACTATGTTCGACTTCAGTTGTTGAATTCTGGTCCCATTCACAATTGAAAATCTTTTCTTGATGTCTTCCCATAAGTCTCTGGCATTCTCCATATATGAGATTGTTGAACACAAGCTAAGTTCAATTGTGTTCAGGATCCATGACACCAACATGGATTGTACTGTCCACCAATCCTCTAACTCAGAGGATTCATCACTCGATTGCTCAACCGTTCATTCTATAAACCCCCACTTACGTCATGCTCTCAATAACGTTAGCATCGCTCGTGCCCATTCCTCATAGTTTACACCATGCAGCTGCACCTGCGTTATCACGTTTTTCGGGTTATCGTTTGAGTTTAGGTCATAGGGTGACAGGTTCCTCTTGACAAAGTCAAGCTTCGGTTGTTCTTGATTGCCAGCCATGACAGCCACTGGGTATTCTTTGATCTAAGATTTTCTGGTGATGTATGCTTTGATACCATGAAAAAGGTATCTGTTATTCTGTTTTATTCATTGGTTTCAACAACATATATACACAAGTACACACCTTTTCGATTACTCCTAAACGTATGCCTAACAATATTCCTAAAATAACGTATGCCTAACAATATTCCTAGAATAACTATTTCTATCACGTGATCAATTATACAGAAATACCGAAACTACCTCTCCTACCAGTGCTAATATTACATGACAACTATTACACTTGATTAAAAACTAACCAAATATAGCTTAATATAAAATTTTATTAACCTAAGGAATTAAAATGTAAATAAAATAAACAATAACAATAAATTACATTAATCTATTATACTCGGTTGAGTCAATGGACTACCGGTGCACTATTTATCAAAATGGATCACTGTAAAAGTGAACTAGGGGTGGAGGCAGGATTTTAATCTTAAGGGGTCGAAAAAATCATCTAATTCAAGATGATTAGTCAAGCCTTTTGAAGATATTATACCTACGCAACACCTTCTTAAACCAAGTATATTTGCCTCTCGTAGAGCCCAACTTTAATAAGTCACAATCATGAAGAACTTGAGAGAACACGGTCGTTCTAACATAGTAGAAAGTTCTATCACGAACCTCAAAAGGAAAAATGACCTAATTGAAATCCCTAATCAGATCTCATGGTAAGTTAATTGACCTGCAAAGAGTAACTAAGTGATCCCAAAAAGTAGCTCTCAAGGACAAAATTGGGCTTGCATAAATCGCACTACACACCCACTTCTTACTACTACTAGATATCTCAAAAGTAATACATTGTTAAAAAGTATGTAAGACCTGAATCGCAAAATTTCCACTAATACATAGAGCCTAAATTCCTCCGAAATGATCTTGAGCCTCCATAATCCCCACTGCTAAGAAACCCAGCATATCTTAGAATTTATTGACATGCTAGAACAAAATGAGTTTTAATAAACCAACACCTAGTTTAATATGAATTTTAACAAAGTTGGGGAAACCATAACTCATACACATTTCTCCTGATTCTACTTCTAATGAGAACTAGCAAGATATTACGCAAACTTGTGACGATGACAAACTACAAAAATTGAAAATTGAAGTCTATGTACCATAATCTTAAAGTTGATTTTTTTTAATAGAAAAATCCGTTTCGATTATTTTTGAGAAAATAAAGCATAAAAGTGCAAATTTAGAATATAATGTAAACTACCCAACTCTTAATAACACCATTCCATTTTTAATCTAACACCAGTTAGGATGGTTAAAACATGGTATCTTAAAACTTTTTACATACTTTGAGAGTAATACTCTCAATCGTTAAAATTTGATCTAAATTTTATTATATTTTAAAATTAATTTAACACATATTCTGTTTTTAGTATATTGAGAGCAATATTATTAGAGTACATAAAAATTTATCATTTAATATAGATTTAACAGTTTTATGTATAAGTGTGTGTTTGGTTCAGTTGTAAAAATTTTGATTATTTCAATAATCGATTATTGTATAAATTTTTTTTGTTATAATCGATTATAATCAATTTATTTTTATGGTTAGATATGTTAGATGAAAAATAATTTTAAATTAATCTATTTCGTTTGATTGATATAAAAAAAATTATTTTTATGCATTAAATTATCAAAATAGGTATAGAATAATTAAAAAATTATTTGATTGAGGGTAAAATAGTATTTAAAATATCAAAATGTAAGGAATAATCTATAAATTAGAATCATAAGTTTCAATTTTCAGCATTATAAAAATTAGCTTAAAAAATTTTTATTTTACATTGAATTTCGTACAAAAATTAAAATTAATTTTATCAAACATAATTAAACATATTTATTAAAATAATTTTTTTAAAAAAAATAATTTAAACTAAAAAAACTTACCCAAACATGCACTAAGTTTCTCTTGACTTTATATGAGTTAATTTACACAAACTTGGCATTTTTTTTTAGGTTTCTTAAGGATCTTATATTTTTTTAAATCTGAGGCTAATTTTTTTAAGTACGAACGATATAATTAAACTATTCTCACAAGTGACATTTTCAATTTTTAAGAATACAACTCACTTCCTATTACACTTCCTATTACAACCCATTTTTAAGTGATACTGAAGTAAACTAAATTTATTGAGCATTAAAAATTTGTTTGCTTAACACACGAGACCGAGAATATTATTTGTCGATCAAGGATAAAGAGAAAATGCAAATGGCAAACAGATCTCATTGGCCAGGGGGGAAAAATAATTTAAGCATGCATCATAACATCTTATCCTGCTTCTTTTTTCCTGTTTTTTTTTAGTTTTTTTTTTTGAGAAAATAAAAGTATAAAATATCTTTTATCTTCCGAGAGACAAAACTAAGCTAGAATTGTTGTTGTAATCAATTAAAGCGACAGTTATTTAATGATATTTAATGATAATGATAATCTCGGGTTAAACTTAAATTACACTCACGGATACCTGCAAAGTCAACGACGTCGTTTTGAATTCCTCGTATCGCTTTTTTCATATATAACCCTGTTATTCCTCGAATTTCTACAAATCCTACCGTCGAGTTCCTTGAAAAATGAGAAAAGTGATAGGGTAAATCGGTAATTGAGTATCCTATAAAATATCAACCTGGTCCGGGGCAAAAAGGTCGAGAGGATCAGAGGAGTTTCCGTTATCCGTTCTTATTCTCTATTTTCTCTCTCTAGAATTTTCTATCGTCTATTCTCCTTCACAAATTAGGGTTTTTGCGAATCTCTCATTCTTTGAAAATCGAATCCAACGGTTCAGCCATGGTTTCCGATTCAATCACCAACTCTCCGATTCCTTCCGTCGCAAACACGAAGAATTTGGGCAAGAAGAAGAAGGTAGGATTTCGATTTCGATTTTGATTTTGATTTTCGTATGTGTATATGTTTTCCTTTCTCTGTTCTTATTCACCTCATCGTAATCCTCCGCAAATTTCAGACCAACCGGTCCGCTAAATTGAAGCAGAATAAGATTGATGTTCGTCGCGAGCAATGGCTATCTCAAGGTATATGAACTTTTTTGTTTATGTGACTATGTGCATATCAATGTTTCCATTGATATTTTTTTTTAATGATTTTTCTCTCTCGATTTTGGATTGGCGTGTTTTAGGTGCGGTCAAGAACAAGGGGTGCAAGGACGGAGATGGCCACGCGCCGCCATTGCCGGCAGGGAAACACAGCAAACGCTCGTTGGAGCAATTGGAGATGAGACGGCGTAGAGGCGAAGTGGACGACAGATCGATCCATCAAGACAGCGATTCGGAATCGCCGTCTAACAGTCCCACCAGTAACGATTCCGGGACAAATTTCACCGGAAGTGGAAGTAGCAGCGGCGGCAGCAGCAGCAGCAGCAGTAGTTCTAGCAGTGCAGGGTGCTGCTCCGGGAATATCACAGAAGAAGAAGAAGGTGATGATGAATGCTTGGATGATTGGGAGGCTGTGGCGGATGCTCTAGCCGCTGATGACAAGCGTCAAAACCCTTGTTCGGATTCTCCCCCTCCACATGATGAACCTGTTGTGCAAACAGTTTCGCCTTGTGAAGAGACTAATGCGTCGATTTTAGGAGCTCGGAATTCAAAACCCGAGAGTGCTAGAATGGTTCCTTGTGCCTCTGGTAATAGCCGAGCTTGGAGGGCCGATGATGCTTTTCGCCCGCAGAGTTTGCCCAATCTGTCCAAGCAGCTCAGTATGCCGAACCCCAACCGGCGATGTGGAGGAAGGGTTCCCTGGGCTTGTACTTCTGCGCCATCCCCTTGTCCAATATGCTGTGAGGATCTCGATTTGACAGATTCAAGTTTTTTGCCTTGCCTGTGTGGGTTTCGGCTTTGCCTCTTTTGCCACAAGAGGATTCTTGAGCAGGATGGCCGCTGTCCTGGTTGCAGGAAGCCCTATGAGTGTGAACCTCTTGAGAAAGAGGCTAGTGTGCTTGGAAGCAGCCTGACTCTTCGGTTGGCACGTTCGGCTAGCATGATCGAAAGGTCTTGAGAGAATCTCTGTTTTCACGAGTTGTGGATGCCGCGGTCTCTCCTTTTTGCATTCTTGCACCGGCTGTATTTTAGATCGAAATATCTAATTTTCCATAGGTCTAGTTGGTGTAGGGTGATGAGTTTTCGAGCACCGCGGAATCAAGTTGTTTCTCATTTGATCTTATGGTGCATGTGTTGATGTAGAATACTCATGTTGGTATGTGAATACATAAGGTGGTATAGGAATTCAATACATTGAAAATGGTTACATCATATTGTGGCTTATTTCCTTTATGCTTCCACTTTTTCACATTTTGTGTACAGATTCTGTACTCCAAATTCTTGCACTTCCATATTGAACATCATCATGTTTAATTGAGCATGCTCATATTTCTGATTGTGCAACTCTCTTACATTTGCAGTTATTGCATTCTGAGGCTGCTTGTGATGCTGTCCTCCTACCTCTTCTCTTTTTTTCTTTTCTCTTCTTTTAAGATATTCGTAACTTTATATAATGTATTTAGGCTAGATGCTAATGATCATTAGTCAAAATCTATATTATTTTCCTCTATCTTTTAATTGTCTTTAAATGGTCTTTCAGCTTAATGTTTCAATCTGTCTCTGAAGGATGGAGGAGTCAGGGAAATTTTTTGGCTTCTGTTGTTTGGAAATAATATTGTTTGGAAAATTATGTATCATTCTCTTAAAATTGGTTAGTATTTTATTTAAGAATTGTGTTGGCAGTAACGTAAAGCTCTCAAGACTTAAATGTATACTGATAGGTAACTAAAATTCTTAGAAGGTAAATTCTTAATTCTTCAAAAAACTGGCTTGTGGGTTGTTTTTGTCCATCAAGGGTGGTGCAAAAATACCCTGTTCTGTTTGCTTCTAGTCTTTCTTTACATTAGACAAAATTTCTGTTCTGCAAAATCCAAATTTGTTTAATACAGATATTGTCGCATCTTTTAATTGCTGGACCATCTCCTCGCATAAATCAGATATATGCCATTGTCAAACCTTGATCCTTCTTTGCTCTATGTCCCCTTACTTGAAGTTGAAAGGGTTTTCGTGATTTCCCTTTTTTTTGTTTTTTTTGTTTTTAATGTGAGTTCACATTGTAAATACGGCTTGTTCTAATTTTGTGAAATACTTATGACATTTGAACATTTTTTTTTGTTTCCTGTTGATTCTCTTCTAGGAACCAAGATAGTTGTGGTAAGTATAAATTTGAAGGCTGGTCAGTAGGGTTTTCAAGTTTTTCAAGGTATGGGAATATCTTTATGCCATTGCTATATATGCTCATATAAGTTTGATTCAGAGTCAGGCAATCAATAATTTGTCCTTCCTGCTTCCTAGGTGTTCTAATAGTTGGTGCTTGACCAGTTATTGTTGATTTCAACCACCATCAGTTCATCACCCTGACTCCCAGTATTCTTTGAGATTGGTACTTCTTTTAAGTTTTGTGTGCATGAGTATTAGTTCTTGTGTAGAACGATCATAGTTCATAGATAGTCTAATGAATAAAATCTTTGATGCATTACAGATGGATGGAAACATTTCCCATACTCTACTATCACACATTTTATGGCTCCACACATCTATAGCCGTTGATCAAATGTTTGTAAAAATAAGGAAAGGTTGAGATTTTATAAGGGTAATTGTGCAGCAGGTCAATGGTTAGTTCTTCGGCAACATCCTGATACACGCTGACGACCTTGATCACTGACCGGAGTCTCAACCCAAACCAGCCTCCTTCACCCAGGCCTGCGAAACACCACCCTCAGCCACCAATCGTCATTCATCATCGCTGGAGCCACCTTACTCTACCCAAACCGCTGCCCCCACCTCGCATAGACCAACACACACCTTAACCTGCATCAAGTACCACCTCTACCCCAAGTCTAGCGAGCCACCGCAAGCCACCATCACTTCAAATCTGACCACTCTCCATGCATAGATCCTGGTCCCAACCACGAGCTCCAGCCGGCAACCTCCATGCCCAATGGCAAAATCGACCAACTCCTCTGGCAAGAACGCTTCAATCAAGTTGTAGAAAAATCAAATCCACATGACAAAAAAAAAAATAATAATCCAGAAATCATAAACAAAATCACACTTTCGAGGATGAGGCTCTGTTAACACACAAAGCCACAAACACACAGAGACGTAGAAGTTGCAAGTTCAACGACAGACCGGTGGCGCCGATTCGGCGGTTTACCGGCGGCGGCGTGTGACTCGCTGGAGGTAGCAAGGTTCAGTGGTCTAGGTTCGTTGGTCGCGGTGGACGGCGGCTGGGATTCGCGCGGCGGGGCTCGATTTGGCGGTGACCGGTTTTCGTGGTTCGCAGATCCGGCGCGCTGGTAAGGTGAAGCGCGATGAAGATTCGGTGGCAGTGGTTGCAGATTCAGCCGAGAGGCACGATGGAACTCACAGGTTGGGATTCGGGTTTGGCCGGCGGTGGTGGTTGAGAGGTTTTGGGTTGGTGGTATTCGGTTAATGGGTTCCGGGTTGATGATTTGGGCTATGTCGGCGAGTGGAGACGAGAAGGAGAGGGCGGAGGACCTCGAGGTAGCACCATGGATTGGGTGGTGCGGTTGGGGGGAGTGGGGAGGAGAAGAGGGAGAGGATGAGGAAGGTGGATGGATGGTTTTCTCAGGTGGGTGGTTTTCCTATAAGCAGGAAGTGGTTTCCCGATTTAAAAAAAAAATGGGTTCAAGCCGGTTATAACTAACTGGTGAAAAGGATGGAGTGCCCATACTCCAGAGAGATAACGTGGAGTATGGGAAACGCTTCCTAGATGGATATAATGTTTTTTTTTTTTTTTACTCCTTCCTTTGGTATCCGTTTCTACCAAGAGAAATCCACAAAATAAGTTAGCACAATTATAACCTTGGTGTACAACAGCGAAATAGGATTATTTGTATAATTATGTAAATATCTATAGAAGTGGCATGTTGTCAAATTTCTCTCTACAGGGGAAGGTTGGTAGTTCATTAATATGACAATGCGAGTATGTTAAACATAATAATCAATTGTTGATAGATCAGTAGCCTATTTATATGAAACTGAATGAAATTTAAGAAGACGGAATATCTTTATACTCTTAGGATCTGCTTGGTTGAGAAGATGGAATGTGGGAAGGTGGAAAAATTGGAACGAAAATCACTTCCACTTGCTTGGTATAATGAAAATATGAGAATGGTGGAGATTTACTTGGCTGATATTGAAGATTTTGTGCCTCTCTCGTTTTGTTTACTAATCATATATCTCACCTGTGGTCACATTCCCTAATCCCTACTGGGTAACATACATGCCTTTCACAATTTTTTTTGCTCTCTCCTGCTATTACTAGTTTGGGGTTTCTTGTAGTGTAGACAACGGAACTGATCACATGAAAGTTACTAATGATTATTTGTCTTTGCGTTGTGTACTTTGGGTTGCACTATCTAAACTTGCATTTAGTTCCTGCTCATTTTAAGAATATTTGGTCGTAAGAGAAGTATAAAACCTTTTACTCTCGTCTCCCATGAAAAAAAAAACGATTATTATTATTCTCTCATCATTTATGGGCTAAACCTCTTAGGTTGTGTTTTTCCAACCAATTGGATGCTAAACAGATGACACTATTGTTCAGTCTTTGAGATGTTGAAACTGTGGTAAGTCATACATATACCTTCATCAAGTTGCTCTTAGGAGTGGAAACATACACAAGAAAGCTTACTCTTGGGGACTGTAAATGGACATACTCTCCTTTGGAGTAAATTAGATATGGGAAGTCCAAAAAATCACTGTTTTTACTACTTTCATACGCAAGAAAGCTAACTCTTAGGGACTGTAAATGGACATACTCTCCATTGGAGTAAATTAGATTTGGGAAGTCCAAGAAATCACTGCTTTTACTTCTTTTCTGGTTGCCTAGTTCTGTATTCTTAAACTTAATTGATGTGCGAGGAAATGACACGAGGCTTTATCTCCTAAGATGTGCATGAGGTACACATGAGGCTTTACAGGATGTTCTGCACGTTCATCTGAGTTTTGAAAATAGGAAGGTGGGAAAGATTTAATGAATCTGTGCCTGGTTTGTGGCGGTTTGGAGCGTATGTTTATAGCAAAAGATAGGTTTTTGAATTGAAGTTTATTATGCCCTGCAAGGCTGTAACTTTTATTGTGGGAGATAATTTTCTGTTGTGTCTTGACTATTTTGATATTCCTCTACTTAACTACTATGATGTTCCTCTATTTGAAGAAATTGAAGCACTTTCTTCTCATTTTCTCCCTTTTTCTTGTGTGTGTTTTCACGAGATGTCTCATTCTGTGTGTTATACTCGTTTAGTCGTTCATTTTCCTTCATCTTAATATAATTTTTTTTTTTCCTTTTGTGTTATAATATTCTTGGTTGCTGTAATTGACGATCTATTGGTTGGGCTTATTTGGGTAGCCACAAGACCATTGCCAACTGTTGTTTGGGCTAACTGTTAATGCAATTTGTATTTCGAAAGCTAGATTCTAGGCAGCCTGGCTTTTGTAACCGGTCTGTTATTCGTTGGAACCTATCTCTGTTTCTGGAGAAGAGGCTGGTGATGCAAGTTAAGTACTCTCAAGTAGCTTGTCGTAGTTGATTTTCTTTTCTTGCTGTTATCACACATTGGGTGAAAATCGAGCCTGATGATATTTAATGAGTTTCATTTCTCTTCTGATATATTCAATTTCAAAGTTTCCGTCTGTTTGTGGTTATAAAGGGACAGCCTCTACTATCTAGTTATGTCTTGGCTAGTTTCTTGGCTATTCAATTTCTCGAGAGGGTCCTTCAGAAGTCCTTCCTTCATTTCTTGGCTAGTTTCTCTGTAGGGTGATTTGCCCCTTCGAGTATAAAAAGAAAGGGACTTTGTTGTTATCACTGAATTGAAACTATATATAAACGCCTGGCAACATTCTAGCTCGATATATTTTATTAGTTTTTTTTTTTTCAAATTTGGTTCCTAATTATGTCCTATTAAAAAAGGAAAAAACCAATTATTTTTTTAAGTTAAATAACTATAATATATTTATAATCGAAGAGTGTGTATTGTTTTTTTTTTTTTTTTTTTTGCGGAGGGGGGGGGGGGGGGGAGTGTTTAAATGAGACTGGGTAGAATCTTCACTGAGCCTTTTAGGCAGGGTTGTTCTTACATGAAAAACTTAGTATGAGTAAAAAAAAATATTTGGATAAATTCAATTTTTATTTTTTCCTCATCATTTCAACTGAATTTTGTTTGGGGAAAAAGTAAAGAACGTAACTATAATATATATGTAACATTGTGCCGGTCTGCCTGACACGAGTGTGTTGGAAAACAAATGTGGGAATAAATACAAACAATACATGTCATGGTTATTAGGCGTTTAATGAGGAACTTGGTTTCAAGCTTGACTGCTTCTTTGCCCTGCGTTCTTGTACATATACAATTGTCAGTTTTTCTTCATTGTCATGTCACTAGAAACAAAGAAATCCTATGCCTAATAGCGAGCAATGGAGGTGGCTTTGGCGCTTGCACATCCCTCAAAGGTGCAAGATCTTTCTATGGCTGGCCTTCAATGATAGGCTCCCTTCAAATGCTTCCAAAGCAGCTCCTCATATTGCAAACTCTGCATCTTCATCTTGTCCCTTTTGCCATGCACAGGAGACTCTGCTTCATGTGTTGCGTGATTGCCCTCGAGCCACAAGCGTGTGGGTTCATCTTGTAGCTCCCCATCACCAACAGGTTTTTTTCTCTTGCTCTTTATGGGACTGGATGGTGACTTGTCTTCAGCAGCCTTGGTCCACTGTTAATTCTAACACGATGGATAAGGATAGGGATAAGGATGGTATTTTATTCGCTGCTACGGTTTGGTTATTATGGAAGGATAGAAAAACTTGGGTCTCTGATGGAACTAATTTTTCCTCTGAAAGATTGCTTCACCATATGGGTGCTCTAGCTGATGATTATAGGCGAGTTCTTGTAGTGGAACATTCTGCACCTAGCCCTGCCGTACGCTATGTTTCGTGGTGTTTCTATTGGAACCAACCTCCTTCGCAGCATCAGTTGAGGTTGGTGGCAGACACTTCACAGGTCGTGTTTCCCAAGTTGTAGCTTTGCATGGTTTTGCCTCTTGTGTGCCACAAAGAATTCTATTCATGAAATATAGGTTAATGCTCGTGTACTCAATACTCAGGTTGTGATTTATCAGGTGTATCACTGCAAGTGGTTAATAAAAACTTTCTCTGGCCTTAATTTTGACAATGATAATAAAGCACAAAATCTAAGCTATTAACCTTTGGAGATTTAAAAAAAAAAATAAGGGTACTATAAACAAGAATTGTACCAAAAACAAAATATATAAACAGGAAAACTCCAGAAATTGTAAATAAATAACACATGGTGAGATGGGAACGGTACTAGTTGCGAAGGTTGTACAATACATGCACAAAATATACCTTTTTTTTTCTCCCCTTATGTTCTTTTTGTCATTGATCAGTCTTGCATTTTGACTGAAAGCCCAAGATAACGAAGCTCACATTAATGGTGATAATTCCATGCCGTATCGTGCTTTGTTAGTAGCTATATCGGGCGTTGGACATAGAATTACCCCACTAATAATCTACCAACCTTCTACAACCATATTATTTGATCAGCAGCAACAAATAGTAGACTTGCTTCGTACTTCCTAATTAATTTTTATCGTAGGAACAGCTTCTTTCCCTGTGCCTGTAGAAAATTTCTCTTAATTGACAATCATCTTGTTACTGGCTATAAAATGAAGACAGACAAAAAGACTCTGTTTCACTAAGTTATAATCATAATTTTTTTTGGTACATGTTCAAAGTTCGTCAAAGTTAAAGATCTTATATATCAAATTTTAGGTGCAAGAGCTAACCCCTCCAATCAACAATTTGCATGAACCAAATTGATACAGATGCATAAAACCCGGCTTCAGAAATCATCATCTGATTGACTGGAAGATGTTGCTCCTGACATACTTGACAGAAAATGTAAATCAAAGTTTGGGAATCTGAGTGGCACCCTCTTTGATGGTGAAAGAGGTGGTGTCGATACAGCTTCTCCTCCTACATTCTTCTTTTCTAGCTTCCTTTTTAGTTCTATGCAAATCTCATCTACCATGTCAACAAAATCTTTTACAATAACAAACAGTTGAAAGGGGTTTGACATATTGTCTTTGGACCCTCCTGCTAGATAATACTCGTTGGTTTTCTTCACAAGCTCCATGATTCTTTTCTGGTCCTCTTTCACCACCTTAAGCTCCTCCTCGCATTTCTCTATGAATCCTTTCATTTCCTTAACAAATCCACCACTCTCACTGTTGCCACAGCATGTTATAATCTGTCGAATTTCAGGAACATGAGCATTGAGAGTGGAGCACATACTAATGAAATTCTGATGGTCAATGCTGGCAGCTTTCTTTACTTCAGATAAGTCATCGGTTAGCTCTCCTATCACTGCTAAACCAAGCATTAGATACTCTTTGTCTGTCTCTTGTTGTATCAGGCTATCTGAATATGGTTCATTGGTGTTGCTCATTTCACCAATGCTTCTGTGAAGGTTGTGCTTTTGATTGATAGCTTGTCGTCTTCCTTCGGACTGAACTACTTGCTCCACAATAAAGTGAAGCAAACTAGTCTTCCCATCTGTGCTTTTTACATCAGAAAGCTTCCTAAGAGCGCTTAGGTTGAAACCTTGTGCATTGCCTCTTGAAGTTCCAGCATTCATCCGGTTCCCAGCTTTGAGAATGGCCTCAAGGAATTTCAAAAACAGACCACTAGTCCTCATCTCCTTACAACCCATTTCAAGAGCTTTTAGGTGTTCTTTAAGCTGAATAACTTCACAATCATAACTTGATCTGAAAAGCATTGCTTTTATTCGAATGAATGCTGTTGGAACTGCTTTTAGGATGTTGTAGAGGAATGACTCAGCATCAGCAAGTTTATCTGGGTTGCCACTGAATTGGATGATTTTGGCTTCTTCTTCTTCGGTAGGAGCTATTTTAACAAGTCTTTCAAGTGTCTCAGCACTGAGTCCTTGGCCATCAAGGAGTGCATCCAAGATTCCCTTGCGAGAAATTGCAAGAGATCTTAGCACAATTGCTGTGTTTTGGGATTTTCGAGGGTCCAGAATGAATAATTGAGCTGGTGTGTTGGAGTTGGACTTAGCTGAAGTTGAAAGACACCTGTTTCTTTCATGGGTTTGATTGTTGGTTGAATATCCAAAAAGTGTTTCCATCAGTTCATCATCAAACCTGTAAATGAAGTTGGAAAAAAGAAAGCCATAAATTGAAAAGTTGACAATGATAATACACTGAAGAAAAAGAAAAACTAGTAAAATAAGGTGGGGATTAAAATTAAGGAAGATTTACCGGAAAGAGCCATCATTGATCTGATCCCACACTGTTGAATGATCAACATTGGCTACAACCTTATCCCAATGTAAAGGCTTCAGCCTTGTTTGGCCAGCACCCTTCTCTCTTGAGCTCTCCCCTACTGTAGCCTCTGACTCTGAGCTGTTTTTGATGTTTGCTTTCCCTTTAGGTGCTGGTGGGGGTTTTAATGATGAAATGAAGCCACTGGCCTTTGGAGGGGATGCTGCACCTTCTCTATTCATAATAGGAGATGAAGGCAGAGGTGGTGCTTTTGGAACTTCCTTTCGTGGAGGGGATGGTGGAGGTGGAGGAGGAGGTGGCGGTAGTGGTGGTTGAGTTTTCTTCTCAAGAATCATTGGTGAAGGTTGTGGTAGTGGTGGAAGTGGAAGTGGTAGCTGAGGCGATTGTGGCAGGTGCTGTCTTGGTGTTAATGATGCTGAAACTGAATGAGGCAGAGAAGATACTTGTGATACTGGTTTAACTGGATCCTCTTGATCAATCAAGCCTGGACCTGGAGATTCACATAGCAGTGGAACCTCCTGAGGCTTAAATTGTATGGATCTTTGGACCATTACATCTGTTTTCTTTCCTTCTTCATAATATTCATAACTAGGATTAAATCTTCTATTTGGGAATCTAGTTTTGAATTGCCTGATTTCTGTTTCTATCATATACAGAATATCAATCCCATTTTCTTCAACAAGTAATCCTTTCACATTACCATCAACTTTCTTTATATCCTCTTGGTTTATTCCTGCTTCTCTAAGAAAACTTGCTGCAAATTTGTGTCTATGGCGGTCTCGAGCACGAGCAAGTTTTTGGAAGAAGTATAAGAAAATTCCAGCAATAAGTAACATAGCTGCAGCTGTAACAGCCACAGCCATTGCAATTGCATGACTAGGGGTTGACATTGATAAGTTTTGAGGTGGGAAGATTCAAATGTTTTTTGAATATATTCTAATTGACCTTTAGGTGATCATAGTCAAGAGACATACCAGTAAACTATGGATAGCAGGTTGAAGGACTGTAGAGAAAGAACAAAGGAGCACAAAAATAGAACAAGAACAGTAAATTGACGAGAAAATAAAAAATAATGGCAATCTCAAAAAAACGAAAATAGTATGTTGTAGTTGCCGGGAGTCTTTTGAAACATCTTTCATTTCAATGTGTCTAGCTACGGCAGCTGACAATTTCAATGAGGTAGTTGTCATTGGTAAGATTTGTATTACTCTCTCTCAGGGTATATGCCATGTCAGTAGGAGCATAAATTGCCCTTAAATGACAATTCCAAATTGATGCCCAGTGAAATCATATATTGGGGCAGACAATTTTTGGATGGTGAGTTATAATTGTTCCCTTTGTTTATGGTGGATGTAATGGTTGAGCTGTCCCACCTCGAATTCTATTGCCATTGTTAATTAGGCATACAATTGATGACCTTTCTCTTGGTATAATGCTCCTGTGAATGATAATATTTGTTGTGCTTTGTTGGCCTAAATGATGCCGTTTCTCTAAACTGTAACTTGGAAGGCGACAATCTTACTCCAGCTGCTGCATTGGGTAAAGTTGGTTGGCATCTCAAGCTTGAAGGGCTTGAGTGCTACTTACTTATTGTACTGATGGTTGGTTGTGCTGACTGAAAATGGCTTGGAAATGCACATCTTGCTTTCACTTTTGGTAGTTGCAATATAATATTGGCAAGGATTAAATAATCAACGAAACGGTCATCCAATTTGAACTTGAATGCTTCCGAGTGGCATGATTAAATTTGCACCAGAGTTAAGACTCTCGGTCTTGAGCCTAGTGGAAAAATGGAAACTTGTTTAACTCATGTCTTACTCTTGGCCTCAGGACTTGATTGTTCCTTCAAGTTCCTCATATGATTCTGGCATTCCAGGCTTTTTTGTTTATTCATATTTTATAAAATTCAGAGACTTTGGAAAGTCACAGTAAGAGCAAAATAAGTGAAGAACAATAGAACATGAGACGGGGTAAAAAATGTCGGTCAAAATATTGCCCTATTTTTTTCATTTTTAATAAATTGCTTCTGTACAGAAGCAAAAGCAGTAAACAAGGGGCCAAAAAATAGTGATTCTGACATTGCTCTTGCTCATTCCAAATCCGAGTTCTCACTGTCAACAATTCGTATAGACCAGCGAACAAATGCAAAATACACTACAGGCTTCAGTATAGGAACATTGGTGTGGCAAAAATGGAGACAGTAGGGCACAACTCAATCTCTGATCACAATCTAGATTTCTTTGAGGACAATGTGGATGGTGATAATGGTGAAAGTCCTGATAATGATGGATCGCACGGATGAGACCTTGGTGAGATTGTAGTTGATAGAGATGGACTGCAATCATCTGATCGCCTTCTTTTGTGAGATCCGTTCTCTCCTTCCTTCGCTTCGCCTCTCATGATGAAATCTTTCAAGCGTCTTACATCTGACAACTTCACCGGCTTCAACAGAAACTCCTCTGCTCCTTCCTCCAAGCACCTGCGAATTAGTAGAAATAAACTACTAAGAAGCATGTCTAGAAATACTGGCCACACGAAACAGAAGCACAGAAACTTCATACATTGATCGTTACCATTGCTAGGTATAGAATATGTTGTAATATTTTATTACAAGGTCTTAAATTATTAATGAGTTTATATCCCCAAAAGTGCTCAACATAATACAAATGCATGCATTGTAGTTGTTAATAAAATGTACAAGTACGTGGCAATTTATAATGACAATAGTTGCTACCATGCCAATAATCCCTGTACAATCAGTTATCATTAGTCGAATGGGAATCTGGATTTCAACAAGCTTCAATCGATGTGGTCAGAATTGCAAGCCAAAAGTAACTCGTTCCCTAATGCTTGAAATCCAAGCCTAAAAATGATGAGAATATGTATAAATTCTGTCTATTAGTTAAACGCTTTCAAATGATTCCTAGCAAAACAAATAACATCAGGGTATAGACGTCGCAAACCTCCTATTTAAGGTGAAGGATTTTTGGCCATGTTTTGTTGAGGGAAGGGAAGGGAAGGGAAGGGACTTGTTATTTTGGAAACTTTGCTTCAAAGTTTAATGCTTATATATTGTTTGCTCAACACTCAAAAGGTGTTGCCAGCCTAGGCCTAAGTGGCAATCTACAATCCCTTAGGATCTTTTACGATCATGTTTCCCTAATCCCTATTATCATTCATTATGGTGGCTTCATGCATTACAAGTGTTAATCATGGCCCATCACGTTGCCAGCTTACACCTAAATGTCTATCAAAGATCTCTAGGGAACTTTAACACTCTTACCTCCATATTATATTATCAGTTCAATATTTGGGATCCACACTAGTTATTTTCTGATTCGATGGAAGATTATGTACATCATTACAGGAGTCGATTTAGGTTAGAACCAGAATTAGGAAAACGTAAGGAATTAAATTGGAATTCAAGTTCAGATGGGATTCATCATTCATGCCCATATGCATGTTTTTCCCAGGAAAAATCATTTCTGGAGAGATTTAATACTCTATCTTATCAACAAACATCTTCCAAAATGAAAATGTTACCAGAAAATTAAGAAATTCGTTAAAGAGTTCAGCAAAAACAACATTTTTCCTCAAACTATACCAGAACCAAACAACGTGTTATTTTAAGCCAGGAGCTTACCTATCAATTCGAGGCAAGATATTCTCCGATGACATGATCACCACAGGAATCTCTCTAAAAACAGACGACTCCTGCTGAAATTAACACAAGGGAGTAAAGGTTAGGAATCAACTTCCTCCTGTATAACATTCAAAAATCAATTTTTCCAGCCAAAAAAAAAAAACAGAAAAATACAATAGAATAGAATTATGTGCTCAACTATTCAATTCAGGAAGCACAGCAACACATAACTATCAACCAAACATTAGCAGTTATCTATGTTCTTCCAAGCATCTCTGAAGAGAAAGAAATCTCGTAATAAACAAAACAGCCTTCAAAAGAACAAATAAATAAATACCCACCTTGATCTTCTTGAGTAGTTCATATCCTGTCATCCCCGGCATGGAATAATCCGTCATTATCAGATTAACCTTCACGCTCTGCCACCATAACCAATCAAACAACAACGTAAGCACGTAATTAACATCCAAAAACAGTTAAGAATCCGAAACCAGAATTTGCTTACATCAAATCCAAGGGAGCTCTTCTCTCCGTCCAACCCCAAATATTGAAGAGCTCTGGTTCCACTTTCTACAACCGTCACTGCAAAAAAAAAAAAAAAGAAAAAAAATCCCAGTTCCATACACAGCTTCAGAATCCAGAATCCAATCCAATCCAAATGATAATAACACTCCGAATCCAAAGGCTATGTTTGTTACCTTTGCAAGAAGAAATCTTTAGCAAGCGTTCAATGACCTTGCGATCGACGAGGCTGTCATCAACAGCAAGAACGTGCAGTTCCCCTCCTGCACCAGAAGGCGACTCCTCTAGCAATTCCGGCAAATTCTGCCTGAAAACTTCACCGGCGGTAGGCATCACGGATGTATGAACAACCCTTGTGTGTTAAACTCAAGTCAAGTCAAGTCAAGTGGGTCTTTGTGAGAATAGCAAATATAGAACTAAGTGAAAATGGAAATGGAAGGGATAGAGCAGAGAAATGAAGGGAGTGGTGGGGGTTTTATTACATGAGAAGAGGAGAGAGAAATGTGGGGCTGATTTTGGTTGAATTAATAAAAAGGGGGAAAAGAAAAGGGTGAATAAAGGTGAGAGATTCGGAGGATCCAAATCTCAGAGATCTTTGCAAATCCATGACAAAGGATTATCCCACCTCCACTTGTCTCTTCTCCTGTCAATATCAAAATCTTGGTTTTATTATATCATATATATATACACGTATGTTTCATTTGATTTGATTATCTAATAGTAGTAACGGTGGTCACGGTCAGAGAAGCCCAAACGTATATTGTTCGGGGGCGTTTCCCCTGTGGCTGCCGCGGGTTTAGAAAAGCCGGCTTTTGACTTGGCATAACATTGCATTACCTTTGAAGTTGAAGTTTGAACAACCTTTTCTTTTTGGGAGGGGCTTATTGTTATACTTTTAGGATTTGGGTTAAAGGCATAATTAGATTAGATTATTTATGAGTAAATGATTATTTATTTTAAATGATTTTTATCATGTTTTTTACTTAAAAATATTTTTTACTTAATAAATAAAATATTATTTTTTAAAAATAAAATCAAGTGCATAAACGAAATTTTTAATAATATTATAAATTATTTTAAAGACTAAATAAGTTAATACAAGCATATATTAAGATTAATGGAAATAAAGAATAATTTAAGAAAGAATTGTGCTAATTGTACAATTTTAAAGTGTATATCACTTCATTGTGATATGATAGAATTAATATATATATATATATATATATATATATATATATATATATATATATATATTAATTCTAATTAAAATTAATTCTAATTGAATAATAAATATTATACGAATATAAAATAATATGTGTAAATGAATATGAATAATATTATTCTTCAAGTGATACTTTTAGAGAATCTTTTGTGATTTTACAATCACATTTTCTTTTGAAGTTAAAATTAAATATTTTTAATATTAGTTAAAAAATTTAAAAAAATCATGATATATATATATATATATATATATATATTTAAATTATTTCTCACTCAATAAATAAGATTAATCTCCTAGAGTATTATTAGGAGTTTAGTTATTTTTATACACATAAATATTGAAATCAAATTTAAAATCATATGCTTAAAAAACTTAAATTATTTTCACTCTAACCAACACATGTTAGTATATGTCACATTTTTTTTAGATGTGCAACTATTTTTTTTTCTTTAAAATTGATACTGAATTTTAATAGTTCGAAGAATTTAATTACTTCGGAAAAAAAACAAATCAATCATTACATACTCGCTTTTAGTATGGGTATCAAAATGAGTCAAGTTCGATAGACCGACCCAAATAGCTCGACAAAATGGACGGGTTTGACTAGTAAAATGTCAGTCCGAAACTTACATGGTCCGAATGAGTCGGACCAGTCTGTTCTTTTAACACTATATAAGGTTAAATGAACTGGGCTGAACTAATAAAATATTAGCTCAAAACTTATATGGCCTGAATGGACCGGTTCGAAAATGACTCGATTCCTAATAGACTGACCTGAATGGGCCGGATCGGACCGTTTTGACACTCCTAACTTTTAGTAAGTAGTATTGCAACAAAGTTATTGATTTACACATTTTAAATAAATTACAAAGATAAATTGTACTAACTAACACTTAAAAATATATTTTTTATTTAAGACATTTGTTAAGAAATTTAAAATTGAAATATAAACAAAATATTTTTAAAAATTTTAATATATTAAATACTCATTTTTTATAAAAAAAATTATTTTTAAAAATTCTTAAGATACTTATTAATAAAATCCTAAAAATAATTGTACGCTAGATTTTTGGGCAATGTTTAGATACACAAAATATAATGCATTTATAAAAATATTATTTTTTATATTGAAGTTAGGTATTATTCAAATTAATAAAAACCCTTTTTTTTATATTATTAAGTTTATCTTTAATTTTATAAACTGTCAAATTGATATATTTTTTTTTGTTATACAAATCTATTTAGAATTCAATAGTTCTAAATTTTTATTATTTTTAAGTTTTCAAATATAATTGATATGATAATATTTTTAAAACCTTTAAAAAAATAAGTTGCATATGAAATGGAATTATTTTTTTTAAAAAATGTCATAACCGTTCACCGAATTCAAGAACTTGTTCAAATTTCTAATTCTTTAATTATTTTTTCACCGTAAATTCTCATTAAAAAAAAAATAGTTTAAAAAGTCACCGCTTTTCTTTTGTCTGTCGGTTAACTATGTTTGATGTTAGGAAGGCGCGGTTCGGTTTCGCCGGCAGCGCGTAGTGGAATGGAGTTATTGGACCGTACAGGATCATATCTTAGGATGATACGGTGGCAGGTAGTCCCCACCCCTCATATTATTATTCTCCTCCTCCTCCTCCTCCGTTTGCGTGAAAGATCTCGAGTTTAAAGTATAGGTTTATTTTAAAGATTGTTTTAAAGTTAAATGATAAGAAATTTAAATAAAAACTTTTGTATGAAGAATAAAATATTTAATGTATTAATAATTAAAAAAATATTTTTTATATAAAATTTTATTTTAAAATTTTTTAACAAATATTTTTAAGATACACATTTAAAAAATCTTAAAATATCAAGAAATTATACCTTTAGTATGCACGTTAAAATAATTTTAAAATATCTAAAAATTATTACATATTTTTAAAACGTTACTTAAAATTATTCTTATATTACTCAAATCTTGTTAATATTTATTAATGATAAAATTTATTATTAATTTATATATTTAATATCTCAATTTTATTTTAAAAAATAATAAATATATAAATTAATGATAAATTCTATCATTAATTCAAACTAAAATATCAAAATATAAATAATACAAACACAATTCTATATAACCGTCGATGATCATGCAATAATTTCTCCCATTTGCGGTCCATGGTTATCCATTTTGCTGGGTATGTCACATTTGAACCTGTTATTTTTTCTAACGCAAACCGACAAAGAGGGATCCAGTGTTAATGTTATATCCCCATCTAATTAAAAAAACTCCTTATTTACTCCCCCAAAAAAAATCTTTTTTGTTTTTTTTTATCTGACGTTTTGTTGTTTTTTAAAAGGGGGAATAAAAGGGATGTTGATATTCATAATCATTTTCTTGTACCTGGTACAATATTTATATCTCTAGATAAAGACTGATATATTTTCTGTATGAAATAATCAATCCGTGCCACGGGTGTTTCATAGGCGTACACCTACAAGTGTGGAAATGTATTAGTTGAGTTAGAAAAATTTTAACTCAAACTTAACTTGTGACAAAAAGTATAAATTTGATTAAAAAAATTTAAATTTGAATTTAATTTGATCTACGGCCTGATTTAATTGATTGAAATGGAGTTAGTCTGTTTTAAGTTGACTTAGTCCATTAACTCAAATTTTAATTATTTTAAAATTTAATAAAAATATATATAAAAAAGTCATATTTTGTTTAAAAAATAAAAAAAAATAATTAAATTAATTATTTAATTTATTTATTATTAATTAAAATTAATTAAGACATTTTTTTTTATTTTTTATTGATTTAATTTTTTAAATATTAAATTTATTTTTTAAAATAAGTAAAAGAATTATCAACTTAATAAATTAACCGGTCTAATCTGTAGCCAACAATAAGTTAGACTTAATTAATAAAATATTTGACTGAAACATGCTTAGTCTGTCTTGACTTAGCCCAAAAATAATCTTATCTAATGTGATTGAGCCAAGACCAACACATTTTGTCACCTTTACATACACTTTACCAGACATTTTTAGATATATAATTAGTTTAAGGGAGACACTTTTATTTATTTATTGTTATTTTTCTTTAATTATTTTTAAAATACTGTTTACTAAATAAATAGTTAAACTAATACAATCACTAATTAATAAAGGATATGTTAAAAAATAATAAAAACTTAATTAAAATAAATAACAATAATCAAATAAAATTGATAATATTATAATAAATACTCCCTTAATTTTAAAGCCCTATAAGAATTTGATTAAAAAAAAAAAAAATCTCCCTCGGAATTACCATTCGTATTCAATTAAGATAGTTTTTTTTTTTAGACAAATTATACTGACTTTTTTAAAATTTGATCTAATTACTTCATTTTTACTTATTTTTTAAAAATTATATTGACATTTTTTAATATTTATATTATCATTACATTGACATTTACTTAAAATTTATATTATCGTTATATTTATATTTTCTTTCTATTTGTTTTAAGGAAAATAAGTGTAAAATGCAAACAAAGAGAGTAGCTAGTATAATTTTACTAAGTCGTAAAGAGATACCAGTGTAATCTGCCATTTCCTTTTCTGTGATACTTCCGTGACACGCATAAAAATAACTCACACAAAGTGTGGGACGATCCAAGCTAACCACTCTAATGATCAAATAGTTTTGGAAATAACTGAAGCCCTATATTTTTTTTTTCTTAATTAATGATAAACAATAATTTTCTTTTACAATCACGGTACAGAAATTCAAATTTATGGCCTCTTATAAACTAACAAAGTTCCTCATTACTAACACAGTCTTAAAAACTTGATCAACGATAATTTTAAGTAATATTTTTTTGGTTACATTATTTTTTGCACTTATTTTTTTTCTTGAACTGGTTTTTTGCACACAAATTTATAGAACTATATTTGGCATGTAAGTATATTTGACATGCAAACTCAAAAATCACCATAACAAATATAATGAGTGAAAATTGGTTAAATAGTTGTATAATATGAAATTTGCTTCTACCAAAAATAAAAGAAAGCTAAAAGCTTATATATATGTACATGCCACTCAGATACTCTTACAGCTTAAGAAATATTAGAGGATAAACATTAGGAGTGGCTTAATGATAAAGAGTTTGAATACGTTGTAATATATCATATATTCAAACCTACGCATCTATCCATTTTGTATTAAAAAAAATAAAAATATTAGAGGATCATTTTTTTTTTATGTAAAGAGAGGATCGATTATTAGGATGTAAGGTGTTGTTGCATTTTGATGCGAGTATATCTCTTATTTGGTTTTTTTTTTCATTTATACCTTCGTATTTCCATTGTACTTAAAAAATAATAATAAATTTTTACAATTGTATCATAAGATATGATGTAAGTGTACAAAATTTTTTATACAAATAATATATTAAAATTAAATTAAAAAAAGTTAGCACAACATTATTAACATTCAATACTATTTAAATGAAATTAACTACTATAAAATTACTTTTTAAGTAACATATGCAAACATAAATAAATTCGTTACTAAACCATTGGTTGACTTAATTGTTAAAATAATGTGTTTTTATCTTAATTATTCAAATTTAAACTTTAGATTAGTATTTAAGAAATTTAATTATATTAAATAGTTTAAGCTAATTTTTAGTAAAATAAAAAAAAATGTTTTGTTTCAAATTAGTTTGGTAATTTGGTTGTAGGATAATATCCATGTTCTGGACTTAAAGGGTTTGTATCTCTTTTTGATACAATGTTTACTCAGTTGAAAGTAATGAGAAAAGTTTTACTGATTTTTAACATGCGACGGCAGTAATACATTTCAAGGTAAGCTTGATTAACTTGATTATTGGATAAGATTCAAGTGGAAAATGGGTAAAAGTTTAAGTTCCTAAGGAGGAGTTGGGTGGTGTGGTAACCCATAAAGGTGGTTTGGTATAAGAGTTATTTTTTTCATTTATTGGAATGTTGAGATCGGAATAAAATATTCCCATGTTTAGTATAGGACTTGAAAAATTATTCACCTAAAACTTATTCTTAGGTATATTTTTTAATGAGTATTCTTACGAAGGGTTGAGTTTATTCCCATGTCATAGGAATGATTCTACATGTATGAAAAACTTTCTTGCCTACCATTAACCAATGCCATCTTCTTTCATGACGTGTCTTACCTATCACTGATTTGCCATTGCTCCAAATAAAGGGAAGCCCTTCCTTGTTTTACAAAAAATATTTCCTCCCATTTGGAGAAGGATGCCTACACCTCAATGGCGCAAATTTCTTGCTCTCTTGATACCTTTCAATTCTCATACCTAGTCGAGATCAAGCTTGAAACCACACACTTTAATGATATTGAAGATGTCGACCTCTTATCATTTTTTGTCAGTAAAGGGTCTAGTAGAGATAATTAAACACAGTAGTGGAGAGATAATTAAACATTAATAGGTCGAGTTTGATAAAAAGTATCAGTAGTAAAAAGAATTTAAAAAGTAGTTAAATATGAAGCAGTTGTGAAAAGATATGGTATAATTTATAAGTACAAATTTATTAAGTCATGATTTATTATTAAATTGAAAAACTTAATAGAAGTTGTGGATAATACTTATGACTTCATATGACATTTAAAAAAAATTAAAAATTGAAGTCATAGATAGCATACACGACTTTATATGACATTAAAAAAAGAAAAGATAAATTGTAATTTACAAACACGATTTATTTAAATTAAAAAAAAGTCGTAAATGAAAAATATAACTTACCTAAAATATAATTAAAAGAACGATGTAAGTAAACTATATTTTTCAACTATGACTTATTATATATTACTGTTCAATTTACATCATTTTAAAAATTAAATTTTAACTAACACTTATATAAAACAGTCATTTTCAAAATACACCATTATTATAAAAAAATCGCAAAAGGGCCATGCTATGATTAGAATATTACTAAACATTCCTCGGAATATTGTCTACCACCTAAACATTATACACAATATTCGTAAGAATCTCATCTAACATTCTGAGCAATATTAAATATCAACCAATTGTAAATTAATAAATTCCCAAGAGTTTAAACCACATAAATAAAAAATCAACTCCTCAATTCAACGGCCCATAGACATATAGAAAACAGAGTAGACAATAAATTTACTATAAGCTCAGTAATATACTAATATTAGACAACTCAAAGTAGGCATAAATGTTGTAGGGCTGCACATAGGTCGAATTGGTTCAGATTCAAGAGAAAAAAATGTTCAAACTAATTAGTTGAGGTCGGTTTGGGTTGGGTCGATTTTGAAAAAAAAAAATTGAGTAACCCGAACCATACCAACCCAATTACAATTAGATTGGTTCGGGTTGAGTAATCGGGTTAGAAACTACCCCTTACACTTAAAATCCTAGACAATCATCATACAAATACAGAGACACACCGCCACTCCTAAATACAGATACACAATCAGGTCGGGTCAGTTGCTTCAAAAAACAAGCCTCATTTAGAAATCATAGCTTTGCATAAACCATTTCCATAAAAACAAATCAAAACCTTCTCTCTAACATCTAAAAGAAAATGTGTATTTTTTTTCTTTCTCTTTCTCACACATTTTCTTAGTGCCCAAACAGAAACGAGAAAAGGAAAATCAAGTGAATGAAACTCACTTCGACGGTGGGATTTCTTCGATTGTCGAAGATCTGGCGAGTCTTCACGACCTTGATCGTTGTCATCGATATGTTCAAAAGGTTATAGGAATCGCATTGGTTTCACAAATTTCTCGCTCCCTCGCTACAATTTTCTGACCCTGTTTTCTCGAGAAAGTGACAGTGAGGGGAGCGAGTGAGTTGGGTTCGTATTATATAGAGGGATTGGCACATGGCAATCATGCATGAATGGTTGAATCTGAACCGTGATGGTGGGGACTGGTGAGGACCAGATCCGCGCCTCACCTCACCTAACGACGCTGAGCAACGATGCAACTCACTGAATCTCATGGTGGCTAGTCATACATCACCCATCAGCGTCATGATGGGGACTGGGGAGGACAAACGAAGGTGGCAAGGAAGGGGCTCAGGCTGCTCAGCCGCTCAGGGGGGCTAGGGTTCAAAGAAGAATGGAATCGTGGAATGGTGGAAGAGAAATTGGGAACAGAAATGAAATGAAGAGTAAGATATAAATGAAATAAAATGACCGTACGTGTTTTACTTCAGGTCATTGGGTAGTCGGATCAGGTTCACGGGTTGTATTTACGAACTCGTCACCCGAACCAACTATTGATTGGGTTATTTGGTTTTGACCCGATCTAACTTGATGATCCGAACCAACCCGAAAATATAACATTGGATTGGTTTGGGTTGATTGGGTTGGTCGGATCGGGCTTACCTGTGTATAACCTTACCTTATTGTTAGTTATAATTTATTGGAAAATGTTTATTACACAATATTTTTTTTTAATATTTATATAGGTAATAGAATTAAAGTGTAATTATACAGAAAATAAAACAGGTTTAATTATAATTAAATAATAAAAATTATATAAAAATTAAATAATATATATGTAAATATGTGTTTGGTATTATTCTAAACCGTCGTAGTTATTATACCTTTTGTAGTATTTAAATTCTCATGTCAAGTTGGCGTGGTGTATATTGATTAAGCAAATGTTGGCATTGAGACCAATAGAATTTACTCTATCATTTAATTGTCTCACAAAATAATATTTTTGTTTGTTTATAAAGTTAATTCATATAACATTCTTCATAAAAAAAAAAAAATGAAACCGTTATAAATAAAATGAAAATGCTTGTCAATAAAAAATGAAAAAAAAAATTGTACAGTTTATGAAACTTATTATATTATGTCTGGTTTAAGAATTTTCATACTTATATTTTTTTAAATAATTTTGTTAATGTATGTTTTTAAGATACAATTTAAAGAATAAAAAAATATAAATATTTAATATATTAAAAATCTAGAAACTATTTAATATTTTTAAAAAATTTAGATGAATAATAAATATTATTTTAATCTTTCACATATATTTTAAGATTTTGTTAAAGATATTTTAAAACATTTGTTAAAGATTTAAAATAAATTATTTTTATAAAAAATAGATTATTTAATATATTAAAAAATTTAAAAATATTTTTATACAAAAATTTTTATTGAAAATTTTTAAACAAATACTTATAAAACACTAATAAAAAAATCTATATTTTAAGGCCATACGTTAAAAAAGTCATTTGTTAAATAAGTTGCATCGTGATTGGAGCATGAAAAGGCAGATCAGGTGGATCGTGGTGGTGGAGCGTAAACTTGAAAGCAAATCGACAAACAGTCGTAACCAGCGAATCCCCATGTCAGAAACAATCAGCAAATGAATCATGGATGAATGAATGATGTATTGTTAATTAGTTTGTTATTATATATATACTTTAGATAAATTATAATATATGTTTAGAATGACATATTAGACTGTGTTTATATTATTTTAATTTTGATATTTTAATATTTATTAATGATAAATTTATTATTAATTTATATATTTATTATCTTAATTTTATTTTTTAAAATAAAAATATACAAATTAATAATAAATTTCATTATTAATTATGTAATAATATTTCAAAAATATGCAATAATTTCTGCCGCCGAAGGTTTATGGGTGCTTTTATCATGATCCATACAATCAAAGATCCATTTATGACCAGTTTGACCTTACTTATTATAATGAGTTTTTTATTTTATAGTAAAAAATTAATTTTTTTTTCTCAATGCCTTTCAATTATTCGTACAGTCCTTTACAATTTTTTAATTAAAACTTTGGAAAGAAAGTCATGGCAAAATGGTTTTGCATGCGGGCCAAGCTGGGTTTGCATAAGTTATAAGGATTTTGAATTAATATATTTTCAGTCATAAAAGTATTTATTAAATTATTATTTTTTTGAAATTATTTATTTAAATGTTACTTTTTTTGTGACGTTAAAATTTTTTAAGATTATATGTGTTACATAAGATACGTTAGAATGTTTGACATTTTCTACATAGATACGACATGTGTTCTGGTGTATCCACGTAGGATACGTTACGCACTTTAGAGTATCCACATTGGATACGCCACGCGTATTGACGTATCTTACTCCACCTCTATAACTCTCATCTCCTCTTCCTCCACGACAACTTTTTTTATTTATTAAATTTTCACATTCTCTCTACAGATTTCACCTTCTATAAACTCTCTCGAACTCTCACGTACAGTAATGTGAGAGAATCATATTTATAAAGTATTTCTATCGTTAGATTATTATTATTGTTATATTTATTGCTGAATATTTTAATTTGTTAGAATTATTATTTATGTTTTTGAGTTTTTATATTAATTATGTATTGTATATTTATTTTATTGTTAGAATTATTATTTACGTTTTTGAGTTTTTATATTAAGTATTGTATATTTGTTTTATTGTTAATTATTGTTTATGTTTTTGAGTTTCTATATTAATTATGTATTGTATATTTATTTTATTGTTAGAATAATTGAGTATTATTAATTATTATTATTATTATTGATTATTAGTATCATTATTATTATTATTTGTTTTATTATTATTATTAATTATGTATTTATTATATATGTTTTATTGTTATTTAGTAGGTTTTTAAAATTTGTTTATACAAAATTAAATTATTTGGGTTGTTATTATTCAAAAGTGTAAGATAATAAAACACCTGTGCATTGTTCTCATTTATTACAATGGGAGAAGCATTATGAAGGTGAAGAGGCCTAATGTACAAAGGTCCTCATCCCAAGTCTATCATGATTCAACGTGATACGACTATTGAGCTTCAAAAAAAGGAGAATTCATTTAAAATTACAGTTCCAAGAAAATCAAGTTGTATCCAGTGTTGTATACAAATTTTCATAGTGTAGTAATGTTCTAAGATGGATAGCTCTTCCATTAAAAGATGACGAAGACATTGTTTACATGATTGATTGCTTTGATTAGCATCCTAACTTAACTTTTATGGAGTTGTATGTCGAGACAGAAATGAGTGAGCACAATGAGCATGCTGAAACTCCTTCTGAAACAGGGTTACAAACTGGTCATTCTAATCTTGCTGAATCATCGTACCCTATCAATACTCAATTCTCTATGACACATGCTCCTGTCCTAGTACAATCTCAAGAAGTTGATACGTCTGCAATGCCTGAAGGAAGCTCATTTAGGTTGGACCTTGAAACCGATAACCCGCTTATGACAGATGCATTATTTGACATAAGCGATGATGAAGGGGAGATGCATGAGGGTGAAGATACAGACATTGACTTAGAAGAAAATCAATCTGGCCCTAAAGTAAATATACAACAACTAGTCTTTCCATTGGTAGTTGTTCCTTGTTGCGACCGGGATCGCGGCGAAATAGTAAATCGTGATGATTTAAAAAGATGAAATATGGAGTCGCCACCAATATTATTTAAATTAAAAAAACTTGTAAAACCTTTCTTAGAAGATAGTCTTTGAAAACCAGATCGGATTCGGAAGTCGGTTATGTGTAGGGAATGGTAGAAACTTAATCCCACAGCACTCCTATCACACCCGTCCTAAGACGGTAGCTTAAGTCAGTTGTGTAAAATTTGATAATCTCAAATTTATTTATTTTACTCCTCTTAAAAATATTGTAATTATTTTTTTTTATTTTTTAAAAGAAAAGAATAACCTAATTATGAAAATTTAATTTTAGGCTTGACAGAATGAAAATTCTGCTCCTACGTACCCTTAGGTGTAATGAAGAACTCAAAGTCACGTAGTTCTATAGAAAATAAGTGTGAGTTAATTAATTTTAATTAGGAAAAATATTTTTTAAAAAAAAATTTTGTTTTGTAAACAAATTTATTTTTTGCACAGGATTCAAGTTAGGATCAGACTAATCAATAAACTCTTATGATTCAACAACAATATTGAAGATAACATCCGTTATTCAATCAATATCATTGATCATTGCATTGATTAAAATATTTTTTTTGTATTTTCATTATTTTATTTTTTTATTCTTTAAAAAAAAAAGCACAGGGACAAACATAGATTTTTCATGAAAACAAGTAAATAAATAAATAAGAAAAAACAATATTAAATATAAGCATAAAAAACCAAATAACTCAAAACAACATTATCTTATTTATTTATTATTATTTTTTTAGAACAATTTTCATATTTTTTATTTTTCTTCATTTTTTATTTTTTAAGTTTTCTTCATTTTATTTATTTTATTTACATTTTATTAAAACAACAAATATGCCTGATTTTATTTTCTTTCTAATTTTCATTTTTTGTTTTATTTTAATTTTTTACATTTTTTATTTTTAAACCTTTTTTGTAACCTTTTTTATTTATTTTTTCTCATTTTTTGTTACCACATCCATTTTCTTTTTATATTACTTATGCATAACGAAAGAAAAAAAAAAAACTAACTCCCTAAGAAAAACTTTGGCCCATTCACCAAAAGCCTATCTAGCCTAAAACTCATATGATCCATTTAATATATTTTTTTAACTTTTGGCATATTAATAAAACAAAGATTCAAAACTCCTTTTAAGTAAAGAAAAAGGATTTACGTCTCTGGAAAGCTGAGAAACCAAAAAAGGGGAACATTTCAAATCAAAACAAAAATAATAGAGAAGGTAGCCATGGGCTCTACCAGGGGCGGAGAGCGACGGCGAGTTGCGGGACTGGTGCGGCGCGGCATTGGGAGCAAATCAGACGGTTGGGTCGCGGTGGTTGTTCCGTTCGACGGTGGCAATGCCAGTTGGCCTGCAACTCGCCGTTAGTTCACAGTGGTGGGATGAGCAGAGCGGGGATGGTGCCGGATCTGGTTGGTTCACGACGGTGGAGGCTCGGCGTTTTCGGTGAGGCTTGGTGACTTGGTCCAAATCTAAGTGATCTTGGGTGGGTGGTGATGAGTGATGGGTGGCTCTTGAGAAGTGGTGTAAGGTGGTGGAAGATGGTTATAGAAGTTGGAGGAAGATAAAGGTTGGAGGTGAGTGGTTGATGGTGAAGGTGAAAGTTGAAGATGGAGGTTGATGGTAGGTCTTTGGTGGCAATTTGTTAGGTAGTGGAAGAGGATGATGAAGTTGAGAGAGTGTTGCTTTGGAGGTTATGGTGAGATGAGGATAATGAAGGGATGTATTTTATTTTTTTTAGTGTTTGGAGGTGGTAGGCTTAACGTGAACAGAAGTTTTGGTAGGGGTGGTTATTATGATGAAGAAAAAGGTGGTGAAGGAAGCCTGGATGGAGGTGAGGGCAGCGTATAGATGAAAGTGGTGGTACTGTGTTTTTTTTTTCTTGGGTTGTCCCCCTTTTTCATTGGTTGCTTGATCCCTTATGAGAATGGAGAAAATTTGTTGGCTACCCAATGGTTCTCCTGAAATCAGTCCCCTCCTATGATTGTTGTTACTTGGGAATTTATAAAAGAAATTAGGGTTTTGAGAATTTGGGCTCAAGTTTAATGGGTTATAGGCCATAGTAGATATGAGTTGACCCATATTTGATGGGTCACAATTTGGTTTGGGCTCAATATACAACTTGAGAGAAATTGAGTCATTTTTTTTGTTCGAACAAAATTTTGTCGATTTTGCTTCTTTCTTACTTATTTTTCTTTTTTTAGTTTTCAAATTACGTTGTAAGAAATGAGTAAAAATATGAACTTCAATTTTGTCTTGTAATGCAAAACAAGGCAAGTAATTAAAATGCATTTCTTTAAAATAAAATGCATTTCTTAATGAAATTAAAAATGATAATAGGAAAATAAAATAACCAACAAAAAAATAGTTGTCAAAAGATAAATGGTTTTCATTGGAATTTAAATGACAATTGATGCCCCGAAATTTAAAAGGCAATGAGCAACTTTGCTCCCGAAATTTATATGACAATGGGCGACTCTGCTCCCGAAATTTAAATGACAATGGGCAACTGCGTCTCAAAATTTAAAATGCAATGGGCAACTCTGCTCCCGAAATTTAAAAGGCAATGGGCAACTCTACTCCCGAAATTTAAATGACAATGGGCAACTGCGTCTCGGAATTTAAATGGAAATTAGGATTTTGAAATTTAAAAATGGAAGGAACCGATGTGCTCTATAAAAATTAAAATGCATGGACTTAAAATTTTTCTTTTCTCTCTTTTTATCCTTTTTTTTTCATTTATTTATTTAAAGTCATCTTAACCAACGATGATCCTGGAAAGCTTTGACCAATCAAACCCTTTGTCCACGTGTTTTTCTTCATCAGACCCTTTGGTTGACTTGGAATCCTCTTGACTTCCTTTATCCCTTATTCATTTCTTTTTTTTTTCTTTTTCCCTTTTTTTTCATTTTTGAACACCTCAAGGCAACCCGGAAGAACATCAAGGAATTATTCTTTTGGACACCATCATCAGGTCATGGACTAGGAATTTTATAAAAGCTATCAAGGCAAGGACTTGAAATTATTTTGACACAATCATCAGGTCATGAACTTGGAATTTTGTGAAAGTTATCAAGTTAAGAACTTTGAATTCTTTTTGGCACTGTCATCAGGCCATTGACCTGGAATTTGACTTTTAATTTGGATGACCTCTGTGATATGCCTTTCTTCAAAATTCTCACTTCCATCTCTCTTTTTTTAGTACCTCTTGTCTTTAGATTACCCCTTGAGATGTCATTCTTTCCTTTAATTGAAACTTCTGAGTTCTTTTCGATCTGAGTTGTTCATCAGGAGATTACCATTAGATGGTCAAATCATAGTGTTTTACTCATGTTCACCTTACCTGAAGCATTACGTAACAAACATGCATGGATTTGAAAGTACACCATGAAAGAAAAATGAACAACTATCATATTGATGTTAGAAATTTGACGACATGAAGTGTATTTACAAGAGATGAATATATGGAAAAAGACACAAACAATGACATAGGATTCAAGGAGGTGTTACCTCAGTATGGATTAGTTCAACCATCATGAAAATGATCTTTATTTGCCTACTAGACATTATGGCCAATGATTTCCTTCTGCTGAGCATACACATCAAAGCAAATTGAATCAAAAAGAAATTTGCCCCAGTCTAGAACTGAATTGAATAGGGCGGACGCCCTAATGACTAAAAGATTTACCTTAACGTAGGTCAAATTGAACCAAGGAAACGAAAAATTACCCCAGTTTGGAGTCAACTTGAACATGATAGAAACTTATCCTAGTGTAAGGCCAAATTGAATCAAAGAGAAATTTGCCAGTGTAGGTCAAATTGAACCGAATAAAAATTTGCCCCAGTGTAGGACCAGCAAGTACCTCATCTTCCTTTTTTTTTCTTTTTCTTCTTTTTTTTGTTTTATATGAGTAAGGAATTGAAAACTCGAAAGAGAACGAACCTTTTGTCTCAAAATTAAAGTTAATGAAAATAAAAGCAATCTTTCATTTATCAGAATGGACTTTTTAAGGCTTGTAACGTGGCCAGGGTTAGTGGTTATGAAATGAAGAATATAAGGCTCAAACAAGTGTTTAAGGGTTAAATGGGACCAAGAATCCTTGTTCAAAATTAAACCTTGTCAACTGACTTTGCGTTTTTAAGCACACTTTTCTTTTATTGTTCTTCATTTCTTCCCATTTTCTTTTCACTTCAATAATTCACCTTTGTAATGACTTTTTCATTTCATTTTCTTTCCTTTTTTTTTTCCACAGAAATCACAATTTCCGCTTTGTTAACCCCTAGTATAGGGGTGATCCTTGTCCATGGTTAAATTGAAGAAAACTTTCAAGCTCAAAAAGGGACAATAAGAGATAATGAAAAGATGAATTTGTGTGAAAGAGAAAAAGATGGTCAATCTTCATTTCAAAACTTGATTGCTCATTTTCAAAAATTTTAATTTATAAATAAAAGGTTAATGTACACCAAGTGATTACTCATTTGCTCTATTTTCTTTTTCTTTTTCTTTTTCTTTTTATTTATTTATTTTTTGCAAATAACACTTGCATACGCGAGTTTCATGACCACATATTTTTTTTTTAGAATGAGAGTCCTATGAGATCCGAACCAAAAGACAACAAGTAAAGGAATTAAAAGAATGACAAGAAAGACGTGACATGAACACGAGTATCAAGGACATAAGAAAGGGAAATAAGGCATACTGAGATCCACGCAAATCTATTACATTAATGCTTCAAGAAAGTTAACATGAGTTTAACATCATTGATTATTTTATAGCAATCACTTCAAGAGTTGTTGACAATACTGAGTCCAGCTACTTCTTCCATGTCAAGCTTCCTATAAGCAATTAACTTTCTTACTACAGTCTTGAAGGACTCACAATATTCAATTGAGTGTCCTGTGATATCCATATGGTATTTGCAGGTTAAACTCGGTTATACCATGTTGGGAATGATGGTTGTAGGGGACTTACAGGATTTTCAGAAATGAGGTGAGCATCAAACAACCTTTGGAATAAATCTGCATTTGAAATTGATAGTTTTGGGAAAAGGGGTAGGTTTTGGGGATGGAAACGGCCTTGATTGTGGAAGTCTGGTTGAGGTTGTGGGTGATTTTGCATAAGTGAAGGTGGATATTGGGCATAAGTTGGTGCGAATATGATCCAGTTACTCCTATACTTCCGGCTGCCCGATCAAGGTGAGGGTCTCCCTCATGACCAACAATATTTCCTTCATTCTTCTCTATGACTCTTTCATTTCATTCACCATCTCTTTCATCTCATCTATATCCATTTTCAGATTTCTTCCTTCATTCTCAGTTGTCATCATTGCAAGCCGTGTTTGAGTCCTTGTGTTATGAACTCGGGTTTTATTGGTCTCTTCTTTCTTAGGTCGCACAATGGTTCCTGAACCAATTTGATTTATTAAAATATGATAACATTAAACAGAGAATGAGATAAAATGGATGAGACACATAACATTGAATGAATGAGATGCATGGGACGCAAAAGGTGAAATGAATGAACTTTGAAAACATTTTTCTCTTTTTTCTTTCTTTTTTAAAAAAAATGCTATGACTGCCTTAAAAATGCAAAATGATGTATTTGTTTTTTCTTTCTTTCTTTTTTTCAAAAAAAGTTATGAATGACATGAAAATGCATGATTTTTTTTAATACTAAGAATGCTATGAAAATGCAATGTATATTTTTTTTTATGCAAGAAAATGACAAGAAAATGCAAGATAAGGTATATCTTTTTTTATTTTTTTAAAAAGGAATGCAAGAATGAATGAGATGAGAAATAGATAGATCAAGAAAAAAGTATGCTCCCTTTGTGCCCTAATCAGGTGAAACTTAAAGGTTGGATTTCCTTAAAGTCACGACTCTAATTTTGACAGCCACTATGTTCAATCTATCAATGCAAAGTTTTTAGGACAGATCTAGACCTCTAAAAGTCATGGTTCCCAGATTGCCCTTATCTTGAAAGACAAGGATCTAATTCATGAATTAATCACAAGTAGGGATAAACCCTTTCAATATGATTAGTCCATGATACTGGTAACAATCTGAGTGGTGTCCCAACCAATGTCAAGTGAGCATGAAGCCCCTCAATAACAAAAGTTGAGACCCCTCTTATTTCTTGGATTTACACAGACTTGGGTATAGAGCCCAAAAAATATGAGGTAAGTGATAGTGACGTGTGTGATAGAGCATACAAACTTGTACAAAAATTTAAAGAGACCAAAAATTACCTCCCAACCTGTAAAACATATATACAACAGCCAACCAGCAATCATCTACTATAGGGTTTCAACAATTAAGCATAACAATATATATACAAGCCAAAATATATACAAGAAGATGCTACCAAATATTTACACTAAAGTATTAAACAAAGACTATTAAAAACAAAAAAGAAAACAAAAATAAAGACAAAAAATGATAAAATAAATAAATAGAGATTATTAATAATTTGCACAACTAACTACAACAAGCTTAACTCTCTAAGTCTCCCCAATGGAGTCGCCATCTATTGTGACCGGGATCATGGCGAAATAGCAACTCGCGATGATTTAATAAGATGAAATATGGAGTCACCACCAATTTTATTTAAATTAGGAAAAATTGGAAAACCTTTCTTAGAAAATAATCTTTGAAAATCAGATCGGATTCAGAAGTCAGTTATGTATAGGGAAGTGTAGAAACTTAATCTCACAGCACTCCTATCACACCAGTCCTAAGACGGTACCTTAAGTCAGTTGTGTAAAATTTGATAATCTTAAATTTATTTATTTTACTCCTCTTAAAAATATTGTAATTATTTTTTTTAAAAGAAAAGAATAACTAAATTGTGAAAATTTAATTTTAGGCTTGACAGAATGAAAATTATGCTCCTACGTACCTTCAAGTGCAATAAGAAACTCAAAGTCACATAGTTCTGTAGAAAATAAGTGTGGGTTAATTGATTTTAATTAGAAAAAAGATTTTTTAAAAAAAAAAGTTTTTGTTTTGTAAACAAATCCATTTTTTGCACATAGTTCAAGTTAGCACTAGGCTAATCAATAAACTTTTATGATTTAAACGACTTTGAAGATAACATCCACTATTCAATCAATATCATTGGTCATTGCATTGATTAAATTTTTTTTATGTTTTCATTATTTTATTTTTTTATTCTTTAAAAAAAAAAAGCACAAGGACAAACATAGATTTTTCATGAAAACAAGTAAATAAATAAATAAGAAAAAAACAAGATTCAATATAAGCATAAAAAACCAAATAACTCAAAACAACATTATCTTATTTATTTATTATTATTATTTTAGAACAATTTTCATATTTTTTTATTTTTCTTCATTTTTTATTTTTTAAGTTTTCTTCATTTTATTTATTTTATTTACTTTTTATTAAAACAACAAATATGCCTGATTTTATTTTCTTTCTAATATTCATTTTTTGTTTATTTTAATTTTTTACATTTTTTTTTATTTTTAAACCTTTTTTGTAACCTTTTTTATTTATTTTTTCTCATTTTTTGTTACCACATCAATTTTCTTTTTATATTACTTATGCATAACAAAAGGAAAAAAAAAAAACAAACTCCCTAAGAAAAACTTTGGCCCATTCACCAAAAGCCTATCTAGCCTAAAACTCATATGATCCATTTAATATATTTTTTTAACTTTTGGCATATTAATAAAACAAAGATTCAAAACTCCTTTTAAGTAAAGAAAAAGGATTTACGTCTCTGGAAAACTGAGAAACCAAAAAAGGGGAACATTTCAAATCAAAACAAAAATAACAGAGAAGGCAGCCATGGGTTCTACCAGGGGCGGAGAGCGACGGCGAGTTGCGGGACTGGTGCAGTGCGGCATTGGGAGCAGATCAGACGACTGGGTCACGGTGGTTGTTCCATTCGGCGGTGTCGATGCCAGTTGGGGTCGCAGGTTTGGATAGTGGTCATCGAATTCAACGACGAAGAAACAGACGCGGTCTGGGATGAGCGGAGCGGGGATGGTGTTGGATCTGGTTAGTTCACGGCGGTGGAGGCTCGATATTTTCGGTGAGGCTTGGTGACTTGGTCCATATCTAAGTGATCTTGGGTGGGTGGTGATGAGTGATGGGTGGCTCTTTGAGAGGTAGTGTAAGGTGGTGGAAGATGGTTATAGAAATTGGAGGAAGATGAAGGTTGGAGGTGAGTGTTTGATGGGTGAAGGTGAAAGTTGAAGATGGAGGTTGATGGTAGGTCTTTGGTGGCAATTTGTTAGGTGGTGGAAGAGGATGATGAAGTTGAGAGAGTGTTGCTTTGGAGGTTATGGTGAGATGAGGATAATAAAAGGGATAATTTTTTTTTTTTTTTTAGTGTTTGGAAGTGGTAGGCTTAACGTGAATGAAAGTTTTGGTAGGGGTGGTTATTATGATGAAGAAAAAGGTAGTGAAGGAAGCCTGGGTAGAGGTGAGGGCAACGTAAAGATGAAAGTGGTGGTATTGTGTTTTTTTTTCTTGAGTTATCCCCTTTTTCATTGGCTGCTTGATTCCCTATGAGAATGGAGAAGATTTGTTGGCTGCCCAATGGTTCTCTCGAAATCAGACCCCTCCTGTGATTGTTGTTACTTGGGAATTTATAAGAGAAATTAGGGTTTTGAGATTTTGGGCTCAAGTTTAATGGGTTATGGGCCAGAGTAGATCTGAGTTAACCCATATTTGATGGGTCACAATTTGGTTTGGGCTCAATATACAACTTGAGAGAAATTTGGTCATCTTTTTTTTTTTTTTTTTTCATTTTTCCTTTTTTTTCTCCAGACAAAATTGGGTGTTCACACTCCTGAATCTACGTATGTGCCTCAATGCCCTCAGTTTTCTGAAATCAATTGGGATGCACTGAGTACACCTGATAATCTGGTTGAATTACATTCTCATGGTATTTGGAGTCTAGATGAAGAATTATATGTCGAGTTGTAATTTCCCTCTAAAGATGCTGTCAATTTGGCCCTAAAATATTATTCTATTATTAGACATCAGAATTACAAAGTTGATGATTTTGATACACAACGGCTAATTGTTAAGTGTCCCAGAGCTGTCGATGGTTGTAATTGGAGTATCAGGGTCATTCTAAGCAAGAAATCAAACATGTGGAAAATTAGAAAATATAATGGACCTCGCAACTGTGTCAACCCAGCCATATCACAAGATCATCAAAAGTTAGACTCTTGTATGATCTGTTCTAGCATTCTGGAAATGGTTAAACAAAAATCCGATGTACTTGTATGCTTAATTATTGAAAGGGTTCGATGTCAATTTGGATATGACGTATCATATCGGAAAACTTGGAAGGCAAAATAAAGTGCCATTGTGAAGGTATTTGGAGACTGGGATAAATCTTATGTGCTATCATTTAGATTGTTACTTGTCATGCAAAGAGACATGCCAGGCACAGTGATGAAGTTGCAAACCATTGATTACCATCAGTTCTTTGATTAGATGAAGAGTGATGAGGTCAGTATCTGTTTATATTGATTTAAATAAGTTAATTTGTCTTGTTTTCTAATTCTTTATACAATTGTGATTGCAGATAACATGGTGGCCATATACAGATGAGATTGTGGCTTCACTGCAAGCATTCTATGTCGCTAGTAGAGATATTATTTTGGCAGTGGTTCCACTTATCTTTTTTACATTGTTGAGTGACACTAACCAGACAGGGTGATGTGTCAGTTTGGTATGGACTAACCAATACCACGGAGACCACGCCAACCTGACGAGCTGCACTCGCTTACATTGGCCGGACAACACGATAAGGATTGGTGAGCCACACACCTTACACACATAGCCATCTGGGACAATCGGAGGGAATAATGTGTTATTGGTTGGCCTTTGGAAGCTCCCCTTACTGTGCAGTCTAAGTACATGCGTTGGTACAGACGGATTACCAGGCGTTAGATTTCCCGAACTAGTGCATCTATTGGGTTTGTGGTAAACTTTTTACTAATATGTTCTGCTATTTGTTTTGTACATTTTGTATTTTGTATTGATAATGACATGTTATATCTGTATCTTAGGCTGACATTATAGAGAACGTCCATGCGTCGGCCAGGAACCCTAGTTCAGGATTTAGTATGGCTAGCCTTCAACAGTCCATGGAGGACATCTTATCTTCAGTGAGGCAGCATGATCGCATCACATTAGATCACATTCATCCAGCTCCTCCTGCAGATGACATTCCCGGACCATCCGAGCAGTCCGATGAGCAGAGGTCGCGTTGTAGACGGAGATGATTAGCGAGTACTCGATCACGACTATGACTTCCAGATGACTCTAGTTCTTCTGTTGTGCCTAGTACTCAGCCACCACCCACTTCTACTGCTACTTACCCACCATCTCAGCCATCACTTTCATCGTACCCGCTATATCCAGGTTATCCACCATCTACATCATACCTACCACTTACTTACCCTTACCTACCATATCCATATACCTTTACCCTTACACCGTCATTTTCATATCCACCGTATATGAGTTACCCATCATATCCTCACCAATTACAGCCAGGACCTTCTTCTGATCCCCCTCACAAACCACCACATTCTGACCCTGGTCATTTTCATTGATGTATATGTACCACATTTTATTACATTAGCTTAATTTGGGATGACTGTATGTATGTATACCAGATTTTTCTGTTATTCTTATGCATCTTATACATGTTTTGTTGATATAGAATTCAATATATATATAAATATGTTTCATTATACAAGATGAAGTATTTTTGGGAACGTCTAATTTTTAGGAGAAATTCTGTCAATTTTTTTTATAGAATCAGAATGTTTAAACTATTAAAGTTAATTAATTTTGTTAGGCTCGCTTAGCTGGCATTCTAGTCCATCAATTTTAAGTGTAAAAATTGATTACAATATGCTAAGGGTGCTCATTGCTAGATTTGGTTAAGTTTAACTTCATAATTTCATAAACTCAATTTTCTAAACATGAGCTCGCCTTAGATTTAATTGAGTAAAAAATTTTAACTTAAGCATACTAAGCATGATTTGGGGGTTAAACAACTTATTTTTCACGTCAATAGAACTCACACGGCCGTGTAAAATCACGACATAGTCACTTGATTATAAAATCACGTATCTGGATGAGACACGACTGTGTGATCAAGAGATACGACTGTGTCTCAAAGTCAGAAGCTTTACTTAAGTTACTAACTATGTCAAAATGGGTCGGTCCAGCCCATTTGGGCCAGCTCTGCCCATGTGGGGTCGGGCCATTTTCGGGTCAGACCATTAGGGTCATATAAGTTTCGGGCTGACATTTTCCTAACCCAGCCCAGCCCATTTAACCTTATATAGTATTAAAAAAGCGGGCTGGGCAGGCCCATTCGAGTTCAGTCCGTTCGGGCCATATAAGTTTTGGGCTGACATTTTGCTAGCTCAACCCATCCATTTTGTTGGGTTATTCGAGCCGACCCATCGAACTTAGCCCATTTTGACACAACAGGCCACGTGTGTTGGATATGCTAATACGCGTGGCGTATCCAACGTGGATACGCTAGAACGCGTGGCATATCCACACGCCACACGTTCTGGCGTATCTACGTTGGATATGCTACGCGTATTGACGTATCTTACGTGGCACAAACAATCTTAAAAAATTTCAGTGTGACAAAAAGGGTGGCATTAAGGTAAATAGTTTAAAAAAATGACAATTTGGTAAATATCTTTGCCATTGAGGGCAGATTGATCAAAAACCCCAAGTTATGATATATGTAGGTAAGGGTGCACATGAGTTTGGGTAAACTTGATGACTCGACCAACTTGACTCAATCTAATTTAAAATATTTGGATTGGTTTGAGTCATCGGGTTAGTTCGGGTAAAACCCGATCAACCTGTCCACTTATTGGCTCGAGTAATGGGTTCAAGAAGCTAACCCGATAACCCGACACAGTGATCTGATTAAAAACTGTTACCCAAGTGGCTTCAGTACTCAAGAGGGGGGGTGAATTGAGTATTTAGAAAACTTTTTCCAAAAAGCGCAAACAAATAAACTATGCTGAATTTAAATAATAAAAGACGTGAATAAGATGAAGATAAGAAGAACAACTAGAAATTAAATTGCAAGATATAATAAATAAAGTGCGAGAAAGATAAAAGATTAAGGAAAGAACACGTGGCGATATTTATCTGTTTCGACCACCAACCACGCCACACGAAACACGGTTCGAGATTTTTCACTATTTAATACAAGCTTAAAAACGTGTGCTTGCAGCAACCTTTGGACGGGGATGCTCACTATTTACTAGAGGGATACCTCACCCCTATGAAGGATACCTCACCTTCCTTACAACAAGGAATACCTCACCCTTTACCGAGGGATACCTCAAACGAGGGATACCTCACCCTCAAAAATACCTCACCCTTTTACAAAAGTATGAGAATAATAGATGGTGAGCAAATATTACAATTTGAAAGGCTCTCTAAAATAGTTTCAAGATTTTAAAAATGAGCATAGAAAATGTAAGAAAAATAGTGAATCACGTTTTTAACACAAGCAAATAGTTCAAATGGTTTTTGGCCAGCCTTGAGAAGAGACCCAAGGTCTCTATTTATCAATGAAGAAAAAGTCGTTGGGTATAATTAAGAGCAAAAATATGGTCGTTTCTTTCCATATGTAAAGCCATTTACGGAATACGGGAATGCCTTATGAGTATTCGAATAACTCATTTTGAAATGACTCGTGAAAACTTGACTAAAGAAGGTTATTCGAATACCTTAATAGGTTAAAATTTAAAATGACTTTGGATTCGGACAAAGGTTATTCGAATACCAAGTGTTATTCGAATACCAGAAAAAACAAAACGTACAAACATGGTTATTCGAATATATATGGTGTATTCGAATACCTATAATAAAAAAAGCCCGCAAAATCAAGTTATTCGAATACTTAGTGTGCTATTCGAATACCTTATAGGGGTATTCGAACGATATAAAATGGTTTTAAATACTTTTAAATGTCCGAAAATGATTCTTTAAGTTTGGAAAAAATAATTTTGAAAACATTTCTTTGCAACAAAAAATAATGAGATATCCAATGAGTCTCTTTCAAAGATCCTAAGCTAGAGCTAACCCTTAGACTTGGTCTTGCCATCATCTTCGTGATGTTTGTTGTCATCAAAATCATTATCCATGATAACTAGCCAATTACAAAAACAACGTCGTTTTGGGATAATACGTTGATACATTTTTCTTTCTTACCTACTCGAGCCTAAGCGACAACATATCTCCTCTCATTTCTCTTCCTTCTTACCCAACCCTCTCTCACCATTCACCAGAATTCCTCCTCAGTCCTCCTCTCTCGGCCCAGCCACTACCGGTAGCGACGAGTTAGTGACATGGTGACAGTCACCACCTCTGCTCATATTCTCTTGATTTAGCTTCCTTTTTTCTACAAAATCCTAAACCCTACGCACCACCCCTTCTCAATCCCAACCCTCTCTCATCAGAATTCCTCTTCTCCTCTGAGCCCAGCCACCACCGATGGCGACGAGTTTGTGACAGCCACCACTCTACCACCTATGCTCACATTCTCCTAATTTCTCTTTTTTCTTTATGCAAAATCCCAAATTAAAAACCTTAAGTGCCACCCCTTCTCAATCCCAACTCTCTCTCACCATAATTTCTCCCCGCTCTCTTTCTCTGACTCTGGTACCTCAGCCTGTTGTTGTGGGTTAGAGGTTAGTCATTTAATATACATCATTCTACTTTCCCCATGCTTTACAGGTCCTTAAAATTTAGCTCTCTTTCTTGTTTGCTTTTTTTTTTTTTTTTTTTTTTTTTTTGTCTTTGACTCTTTGCTATTATTATACTATTTTATCCTATTGGAATGTTATACTGGAAATTGTGAAAAGATTCTAAATGCGTACATCACATTTGAGGAAAATTTTGTTGAGATTTGTACGCGAGTTGTTTGTTTGTTGTGATTTTTCCTTTCTTTTTTCTTTGTAAGTCAACGCTGGATTTGTTGTGTTTCTTTGTGTGGGTTATCTGAAGTCAATAGTTCTATTTCCGTGGAGGAGCTTTGTTATAATATCAGTTTTTTGTGGTTCACTGGTTCTAATGTTTAAGGATTTCCTCATTTTTTTTATTGCTTTAGAAAATTAAGAGATCCTTTGCGAGAGTGTGGGCTAAGCTAAAAGTTTGCGGCTTAGTGTGTGTTTGGATTACAGTTGATAAACTTAAGTTTTGTTGAAAGTGAGTTTGCAAACTTAAGTTTAGTTGAAAGTAAGTTTACAATAACGTGATTTATGTTTGGAAACTTTTATCTCAAAAGTAAGTTTGACAAAATAAATATTTAAATAAAAATAATTGAAAAGGTAAAAAATTAAAAGAAACAGGTAGTTGATATTTAAATTTATACATACAATTCTCCCAACAGAGAAACATCTCAAGACAAAAGCAAGAAATTCTTGCTTTACTCTAAACGTACGTTAGAAGGTGAAATTCTGTTGAAGCAAATGAGAAATAAAAGAGCCAAACGAAAATGCACACCGTTCGAAGACAATAGAGTCACGTTTGCAGCTGCAAACGGATTCCCAAACACACTATTAGTCATTCATGCTGGGATTGACTTATTTGTAATGGAACAAGCAACACGCTTTGCTCTATGGTTTTCATAAAATTACTTGCTATTAGAAGTTATATTGTGATACTTCTCTGTTTAATTCTTGAGTTCTACATATTGTGAATAATATCATTAGGCATTTTTATTTTCTTTTTACTTGTTGCATGAAAAGCTTTAAAGTAATTTACTTAGACGCCTTTATTTGGTGTGAAATAGAACTTTACTCATTGGTGTAAAACAGAACTGTGTAGTCACTGGGACCTGGGCTTTATCGTTGTTACTTTCTCAATTTCTTGCATTTGTTTTGTTATTTATTATTGTTAGTGTTACTTATGTATGTAGTTATTTAAATTTTTTATTTTCTAAAATAGAGAAATAAGACATTAGAATTTTGGGTACTTCCTCGATATGAATTATGAAATTTGAATTCTATTTTTCCAGTTTTACCAAGGAAATTAGAATCTGTTTGAAATTTGAAGTTTGAGATCATTTAACAGTGAATATTGTGTGCTTTTGCTGGGATATCTGCGTATTATGGTGATGTGTTTTATATTGGATAACAAGCCTTCCTTTGTGGATGTCTCCTACTCTTGCGTTTTGTATTTCATATTTGAGGAGCATTTGTCTCGATTTTGTTCACTTGTTGGGCTATCTGCATGTATATTGTTTATTGCAAAATTTGAGTGTGTATTGATTTTGTTTAAAAATTTGAGCAACTCAACTCAACTCAACTATTGGACTTTCGTTTTTCGTGCCGTTGAGTCTCGCCGGAACGTTAATAGAACGGTGAAAGGAATGGTTGGCGGCTGTGGTGGAGGAGCTCGTTGGGCATGGCTACCACGATCTTGATGCCTGAGTTGGTAAGCAGAGTGAGAGAAAGTATGAAAGTGAAAATAGAATTGTTTGCTTATTTTAAAATCAGTAAATTTATATCAGTAAATTTATCCTTTTTACCAGATAACAAGTAATGATTTATAGTCATTTATTTATTTATTTAATATATCTAACGGTCTAATCAACGAGTATCATGAATGGTCCCTAAATTACACTGTTAAAGGAACCCAACATAAAGGAATCAGTATCGCCATCCAGTGAGATTTTATATACAACAAATCCATCAGGTGAGATTTTATGTACCGTGAACTATTATTATATGCTTTGATTCTATTGATACATCTTGCTTAGCAAACAATAAAAGAAAGAAGAAGAAAAATAAAAGGCAAAAAGCATATCTGCTTTTAAGATTTAACTTTTTTAAATAATATTATTTATTTCCATTTGAATTGTATTAAATAAATTAGTTACATTTTGAAAATTAAACAAATTTAAATTGATTTAAATTAGATTGATTTAATTGATTTTTAATTAAACATAATTTTTAAGTTTAGAATTTTGAGTTAAAAATAATTTAGTCTATTAAAAGAAAGAAAACAACAAATAAAAAAATAATAAATGAAAGTAGCTCAATTCATATGCTTAAAATACTATTTGATCACTTAAAGTGAAAAAATAAAAGTTGTATATGAGAAATTATAGTTACTATAAATAAAAATATAAAGTTAATAACAAATAAATTTATTACACAGTAGGTTAAATTACTTTTTTAGTCCTCATAGTTTTACTAAATTTTAAAATAGGTCTTTATAGTTTAAAAATTGTTAATGGAGTCCTTATAATTTTAAAAATAAAAAATAAATAGGTCCCTACTACCTAACAGGTGTTAGACTCTATTAATAAATCTTTACAATCATCTATTTTGTATTTTTGTTATAGGTTTTAGGAACTTAATTACAAAATTTTATTATTACTGAGGATCTAATTGAAAACTTATTTGAAATATAGGGATTTATTTAAAAAATTTTAGAAGTATAAAGATCTTATTAAAAACTTTTAAACAATAAGAATTTATTTATAAATTAAGTGAAATTATAGGAACCAAAAGAGTAATTTAACTTGCATAATATTAACCGGTTTGGAATGATAGATTTGTTTTGAAAATCAAAATCAAAAATTGATCCAATCTAATCAGATTTTATAAAATTAAACAAAAAAAAAGAATCATATTAATTTAGTTTTGATTGAATTTCAATTTTTTAGTTTGATTTTTGATTTGTTTTTTTGTTTCAATTAGATTTGAACATCCCTAAAAATTACTCTTCTTTTTTTTCGTTGAATATGAGAAAAAAATTAAACAACTCAAATGATGAAGTGAATGATAATTTAAATAAAAATCATAAGTATAAATTTCAAGAACTATTATTTATATATATATATATATATATATATATATATATATAAGGAAACAAGCACCATATTTCTTCTCATATTATATTATATTTTAATTTTAGTTAAATTATTATTTTTAGTTTCTACAATTTTATTGAATTTTTAAATAAATTTCTATAATTTAAAAGTTTTTAATTAAGTCTCCATACTTTTAAATTTTTTTTAATAGGTCCTAATATTTTAATAAGTTTTCAATTAGATTCGAATTAATTTTAATTTTTTTAATCAAGTATTTAAAAATTGTAACAATAATATAAATTAGCTTACAAGTCACTTAAAATATCTATTAATAGAATTTAATAGCCGTCAGTCAATAGAGATTTATTTAAAAAAATTTAGAAGTATAAAAGCTTTATTGAAAAATTTTAAATTATAGAAATTTATTTAAAAATTTAATAAAATTATAGAGATCAAATGACATTTAATATTTTAAAAAATGTTTTTTTCAAGTAGAGCTGAGCGTTTTTTTTTTCCAACTCAATTCAAACAGTTACGTTTTGATTGAGATTGCGGCGAGTGTTGTGTACTCTACTAAGTTTGGATGTATTATACACTTAAATTTTTATTTGCATCAACAAATTTTTTTTATACAGATTATTTTTTTTTATATTTTGTTTTTTTTTCAGGTCATTATTACTGGCCACTGCCGGCCAACCGCAAGCCACTGCCCCCGCCAGCCAACCATCGCCGCCAGCAATCCCTCGACCACCAAAATCACTGTTCTCCCTCTCAGAATCACTGTTCACTATTGCTTAATTTTTTTAAGTTGCGTAATTATATAGATACTACCAGTTAAAATTGTATTAGTCCTTATGTTTTTTCATAAGAATAGCGCATACTGAAAATCTTACAATATGTGTAAATATTATCGATTAAAATTTATAAAATTTTAATATATATAGATTGTTTATTAAAAAAATAAAAATTGATATAATTTTTACTAGTTGTATTTTAATTAGAATTATTTATATAGTTATACAACTTAAAAAAATAAATAGTATAACTTTTAAAAAAAAAAAAAGTGGTGGTGATCACGATAGTCGACGACGACGACGGTAGTGGGTGATTACAACTATAAGCGTGTGGCGAAAAAATCATAAAAAAATAAAATTAAAAAAAAATATATATATATATATATATATATATATATATATATATATATAACAAAAAAAAAGAAAATCTACTTAACAGATTTCTTGTACTTAATTCAAATCATTAATTATTTTTATAATTAAATCAATAATTTAGATCAAATAATATATGATACATCCTCTTTTAAAAAATACAAAGAGAGTGCACCTTAGAATTAGCCTTCAGATTGCACCTACATTGTTCAATTTTGAGTTTTATTATCCAACAATACAACAACATTTACAAATGGGAAGATGGACATATTTTCAAAACGTTTATATTTAGTTCGTAAAAGTTGAAGGATTTTTTTGGGTTTATACTTTGTAATGCTTTCAAAGATAAAGGAAACACAAAAATTCACGCACGCCTATGTGGGGATTAGCCCCAATGAGACGAAGGACGGATATTTGTCAAATAAATTTTTTAGTTAATATTTTATACAATGATTTTACAATAATATTTTAGTTAATTTTTTATCCTTCATTTTGTGACTGTAATTTTTTTCTCTTTAGTAAAATAATAAACTATATTTATTATTTTACAATAATTCTTTTAATGAATGAGTCCATAATAAAAAAATATGAAAAAAATTTACTTAAATAATAATTATTTATATAAATTTATTAGTATATTACTATAAATATAATTGAATTTAATATATTATTTGTAATATTCGTTTAATTTTGTATATTTTTAAATTACTAAATAAAGTTATAATATGTGAAGATAAATTTTAGCTATTTATATTTATTTATTTTTTTCATTTTAAATTATTGTATACTTGCAAGTACTTCTTTATACCCATTTTTTCATGGAGATTATAAATAAATATTCTCAAAGAAGATGAGAGTGGGTAAGAAGAGTGCTACCCGCATACTCCGTTGACACTCTCACCAAGACCTAGTGTGGGAAAAGGGGAAGCTAGGTTAAAATTGAAAAATGTTTCTTGCGCGTATGCATGAAACACATCAACTCACATATGAGAATATATGGTTAAAATTGAGTGTAGATATATAAAAAATAATGTAAGACCCACAATTATTTGATTATAAAATTAACAAAAAAAGTATAGAATCATTATGAACTTTTATCTTTTTATAAATTAATATCATAAATTTATTTATTTTTAATTAATTTATAAACTTTAACAAATGATTCAATAAATTTTTTATTAATTTATAAATTTTAACAAATGATTCAATAAATCAATAACAGAGATATTATATGACATTATTCTAACGATCCAAGTTCATTAAATTTAGATTGTTAATTTTTTTTTTCATTAAAATATTATTTTTTAATTATATTTTACTCTTAATAAATTAAATAAAAACTAAATTATTTTAAAACAAAAAAATGAAATTCGCTTACCTACACGTGAACTAAGTTATTTAATTTTTTTATTTAATTTGTTAAGAGTAAAATATAATTAAAAAATGAGATTTTAATGAATAAAAAAAATCAATAGTTCAGATTTAATGAATTTGGATGGGTAAGATGATATCACGTGGCATCTTTATCAATGATTTAATAAATGATTAATGAAAAGATTTATTGAGTCATTAGTTAAAATTTAGATATTAATTAAGAATATTTTTAAGTTTATAATAATGATTTGCGAAAGTATGAAAGTTCAAAGTGACTCTATATTATTTTTCTTATATATTATATAAATGTGAGGTGATATATGTATAAGCGTGTATAAATAAATGTACTTGTAAAAAATTAAACAACGTGGTTTCGATAGGATTTGAACTTGGGATTAGGTAATCTCTAAAGTAACTCGATATCATTCGAGTTAAGGCTCTTAAGAAAAAACTACGATTTTAGTAGCTTATAAATATTTTAATAAACACTATCATATTAAAATAAAAAATATTTGCTCCTACTTGCGTCAACGAAAATGGTGCATGCTATATTAGCTTTTAGAATATTAGTAATGTAATATTTAGCATTTGAATGCTCAGCGTATTTGGTCTAAACCTCTTACAAACATGTATAAAATTAATGTGAATGTGGCGATATTTTCTTAGGGATATGCATATGGCATTGGGACTGTGGTCAGGGACTCAGACGGAGATATTATGGCTGGGAAGGCTCACAAGTTTCGTGGGGTTATGGACGTTCGCAAAGGTGAGCTTCGTGTTGCCAAGGACGGTCTTTTAGTTGCCTAGAAGTCTAGTTTTTCACAACATATCTTTAGAAGGTAATGCGTGTAATGTGTACAACAGGGTTCGTGCTGGTGTGGTTGATCATTCTTATAATGATACTATTCTTATGGAGATCCAGGGAGCCCGGGACTTCCCTACCCTCTCAGGCTAAGGATTATTTTTATTTATTTTATTTTAAACAAAACAAAAATTTGAAAGAAACACACTATTACAGTTAAACAAAGTAATACGGGCAATTTCGAGCCAATATCATTGGGCCTGCATCATTTTCCTTAATTGCAGTTTTGTTCCTTGTGATTGTAATACGGTGGATGATTGTCTAGCTAACTATACTACGGTTTATGAGTGTAGTATTTGGCTTGAGGTTGAGGATCCACCAGATTCTCAAACTTCTTTTCTCTGACTTTTTTTTTTTTTTGGGTGTACCGGAAATTAAGAAAACTAGAGACGAGGAATCATGATACACCAGGTGTCATTAAAGATGATCAATTGTAACTTGGCGGGAGGACTCTGCACAACATGCAATTGGGGCTGCTGCGCTACTCCGAACTTGGCAAGCCAATAAGCACCACGGTTCCCTTCCTATAAGACATGATTGATGGACACTTCCCAATCTTTCTGAATAAGCGCGTTAATATCAACGCTAAGATTACCATAAATGTGCATATTAGAGGGACCATGTTTCACCAAATTAATTGCCTCTACCTGAATGGGACTCCATACAAAGCTTCTTATATCCTAGCTCCCAAGCTAGAGTGAGGCCAGTACGAATAGCACAAAGTTTCGATTGCATATTGGTAGCTCAGGCCATTGAGCCATAAAAACCATGAAGCCAATGTCCTAAAGAGTCCCTGATTAAGCCACCATACCCAGCTCTGCCTGGGTTCCCCAACGAAGACCCATCGTGTTTAGCTTCACTTCACATAATTGTCAGGCAATAAGACGAACACATGGGGTGCCATTCTCCACTTCTAACTCATTCGTCAACACGGTCCAATACTCAGCAGAGACTATCCGAATCCGTTGAGCTAAATCTTGCCAGTGCAAAAAGCAACTTGTTTCTAGCCTTCCAAATGAACTAGCAACCAATTGTAAAGACAAGTAATTCATGGTTCTTTGTCACCTTGGGTTGGGGACACCATGAAACCTTGAGGAAGTAATCCATCCAATCTCAAAGATCAAGCGAGAAGAAATTGTGCCTATGGTGTACAGGAACAAAGCCTAACCAAACCCTACAAGCATCTCGTAATGCATGAAGAATCCTTCCCTGTTTGCCTACACACTCTGACTGCATTGGTCATTATCGATTCATGACAAACCAGCCATAAAAAGAATTTACTATTACCGGAGAAAGGCAAATAAGCCTCTGCTTTGTAACTTAAGATTAGCTAGCTTAAATTAGTTTTAGTTAGTTATGGTGATTAGTTAGATATAACCGAAGTTAGTTATTTGTTAGCTAGCTGTTAGTTTCTCTTGCTCTTGTATAAATACTCTTATTCTCTTTGATTCATTTGAAGAAGCATTTTCCTTCAAATCATTTTCATCTTCTCTGATTCTCTGCTTCAGTTCATTCTTTCTTGCAGCTCTTGCACAATTGCAAGCTGTGTTGTGCGTTTCTGGTTCTACCAGAAAGTTCTTGTCAAACTTCATTTTTGTTTCTCAGTTTTCTACATGGTATCAGAGCTCTGATTATCAGAGCTCTGCTACTGTTGGTGCGCGATGACTGAAACGAATTCAAGTTCAAGCAATACGAATCAATTTTCTGGAGGTTCGAAAGAGGATCCTCAAGATTCTCCATATTTTGTTCATGCATCGGAGAATCCATCACTGGTTCTTGTTTCTCCTGTCCTGGATGATCGAAATTATCATCAATGGGTGAGATCTATGAAGATGAGCCTTATCGCGAAGAACAAATTAGGTTTTGTGGACGGTACTATTTCGATCCCTTCGAAGTCAGATGCTACTTTTCCAGTGTGGCAAAAGGCCAATAATCTTGTTCAGTCATGGATACTGAGGTCAGTTTCACCTCAAATTGCACGAAGCATTCTGTTTGCTACCAGTGCTCATGAAGCTTGGAAGAAATTGAAAGTTAGGTTTTCTCAGGGAGATTTATTCAGAATCTCTGACATTGAAGATACGATCATAGCTCTCAAACAAGGTGAGCTTTCAGTCACCAATTACTTCACTGAGTTGAGAATTCTATGGGATGAATTAGAGGATTATAGGCCTCTTCCTAAATGCACTTGTCTTTGTGAAGTGCTCATGTAATGCTCTTGTAGATGTTGAGAATTTTAGAACTCAAGACCAAGTTATTAGGTTCTTGAAAGGAGTGAATGATATTTTCAGCACTGTAAAAACCCAAATCATGTTAATGGATCCACTCCCTTCAATAGACAAAGTCTTTTCTCTGGTAGTTCAACAGGAAAGGCAATTAGTTGGCTATGATGCAGAGCCAAACCGATTCTTCTTTGTAGGAAGAGGAGATGGATATGGTCGTGGCTATGGAAAAGGCAATGGTGAATTTGTAAAATACAATGCTGGTAGAGGTGCAAATAATGGGAAGGTTTGTACCTATTGTGGAAAGAATGGTCACACTATTGATAGCTGTTACAGGAAACATGGATTTCCACCCAATTTTAAGTTCAAGAATCAGAGACAGTCAATTCAGTGGCCTCTAATAATGATAATGATGATAAGGATGAAATGGATCAAGGGAGTAATGTCCGAAGGAAGACGGTTCCAATCTTTGTGTTTGGCTTGATCTGCTGAGCTGTATGAAGGCTTAGTAAAGCTACTCCAACAATCTCAACCCACTATTCATTCATCAAATCATGTTAGCACCATCATGTCTTCAACATCTGGTGTATCACCTGCACAACTTGATCCAGGTATACCTCATTCACCTTTTCTTTGTTTCTACTTGGATACTAGATAGTGGAGCTACAGACCACATATGTTCTTGCATTTCCTATTTTACTTCCTACTATAAGATTAGACCTATTAGAGTTAAACTTCTTAATGGTAATGAAATATTGGCCTGCTACTCAGGTACAATACATTTTTCGCAAATTTTTGTTCTGCACAATGTGCTTTACATACCAAGTTTTTCATACAATCTTATGTCTATCACAAAACTGACCTTACTCTTGCCTTACACACTGTCTTTTGATTCCAATTCTTGTCTCATTCAGGAGAAAATTTCCTTGAAGAGGATTGGTACAGCTAAAGTGCAAAAATGGTGTATGTTTTGAGGATGCCTCTTTGCCATACTAATTCTTTGGACAGTTGTAATTCTGTAGTTGTAAATTCCATAACCATACCTCCACCTAGCATTTGGCATTTTAGGTTAGCTCACCCATCCATTGATTGTATTGATGCCTTACATTCATGTATACCTTATGTTACCTCTTGTAAAAGTTACATTTGTGATATATGTCATTTAGCTAAACAAAGAAAATTACCATTCTCTGTAAGTACTTCAAAGTCAATAAAGTGTTTTGATTTGATTCATGTTGATATATGGGGTCCCTTCCCAATACCATCCATCCATGGGCACAAATATTTTTTAACCATTGTAGACGATTTTTCTAGATACACTTGGATTCTGTTAATGAAACATAAAGGAGAAGCTTCACAATCTTTAAAAAATTTTGTTGCTTTGATTGAAAGGCAATTCAATGCAAAAATTAAAACTATTAGAAGTGATAATGGTCACGAATTCTTCATGAATGATTTTTATGCTAAAAATGGGATTATTCATCAAACTTCTTGCACCTACACTCCACAACAAAATGGAGTTGTGGAAAGAAAGCACCAACACATTTTAAATGTAGCTAGAGCTCTGATGATTCAAAGTTTTCTACCTAAAGTTTACTGGTCATATGCTGTGATACATGCTGTTCACATCATCAATTTACTTCCAACTCCTCTTTTGCATAAACATTCACCACATGAGAAGCTTTTTCAAAAATTACCAGATTTAACTCATCTCAAGGTTTTTGGGTGCTTGTCCTTTGCTAATGTAGCTCCTGCACCCAAAACTAAGTTGGATCCTAAGGCTTGTAAATGCATTTTTATAGGCTACAAGTCTGGGACCAAAGGTTACATTGTTTTAAATTTGAAAACAAGAGAATTAATGATATCACGAAATGTAACTTTTCATGAAACCATCTTTCCCTTATCTCCATCTTCTACATCTCCCATCACTTTTCCTTTTCCCATTCTTGATATGCATAACCCTGCAGCATATGAAGATGTGCTGTCACCACAATCCGCAAAAACTCCTACCAATCCACCTTCATCAGAAGCTGTAGTATATACCCAACCACCATCAAATTCTGCAGCACATTTTCATGAACCTTCACATTTCACTCCATCTTACCACACTTCACCTACTACAACAGAATCATCATCTTCCATATCACCCAATTTACACGAAGAACAACCAAGAAGATCTAGTAGAGTAAAGAAGGCACTCTCTTACTTACAGGATTACCATTGCAAAATAACAGCCACCACAACTGCTGCCAATTCCTCTACTAGTATTTCTTCTCCTATTTATTCTGTTAATAATGTTCATTATCCTATTGACTCTTATTTATCATATCATGCTTTGTCTCCTTCTTATAAAGCTTCTGTGTTGTCTATGTCTACTGAGGTTGAGCCATCAACTTATAACCAAGCCATCAAAAATGATTGTTGGAGACAAGCTATACAAGCTGAATTGCAAGCTCTGGCAGCAAATCAAACATGGATATTGACTGATCTTCCAAAGGGTAAAACTCCCATTGGATGCAAATGGGTTTTCAAGATCAAGTACAAGGCCAATGGTTCAATTGAAAGATATAAAGCACGGCTCGTGGCTAAAGGCTACACACAGACCGAAGGCATTGATTACCTTGACACATTTTCTCCAGTTGCAAAAATGACAACAGTAAGGCTCATCTTGTCTTTAGCTTCCATTCATGGCTGGTTTCTAAAGCAATTGGATGTGAATAATGCGTTCCTTCATGGAGACTTAGTGGAAGATGTATACATGACCATGCCTCCTGGTCTTTCAAGCACTCATTCGGGACAAGTTTGCAAATTGCAAAAATCTCTCTATGGTCTTAAACAGGCCAGCCGACAATGGTTTGCCAAGCTGTCTTGTTTCTTAATCACTTCTGGATATTCACAATCCAAGAGTGATTACTCATTGTTTGTGAAGAAAACTGAGTCCTCCTTCACAGCTTTGCTTGTTTATGTCGATGATGTAATATTAGCTGGAAATGATTGCACTGAAATTGTCAACATAAAGACAGCACTGGATTCCACTTTCAAGATCAAGGATCTAGGCAATTTGAAGTTTTTCTTGGGTCTTGAGGTAGCAAGGAACTCCACTGGAATAGTTGTGAATCAAAGGAAGTACACCTTGGAACTTGTTTCAGATGCTGGATTGTTAGCTTGCAAGCCTGCTAACTCACCTATGGACACTAAACTGAGACTGCACCAAGATAATGCCACTCCATTTGAAGATGTACAAGCCTACAGAAGACTTGTTGGCTGATTGTTGTATTTAACAACAACTCGCCCCGACATCACCTTTGCAGTACAACAACTTTCACAATTTTTAGCCAAACCCACTACTTCGCATCATGCTGCAGCCTTAAGGGTGTTAAGATATCTTAAGGGCTGCCCTGGTCTTGGGTTACACTTCCCAGCTGATTCCATACTTCAACTGAAGGCTTATAGTGATAGTGATTGGGCCACTTGCCCCGACACTAGAAGATCCATAACGGGTTATTGTATTTTCCTTGGCACTTCCCTTATTTCTTGGAGATCCAAAAAGCAAACCACGGTTTCTAAGAGTTCCTGTGAGGCTGAGTATAGAGCCATGGCTGCCACCACCTGTGAATTGTAATGGTTGTCTTATCTCTTGCACGATTTACATGTTTCATTCATTTCGCCAGCATTGCTTTATTGTGACAACCAATCTGCTATGCACATCGCGGCCAATCCGGTTTTTCACGAGAGAACCAAGCATATCGAATTAGACTGTCACCTTGTCCGAGAACACTCCACCAAAGGCTTGCTCAAATTGCTCCTAGTCTCCTCAGCAATGCAGTTGGCTGACATATTGACTAAACCACTTCCTTCTTCTGCCTTCACAGATATTCACTCCAAGCTGGGACTCCTCAATATTTGTGGGCCTCCAGCTTGCGGGGGGGTATTACCGGAGAAAGGCAAATAAGCCTCGGCTTTGTAACTTAAGATTAGCTAGCTTAAATTAGTTTTAGTTAGTTATGGTGATTAGTTAGATATAACCGAAGTTAGTTATTTGTTAGCTAGCTGTTAGTTTTTCTTGCTCTTGTATAAATACTCTTATTCTCTTTGATTCATTTGAAGAAGCATTTTCCTTCAAATCATTTTCATCTTCTCTGATTCTCTGCTTCAGTTCATTCTTTCTTGCAGCTCTTGCACAATTGCAAGCTGTGTTGTGCGTTTCTGGTTCTACCAGAAAGTTCTTGTTAAACTTCATTTTTGTTTCTCAGTTTTCTACATTTACATCTTCGGGGAACCAAAAAAGTCCAGAGCCATGTTCAATCTCCATTGTTTGTTAACGAAGTATTATGATGCAGCAACCAAGCATATGCACGAGAGGCTATATAGAGACTATTAGAGATATAGATATGTCTGTTATGATTAGCTAGAGTTGTTGTAAATTCAAATTCAACTATGTAGGCGATCTGTTAGTGCCTTTTATCCTAACAGGTTGTTATCTTATCAGTTTGTTAGCTATCTAATAGATTAGGATCGAATGTGTATAGATATAGAGCCCTGTAACCTATTTTGATGATCAGAAAAAAAAAACACATTTCAATATGGCATCAAAGAGGGTCGATCAAGGTGAATCGGAGAATAAACAAAATGCATCCGATAACAACAAAGACTCATTCACTGTCGCGCAGTCTTCGTCTTTCTATATGAGTTCCTCGGATAACCTGGGAACTCCTCTTGTGGGTACGTTGCTTCATGGGGACAATTATCGCACTTGGGCAAGGTCAATGAGGACAGCCTTGCATGCAAAATCGAAACTGGGCTTTGTCGATGGAAGCATCAAGAAGCCAAACTCAAATGTAGCTAATTTCCTAAGCTAGGAAAAAGTTGACTCAATGGTGATGGCCCGGGTCATTAACTCCACTGATCCAAGCCTGCATGGAAGTATCTCACATGCAGTAACTGCAAGAGATATTTGGGTGGACATGGAAGAGCGCTTTGCTCAGACAAACGCGCCCCGTATCCATCAACTATGGCATACGCTGTGTTTGATGCAGCAAGAAGGAGATGCTAGTGTAACAGACTACCACACTAGGTTCAAAAGCATCCTTGATGAGCTGAACGAGTTGCAACCGGCACAGGAATGCACCTGTGGGGCGGCTAAGCAGCTTATACAGAAAGAAGAAGATCACCACCTCCATCTATTCTTTGGAGGGCTGGACAACGACCGCTTTGGGCACATAAAAGCAACGATCCTGAATACGAATCTGTTGTCTTCGCTTCGACGTGCATTCAACCAAGTATTACGAGAAGAGACTCGTTTTGCTGCAGATAAAGAAAGAAGTGTGAGACCCGAACCTGGTTCAGCCTTTTACTCAAGCAAGCACAAAGGCCGTGATGGGCCTAAGCCAAAATGCGATCATTATGGCAAGTTAGGACACGTCAAGTCCAAATGCTTTGAGATAATTAGCTACCCAGCAACTTGGGAGACACGAAGGACCCAACACGGTGCAAACAAATAGAATGACACACCCAGTGCACATCATGCACGAGGATATGAGAGCCAGGAGAAGGAGCAGCTACCGGGCATGCACTGTATGGAACCCACCTAAAGAAGGGTGCCTCAGTGCATAAGGCTACAACTGGTAATATTTATTTACATCAGAAACAAAAATGGGTTCTTGATAGTGGTGCTTCACACCATATAACTTCCATATTCAGCCTTTTGGAGGAAGTATGCCATTTGAAGAAGCCATTTCACATCACTGTTCCCACCGGGGACAGCATATTAGTGGAAAAGATGGGCACTGTTAATCTCAACAGCGATATAAAACTCATTAATGTTTTATTTATGCCAGATTTCAGTTGCAATTTAGTCTCCATTCATAAACTTACACATGATTTAGATTGCACAGTCACTTACCATCCAAATTATTGTGTGATACAGGACCGGACCACGAAGAGGATGATTGGATCCGATGATCTACACGATGGGGTTTATATGCTCAGAGGTACCACGCAAGGTTGCTCCTTAGCCATCATTGAAAAGAACGCTGCTGCTCTATGGCATGCTAGGATGGGTCACACTTCCATCCAAGTTTTACAAAGTCTTTCATATTTGTTTAAATGTACTTTCAATTCCAATAAAGTTAGCTACTGTGATACTTGTCACAAGGCTAAGCAATGTAAAGTTCCCTTTCCTGAAAGTAATAAGAAAGCTGAAGTACCTTTTGAGCTTATTCATTGTGACTTATGGAAGAGGTACCACACAGCCTATCATAATGGCTCTCATTATTTTCTCACTATAGTTGATGATTACACGAGGGGCACATTGATATATCTAATGAAGAATATAATAGAAACGATGGGGCACTTGATTAATTTTTGTAGGATGGTGGAGACACAGTTCAACAAGAAGGTAAAGAGACTTCGCAGTGACAATGAGACTGAATTCACAAACTCATCACTTCAAGGTTTTCTCAAGAAGGAAGACATCTTGCATGAAACCTCTTGCGTTGCAACGCCTCGACAAAATGGGCGTGTGGAACGCAAGCATCGCCACATCCTCAACGTGGCAAGGGCCCTAAGGTTTCAAGCTAACTTACCCATATCTTTTTGGGGGGAGTGTGTACTTGCTGCCACACATATTATCAACAGAACGCCCACAACTGGCAATGGAGGGTTGACACCTTATGAAATATTGCATGGAAAGCTAGCATCTTATGATCATATGAGGATGATTGGGTGCTTATGCTATGTGAAGGATCCATCCAAACAGAAGGATAAATTTGATCCTCAGGCGGAAAGGTGTATGTTCATCGGTTATCCTCAAGGTCAGAAAGGTTGGAGGGTTTACAACCTCAAAACTAGAGAATTTTATGTGTCAAGGGATGTTGCATTCTATGATAATATTTTTCCTTTTGGAGTGCAAGCAGAGAACGTGGATACAGGAACTCATTCAGTCACGTTCCATGATGTACCCTCGAGCATAGAGGAAGAAAACCATGAAGATAAGCATGCTGAAGTCGCTGGGGAGAATCCAGAACAAGTCACCATTGATTCTTTAAGTAAGGAAGATGGGAATGAGGGGGAGATACAAGCTGAAAATAATGCACAACAAAATGAGGTGCAAGAATTGGCACCATGCTCACAGCAACTCCCACGTTACCTCCAAGATTATTTTTGTCATGCAGTAACAAAGAACCCCACATGCCAATCACAAAATCCAACATGCTCTTCAGGTATGATTCACACTCTCTCAAAATACATAAGTTATGACAAATTCTCACTGAAACACCAAGCTTTTCTTGCAGCCAGGAAAAGCCTAAGACATATCAGGAAGCAGTCCAGAAAACAAAATGGTGTAAAGCCATGAGTCTAAAGCTCAAGGCTTTGGAAGACAATCATACTTGGGAGCATGCAACGCTGCCCAAAGGGAAATGAGCAATCGGGTGCAAATGGGTGTATAAAGTTAAATATAAAGCCAATGGAGAGATCGAGAAATACAAAGCACGTCTCGTGGCAAAGGGTTATACGCAAAAGGAAGGGGAGGACTTCCACGAAACATTTGCCCCGATCGCCAAAATGACCACAGTCCGCTACCTACTCTCGGTTGCAGTAGCCAAAGGGTGGGAATTGCATCAAATGGACGTTAGCAATGCTTTCTTGCATAGGGAGCTCAATGAAGAAGTTTACATGGTGCTTCCATAAGGGTATCAACCTCATAGAGAAGGGATAATTTGCAGATTGACGAAGTCCCTATACAGCTTGAAGCAAGCTTCGCGGAATTGGTACGCCGAGCTGTCATAGGCTCTATCAGACTATGGGTTTCAAGAATGCCATGCTGATCATAGCCTATTTACCTACTCACACGGGTTAGTTTTCCTTGTTGTGCTCATTTACGTTGATGATTTGGTTATTGTTAGGAACAATGCAGCAGCCTACAACAAGTTTAAAAGGTATCTCAACAAGTGTTTTCACATGAAGGATCTAGGGGCACTAAAATATTTCCTTGGCCTGGAGTTAGCTCGAGGAGCTGATGGTTTGTTCATATGCCAACGGAAATATGTTTTGGACATTCTCAGTGAGTGTGGGATGCTTGCTTGCAAACCCTCATCCATCCCACTTGAGCAGAATCATCGATTGGCCTTGGACTCGAGTCTTCCCTATGCAGATCCTCCCCGGTATCGAAGAGTCATAGGGAGGCTCATTTATCTCACAATCACACGTCCAGATATCACATACGCAGTCCATATCTTGAGTCTGTTTATGCAAGAGCCTTGAGAAGGACATTGGGAGACGGCCATGAAGGTCCTTCGTTATTTAAAATCGTCACCGGGACAGGGTATTACCCTGCCCAAAGAAAATGACCTGCAGCTCGTTGCTTTCTGTGACTTTGATTGGGCTTCTTGTCCCCTTACAAGAAGGTCCATTTCGGGTTACCTTATGAAGCTGGGGTCAGCTCTTATTTCCTGTAAGACAAAGAAGCAAATTATTGTCTCAAAGTCTTCTAGTGAAGTGGAATATCGTGCGATGACACATGCTACAAGTGAGGTTTTATGGCTACACAATTTACTGAAATGTTTACAGGTGAGCTGTGATGAACCAACTATCCTTCATTGTGACAATCAAGCGGCCCTTCACCTTGCAGCAAACCTAGTATATCACGAGCGCAGAAAGCATATAGAAGTTGATTGTCATTTCATCAGGGAACACTTGCATGCAGGGGTTATTTCCACTAGTTATATCCCCACTCGGAGGCAGGAAGCTGATATATTCATTAAATCTTTGGGGACAAAGGTGTTTCAAGATCTTATGTTCAAGTTGGGTGTTCACAACCTCCATACTCCAACTTAAGGAGGAGTATTAGAGATATAAATATGTCTGTTATGATTAGTTGGTGATCTATTAGTGCATTTTATCATGACAGATTGTTATCTTATCAATTTGTTAGCTATCCAATAAATTAAGATCGGATGTGTATAGATATGAAACCCTGTAACCAATTTTGATGATAAGAAAAAAAAACACATTTCAATAGAGACCATCCGTAGCTCCACCCAGTACCAAGCATTAGCAATCCTCCAAGTTGCTGAGCAGTGGTAGAAGGATGGACGTAATGGCATTCCTTATATCAGCATAAGGTATTAATTAAGTAATCATCCAAATTTCTTGTCTATGACTCTAGTTTTGAATAAATTCAGTTTTCATATGAAAAAAATGTTATTATGTAATGCATAAAGTATTAATTTAAATAAATAAAATTTATAATTTTTAAAATTATAAAAATATAAATATTAAAATATTATGTAATATCAAATTACGTCAAATTAACTTAAAATGTGACCTAAAAATATATCAAATTTATTTTTTAAAACCAGGACTTGGCTCAATTAAATTAAGATTGACCACAGCTAAAGTGCCACCAAGTTTGTTTTCCTAAGGCTTGATCCCATTATCCCAAAGAATAAACATTTTGTTGCCTTTACAACCAGTCATAGTAGATGAGTGTAAAATATATTTGTTGACATAAATAATGTTAAGTGCACATAATATACGGTCAAATAAATAATAGTTAAAGATAAAGAATGATGTTAATATATGCTCCCATTCGTCATATATTTACTATTTATAAAATAATTGAAAATTATATATTTATACCATATTTAAAATATATATATATATATATATATATATTAAAAATTGAGCCTTTTTTTGGTATCTTTATTTTTTTTAAGGATCTCAGTACCTTTTCAATCAAAATTTATCATTTGTGTTTATTTATCAAGTAAATTTTTATCTCGATTAATTTTTATTTTAATTTTCTCTATTCTCAAGTTAGATTTTAAATTTTTAATTTTAAAAATTTTAACTTTATATGATATATTTTTTATTTTTAGAATCGTCATTTATTATGTTACTATTAAGAGGAGAAATAAGAATAAGCTGATGATATAAGTATATGTATAAATCGACTTGTCAAATTATATGTTATTATTAATAAATTATTTTATAAAATTAACTAATAATATTATATTAAGTTAATAAGGTACGAGTATTCTTAAAAAAAAAAAATAAAACAATCAAAAGACTTCTTTTAAATTTTTTAATGATAAATATATTAACATGTATAAAATTCATTGAATTCAACTAATTAAGTATAACACATTTTAAAAAATAAAGAATTTTATTAACAAATATCTTAAAAACACTTGTTAAAAAATTAAAATAAAAAAATTAGATAAAAATAAGATATTTAATATATTAAAAATTTAAAAAAATATTATTTATCTTATTTTTGTTTAATTATTACTATTTTATCTTCTTTAATAAATATAAATATTCTTAACAAAACTCTATTTTTATTTAAAATTTTATATTTTACCTTTCTTTTTAAGGTTTATTAGCAAAACTAAAAAATAAATACTAAAAATGAATAATGTTGTTAGCTTCTTCAGGAGAATCAGATCCGTGAAGATTGAAACATTGAAGAATAAGAAATGGAAGAAGAAAAGGCGGCTGCGTACTACGACGAGCTCACCCGGAAAGGAGAAGGAGCTGCGAGGTTCAAGCAAGGTCTCGGGTTTTCCAATTCCACCTCCGCATCAAACGACGCCGTTCCCAAACCCGGCTCAGCCCTCGCTTCCTCCTCCTCTTCCTTCCTCAGCAAATTCGTCAAAGCCTCGAGCCCTTCTAAGGCATCGGAGTCGGATAAGCAAGCGCAACTGCAATCCATTCAAAACAAGCTCAAGAATAAACCCACTTCCGATGCTAGGGTTTCGGAGAAAACCAGCAGAGAAAGGGACAGCGATAGAAGTAGAAGGCGAAGTAGAGAGAGATATAGGGAAAGGGAAAGGGGTAAAGAGTGGAGAAGACGAAGCAGAAGCAGGAGTAGAGAGAGATACAGGCATAGAGATAGAGATAGAGAAAGAAGGAGAAGAAGTAGGTCCAGAAGCAGAAGTAGAAGCAGAAGCGATTCGGATGGGGATAAGAGGCGAAGGGGGAGAGAGAGAGGGAGACGGAGGAGTAGAAGTGTTTCCCCTCACGAGCAACACAGGTCGGAGAAGAATAGAGGGCAAGTGAGTGAAATGGGGAAGGGGAAGAATGCTGGGGTTGATTATGCCAAGCTTATTGAAGGTTATGACAACATGGTATGTTTACGGGTTACGGCCATTTCATAATAATTTTTGTCTTTATTATTATTATTATTATTATTTAAATATTTTGTACCCCTTTGGACAGAAAATGCGGTATTTTCACATTATGGAATAGGACTAGTTGGTGCATTACATGAGGTGATTGTTCTCTAGTGAAGTGAGTCATTATAATGCTGAATACAGGACTCAGTATGCGTGATACTTTTTATTTCAATTTAAATGATTATGCCATGCCAAGCTAAATTGTCTGAATGATGTGAGTAATAGCCTTACTGTTTGTATAATTAGTGTCTTGAAACCTTACTATGTCTGTAGGATTTCTCACTTTGAGATGTTACTCTTAATTTTCAAGTGTCATCACGATTTATCTTTGCTACTCTCTACAGTCATCTGCTGAAAGAGTCAAAGCCAAGATGAAGCTTCAGCTTTCTGAAACTGGTAGGTCAATAGATCCTCAGGGCAGTACTTGTTCATTAACAGCTTTGCGCCAAACATTCTGTTATAATTATAAATAACTTTATTTGCTCTATCAAACACTGAACTCAATAGCACTGGTAGTATTAATTAAATGTTATGAATCTCTTTTTCTGTGATGAACAAGTTTAAGAATGATTTTCAAGAGTTTACTATATGAATCTACACGGAAAACTTGTTTTTTGGCATGAACTCATGTCTGTCCTTGTTGTAAGTATGATCATTTAGTATCAGAAACTAATTTACAGCATGTTTGGTTCACATTTTTACCAACATAGCATGCAGTTGCAATGCACTTTTACGCTCAGCAGCAATTTTTCTCCTTCAAGCAAACGGCCGCATGGGGGTGTTGAAAAGCTAAAACAAACAGGCTTTTAGGTTGCTACTATCTAGTGAGATATATCAGGCTGGGGATTACGAAATATGTTTTAAATATTTCATACTTGAAGTGTGGATAGAAATGTTTGCTTCCTAAATAAGCTTGCCGAATGAGATGGTTTATCCATGTTGTATTAATTTTATTTTCTGGGATACTTTTAAATGCAGCTGCACAGGACTCAGAGAAAGGTGTGGGCTGGGAGCGATTTGAGTTCAACAAGGATGCCCCTCTCGATGATGAGGAAATTGAAGGTCAGTCTTGTTTGACAATATTGTTATTCTAAATAAATTCGTGGGAATTCTTTCCCTTGTCTACTCATTAATTCTTTAATATCATCCTTTTTGTTTTTAATTCCTTTTTGGAGCTGTTAATACAATTTGTTTTTGGTAGCTGATTGTTCTCAATTCTTGGAAGAATCAGTAAATACTCTTACATTTTTTACATTTATCATTTATATATTTTGTCTCCCTGTGGTTTTCCTGGTAATCTAATTAACATAGTTTTCGTATTAGTGTAAATGTTTCGCGCATTTTGTTGAGTGGAAATTTAAAGTAATGCCTTGTTAATTTATCTCAATATTGAGTGCTGTAATTGTATGCTTGTTAATAATTATACTTATCAATTAATTGTTTGCGTGCTTACTAAATAGTTTATACTTTTGCATCATTGAATGATGATCTTTCCAGCTATATTTGCTTGTAATTGAGAATGAGTAATTATGGATTTGGCTTGAACTTATTAGAACTGATTGAACATGCCCACCTATCTACAGTTGCTGAAGATGATGCATCCTTAGTCAAGCACATTGGCCAGAGTTTCCGGTTTTCTGCAGTAGAGGTATCTTCCTCATCTTTTATGCACGAATAGTCAATTTAGTTCCTAGCAATGTTTTAAAAACCAAAACGGAGATTGAACCAGCAAGCCTCCGAGTCATGATTTGATTGGTTCAACCGGTCAAATTTGTGGTTGAACCGGAAAATGCTCGAACCAGAGACATGGCCGGTTCATTGTCCAACTGGTTCAATCAACCAGTTTGGTTCGGTTTTTAAAACATTGGTTCCTTGTTGATGGACATGCCTGATCTATGTTTGGAAGATTGAATATAAATTGAATTCATATTGTTTGTTTTTTTCTTTATTGGAAATTGAATTCATATTGTTATGAAGGCAAAACGGGAGGAGCAAATCCAAGCTGCTCATGAGGAAGCTATGTTTGGTGCTTCAGCACTTCCGCCTCCCATCAATACAGACAGCGAGCCTGAAAGGGAAATTGAGAAGGAGGTTGATAAAAAAGACATTGTTACAAGCCTCTTAAGTGAAACAGTAAGTGATTTATATTTTTTATTTAAAAAAAAAACAGTAAGTGATTTACATTTTATATGCCACAATGCACATGGATAAGCATGACAAATAATTCAAGTAACCCTTATATTTGGTCTCAGGTGCTGGCCAAGCGAAAAGGGTCTTGGCGTGATCGGGTTCGTAAGGCATAGAATTTGCACCTTGAAGTTGATGCTACTGATAGAAAAGCTGGTCAAATGTCACATGGAGTTTAGAGCATAATCTTTCAATTTTGCAGCTAGAATTACTGCACAAATTTGCTTGGTATATGTTTTGAGGTGGGCTTTAACCATGTATAAAGCATTACAGCTTGATGTTTAAGACTAGTATCTGGTTCCTATGCAAGTGCCATTATTTTCGAGCATATATCACTATTCACTAGTGAGGCAGGCTTTGTGTGTTGCTGCTTATCCCAAAAAAGGAAATGGGATGTCTGAAATGCCTTTTGTCTCTAGTGTACTGTCAGTTTCAGAGTTCAATTTTAGAGGCAAAGCTTGCGAATAAGCAAGATTGGTGGGTGGGTGCGTGGGTGGGTTGGGGGGGGGGGGGGGGGGGGCGCGGAGTAGAGCTCTTAGTACATGTGTTGTTAAATATTGTGAGCGAGCAGGGAAAAATTTCCCTTTGGTATATGGTAGAAATTTTTTTCTTTCTAGTTAGTAAAGAATATTTTTTTGTTGCATTACTCCGTTATTCTTTTTTTTTTTATGGTATTCATTAAACATTTCATTGGTTGCTAGTAATATATAATATAATTTTAAATATTTATTATGAAACTAACATTAAATAAATACTTGATAACTTATTCCGAATAACATAAGGGTACCATAACAAGTCCTTTTTTCTCCAAATTTATAATAAGAAAATTTCATTTCAACTGTGTCTCTTTGGTCATTTGCAGTTGTGAATCTTGTGATTGTGATCTTGTCATGTTGAGAACTTTTTTCATGTTGACTGAAATTATAATTGCACAAGTTTCATTGTTTGATTACATATTATTTCATTTTTTTGCACAATCACACTTTGATTTTGTCACCTTATATGCATATAATGTGATGTGAACCAACATGTATTGTTCTCAATATAAGGGATTTGAGTTCTTTTAAGTATATGGTCATGAGTTTGAATATGAGATTTAGTGCATGGAAATAATATTATTAGGAGATGTCTTTGCTTAAATACTTGATCATACTTCTAGAAATTAATCTCACTTATCGGGTGGGAGATATTTTTATAAACAAAAACAAAATGTGATGTGATTGTGCTGTGTATGAAACATTATATTTTTTTGGGAAAAAAGTTAGATATACTTTAAGTGATATATATTTTACATATGTCTATGTGATAGAATTAGAATGAATGTGTGTAGAAAATAACGCAAGACAATGTAAATGATGTGAGTGAAAGTGTGTAATTAGAATTATTCTATTTTTTATGTATTTACACTTTAATGTTGTTAGCTAAGACAAATGTAAGGTGACATGTATGTTTGTAATTTGCATGAAGCATTATTTATTATATTGGTTAAGAATGTGTACCTAATGACTCGCACAAATCGATATGCGTCTTTTGACATACGTTTTATGCATTAGTTGTGTCATAAACTTCACCGCAAGTTGGAAACTGGTAATTGGCTAATTGTGCAAAAGAAAGTAGATAGAATTACAGGAGACCATACGCTGCTTTGCCAATTGCCCATTGTATTCAAAACTACAGAAAATTTATGTATAAAAACTGCACAAAATAATTGAACACGAATTTACCAGAAAAAAAAATTGTTATTGCAAAACAAGGTTATGGACTTCATATAATTTTTTCCTTTTTAAATCCATTTTTTTCATTTTGGTTCTATATACTTACTGTGTGTTTAATTTAAAATAAGCAATGCCACAAATATAAAAATAAGAAAAAAGAAACTTACATATATTTTTTTTAGTTTTTTGGTACACTTAAGATATAAAGTCAAAAGATTATATAAACATTTTTCTATATAAAATTTGTATTTTTTAACAATATAGCGCATATATTTATGAAAAAAAAATTTGCATAGCATTTTTATTTAAATTTCTGCGCCTACAAAAATTAGCAGTTTAATATTATTATATTTCTCTAAGTATTTCATAATATACTTCACTTTTTAAGTGATATACTAATCCTTTCAAATATAGAGGCATAATTGTTGGTTAGTTCTCCAAGTGACTAGTCGAACTTTTGTCCTTTCATGAGAACAAAAGTCGCCTACCATTGAACCGAATTCTATGTGCGGATTACGAGTTTAATATTATTATAACAAAACGTAAAATGAAGAAGAAAAGAAACAAAAGTAAAGGTGAAATAAAAACTCAATAAATTATTTTGCCCCTGAAACAAAATTGAATCAAACCATGGGCGGAACGTAAAACCATGTCCATGTACAGTTGTGCATCCTTTCGTGTCCTTAAAGCTAAACATATAAAAAATAATAAATAAACGCCTTTGCAATTTGCAAGCTCTCTCACCTGTGTGTTGTCTCTCTTTCCCTTTTTGCAACGCTGCTATAGATGGCCAATCGATGGCTTAGGCCTGAGGTAACGTTCCCAGTTGATATTTCATCATTTTCGATTTCCCTTTGTTCAATTTGGCCTTACTTCTGTCATCCTTTCTTGGGTTTCACTTTGATCATGGTTAATTGATTATGGGCATGCTTATCAGAGAGTTTTGATTGTGTGTGGATGCATTGTAGGTATACCCATTGTTCGCGGCTGTTGGAGTTGCTGTTGGGATATGTGGCTTGCAGCTGGTTCGTAATATCTGCATCAACCCTGAAGTCAGGTCTCTCTCTGTCTCACTTTGTGTAGTCAGTCTTGCAATTTCTCGCTGTGCCAACTTTTGATCTTTGAAATGGTTGATTTTTCATGGTTTTTTTTTTCGTTTCAAAAACCTGGGATGCCGTAAGGTTTTCCTTTTGTTTGGACGAGACCATTTGAATTAGAATAAGGGTTTTGCTGCACTGCACTCGTTGAAGTTAAAATAATTTTTTTTAAAATAAAAATAAGACATTTAATGTTTATGAGTATGTATTATGGGAATATTACACTAATTAATTAAAAACATAATAGTAATACATGACACAAAATATGAATACATATGACATGTCATCAGATAAAATTTATAATATTATATAACAAAATTTATGTAAAATATGGATTGTTGAGAGTATTACTCTCAAACAAGATACTAACCAATTTCCACGTCATGTAGAATTTACGAAATCTTAATATAAAGAAGTTACTAATTTTGTGTTAAATTTATACTTTTTTACTGCACTGATATATGCACAAATAACATTAATATATATATATATATATATATATATATATATATATATATATATATATATATATATATATATATATATATATATATATATATCATTATTACCTTTCATTACTTTTTGGCATTCTGTCACCATCACTTTTTTAAAAGTATCAATGGCTTGTATAAGATTTGTGAGGTTCCTGCACTTGATTTTTCAGTGCAAGTATGGTTTATCTTTTTTTTTTTTTAAGTTATCTAAGTCAAGTTTTTTAAAAAAATTTCATTGGAAGCAAAAGCCTAGAAGGTATATTCGATTCGATATATTCTTATGGCATCTCAAGAGACATAAGTTAAAATAAAAAAAAGTTAATATTAAGTCCTTATTATGCATGCATTTTTATTTAATTTAATAGAAGTATTTGGATATTAAAATAATAATGAGTGACATTTGATTTTTGTTTCCATGTATTTTCCCTGAAAATGAAATAGGGTGAGCAAGGAGAACAGAGCCGCAGGAGTGCTGGAGAATTTTGCTGAGGGAGAGAAGTATGCCGAGCATGTCTTGAGGAAGTTTGTACGCAACAAAGAGCCAGAGATTATGCCCTCCATCAACAGCTTCTTCTCAGACAAAAGTCGCAATTAAGTTAAGTTGCTTTAAGTAAACAAAAGTCAATTTGAGAATGAGACATACACTCTATTATGTTAAGAACAGTTTATTGTGCATTTAAAATTAAAGTGGCTGATCTTTCAGGCTGAACCGCATGTATGTAAAGCTGTGGGGGTGAAGTTAACAATGATTGCTGCAGTTTTAAAGCCATAATGCCGTCTAGTTGCTGCAGCCATGCTTGTCTTTTTTTTTTGGTGCATGCAGGGCATGCTTGTCTAAACCCTATATTAATAAGGAAAGGCAATTACTTATCTCGTTCCAGGCTTCGGGTATTTTTTTGGTGAATAGGCTTGTGGTAATTTAAATCCCAAAGTTACACGTAAAACTTGCAGTTATCAAATCCATTTAAGGGAAGATAACCTCATATGGTGCATCTAATTTTTTTAAAAGCTTCACAGATTTTACACACGTCTCAAATCATGATAATCAACAAGGTAAAACTCAAGGTGTACACCAACTCATTACTTCAGATTCGTATTGCTTGGAAACCCGCGCACCACATTTGGACTTCAATTTTTTGTGATTTCTCGAGTCTCTGATTGAAGAGTGAAAAATGTGATTCTATTAATCTAATTGGTAACTGTCAGTATATATACCTTAGATCAGGTGGACAAAAGTTAGTGTACGCCTTGCTACATCTAAACAAAAACTACTAAACTATTACAGCTGGCTAAAACTAACTAAAGATTAGTGTTAACAACTGTATTAGCAGCTTTTTAGAAACTTCGTGGAGCTTTTGTGCTGATGAAGGTGAGTCACTTTCGTTTTTAGCGGCAGTGTCCATCTGGGTTAATACCCCAACTCCCCCCCTGGCCCCCGCCCAGAAGCTGGTGGGTGGTAGATGTCAACCATCCCTAGCTTGGAAAGAAATGTGGTAAAGGATCGAGAAGGCAGAGCCTTAGTAAAGATGTATGCGATATGGTTCTAAGAAGCAATGGGAAGCAACTGCATTAAACTAGCCTGAGACTTTTCTCGAACAATGTGGCAATCGATATCGAAGTACTTCGTTCACTCATGAAACACTGGATTAGTCACAATATGAACTACACTTTGATTGTCACAATACAGAATTGCTGGATGGGAATAAGTGACTTGAAGATCATGTAAGAAGTAACTGAGCCACTGAAGTTCATAGGTGGCATAAGCAAGGGCATGGTATTTTGCTTCAGAAGATGATCGGGAAACAATGCTTTGTTTCTTAGATTTCCAGGGCACAAGGGACTTGCCAATGAAGAAACAATACCTAGTGATGGAGCGCCAAGTATCAGTGCACCCACCCCAATCAGCATCACTAAAAGCAAAGAGTTGTAGCGAAGAAGAACGCAGGAAGAAGAGACCCCGACCAGGAGCACCTTTGAGGTAGTGAAGCACACATAAAGCAGCACGATGGTGTGCCATGGTAGGACAAGATAGAAATGGGCTCAGTTGTTGGATGGCAAAGGCAATGTCAAGGCGAGTTATAGTGAGGTACAACAAACGCCTGACCAGTCTCTGATAAGAAGGAACATCAGGAAAGGGGGCTCCAACATCTTGATATAACCAGGTGGCGCAGTCCAAAGGAGTGGCAGCTGCTTTGGACCTCAACAGTCCTGAGTCTGAAAGGAGGTCCAAACAGTATTTTTGCTGGTAAAGAGAGATACCTTGAATAGAATAGGCCACCTCTAAGCCCAAGAAATACTTCAATAGTTCCATGTCTTTAATGCGAAAAGCAGAGTCCAAAACCTATTTAATTTGTGAAAGCTCATCTAAAGAGTTTCCTGCTAGTAATATATCTACATAAATTAACAAAGCAGTGAAATGTTGGGCCTTGCAATTAACAAAAAAAGTATGGTCTGCATCTGCATGAGTATAACCACAATCCAATAAGAGAGAAGTCAGCTTCTTAAACCAATTCCTACTAGCTTGCTTAAGCCCATAAAGGGACTTAAGCAATTTACAGAGCTTGTTGCACCTGCTTGAGTTAGAGACTCCCTCTGGGGTGGAAATGTAAACGTCTTCTTGCAGCTCACCATGCAAAAATGCATTATTAATGTCTAACTGGTGAAAAAACCAATTATAGACTGAGGCAAGGGCAAGCATCATGCCAATGGTGGTCATCTTAGCAACTGGTGAAAATGAATCGAAATAATCAATCTCCCCTTCATTTGATTATAACCTTTTTGCCACAAGTCGAGCTGTGTAGCACTCGATAGAGCCATCCGTATATCTCTTGATAGGCCCATTATGAATGACAGGCCCATTACGAAGGTGTACAGCAGAAAGAATAGGAAGAAGGGAGAGGGGACTGGGCCTATGCAGCAAGGCTTTCGGGTGGATGAGGGAAAGAAGAGGCAGGTAACGAAAGTGAATAGAAAGAGAGGAGGGAGGGAGAAATAACATAAAGGACACGTGGAGAGGGGATGGAGAGAGAGAGAATGGGAGGATCTAAAAGAATCATGAGGGGGAGTATTAGTGGAGGTAGGGGGTAACTGGATAGGACATTCTTGGCAATTGGGGTCTAGGGTGGTATAGGGAGAGTAAGGAACAGGTCCTTCTCTCTTGGTATCTTTTTTTTCCTTAATTTCTCTGTTAATTTCCATTCTGTAAGGAGTTGAACTCCATCCATTTCTTATTTCTCAATTTTGTTACTAGGTTGATAGCATTGTAAGAGAACACTTCCTCTGTTTTAGTGAAATACAGAAATTCTTTTTTTTTTTTTTCAATTCTAGGTTCTGTCCTATCAAATTGGTATCAAAGCTCCGATCCTTGGAGCCTATGGTATCAACTAGAATGGAGGGAAGAATAGAGGCAATGGAGAGGAGACTGCAGGATGAACACAGAAGGACCGTGGAGGAGATGATGCAGGAAATACGAACGAGCTTTGCTCATTGACGAGCGTCGAACTCAGTCAAAATTATAACCACAAGTGACAACAGGATCGAAGGATCGTAAATGCAATTTAATCAAATCAAGTGAAAGTTAGCAAAGGGGTTTGACAGTTTAAGATCGTACTTAACAAAATTAACGGAAGAAATGACAATTAAAGAGTAGTCAATTTAGAAACCTATCCAAGATTGGGTGGATTCAATCATAGACCCTTCATAAAACACTTGAAGCGCAATTGAATTGTTAATTTGGATCTAACCGAGATCTCTGCATCAAATCCAAAATTCATACTAGACGATCGTCTAGAATTCAATTAACAAGTGATAAACACAAATTCGCAATCGCACCATTCATGAAAATCTATGTTAATTTCAAGTACCGAATTCAATTAACTTAGGCACAAATCATTAACCTAACCTCTTCAATTCAGTGATTAATTTAGATTAATCAGTTCTGAGTTTCATCACAAATCTCAATCTTCATTTATGTGATTAGTTTAGATCAATTAGTTCTAAGTTTCATCACAAATCTCAATCTTAAACTAAGATCAAATCAGATCAACATAAATAGAATCATCATTCATGCATTCAAGATCAAGAAGAAGAAGAAAGAAGAAGAAAAGAGGAATTCAATTACAAATCAAATACAATGCATAACCAAGGTCTCAAGAATCCAAACCACAATCTCTTCAAGAATTCTAAATTGACCCAAAGTAGCTTAGCCCTCCATTACCATGGGGAGCATCAAAATATACAAAATTATGAGAAACTATGAAGAAGCAAGAAGAAACTTAGAGAGAAATGAAGGAGAATTACATGTTGTTCATGATAAATGGTGCCTTTTATAGAAGTCTAAGGTAACAAAATGACAAAGGGAAGTGGGTGGATGAGTGGATGAGTAAGTGGAGTGTTTGAGTGGATGGATTAGTGGGTTGGTTTAGTGGATTGGTTTAGTGGATGAGTGAGTGGAATGGTTGAGTGGTTGAATTAGTGAAAAATGCCAAAGGACTTTTAGTGAGTGGGAAATTATGGACATGAATGGGTGAGTGGATGGATTAGTGGAAAGTGGGTGGAGTGGTTAAGTGGTTGGATTAGTGTATGAGTGGATGAGTGGGTGAGTTAGTGGATGAGTGGATGAGTGGATTAGTGGACGGATGAGTGAGTGGTTGAGGACGAAAAATTCGTGTCTGACTTGGAAGCCAAAAACGACCCACTATACTTCAGAACCACGAAAAGTGTTCTTCATGAAAGTTGTAGATCCTTGTCTTGGCTATAAAATGGATAGCTGGTTCGTCCAATTTGGCTTCCTTAAGCCCAAGATATGTCCCAAATACCGTAGGTTGTTCAAACCCAACTTCAGCTCCTCTGTTCCAACTTGCAAGCTCAAAATGACCTACTAGACTTCTTTTTCTCAAAATGTGTTCTTCATGAAAGTTGTTTATTTGGATCTTGACTATCCACTGTCCAAATTTCAGCCCATCTCCGTTATTACATCTTGAGATATGATTTTATGAGTGCACACTGTTCGGATTCTACTGACAGAAGGTTCTATGTAAACTTAGGTCCCTTAGACATCTGGGACTTGAGCTCTTCATCAAAGTTGTAGAGATTCCTCTTAGCTTTCCTACAAGGTAAAATTCATGTTCATCAGATATTAGGAACTCAAGTTATGGCCAAAATACAGAAACAAGAAAATATTCAATTAGGACCAATTTGAGTTCAAACTCACAAAATCATACCAAACTTAATCAATTAAGAATATGGAGAGTGTAAATAACTAAACATAAGGGTTTTTTAATGAATAAAATATGTGATTATCACTCATCTCAACCGCCATGAAGGGAATGAGAAGGAAGGAGCGGAAAGCAATTGGGGCTGAGGGAGCGGAGAACGGGAGACTGATCAAAGAGAAAAAAGAGTGATAAGGCTCGAGGTTCCATACTTCACCGGAGATGACCCATACGATTGGTTTACAGAGCAGAACGGTACTTTGAAATCAATCAAATACCCGATGAGGAGAAGGTGCTAGCGGCGTCGATTTGCTTAGAAGGGAAGGCTCTGAACTGGTTCCAATGGTGGGAGGCACAAATCGAGAGGATTTCATGGTTGTCCTTCAAGAAGGCTTTGTTGGGGCGTTTTCAGGATGCCTCATCGGAGAACCCTTACGAGGTGTTGATGAGTTTACGTCAAACTCACTCGGTTAAGGAATATAGAGAGATGTTTGAATTGATTTATGCTCCCTTAAGCCATGCAGAGGATGAGGTTCTCAAAGGGGCTTTCATGAATGGATTCAAGGAGAAGGTGAGAGCTGAAGTCAGGCTCCACAGTACCGGCACCCTCTGTTCGATGATGACACTTGCGAAGAGAGTTGAAGAGCGAAACAATTTGCTGAGGAAGGGTGACGATGGGCCCCATAGGCGGACTGGGCCTGTTAATTCGAGACTTGCTTTGAGCAGTAAGTGGGATGGGTCAAACGACCCAAATGAAAGAAACATGATGGGCAGAGACGGGAGGAATAAGAACTGGTCGAGCAACGCTGTTGGAGGAGTGTCACGACGCGCGGACGGTCAGAGCGAACTTGGAGGAGGGACACCGTTGATGGAAACCACCGGTGGGTTTGGGACTCGCCGGAATGCTCCTTTCAAGAAGCTGACAGAGGAGGAAATGGAAGAAAAATGTCGTAGAAGGGTATGTTTCAGGTGTGATAAGTCTTTCACCTCTGGGTATGTGTGCAGAAATAAACATCTCCATATCTTAATTCTGGGGGAGGAGGAGGATGAGCAAGAGAAGGGAGAACACGGGGGCGAGGAAGGAGAAGGAGGAGAGAGCCAAACACTTCAGCTGCACATAGGAAGTGTGGCAGGGATGACTTCACGAAAATCCCTGAAATTATGGGGCACGATTTTGGGGAAAAGTGTAATTGTATTGGTGGACTCAAGGGCATCACACAATTTCATTTCTAGCGATTTGGCAAGGTCTTTGGATTTGCAACCAGAAGAAACTAAGGAATATGCAGTAGAAGTTGGTGACGGACATAGAATAAGGAGGAAGGGCATTTGCAGAAATGTGGAGTTAAAGTTGCCCAACCTTGATGTAATTCAGGACTTTTATCTCTTTGAGTTAGGGGGTGTGGATGTAGTGCTGGGGTATGAATGGTTAGAGGGGCTGGGAAAAATTGAAGTTGACTTTAAGGAACATGTTATATGGGTGAAGAAAAAGGGGAAGGAGTAGAGATAAGGGGGGATCCAGCATTGTCTCGCACTGTTGCTTCTCTGAAGGCAATTATGAGAGAACTGAAAAGGGGGAGTGAAGCTTACTATATTGAATTAGGCATGATGACATTGTGAGCTCAAGAGGAAGGGGAGCGGGTGGAAGGTTTAGAGGAGTTGTTGGAGGAGTTCAAGGACTTATTCAAGGAGTCCACAGAGCTACCACCTAAGAGGAGCTGCGACCATGCCATTGTGATTAAGGAGGGGTCACAGATTCCGAATATCAGGCCCTATCGATATCCGCACCACCAGAAAAATGAGATTGAGAACTTCGTGAAGGACATGATGGCAACCAGGCTGATACGCCCAAGTGTAAGTCCTTATTCAAGCCCTCTAATTTTAGTTAAAAAAAAAAAGATGGAAGCTGGAGGTTTTGTACAGATTATCGGGCTTTGAACAACATTACAACCCCTAATAAATTTCCTATTCCGGTCATTGACGAGTTATTAGATGAGTTGTGGGGGGCTACTTATTTTTCCAAATTGGATTTGAAATCTGGTTATCACCAGATTAGGATGAGAGAAGGAGATATACATAAAACAGCCTTTAGGACACATGAAGGTCACTACGAGTACTTGGTAATGCCCTTTGGGCTAACCAATGCCCCAGCCACCTTTCAAGCCTTGATGAATGATATATTCAGGCCCTATCTAAGGAAATTTGTGTTGGTTTTCTTTGACGACATACTGGTTTATAGTGCTGATCAATGGTCTCCTATTAAACACTTAAAGAAAGTTTTGGAGGTGCTGAGAACCAATTATTTGAAGGCAAATTACAAGAAGTGCAGTTTTGGAGTTATACAGTTAGAATACTTGGGCCATATTATTTTTGCCCAAGGAATTATGGCTGATCCTAAAAAGGTGCAAGCTATCAAGGAATGACCAGTCCCTAGGGATGTAAAGGGGCTGCGAGGATTCTTGGGGCTGACCGGATACTATAGGAGGTTCGTGAACAATTATGGAATCATTGCTAAACCCTTAACTCAGCTGCTGAAAAAGAATAGTTTTGTGTGGGGAGAGGCGGCAATGGCAGCATTTCAAGAGTTAAAGGACCGGATGGCTGAATTGTCTCTATTGGGGATGCCTAATTTCAAGCTACCATTTGAGATTGAAACTGATGCTTCCGGGATAGGCTTTGGAGCTATTTTGATGCAGCAAAGGAGACCATTGGCATTTATTAGCCAAGCTTTTTCTGACAGGTCTAAGCTGAAATCTGTGTATGAAAAGGAACTTATGGCTATTGTCTTCGCAGTGCAAAAGTGGAGACAGTATCTCATGGGGAATCACTTTATAATTCGGACTGACCAGAGAAGTTTGAAATATCTCCTAGAGCAGCGAGTGTTGGATGAGGAATAGCAAAAATGGGTGTCTAAGCTCTTGAGATATGACTTTGAAATTCAGTATAAAAAGGGCTAGGACAACAGAGTGGCAGATGCCTTATCAAGGATGATGGCTGTCCAAGCCATCTCTATTATCTCCAATGATAATTTGGGAAAAGTGGCAGAGGAAACAACGGCTGATGAGTCTCTTAAAGCAATCATTCAGGATATAGTTGTGGATTCCACTGCTCATCCAGGCTATTCTTTCTCTAAGGGGTGTTTATGGTACAAAGGGAGGCTGGTGCTGCTTTCACAATCTTCAAGGATTCCCTCTTTGTTAGCTGAATTTCACTCATCTCCTTGGGGAGGGCATTCAGGAATAGTGCGAACTTATAAAAGGATTGCAACAATTTTTTTATTGGAAGGGTATGCGAAGGGAGGTGGAGAAGCATGTACAAGGTTGTGATGTGTATCAGCAAAATAAATATCAGGCCCTCAAACCTGCGGGGCTGATGCAACCTTTGCCCATACCGTCCTAAACCTGCGGGGCTGATGTAACCTTTGCCCATACCGTCCCAATTATGGGTGGACCTTTCTATGGACTTCATTGGGGGCCTTCCTAAATCCAAAGGAAAGGACACGATCATGGAAGTTGTTGATAGACTTTCAAAATCTGCTCATTTCATCTCCCTAAGCCATCCTTATTTAGCTAAAGAGGTGGCAGATGCTTTTATTAAAGATGTCATACATCTTCATGGGTTTCCTAACTCCATAGTGGCGGATAGAGACCGAGTTTTCATGAATTTTTTTTTTGGAAAGAATTGTTTAAATTGGCAAGGACTAAACTGAAATTTAGCACTGCCTATCACCCCCAAACGAACGGGTAGACGGAGGTCACTAACCGCATTCTTGAGACTTATCTCAGGTGCTTTATTAATGGCCACCCGAAACAGTGGCTGAAATGGCTTGCATGGGCAGAATTTTGGTTTAACTCTTCTTATAATGATTCCCTTAAGATGAGCCCTTTCAAAGCATTATATGGCCGAGACCCCCTGTGATTGTGAAGTACCCGAATGAAGGAGCACAAGTACCAGGGATTGACCAATTGCTGCTGGAGCGTGATGCTATGCTAGAAGAGTTAAAGTTAAATCTGTGCCGAGCTCAGAACAACATGAAAATGCAAGCTGATAAAAAGAGGAGGGAGCTGGATTTTGAGGTAGGAGATATGGTTTATCTAAAAGCTCAGCCTTACAAGTTTAAGTCCTTGGCTAGCCGCCCAAACGAGAAACCCATTTCCTGTTGAAGAAAAGATTGGAAAGGCTGCCTATAAACTGACATTGCCTGTCACAGCAAGGGTACATCCAGTGTTCCATGTTTCCCAGATTAAACGGGCGATTCCCAATGCTGTTCCAAGTCAACAAATTCCTCCATTCTTAACTGAGGACTGGGAATTATAGGTGACACCATTGGAGGTAGTGGGGGTGAGGAGATTGTTAAATGGAGAGACTCAAGTGCTAATTAAATGGGACAGTTTGCCTGATCATGAAACAACTTAGGAGGACAGTGAAATGGTTAATGCAGTCTTCCCTGAATTTCACCTTGAGGACAAGGTGAAACTCGTTGGAAGGGGTATTAATAGGCCCACTATGAATGACAGACCCATTACGAAGGTGTACAACAGAAAGAATAGGAAGAAGGGAGAGGGGACTGGGCCTATGCAGCAAGGCTTTCGGGTGGATGAGGGAAAGAAGAGGCAGGTAATGAGAAAGTGGAATAGAAAGAGAGGAGGGAGGGGAGAAATAACAGAAAGGACATGTGGAGAGAGGATGGAGAGAAAGAGAAGGGGAGGATCTGAAAGAATCATGAGGGGGAGTATTAGTAGAGGCAGGGGATAACTAGATAGGACATTCTTGGCAATTGGGGTCTAGGGTGGTATAGGGAGAGTAAGGAACAGGTCCTTCTCTCTTGGTATCTTTTTTTTCCTTAGTTTCTCTATTAATTTCCATTTTGTAAGGAGTTGAACTCCATCCATTTCTTATTTCTCAATTTTGTTACTGGGTTGATAGCATTGTAAGAGGACACTTCTTATGTTTTAGTGAAATACATAAGTTCTTTTTTTTCAATTCTAGGTTCTATCCTATCATCTCTTAATTTTATAGACCCATTTATTGCCAATCGGTATTACACCTTCAGGAAGATCAACAATAACCCAAGTCTTATTCAACTCTTCAACTCTAAGGCAGCAATTTCCACCTTCATGGAATTGCGCCAACATTCAAATTGACAAGCTTATTTGTAATTGGAAGGTTCAAATTAACTGATAAAGAAATTGAAAAAAAGCGATGGGAAAGAGTAAGACTAGCATAACTAAGATAGGAAGAAATGGGAAATAAAGTACCTGAAGTGAAGTGGTTGTGTAAACTGGTGGTGGTATTGCAATAATACTCCTCCAAATATTTAGGACGCTATTTGGGCCTAATAGAGAGTCGTGGACTAGGAGTGGAAGAATGAGAGGAAGGTGAGGCTAGAGACAAAAAGAGTGTGAACTAGATGTAGCATGTGCAAGAAAGGATGACATATAAGAGGATTGGGAAGTAGACGTAGACCGTGAGGAAGTAATTGCCCCAAGAGGAGATTGAGAATTGGGCTCAAACGAAGAAACTAGAGGAGGAGGATCTGAAACATCAGAAGTATAAGCATTAAGGGGTGTAAGGGGTGTAACTGGGTTGGAATAGACACAATGGGCCTAGAAGGAAAAGAAGAATGTAAAACATAAAGAAGAGAAATGAGCTTGGCATAATGATATGGAAAGTGCATTTCATGAAATAGTACATGACGGGAAATAACAAATTCTCTAGTTGACAAGTCAAAAACAGCATAGCCTTTTAGCCCACATTTTATATCCAAGGAAGATGCACCTGCGTGCTCGTGGATCGAATTTTAAACGATGAGAAACCAGAGTAGACATATAACAGAGACACCTAAAGACTTCAAGAGTAGATAAATCAGGTTCTTGACCATAAAAGGAGTTCCAAAGGAGATTTGTGCTTCAAGAGGGGAGTGGGAACTCGGTTAATCAAGTATGTGGCATGCAAAACAACATAAGACCAGAAGAATTTGGGTAGATTCGATTGGAATAACAAAGCTCGAGCAACATTTAAGACATGCTGGTGTTTTCTCTTTACCCTACCATTCTGTTGTGGTGTCTCGACACAACTCGATGTATTATACCATTAGAATCATAAATCTAGGCAAGGTGAACTCAGTTCCATTGTCAATCCGAATAACTTTCAATTTTGCATTAAATTGAGTTTCAATAAAGTGTACATAACTTTGGACTTTTGTTTGTACTTCATATTCAGTTTTTAACAGAAAAACCTAAGTAAACAGGCTATGATCATCTAATACAGTAAAAAAGTATTTATGTCCATGTATTGATGTGGTCGAAAAGGGACCCCATATGTCAAAATGTACAAGATCAAATCGCTTAATAGCCATGACTAGCACTAACACTATATGGCAGTCTTTTCTGTTTAGCTAGGTGACAAGTATCACATGCTACATGTTTAGTATTTTTGTCAAAAAGGATAGAGGGATACTTCTGACTCAGAAGTTGCAACCTTTGATTGGAACAATGACCCAAACGATAATACCAAAGTACAGAGGAATTAAAAGAATTGGAAACAAGAGAATTGAGACATAGAAAAGAAGAGGACCTTCCCAGATGGTCCAATTTGGAGGCTGTCAAGTAATACAATCCATCAAGCAATTTACCCAAACTGATCGTCTTCAGTGACTTGATATCCTGAATTTGACAATGATCAACATAAAATGTGAGTGGACAATGCAATATGGAACAGAGTTTAGAGATGGATATGAGGTTGAATGTGAAAATAGGAAAATAAGAATATTCACTAAGACTAGAAAATCAGTAAAGTGGACAGTGCCAGCATACTGAGCTAGGACAGAGGAACCATTTGGCAACTTAACTCGTATAAGTTTAATCCTACTGTATGTAACAAACCATGCCAAGGAAGAACAAATATGATATGTGGCTCCTGAATCTAATATTCAGGAGTGACGGAAAGAATAGAAATGACAAAACAAAGCTAAAGATATACCTGCAGTAGTAGTTATTGGTTGGAAATCCTCATTTGGCAAAATGCCAATACGAGAGGTACAGACTTGGTTAGTGGCATGAGAAGTTAAAGCTTGCATATTTGAAGGTTGTATCAATGCTAAAAGACTTTGATACTGCTCTGGGGTAATAGTCAGACTTGAGCCACTGATGTCTTCCTTAGATGAATATCAATTCTCATCTACAGTGTCATTGTCATCACCTACAGTGTTTTTAACAGAAGAGGAACCAGGATTCAAGGTTGGAAACTTGAAGTTTGGTGGAAAACCATGTTTTTGGTAACAAACATCCACAGTGTGCCCTATCTTTCCACAATAGGTACACACCTTAGAAGAACTCATTCCTCTTGCAGTGGAACCTAAACCTCTTCCTCTTCTATTACCTCCGTGATTCTCAACAACATTTACTAAAGCACTTGGCTCATCTAACACAACGGAAGGATTTTGCCTTTCTTCTTGTAAAACCATGGAGAAAACTTTGTTAATTGATGGAATTGGCTCCATCATCAACACTTGAAACTTAGCTACCAAAAATTGATCATTCAAACCTGTTAGAAATTGGATCACATGATCCTATTGACGATACAATCTCACATTTCTTAATGTTGCATAGGTATAACGAACAGGACAAATACATGTATGCATTGGTCTGTAATTCTTAAGTTCTTCCTATAATACCTTTAATCCTGTGAAATGTTTTGTTACCAATGAATTTCCTCTTTTGAAATTGAAGATCTCCTTCTGGAGTTCAGCTACACGCATCAAATCACCTTGGGAAAACCTTTCTCTCAAATCGTTCCAAACATCCACTACCTTATCTATCCAAATCACGCTCCGCGCAATCGAATCTGATACATAATGAACTATTCAAGACAAGATCAAAGTGTTGCAACTTTCCCACGTTGGAAAAAGAGGATCCTCCTCTGCTGTAACCACTATGCTTCCATCGATGAATTTCATCTTATTTTTGGAAATCATGGCCATCTTGAATGCTCTCGCCCACGAATGATAATTGGAACCAGAGAGAACAAGCGAAGCCATAGCCATCGACGGATTCTTACTTGGATGTATATAATAAGGGTTTGAAGGATTCTGCGATGGATCTCTAGATTGAGCTCCACTCACATGTGTATTCTACGATTAAGAAGAAGAAGACGAAGAATGCGAATTTCTTGCCATGAAAATAAGCGCAGCAGAGCTCTAATAGGATCAGAGTTCTAATAACATCTCAAATTTCTGATTGAAGAATGAAAAATGTGATTCTATTCATCTAATCGGTAACTGTCAGCATATCTACATTAGAGCAGGTGCACAAAAGTTAGTGTACACCTTGCTACGTCTAAACAAAACTACTAAACTATTACTGCTGGCTAAAACTAACTACAAATTAGTGTAAACAACTGTATTACCAGCTTTTTGGAAACTTCTTGGAGTGCTCGATGAAGGTGAGTCACTTTCATTTTTAGTGACAGTGTCTATATGGGTTAATATTAGAGGTGACAAAACGAATTAATTCAATTGAATTAATTCAATTGAATTAATTCGTCAACTCGTTATTTTTTAGTGGGTTAGATTTAAGATTTTAATTTACTTTTATTTTTCAAACTTCATGATAATTAGATCTTCCCGCATAACTCGTTCTTTTCTAAAGAGACAAACGAAGAAATTCGGACTTGATTGATATGCTTGTCGAGTTGAGTTTTATAAAAAAATATTATAAATAAGTCTTTTTATTTGTATTTGTGATATTTTTATAGATATCATACTACTTTTATTTTATTTTTTTTAATCTCTATAAATTATAATTTTTATATTCTTTTTTAAAATTTTATGATTTTTTATTTATTTTTTATACATTTTGTTTTTTTTTTTTAGGCGGGTTAACATACGAACGAGGAAAAGGACCCAATGACTTCGAAAGGGAATTGAACCTGAGCCTACTTTTTCTTATTTTCTCATTTAGGCGAGTTAACTTGCCAACCCATCTTAAAGCGGGATGAATTGTCTCTTCTAATCTATTTTTCAAAACAAACTAACCCATCTGTCCCATCCCGTCCCATATTTTGACGAATTGAAAGTAGGACAGGTCGAGTGGGGTGAGTTAATCTGTTTTGTCACTTCTAGTTAATATGATTCCTATCTATATGTTTAGTTCAGCACTGAAAAACACTAATGCATCGTGCAACATAATTACTGGAATGCTCTTATTCTAAACTTCTTTATGTATCCCATCAGTTGTGATGTCTCTAAGCCAGAAACTAAAAATGCATCATAAAATATCGTTTTTTGTTGTGTTTCTTCTCCTGCAACACAAAAAATGGAAATTTGAATAAATTGCTAGAATAAGCAAGAAATCACAATAGTAGGCATAATGTCATATCTTAACTCAAAATTTTAATGTAATAAATTTATGAGTCTTCTCACTTATATACTCTCCACTTAACTCATTTTTTAACAATATGACACTTTAATACTTACACTTGAATTTTAAATATTTTTCTCCTCAAGTATGAGTCCCAACATTAATATACTCTTCCTTAAGCAAAGGCGATTCCAGGTATTCACGGGGTTACCAATAAAGGTCCAAGTCTTGTCTATGTGCTCCACAATATGGGTTAGAACCGAAGTTTAACACTAACCACCATCTCCAAATACTCGACTCAAACAAACTATTGACTCTGATACTAATTACTACAAATTTTAGGTCAAAAATAAAATATTAATAACCCCTAATTACCTTATTAATTTAATCCCAAAATATGGCATGCACAAATAATATAAGTTATAAAAATACTTAGAAAAGATGATGATGGGAAATCCATAACTAAAATCTTGGGTTTGATCTCGAACGGTGTGAAAGAGAGAGAAACTATTCTTATCCTATAATAGTTTGCTCTTGTGTTAGTTTCAATAAGACAACTACACGTACTAAGGTAGTTAAGAACATAAGTATCTCCTTGTATATATAAATACATAAGAATGAGTTAAACTTACCCATCATGGTAAGCACATACACAAGACACAATAACAAAATTCACTTATGAGCATTATTTAATTATAACAATACTAATCACTATTAGCTACAACAATATGTTATAATTATTTTGACATCTAATTAATTTAAATTTTATAAAATATAATATGACTTATGCTAGTCTATATAAAAATTAATAAAATTAATCTAACATAAATAACTAAGTAAGACATGAAACTTTGAGTGCTTCAGAGCCACATTTTCTTGTTCATGAATCATTATAAAAAATTTGTATAATTATTATAAATAAGCATGGGAATAGGTATCTTGATGGGGGATCAAACTTCCCACATCACATTATAACCTTGAAGACTGGACTTGACATGGATTAAATTATAAGCTCATTAACAAATAGGGATGTCAATTTAGCCTGACACACCTTATTTTGGTCTATTCTAACTTAAATGAGTTAGGTAATTTAACAATTAATCAAGTTTTATGATGGTGTCTCGCTCTGTTACCTATCCTAAACATGTCTCAATATATATATATATATATATATAGTTTTGGTCTATCCCAACTTAAATAGGTTAGGTAATTTAACAGTTGATCAAGTTTTACGACAAATTTAGATAAAATGTAAATATATTATTTTCAAGTATAGGGTGTCTTGCTCTGTTACTTACCTTAAACATGCCTCAATATATATATATATATATAATATTTGATGTGAAATTATAAAGTTATAATTTAATTATATATGTACACTATATTTAAATTGTAATAAATTTGTTATGTAATTTTTTTAAAAATTCTATAAAAAAGTGTGATTAGGCAGGACAAGAACGGGACACATAAATCCCCATAAGTTTGGGTATAAGAAAAAAAAAAAAAAAAACTCCGCTAAGTAATGAAACGGAAACGAATAAATGAAAAAATCCACCCTGATACACCTCATTACCATTTAACATATAGTATTATATATTATTTAATTACATGTATTTAAAGTGATATCATAAACTAACATACATGGATTTTGGTCTTTAACCAAAGGTAACCCGTCTCGCCACATGCATTTTAATAATAATATTGACAGTGGTTAGTGAACCTGTTTTATAATTATGTCAAAGAACAAATTACCAAAAAAAAAGTATTATTGGAAATAACATTTCCCTTGTAGCAATTATTGTAACTATAATTTTTTATTATACTTTGAATTTGGAATGTATGGAAATATACTTTTTAAATAAAGTTTGTTGGTTAAGTATGTGATAAAATTAACTATAAATTAATCATCCAATATTTGAATCTTTAATGTTGTCTTAACAAAGAATTATTTTTAATTGTGGTTAAGTGGTGTCTTTGCACGTATTTTAACTAATCCACCTCCCATGTCTAATTAAAAATTAATCATTCATGTTAGGACTAAAGAATTTATAAAAATATTTTGTGTAATTTGACCCCAATAAATTAGCATAACTGAAATTCAAATTTATAACTATATATTCAATCATATATCACATGTTTATTTATTACTAAGTCAACCTCTTAAGGTTATCTCAAGAAAGATTAGTAGTATTTAAAAGAGAACCTTTTGTGATGGTTAATGAAGGAAAAAAAAGAGGATTAAATTACATTAACTTGAATTTTGAGAAAATGACACTTCATCTCAATTTATAGGTAAACTTAATTCAATTGATCTGTTTAGATTAACGAAATCTGTTGAAATTAAATGGATGGTTTTGTTTAACCTTAACAATTAACCACTCTATAAATATATGATAAAATTTGGATTGTCCATCGCCAATTGTTACTTGGCGTTTTCTTTAATGCTCACTTAAAAATGGTGAGCATTGATGCTCTCTAAACAGAACACGGTTGATATAATACTTTAAAATTTTAAGGCTCAGATGGACTACTTGCCACCGATTAAAGTGGTGTGTTTAGGTAAATTGAGAAGTCAACCCCTTATTGAGAAATAATTGCAATGTTAGGTTTGAGTAAAATTAAATTAAAACTGAGTTCAATACTCCAATTTGAACCATGTCCAGTCCCTGCATCGAGGAGCATACGGGCAAAAGATGGGAGGAGGGACGAAGTTTCATCCAGAACCATTGGAGAAACGTGCATTGACATAGGAGAGAGGAGCACTGGCATTGCAGAAACGATGACCGCCGTTGAAGAAACAAGCAGACATGAGCCAATTTAGTCATCGACAGATTACCTTGTGTGCACCCAGATTCGGCCAAAAACCTAGATTTGATAGGTAGGGGTGTGCAAAAGACTATTATGAACTGAACCAAACTAGACCGTTTTGGGCTTAAGACATAACATGTCTGTCATAACTAAAGTAGACTTTGATAGATCAACCATATTAGATTCAAATGTGTGTTTGGATTGTAGTTAAGTCAAACTTAAGTTTATTGAAAGATTAGTGTTTAAAAGAGAACTTAAGTTTGGTTAAAAGTGAGAGCGATTAAATTAATTAATGTTTGGGAACTTTTATTTAAAGTAAGTTTAAAAGATTGTTTTTAGCCAATTAACGAAACTGTTGAAAAAAAATTTTTCTTTAACCTTAACCCAACTTACTTTTGGAATGAAAAGTATGTTGTCCATCGAAAAAAAATTGGCCTTTAAACATCACTTAAAAATGGTACGTTCGGCGATCCTAAACTCACTTTTGAAAATCTTTAAAAAGGCTCAAACCAAACCACCGATTAAAGTGGTGTGTTTGGATTGATTAGTCAAACTTAAGTTTAGTTGAAAGTGTGTTTGAGTAAACTTAAGTTTGAGTTGAAAGTCCAATTTAGATGTCTTAATTTATGTTTCGAGGAGCTTTTGTTTCAAAAAGTGAGTTTGAAAGATTGTTTTAGAGAGAAATGCATTGACAAAGTGAAGAAAAATTGTTCTTTGAGCCAACTTACTTTTGGAAGGAAAAGTATGTGAGTGCAGCCATTTGCCAAAAAAAAATAACTCAAACTATTATTGAACCAAACTACGTTTTGGGCATCCTAACTCACTTTTGAAATTCCTAACTACAAACCAAACACACACTAACATTTGTGCTACGTAGATTCATTTCAAAATGTCAACTGAAGAATTGTTTACAAGATTCAACTAACTTATACTCAAATGCACGTGCTTAAAACAATTCATCAATGATCATAGATCATTTGACACTATCATGACTAATGGTTGTTAATGACTTTATATCATAATGATTAAATATAACGTTTAAAATTATAAATGACATATAATTAATGGTCATTAACAACTTCGCGCCATAATAATTACACATAACATTTAGAATCATAAATGAGTTGAACGAAAGGTACTTGAAGAGTCAATATCTCAAAACCTTATACCGACGTGACCATATAAGTTAAACATGATCAATATTTTACCCAAACACTCTAACTAACTTACTTTGTGTATTATCTGACCATTCTTTTAACTTGCATAAGTACATTTTACCTCATTGTTACCTTATTCGTAAGTTTCCAATGAGTACTCTTTTTCCTACCGACCTAAATCCCAAAAAGTACCCAAACACAAACCAAATTGCACCATGAAAAAACAAATTATTTAAAGCATTTCAATAACCAAACCAGTTCCTTTTCTCAAAAGCGGTTTGGTTAATTGTTAATAATTATAATTCTGTTAACTGAAGTTCATCGGATTGAAATACAACTCATTTCAGAAACCAATCTCACAATTTTCTAACTGTAAACCCCAATTGTTGCAGAAGTATTTCAGATATAACACACCCCTTTCCTGGATGACCCTCAGAAGTAACAAACCCCTTTACTTTCTCTACAAAATCGATGCCATTGAAGTTGTGTTGGAGCTCGAAACCAAGGCTATTGCAATCTTTTCAACTGACCCAAATCTTCACAACCTCTCAGATTTGCTCTACACCCTCAGAGCCTTAATCGAAACCAAACCAAGAAAATCGCTCGATGACCCATTTCGCAGCAAGGTACGGCCATTGTCGTCTCTATTGGGTAGGGGGAGGTTGATTGCAAAATCAGGTGCGGTGCAGGACGCTGCCGCCATAGCTTCTAGAACTGTTCCCACCTCAGCTTCTAGATTCGTTCCAAAGCCTAACGCAGCGACGAGCAAGTCAAGAAGGGCAGGCAGTAAGACTTCGCAGAAAGTTAAAGTTGTGGAGGTAATAGTGATGATGATTTTGTTTCTTTGAAAGGTGAACTGGGTGTTGGTCCTCAATCTTCCACTGTTGATGGTTTTCAATCCTCTAGTCTAGTGAGAAATACGATAGTTTTCAATCTTCCATTGTTGATTTACTTTGATGAAGCGTCAAGAAAAAGCAAGACATTCACCAAACTGGTTGACCGGTTAACTGAACCAAAGAACCAGTCCATACAGTTTGGTTTTCTTCATTGTGAAACAAAAATGGTTCAGTTCAATTTTTGGAACTATATTTTCAGTTTCCTATACCAAACTGAACTGTGCCTAGCCCTATCATCTTGCCCGTCAACGGCCTCCAGAGCACCACCCCAGCTCAACTTACTGGATCTATGATATGCGCAGTTGATTCGAACGAGAACCTTTACTAAATGACCTCAACTATAACAGAAGGGATTTCCCAAGTTGAACACCACCCCTCTCCGTCGTGCTATCTCCAAATCGCTGATCTCACTCCGATCTCATCACTATTGCCTCGCGCAACTGCATACAAAGTTCAACAATCTCTTTATTTGGATGGAGGACTGGATTGCAATTTTAATGAGTTCCAATATAATATTACATTAAGACAGCTTACTGGTTGTAGTCGTACCTTGGATGGACCATCGATGCTCACTTCATAGAATCCTCCTCACCTTTTTACTTATAATATGTATCTCTAATATGAATTATAATTTTTAAGTTATTGATTTATTTTAAAAATAAATTAATAATTTAGATTAAAAAATAAATTTAATTAATAAATTTAAATTTGTATAAAAATTTAATCAAATTAAATTTTTTCTTTATTTTATAAATAATTATACATATAAATAATTTATTAATTTTAATTGATAATTTTTTATACACTTAAATTTATATATGGATTCTATCATATTAAAAAAAAAATTCATTAATGGACCCAAATTTATTAAGTCCATATTAGCATCCTCTTATGATTGACATGAAAATATAATAGTTTTCTCTCTCCTCTTAAAATTTTTAAGATATTTTTTTTGTTAACTGAAATTTTTTAAGATAAACTAAATTAAATTAATATGTTGTATGTATATAGATAGACACACTTTCGTAATAATTTTTCTTTCAAAAAAAAAAACCTTAGCCATACTTTCAGGGATGGATCCATGTATATAATTGTGGAGGTACACATCCCCCACTCATCTTAGAAATTTTTTATTATCTATAATAGTTAATTGATATTTTACTACTTTATATTTTAAATCTTATTCTCATATTTTATCTAAATAAGTAAATTTTTTATAAGAGAAGTTAAAATTTTTGTAATATTTTTTAAGTTATATTCTATGTAATTAAATGTTAAAATCATTCATACATACATAAATAAAAAATATTTGATAATATTAATAGTAAAGAAATTATTTACACAAAAAAAAATCATAAATTGATATTTTATTATAGTGTATTAAAATATTTTTTATTTAATTTTTTTATACTTATGTATTACATTTACCCCATCACTTAAATTTTCTGACTCCATGACTACTTACTTCACATTGACCATTAGTAGGATGCCAAATTGTTATTCACTTAAGCTCCTGCTAGTTGCTATCCGTCAACAGCTATACATTTATGGATAATGATGTTTTTATATTATTTTTTAAAATATATTTTTTGATCATATTTTTAATAATTATAATTAAATAAAAAAAGTGATATAATTAATAATATGATGAATAATATAAAAAAATGATAGAGAAAAAATGTGATAAAAATATCTTTGTTGTATATTTAATTATAAATTGTCTTTTTTTTTTAAGTAGAGTTAGGATACTTAAATATATGCGCTATGAAAATAACCAAGAAAACGACATTTTCTGTTTTCGTTATTAACGAAAACGACTTAATTTTGATTGATAAGAAAAAACCCTACAAACTGTTATCATATGATACATTTTCCAAAAAATAATATTAAGTTCTAGAGATAGCTGTCACAAGTCATAACAATTTTATAAGCTCAAAAAAAAAAAAGTGATAACAATCTTAAAAAACTGTAGCGGGAGGGGCGCGTGTTAATCCCGATTAATAGAAAAATTCCCGCTTAATTGTAGCAATTTTAAAAAGACAAGAAAAAAAGAGAATCCCTCCAATTGGCAATCCGAAACACGTAAACCCCTCCTCTATTAAGATCCAAACGCTCGCTACTCGCCAATTTTCAAAATTCTGACCCCGCCAATTCATTCACTCAAATCAAACCCCTATCCCTCACTCACTCTATTTCTTAAATCTCAACTCAACGGTCCTCTCTCTCTCTTTCTCTCTCTCTCTCACACACACACCAACCTAAACCTTGGCCTTATTATTTTCTCTTCCCTCCAAATTGCAATTCATAACCGCAACCAAACTCTCAGATCAGATCCATGGCTTCATCTGGTGGAATCCCAGATCATCCTTCTTCCAGGCCCCACACCTATAACCGCAAGCAAAAGTCTCTCGGCCTCTTGTGCACCAAGTATACTATACTATTCCTCTCTGCTTCCCCTATAATTTAATTAAATTAATTGAATTGATTAAAATACGCATCCTCCTCCTTCTGCAGTTTCTTGAGCTTGTATAATCGAGACGGCGTGCACTTGATCGGCCTCGACGATGCCGCTGCCCGACTAGGGGTCGAGAGAAGACGGATCTATGATATTGTCAACGTTCTCGAGAGTATCGGGGTAGATACCTACCTGCTACCTCACACATCTATCTCCTTCATTTCTTTCACCTTTTTTTTTATTTTTTAATTTTCCATCATTTTATCCCTAAAATAAATTATTGTATTGATTCTTATTATTGGAGTGTGTTGTGTTGTTGATGTTGTAGGTGCTAGCAAGAAAGGCCAAGAATCAATACACTTGGAAAGGCTTTGCTGCAATTCCAGGGGCTTTACACGAGCTCAAGGTAATTTTCATTTTAAATCTGAATTCCTATTATTATCATATACAAGTGTATGTTAATTTGTATATGCACCATTAAAAGTTTGTCATTAATTTTCAGATTGTATTTGTTTTTGTAGGAAGAAGGTCTAAGGGAGAATCCTAACGCTTTTGAGGGCACCAACGATAATGCAAAAGTCAGTAGTGTTACAATTTTCTGGATTTGACTCCTTTTTCTTTTTGCTTTAATATTTTTATTTTTATTTCCTATTTTTCAGAATAATTACTAGATTGATTAAGTGCGGGAAATTAATTTGCTGTAAACGATCTGTTTTAGGTGTCCGATGAGGAGGATGATGATGAAACGTTATCCAATCCCAGTACTGGAAGTCAGAATGACAAGTCCATTCCTAATTCTACTCTTCCCAAATCTCTGAAGAATGGTAATTTTATTTAATAAAAAAAATGTTTAACACTTTAAGAGAGCTACCTGTTTTATTTTTTTATGGTTAATATGCCTTATTGTATATCTCCAATTAAGAATAATATTATGAATTCGAGGGAGGTACACAGCTTTATCAATTCCTTTTTTTTGTGGGGGGGGGGTTATAATTTGTGCTCATAAGGTTTGTTTGCAAAACAGCTGTGATAAATGCAAGAACTTTGAAATGTGAAACATAATCGAGAAAATGATGTGTTAATAATTAAGAAATTCTAAGGTTTATACTGCTTCTATGATGTTTTGCAGATAATCGAAGGGAAAAATCTCTAGCGCTGCTTACTCAGAATTTTGTCAAACTCTTTGTCTGCTCTAACGTGAGGGTTACCATAAGTTTCTTGGACATTCCAAGTTGATGTATTTTTTTATTAGCTATGCAACAGAGTTGAAATGTTAAAAAAATTACAATGATCACTCTCCAGGTGGAATTGATCTCCCTTGATGAGGCTGCAAAGTTGTTGCTTGGGGACGCCCATAATTCATCAATGATGAGAAGTAAGTAATACTACAGTTTACATCATTTGTTTGTTATCCGTTGGCAAAGGAGGAAACATGGAACTTTTTCACTTACACTCCCTTTTGGCCTTTCAGCAAAAGTCAGACGCCTATATGATATTGCAAATGTGCTGTCCTCCATGAACCTTATTGAGAAGGTGATATTCGCCACAGTTTTCATCTCTGTTATTTATATTTTAAAATTTACCATGAAATAGGAGTCATAATGGGTGTTTCACATATCCTCTTTGTATTGACTAGTTTTATAGAACTGTGCAAGTTAGCATATTCTTGCAGTAAGCTTACCATGATTCTACAAATTGATGCAGACCCATACGATAGATACAAGAAAACCAGCATTCAGGTGGTTGGGTTTGAACGGGAAGACATGGAATGAGTCACATCACAATTCAAATCTCAACAATTCTAGGAAAAGGATGTTTGGAAATGATGTCACAAACATCAGTTTTAAGAGGAATAAAGTGGATTTATTCATGAATGGGGACTTCAGCCAGAACCCTAAGAAGCAAAAAGAACTGGAAAATGATAGTGGCCTAGGTCAGGCAGATGAAAGCAATTTAAAACAAGACACAAAACAGACTTCAAGCAGCTATCAGTTTGGTCCTTTCGCTCCAGCCTATGTGCACAAAGTCGGACCCTCTGAGAATAATAATGTGAAGCAGGTGCATGATTGGGACAGTCTCGCAACTGCCCATCGTCCTCAGTATCAAAACCAAGGTAATATATATTTTCATCTTTGCATAACAGTGACATATGAAATTTTGTTTGGTAATATGCTTATTCATCCATTGTTCTATTTTGCTTAAGGTGATTGTTTGATAGTGTTCTTTGATGCCCGTTCATCAGTTAGGCAGATTGATTATAAGCCTCATTTAAACTTTATTATTGAGTGGTTTGATTACTGATATGTTGCTGAAAATTCAACTAATCTGATGTTTCGATTTACTTTTGATGCAGCTTTGAAAGAACTCTTCTCCCATTACATGGAAGCATGGAAATCGTGGTACTCTGAAGTCGCTGGCAAGAGGCCAATACAAATTTTGTAACTCACTTATGCCCAGCAAAGTGAAGTAGTTTAGCTTTCTCAGAAGAGATAATCCATTGTTGGATGCATGTTCTCCATGCGCCAGCTTAGAGCTACCATTCAAGTGGTAATTTAAAGTGTGTTTTCCGATTTTTTTATTTTAACAAAATGACGGTGTGAGCTCACGGCATTCGAGTGTCCCACAGCATTATCCTTAAATAAATTTTGGGAATTTTAGGGTATTTATATATTTTTTTTCAAGTTACAGTTTTAAGATGATTTATCCAGTTTTTCATTAGTTATTAGTTATTTTTAAATATTTATTATAAAATCAATATTTAATAAATGCTTTATAAGTTATTGTAAGTATCGTATTCATCAAAATATCGTAAAAATTGTCAATAAATTTACTAATTTAAGTTTGATTGGATTGGAAAAAGCAAAATTTGATATTCAAATTGATTGAGGTTGAATTAGTTTGGGTTGAATCAAAATCAATAGGGCTACTTGCCTCATTTCATAGATTAATACGAGTCAGATAGGTCTGGTCATCCACTCAAACTACTTCTATGATGACCCTAGAATTTTTAGCCCTGTGCATTCTTCAATTTGAGAAGCACTTGCACAATCATTTTTCACGAAATAGAAAATAAGTGTGCAAAGTGGTTTGTTCGGAATCAAAAAGTCTTTAAAAGAATTTAGTGTCATTTGAGTCAAGGGTTCTTTAAATTTTAAATTTTATTGTGTAATTTTAAGTTTTAATTGATGCAATTTATTTGTGTAAAATTCTTTCGCACGATTTAACTTTTAAAATTGTGTTTTTATAATAAAAATAACAATATATTGTTATTAACTTTTTTATTGGTAAACTTTATTCCCTCAAGTTTCAAATTATATTGTCAATTTCACCCCAATCTTTTTGGCACGATCAAACAAATTATATTAAAGGACAAATTATATTAACACTCGTAAAGTCTGCCTTGGACAGATATATAGATTAAATTTATGGAAAATATTATGTCTTAAAAGCCTTTTGGCCCTCATTCATTACATCATTCTAAAGATTTATATATTTTACTATATATATATATATATATTTATATAATATAAATTCAAAATGTATGGGAAAACTTGGTAAGATAAAAAAACTGTTCAGCATGAACTTTAAACAAATAGAGTATACCTGCATTGAAAAAAAACTAATGATTTAGATGATGATAATTTTCAGGCAATAATTAGTCCTTATAGATCCAACCTTTGAAAAGTAAACAGTGATCATCCAAATGTTACTTTTTTATTTTTTATGTGCATCCAATTTTTTGTTGGGGGTTGGGGTCATGTATTTAGTCTAGAGCACTACCAAGAAAAGTATCAACTTACAAGTCATAGAATGGATTAGTCTGCCACATTATTGACAATCTAAGTCATCATAAAATCCACGATCCTTTGATTTGTGTGTGTATATCAAGGAGTGGAGTCGGGAGAGGTTATGAAGCTTCGGGTAAATGATAGACATACACAAACTTCATATTCACAAACCCCTCATAAACCTCCACGATGGACTTATTTAGAACAGTCAGAAAAAAATTCAGTGAAACCAAGGTGTTATCCAATTATTTTCATAGGACTGTGAAAAGTGTGAGTCTAAATTTATGCAAGTATCATTACTCGAAGCTTTACTTGAGAAATGTCGCTACCAGATACGAATAGGATTACACTGCCCAACCTTCTTAGACAAAGGGTGGCATGGATAGTGGAAGTGATATTTCAGCGTGAGCGAACCCGAGTTAAGAAATGTCTGTCTGTCAAGATAACGTTTAAATATTTGAAGCTTCATGGGAGACCAGCCATAACCAAATCAAAGAAAAATACTACCATCATAAACTTGATTGCATACCAGTTCTGCTGTTATACATAGATATTATATTAAGTCTTCCTGACTATCAGATCATAATTATAAAATAATTTGGTATTACCCACACCTTAGAGTGTGTTTAATTTGTAGTTGAAACATTTTAAAATTAAGTTAAGAGCATTAAAAAATGTGCCAACATGTTTGACAAAATTTTTTGTTAACAAAATTCAGTTAACTTCAACGGAAAATGATCCCCAAACCCCAGTTGGAGTGAAAGCAAGAATTTCTTATTTTTTCATTGGGCAAAAGTCTATTGGAGAACATTTTTCCTTTCAATCTTGCTTCAAAAGTGATTTTAATCTTTAATTCAAACAACATTTATTTTGTCAAACTCACTTTTGAGATAAAAGTTCCCAAACATAAATTACGTTATTACAAATTCACTTGCAACTAAACTTAAGTTTACAAAATCAAGTTAACTCAAACTTAAGTTTACCAACTCTAATCCAAACACACACTTATTCGATGACAGTTTTCAGAACACCAATTTATCATCAATTTGCATGGATACCTATCATAGCTTTGAAGGAGACTGGTACCAGCCCCAAGGTTCATCAGAGATATACTGAGTCACTTGCTTCACACTCAAGTAGTTATCGAGTCCCCTGAAAAAAAAAAAAAATCAGACCTAGATGGTCAAATAAGATAGACTTAGCAAACGTTTTAATTTTTCAGATTTGACAAAAATAGAGGTGGAGGTATGTTTTCTCTATTGCAATTGTGTAATGTTTATTGTATTGTCTCCCTGACACAATTCTCTCTTTATGCCAGCTTCAAATCAAAGGAACATGCTAATTGGGATAAACTCATCCAACCAGCAAGCCACTAGGGAAACTAGCATTGCATTTTATTCTTGTTCACTATATACAAGAGGAATATTATTAATATTATTAATTTAAATGGGTCAAGGCATCACAATTCCTATGACTTATAATTACTCCAATTCTACAGTGCAAGGGCTGCACCAGTGCCATGATCTTTTCACAGCTTAATTGACTGTTAGATTGAAATTGGTTGCACAGAATCCAATGGTCAATAAACTGCCAACAGGGGATGGTACCAGTGCATTCAACAATCCATAGACTTATAATTATGGGTTTCTTTTGCATATTAAGACGTTGAAATCATCTCTTATCCAGTAGAAAAAAAATAAGAAAGGCATTCAAGGTGACTTTCGCATTTGCTGATTTAGGAAATAAGGGCCATACCATTCTCCTAATTCGCGACCAAAACCACTACGTTTGTTGCCTCCCCATGGGGCTTGAGTGAAGCATGGTTGAGAGCAATTGATCCATACAATTCCAGCCTTAAAAGCCTGTATTGAAGCAAGATAAACTATTCAATTACAGAAACAATCCAATTATTTTGTTGTTTTCTATGATAACTAGGATCGGTCTCACCTTAGTTATGCGCTCACATCTTTCTAGATCATTTGATATTACAGCAGAACCTAAGCCATAGCTGTGAAAGATCATAGTATATAGCTTAGATATCAATACACAAATATAGAAATAAACAGTTTACCGATGAAGTTAATATCAATTTGCAGAAACTCATCAACTCACATGGTGTCATTTGCTAGATCAATAGCTTCTTCCTCAGTACTAAATGTTTTTACACAGAGAACAGGTCCAAATACTTCTTCTCTCCAAATTTGCATGGAGGTAGTCACATCAGTTATGACGGTTGGTTCAACAAAGAATCCCTTCTTTAGATGCTGTTATTAAATTTGAGAAAACATTCAAATCTCACGACAATTGCAGAAATACATAACTGATCACACTTTCAAATAAAGTATAATCATACCTCTGGGCGAGATCCACCAGTCAAAATTGTTGCGCCCTCACTCTTAGCATTTGAGATAAACTTCAATATTTTTTCATACTGAACCATATAATCAAAATATTAGATATTGCTTATTCTTTGATCAAGACAAATAAATGCTTATATCAATAAAATGTTTTAAGTTACAAGACATGAAAGAAAGCTAAATCATGCGAACTACATATACAATGCTCAGGAGAAGGTTCCTTCTTTTCAGTCAAAATCTTAAATATATACATATAGCCAATCAACCAATAATGCTTTTTAGGTTTTATATTACTCCACACTAAATGCAACTTGATCATAATCACTAATGATATCATATCATACATTTTCATTTTGAATATTGAAGGCATTTGAACATACAAAAACATACCTGTCCTTTAATTTACAGAACGAGTATGAGGTAAGTTAAGTAAATATCTAGTATAAACAGAAATGAGAAACGGAAAATATACCTGTCCTTCACTAACAACAGGGCCTAGCCTGCAACCTTCCTCCAACGGATCCGAAATTTTGATGTTTTTGATCCATTTCACAATCCTATTCAAAAATTCTGTTGCTATACTTTCCTGACACAGTAAGAGTACTTAGGCTATCAGTTTTCGCAAATAAATGCTGAAAGAATTCCTACCAAGTTGTCCGACAAAATTCTAACACAATTGAAGTTAATATGACCATTCCCATATATGCAGGAAAAAAAAAGGAAAGCTACAAATACTTGTTTGTGAACATTCACATGTGTTATGGACAGTTTGGGCAATTTAAATCTATCTATTAACTTACATGTACAATAAGACGGGAAGTTGCACTGCATATCTGACCATTTGTCCAGAAGCAGCCAAATATAGTCCATTCAACAGCTGTTTAAATCATGGAGAAAGGATCAATAAATATTAAATAGTATATTAGCAGCTGCTCAAATCATGCAATAGGTTTTAGATTAAAAAATTTACTCATCCAAAATCAGTGTTTGAGGAAATGCGATTCCATGATGCAAGAAAATAAAATATGGGCTGTCCATAACTAAATAGCTATACTTGAGAAGGCACTGACCCTTATCAAGGTCAACATCCTCAAAAACAATGATTGGACCTTTTCCACCAAGCTCTAGTGAAACAGGCTGCCAACAAACCACAAATCTGATATTATATGAACTCAAGAAGAAAAGACAATGAAAATATGAAAGGAAAAGAGGGTATCTATCTCTTACTCTGTGTGTGTGTGTTCTTCGTTCTATCAAAACAGAAGGACAATATGAACTGTACATAATTTGCAGATAACACTGCTTAAAAATACCTTGACCAGCTGAGCTGCAGCTGTCATAATCTTGCTCCCAGTTGCAGAGCTTCCAGTAAAAGCAATCTGTTGGAGAAGTTAGACGTTGGCCATGATGTCATAGTAGCTTTGCAAACTTAAAGACATCATAGTGACAATACTTGCAAGACATAGAACAAGATATAACCCAGTATAATTTCAATTCTACTAAAAAACTAAAGGCAATTGAACCTTGTCTACATCAGGATGGGATGCTAAAGGAGCACCAGCTTCAGGGCCTAATCCAGTGAGAATGTTTAATACACCTGGAGGAAGGCCCACTTCTCTGCATATTTCAGCCAGCTCCAAACAGGTCCTAAAATTGTATATAAAACAGCATGAGAAACCAACATAACAAAGAAGCAAGATTGCAGCAGTTGATGAGAACATACACAGATGCCAATTCAGATGGCTTCAATATTGCAGCACAACCGGCAGCTAGAGCAGGAGCAACCTTCCACGTCGCCATTAACAGAGGATAGTTCCTAAAACATCATTTAATTGGCCATTGAAAAAACTCAATTAGCAATGGATGGCAAGCATTGTTACAGTGACCAAATGTGGCCATGTGCATGCATAGCCAAATCAAGATCCCAGAGAAGTATATCTTATGAATGAGAAGCAGTTTCTAATTGTATCATCATGTGCTATGAAGGTTTGGCACAAATTTTGGGATGCTATATACATGCCATATCAAATTTGGCAACCCATTAAGACTAAAGATTGTTGAGCACAAAATCAGGTGGACATGAAAATCTAGCAATACAATTATCATGCTAACAAATAAGTTGAAGAAGTTACTAAATTGGTAGATAAAAGAAATAGGAAGTACATTAAAATTTACAACAAGAGCAACAAATGATGGAGTGTAATTTTAGGATGATCATGGATTCACAGATTCATGCAATCAGTAAGCCTTCCAACTTGGTTAAAAAACAATGCATATGCAGTTAGGATGAAGTATGAAGAAGAGGCAGATACCATGGAGTGATTAATGCAACAACCCCAATGGGCTCCTTAAGAACATAACTCCTGAAGGCCTCCGCAGGAAGAGACACAGGAGCCTTTTGCTTTGCATCCAATTTTTCAGCAAGATCAGCATAGTACTCAAAGCAACCAGCAACATCATCCTACACAAAACAGACACAGATAAGCAAACAAGTATGCCAGATTGAACTCTTTTTTTTTTAATTTTTTTTTACCACTTACTATGTCCCATGCTGCTTCATCCAGGGGTTTTCCACAATCAATGGCTTCAAGTTTTGAGAGTAGAGACTTTTTCTCAGTGATCTGTGAGAATGAGTGTAAGCTGTGAAAAGTGAAACAAGAGGGTATGGTATGAGGGTGAATCAAATGAAAAAGTAGTGAAAAAAAGAACCTTGGCAGCGATGGCACGGAGGTAGCGAGCACGAAGAGAGCCAGAAGCGGAAGCCCAATCAGTGCCCTTGTTACGGGAGAGGGCAGCTTTTGCAGCAGCCACAGCGAGGTTCACATCTTCCTTAGTGGCAGCTGGGATATCCCCTGAACCACACAACATAAGCTATGAGATTGAGATTGAGATCTGACTGAGACACTAAAAAGGAATGAAATTGAAGAGAATAATAAGAAAGAGAACCGATGATCTGCTGGGTGGAGGGGTTGATGATTGGAATTCGTTTACTGAGGACTGGAACTTTCCACTCTCCATCTATGAATAGCTGTCGACTCGGTATTGGGATTGCCATTTTCTCACTCTCTCTCTCTCTCTCTGTGTGTGTCTCTGTGCGTGTGTGTTATTGAAAAGAAATTGATTCAATTCAGAAAGAGATAGAGGGTGAGCTGATGTGACGAGAGTCGCGAGTTTAAGTAGTGATTTTAGTGTGAGCAGAGGTAATAACTAATACAGTGAGGCTAATTTTCATTCATGCCATCCTCATCGACGGGTTTTTTCACTTTCTTTTCTTTTCTAACATGAGAAATTTGTGTATAAACTCTCTGTATCACATTATTTTTTAGATATATTATTTAAACATTAATATATGTATAAATTATAATTATAATTTACATGTCTCTCTCATTAATTTCTCCCTTCTCTTTTTTTCTCTCTTTCTTTCTTTCTCTCTCTATCATACAAGAATTTCTCATGTGTCATAATAGTAATTGTTGATATAAAAATAAAATACTTTTCGATTTATACTATTTCGATAGTTTAAATTGACATGAACATAATTCTTAATGAATGTATAAGTTTTAGGCTGAAATTGAAAGTTGATTGAGACATAAATTTTGATTGGTCATTTTCATCTCATATTAAGAGTGATAGTTTCAATTTTTAATCAAAACAATATGCTTGGAGAGTAGTTACACTTAGCAAAATTTTTGAAAGGAAGAGACATCGAGTGAAGATCAATAAAGGTTCGAACATATAAGTTTGGATTCAAAAGAAAAGAGTTTTTGAATTTAAAATAGCAATTAGCAGCTGTTGGAGGTGAAATCAAGATAACACATGGATTACTGATAAAGATCGAGCAGTTGTTGATGGCACGAGGATTGCTGACAAAGATTTGGTGGTTACCAGACAAAGATTACTAATCATTTAGGCAGTTATCTTTGTTGTAAACACATGTAAAAATCTTATAAATTAGATAATTACTTAGAAAGTCTATAAATACCAAGAGAATGGAAACATTTAGGAGATGAAAATTTTATACTCACAAACACTTGTAAACTCACGTTCTCATGTCCATTGACATCTCGAGCAAACAACATGCAAGTCTACTTCAGTATGTTTCCATCCACTTTCACTTTCATTTTTATTTTTATTTATGTACTCTTTAGAAATTCAATGCAATCTTAAATTCAGTTAATTTACATTCAGTCTGTATTTTTCTTTGCAAATTCTCTTCTACTCCTAATCAAGTGATTCTTTTAAAGATCATTTGAGTTCTGTTTATTGCTTTCCTTTAATTGCTTTCTTTACTTTTATGCAATTTTACTTTCTTACAATTTACATATCTGCACATTTTCTTTTCGTTGCATTTGCTTTAATTACTTCATTTTCTTTATTGTAAGTTTTTTACATTCTGTCATATTTACTTCGAATGCATTTTCATTTCAGTCATTTATATTTAAACTTATTTTCATTTGCACTGATTTTCTGTTATTTTCTCGAAAATAAATCATTTCTGATTCACAAATTTAGTTTTCATCAAGAAAAATATACGTATAAAGCTTTCGATTTAAGATTTGCATAGCTTTCTTGAAATCAAAATCATTAATCATATTCCTTTAAGATATTCAGACCAGAATCCCAAGAGAAAGTAATTCTCTTCCTCGAATTGAGATAGAGAATCAAACTTTGTCCTTAGACAAAGGACTTATCATAGTCTAAATAATTACAATCGAAATATTTTAGTAAACAGTAGTATAATATATTACTAATTGTGATCTTCAAAATGAAATAATTTATTTTAATTAGTAAATAATTTATATCAAACATGTTTGAAATTTATTAATTTAATATTTTATGATACACAAATTTCAATATTTTTTGTAAGATATGTAAATCGTTTCATTATAAACTTTTTTTTTAAATTTCTCGAATTTGAGTATGCTAAACATAAGGGAGCTTGAACATGATAAAGTTCACATTTTATGACCTGAGAAGGGAAAAAAGGGTTTTTAAATGAGGAAGAGAATAATAACAAATAGCAAGTCATGGTGACATTAAAATATAATCCTGCAACCTGCATAAACTTGAGCGTAATGGCAAATGCAATAAACGTTTTTGCCTTCCGAGCATTTTTATTCTATTATTAACTATCATTTTCTCTTACAAATGGAATAAACTTCATAAAATAAGAGTAATTTCGTTGCAAATAATTGACAATATATATATATATATATATATATATATATATATATATATATATATATATATATATATATATATATATCACCAATTGCATGTTACATTGTTTAAATAATAGTTTTAAAAATATATAAATTTAAGATAAATTTAATATTTCAACCATTTTAATCCTACCTAACAAATAATTTTTTATACACCTTGAACACTCCAAATATTATAAAACAAACTTAGAAATTAAAAAAAAAGTTCTATAAAAAAAGTATTTGTTGGGTAGGATTAGAATGGTTTAAATATTAAGTTTATCTTAAATTTATATATTTTTAAAACTATTATTTAAATAACATAACATGCAACTTTTGAAAAAAAAATATATTATTAATTCTTTACAACGAAAATACTGTTGTAAATAGAGAAGAGAAATATAAAAAAATTAAGATAAGAAAATATGGATTCAAAATCTTATTTTGTATATCAGATGAGATACATACCTTTGAGACTTGACAAGGTATTTATAAGAGCGTTTTAGGGTTTATACAATGCAGTTATTTAGGATTAATATCCGTTAGAGATTGTGATTCATTTTAACTATTTTCTATATTTATGTGGGATAATCAAGGTAGTTATCCACCACATGCAAAATATGCATGTTTTATAACACTTCCCCTCAGATGACTATACACTATGAATATGTCTCGTTAAAACTTTGCTAAGAAAAACCCAGTGAGATAAAAACTTAGCAAAAGAAAAAGAGTACAGTATTCATATGTAACTTACTTCCCCTAAAAATACAACTAATCATAAAATGTCTTTAAGTCGGCGCATTGTAACTCTTGTGACTCATAGACATCCATCTTCAATATTATTCATAGCACTCCCTATTAAGAATTTTGGAGAAATATACTCTGCTTTGTCACATTTGATATATCTTCCTTTTAGTTGAGCTTTGTAAGCAATATTATCTTTAGTTTGAATTTTCTTTTCATAAGATAATCCACAAGATTCTTGAATATGATGAATCATAGCTCTCAACTAGAAACATCCACGACTTTCTTTATGAATTACCGTAATTTCTACATGATATAAAGAAATAGAAACTATAGATTATTATGTGGATCACTATAATATAGTAATACCATCACATGTAAATAATAGTCTGTTTGGGATCTGACTTTATTTGGATCAGATAAATATCATATATTTGTATAATCAATTAACTTGACATAGATTCATGTTAATAAAATAATCTCATCAGTTGCGCCTCAAAAATATAAAAATAATATACTTAATTTCGTTTTAATGTCTTTTGGTTTGTGATGAACTACATGTTGCTATAAGTTCATACATTTATATCAAGTCATGTAGTATTTAGCAATATGCATATGTGTCTCTATATCACTAAGGTATGGTACTTCAGGACTAAGATCTTCGTTATCCTTTTTAAATCTAATGATCTTACAAGCATTAATGTACTCAATATATATAATTTTTATATATAAATCACTTAAGAACCTGTGCTCTATAACTTGATAGACAAAATTTAATTTGCTAAATGTTCGATCTGCAAGCTGAGACAAAATTTTATCATTCAAATATCTTTCATTTCAAAATTCTTTAAATAGACACATAAACAAATAAAGTACTTTAAGAAATTTTGAAATAAATATATAATGCATATCAACAAGCACTAATGTTCAATAAGAAAGTCTCAATATGATGAGTAAAAGAACATAAATTGTTAGCATATGTAAATTAAGTTCATTGGATATTGATATTTTAAATCCTTCAGGGATTTTCATATAGATAACATGTATCGAAACATCCATAAAATGTAACAACAATATGTAAAAAAACATCCATTAGAAGTACTCAACTTCTTGTGTATAAAAAAACTTTTCAGATATCAAAACATAATTACATCAATTTGTATTAACTGATTTTGCACCTGCTGGAATTTAGACTTTGAGTCCATTAAAACCTCTTCTAGAGTTCTAGATATAAATTCAATAACCTCACATTTTATAAGTGAGTTCAATTCTGCCTACAAGGCATTCTTCTATTTTGGCCAATCATTTTTTTGTTGATATTCTTCAACGATTCTAATTTCAAGATCCTCATTATTATTCATAATACTGCGCGCTATGAAAATTTGTTGTCGACACCTATTTCTTTTCGATTCTATCATTTTGCCCGTAGAGACATAATTTATTGAGATCTCATTATTTTCACCATTTTCAGGTATTTTAACTTCTTCTAGAGTTTGAACTACTTCTGGAGTTTGGACTACTTCAAGAGTCCTACTTATGTCTCTAATTTTTTTTTCAAAAGTATCATTTTTAGGATTATTTGCCTTCTTAACAATATTATTTACTCCTTTTCTTTTTCTGGACTATGTCTTTGGAATCGATTAATCTACCATGCTTCTTGTATGTTTTTGACTCATTTGATATCAATTTAAATGAAACATTTATAACTGGTATAAGATTTGTTTATCTTTTTGCAATAGAAAATGTTTCTGGCAATTCATTAATTTGCTATTATTTGCAAATGTATTATCATTTGAACTTCCAGTTCAAATTACCTTGTATTTCACAATTCATTTAACTCATATATTTTTCATACAAAGAAACATCTATATCCAATGGGTTTGACATCTTCTAGTGTCTAGATTACTGGTCTAAATACATTACGTTTGGCTAAATAATCTAACTCAGCTTGTATTGCTTCTTTTCATTTTGGTCAATCACTTTGATGTTAACATTCTTCTACACTTTGAGGCTCAAGCTTATTATCATTGATAATTTTAGAAGTAATTGCATATGTAAAAACATTATCAATAACAACTTCATCTATTCCCCTCATATTTTTAAATTTTAATGATATCTTATAATTTGCTGGTACCAAAACCACTTCTGGGGTTACTTTCCTAGAAATATGATATTGTTGATCTATATTATTTTTGACCTCTTAAAGAGTATCAATGACCTTTTCTAGAGTGTCATTTTGAAGTTTTTTTTTTTTTTCATTTTCTTCTTTTTTCCAAGAAACAATGTCCTTTGCACTAATAGGTCTATCATGCTTCTGACGTGTTTTAGATTCATTGGCTGTCATACCCACAGAATGTCCTATAAGGAAAACTAATCATGCAATAGTAACTATATCGCACACAGAAAAATTTTTATATGAGAAATATTTGATTTCAGGCCAAAATCCAATTGTATAAGGGAGAACTTATAATTATTTATTAGTCTTATACCAATAAGTGCTACAACATGTAAAAGACATAACCTAAATAAAATCTTGAGATATTATTCTCACAATATGTTATTTAGCTATCAATTAGAGGCATTTGAATATAAGTAACATGATGTTCAATATTTTACTAATTGTCATATAATAATCATTAAAAGATTGAGAAGAAAATTTACTAGCATTATCAAGACAAAATGTCTTTATCTGAAAATTTGTGCTTTGAATCAAATAACTTGCATAACCTCAAAACACCAGGTTGTGAGTTGATAATAAGTACACATGTAACCAATTGACTTTTGACCATAAAATATGTAAATGATACATATGATTGATGATATAATCTACAAATATCATTTTAAATTCGTTTTATAAATTTAGCAAATTCAACTCTAATTTTAGCTATTGATAGCCTTATAATTAATTTGCATTGAGAACATACCCTACACGTAAAGCCTCGTTATATTGAAGAATCTTCTGGTTACGAGTTGATAATAAGTACACATGTAACCAGCTGACTTTTGATCATAAAATATCTAAATGATACACATGATTAATGATATAATCTACAAATATCATTTTAATTCGTTCTAGAAATTTAGCAAATTCAACTCTATTTTTAGCTATTAATAGCCTTATAATTAATTTGCATTGAGAACATACCCTACACATAAAGTCTCATTATATTGAAAAATCTTCTGGTCCTTCAATAATATTCATATAAATTATCAATATTAACTCAGGTTAGCTTTACTGGCCATATGCTAAAATTATTTGGACTAGTAAACTTTTGGTTTACAATAATATAATAAAATTTCGATTTACAAGAGCATAGTAAACTTTTGATATACAATAACATGTGTTTCAATTACACTATTCATATGTATTTGACTTGATAATGAATAAAGCATAATGTATAAAATCTTGTTCATTGAGGTAACAAAATATAATACTATTCTGGAGACTTGAATTACTTTTGTACTATTATATATCAAAACTTATCATTGATCTATATATAAAAATTAGGAACACACATTTTTTTCTTCAATCAATAAAAATTCTAATAAATCATGCCATGCATATTTTATTTAAAATATTGCAAACTAACAAAATAAGAGAAAATATGTATGTGATGATTTTAAATCACATAAAAAATAAAATAAATACACATGAAATGACAAATATGAATTCCAAGAAAATAATTTAACTAATCAAATCATCAATCAAGTGATAAATTTTTTCTCCATAATATTTAACAAAAATAGACACATTCAAAAACATATTATTTGTAGGACCATGGTCAAATGAATGATTCTCATAAGCAAAATCTTGACAAACGACAAGTATGACCAATGTTATTTCATATATGCTGCAACATTAAGGTAATTTCACTCTATTCAATATTCTCATCAATATCTCCTTACTTAATAAGTTGGAATCATCATGATAATGATCATTTTTTAATTTCTGCCACATCAATGATCATAACCACGACCTTTGCCATATCCAAAATTATAATATGAAACATTCACTTCAGGGAATGAAGTTCAAACCATTGGATGACCTTTGTGATTTTTCATTAGTAACTTATTTTTGTGTTCAATGACAAGAAAACACAAACTTGATTCAAAATATTTCTTGAAACAATTTTCTCATTTTGCTACTACATGAGCATATTCGAGAGACATAAAAAGATTGATGATGTTCTCTCTCACATTTTTTTGTTTCAAATTATACTAAGATTAAATGAATCTTTTTAGATTCAATCACGATCTAAAGGTATAGTTCTTCATGAATTATAACATAAATTTTCATATAAAATATGATTATGAAAAATCATTAGTTTTGTACAATCTTTCAGGGATGCTTGAATAGTAATCTCTTCCAGAATTTATTAATAGTAACAAATTTAATATAAGACAAATATGATAATTATGTTAGTCAAACAAAATTGACAATAAAATTTCTATGGATGAAATACAAAAATATTTCATAGTAATACTAACATGAAGAATGTCAAAAGAAAGAACAAAGCAGTGAATTAGATTAATCCAAAGAATATGATAAGAAGACAAACTCTTTTTGTAGAACATTTAAACTAATTAAGTCATCACTCATATGGTAGAGTCTCGTGCTGATAACTTGTTATAAATAGAAAAGAGAAATAGAGAAATATAAAAAAATCAAGACAAGAAAATATGGACTCAAAATCTTATTATGTATATCAAATGAGATACATATCTTTGAGACCTGACAGGGTATTTATAAGAACGTTTTAGGGTTTATACAATGCAGTTATTTAAGATTAATATCCGTTAGAGATTGTGATCCCTTTTAACTAATTTATCTATTTATGTAGGATAATTAAGGTAATCATCCATCACATATAAAATATGCATGATTTGCAACAATTACTCATATTTTATGAAGTCTATTCCATTTGTAAGAGAAAAAGATAGTTAATAATAGAATAAAAATGCCCGAAAAGTGGAAACGTTTACTGCCTTTGCCATTACCTCAAGTTTATGCAGGTTGCAGGATTATGTTTTAATGTCACCATGACTTGCTATTTGTTATTATTCTCTTCCTCATTTAAAAACTCATTTTCCCTTCTCAAGTCATAAAATGTGAACTTTATCATGTTCAAGTTCCCTTATGTTTAGCATACTTAAATTTGAGAAATTAAAAAAAAAAGTTTATAATGAAGCGATTTACATATCTTACAAAAAATAATGAAATTTGTGTATCATAAATTATTAAATTAAAAAATTTCAAACATGTTTGATATAAATTATTTACTAATTAAAATCAATTATTTCATTTTGAAGATCACAATTAGTAATATACTGTATTACCATTATGACACATGAGAAATTCTTGTATGGTAGAGAGAGAGAGAAAGAGAGAGAGAGGAGAAATTAATGAGAGAAAAGAGAAAGAAAGAGGAGAAAAATCAACGAGAAAGACTGTAGGTCATTATTTATACACATATCAATATTTAAATGACATACTTAAGAGATGACGTGAAAGACAGAGTCCATACAAAAATTTCTCTTCTAACATTTTGTGTTCAAGTTGTGGCCCAATCAACTATTTCACTTTCATTCTTTTTTGTGTGTGTTTTATACAAAATTCAGATTGTTAGAAATTTATACATTTATTATGTTTGACATTATCAACAAATAAAATTAATTTAACTCAATTTAAAATAATTATTTTTTTTTGCTTTAAAACAATTTAAATTAATTTATAAATTATTTTTTGTATTTGAAACACTTTAAAATGATTCTTTGTGAACACCTAATTTTGTCTGAATATTTTTGTAAAAAAAAAAAAAAAAAAAAAAAAAAAAGAAGAAAAAAAAGGTTCAATCTTTCATTCAATAGTTCACTATGCAACCCATTGGTCCATTAACCCATTTACCTATAATCCATGTTCCAACCCATTAGCCCGTTATCCAACTCAGAACCCATTTAACCACCCATGACCCGTTAACCTATAACCTGACCCATTTACTCACTATCCACCTCACAACCCACATACCAGTACTCATCCTAAACAAACCCCAACACTCATCTTAAACAAACTCTAACACTCATCCTAAACAGATCACAACTCATCAATAGAGGTGAAAATAGGCCAGGCTTTGCCTTAAACAGGCCTGGCCTGTATCACAAAGATAAGGCTTGAGTCTGACCTGTTAGCCTGTAATAGGCCGATTTTCAAGACCTGGCCTGACCTTTTTAAAAGCATGGCCTGGCCTGTAAGTCTATTTAAAGGCCTACTTTGCAAAAAAGCCTTTAAATAGGCTAACAAGCCTACTTTTAAACAGGCTAACAGGCTTTTATATAGCTAATAGGCCTAAGCCTTGAAATAGGCCAACAGGCTTAGGCCTTTAAATAGGTCAACAAGTGTATGATTTTTAAAATATTACATTAAAAATCTAATATTCTAATTCAATAACATAAGTCTAACAAGTCTAATTATTCAACAATACAAAATTATAACAAAAATAACTGGCCTCAGGCCTCAAATTATCCAACAACATAACAATATAATTAGATAAATCCAAAAGGCCTCAAGCCTCAAATTACTAACATTAAAACAGGACTACGACACAAATCAAAAAGGCCTCAGGCCTCAAATTATCCAACAAGCAGTACCACAACACAAGTCCACGATAGATATCTGTTCGCTCTTTTGCTTACCGTAAGTGCACGGGTCGTACTTGTAGTAAAGTTAGGAGTCCGATATCGTTCCCTCAAGAACTATTGCTTATTCAGAACTAATTATTAACTAATAGTTTAATAACTCCTATCTAAGAACATTCAAATTAAAAGAAGTTGTGCATAAACTAATGGAAAGATTTAAATGCTAACTAATCGAAATTACAGTTGTTGATTAAAAAATAAGGAATCCTTCTTCAACTTCTACTTCAATTGATGATATGCAAACCCCTTTATTAACATACATGATATGAAATTTGTTGTCTTGAGAATCTTTTCTAATTAAAAGCCTATGTTTAGGTCATTTAACTATACTTCGATTACCTAGTCTTTATGTGTCCATAAGATCTAGATTAATTTCCACTCATTAAGAGCAAATCTCAATAATAGCCATGCATGACTAATAGGTATATTTCTATCCTATTAGCTAATCAATTTATTCAAGCCAATTGAATGAAATCAAACATGCATTAACCATATTTATGATCTTAAATCCAATCTTCTATGTCTAGAATCATTAGATTTAATCAAAACATCTTAAACATTGGCCAAATATTCAAAAGCATTAGAGGCAATATGATTGAACAATTCCTAACCATATATATTAACTTAAAGGTTTACAAAATCATCAATATTCATAGAAGGATCAAAGGAAATCCCTATACATAGACTAGCCACTCATGACAAACGAAAATAAAGCATAAATACTCATTGCCATGATCTGAATAGAGAGGAAGTGGAAGGAGAGGAAGTTGCAAGCTCAACAATGATGATCCTTTGTGCTTGAATCCTCCTTGTGGAAGGATTTGGCCTCTAACTTTGATCATTTTAGCTTCCCTTTCGTCTCAGAAATGAACCCTAGCAGTTGTGCTTTTTAAGCAAAAACGTTCTTCTCTAAAAATCTGATAAAACAGTATATATAGTGCTTCAGAAAGTTGACTCACGCAGCGACGCCACACATGCCACGCCGCGACGCATGGTAAAATTAGGTCACTCATGCCGCATCGCAAATTATTCATGCCGTGGTGTTCCAAAACACGTAGCTTCTGCCTGAACAGTGTAATGCAACACGCCGCGGCGCTATATTGCCCACGCCGCGGCCCACACCGCGGCGCTGGATACTGAACAACTTCTGGTGCTTTCTTTTCATTTGCAGCTCCAAGTCCTTGATCATTGGTCTCCTTTTTGAGCCCTTCCTGCAATTAAGAAGTCACCAGATTAATGCCAATAATGAGTTTACATAATCAATGGAAGAATTATACCAATTTGCTCAGAAAACATATAGGAAGGTATCACAGTTGAAATCAATGAATTTAGTGACAAATCTTCCAAATATGCCTGATAACAAAGACTAAGCAATCAATACAACACAAATATAGGGTTATAATAACACCATTTCATGGAGTTATCAATATCCAACAACAATACAAATAGCATAAAATAACAACAAAACCTCCCAAAATGTAGCAATAAAGGTGCAGCAACCAGTAAAGAAGTTCAAATCTTCAAGGTGATCTCTTCATGTTCGTACACCTTCAAAATAAAAAAATAAATTGTTATTAGAGCATATAATAATTTAACTATCAAATTAATAAAACTTAAGAGAAAAAGGACTATGTCAAAAGAAAAAGTTTGAACCTTTTCCTTTCTCTTCAATCCATATTTGTTACGAAGCCAATCCCCACCGCATATTAGTGCTTCAATAGATTCTTCATTCAACTTTGAACGATATTCATCAATAACTCTTCCTCCAAATGTGGACTCTGAAGCCACTGTTGAGATTGGAATGGCTCGTATATCAGCATTCATCTTTGATAGATCTTATACTTTAAACTATTATTCCTCCACCACTCCAAGGCACTAAAGGAGTTATTATCACCATCAGGAATATAAACACATTCCTCAATATAAGCATCTAATTCTGATTTCATTGGAGGAATTACTTCCTTTTCACGCACAAGACTTATGATATGATCAAATCTAATGATAATTGAAGATTTAGGCACAAACAAGGAAGAAGAGTTGCTACTAGCAGTATTCACTTCACTAGAGGATGACTCTTCCATACTCAAAGTTATGTACTCACTATATAATTCTTGCAATGAAGTCCACACCTTGTTCACATTCTCCATGGCAACTTCTTCAAGCTTATATATAAAAGGAAAACATATATCAATAATATGAAATTTGCACCTAGGATCCAAAACACTCGCAATGGCCATCAACAGATTGCATTCCCCTTAATATTTATCAAATTTTATTTTCATAGGAGCTGCAATTTCTCTCATGAAGAGATCTCCATCCTCCACAGTATTATCAATTATTTGTTTTCCTCTCCATACTTCTGCGAGATACAAATTTGAAGTACGATACTCACTTCCTGAAATTATATGAGTGGCAAGATTAAACAGTTCTAGAAGTTGACAAACCTTTTCAACTTTCTCCCAATCCTCATGTGAAGGTGAATAATCATAATGTGGCTCTCTTTCTTTGTAAGCTGGAAAGACAATCTTAAATTTCAAAGCACTGGACAACATCTGAAATATCGAATTCCATCTGGTAGGACAATCAATAACAAGTTTCCTTTCTTTCAATCGTTTCTGTTCAACCACATCACAAAAAGCCTTTAACCTTGAATCATTGTAGTTGATATACTTCACACTTTCACGAATATTGTAAATGACATCCTTAATCCTACTAAGTCCATCTTGCACTAACAAATTTAATATGTGTGCATAACATCTAACATGAAATAAAGCACCACCAAGGCCTAACTTTGTGCTAAGTGATAAGTTGTCTTTGAGATTCCTCATACATGAGTCATTATAAGAAGCATTACTATTTTACGAGACATTTTCTGAAATTTTGAATTTGCATATTGGAAGCCCCACATCCAAACTTCATCCTCAACAATATTAAAAGGATGCTCATGGACCATAATAATAGTGGCAATTATTTCCTTCATCTTCTCATTAGAGTACCTAATACCCGGACTCACAAATGGATTTGTTCCAGTTGAAGGTTGAAATAGAATGATTTGTTGCTTCTTGTGTCTCTGCATGTCTCCTTAGATGACTAGTGCTATATCCCTTCCCACTAATAGATAGTTTTTGCTTATAATATTTGCAGGCAACTTTCTTCACACTTCTAGTAACTTCAACTTCATCAAAATCATTCCAAACAGTTGATGTTTTCAGCCTCTTCTTCTTAATGACACAATCCTTATCCTCTTGATCACGGTGACTTGAATCTGTTGCTACACTTCTTTCATTGTTGCCATCAAGTTGACTTGAAACTGTTGGTGCACTTTGATTAGTGTCAATGTCATTAACAGGTCCAGGAGTAGATGAAATAATTTCATTAGTCTCAAATGGAGAAGACATCTTGTTAACTTGTTTCATCATATGTTAATTAAATTATAGCTGAATAGTTCCAAATAGGCAATAATATTAAAAGTAACAAATATAATTTTTCATGATTAGCCAAAGAAATTGAATGAAAATTATTGGAAAAAAATAATTTACCATAAAAGAATTTCATGAATCTGGTTGATGACGAATTTTTTAATCAACAGGGATAGAGAATGAAGTTATAGAAAAGCTAAACAGGGCTATTAGCATATAAGGATGAAGCCTACTTATTAAAACGAAAGGCTACAGTTAAAAAAAACTAATTTCATACTTCCATAAAAGCTAGAGGCATTCAAAATGTTGAATTTTAATTCTTGGTTATACTATAGATGTTGCTAGTAGGATTACTACCATTTTATCTTTTATGACCAAAGTTGTTATATTCCCCCTCTTTATGGATGCAATTTGGCATATGCTGTTATTCCCCAGCTTGGGCATAGTTGTAGAATGTTGCAGGAGATATTAATTCAGGATAAGATGATCTGTAAATCAATATGATATCTTTCAAAATTTTTCACTCAGAATATTAACTGATCTATTCCATACTAGAGCACTTTGGAAACTAATGCTTAGTGATTTGTTGATGATCAGGTCCTTCTGATTTTTTGTTTTATTATCTATTCACTATTCTCCATTCAAAGAACATCTTTCCATTAATTTTATTTATTTGGTTTACAATTTTTCATTAATTTTTTTTAACTTTCTTCCCAATTCCTATCTAATATTCCACATGGGCATAGAAGAAAGTTTCTGAACTTTTATTTACTCCCTCTCATTCTTTGAAAAATTTAGAAGAGAAATTAATTGTATTCAGAAAAGCTTTGTCTTCGGAGTTTATAAACCAAAAATAATATGCTTACCAAAATGGCAAAATAAAAAGTTAAGAACAAAGAAGGGAAACCATGAAATCAAAAGGTTAAAATAAACATGAAAAAAAAATCAAGGGGTCTTTGGAATCGTTAAAAAGTTGTGAAATTTAAGGATTTTTGTAATGAGGATTTTTGTTTTATTTGTGACTGGGGAACTGGTGAGACCCCTAGGCGATCAACTAGGATTAGTGAGAAGGCCAAATCAACTCCACCAGCAGATAGTTAGCCTCCAAAGAAATGAGCTCGAAAATCATCAGGATCAAAGAAGGATAACAAAGAGATTGAACCTACTTCAGAGGAAGGCAAAGCAAAGTCTGCCACTGAAGAACCCAAGCCTAAAGAGGATGATGCAGAAGCTAATGAAGGGAATGATAATTATGGAGAGAAGCAACTTCAAAATGGAGATAAAACTCAACAAATTGAACAAACCAAGAAACTAGATGAAGATCTGAACTACTTTTGTGACAAAACCAAAAAACAAGAGCATCCTTGACCCACTGAACCAGATCAGGTGTTCTTGTTGTTCCTTAAGTATTATAGATACAATCAAAGTGTGGTGGCAAAACAATATCTGGATAGAGACATACCTGGACGATGGAGCAGCAACGTCACTGGTTGGAAGGTGAAGCTGCAACATTGCGGGCTGGACGGAGACGACGTCGTGTGTTGCAACTGGAGGGCTCCAGTGGTGGACAAAGGCGGCGGCGTGCGTCACGGCTGGCGGTCTGGGTCACAGCCTCACGTCACTGCTGGACAGCGCAGGAAGGCAGCCTTCTTACTTCTATTCTAGATCTAGTCTGATTATGAGTTGAGAATAAATACTACTAACTAAGGTTTTACTTTCTATTTTTATTAAAATTTAATTAAAAAATATTAATATATTATAATAAATTAATAATTATAATTATCATAATAATATATAATTAAACATGTTGGCTTGTCAGGCCTAACAGGCTTGTTAGATTGCCTGAAGTCCGCCTATTTAACTAAACAGGCTTTTAAAAAAGTCTTGACCTGACTTATTTAATAGACAGGCCAGGCTTCAAACAGGCCAGGCCACAGGCCCTTGACGGGCAGTCTGACCTATTTCCACCCTTACTCATCATCCTAAACCAATCCTAATCCCACTTTAACTCAAACTGTTCACCCTAATCTCTCCTACAAAATCCACAACTCGTACATAGAAAAGGGGAACCTGACTTTAATCTTGCTTAATATCTTCTTAGCTTACACACTCAGCTTTAACATTTTTTTCATTCCCGTAGCCTTCCTTCAATACCACTTCACCACTTTCATCTACTCCTTCCATCATCTTCCTCAACCTCCAACCTTCTGCCATTACCATTCTCCAAGCTTCACATTCTCACCATAACCATCCTCTATTTTCTTCTCTTCCAACCATGAGACCACCACAAATGCTTGACCACCCAACAACCTTGTGTCTTCAAGCCAAACCCCTAAACCATTATCTTCTCCATAACCATTCAAACAACAACACAACCTTCACACAAAAACCATACTCACCAGATTCGGAACCTGACGCCGCCAGGCACCGCGACACCCAGCTCGTAAGACCCGCAAACCGTGACGATCTGGAGCCGCGTAGACCAAAATTGCGCCGCACCGGAATCGTATTGTCCATCGTCGCACTCGAGCTGTCGAACCCGATCCGGTGAACATCTGCTCATCCTCGTCGAAATCCTCTGCGCCACCTAGCGATTCACTTCTGCACGTCTTCCTCGCCACCCGCGAGTCGTCAGTTTTGTCATGCCGGAAAATCGTAGATCTATAATGACCGAACAGGATCTGTCCTGATTCAACATCCCGACACTGGCACTCCAAGCACCAGACGCCGCAGAATGCACCACGATCCGTGACTGTCGAACTCACGCTGATCTGCTGGTAGCCACTGGCATTCGTCTTCTTCCTTAGTTGCTTTCCTGCAACTTTTCAAAAAAAAAAAAAATAGACCCTTGGTTTTCATTTTCGTAAGCCCCTCCATTTGGATTTTTTTGTTTTTTTTTTTAATTCCTATTAGTAAAATGTAAGGTTATTGGGCCTAAAAAAAAAGCAGAAAAAGGAAACGAACAAAAAAATGATAAAATATAAAACAAATTTTTTAGAAGAATGAAACAGGATTAACCGAGTTGTGACAGCTTGTTAATCTTGTAACTATTTTGGATCATCTGAGTTGTGACAACCTAATGATTCGAATTATTTAAAAATAAATAAATTACTATTTAATAAAGACTCAAATTTCATATATGTATTTATTTTTTGTTAGATAATTTTATAAAACAAAATCTTATTTAATAGTAATAAATTCAATAATCAGTGGGTGACGTCTCTAGCGTGATGCGAGTTTCACCTATTCAAACCTTAATTTGATTAACAAAGTCGCGACGACCTGTTAATTTAAATTTTTATAAAAATAAAAAATTAAATTTTTTCTTTAAATAAAATCAACTAACTCACACATATTTTATATAGAACTACGTGACTTTGAGTTCTTCATTGCACTGAGGGTACGTAGGAGCAGAATCTTTATTCTGTCAAGCCAAATTTTAAATTTTCACAAATTATTTGTTTTTTTTTTTTTTTTTTTAAAAAGGTAAAACAAATATATTATGAGATTATTAAATTTTTGCATAACTAATTTAGGATAACTATTTTTAAAATAGATGTATTAAGGGTACTGTGGGGTTAAGTCTCCACCTTTCCCTATGCATAACCGACTCTCAAATCCAATCCAGTTCTAAAGACCATTTTTTGAAAAGGGTTTTCCAATTTTTCTTATTTTAAATAAAATTGGTGGCGACTCCTAACTAATTTATTTTGTTCGCCACTCCCGCCGCGATCACGGTCGCGATAGATGGCGACTCCACTGGGTAATTTTGAGAGTTAAGCCTATACAAGTAGGTTATGCAAATATTGTGATCTCTATATGTTTGTTTTACCCTTTTTTTCTTTTCTTTTTTTTACTTATTAGATTTTTTATTTATATTTTTTTATGTAAACCTTAGGGCAGAAAACTTTTAGAGTTTGCTTTGTTTTGCAGAATGCGGGTAGTCTTTAGGAGAGTCAAGGTTTGTATGTTCCCTATACTCACCGCACTTACACGTTTATCACACACATCTGAGTGCGGCCCTATACTCGAGTCTCAGTGAAGCTTAAGCTAAGAAGAGGTTGCGTAGTGGTAGCCATTTGGGATGTATATCCTATTTGGTTATTACGAAAACCTCATTTAGAGTGCGCCTTTTTCATGAATGTCCCACACCTAATGGTTTACCCACTATTTCGTGGTCAACATTCTGAAATAGGACTTAGTTTTAGAGACCTTTAGAATAGAAAGGCCACCAAATAAGATTTATCACGAATCAGAAAGACTCATAAATTCTTACGATAGAATATCTCCTTTTAAGGCAACCCCGTAGGACATGAAGGGAGCATACTTCTTCTTTATCTAATTATCCATCCTTTTGTCATGACATTCATAGCATTCAAAAATATATTTAAAAAAATCATGCATTTTTATGGCATCCTTAAAAAAAATCATGCATTTTCATGACATTCTTAGTATTCTAAAAAATAAAAAAATAAATTATGCATTTTCATGGCATCCATAGCATTCTAAAAAAAAATTATTCATTTTCATGGCATACATTTTCCCGGCACTCCTAGCATTAACAAAAAAAAAGAGAAAAAAATATTTTCATTTTATTTCATCTTATGCATCTCATGAAGCTCATTCATTTCATCTCATTATTTTTGTTTAGTGTTACCATGTTAGCACTATTGCGCAATCAAAGAAAGAAGAGACCAATCAAACTCAAGTTTACAACACAAGGGCTCAAACAAAACTTGCAGCAATGACAGCTGAGAATGAAGGAAGAAATCTGAATATAGAAGTAGATGAGATGAAAGAGTCTAAAAAAAGAATGGAGGAAATGTTGTCAACCATGAGGGAGACCCTCTCCTTGATTGGGGCAGCCAGGGGTATAGAAGTAACTGGAGCACATTCACACCCTCCAAATATCACTGTCATGGGAACAAATCCTAGGGTCACCACTAAAATGCCTTTTGTAGGAGCAATCTCAAATACTGTATCGGTAGTGATTCCTATCAGAAAAGGGTATCATTCATTGAAACTCGAAATGAGGTTCATGGTAACACCGAGTGGGAACTACCACATATGTCCATCTCGATGCCGACTGGATTTCCTGCTATTACTAGTCATGCAACTGTTCAGAATGATAAGATGAAAGAAAAGTAGATGGAAAAGATGGAGGAGCAAATCAATGCGATCAAAGGTCCTAGCACCTATGGTCCCCTTGGGAAAGAAGAGTTGTGCCCTACTACTAACATCATCATCTCCAAGGACTTTAAGATCCCGGAATTTGACAAGTATGATGGGAGCTCCAATCTTTTTTTCCATCTAAAAACTTACATTACCAAAATATCCATCTGGTCAAAGGACTGGAAGTTCCTCATCAGTTTCTTTCATGGAAGTTTGACTAGGCCTGCATTGGAATGGTGTATCCAACAAGACCTTTCGAAAATCTCTTCTTGGGATGAATGTGCAAATTTGTTTATGGGACAATATCGGTTTAATCTGGATACAGCTCCAACCTGGGAATAGTTGGGAACACTACAGAAGAAAAATGAGGAGATATTCAAGCAGTATGCCTAGAGATGGAGAGCTCTCACAGCACAAGTGCAACCACCATTGACTCTGACAGAAATATTCTTATACTTCTTAAGTACCTTAGGAGCTCCCTACACTAGGACAATGGCAGGCGCTGCGTATCGAGACTTTGCTGATTTAATTGCTGCCGAAGAGAGGATTGAAATTCTGATAAAGGCTGAAAAATTGCCAACTGATAATAATGAAAATGGTTTCAAGAAGGAGTTTCCTCCTAAGAAAAGAGAGCCAGAGGTGAGCTACGTGCAAAGCCAATAACCTTCACAAGCCTGCTACCCACCATCTTACCCTGCCTACCGAACCTCTCCATATAACCTAAATATTTACCATTCTCATCAAATATCTGCACCTTCTTATTTACCTGGCCTAACCGCCCATCCCATGAATACACCTCAAATCCCACAACTCTAAATTAATAATGTTCCCATACCCCAACCATATCACCCAATCTATACCCAATACCCATCTCCACTTTCACAAAACTTCCCAAATCACCCACAACCTCAGTCAAACTTTCAAAATCAAGGCCGCTCTCACCCCCGAAACCTACTCCATTTTCCAAAACTATCTATTTCAAATACAAATTTATTCCAAAGGTTGTTTGATACTCACCTCATCTCAAGAAATCCTATAGGTCCTTTTGACCCACAATTCCCAAAGTGGCATAACCCAAATTTAACTTGCAAATACCACATAGATATCCCAGGACACTCAATTGAAGATTGTGAATTTTTCAAGACTGCAGTAAGGAAGCTAATTGCTTATGGGAAGCTTGGCATTGAAGAAGTAGTTGGACCTAGTATTGTTAATAACTCTTGAAGTGATAATTAGTGATATTGGACTCATGTTAACTTTCTTGAAACATTAATGTAATGAATTTGCATTGGTACCTTGTTTCCTTTCATTTTCACCACTTTGTCTTTCTTTAAAGTGTCTTCCTTGGTAATTCTTAGTTAGTAGTTGTCAATATGGTCCGCGTGTGTAAGTGTTTTTACAAAAGAAAAAGAAAAAAAATCAAAAAGAAAAAAATGAAAATATAAGTAATCATTCGGTGTGCACTATCTTAGTCTCAAAATTAAAGTTTTGGAAATAAATAATCATGATTTGTAAGTGAAGATTAGCTATTTTTCTCTATCTTTTACAAAATTTCATCATTTTTATCCTTTGTTACCCCTTTTGAGCTTGAAATTTTCTTCAATAAACTTTGGACAAAGATCACTCCTACATTATAGGATAACACAAAACAAAAGTTGATTGTCATGATGAATGTTCTGAAGCATAATGAAGAAAGAAGAAAAGGTGAAAGGGCCAAAAATAAAAAATGATGAAATAAAATGGGGAAGAAACAGAGAATAATAAGAGAAAAATGTGTAGAAAAGCAGTTAATGAAGTTTAATTTTGAACAAAGATCCTTAGTCCTATTCAACCCTTAAACACTTGTTTGAGCCTTATATCTTTCCTTTCATAACCCTTAGCCTTGGCCACGTTACAAGCCTCAAAAAGTCCATTCTGATCAATAAAGGGTTGTGGTCATTTTCATTAACTTTAATTTTGAGACAAAGGTTACGCTCATCCAAGTATTTAGTTCATTACTCCTAAAAAAATGAAAATGAAAAAAAAAGAGACTTATACCAGGGAAAGTTTCTAACCTGTTCGAGCTGGTCATACACCAAAACATTCTTTCCCTAGTTCAATTTAATCTATACTGGGGCAAATCTTTTAGTCATTAGGATGAGTTCCTACCCTATTCATTTCTGTCCTAGACTGAATTTTTTTTTCTTTGGTTTAATTTGGCCCTACACTAGGATAAGTTTATACCCTATTCGACTCGGCTCTAAACTGGGACAATTTCTCTTTTCCTAGGTTCCATTTAACCTACATTGAGGCAAATCTTTTAGTCACTAGGACGAGTCTCGGTCCTACTCAATTCAATCATAGACTGGAGCAAATTTCTCTTTAGTTCAATTTGACTTGATCTTTGTCCATAATGTCAAGATCGTTCTTATGAAGAGCAAACCAATTCATATCAGGTTAACACCTCTTTCAATCTCATACCATCGTTTGTGTCTTTTCCCTTTTTGTGTAGTCAAACTTCCAAGACCAATATGAAAGTTGTTCATTAGTAAATTTCTTTTCTATTGTACTTTCAAATCCATGTTTGTCTATTACGTAATGCTTCAGGTAAGTGAACATGAGTGCAACATTATGATTTGACCATCTAATGACAATATCTGAATGAACAATTTAGATCAAAGAGAACTTGAAAATTCTAATTGAAGGATAATGTTATCTCAAGGGATAATTCAGAAATAAGAGGTACTCAAGAAAAAAGAGATGAAAGTGAGAATTTTGAAGGAAAGTCAGAAAGTAAGCATGAAAGCAGATTAATTGCATAAGTTTTTTCGAGGAAGCGCATGTTTTAAGGAAATCCCAATTCTACTAAGAGACCTTTCAAAGATACATTTATTTGTCTCTTTAGAAAATCCCAAGTCCTTGGCTTGATGAAATTCCAGGCCCATGGCCTGATGAGATGAAAAAAAATTCCAAGTCCTTGACTTGATGGATTTCACAAAATTTCGGGTCCATGGCTTGATGATGGTGTCAAAAAAAATTCCAAGTCTTTGCTTAATGGCTTTACAACTTTCCAAGTCTGTGATTTGATGAGGTGTCAAAAAAAAAAAGAATGAAGAAAAGACAGAAAGAAAAAGAAGAAGAAAGGAAATGAGGTCAAGAGGATTTCCAAACGAGTCGAAGGGTTTGATGAAGAAAAAACACGTGAACGAAGGTTTGATTGGTCAAAGCTCTCCAAGGTTAGCGTTCTTTCAAATGTTTTTAAAATACATCATCTTGCATTTTCAAGGCATTAAAATAAAATTTAAAAAAAAAAAGAAAAGAGGAAAAAAAGGAAGAAAAAAATCTTTTTGGGACGCAGTAACCCATTGTCTTTTAAATTTTGGGACACAGTAGCCCATTGTCTTTTAAATTTTGGGACGCAGTAGCCCATTGTCTTTATTGTCTTTTAAATTTCGGGACGCAGTAGCTCATTATCTTTAAAATTCGAGACGCAATAACCCATTGTCTTTTAAATTTCGGGACGCAGTAACCCACTGTCTTTTAAATTTCGGGACACAGTAGCCCGCTGTATTTTAAATTTTGGGACGCAGTAGCCCGCTGTCTTTTAAATTTCAGGACGCAGTAGCCCGCTGTATTTTAAATTTTGGGACACAGTAGCCCGCTGTCTTTTAAATTTTGGGACGTAGTAGCTCGCTGTCTTTTAAATTTTGGGACGTAATAGCCTGCTGTTTTTTAAATTTTGAGACACAGTAGCCCATTTTGTCTTTTAAATTTCGGGATGCAGTAGCATGATGTTTTTTAAATTTTGGGACGCAGTAGCCCATTGTCTTTTAATTTTTAGGACGCAAATGCCCAATATTTTTTTTACTTTTGGGATGCAGATGCCTATTGTCTTTTAATTTTTGAGACGCAGTAGCCCGTTGTCTTTCTCCATTTATCTTTGAGCGCATCTGTAATGCCCCTTTTTCTATAAGTAGCCGCGAAGAAGGGACGTTGCACCATTATTAAGCGAAACATAAAACGAGGTAAATCAAACCTTTGCGTGAAATAATAATTGTTTTTAAAACTCGTAGTCCCGATTCATTTTATGGTTATTTAGTTTCCTTTATAAATATCACTATGTATATTTTTTTTTGGTTAAAATTATAAATCATTACCGAGTAACGTTAAGAGAGTCAAGTTAAAATCCGTCACGTGTAGAGATCTTAAATGATGTAGTTACAATAAATAAATTTTGACAACGTAAAATGAAACATACATAACATATATATGTTTAAGAGCCTGTTTAATTACATTTCCAAAATGTACAAAAAACAAAATATGTACCCACCCAAAGATATACAGATATACCCCAGCATGTACAGTGAAACGTCAGGCTTCTCAAAAAGATAAACGGTTAGCCATCAATAGCTACCAATAGTATCAGCTCCTATGATTGATGAGAAGGGACCGTAGCGGGGTCCTCCTCGGGGTCCTCTTCGTCTGAGGAAACATCCATCGAAGTGACAGAGCAACGAGCAGGAGTCCGAACAGTGGACAAAAAGGAGTCATCACGTGGGGTGTAGTACATATCAGCCCATATGTCCCTAACGGGCATGTAAAACTCCAACCAGACAAAAGCATGAAAATAAAAAATGGAGGCATCATAACGACCCCATGCAAGGGACACCGTCAGCTCCCCATGATATACACAGCGATTTGTCTGCACGTTAATGTGCCAACAATCAGGACCTCCGTGAAAGTTGATCCGCACGTAGCCAAAGAACCCACGGGGGCGCTACGACATCCTCGATCAGCTTCAGTCTTAGTCTGGCCAGAAGCCTGGAAACTCAGAAGCTTCTTTATCTTCTTCACGAACGTCTTCTCAGAGGTACGCAATCCGACAGAATACACAAATAGAGAGAGTACAGAAAGAGGTAAGACACCCAGCTTTCAATACCAAAATGGCTGCAAGAAAATTAAACGGCGCTGGACGCCCACATAAAGCACAATTCATAAATCCAAGTACAATAATAATAATTGGAAAGTAGCAATAAAGTAATACAATAATGAATCACCATAAGCATTATCCATAATAGGTAAACAACATCATCATTCCCAAGAATCAAATAATTATTGCAACTATAATAGCGAATATATTTTACAATTATAAATGCTCATGCCCAATGAACCTTGTGACTGACAACCCACAATACTAAGGGTACCAAAAATTCCTACTCCATGGAGCTAGACAATACATTTTCAGAGTGAATGATCAAGGAGTCATGTCAGTGTATCGTTAGCCTTAAAAATAGTGTGCTCATCTCATAAAAACATTTGCTCAAAATGGCTCACACATGGCACCTCAATAGTTGATCGCGATATAGGACAGTGTCTTAGTCAGGATCGTCGGTGTGTCGCATTGGTCTATCCCACGACCCCAGTGAAGCTACCACTGTCTATTGTGAGACACCCACACCCCGACGCCCCCAGGGTCAACAACATATGACACCTACGCTTAGTCTACTCGCACCCGCACAAAGGTGTTATTAAAACTCCTAGGCACACATAGCTTTTTCAACAATGTCCAATGGACAACACATATGCATGACAACACAATGTCTAATCATGTATGTTCATCAATGATGCATTCATCATAGCGTATCACAGTCACATATATATTCATTTTCAATATTAACATGTCATAATTTCATCAAGAACTTGGTCCTACATAGGATCTCACAATTAAGATTAACCATTCTCAGTATCAACACATATGCATGTTCATCATTTCATACATACCAAAATTTCGATGTTATGGATTCCAAAAATTTCACTTTCAAGATCATTTCCCCATTATTGGTTTGGATATACAATCCTATCATATTTAAGTGAAATAAAGTCCCTAAATCTAGGGTTTAAGATTTATGTTTGAGTTATAAGGGATAAGGAACCATATTTCCATCATTTTCAGCTCAAAATCTCATTTTAAGACCATGGTAATCGATTACATATCTCTGGTAATCAATTACCAGCTCAACAGAACCTCTGTAATCGATTACAGAATGAATGTAATCGATTACATAGCTTCCCAGAACAAGATTTGTAACTCCAGGGACTTGGTAATCGATTACATAACTCTGGTAATCGATTATCAGCTAAACAAAACCTCCGTAATCGATTACAGACAGTGTGTAATCGATACGTGATTCTCAGAATCACGATTTTGTAATTCCAGAGGCTTGGTAATCGATTACACATCCCTAGTAATCGATTACAAGCTAGACAGAATCTTCGTAATCGATTACATACAGGATGTAATCGATTACGTGATTCCCAGAATCACGGTTTTGTAACTCCAAGGGCTTGGTAATCGATTACAGCCTTTGTGTAATCGATTACCACGCATAAACTTGCAGAAAAATGATCTTTAAGTCATCTAAACTCAAACCAAATCAATCCATGACATTTCCAACATCATATTAACTCAAACATGCATCCAAAATCATATAAAGAAAATCAATAACTCATACAAATCTAACAAAATACACTATCATAAAAACAATATAACAAAGAGGGAAATCCATACATGGATTCAACAATCAACAACAACCCACACAAGACGTTTCCTTACTACCAAGATTGGTTGAAGAGGATCATCTCCCTCTTACCTAAATGAAGACAACACAATGGTGCTACTCCTTTTTGCTCTTTGATTTTCGTTCTTCCCCTTCAAGAGAACACCAAAGTGAGTGACTTCCACATTGTACACTCAAACTATGGAAATGTGAGTTCTTGGTTACATAGGTGACCAAGGAAAACAAAAATGAGAAGAAAATAGAAGAAAGTTGAAGATTTTACCTCAAAGCTCAAAGCTTTAGCTTCAATGATGGATGATGGAAGAAGAAGAAGAAGAACCAAAGGATGACCACCAAGGAGGATGGTCTTGGAATGGTGTAATAAAGCTAGAAATGTGATGGTGAAGCAAACTATGGAGATTGCCTCCAGGAAATGGGTGTACGGTGGAGGAGGAAGAAGAAGAGAGAAATGAAGGAGAGAAAATGTGATAAGTGTATTTGGTGTTTAGAAATGTGAGAATAAGGTAATAAAGTGGGAATGTGAATATTTAGGCTCCCAAATGGCCTATGCCGTGAAGAAGAGTGGAGAGGGAAGAGAGAGAGAATGTATTAATAAGGAAACTTCTTGGAAGCTTCCTATAATGGGTTTTGAATTAACTTTATCTTTATTTTGTAAATAAAGTTAAAGAATGTGACACAGAGTAGAATTTGGATAATGTGGTAAGATTTTTATTACATGCTATTATCCAATGGATAATAGTTACAGTTGACAGAAGTCAGTATTAATTAATCTGACAAATGAAATTTACACAGCGTTCTGTCATTCGTCTGTTGAATTTCTCTCGAAAAATATAAAACCTCGTAAATTATGTCCAACTTCGGGTTTAGTAAGATCTCCCGTCGACGTTTCCACAGATCAAGGTTCTCAGGGAAAAATATCTCATTTTTCCAGCTCCGCTCAATTTACACGTAGAACGAAGAATAATATTAAAATATTCTGCGTTCTCAGAAAAAATCCAGAAAATCACTAGATCTGGAACCCGACGCCGCCAGGCACCGCGACACCCAGCCCGCAAGACCAGCAAACCGTGACGATCCGGAGCTGCGTAGACTAGAATCGCGCCGCACCGAAACCACATCATCCGTCGCCACACTCGAGCTGTCGAACCCGATCCGGTGAACCGCTATTCATCCTCATCGAAATCCTCTACGCCGCCTAGCGACTCATTTCCGCACGTCGTCCTCGCCACCCGCGAGCCGTCAGTTTTGTCACGCTGGAAAATCGTAGATCTGCACTAACCGAACAGGATCTGTCCCGATCTGCCATCCCGACACTGGCACTCCAGGCACCAGATGCCGCCGAATGCACCGTGTTCCGTGACTACCAAACTCACGCCGATCTGCCGGTAGCCATCGGCATTCGTCTTCTTCCTTGGTTGCTTTCCTGCAACTTTTCAAAAAAGAAATAGACCCTTGGTTTTCATTTTCGTAAGCCCCCCTATTTGGATTTTTTTTTAATTCCTGTTAGTAAAATGTAAGGTTATTGGGCCTAAAAAAAGCAGAAAAAGGAAACGAACAAAAAAATGATAAAATATAAAACAAATCTTTTAGAAGAATGAAACAGGATTAATCGAGTTACGACAGCTTATTAATCTTGTAACTATTTTGGATCATCTGAGTTGTGACAACCTAATGATTCGAATTATTTTAAAAAAATAAATTACTATTTAATAAAGACTCAAATTTCATATTTGTATTTGTTTTTTGTTAGATAATTTTATAAAAAAAACTTATTTAATAGTAATAAATTCAATAATCAGTGGGTGGCGTCTCTAGCGTGACGCTAGCTTCACCTATTCAAACCTTAATTTGATTAACAGAGTCACGACGACCTGTTAATTCAAAATTTTATAAAAATAAAAAAATAAATCTTTTCTTTAAATAAAATCAACTAACTCACACATATTTTATATAGAACTACGTGACTTTGAGTTTCTCATTGCACCTGAGGGTATGTAGGGGCAGAATCTTTATTCTGTCAAGCCAAATTTTAAATTTTCACAAATTATTTATTTTCTTTTAATTTTTTTAAAAAGGTAAAACAAATATATTATGATATTATTAAGTTTTTGCATAACTAATTTAGGGTAATCATTTTTGAAATAGATGTATTAGAGGTGCTGTGGGATTAAGTCTCCACCATTCTCTATGCATAATTGACTCCCGAATCCAATCTGGTTCCAAAGACCATTTTTTGAAAAGGATTTTTTAATTTTTTCTATTTTAAATAAAATTAGTGGCGACTCCTAACTAATTTATTTTATTCGCCGCTCTCGCCGCGATCACGATCGCAACAATTACAATTTAAATAATTAAACTTAAAATTAAATTAAATTAAGCTCAAATCTAATTAAATTTAATTAGTTTTTACATGTATATACAATTAAAATTAAAAAGAACTTCAATTAACTTGTGTATAACATTCAAAGAAAGAGTTTCATTTATAAATCAAATCAATTTTCAAAATACTTGTTCTAAACATACTCAAAATGAATTAACTTAAGCATATTTATGATTATATTATATATTTCTTACATATTTTTAAACGGAAAATGATAAATTTTGTTAATGATTCAATAATATTTTATGTTATATGTTTTATTCAACTAGATGTACAGTAAAGTAACTCACCAATATTATTTTTTTTCGCTACATACCAAAATCTATATTTTAATTGTAATACGTGGCATGTCAAGCAACAATTGCAGGTTTCTTTGAGACAGGCACGTGGTGGACGGCATCTATCTATCTTCTACCTTCTCTACGGTCCAAACTCCAAACTACCAACCAACCAAGGAGAATTTTAATATAGATTATTTTTAAGTAATTTATGAATAAATCAAGTATAAATTAGTTATTAATTTATTATTAAAATAATTTAATAATTAAGATTAAAAAATTAAATTTAATTAATAATATTTAAATTTACACAAAAATTAAGTTAAATTATTATTTTTTATAAATAACTATAAATATAAAAAAATTATAAATTTTAATTAATAATTTTTATATATTTCTAAATCTATATATACTATTAAATTTAAAAAAATAATTCATGTATAAATTCAAACAAAATAGGTCATAATAACTTTTTCCTCCAGACAACCTTGAGAGTAATGGCCCTGCCCTCCATCACCAAAATGGCTAATGTTATGACTTTGTTAACAAACTCCAAAAGGAATCCCATCACTTTCCTTTTTCAAAAGTAGCGACTGAATAAAGTTTCTTGTCAGCCTTAGAAATTAGAAATAAAACTCGTATCTATATCAAAAGAAAAATATCAAAATTCAGGTGTCTTTTAAGATGTGGTGTCGTTTAAGATGTATCCTTTGAATCAGGGTCTATTCAATGCATACAGTAAACAACCTGTCATTATAGTTTTTTCTTCCTCTTCTTCAATTACCACACCAGACATCATTGACGGCTGGTTTCCAACCCCAGTCACTCACATCGATCACCACCACGTTCTACCTTGTCACTCACACCAACGTCAAAAACTTCAACCACTAGAATACTCAACCACTCAAATTGCGTGCGACCCTAGCCACTCACGTCGGTGCCCAAAAATCTCAACTGCCAAAATGTTCAACCACCCAAATCTCTACGCCTTTGCCAACCACGACTATTACCTTCACCAATCGCGTGCGACCCAAGCCATACCATTTCAACCAAACCCTAAACCACCCAACTACAACCACCACAGACCCTAGCCATCGTGAACCTAGCATTGCCTCTTGTTCCGTCGCCTGAAACCCGTTGTGCACTAAGACACATCTGATGGTTGACGATGGTGCTATGCAAATCATGGGGTGTGAATTTGGGCAGCGTTCATGGCCCGCGATTGGTACACGATTGCAGCCATAGTTGGGGTTGTGATCATCCAGCACGGCATCAACATCGATGCACGATGGAGGAACCGTGGGGTGGTTCTGGTAAGGCGTAATGGTGGCTGCCAATTCTGGTGACGAATGACGGCTCCGATGGCTTGGACATGGTGTTTGATGTCACATTTGGATTAACCTACTACCTAATGAGCATGTAATCAATCTACACCTTTCATCTACTTTTGTATTGATCTAATGACCTACAATTGTTGGATTATCAATGGACCCAAACTCATTGGGTCTATCTTAAACGGCACCCAAAATTCATACCTACCCATGACTCCATTCACTTCATATCATTATTGTCGAAAAAATTCTAGTTTTGTTGTTTTTTTGTAACACTGGAAAAATGACAACCATCTTATGGACTCCAAAATATAAATAAATAAAGAGTAATCCTATATTCTCTTACAAGTTTCTCGTAATAATATTTCTAATACTAAATGAAGAAAATTTTAAATAAAAAAATAAATGCATATAATGTCTTGAAAATATAAAAAGTATTTAATACTTTCTTCATTTAATAATTAAAAAGATTAGTAAAAAAATTAGATAAGAGGATAAAACATTTCTCATAAATAAAATCTTTAAAATTAAATTATAAGACTTACAATATTAGATATTTGTTAGTCTGATATAAGATAATAATTTATCACTCCCACATTCATCATCATTTGGTAGAATGTTAGACTGTCGCTATAAAAATAATTTTTATATTCTTATATTAAATAGTGTATATATTTTTTTTATACCTCATCTTTTATTATTTATTATACATATTTTTTATTAATTTTTTTTATTCAATCATATTCATTGAAAATAGTGTGAATAGTATCTACACATTTTTTAGGGGTGTAGAATAATTATTTTCCTTATAAAAATGCATAATAACATCTTAAGAGAATCTTTATTTATTATATATGTATTTTTAATCAAATGGCAGATTTTTTTTTTAATATAATGGCCAATGTTTTTAAAATTAGTTTGACCGGTTCGGTCAAACCAGCGACTAGAACCTTTTTTTATCTTTGAAATGAAAAAAAAAAAAAAAGAAGAAGAAGATGAATAGCCTTTGCCGTATGATTTTATCTTTCAAGCCGGAAAACCGCTCATTCTCCAAAGTTCAAACCGACGCACGCTGATCTCTGTAGAATGAGAGAAACACAGAACGAGAGAACCAAAGAAGAAGGGACAATCTTAAATTTGGATTTGCATACTGTACTGCATTGGTAGACTTAAGAAGGATGAGTGCTCAAGCCTTTATCACATTAGGAATAAATGGTGATCAAGTGTGTGTTTGGATTACAGTTGGTAAATTTAAGTTTAGTTGAAAGTGTGTTTGCAAACTTAAGTTTAGGTAAAAGTGAATTTGCAGTAACATGATTTATGTTTGGGAACTTTTGTTTCAAAAGTGAGTTTGAGAAAATGAATGATAGTGAAAAATAAACTCCAACTGATAAAATTCATGCTTTTGATCAAACGTACGTTTGATGTTAAAAGTGTGTTGAAACAGTAAAATTTCACAAATAGCCAAACAAAAAGTTTGCTTCGTTCAAGAATTGAAAAGTACGTTGAAGCTCAAACGGATTTTGTAACTGGTTTCCAAACATACTACAAGTATCCTATCAAATGATAATACTTATAAAGTGAATAAGTAAATTTACATCAATTATTGATAAGTAATGTAAATCTATTTATTAATAATTGATATGAATTTATTTATTTATTTTTAAAAAAGTCTCTACTTTAAAAGATTCTCATCCATAAAGGACTGGACACAAAAATCTTAAAAAGTATTTATATTTTTAAATTCTACTCCTTAAGACTTAACTGAACACTTATTTGGTTATTTATCAATGGCTTTGAATTTTAATTTTTTATGCAAAGACTATTATTCTTAAAAAATAATAAAAATATCCATTTTTAAAACCCTTATTCAATTACTTATTAAATTATATTATTGTTAATAAAAATTATTCTTAATATAATGAATTTATATACATAATTATATTAATTTATTTTAAATATTATTATTATGTTATCTAGTTCAACCACCGATTTAACCAAGTAGAATCGATTAAACCATGATTCACTCTTCTTTTCAATTTAACGGTTTAATTGATTTTTAAAACATTGATAATAACATATATAGTTTTGCAAATTACACTGAGCAAAGCACCTTATCAATAAGTTGGCCCTAGTTTCTTTCTCTTTTTTCTCTTGATATGATCTTCCATTTCGTGAAAGTGCAAGAGCGAGGGGCTGTCATCCTTCTTTGGTGGTTATCCCATCGTATCCTCTTCTTTTATTTTGATGTGTTTTTTTAATAAATAGTTCAGATCTATTAGATCTTTAACATGCTTGTCCTGGTCTGCTTCTTTCAATAACATATCTTATTATTTTAGTTTTGTTTTAGTTGTCCCTTTTACAGACATTTTGGTTTTTTCTTATAGTTATTCCTATCTTGATAATTTTGCACATAAGGAAGATTTTTAAATCTATTTTGAGAGGATGTGTTATACTCTTCTAGTAGTATTTTTTGTGTTGATCTTTAATATAAAAGATGTTTAGATATTGAAAGTTTTGGGACAACGAGCAAAATTGCATATCCTTAGTTAGTTCATATGTAGAATGTATTTATTTGTTATTCTCTTTGAATTGATGTATATTTTGTTATTTGTAAGTGTTATTAAGTTTTTTTTTATTAATGAATCTTTTTTTCTTTCTCTCTTTTTTTTTTTTAAAGCACCTTTATCAATGTTTGTGCTCTTAATGGCATTTGTCAAATGGGTCAGATTCGTTAAGATGACGCAGGGCATGATTTATATTTTTAGACCGAATTAACACGTTTTGGCCCACGGGCTAATAACACGTTTTGTTTCTTCTTTTTTTTTTTTTTTCTCAATAAACATGTTTAATTTCATTTTATTCTTTTTTTTATTGTTTTGAATATGTGGATTGAACTAATCAATCCGTTAGGCTTACTAATCCGTCTTAAACTACGTTAGGTTCTCAACACGTCGGTCCGTTTTGACAATAATATTATCATTCTACTGTCTTCACCCTTGCTGTAAAGGAGATTCCAATGCAAAGTATATTATCTGGCACTTTTGTTAAATTTCTACTTATGCAAGTAGTTTAAATCCCCCATTGTTATCTCTTAAACGAGCTCTTGAGCTCTAAGCCACATACATAATATCATTTGAGAAACAAATGTAATCGGCCAGGTTGAGAAAAAAATAATATGACTAGATAAGTTGCTTTGGGTTACGTGATTGGGTTGATAATTATTTTTAAAAGATTCATCAAAATAATGTAGTTTAATAATTTTAAAACATAATTAAAAAATTCAATAGGATGTCCAACAATATTCAAGTAGATACTATTAGCAGAGTCTTAATTGCTACTACCTTCACTATTCTGAGATTGCCACTCAGTCATCCACTTTTCATACTCTTTATAAAAAGTAATTATAAAACACTTGTACTTGAAACTTGATGTAATGCTAACTTATGCTTATCACAATATTTGCTGCTTCCGAAGTGATATACTTTTCTGAATCATCCTTGGCTCTGTGCAGCCACTTGTAGACCTCAAAAAAGCTTAGCTCCTTGGACATCTGATTCGCTTGAAAAGACAAAAAACAAGTATAAGTCATCTGCTTATAGACTTATTCAATATAAATCATGGATTATTAACTTAGAGAATTACAGTATATCAAAGAAATAAAGCATGAAGGAAATAAAGCAAGTGCTATGCAACACTAAAGAAATAAAGCAATTTTAAGTCTATTTCAATAACCAAACATTCAAAACAGAAGTAGGATAGCATGAAGAAGCATGTTATACTCATATATAGCACATGCCAATCTCTATACAGCATCATAAAAATTCATGCTAGCATCTAAAAGTAAATTAAATGCAGAATACAATAATTTGATAGTATATGGAATAATTATAAGGATTTAACATCACTCACCATTCTTCTACAGTGCTCTGTTGCAGATATGGATCCTCTGCTGTGAACATTTAGACCCTCTTTTTATTGTCTATTTCAACTGTTTCTCATAGACATTACTTGTCAGGCTGGATCACTCTATTTAGCCCACAATCGCTCCCTAGCATCTAGATGAATCCCTTCACCCTTATTCTTTTTATCACGTACCTTGAATAGATTATTTGTTAGTGCACTAGATCCCTTAGTTTCAAATATCCTTCTGATCATATCACTGTCTTCAGGTAACCACTTGTATTTTGCCTATATTAATGATAGTATTAATTAATGAAATACAATATTTTTAAATTAATAACAGATTAATAATAAGACTTAAAAGGATATTACCCCAAAATCTTTAAACCACAAATCATGCATAGTGTCGGATCACTTCATCCAACTTGTCCAAGGCTCTTCATATTTCTTTTTGAAAATGAAAGTTATATCATGTTATATCGTGAGTCATTCCAACGTCGGGGTAAAACCTGTAATATATATATATATATATATAACTATTCTTTTTTAATTAATGTTCATAATTGGAATAACTTATTCTTGTTTGTTGGATGGCCTGATCCAAATTTGTCCATCTACATCATTTCTCCCCCACCTGATGTTCTGTGGAATAGACGATTCTGCCTTAGTGTGTGGAGGTGCAGATGAACTCGTTGAAGGGTCACCCACTAGATGTAAATTTGCAGCTAAGGAGGGTGTAGGCCTAGTCTGGAAATAAGGAGATGAGGTATGTGAAGATGGAATATGTGCAAGCCCGATCTGGGATTCGAGAGATGGGATAGATGTAGGTCTAATATGGGAATGAGGAGATGGGGCATGTGAAGATGAAATAGGTGCAAGCACAATCTGGGAATAGGTAGATGAGATAAATGTAGGTTCAGTATGAGAATGGGGAGATGAGGTAGCTGTAGGCCCAGTGTGAGACTGTGGAGATGAGGTTTGTGTATGTGGAGATGGGGTATGTGTAAGTGTAGTCTGAAAGGTATCCCTCCATCTCCCTTTCCCTCTCCCTCTAACTACCATCTATATGCAAAGGGTAATGATAAAATTCAATTAAGTACAATTAAATTAACATAGAAAATTAGTACAAAATTATTAAAATAATAAATTTAAAGAAATCCACAATCGCGTAAGCATAATTTAATTAATAGGTCATGAATACATAATACATGATTTCATTAATAATTTCATTAAAAAAACAGGACAAAATCTAGTCAGAATATTCTTCTTCTAAATTAAATTGGTTCAAGATTGGACCGTGTACTTCATCTGCTGGACCAGGTATATCAACAAGACTTTGTTCAAGATCATTATTTGCAACTATCATAGGCATTTGCGGGATTGCCTTATCTTGGTATGGATCATTTATTTCAGGTCTTTTTATTTCTAAAGTTTGAATTATGCTCCGTGTCTTAGTTTTAATTACAACCAACCACCATTGTTGCCCTTCAGGATACTATGTGTAATACACTTGTTCTGCTTGTTGTGCAAGAATAAATGGATTATAAGTCTTATATATTTTAGATGCTCTAATTTCAACAATTCCATAATTATCTATCTTTGTCCCTTAATTTGGGGTGGGATCAAACCAATCACATTTGAATAGGACTAGCATCTTTAAGGGCCACCCAATATATTGTATTTCAACAATATCAGTTAAAATCTCGTAATAATCATTCTCCATTGTCTCATTCTCACCACCCCGAACACATACACCATAATTTGTTGTACCTATCCATTGACCGTGATCTTTTATATTGAATTTGTAACTGTTTATTGAATATATTTGTCACGTGTTTACTTTGTTTGAGGGCCCGTATGCCAAACTCCTCAAAAGGTCATCTTCAATGTTATTACTAAGCACCTATATCACAAACCGGGGGGGGTTAATTAGTTTTACCTAAACAAGTAATGAGGGAATTAATATGGAAATTAAGTAGATGATATTTAGCATACATGTTCTTTAAACCATGTGGGAAATGTTGTGGAGATTTGTTTGTCCACTTGCAGGTCATTTAGTCCAAGTTCTCGTAGCAAATATGCATATATGCTAAATTGAAATCATAAATTAAATCACTTCATAGATTTAATCATAATACGTGAAATAAAAAAAACAACTCAGAAGCTTACTTCAAAAAAGGCTCCACCTCAGGACAATTTAGAAGAATATATAAGTGTGCAACCTTCATTTTCCTTTCTTGTAAGATACAAGATTTGCGTTTTCCAATAGGACAACCAGGAAAATTAAAAATAAAGAGTGACGGATTGATTGAACAACCTTCACCTCCATCGTCATTCCGTGAAACTCTTGTCCTTCTAGATGGAACAACGAGTGGATAGTAGTAAGATGCAAAAGTAGATGTCTCATCCACTATATAAGCTCCACAAATGGAACCTTTAATTGCAGAGAAGTTCTTGACCTTATCTTTTAAGGTACGTATAAACCTATTAATTGAAAACGTCAGCGTAAAAAATACCTTATGAGGATTTAATTGAAAAGAATAAAGATAGATAGATGACTTAACCTTTCAAAGGGATACATCCATCGATATTGCACAGGACCACCGACCTTTGCTTCGTAGGGCAAATGAATAGGAATGTGCTCCATCAAATCAAAAAAACTCAGAGGAAATATTTGTTCTAGTTTACATACAATTATTGGAATGTTTTGCTTCATCTCATGTAATTTATCCTTTCTCAGCAATGGTGAAGTTAATTCTCTGAAGAACTGACTGAACTCAGTAAGTGCATTCCAAATGGGCTTGGGTAATGCCTTGAATGCAATTGGGAGCAAACGTTGCATGAACATATGGTAATCATGACTCTTCATACTAAACAACTTTGCTTCCCTCATGTCAACGCATCTAGCCAAATTGGAGGTATACTCATCTAGTACCTTCAATTGTTTAACCCATTCACACACGGCTAATCTTTGTTGCTTGGTCAATGTGTATTGCGCTTTGGGTTTTTTTTAGCTTTCCACCTCTACCATCCTATAGCTCTAGATTATTTCGTCTATAATATTCTGCCAAGTCCAATCTAGTGTTAAAATTGTCTTTCGTCTTGCCCTTAGTATCCATAACTGTGTATAAGATATTAAGAAACACATTTCTCTCAATATGCATGACATCCAAATTATGCGAGAGAAGATTTGTTTTTCAATAAGGCAGTTCCTAAAAGATGCTTCATTTTGTCTAGTTATGATAAATATCATACCCTAGTGGACTTTCTCTACTGATTCAGTTATATTTGATATATGTCTTACCCTATTCCACACTTCTTTGCCAGTCAACCTTCGCGGGGGTAATGAAGTCTCAACAAGTCTATTTCTAAAAGCATTTTTGTTCCTTCTATAGTAATGATGATGTGGCAACAATTGATGGTAACAATCAAAAAATGATGTCTTTCGGCTATGTTTAAGTGTGAATGCTTTTGAGTGCTCCATACAAATTGGACATGCAATTTTTTCCATTGTCATCCAACCTGATAACATCTCATATGTGGAAAAATCATTAATTGTCCACATCAAACAAGCCTTTATGACAAAGTTTTGTTGTCGTGAGACATTATAGGTCATGACATCAACAGTTTCAGTTCATCTATAAGTGGGTGCAAGTAAACATCAATTCCATTTTTTGGATTGGTAGGGCTTAAAATTATGATTATTAAGAACGTGAACTCTCTTCTTATGCACATCCATAGAGGTAGATTGTAAGGAGTAACAATTACTGGCTAACATGAATAAGTCCTACCTATTTTGTCAAATGAGCGAATCCATCAGCACATAACCCTAGCCTCACATTTCGAGGGTCTTCTACAAATTCAGGATATGTTTCGTCAAAATATTTTCAGGCTTCTCCATCAGATGTGTGAGACAAAGATCTCATCTCTCTCTCATTCTCACGATGCTATCTCATTTGAGCCGCCATTTGTATTGAGGAATAAAGTCTTTATAGCCTTGGGATAAGTGGGAAATACCACATTTTTTCTGAGGAATTTCTTTGACCTTACCGTTTCTAGTGATGCTTCTATAACGGTCATCACCATAAAATCTACAACTACGAAGATTCTCATAAGGAGGACGATAAAGCATGCATCCATTTGGATAGCATGAAATATTTTTGCAACCCAGCCCTAGTTGTTCCACTGTTTTCTTTGCACGCTAGAAATTTCTAGGCATTCGGTTATCATTCGGCAATGCATTCCTCATAAAATCCACCCATTGATTAAAACAAATCTCGAAGATATTGAAGTCAGATTTAATACTTAGAGCTTTACATGCAGCTGACAATTCAGAGTAATTGTCACAACCATCATACAAGGGGGCTTGTGCAACTGACAACATTTCAAAAAATCTTTTGACTTATAGGTTAGCATCTTCCCTTATTTTTTCAGCATAACCAAACCCTTGTTACTCAATGTAATTATCAATAGAGGGTCCAGTAACATCCATTACCATCTGCTCATACATATTGAAGTCTTCCCTTACCCTACTACTTCCATAGTATAAGTTGTCTGCAACCACTAGGGGAATGGAAAGCCTTGGTTCGTCATGGTTAGTCCAATAATAGTAATCACTCATAAACCTCTTTATACACAGGTGTGCCTTGACTTCATCAACAAAGTGATACACCATACATTTACATTTTTTACATGGACACCTCAACTTTTCTATTGCTTTAAACTGATCATGTGCATAAACAAACTCAACAAACTCATTAACCCTCGCCATGAATTCATCTGTAACTCTTATCTTGTTAGGACCCATCCTATTATCCATCTACTTTCGATTCTTAGGAACTTCCATTCTGTTACTAATTTACAAAAAAGTAGGAGGCATTGTCATCAAAATACACAAGCCCACTATTTAACTAAAATTTAACAAATTAGACCAAAATTAAACAGCCTACTTCAAAGGGAGATTCTCTTAAAATTTCAACAGAATCTTCACTATATATATTATTAACATTCCAAAAAATACAATAAAAAAGTTGAAGGTGTCATATATCCTCCAAAAAGTTGCATGTAAGAGAAAATATAATAAAACTATATCATAGAATAAGAATTTAATTTGAGGGAATCCTTAGAGAAAAAAATGTACCAGCTGAGAAAAATTGTTGAAAAATGACTAGGAAAATATTAGTAACCCATAGAACTCCAAGAATTTATTTGCAAATACCCTTTGAAATATTGGAGATAAAGCCCTAGAACACACAGAAACATGAAAAAACAAAACTTACAAACATGATCACATGTGAGTATACATGAAGTTGATATGGAAATTTCAAAAATTTTGAATTACTCTTCAAAAGAATTATTGAGAAAAGCTGAAATCCCAACAAAAATGGTTCCTTTGTATAATAAGATCACATAAACTTAAGTGGGTAGATATGAAAATGAATGTGAAAGGGTGAATTAAAGTATGAATTGAATACATATACAGATGATAGAATTGACATATAATATAATACCTAAAACAAGAAGAAAAAAAGAATTGACATATAAGGGTGTGAATCCTTATCAAATACTCTTAATATTCCTTAATAACAACTAAATTCCCTTGATAAATCTTCATCATCTATAATCTCCCTTCATATTCCTTTTAGAAAATGAGGTTACCTTTCAACAAACGTGTCCCAACAGTAATTTGGAAGTGTCCTTTGCCAGATACTTGTTCCGATAACAAAATTCAATTCCTTGAAAGGATAATAAAAATGACATAGTTAGCATATTACGTGCAACCAAAATATTATACATTACTGGAAATAGAACAATTCCTTGTAAAACAGATTATGTGCAACTAGAATATTATACATTATTGAAAATAGAACAATTCATAATTACCATATTGAATAAGATGATAACTTGGCCTACTAGCTAGAGGATTTGGATACTTTGAGACTTCTCTCTAAGCTTGTATCCTTTTTATGATGCTTTAAGTTTGATGTTATATGTTCTTAAGTTTTTTTGTTTTCAATTGCTTGGTCTTACTTCTCTTGTCTGGTTAGGAGTGTTATTGGCTTTTTTCAACACAAACCCTCATGCAATCCAATTATTTTACACTCTAATTATTTCTTTTTTGTCTCTTCAAAGATCATAAATCTAGTATTTTTTTATATTAATGGTAAATATCACATCTCTATTTTTGTGTATGTATAGAACAACTAATAAAAGAAAAAAATGTCTCAACCAAAATGAAGAATTCAAAGTTCAACTTGCCAGATAAGAGAGTTTAGTTTATGTAAGACATTGAAAAATTATCAACTTGTAGACCATAGTTAATGAAAATAATGAGAGTGAACAATTTGGTAGATGGAACTTTGAAAGAAGAATTTGAGTCCTTATTGTTGCAGTTACTCCTGGAAGGAAGCTGACTTTATTTGCATAACTCCCATGGTAGCAAACAAAACCTCTAGAGGAAATAAAGCTTATAGTATGGTGCAGAGATTGTCAAAAGTGAAATTAATTTTCATTAAAAAGAGTCAAAAGGAATGTAAAGCTTATATAAAACAAGCCCATATACTTCAAATTTTGCAAGTCTTTAAAGCTCTCAGGTATTCCTCCACTAAAGTATTAGTTAAGATTTTTGCTTTATGAGCAAGAAACAAAAAAGGATCGCATGCATATCCTGAATAATTAGCAACATATGTGTAGATCCAATGAGTCACAAATCTGTATAGTGAAATCTTTATGAGCAACACAAATATCATAATCCTGGCATGTATTGCATACAAAAAGGGTAAAACATGACACAAAAAAAGCATGAAATACTCATATAAGATTTGCATAACTCATATTAGCTACATTTTTGTGCATTTATCCAAAATTATCCCATAAATCCAGTTATAGAAATATAAAAGAAACAAAATACTAAAAATTGTACTTCTTCAAAAAAATTCACAGCTGATAGTTGCTATGTCAAGCCATTATGCGGATTAGAATTGAACTATCAATTCACTTTTGGTAAACAATATCAACGAACAAACAACAAGATTTTTAGTTCATAAGTTTGGTCACCAGATAAATGTCAATAGAACAACATAAACTCCTACAATTTGAAGCTGTAGCACATTCAGCACCAAGATGAAATGAAAAACTAACCAGCAAAATATCCTCTGGGATTCGGGTCAGGATGCAAAGATTCAAGATGCCTTATCAGACCCCACAATCTTCTATATGAAGGACTCTGCAACACAAGCTATGAGTGAAAATTTTGAAATGAGCAAACAAAAAATATACACACGAAAACAAAGTCTAAGAGCTTGTTAGCTTATTACTCCAAATGCTTAGAACTCATTGTGATCCATATATTCAGTGAAGAGTTGCAATAGACAGATCCATACCAACGAACAAACACTAACTTGGGCTTATTTTGGTGAACAAAGAGAAAAAAAGGAAAAACAAACACTGAATCTGACAAAAAAAATCATGTGTAGAAAATGACATTGAATGAATGCAACATATTTGTTATTTTGTGAAATAAAAAAGCCAAATTTCTTGCCCCAAGAAGACTCTCAGAACAAAGGTAGTATATGGGGTTTACCAAAACAATGCAAAGAAAAACCTAAACTTGAATAAAATGAATATTGAACTAAGTTAAGTGGTAGTAAAACTGTGTCAACAAACAAGTCAAAAAGTTGAGATCTTTGTTGCTTCATGGTATTACTATTAGCATATTATTATTATTAGGGAAAACTTCAAAAAATCCCCATAAACTATGGGTTATGTGCACTTTAGTCATGTTACTTCAATAATGTGCGAAAAGGGCCTGTTACTTTACGATTTGTGCAAACTAATACAAAATGGTAACAGACATTAAAATTTGGATGGAAACGCGTACGTGCATTGCACGTGCACGTCTCATGTGCAGATTGCCAAACGTTGTGCAATAGGTGATGGGGGTAATTTGGGTAGGGTAATTGCACATGACGTGCACGTGGAGGAAAAAGTGTGTTTCTTTCTGATATTTCCAATTACGAACCCTAAAACTCCATTACTGCTCTGCAACAATTAACCCAAAGTGAGAGAGCAACTATTGAGCTCGAACTTGGTAGAGAAAATGACACAGACCCAGTCTGCAGAGAGTTCAACATGTGTTGGTGGCCATACTCAAAGTTGCAATTGCGGCCTTCTTTGTCAACTGCAAACGTCGTGGACTGAAAGGAACCCAGGACAGAGGTTCTTTGGTTGTAGCAGGTATGGGACCAAAGATCACTGTCATTTCTTTGCTTGGTACGATCCACCTACAGATAGAAGAGTTGAAAAAATCTTCAACACTTTGCTCAAAAGGAACAATGAATTAAATGTGGAACTAGAAGCAAAGAAGGCTCAGTTGTGTGTGTTAAATGCTAAGGTTGAATCACAAAAGACTAAGTTGAAGTCACAGAAGAATCAGTTGTATATGATGCATTGGATGATGCTTGCTATAGTCATTTTGTGTGTTGGTTTATTGGTCTCTGGCAAAGAAAAGTTTTGATGAATGCTACAATGTATTTTGGAATGATTAGTGTAGGATTGGAGGGATGTTTAATGTAACTAAGATGGAGTTAGCAGAGGTTATATGTTATGAATTTGAATATAAGGAGTCAGTGTGTTAAGCAATGTAATTTACCTTGTTCAATGAAATTATTGCAGCATTTCTCAATTGACAATGAATTTATGCAATTGATATGAACAATGACCGTAATTGACCACCAATCACTGTAACAGTATAATAGCACAATCACAATATCACAATATTTAACATTCAACATTTCAATGTACCGCTGCCACTATCACAATGACAATAACAAACATTCAACATTTAACAATATACTCACAATACCATTGACTGCCACTATCACAATCACTGTCATTCAACATTTAACAATAATCAGTTGTGACAGTAACCAGTAATAAGATCATGTAATCAGTAATAAGATCATATGGGGAATATATAAACTTATATTAATCAGTAAATCCTTTCTGAGTACAAAATAAGATCTTAGTCAACATTTACAAAATAAGATCTTAGTACAAATTTTTACCAACAGGTTCATATAACCCACTGACCCTAATATATAAAAAAAAATGACATGTGACAAGGCATAGTTGTCACAGTCCAATACCAGCCAACAGGAAAAAAAAAAAACCAAAGGCCCCATGTAGAAAGTTACTGTGTAAGTCGTGCCCCACTCCTCCTTGTCTTCATTCTTGATGCTAACTCCCCTGATGTTGATGCCCCTTCACTAGGCTGAGTCAGGGTGCACATTCTTATCAAAGCACATGTGTGTCTCCTAAATGGGGAGATTGAGCTTTGGGAGCCAGGTTGGTTGGGACCACAACTCCCATGTGCCCTTGGGTCACTCACAGCAGGTATAGGACCATTTTGACTTGCAGCACTCTGACCAATTGATGCATCCACACTTGGAGCCTTAGATGGAGCAGATGGAATAAACCCACTGCTTGCACTTCTTTTCTTCTTCTTTCTATGTATCTTTCTATTTGGATTTAATGGTCTTGGGCACCCACGAACATTGTGACCCCACATGCCACAATTCCCACATTGGCATTGATTTCCTTCCCTAGATACCGTATTTAGGTTTTGAGGTTGCTCATCAGTGGCCCTCTTCCTAGCCCTCTTTGGTCTGCCAATAGAAGTTCTAACAAAAGGAAGGAGTATTGGATCATAGTCAAGACGTGGTCACTCTTCCTATGAAGGTACAGGGTTGATCATCACTTCATAGCATTTCAAGAAAGTTTCCTTCTTGTAACAGTCATCAATGTAGTTCTCAGGTTGATCCCTTTGTGCATAAATGGCACTCACAGCATGTGCACATAGGATACCTGCAGGAGATAAAAAAAAATAGTCAAATTTCACTTCAGGAGATACCAATAACATATCTCTCAAATCAGTCTTATACCTGTTATGTCCCAGTTTCTGCAAGAACAAGTCCTGCTCACCAAATCCACTACCTTCTTGCTTCCTTGCCATGTGTCAAATTCAAATTTTCCATTGCCATTCATATGGGCAATGCACAACACAACTTTTTCTAATGACCTTTCAAGCTTCTATTGAATGCGTGCGCAGATTTGCCCTTGGTACTTGAGCATCCCATCTCTCTTCACAGCAAACCTCTTCATTAACATCCTCCTTATAGTTTCCATCATTGTGATTATGGGCTTGTCTCTAGTAGGTAGTATTGCAGAATTGAATGACTCTGCAATGTTGTTTAATAGACTACTTGATTTAGCCCTTATAGTGAATAAATGTCTTGACCATGTGCTAGCATCTCTCGCAGCTAACCAGTTGGCTGCTCCCTCATTCAGCTTTCTTATCTCTTGCATGTGAAAGTCAAACTCAGGCTTGGTAGTAGCCCTTGCAGCATTCCATAGAAGATCTTTCAGCATTTGTCCTTTATATGTGAGGTTGAAGTTGACATATAGATGCCTAACACAGAATCTATGTTCAACCCCCATGTCCTCAAGTATAGAGTTCAAACCCTACAAGCACATGAAATAAAAAAATATAGAGTTCAAACTTGTGCAACACAAAATAAAAAAATATAGAGTTCAAACTTGTGCAACACAAAATCATATAAAGTAAGATGTCTAGTTTTATTTACCTTTTGCTTATCTGACATGAACACCCAGCCATTCTCCTCAATTGAGCCAATATCCTCAAGCAACCTCTGCAAAAATCACATCCAGCTATTTCTCAACTCAGCCTCAACTGCAGCATAAGCAACACGGAACATGTTATTATTAGCATCCCTTGCCACTGCCACTAGCAAATGACCCCCGAAGCCACCTTTCAAGAAGCACCCATTTAATGAGATTATACTCCTACAATACTTCAGACCTCTTTTGGCAGCATCCAAACATATATAGAGTCTCTGAAAATGGTCATTGTTGTCCTTCATGATCAACCTTGTTGAACCAGAGTTGTATTGCAAGACTGCAACAGCATAATTCCATAGTAAAGAATATTGAGTTGCTGCACTACCTTGAAGCTGCTTCATGGCCATTTTGCAAGCCCTATATGTAACACCCTCTCTAGGGCATCACATTTTCCGACTCCCGACTCATAATCTGAAAAGAAGTTCACACAAGTTTGAATTATAAAAATATGGTTTTAAAAAAAATTTCTTTCTTTACTGACACGTAAATTTACTGAAAATATTAGATAATCATATTTCAATTACTCATTATTCAATATTGACACACAATTTAAAGAGAAATATAAATTGACAGACTCTTTTGTTCTTTCTTTTTCCACAGTAGCAAACCCATTACGGTTCCTACTTAATAGCGGTGTAACACTAACGATGAAAACTTAACATACTTGTTCCTTCTCCCGTATCAAACTTGATACATCGAACTCTACTCCTTGTCAACACCTTTGCTCCCCAACAAGTCATGAATGTCCACTCCTTTATTGTTGTCCCCAATCTCGAGTGTCCATGAATGTCCATCTTGAAGCATCGACATTTGTTCTATGTCCGTTCCTTGTCCTCAAACATCTTTTCCATTTCAACACCGTCGGCAAGGTCATTCTCCGATGTTGTCTCCAAACGTAGAGGTATTTGTCACCCGCTATGTCTAAGACAACTCGTTCCTTCTACCGTATAATTTTAATAATACGACATAGCAAAAACAACATAACAAAGAGGTGAGATCACCTACACCAAGATACTCAACATGGCAAAGACACAGAGATAACACAAACAACAATATCATAATTACAATCATGCCACCATCATTATGGTTATCACACGATACAATATTAAAATCATGCTATCAACATTAATCAACTATCATCATCCAATCATATATCAATTCAATTATCATAAACAACAATTATGATAATGCCTTCAAAGATTATCATCATCATCATCCAAGTATTCAAAACAATTGTCATAGCCAATATTCCTCAATTATATATATATCACACGAGATATAAATGTTCGGTTTATGCATGTACACAAGACTCGATTTCCTACTCCATGGAGCTAAACTCAGGTCGGAGAAATGATCGAAAAGAATGTCGGTACCACATGCCTCAGACCACGTGCTATAATCCTCATTTTGATTTTTTGCACATCTAGCATATACACGGACATCTTTATCGAGATCTTGATTAAGAATAGTGTCTCGGTCGAGATCATCGGTGTGTCGCGTCGGTCTAACCTACGGTTACAAGAGAGCGACTCACTTGTCCATTGTAGGCAACCCGCACCCCGATGCCCCCAAGGTCAACCAGTGACCTACACTACGCATATCGCACCCACTCAAGAGGTGTGTTTCTCCTAGGCAATCAGCCATATCCAGTCCTCATCGGACCATTCCAATGCATGTATAATGCACCAATTACCAATCACAGGTATAATACCAATCACAAGCTTCAACAGTAATCATACTGTATTTTCAATGATGAAATCATGTTATCACATTTTCATAGTTATAAAACACTTTCGCCGTGTTTTTTACAAAATTCGCTTTAACATTCCGTTACGTTTCACAATTCCAAAAATGTTTTTGTTACGTTTTCAAATATCGTAACACTTCATTACGCTTTCAAAATTCTAAAACTCTCTACATTTTGCAGACTTTTAAATCACGTACTAATTTTTTAACGTTTTTCTTAAACACGTAAAAATATACGTTTATCAAATCCCATAATATTTTTCCATCTGTTTCAAAATTACGTAACTTAAAAATCTTTCTTTTACGTCACGTGTCACGTAAATCATTTTCTTTTATTTTCAAAATATTTAAAACACTTTTTAAATCACATAATGATTTTTCGTTATTTTCACAATCACGTAAAAATATTCTATTGTTGTTCAATCACGTTGTGATTTTCAAGTATTTTAAATCACGTAAAATATTTAAATATACACCAAATCACGTAGAAATATTAAAACATTTTTCAAGTCACGTAGAATACTTAAACATTTTTCAAAGTGCGTAATTTTTTAAAAATCACGTTTTTAATATACGTAAAACGCGTTTTTCCACCATAATTTCATTATTTTTCCAATACGCAAAACATTCTTTAATATTCCAAACGTCATTTTGAAAACTACGTAAAATATACCTCAATATTCCAAATATTATTTTGACTTTCAAAAACTCAATATCGTTTCCAATGTCATTTTTCACATTTTCTCTTTTAAGAAAACCTTTCCAAAATATATTTCACAAAATCACTCTCCAAAATCCCAAAGAATGATTCATATGTTAGAAGACGTTAAATTATTATATTTTTTTCATTTTTCCCAAATCAATTCTAAAATCCATTTTCTTTAAAACAAAATGAGGCTTAAAACAATTTGCAACCCTTAATTTTCTTTTCATCTTTATATGAAAGTTCACCCATGTGATAAAATACTCTGATTCCCTTTCCAAATTCTTTGTATTAAATCAAATTACATTTCCACTTTTTTTAAAAAAATTAGTTTGTTTTATAAAAACCAGGGCATTACAAGTTTTCGAAAATCGTAGTACCTGATTATTGAAACCATCAAATATTTTTCCTTCTCAATTGATATGGTTTTACACAAACAAAACCATTAAACTTTGTATTTTTCAAAACCGTAAGACTTATGGTCATAAAACCAAACCCATTTGTTCAAATTCATTTTTCACTTTCTTTGCAAATCCTCAAAATCAACATTGTTGTTTTCATTTAAAACTCATGTTTAGAGAAATACTTAGGAACTTTGTACACAAAATAAATCAATAAAAATCCTTCTAAAATTGTGTTCATGTTCTCTTGAAAAACAAACCCTTTGTTTATTTTTCATATTCTTCAAATCAATCCAATTTTATTCTTCCATGAAAATATTAATTTGTAAACACCTATTTTGAGGTGTCTTGTTCGAAATCCACCCTGTTCTAAGTACTCAAAAATCAATTCTTTTGTTCTTGAAAATTTTCAACATGAACCCTAATCAAGAGCATCAAAACCGTAGCTCTTCCTTGGCTATTGGAGCCAAAAATCAATTTCCTTTCCACCATCAAGTCATGGCATATACATATATATTTCATCATAAATAATATAAGCATACCATCAAAACCATAAAAGCATGTATAGCATATCAAGCATATCATCAAAGTTTATAAAATCATGCAAAGCATATCAAGCATAGAAAATTAATCAAAGCTCATAAACACCCACAAATTAATTACATAACCATGGATATGAATCCTCACATGGATTCCACATCCATCAAATAAAATACCATCTCTCACCACCATGCTTGGTTGGTGAGATGGATCTCCCTCTTACCTCTTGAAGATCCTCCAAAGGTTCTTGATTTGCTTCTTTTTCCAAGTCCTTCACCACCAAGGGCTTCTCAAATACAAAATAAAACACACAAATAATTAATATACAAGACTTGAATAAGAAAACCATGGATTAGAATCATGGTTAGAACCTTGAAAATCAAAAGAAAAGTGAAGAGTACCAAATTTCACCATTAAAGCTTCAATCTTTAGCTTGAAGAACAAGGTTGAAGATGAATGATTTAGAGAAAATCTCTAACATGAAAGTTGCTTAGAATATCATGGAGATTCAAGATCTAAAGTTGGATGAAATTAAAAGAGATTGGATGGTGATTTTAGGGTAGATAACCGAATGGTTTCTCTTGAAGCACAAAGATGAAATTTTTGATTTTTGATAGAAACTTGAAGCTTGAATTTGAAGATCAAGATGAATGATTTTGGAAAAACTCATAACTAGAGATGTTCTTAGAATGGTGTTTAGGTTTAGAAAATCAAGTTGGATGAAATTTTTGAGTGATGGAGGGTGTTCTTGATGATCATGGCCAAAACTTGCTTGGAGGAGAGGTGGAGAGAAAAGTTTGATGAGTTTTTGCTTTTGGAGGAGACAAAGATGATCAAGAGTGATCAATAATGACCAAGATAGCTAATAATGGTCTTCAAAGCTCTCAAAATCAGACCAAAACCGTGCCCCCCCTTCTTGCATTCTTCTTGAGTGCAAAAATCAAAAGTAAGCCATTATGATGTCTAACTTGACCAAGACATGCAAAAACGACATAAAGCTTGCTTTTCTTTTCTAAACACTCCAAAACCATCACCTTCTCTTCATAATGCATTCAATAAAGTTGTCTTCATTATTTTGCCACCATTTGAAGCATTTCTAGCCATTGATTAATTCAATGGTTAGGATTTAGGTAGATTTAGGTAGGTTAGAAGACTTAATCTAAAGCCATTGGATTTTTCTCCTTTAAATTCTAACCATTAGATGTGTCTCCAAAATTAATGGCCAAGATTGCTTCTTCAAACTTTAAATCCAAGGGTCTAATTAGTCTTTCTACTTTAGAAGACCAAATCTCCAACATTGATTAATTCTTCATCCAATGGCCATAAATGTGTCTTTGTTACTTTTTAAGATTAAATCTCCACCTTGATTTAATCTAAATCCAATGGTTATAAATGGTTTTGTCATTTTTCAAGACCAATTCTACACCTTTGATTACATCTATGGTTGATATCAAAGCCTTCCTAACTAAGCTTATTCTCACACCATTGATTAAATCAATGGTTATTATCCAAACTTTCTTTATTAAGTTTGTTTCTTAACCTTTGATTAAATCAATGGTTAATATTCAAACTAAGTATTCTCATCCAAGGTATAAATCAAGTCAAACTCTCTTTGTTGACTACTTAAAGATAATATTTATTCTTGTATCCTACAAATAATATTTTTACTTGTATTTTTATCATCCGATAATTAAATACAAGACAAAACACAAGACAATAAAATTTTCTAAAGCTGTTTCCGGATTCGGGTTTAGTAAGATCCTGTCTCCGTCTAAACAGAGACAAATTTTTCTATGCGTAGAAAAATTTTCATTTTGTGGGACCACACTGGGCCCACGTATGGTACACATGGGCCCACATACCCCTCGCGGGGCCCACAAACCATAAAAATTCATAATCATCCACAAAAATCATAAAAAATTAGAAAACACATAAATATCAAATCAGATTACGTAAAATAATTACCTAACGGTAAAAATTAAATTACGTAACGTTTTTCCCGGTCCGAAAATTTTTATTTTCCTGACACGGAGTAAATCACTCAAAACGATCAAATACGCTGACGGAATAATCAAATTAATTTTACAGTGCTCAGAAATCACTAAACAGTGAAATTCTGTTAACTGTCAAAATTACTGTTTAAGAGATTGGAAATTTTGGGGTGTTACACTATACACTTGGAACCTTGTCACAAAAATCTTATGTTCTCTGGCCACTTGATTAATGAAAGCTTCATTTTCCCATCTCCTCTTGTGGTGTCGGATGTGGTCTTTGTACTTTGCAGCTAACCACCTTGCATTGGCCTTAGTATTTTTGTTACTCCATCCACAGCTTGCATGCTCCTGGTTATACCATGACTTAATTTGAAAAACATCTCCTTGATGAGTCTTGGAGGCGTACATTTTTCATCCACAACCCCTCTTGCACTGTATTGATATTTGAGTGTTTTTATTCCTTAAGAATTCAAAATTAATCTCATTCTCAATACAAAACTGTATTATAGCCTCCCTAAAAACTCTATGACTTGCAAATTTCATTCCCAGTTGCAAATTTATATTCCTTCTCATGTCAGTGTATTGATTGAACTTTGGAAACCTCCTCTTCCTCATTACCTCTGGTTCTTTTACATCAAAACCAATGGGAGTAATTAAAGTATCACTGTCCTCATACTCAGACTAATACTCCCCATCCCAATGAGGTCCAGTATCAGGACTTGCAACATTATTGTCCTTGTTGGCCTGTCCTGCCTCACCATTATCTTCATGTCCCTGACCTTCACCATTATCTTCATGTTCATCATTCACTTCATCATTAACACCCATACAATCTCTCATTTCTTCCTCTTCCTCAACTTTCCTTGCATGGTCCTCAAAAAATAGGTTAGGAATTTCCTCATCACTGTCCTTAAAATCACAACCAGTTAAGTCAACATCACCATCTTGTTCAAGGTTTACAGGTCTGGTTTTTCTCTTGGGGGTTAGTTTTTACTTCTTTTTTCCTTTTTGTACTTGCTTCCCTTTTTCTTTCTCCTTTTCTTTCCTTTTTTTCCTAATAGGATGGTCATCATGGTGTGGTTCACTCTCATTTGCAAGATCAGACAAAATTGCAATTGGGTTAGGTTCTAACTCATATTCATGTTTAGGATTAGGTTCTAAGTGGGTTGGGTCTGTTTTATGGTCACTCTCATGCTCAACATATACTTAAAGGGTTGGGTTCGGTCTTTTCTCCAGAATATTACATATCTTTCTAATATCATCGTCATCAAATATTTTTCTTAGTCCATGGGTAAAAGGCTGACCAAGAAACTTATACCACAGACATTTAGGTTCTCCCATCCCAATCCCATTGTTTCTTACATAGGTAGACAAGTGTATGCTAGATAGCAGGTCACTATCAAAATTGTAAACCCTATGACACACACCCCCTACATACCTCATAGGTGAGCTAACTTGCAATTTCCCTCCATAATGTAACAGAATTGTTATCAAAGTCATTTGTAATGTGTAAAGAAGCATGTTATTATTACAAGCATGTTTTGCTACTCATTCATAAAGCTTTCGAATGTTATAAAGCATGTTATACAAAGTGCAGATCACATATATATTTCACGATTTTTTTTTGAAGTTCCCACATAAAAAATTAGACATTTAGGACCACACACAGTAATATTTACAAGTTCACACACAAATGGAACAACATTTGGGACCACACACAGTAACACAGAACCATGATAACGACAACATTTGGGGACCATAGAGCACATGCATCCCCTACCAACCGAACAAACCCAAAATCACCAATAAACAGGCACTAACCCTAACCTAAAAAACAATTTCAACATAATGTCGCTCAAGTCTGACTAATACTTACCTTGGTTCCCTTACTCCACGATTTGGTCGCACGAACAAGGGCGTTCCTTCACCTTCAAGCTTTGGTGGCACGAACAAAGGTGCTATTCCACAGTTCGATGGCACGAGCAATATCGTTCTTTCAAGCTTTGGTTTGGGGGCAAAATTAGGGTGGATGAAATGAAGGAAAATAAGGTTGGTTTGGGGAAGAAATTAGGGATTCGTATTTGGGAACTTCAGAAACAAAGTTTCCTACTGAAATTACCCAAATTACCCTACCCAAATTACCCCCATCACCTATTGCACAACGTTTGGCAATCTACACATGAGTTGCACGTGCACGCTTCCATCCAAATTTTAACGTCTGTTACCATTTTGTATTAGTTTGCACAAATCGCAAAGTAACAGACACTTTTTGCACATTTTTGAAGTAACATGACTAAAGTGCACATGACCCATAGTTTAGGGGTTTTTTTTGAAGTTTTCCCTTATTATTATTATTACATACATTTGTGGGAAAATCTGGTGTCTCAAAGATGGGTCTCCAAGAAAAGATTGTGATATGTTAAGATTCATAATGGACTTCAACCCAAAAATATCTGAAACACAACCATAAATATTATTCCCAGCAAGGTTCAAGTTCTTGAGCTTAGGAAATGCAACACCAAAGCCATCTGGAGTGTTCCATTCAGCTGATTTGATGAAAGATCAATTGAAACTAGAGACTGGCACTCGAGAATCCCAGAAGGTATGATTTATGCAAACCTGTTGTGGTCAAGTTTGAGGACCCTCAGACTCATAAGGGAGCTAATAGCTTTAGGAATTTCCTTAGAGAAATAGTTACCGGATAAGTCGAAGGTTTCTAGCAAACCAAAGTTGCCAATGTTGTTAATTAATGAACTAGAAATCTAATTGGAGGAGAGGTTAAGGCTCTTGAGTGAGCTTAAACTCCATAATATGAAGGCAAGTCAGTGATTTTGTTGTTGCTAAGATCCAAAGATTAAAGCTTGTTGAGCTTGCCTATGGTGGTATCAGGAATAGGGCCAGAGAGGCCCAAACCAGAAACGTTTAACTCAACAACATGTTCTTTATTGGCATCATAGGAAACCCTTTGCCATGAACAAACAGAAGTAGAGAAGCTGTAGGCTTGGGAGGATATTAAATTTTATATAATAATAATAATAATAATAATAATAATAATAATAATAATAATAATAATAATAATAATACCATAAATTTGGTAAATGAATTTGGGGGATACCAAAATCACAAAAAAAGGAATTGTTTTTATGATAATCACTACGATAACAACCTCGTTTATTTCCAGTGAAGCAAATAACAGACTAAATAAGGGGGTTTCTAAACAAATCTAAATACAGAAAATAATGTATAACATATAACACTCCAAGTGGAAGACAAACCGACATCACATCCACACGATTACAAACACATTGTATGCTACTATTTATTTACTGATACTTAACAATGACCTTCTCAGTGAATCTAGTAAGCAAAAAGTGTGTGAAGATAGAGAAAGCAAAAATACTTCAGTGGGAAGGAAAAGATACTCCAAGTTTTCAACCAACTACACATACTTAGGCTAATCCTACACCAGTTCAGCTGAATCACTCATTTGCAGAACACCAAGAGAACAATAATCACCAAAAATCAAATAGATAATGTATTTTATATTATTCATTGCAGCAAAACCCAAATTTAAGTCTCAAAACTAAACATAAACAAATTAGGGAGCAAGAATGAACGACAACGACCTCAGAGATGAAGTGCAAACGAACCATAACTTCGCCTGAGATGGAGTGAGAACGAGCTGAGAGAAGAAGGGTTGAGAGAACGAGCTGAGAGACGGGGATGAGAAGCTTAGAGATAGAGATGAAAGAACGAGCTTAGAGATGGAGATGAGAGAACGAGCTATTTGAGAGATGTCGTGAGAGATGGAGAATTGGTTTCTGATTTAGGGGGATTAGGGATTTAGATGGGAAAAATAGAGACGGAAACACATCCGTCTCTACCTTTAAAAAAAAATTATAGATGGAGAATTGGTTTCTGATTTGGGGGAATTAGGGATCTAGGTAGGAAAATTAGAGACGGAAACACATCCGTCTCTACCTTTAAAAAAAATTATTAATTAATTATATATAAGTTAAAGATGGAACACATTTGTCTGTAACTATATTTGATATTTTAAATTACTTATTTAATTGAATAGAGATAGAATTAGAGAGGAAAATCAATTTTGTCTCTAAATTCCATCTCTAAATATATTTGACTTTTTAAAACGTTACATTGACCAAATAGAGACTGAATTAGAGACGATAAGTAATTTCCGTCTCTAATTTTTAAAATTTTATTTTTCCTTTTTAAATCATTAAATTTGTCTCTGTTTTTGTCTCTATTAGAGATGAATTTTTTTCGTCTCTAATTTCTATCTCTAAATTAGAATTTTCTAGTAGTGTCAGTATATATATATATATGTGTGTGTGTGTGAGAGAGAGAGAGAGAGAGATACTAAGAAGCTCATGGATAATTATTTAAAAAAAAAAACAAAAAAGTTCTTGGACAAAACCAAAAATACAAACGTAGTTTTGGTTTCCAGCATTGTCTTCAACAAGAAATTATGAATGCCTCCAAAACTATATTAAAAAATAAAAACGTTGCCATATCAATAATAATAAAGTTTTCGTTGAGCTTGAGACGTAGAGCACAATTCGAAAGTAAAATCCACATCCACAAAACGCTTTTGTTTCGTTACTTTCAATAATCATTTTCAATTGGTAGTATTTTATTTAAATATTATATAAATAAGTTATGAAATTATATTTCATAAAAATATTCAATATTTTTTATTTATAATATATAAATGTATTGTCTTATTTAATTCTTACTATTTTTAGAGTTTTAAATTTAATAAATAGATTTAAATTATTTTATTAAATATATATTTCATATTCTCTTCATTAATTAAGTGATCAAATTTAATATTCTCTTTCTTTATTAATATAAAGTATCATTATTCTATTTTTTTATTAAATTTAATGATCTTGAGCCATTAGATTAAATTGAAATCAAGAGTAGATATTGGTTAATAATTTACTCTCTTACAAAGATGTCAATTAATCTTGATTTTATATATATATATATATATATATATATATATATATATATATATATATGAAACATATCTAGTGAGAGGAGTGATTATTATAAGAGAGTGAAAGGAGTAAATCTTAACTATACAACCATACATGGATGGTCAAGATTAAAAGTTACTTAAATGTCATATGATCACTTAAAAAAGTCACATGCATTTATGTTCTAATCTTGACCATTTATATAATCCAATGGTCAAGATTCACTCATTTCACAATAAACACCTCTCTCACCTGATACACTCCATATATATATATATATAGACCATATCTAGTGAGGGGAGTTTTTATTGTGAGAGGGTGAAAGGAGTAAATCTTGACTATACAACTATACAAGAATGGTCAAGATTAAAAGTTATTTAAAGGTCATGTGACCACTTAAAAAAGTCACATGCATTTATGTTCTAATCTTAATCATTCATATAAGATCCAATGATCAATATGTACTCCTCTCACCTCTTACAATAAATACTCATCTCACCTGAGTAAGATCCTATATATATATAAAAGCTTGAGTGATTAAATTGGATTGAAAAAAAAAAATGGAATATGGGTGGCTTGATCCAATTAAACCAACCTAATCACCCAATTCATCTCATATTTTTATAAATTTGTCCACGGATCAAACTCAACCAAATGAACACTCATATTGGAAAGTTGTGTATAGACTCAACTTCTTTATATATATATATATATATATATATATATATATATATATAAGCTTGAGTAATTAAATTGGATTGAAAAAAAAATGAAATATGGGCGGCTTGATCCAGTTAAACCAACCTAATCACCCAATTCATGTCATATTTTTATAAATTTGTCCGCGGATCAAACTCAACCAAATGAACACTCATATTGAAAAGTTGTGTATAGACTCAACTTCTTTGGTTTCGTGAATTTTGTAGGAAAGGTTTTGATTGGAGGGTTTTCATCCATTCTCTATCTCTTCTAGATTTCTTTTACTTCACTTATAATTTATGTTTTAATTTCCATTATTTTAATAGTGTCAGCTAGATTCATATCCACTTTGTGACAAATCAAAAAGCTTCGTATCAAGTAGCACCACTCATGGGTTTATGTTACGAAAGAAACTACAAACTATATAATCTACAAGAAAGGAAGAAACTCTACTATGTAAGCTAAAGGAAATAGAGATTAAACTTTCTGCTTGTGTCATGTAATTGCCTAACAGATTTGGCTACCTGTAACAACATAACAACCTCTCAAAGAGGCAACACTCTCCATTCCTATCAGTTTATTTCATGTTCCAATTATGCATCAGTAATAAGAATTAACATACTTGCAAGTTGCAAGTACCGGCAAGGGCCACTACCCCATCAAGCCTCAAGACGTTCTTTTATATATATTTTTTTAATTCTTTCAAGATTATTTTAAAAAATTATGTAATTTGATGTTTGGCTTGCTCAAAAATGTAAAATAGTCTTTGCAACTTTCAAGTTTTTTTTTTGTTTAATTTCATTTTTACATATTTACACCACCTAATAACTTGTTTTAAAAATAATTCAAAGCAATTCATCAATTTAATTTGATCTAATTATCATGGTGATTTTACACACAGAATTTTGCAAAACTTAAATGACAAGTACGTGACCAAGTAATATATTTATCTGTTTAAAAAATATTATATGTTAATTCTGATATAAATTGATAGAGTGGAAAATTATATAATGTGAAGTTTTATAAAATATTCACTTATTTTTTTTTATTAATGTAAGATTAATTGGAATTTATATATACTAATCCCAATGGTTGTACTTTTAACAACTTGTATTTGGTGCAATCACGTATGTTATTAATTTATTGCTGTACGAGTATGACCAACTGACCAGAGAAGTAAAGAACTTTGAAGAGTGAAGATTTCAAACCAGTCCTATTTGCAGAGTTTTGGTTCAAACATACTTTTCATGATTCTCAAGCGTGATGCTTGGTAATACTCAAGCGAAACGCAGTGTTGTAGACTGAAAGATGGATGTACCCATATATATATACACACGTAGAAAAGTATAGATGAATCCTAATTAACATAACAAACATGAAAAACTAATACAGAAGCAGCCATATGGATCGTACATACATGCCAAGAATAAATGAATTCAAAGGCCAAATTGAAGACGACATAAATAGTAGGCTATACCAACAAGTAAAAAAAGCACATACAGAAGTAGTTTTCAATCAATGTACAAAAAGATGTTTGAATAGATTTAACGTTTCTGGGTGGTTTTGGAATACTTGGTCTTGATCCAGTGGAGGCCGGTGGAGGTGCCATCCTTCAACTTCTTCATGCCGGTGGAGGCCACTGCTTTGGTCTTGCCTAGACCCTCCCCAAGCTTCTGCTTGTATTTGGCCGTGGTACCGTTGCTCTTCTTATTGGAGTGATTGGAACCAACCATCCCTGGGTCTGGACCATCGTCCCACTGGTCTGCCCATGAAGTTCCATAGGAGCTTTTCCCATCCATTTCTTTTTGAGTTCTGATAAGTCCCACCTTAAAAATTGCTTTATGATATGGAGTTGAATTGAGGGGTTAGCCGGTTAGGAGTACCAATATATATATATATGGGTGTTTCTTGCACGGGACCAATTCAATGCTTTTACAGTGATAGGGAACTTTTACTAGTAGTTGATCAAGAAATCAACTATTTCCAAAGGAATGGGTTAAGAAGGTTGTGATAACGTGTACATTTCGGAGCGTGGAATTGCATTCATTTATTATTATAATATTAATATCGCAAAACTAATAGTTTATAATCTATGGTCAGGAACAGGATAATTTCACGCCACCATGTTCAACAAAGACGTCTGGATCGAATGGAATTGGAAGCTTCTACTCGTAGAGAAGAGAAGTTTATTTGACTAGGTTAATAAATTTTGTTTTTCTGAAAGTTTTGGACCAACAGAGGCCTATCAATCCACGGGTGCGCTTACGCTCCAAATTGTTATTATTCCATGGCCGCTCCCAGAAGCTTCGAGGGCCTTCTCATTGAATTCTACAGTCAAATTCAAATTCAAAACAAAAAGTCAAATAGCACCACCCGAAGTAGAGGGGACTCCCAAGCCCTTAATTACGCGTATGATTCAGAGCATGTTAAGGAAAGATTTTTTATTTCCCCAACATATGTTATTTTGTAAAAAAAATTATTGTAACAATAATTATGTATGTTTGATAAATTTATTTTTAATTTTTATACAAAATTTAATGTATTTTAAATTTTTATTTTCATAAAAAATTTAACTTTTGATTTTAGATTTTAGATTATTTATTATATTTTGATATATAAATGTCATTTTATTCTCAATCAAATAATTTTTTTAATCATTAAATAATTTTTTAATCATTCTATATCTATTTTGATAATTTAATGCATAAAAACGTTTTTTTTTTATATCATCTAAATGAACTAAATTAGCTTAAAATCATTTTTCAGCTAACATATTAAAACATAATCGATTATTGAAATAATCATGCTTTCACAGTTATCCCAAACATGTACTTAATTTGATTCCTCATAGCTGTCAAAATGGACCGGCCAACCAGATCAAATCGGGTTATGTGAGTTTTAGACTAACATTTTGTTAGCTCAGTCCACGCCTATATAACGTAAACAGGTCGGGCCGGGCCGGGCCGTTGCAGGCTGACCCATTTGGGTCTAGCTAATTAGGGCTGACATTTTATTAGCACAATCTGTCTATTTTGTCAAACTATTCAGGCCGACTCATCAGACTTGACTCATTTTGACGACTCTACGATTCCTCACTCTTTCCCACTAGCATAGACTGAGTTTGATACTTAGTTTGGTGGTAGCTAGTTAGAGATGATTATATGAGTTAGAAGGATGTTAGCAACACATTTTTTAAATATTTTTTTAATACTTATTTTATTATTAATTTATTTTATATATTTTAAAAATTATTAAGAGAGATATATTAACAATATTTATTTTAAAACAAATAACAAAATAAATATTAAAAAAATATATCTAAAAGAGCATCGGAGGTATGCCTCATGGATTGGATTGAAAAGTGGGAAAGTGTTTATATTTAGTGGAGTGCCGTTGCTATCTACACCTTCTCATTAAAAATTAGAAAATTATTATCCTACCGCAAACAGTACCAAATCTATTTTAACACCACTTGCCACATCAGCTTTTATTTTTATTTTTTAAAAAAATCTTTCCATTTTCATTTCTTTTCCCGTATTCCCTCTCTCCCTCTCATTTCTCTCCATATTTCCTTCTCATTACTCCTTCTTGCAATCCTCTCATCTTTTCCTCTCATTTCTGCCGCGCAGTCTGATGAGCTGCCTCCACCATCGTTGAAAGTCAACCAATCGAAACTGTTTCCATCAGGTGTAGTTCCTAGTTAAGTCTTTTATTCATTTTTATTTTTCTATCATCCTTTTTTCTATCTAAGATTTTTCTCTATTTTTTTTTAATCCAGATGATTTTTGGGCTCATGAATCTGGTTTATGATAGATAAGGAAGTGAAGCATTAGAATGTGAACATGGATGTTAAGCTTTTGTAAATCCAACAGTGCAAAAGGAGGCTTTATTTCGGCGTGGTCGTGACTCGTGAGCCTTATAGCTGCCTTGCGTGTAAGCATATTCCTAGTTAAGTCTTTTATTCATTTTGATTTCATTGGCAGATTCTATGAGCATACTTTTAGTTTTTTATATTTTCTTTTTCTTGGGAGTCAAATAAGAAATATAGCTAATGTGGATTTATTAAGGGGAAACCCACTTGGAAGTTAGAGCCTCACTCTTACAGCTTTAGATACCTTCCCTCATAATGTGGCTTCCCCATGTTAGGTGTCTTCTAGAATTCCTTGACAATACAAAAAGCCTCACTCAATTCACGTTCTTGGCTTTTATGTGTTGCATTTTGTTAAATGTTGAGCCTTCAAGAGGGTTCTTCTGGTTTTTATAAGAACAATTAGGATTTTGGGACTGTGTTTTTTATTTTATTTTTCTTTCATCATGATGTGTATGTGTACTAGAAAAGTTTGATGAAGTTGGTGTCTTAAGTCCTTGCTTTGTGTATATCTATCTGTAAATATTGATATACTTGTGTTATTGTGTGTGTGAAGTGTGAATTTGTATCCAATCCACCACAGTGGACATGGCTCCAAGATTGGATTTTTCCAATTGGTGGACTAAGGATGCACAGAAAGGAACACCAGTGGTGGTGAAAATGGAGAACACCACTTGACAACATTAAAGTTGTATAACTTGTTTTAGAACATTAGATGGCCTTAAGTGCATGATTGAGTAGCTATTTATTTACTAGAAACTTCAAATTTTGGCACATGATTTGTAGTTATTGTGCATGAATGCATGAATTTGGCACACTACTCTCTATTATTTTTTTTCCGTCTTTACTACTCGTTATTTCTTTACTAGAAACTTTAGAATTTGGCACATGATTTCTGGTTGCTTACTCACTTGGTGTGCATCATGTCTTGCTAGAAAAGCAACATATAAGGCCGAAATAGTGTTAAAGTGCTTGCATGTTGATTAACACACTACTTCTCTATTGTTTGTTGATTGATTGTGTTTGTTGACTTTGTTGCTAATCATGTCACTTTTTTTACACTATTTTTAACTCTTGGTTAACGAGGTATAAATTTATGGTTAATGACGTGTATTAGATGGTTAACGACTTAACCATTGACCACGAATCTACCTATTAACCAACTTATACATGTTATTGTGAATGCCCAATTTTGTCCGGATATTTTTGTAAAATAAAAAAATAAAAAATAAAAAAATAAAAAAGGTTCAACCCATTGGTCCATTAGCCCATTTGCCCATAATCCATTATCCTACTCATTAACCCATTATCCAATCTAATTGGTCCATCAACCCATAACCTGACCCATTAACCCATAACCCATCCCATAACAATTTCAGCACTCATCCAAAACAAACTCCATCACTCCTCCTAAACAAACTATAACTCAAACTTATCCTAAACCAACCCCAACATTCATCCTAAACAGATCCCAACTCATCATCCTAAATTAATCCTAATCACACTTTAACTCAAACTCTTCAACTTAATCCCCTCCTATATTAACCCATAACCCCACACTTTTTAGGAGGCACTTTTCGACTTAATCTCTTCACCTTAACTTTTTTCAGCTTGACTTTCAACCTAAACACTTTTTCACCTAAGACTAATCATCCTAGCCCCCTTAAACACATCTTCTGCCTAGCCTTTTCTCTAACCATTTTTTTTTCATTTTTTACATTAACATCATCATCTTCATCAACCTCCCATCTTTAACACTTCATGATCACCTTCACCATAGCCATTCACGTCTCATAATCCACCATTCAACAGCACCAAGTCTGAACCGCTACCTGACTTCGACGACCATGAGCTAGACTCAATTAGCGCGAACTGCCGTTTCCCAACACTGGTCCATCGTCGCGTTCGCACTGTGTCGCTCCTCGCGCATCGTTCCACCGTCGAACTCGAACCAGTCGACGGTTCCCACCATTCGAATCGGACCCGATCCGTGACTCCTGAACCTAGATTGCGCTATCGCCAACTCAGAGCCAAACGCCGCCATTTCGTGCATTGCAGCTCAGAGTCCGTCGCCGTATTGCCCAAACCAGACCCGCAGATCGAGTCGTGTTAATTGAGACCCCCTACTCCGCGCTGTCCGTGCAAGCCCGAACCGCTGGCCAGACCGCGAACCACTGTTAAGCCACCCAACCAGTCCGTCGCCGTCCCTGTCGCACTACCAGCCTCCAGATCCAGCCACCCCTGCTCAACTCCGTCACACACACCGATCCGCACCGCTAGCGCCGCCGTCGACTGAGCAAAGCTCAGGCCCGCGCGTGTCCCCGAACCATTCACCGGCTCGCTGTACCAGCTTTTAGATCTAGAACTCCACTCTGCCGCCGCCGAAACCGAACTAGCCCAGCCACACTGCCGCTCCTCTGCTTTCATCTCCCTTGCCCCTGTGAATATCAAAGAGAAAAGACCTCGTTAGTTTTCGTTTTTCGTAAGCCCCATATGATTTTTTTTATTTTTTTTAAATCTCTATTAACCTTTTTTTTTGGGTTGGGTTTCTAATTAGTTTTTGCTTTAGTTTAGTATGTTTTTTATTTTGTTTTTGTTTAGGGAGAGGTGGGCTTATAGCTTAATGGGCCAAACTAAAAAGGCTTTCAAAAAAACGAAAATAGGTAAAAAAAAATAATGGTAAAACTACAAGGTAAAAAAATAAATAAATAATTAAATGTTTTTTTTAAAACAATGAAACAGGATTAACCGAGTTGTGATAGCTTGTTAATCTTGTAACTATTTTGGATCATCTGAGTTGTGACAACTAAATGATTCAAATTATTTTAAAAATAAATCACTATTTAATAAATACTCAAAATTTATTTTCTTTTATAAAAAATCTCATTTAATAGCGATAAATTCAATAATCAGTGAGTGACGTCTCTAGCGTGACGCGAGCTTCACCTATTCAAACCTTAATTTGATTAATAGAGTCGCGACAACCTGTTAATTCAAATTTTTATAAAAAATAAAAAAAATTAAATCTTTTTTTAAAATAAAATCAATCAACCCACACTTATTTTATAAAAAACTACGTGACTTTTAGTTTCTCATTGCACCTAAGGATACGTAGGAGCAGAATCTCTATTCTATGGATAAATGTCTCTAGTATGTTTTGATTAATGACTAAACTTAACATGATTATTACTTTGATTCACTAACTACTTGTCAAGCTTGATTTTATTAATGAGATTTAATGAAGCAAGAATAGTGGATGCAAAGGATTAAGGATCATGAAGGAAAACTTAAAGAAGGAGCATTATGAAGAAGGAATTCAATGAAGACCATTAGGAATCTTTTTGTAAAGAAAAGACTTTGTTTAATTCTTTGATTAAGCTCTCACAATAAGTAAAAATGATTTTCAAAAGTAAAAATGGATTAAGAATGAAAAAGGTTAATTAATAAGTCTGTACATCTATGTGTACATCAATGTACTTTCCGTTAATTAACTAACTTTTAATGAAAATATCAGTGTACATCTATGTATAAATGTTATACATCTATGTATACATCAATTGATTACGAATTTAATGAAAATCTCAGTGTACATCTATGTATAAGTGATTATACATTTATGTATACATCGATTGATTCTGGACTTACTTGATCAGTATGCAATTTTGCATCTGTATATCGATTGATACATCTATGTATAAACCAGAACAGAAGCAAGAACTTTTTGATATAGTTATACAATCGATTAGTTAATCGATGTATAAACTTCTGTGCTAAAAATATGAATGTGTTTCAAGAACAACATCGATGTACTCATATGTGTATTAATCAAGAATCAAGAACTTCCAAGAACACAATCGATTAGGCAATCGATGTACACATATTATAAAAGTGAATTTTGTTTAATACATCTGTGTACTAATCGATTGACTAAGAACAGAATTTTTCAGATAAATCTGTTTTGATCTTAACTGACTTGTAAAGTTTATTCAACGGATCTATTTTGTCATATACCTATATAAGGACATAGACAAACACTTTCACAACAACAATTAATTCGAAATTTGAGATCAACCACAAAAATACTGTGAGAGCTTTTCTTTGAAAAAAAAATAGAGTATTCTTTTCTGTAGAACTTCAAATTATTGTATCTGATTTTTAGAATCTGAATCAATCTTTTCATATTTTTGTAAAAGAGAAATAAGAGAGGGGGTTCTCTCACTGATGAAATCAAGAGTAGAAGGGACTCTTGGTGTTGTGCAAGAATAGAAGGAATTCTTATGGGAATTGCAAGATTGCTTAGATTTGAAAAGCTGTTATTTGGATAGAAGGAATCCAGAAGTGAAGCTTGTGTAAAGAATCTTGTATATTATTTTTCAATAGTGGATAAAACTCACAGTGGTGTGGGGACTGGATGTAAGTTACCAGAGGAGGTAGCTGAACCAGGATAAACTCAGTTTGTAATTTTCTCTATTCCTTAACTCTTTATATGCTTTATTGTAGATTCTATGAATTAATCAATACGTTAGGGATGTTTGCATGATTTGATTAGTTTATAATCTTGTTCATATCTGAAATCAATCTTATTGTCAATATTCTTTTTAAGTTTCAAGTCTTGATTGTAACATATCTTGCAAAAACACATTTTGGTTTGTTGGTTGACAAAATCTTTTTCATAGTTAAAGAAAAGAATCAGTTTTTGCAAAAAGGGGAATAAGTTTCGAAAAGATTTAATACTCAATTCAACCCCCCCTTCTTGAGTATTTAGAAGCCACAACCAACATATTCTGTCAAGCTAAATTTTAAATTTTCTCAAATTCTTTGTTTTTTATTTTTTTTAAAAGAGGTAAAATAAATATATTATGAGATTATTAAGTTTTTGCATAACTAATTTAAGGTACCGTCTTAGGACGGGTGTGTTAGAGGTGCTGTGGGATTAAGTTTCCACCCTTCCCTAAACATAACCAACTCCCGAATCCAATCTGGTTCCAATGACCATGTCTTGAGAAAAGTTTTTCAATTTTTCTTATTTCAAATAAAATTGGTGGCGACTCCTAACATATTTATCTTGTTTCACCGCTCCCGCCGCGATCTCGGTCGTGACAGTTATTAACCACAAATTTCTACCTTGTTAATCAAGAGCAAAAAATGCTATAAAACAATAATGACATTTTGTCCTTTTTTCTAATCCAAGCCTTAACACTCCCACTCCTGTCTCTTTACTATAACTCTAACTCATACATAATATGAAAGAACATGTCGTACAGTCACTCTGAAAATTCTGTTGACCATTGATATCTAAAATGCTTTCCATTTACTGAATGTTTGGATGCGTAACATGAGTTTTGCATGTGCAGGTTAATGGAAATGGAAATAGTTGCTTACATGGAGAATGAAAATACTGTCAATGATGGTGGAGTGTTAGATAACTTTGGTGTTGCAGGTTGATGGGGCAACTGTCAATTTACCTGTAATTGGTTCAAAGATTAGTGCTTGGTTAATCAATATTTTTTTGGCAACTTCTACTGACATCATGTTGTGGTGGCAATGTGTTAACTGTGATGACATAGGAACATGTTATAACTATTTATTATTTGAAACATTTATTTTGTTGTACTTGAAGCAACCTACTAGGTATTTTTTTGGAATAAGTTGTTTGTATAGTTTAGTGAATGGCATAGTACTTATAATGTGTACAAAATTATATAAGGTTATGTAAATGGTCAGGTAGAATTATTTTTTTACCATAGGATTTATAAGGGTGACAGTGAAAATTGTACAAGTTATGTATAAAGCACAATTATATGTTGTGGTATATGTTATGTGAATGTATCTGTTTGGTTATTTTTGTTTGATTGGTAATGCCAATTTGGCTTTCTTATGAGCCCATTACCCATGCTAAATCAGTTTTTCATGTTTTCAAAGGAAAATAATTATTTTCTCACTTCTCTTACGCTTGTGAAAAACATTGGTTAATAGATAACATGAAAGTGGTTAATGACATTCAGAAGTTGGTTAATAAGATAAAGGCTAGAAGAGTTGTATATTATTTATACATGTCCATTAACTAACTTATATAGGTCATTACTCACACTTTTGTTCTTCATTAACTAACTTTTTTTATAAGCGTGGGAACAAAGTTGGTTAGTGAATAACAAAAAAGTGGTTAATTATGTATGGAAGTTAGTTAATAAGCATGTACAAATATGCAACCCTTCTAGCCTTTACCATGTTAACTAACTTCTGTATATCATTAACCACTTTTTTGTTCTCCGTTAACTAACATTTTTCACAAGCATTGAAACAAAGTTAGTTAATGAAGAACAAAAGGGTGGTTAATGACCTATAGAAGTTAGTTAATGAGCATGTACAAATAATAGGCAACCCTTCCAGCCTTTACCCCGTTAACCAACTTCTGTATGTGATTAACCACTTTTTTGTTCTCCGTTAACTAACATTTTTCACAAGCGTTGAAACAAAGTTGGTTAATGAAGAACAAAAAGGTGGTTAATGACCTATAGAAGTTGGTTAATGAGCATGTACAAATAATATGTAACCCTTCCCTTCCAGCCTTTTCCCCGTTAACTAACTTCTGTATGTCATTAACGACTTTTTTGTTCTCTGTTAACCAACATTTTTCACAAGTGTTGAAACAAAGTTAATGAAGAACAAAAAGGTGGTTAATGACCTATAGAAGTTTATTAATGAGCATATACAAATATGCAACTCTTCCAACCTTTACCCCGTTAACTAACTTCTGTATGTCATTAACCACTTTTTTATTCTCCGTTAACCAACATTTTTCACAAGCATAGGAGAGGTGAGAAAATAATTATTTCCTATGAAAATATGACAAACTAATTTAGCCTTAAAAAAATGAGTGGGTAATGAGCTCATGACAAAGCCAACTCTTTATATACTTGTCCTCGATATTGATGGCGTGTGTAATTGACATTGAATTGATCCCATAATGGGTAATATTTGTTTAAAAATCAACTTTAAGTAAAACCAATCAAACAAAAATAACCAAAAAAATACATTCACATAACATGTATCATAAAATATAATTGTGTTTCATACATAACCTGTAAAAATACGTGATTACTAAAGGTGACTCCTAAATTTCTTTAAAAAAAAAAACTAAATTTAACATTGTCAACTTCTCAAAGGAGTCACTTCCATCCAAAAAAATCAAACATTCTACACAAAAAATATATGAGATCAACCTATAATCACATTACAAAGTTCAAATCCTAATATCTATTAACCATCAGTCAATCTGTTACTTCTGGGTGTTCTTCTTCTTCCTTAGTTGATATACAAATGGTGTTCGAGTAGACGCACTTTCCACACGCTTCCTCGGTTGGCGTTTTGCTCGCTTGGCAATGTTCGATGGTGGCTTATCGATGGTAACCACCTCAACGTTAGATTCAGCCCGGAGATTATTTTCATCTGTGTAACAACTGACTTCATGTTAGATGTTAAACAATTATGTATATATAAGGCAATTGAGGCAGTGGAAAAAAGGTTAGTACAATTACCTGCATCATTCTCTTGAGGCAGCCTTACCAATGATTCACCTGAAAAGGAATGTCAATTTTTAAAAATTCTCAAAAAAAAAAAATATGGTAAATGTACCCTTTTAATCTTAGAGCTTGCAGTCACAATAGCATATATAAGAAAAACACATTAAGTCCTCTATAATCTCAACTAAAGGTTGCCATAAAAAGCGTATGATAATTCAAACAAAGGAGAAAAACTACGTAATAACCACGCAATTCTAACGTTAATCAAGCATCCCTCACTATCATTCCGAGCAACAGTATGATTGCGATCAACTATGCTTACCAAATTATGTCGAAATGCCCGATCAATCTTGTCATTATTATTTTAACCAAGCATAACTTCTCGGAGTGGCACCTTATTATTGTTTTGATTTCTTTATCTGGCTTATTCTGCTTTACTGAGTACATTGTTTCTACTAGACTATTGAAAGCAGTCCACGAGGGGAAAATATAAGGGAAAAGAATGTGACATTGTCCCACTTGGTAACACTCAACTAGGACTATTGCTCCAGTAAATGCCTCTAGTGTTCTGTTTATTACCACTTCTAGAAGCTTTACTTTTTTTCCCTCCTTTTCCAGCACTTAATTGATCTTGCAGGGTCTAAAAGTTCTAAAACCGAAACAACTAGTTTTCGGAGGAAAGAGGGTTCCTATATTAACAAAAGCTTGGGTACAAGTCTCTTTTTTTTTTGGTACAATTAAACAAGTCTCCTTATATTCCTCTATTAATCACTTGAATTTTGGTTTAATTATTTTTCCTTGTTATATTACCTATAAATTAGTGAAGAAGAAAATCTCATAATATATTTATTTTCTCGTCAATATCTCATCAATTTTTATGCTCAAGAAGTAAAACTAAAGTGAACATTTGAGAAGAGCTAAAGTAAAACAATTATCAACTTTAAGTATTTTCAATATTATTAAAATCCTTAGAAAGTTGGTTGGGTACATACAGTTCTTATAAAACTTCAAAATGAAGAATTAATAGCCAAAATATTATGGAAATAATTATTTTATTCTAAGGATTGTAATAAGTTTATTTTCAATTAGGATAACATATCTTTAGTATGTGAGTACTGATTAAGGTAGAAAATAGGAAAACAACATTTCAAATAGGCAAGGTTGTATGAAACCAACATATCATTAAGGTTGTTCTATACTACAATATATAACAAGAACAGCTGATAATCAATTGAACCTATTTGGTTGTTTGATAGATATAATGGAGCCAAAAAAGCCAGAAAGGCAGATTGCTGAGAGGCTATTTAATATAAAATTGAATCACCAACAAATATGGATAACTTACCATTGTTGAGTTGACACTTGTACGTGCTTCAATTGGGCTAGATGCTATTGCATCTAATATCTCATACATATCAATGTTTCTTGCAAAATTGTGCAGCATACATCTGTCAAGCATAACACACCCAATCACTAGAAAAACAAAAAAAGCAATCAAAAGGATGCAGACTGCAGATTCTCGAGTAATCAATTACTTTATTTATATAACAAATTGATAAGCTAAAAATAATATCAACTTAACATTCTTCAAAGTTCTAATTATCTAATCTACGAGATAGACATAATTAAAACATGTTATAGGCTTGCTCTAAAAAAATAAATGTCATAGGCAGCCTTATCAAACAATTTGTAGGGAAGTCCACCAATGCTAGTTACTTGGACATTTTCATATTAAAAAGTTGACTCAGTTTTGCAAAGCAGCTATCTCTATGGATGGGTTTAAGCTTCTGAATGTCGGACTGAGCTGAGATAAGTTCCAACTAAGTTTTGTTGTGTGAAGAAGGCAATCAAACAATATGAGGACACTAAAAAAATATATTCACATTGAGGTAGAGTAAAGATATCTCCTGCATATATAGTGGAAGCCTGAATATGGATAGGGCCAACTAACTTAAAATCATCAATAAGGATGACATTTTCAACATTTCAGTTGTATACCCATACACATCATAACATACATACCACTTGATTCCATTTCCAATGAATAATGATCTACAAAAAACTCAACCTAGAATTATCACACAAACCTTTCATCAAGCAGGTAGTGTGCATCAGAGAATACATCTAACTATCCAAAATTTTCTAACCCATTATGTAATCTTAATCATAACTTATAATTCATTTAACCCATTCTGTAAGCATGAAAATGGAAAGAAAGAACAGAGAATAAAAAACGAGATTACCTCTGATTCGTTTTCTCCGTTCCAACCTCATGACCGAACCCAACTTTGCTCTCTTATAGAAAAATAAAACCATTATGTCCCAACCCTCAATAATATTATTATCAATCAAAAACCCTCTCATTCTATAATCAAAACCCATTGCTCTTCAACCATACTAAAAGTGAAAAATATTCATTGCTGAGTTCAAAGAACTCTTTCTTGTCACTCAATCGAAACTCACATCACAATGGAACTTAGGAAAAATTGAACAAAATTGGAGAATAATAAATTCAGAGAAAATTAGAGAAAAATAAAATCAACGAATATGTGGGGAAAATCGAACTTGAGAAATTTTTGGACGCTTCTTCCGTTTGCCTCTCCATGATGCCACAGAGCCCTTCCACAGATAAACTTCTCAAGGCTCTTGTTTTCGTGAGTGAGAGGGAGAAGGAGCAGTCGGGGGTGAGAAGTGGGGGAAACAAGGAGCCGTTAGGGAACAGAGGGGGAAATAAGGAAAAAGAGGGAGAAATTTGAGAGGAGAGGGGAACATGGGAACTAATCTAAAAAACGTAAGATTTTTTTTTTTAAAAAAAAGAGAGCTGATGTGGCAAGTGGTGTTAAAAGGAGTGTTTTACTGTTTTGCACTAGGATTATCGACATTGTTAAAAATTTTTGGGAAGTGCTAGGGAGAGGCCTAGAGCTTATGCTCTCAAGCCTCTATTGCACTGTTTTATTTTTTTAAAAAAAAAATAATTTAAGATATCAAGTGTTGTGGAGATTTATTTTCATGCGCTAAGCCAAAAATAATACTTGTAAGTTTAACACCAAATTTTGATATATTATATAAGACTTTTTTACTCACACCAGTCACACTTAAATTTCTACCAGTTCAATCATCAATTTAACTCGTGGAGGGCATGGAACTGCATGCAGATAATCAGTAGCAAAAAGAACTGAACACACGCGTAATTTGTAAAGGAAAAATGACAGCTCTGTTAAGATTGGAGCATATTTGTGTACAAAAATGGGTTCCTAGTTCAGGATTTCTATGGCTCTAATAATTTAATAAATGTTTACTTGGTCTTGCTGAAGAGGGGGTGAATTGATTTAAAAAGATTTAATAACATAAAATTTTAAAGATTAAAAAACAATTGCAATATTAACACAAATAAATACTTGAAGGTAAAGAGAAAAAAGGTTGAGAAGAGTGCACAAATAAATTTATACTGGTTCAGCCACAATGCGTGACTTACATCAAGTCCTCAAGCAATTACCCGACAATTTCTTTACTTGTCAAATTTTCTCTTACAAGGACTCCGACACACCTTTCTCACCTTAGCCCCAAGGTAGGGTTACAATGGTTTCTTTCACTCAAGGACACCACCAAACCTCCCTCTACCTTAACCCAAGATAGAGTACTTAGATTGAAAGAAAGCTACCCACACTCTCTTCCTTCTCTCTAAAACAAAGATATCATCAACAAGAAATAGTTTGCTCTTATCAATGAGCTACAATGGATTTCAAGGCTCTCTCAAGAGTGGATAAACAATTTTCAAAACAAGAAGAAAGTAGAGAAACAAAAAACACAGATACACAATTGGACATCTCTTTCTCTTTTTTGCAAGTGTGATGTTTGATCCTTTCCAAGGCCTCCTATATATAGTGAAAGGTAGGGGTGGGCATGGTTCAGTTCGGCATGAAAAATCGAATCGAACTAAACTGAACCGATAAAGAGGTTCGGTTCAAAAACCGAACTGGTTTCCTTTTGGATCTGAACCGGTTTTGGTTCGGAGAACTGGTTTAGAACCGGTTCTGAACCGGTTAACAATCAGTTTGGATTTAAAATCGGTTTAAAAATCGGTTTGGGTTTAAAACTGGTTCAGAACCGGTTTGGATTTAAAAAAATTGGTTCAGAACTGGTTTGGACTTAAAAACCAGTTCAGAACCAGTTTGAACTTAAAAAACTGGTTCAAAAACCAGTATCTCCGTTGAGTGAGAACATAGTATTCCAAAAACCAGCACATTATAAGCAGCAGTTTGCAGGTATATATAGACTTATATTATCATTGCAGATACAATACCCAAAATCATTTCTTCATGATAAATATTAATTTTATAAACTCTGAAGTACCTGAAACTTAAAAGATAACAAACGTATAGACCATATCATTATCAGTTTCTATCACAGACTACTTGAGAGCATTATGTAATACTTTGTTAAATAACATGATTGATATGAGTAGTAAAGGCTTCTTTACATATATCAAGCAAACGATGGAGGAAACAACATATGTGTTTTTCTATCACGGACTACTGTCACAGAGAATATGATAAATCCACAAATCAAAGCTACACACACTCTTAGAAAAGCAGTTCCAGTGCAGCATAAGTCTAAAAATTAGTGAAGTTTGATTTAATAATTACCAACCTTGAAAATCAGAGTATTGAGAACTGGTGACTTTAGAAGTAAGCCTAACAAAACTTCACAAGTAACTAAGCCAAGTTCCAGATGGCTCAACATTCCAAATGCAAGTAGAACAACCAATTTTGATTGTGCCAACATATGTATTTTATTCTTGAAAAGATGATGCATGTTGATTATCTAACTTTCATGTTATGAAATGAAAGCAAAGATTTACTAGCTTTACTGTGGATTATGAGAATGATATAAGAGAAAATCAAACTGAGATTAAAGCAAGGATGGATTTTGGTAATGATTTAAACCCTTGATAATGTAATCTCTCAATGCAAGATTTATAATATCATTCTTAAGTTATCAGGAAACAGAGGTTTAGACAATAGGATGGCGATGCATGATGCTACAGCTGAACAAACAGAACCAGTGGCAGAAGGCAAGTATACTCAAGTAGGCAAGTATTCTTTGCAATTAATGCTGCAAATAATGTCTGTGATCCTTGCCCAAGTTGATATCTAAGGCTCCAAAACAATCAATCTAGCACTCCAAATTGAAGTCCATGATTTCTCCAACTAGAAGTATAATGACTGATATAACGAGAATTCAGTTCAGGGAAAAAAAGAGTTGAAGAACATTTATTTGATAAATACCAATAAATTAGAAACTTAGTAAAAGAGCATTCCTAATTTTCAGGATGATCAGTCTGCATCATATACATGGATGTCACATAGAGAAGAAAAATGAAAAGAAAAGAAAAAAGGACAGACATCTGATGTAACTTATTCTTTGTAACACATGTAAAGTAGTGAGCATTATACCAATGGGAATGTCAATTCACTTCTAAAATACAATCTTAGAAGAAGCCATGGCAGCAAATCTTTGAAAGGACCTTCTAAAAGGTCCCCCAATAGTGAGATTGATGGAGTAGATATGGCAAACAGAGGTAACAGTTTGACGACTTCAATTTTTACCATAAATAAAATCACCTAAAAAATTCCTTTGAATTTTATCTTCTATTTTATTTACAGTTTACAATAGATGGTGAATATGAGAGTGGTCCATCTAATCCCTTTAAAGAATTTATAGGAAATCGTACTGAAAGCAACTTACAACCAAAAAATAAAATAAAGGGGTGTTGAACATTACAGGTACTGTTGGTTGGAGGGGGAGATGGTGAGATAAAAAGTTCTTTCAACTAAAATAAAAAAATCAAAAAATTCGATCAGAGAAGACAACGGTATATAAACTAGGTTCCAATCAAAGCAAATGCACAAATTCTTTCAACACGTTCATTCTTTTCATAATTTACATCTTCATACAAAAAACATTTCATAAATTCGATCATCGAGAAAGAAAAAAAAAACTCATGCTATTTTTTTAAAAAAAAAATCTCAGTAGCCAAACACAGTGAGATTCGATTCTTGTCATGCGGTAGAATAGAAAATGTGACGTAAAACATGGAAACAAAGAGAGAGAGAGAGAGATGGTAAGGTACTTTGGTGGTGTCGAGCCAGACCAAATCGAGAGGGTTGAAATCGAGGGGAGAGTAAGGGCAGTCGAGGATGGACCAAGCTCGTAGTTGAGTGGATGCGAAGCCTGGGATGATAATGCCGGAGAGTTTCGAGTAGTGATTTGGGATTAGGGTTCAGTAATATGGGGTTTAGGGTTGATAAAGTTGGAGATGAATTTCTCAAATGTGAAATGGATTGGTTCGGTTATCTGAATCAAAATTAAAAATGATTAACCGGACCATTTAATAAAATAAACTGGTTCAAGTTTTTATAAAATAAAACTGGTTCAAGTTATTCTAATAGTGGTTCAATTTGGTTCATGGATCAGTTTGGTTCATTTGGTTTTTATGCCCACCCCTAGTGAAAGGTTTCCCTTAACATTTGCTAGCCGTTGGAGGTTGCAAAAAATCAGCTAAGAGACTTTAAAACATATGGGATTTGCAGCTCGTATGTTTTTTAAGTAGTTGTTGTTTTAGCTCCCAGTAGTTGCTAGTTCACCCAGTAGGTACTATTTTAGTTGCTATTCTTATCTGGTTTGAGTATGACTAGCATTTTACTATCTTTTAACCGTTTGAATCAAAAGCCTCTTCTAAAAACGTGCTTGACCGTTGAAAATGAATATGTAAAGTCATTTAATTCTAATAAAAACCAATTAACTCATCAAATCACTATATATTTGAGAGATATATTTGCTCTTTTTAAATGAAAAATTTTGACTCATAATCAATCACATATCAACAATTTAACATAGGAAAAAATCAAATCATCTAAAAGGCTCACATGCTCAAAAACTTAAATGCATCGTCAAAACTTAAAATTCAACAATATATATATCCTGAATAAGATAATTAGGTGATAGTTTAAAATGGTAAATTTTTTATTAAGGGTAAACATACATTCTGATAATAATTATTAGCAAAAAGGGGTGTGTGTATAAGAATTGCATGCAAGGGAGGAGGGAAAAAATAAAGTATGTCAGAATTACATCCAAAGTTTAAAATTACTAAGCAGTAGTCTATTATATTTATATATAGTAAGCAGAGATAATTAAATTGCTTCGGAAGAAAAGTCTCTCCTATCGAAACGTGCCAAACAATAAGAATACACAAGTCCAAGTATCCTACATAATAATTGATGATACAAAACTTTACGAAAGAAAATACCGAAGATGTAATACTCTACATATTATCAATGAATTTTTTTTATCATTTTTATTTTTTCCTTTTCTTCCCTGTATACTGTAGTTGTAGATGGTTGAATTGGACAAAATTTATGTCTATTTTTTTATATTTATTACATTTATTCTATTAATTAAATTATAATATGTATATATTTTTTAAAAAAATAAGAGAAAAAATATTAATGAACACATATCATAATTTAATTAGTAAAATAAATATAATAGATATAAATAAATATACCTAAATTTTATCCGGTTGAATTTGTGAAAAATACACAAATGTAAAATACTAAACTTTTAATAAAAAAAAATATAAACTTATCAAATCTAATCATTTTTTTTATCGGGCCCTTTTCCTCGGCGTCGGATTCAGAAGGTCCAACTTGGACCCAGGCCGAGAATATTTGCACTTAACGTGTATTACTGTACTGCCTATAATCTTGGGCCATCAATTTTGTGGGCTGAACTTAACTGCCAATACTTAATTGATTGAGCGTTCAGAATCAGCTTTTCACATGACAAAAAAAAAAAAACGAGTGAGTTTTTCTGATTATCAAAATATTTTATTAATACCTATAGCAATACTATTTCACACGAACAATAATAAAAATTGTTTCCTCCTCAGGTACGTGAGGAGGTGATAGTCCGAGAACTTCATGTCAGTCATCCAAGAGTCCAGCAGTTGGAGATGGAGTGGAGTACACGCAAAAACAATTTAACCAATTAATTTCCGAATAAAGACGAGGGTAAAGGTAATGATAGAGAAAAGTGAACATATCTGACTTTTGTTGTCAGAAATACTTAAATAGGAGTCTTGGGTGTTAATTAAGCTCATTGAGTTTATTAAGCCTATGTAGGTTAATCAGTTGGGACGAGGCCAACTAGGCTTACCGGAGATTAGTGGATTTAGACAATTCACAACCCTCTAACTTGAGTGATTAATGACAATAGTATGAGCTTGCATTAAAAAAGGTTGGACTTATATGAACTTATTGAGTTTGGATAGTCCACAGCCCCTCACATTGGACAATCAATGATGATTGTTCGAACTTGTATTAACAATTATTAGACTTATTCGAACTTATTGGGCTCAGATGATTCATAACCCAGCAAGCTAGGGATGGAAACAGGTCAAGTCAGACCGAGTTTTAACTTAAATAGGACTGACCTGTATCCTAATTATAAAACTTAAATATGACCTCTAAGCCTAAAATAAGTCAATTTTTAAGATCTGACATAGTCTAAAAACTTATTTAAAAGCTTACTTTTGTAATAAGATCTTTAAATAAGCTAACTTGTCTACCTTTAAATAAACCAACAAACATTTAAATAGGTTAATAAACTTATTTTTAAATAGACCAATAAGCCTTTACACAGACTAACAGATCTACTTTTAAATAGGCCAACAGACCTTTACATAAACTAACAAGCCTAAATCTTGAAATAGGTTAACGGATCTAAGCCTTTAAATAGATCAACAAGTGTAATGATGATCACAACTTTTATTATAACTTAATACTCACTCCCTACTTTTATAGATGCTCACCATTTTTTTTAATTTTTGGTCGATATAGGACTTGAAAATATACTAATTTGTAAAATTATTATGATTCCTTTGGTGTATATTGAATTCATTTATCTGCAAAGAAATTAAATATAATTTTTTATGTACTTTTTTTATTTTATAGTACCATTAATCTTGTTAAAAATTGAACTCAGGTTATATTTAGCTCTTAAATGATCTTATTGGCATAAAATGAAATGAAGGCAAGCCAGCTAATTGACATAAGTTTACACAATCAGTTACTAAGACTAGCTAAAAGAGAAAAGCTACTTGACTACACCCTGGAGGAGGAGTATTAGTGTTTCGCTGAACTAGTTGTAGAAGTAGTAGCAGTATTAGCATCTTTTTCCCAATCTTTCCACGAATTTGGCTGATATAGTTCTCAGCACTGACATTAACATCGTTTATTTCCTGCCTCACAAAGGTTGGACCCTCCTTTTCTGGCTTCATTGGGTAGGAACGTGGCTTTTTGGTCCTCTTTGGCTTTTGTGATCTTTGGCTTTTGTTGGAAAGTTTTGCTGCCAAAGTTGTGTTATCTTTGGCCACCAGGAGCACATGGGTTTCATCTTGTGGTGGGAGGTTTGTTTATGAAGCAAAAGCCAGCAAACCTGACAGATGACAAGCTGATTATGTTTGCCACTGATAACAAATGTAAAGTGGATATGAACAAATGTTTTATGTTGCAATTATGAGAGCGTAAATTCGATCTTCATATTTTGTAAATATCTGTATCTAATAATTTTATAACTTAGTATATTTTCAAGTCCCACATCGATCAAATATTAGAGTAAAAAAATGATGAATATCTATAAAAGTAAGAGGTGAGTGTTAAGTTATAACATAATTCTAATATGTTATTTTTATTCTAACTTGCTAACTTAAGTTTTAATTATTAACTTTTATTAAAATTTATTAAAAAATATATTAATATATTATAATAAATTAATAATTATAATAATATATATTATATTATATATATAGTTAAAATAGATCAGCCAACCTGTCAGGCTTATTAGACGGCCTGAGACTTAGCATTTTTAGTTAAACAAGCTTTTAAAAAAGCTTTGACCTAACTTGTTTAGTAAACAGGTCAAAACATAGGTCTCTGATGGACAGTTTGGTTTATTTCTACCTCGAGTAATCACAAGGTTAATGGTTGAGCTTTTCCAAATTCGTCGTAATTTTTCAACTTTGTCCTTGGGTAACCTCACAAGGTAAGTGGTGAAGTAATCCAATTTTGTTCTTGGCATTTCAAGTTTCTATTTCTATTTGTTCTTTTGTGCCTCTAATCTAAAGTTATATTAACCTATAATCTGAGATCTTTTGCCTTTAATCTGAAGTCTTCTTTGTTTTGAATATGAGGTTTATTTACTTCTAATCCAAGGTCTTTTGTGCCTCTAATATGAGGTCTTTTGCCTCTAATCCGATGTTATATTTGTCTCTAATTTGAGGCTATATTTACCTTTAATCCGGGGTCTTCTATGCTTCTAATATGAGGTTTTCTGCCTTTAATCCGAAGTCTTTTGCCTTTAATATGAGGTATTTTACCTCTAATATGAGGTTTTCTACATCTAATTTGAGGTCTTTTGTGTCTCTAATCCAAAGTTATATTTGCCTCTAACCTGAGGTCTTTTGCCTCTAATCCGAGGATTTCTTATTTGGGCCGATCTTATATTTGAGTATCACGGGTTTACCATGACTTCAGATTTCCTGAGCTGGGCCGATATTGTATAGGCATCATGGTTGACTATGATCTCAAATTTCCTGACCTGTGCCAGTGTATGGGCATCATAGTTGACCATGACCTCAAATTTCCTGAGCTGGGCCAATATTGTATGAGTATCATGGTTGATAATGACCTTGGATTTCCTAATCTAGGCCAATCTTGTAGTTGGGCATCATGATTAACCATGACTTTGGATTTCCCAAGCTGGACCTTTTATTAATATCCTGAGTTTTTGAAGCCTTCGCCCAGGCTTATTTTCATCTCAGATTTCCAAGGTCATGTTGTAAGGTTTTTCTGGGCTCATTTTCATTACTTGGATTTTTCCAAGAATTTGTGTGCCTAATGTTGTAATACTTGGGCTTTAAGTTAGCTTGTCTCGATCATGTGAGTAATTTCGATGATAATACACAATTGAAAGAAATGTAACTAAATTTTCATTCCTCGGTAAGGTTGGTTGTGAGGTACAATAAGGTTGTGAGGTTTGATAAAGTTGTCATGGTATGATAAGATTGGTAGTGGGTGACATTTATTCAACACGTTGGCTTGGTGGAGGTGAGAAAAAAGTTAATCTGCTAAACATGAAACATGAAGGAAACCCGAATGTGCTTATGCTACAAAAGGAAATTCAGTGATAATTTTGAAAACTGTAACCTTAAATGTATTTTATCCTCCAATCATAGGACATGTTTTGTGACAAGAGAAATTTTTATATAAACATAGTGTATTACAGTTGAGTGCACTAAGTCAATCAGGACTTAATATTTTCATGAATTTTTGTGTCTTATAATTAATTTTACGATACTCTATGAAAATATTAAGTCTTGATTAGTTTAGTGCACCCAGTTGGATGCACCATGTTTAGATAAGAATTTTTCTTGTGACAATAAACAAACCATTGCATCCGAAAGGATAAATTCTTGTTTAAATCTGTAGCACCCAGTTAGGTACATCAGACTAATCAAGATTTAATATTTTCACGGATCTTTATGTTACACAATTAATTTTACCAAGATCTATGAAAATACTAAATTTTAATTGATCTAATACACCTAATTGTGGTGTTCTAAGTTTAGATAAGAATTTTTCATCTCAAAGAATCATGTGGTTAGTCAAACATGATAAAATAAAAATAAATAAATAAATAAATAAATAAAAAAGAGTAACTGTGACATGTGAGATAGATGAACAAAGTAAATAATAAATAATTTATTACTTAGCATTTATTGAAAAACATGAAGCAATGAGAGTCATGCCATATCCAGAATTTGCAAGCAATCAAATATTTGAAGGCCATAGCCCGATTGAGGAGAATGGTTAATGCCGTCTAAGACTCTTACTAACAGTAATCACAACACTCAGGGATAACATGCAAATATTGAATTGATCACTAAGGAAAAAATACTAGTTGCTGCTAATTGGAACAACTAGGCAAGTTAATGATAACTGACGCCATTTATGTTTCAAAATTTGAAGCAATAATAAATAAAATCATGTCATTCAAATATGATATATCATTCATGTAATGAATAGTATTGCTAAAATATCAATTAATATTGAATCAATGTTCCACAAATAACAAGCCAAGCAATCAATAGCCAATTAATTTCATGATATCATGAAACAAAAATAGTGAAGATGTATAGTCATTTATTATCATGCCATATATCTTCCATAATTAGTAATGAAAGACAATAATATATAAGTAATAGTCTCAATGTGATAAAATTAAATAGGGATCAAGTCATTGACTTAAAAGTCTTGTTTATAACATGCTTCTTGTGAATAATATTTTGATGCATAACCAACAAATAATTATGCGTTATTAAATAGGTGGAAATTACAAGAATTAATAAAAATTAATGTTGTGATAATTACTCTCTTTGACTACTCTTAATGGAATCATGGAAAATTTCAGATTTTGCACATGGTGGAAGCAACTTAATTAAACAATTTCATATCTTTGCAATAAAGACAAAATTTAGTCAATGAGTAAGCAATAGAGCAACAATGTTATGCCATGAATATAGATAGCAATAAGACAATTATAATATGCTATCAATATGCATGAAGTAAAAGCATAACATGAATGGGCGTGCTAGTGGTTGTTATGCAAGTATTAGCTATAATTGGTGAGTATATTTTAAAACTGCTCATGTTATGAAAATAGTAAATAATTAACGTTTAAATGCTATTAGTGTCATTTTAAATGGATCATAAAATAAGACAACAACTAATAATGTACGGATGAATGCCAATGAATACCGGTGACAATTCTCGAAACTTTTTGTTTCTACTTCATGACTAAATACTCCAAATCGTTCTTTTTTTTTTTAAAGATAATCATTTAAATCCAAAATATAACATATACAAATAGGTGTTCATGCAAAACCAAATAATTAATGAAATGATGCAATTAACGAGGGGGTTCTTTCACTTTGTGAACAAGCTATGAAATTAACATGGAAAAACCAAAGAGATATATCAACTATAAGCTATGATGCAATAAAGGTAGGGGATTAGTATTCCATATATATCTCATGCTCCGCCAATTGAAAGTATTGTGACACAAAAGGAAGTTTTAGCATATAATCTTTCTTAAGGTGTTTTATCAAACACTTGGTTGTGCGGATTGCCTTTCTATAACCCGATGAAGGTGACTCCGCAATGGAGTGCTGAAAGTAGAGCCAAGTTGATCAAATGTATCGCCATTAGCAAGACAAAAATGACACAGACTGAAGGGAAAACTAACTTAACCAAAGACACGTCATAAAGGCTGTAGTCGTCGAGAAATATGGAGCAGAACGTCGGTGGCATCACTCGTTCAACAGGGCAGACGCGAGAGTGACAAATCAAACCAAATATTCGCCAAAACAGAGTGGATCTTGTGATTTTTCGGTGGGTGAGTGAAAGATTTGAACCAAATAATAAGATTAAATCGAATGTAAGTTAGTTTCAGAGGATTGAGGTTAGGGCTTGAGGAAGAAACTTGAAAAAGGGAAAGTGACCATGGTTGCCTCGAGTTTCAGAAAAGAACGGAGAGGGTCACCGTGTATCCCCTTTGCGAGATTTGTGCCTGATCGGAGGTCTGCCTAGATGCACAGCCTGTGAGAAAATTGGAACCGTTTTACCGCATCCCACTTACCACAGTACATGTTCTATCCTCCACTCAACGAATTGATAGTTGGAAAGTTTTACGACAGTTATGTGACAGTCCATTAGTTGAAAATGAGGTAAAGTATCTGTAAAGATAATTCGATCAATCAAAAAGATACTTCAATCAAGGTGTAGGTAAAAAAATAAATAGATATATTTAACTTCTATTGTCATGAGTGCTTAAATAAAGATCTCGATGTCCCAAGGAATTCACTAAATTTATTAAACTTATATAAATTAATCAGATAAGGTAAGGCTAACCCGACCAACCCAAGTTTATTGGGCTGACGGCCCAAAAACCATTGCTAAATTTTGCAGACCGACTAGAATTAAGCATTGGTAGAAGAAGAAATAGTTTTGTATTTCATAATTCATGAGGGACACGTCAGTTCTATTTGTATGACTTTTCGTGTAATAAGCATTTCCCTTTTACTAATAGGCCTTTTCGTATTTTTAACTTCACAGACAAAACAAAGAAGTTCCCGGTACAAAAAGAACTGATTCAATCATTTTTATTGTTCCCAAGAGCTTGATAATATATATGCTTATTGTATCCCAAAAACTAGAAAGATAGGTTGAGATTATATGGTTTAGACTTAGTAGTTTGAGGACTTAAATTAATTTGAGAAAAACTCTTATGATGAACTTGTAATTAATTGTTGTTAAATAAAATAAAATGATGTATTTTTTCTCTCACAAAGCATATTCACACCTATTAGGAGAAAGACTAATCCTCACTTGGGTGTTTAATAGTGTGAGATTTGCCACAAGATGTTGCAGATGAAACTTGAACCTCTGGTCACATGTAAAGCTTGCTCACACATATCAATTGCGTCACACATCATAATTAATTAATGCATAAATTAATTGTACAATAATTTTTGAAATACTAAGAAAATTTATTATTTTAGTCCTTCAAAAATTATTATTTTCTAAACTTGATCCTTGAATGTTTTAAATTCATTTCAATTTAATCTTGTCAGTTGTCATAAATCTTTGATACACTTTCCATTTACCTTGTGTAAAACATAGTTAAGTTGATATGAATTAAAATATTAATGAATTGCCAATGAGAGTTGGTTCTATTGACAAAATCAAACAGTTTCAACCTAAATATCGTGGCTCGAATCTTGATATAGTCCTTCATTGGTAATACTATTGTAGGTCTTCGTTAAGATTTGTGATATACTCTAACCTTAGAATGAGCAACTTCTCCCTAAACAGTTTTATACTAAAAAAGAAAAATATTAAAGGATTCCATTGATTAAATTAAAGGTTACATTAGAATACCACTAGACTTGTGTGAGGGAAGAAAAAACAAAGTATAAATGCAAATCACCCTCTCACAACTAGTTCTCACGAAGGCGTTTAAGATACGTTGTGGTATGGATACAACAAGCATTTTTACTTTCAAACTAGTGACGGACCAAGAATTTTAGACAATGGGGTAAATATTTTTGTGATAAAAGCAGATGTAAGTGAGTTTGAACAGATCATATTTTCTGTTACCGCTAGTCTGTAGAAATAAAGAAAGGTGAAAGAAAAAAAAATTGTGTTCTAAATATATTGATAACAAACACACATGAGTATTTTTAAAAAATAAAAAATAATATTATATAAGCATACTCAAGTATAAATCACGTGAATATTATTAAAAAATAAAAAATAATTTTATGAACTTTACTTTTTATCATTATAAATTCATTAATTTATTTATATATGTGAACAAAAATTACATATATAAAAAAATATACAAATATATCTATATAAGGTCAAAGAAAAGTCTTAAAATAGAGTGGAGACATGTGTCTCCACTCCTCAACACTTGGATTAGTCATTGTTTCAAACACTGATTATTTGTTTTTTTTTTCCTTTTTTTTATTTGGTTCGGTATATGTATGGATTTAAATGTATGTAAATATTATCGGTTGAATTTTGTAGAATTTTGTGTATATATAATTATTTATATAAAAAAATGATATGACTAAATTTATATACAAATCTGAATATATATAAATATTATCAATTAAAATTTATAAAATTTATTGTGATAAAATTTAATGGGTTGCCGGTCATTAATGTAAGCCATAAATCTAATTTGGCCAATAATCAACGGTTATTAGAAGGTGTTGTAGCATACAACAACCCCAGCTTGTGGTATTGAAAATTCACCCTGTTCTCACCCGAGCACGAAGACTCGACGATAGTGGTGAGCGTGACTCGGTAGTTTTTTCAAATGAGCGTAGACACTCACTCCAGTCAGGATTCAGAAAACGCCAACAGGTAAATTTGTAGTGATTCAACTGCCATGTGAAAACTTCAGCAGGTAATTAATAACTACCACAGCACATGCTAGCTTCATCTTTCTCGTGACTAAAACCATGGTTGAATATTTCCTGAAGACAGAAAATAGTCATGAAGTACCATTTAAAAGATCACATGGTGAGGGTTTCTCTGTTTGTTTACCAAGACAAACCCGTATAGAAAGAAAAGAGAAGTAAGTCATGGCACTTTATAGCCCTAGTTAAATGCAAGGAATAATATCAAAATCAACCTCAAAATTATTATAGGTGCTTGCTGACCTATCCGCATTCGTTATTTTGGGGACCAACCACAGACAATAAAAAAAGGATAGGTTCTTTCAAGTGGTACGAAGTGTAAGCTTCTTTTCTAGGTGTATTTTTAGAGGTTGGTACACCACATTGCTCTCGGTCGATGTGTTTAAATAGTATCGAAAAGGAGCAAAAAAGCTTTATTGAATATGAAATCTACTATCTCCATTTATTTGTATAAATATACAAATAATATTTCCTTTCTTTGAATGGAAACTGGTCCCCAAAGTGCCACTAAAAGCTAACTTTATTATTATTAATTTTTGGTGTTTAAACCAACCTTTATATAGGTAAAGCTATTTTGGGTCTTATTATATCGGGGAAGTTCTGCTGCTAAGTTACTATATTGTTGCTAAAGAATGGGCTACAAAATCAAAATGTACAGATTATTATATATCAACCAAATTGACTGCAAATATACTTGAACAAATGGGCAGAATTTAATAATAATAATAATAATAATAATAATAATAATTTAAAGCCCTTTATTAAAGTATTATATTTTCTAAAACCAAACCGTTCAAAGAACTGATTTAATTTATAATAATTCAATCTTAGTCGAATCGATATATATATATATATATATATATATATATATATATATATGAAGTATAATTTATTCAGTCTTTAACTTTTTCATACAAATTTTTATTTGGGTTTTTTATGCTTCATTTATTATTTTCCATTGAAATCAACTAAATTTAATATAAATATAATTAATTTAATGATACTACACAACAAAAAACATGTGACAAATTGGTGAGTTGGGTTGACAAAATTTTGTCAATGTGAGTTTTGGTCCGGGAGCCAACCCACATCCACAACTGGTAAAAATATTGTTTCCAAAGGAATTTAGAGTAAAATATGCATCATGCATGTGCATATGTTGACATGAGTCTTAGGAGACGGATAACTTAGAAGAGTTATCGACATATGAAAAAGAAGATATGTTCTCATGTTTTTCAAAGTTGAGGATTGTTGATGTCCTAATTGACCTCACCTTCCCTTTCAATTGTAGGTAATTTTTATTTTTCATTTTTTACTTACCCACCCAAATCCCATCATTCATCCCTGGGTGTAAATGATTTTCCTTGTTAGGAATGGAATGTAATAAAATATTCCTCGATAATGCCCATTCCTCATTATTTATATCTCCAACAACTTTTCGTGCCAATATACCAACACCACCATCCTAATCCTAACCTCACCACCACCAATACTCCTATCATACCGCAAGTGTTGATGAATTTTTCTAAAATGACTCCGTATTTTAAAAAAAAAAAATTTAAGATCCTTAAGAATATTTTCTCTTAACCAAGCCCCTTATTTTAGGTGAATCAAACATTTTTAACACAAGTCCAAAAAAATTACATATTTTCATTTCATGATCAAAACACTCCCTTATTTTCTTTCAACCATTTTTTTTTTCAAGTTTTCACTTTTACTTTTTGGTCCTTTGTTTATAATAAACTTCTACTTTTCAGTCCTTAATTTCCTTTTATTAACGAAGTCCATGTATATCTTTCGGTCTTTCCTCATCTGCCCGTTCCCCTTTATCATCTTTTTGGCACTTTGTCTCTAAGGCAAAGTACCAGCTAGCTATCTTAACATCTAAGAGAAACAAGCTGATGGTTTCCGAGTAAATGAGGAGGGGAAGCATTAGTTTTAAACAGAAACCCCAGGTGTCAGGTGACGTAAGAAATGAAATCACAAGTAGAAATTAACAATGTGAACGATAATATATAGGAATTATATGGTTATAAAACTGCATGCAAAATTATTTATAAGAATTGTAATGACATAATAATTTTTTAGTTCATTAAATCCTCTAGCTCTTCTCTTCTGTTTGGGGTACCAGGGATGTTTAGAACCAACCAGAGCCAGATAGCTTTGATGACGACCTACTCTTGTTTAAGCAAGGTATGTCAATCTCTAAGCTAGTCGGTCGCACAAAGATCGTATGACAAGTTTTTAGAACAAATAGAAAGTATTAGGTTAAAGAATGGAACATGTATGTCGGCTTAGAAGCGGGATTATATAAATGTTAGATAAACCCGAACTCCCGCGGTTTAAGACATTCAAAGTCCGAACGTTGGGAGATTACAATCTATTCACTAAATGATTTGTAGTCGTTGGTTAATTTAATTAAGTCGGAAAGTACATTGGGGCGTATTTGCAGTTATACATCGGTCGGTATGATCATAAGTATGAAGTGGACAAGTCTCTTTGTTATGTTGGGCCCGAGAATGGTCCACACCGTATGATCCTAAGTATGAAGTCGGCCTCTGATAACTTTGTTATCCGGCCCGAGAATGGTCGACCCCACCTCGGCTATATAGAAGATATAAGCCGAGCTATAAAGTCCGATTAAACGAACATAGAATGGTCACTGACCCATTTTCGGCTATATAGAAGATATAGCCGAGCTATAAAAGTCCGATTAAACGAACATAGAATGGTCCATGCCACTAGATCGGCATATTGATTTATGAGCCTATCTATAAGAGACCCGATCAAGTACAAAAACGATTTTGAAAGGCCAAATAATAACTGAGAATGGACATTTAAAAGACTAACGTTTTTAACACCAATCGGAAAAATCATCCTGTCGACTTTGATCTATTACTAGAAATCGAAAAGACAAGCTTAGCTTCCTGCAACCCTACTTTGCTCAGGTACATTAGTGCTCACTGTCCAAGACGCTTCGTGTCCCAAGATGTGAAAAGACGTGTGCCACGTGTGATTCATCTATTACTCAAGTGTCAGTTTCATTATTGCACCATTAAAGCGACTGTACCAGTAACCATCGTGCAACCTTTGATTTTTGCTGAAACGGCCTTCCAACCGTTGATTTTGGCTAGGATCAATCCTGGGCGCAAGATTCATCTGACGGGTGAGAACACAACTTTTCGTTTCTCTTGACTTTATTACCCTTGATTTGTGGCGGCCTAGACATTATTTAAAAAGCCCTTCTTCCACTTTCTTCTCATTACTCTTCCGAGTCTAACCGTTAACCTTCTACGAGAAAACACTCCTCGTTTCATCTTCCTCCGTATTGCTCCCTTTTCCAGAACATTTCATTGTTGTGCCTTCCTCCATTCTGGATTCCTTCTTCATTCGCTCTTCAAGCATATCTACTCAAGTTCCTGGGCCCTTCATTATCTCCTCACAAAGTTCTATTGCAACGAAGCTATTCGCATTTCGCCTTCCAAAAACAGGTACTTCTCTTCACCTTTCCCTTTCACTCTGTAAATTGCCTCAATTTAGGCTTTAGGACCGTAAGTAGTAGTAACATGTCCGTTAGAAGCGAGGTAGTAGTAGTGAATCGTAGAGATTCAGGTGAATCTCCGGTAGGTGTTTCCGGTCAACATACAACGGGCCCAACCACCGGCAAAGGAAAAAACCCAACCGGCGAAGAATCGCCCGATCTTGAAGGTCACCGTCACCTCCAAGATCGAGAGGAGGAATACAATTGGGTTAAATCTTGTTAAAAATTACCGCTCGATTTTAATTAAAGCATTCACATCCTCGAAGATGTATAGTGATGGCATCTAATGGAGACGAGACCAGATTCGTATGCCGACATTGCCGACCTGAAGAGAGGATTTTTATGTCTCCAGGAAAGAATGACGATCTAGGTTGGATATATGTATATGAGACCTTTTTCACCCGACTCGGACTTCGTTTACCCTTCTCGGATTTTCAATGTAAAATTCTGGCTAAATTAAACGTCGCTCCTACCCAACTCCATCCAAATAGCTGGGCATTTGTCAAAGCTTTCGAAGTGCTATTTCAGTTTATAAGTCGGAAACCTAGTATCGGTGTGTTTTTTTCTCTTTTTCAATGCAAAGGGGTCGGTAAAGGGGGTTGGGTATCAATTAACAGTCATCCTCGTAGAAGATTATTTTCTGCTTTAGACTCGTCGTACAAGAATTTTAAAAATAAGTTTTTTCGAGTGAGTTCTACTCCGACCGACCTTTCATTCTACTTGGACGAATACGGGATAGAAAAATTCCCTTTATACTGGCGTGCAAACCCGACCTCCATACTGGGTGTAGAGTATAGAAAGTTGTCACCCGAAGACCGAATATTGGTCGACTTTTTGGAAGAGGCTTCAGTGCTGGATACTGCTTCCTTGGTAAAGTTTGGAAACAATCCAACCGAATTACAAAAAATAATGCGTAAGTCTTCTTTCTTCTTGCTACTTTGCCAATATTGGATCTCTACTGATGCATTTTAACTACTTCAATTTCTTTTCAGAAAAAATGGCTCCTAAGATAACCGTTCGCGAAATGCAACGAAGACTAAAGAAATTGAAGAACGAAGGAACCTCGGTGGCAGGAAATACTGATGACATCATTCCCCGTCCTGAGCCTATATCTGCTAATCCTCAACCAGAAACTTCGGATACCAACTCGGATCCGATGGTTCGAAAAAGACGTCGGTCAGAAGTCCCGCAGCAGAGTATGAAACAACCTGCCTTGACGTCAGAAGTCGAAGGTTCTTCACAGAACTCCGGTTTAAAAACGGCCTTCGAGGGATTAAGCGGTTTTGCGGCTGGAAAAGACAAGTCTTCCCTATGGTCAACCACCTTTCCCTTCGAGTCTTTGATAGATGGTCATATTTCTCTCCCGGACGATAAGGAACGCAAAGACAAGGTCGGTGATATTGGGCTCATACGATGGGCCGAAGTACAACTTCTTCGGTCCGTTAGTGTACTTAGGTCGGCCGAGTTTGAAGTAGCGAAACAAAAAAGAAAGTGTCATCCAACAACCTTCTTTTTCGTTCAGAAATGGAAAGAACAACGAAGGCTCATCATCTTTGAAGTTTCCAAGTTAAAAATGAAATAGAAGTTTTAAAGGCAAAAGCACACCGAATCGATTCACTTGAATCTTCGGTAAGACTTCGGAGGAAGAAAAGAAAAATTTTGAAGAAAGCTGCTCGGCCGTAGTAAAGGACAAGGAGGAGTCTCGACCGAGCTCTTAAAGAGGCCTTGGGAGAGAAGACTAAGTCAAGCTCGAGTTGGAAGGATTGAAAGATGAAATTACAAACCAAAGAGTTGCTGGCTTTGATACCTGCCTTCAACAGGCCAAGCTTTTGAATCCCGATGGAATCTTTGACAATCGCTTGGGTGAGATGGGGCCGTTCCACAAGGTAGTCGGTGGTCGTATCGTTGAAGATGAAGATGAAGATGAAGAAGAAGAAACAGAGTCTTAAGTATTCGAAATTTCAATGTATAACACTGCCGTTTTAATGAAAAAATATCTCTAGTTTTTGATATCGTACATGCTTCCGATGTTTGAATTTAAATTTCAAAAAACATCTTAATGCCTGCCAACGTTGCCTATAATACTTAGCGGTGGAACGTTTATCCAAAAAATCCGATAACACCGAAATTTATGCCCCTTGAAACATCATTTAAGTTTTTTAAAGAGGATCGATTGTAAAATTATGAATTACCAAAAGGTCTAATAATTTATTTTCTGAAAGTTTGGCATTTGAAGAATTTTGGGTCGTTTACTTGGGTTCGGTCCCGGGTGATTTTGACCCGACTTGACTCAAAGATCATTTTTGGCGATGAATATGACCAGAATCGGAGAGTTTAGTCGGCGACTACGACCGTCATCGATGTCGTTGACCGGAATTAAAATCAAGGCCAATTTCTTCGGTGACTATGACCGGCACGGCTCAAAGGCCAATTTCTTCGGTGACTATGACCGGCACGGCTCAAAGGCCAATTTCTTCGGTGACTATGACCGGCATCGGTGACATTGACCGGAATTGGCTCTCATGCCAGTTTCTTCGGTGACTATGACCGGCATCGGTGACATTGACCGGAATTGGCTCTAAGGCCAATGTAATACAAACAAAGTTTCAAGTTGAAGATTTTATTTGAATAAACTGAGTTATCGGTAGGCCTCGTTAAAACCTTTCAGGAAAAAATCCATCGGGAAAAAATCCTGATAAGGAAAAAGAGTACACTACCTTTAACTTTCAATACAAAAGTTCATAAAAGAAAAGAAAAAATTAGAACTTAGCTATAGTATCTCCGAAGTGACGCTGAATTCCAAGTTCTAGGAAGCGAACACCCAGTGATATCCCCGATCTTATACGCTCCTCCGCCAATGTCTTTCGGTACCAATTAGCCGATAGCTTCCCTTCGCCTGGCACTCTTCTAGAGTCTTCAATTTTGCGAAGCACCAGGTCCCCTTCAACGAATTTTCTTGTTTTCACCTTCCGGTTATATTTTCGCTTTGCAAGAGCCTTGGCAGCTTCTTCCTGAATGTGTGCTATTTCCCTTTCTTCCTCTAACAGGTCTAAATCGGCTTTTCTGACTGCAACATTTACTTCTTCATTAAAGGCGGATCTTCTAAAACTCGGTCCCACCGACTTCGACGGGATCATAGCTTCCGCCCAAAAGTAAGTCGGAATGGGGTTTCGCGTGTCGACGACCGTGGTGTAGTGTGATATGCCCATAAAATGTTCGGAAGTTCTTCCGGCCAAAGGCCTTTAGCATGGTCTAGCTTCTTTCGCAGTCCGAGTAATATAATCTTGTTGGCTGCTTCGGCTAATCCGTTAGTTTGCGGGTGTTCTACCGAGGTGAATACCTGTTTAATTCCATTTCTCATACAAAATTCTCGAAATTTCTTGTCAGTGAATTGAGTTCCATTATCAGACACAATCGAATATGGTAAACCAAAACGGCATATTATATTTTTCCAAACAAATTTTTTAACCTTTTCGGAAGTTATACTGGCAAGTGGTTCTGCCTCAATCCATTTTGTAAAATAATCAATGGCAACAATAATGTACCTCATTTGTCGGGCGGCCGTAGGGAAAGGACCTAACAGGTCAATTCCCCATCGGCAAAATGGCCATGGAGTCTCAATGCTGTGCAATTCTTCAGGTGGGGATTTGTGAAGATTGGCGAATTTCTGGCACTTGTCACATTTCCGAACGTACTCTAGACAATCAGACTTCATAGTTGGCCAGTACATTCCTGCTCTTAAAACCTTGCCTGCTAACGATCGTCCTCCGATGTGACTACCACGAGGCACGCCTCATGAACTTCCTCCATGACCGACTTAGACCGGTTCGATTGATACACTTCAAGAGGGGAGAGAAAACCCTCTCTTGAACAATTCTCCTCCTATTATCGTGTAATAACTCGCCGACCTTCGCAATTTCTTTGCTTTCTTTTCATCCGTTGGTAGCTCACCACTTTCCAAATACGATGATTGGGCTCATCCAAGAATTTTGATTCTTTGTTGATTGAAAGAATCTCCTCTTCTTCTACGCTAGGTCGGTCAAGCATTTCTTGAATAAGCGATCGGTTGTTACCTGGACCCTTGTGCTTGCTAATTTTGACAGGAGATCGCCCTAGTATTCTCGCTCTCTTGGGATATGAACAATCTCGAATTGTTCGAACTTTTTAACACATCTTGTACCTTGAGTAAATATTTGACTAATTGCGGGTCCTTAGTATGGAATTCGCGGCTTACTTGCCCAGGTTACCAGGTGGGAATCCGACTTTGCGACTACCCTTGTAGCTCCCATTTCTGCTGCTAATGCTAGCCTCGACAATGAGCGCTTCATACTCGGCTTGATTATTGCTTGGCCCGAAAATTGAACTTCAGGGACTGTTCAATTAAGATCTCATTTGGTCCTTCCAAAATAATTCCGGCTCCACTTCCTCTGACATTCGATGCTCCATCAACAAAAAGAATCCAAGTATCATTATTCTCATTTTGAGGAATGGGGGAAGATAATTCAACCAAAAAGTCAGATAATACCTGGGATTTGATAGGTCCTCTTGGCTGATATTGAATGTCAAATTCGGACAATTCGACGGACCATGATATCATTCGTCCGGCAAGCTCCGGTTTTCGAAGTACTTGTCTGATCGGCTGATCTGTCCTTACAATTATAGAATGACTTTGAAAATATGGTCGGAGCCTCCTAGCCGTTGTGACTAAAGCTAACGCCATCTTTTCGATTTTCTGATACCGACCTTCTGGTCCTTGCAAGACTCGGCTGACAAAGTAAATAGGTCGTTGCTCCTTTCCTGTTTCTTTCACCAATACAGAACTCAAGGCTTTGTCAGAAACAGAAATATATAAAAATAAGATATCACCTGATTCGGGCTTTGTCAAAATTGGCGGAGTCGCCAAGAAAGTTTTAAGTTCACTGAACGCTTGTTCGCACTCCTCCGTCCACTGAAAATTTTTGGTCTTCTTGAGGCATTGAAAGAACGGTAGAGATCGGTCAGCTGATTTTGAAAGGAACCTGGAGAAGGAAGCTATCCGTCCAGTTAGTCTTTGCACTTCTTTTATCGTTGCTGGGCTTTTCATTTCCATTATTGCTCTACATTTCTCCGGGTTGGCTTCTATTCCTCGGCTGGTGAGGAGAAAACCAAGAAACTTTCCTGCTTGAACCCCAAACACACATTTCTCGGGATTTAGCTTCATATTGTACTTTCTGAGTTGCGCGAAGCATTCAGATAGGTCGGAACAATGATCCCCGCCTTCAGGTGTTTTGGCAACCATGTCATCTACATATACTTCGATGTTTCTTCCAAGTTGTTTCTCGAAAATTGTTCATCGGTACCGTTGGTAAGTTGCTCCGGCATTTTTAAGCCGAAAGCCATCACCTTGTAACAAAAATTCCCAAACTCAGTTATAAAAGCGAGCTTTTTGTTCATCGCCCGGTGCATTCTAACTGGTTGTATCCAGAATATGCATCCATAAAGCTAAGGAATTGATAACCCGAAGCCCCATCAACTAGTCGGTCTATCTTTGGGAAGAGGATAGGAATCCTTCGGGCAAGCTTTGTTCAAGTCCGTGAAGTCCGTACACATTCTCCATTTTCTGACGACTTTTTACCATAACCACATTTGACACCACGTGGTATATTCTACCTCTCCGATAAAACCCTTCCAAGAGTTTTTGGTCTCCTCTGTCGCGGCCCTTTGTCTTTCCGATCCAAGTTTCCTTTTTTTTTTCGAGCTCTTTGGTTTGACGTTCGCATCCAAGGAGAGCTTATGGGTGATGATCTCGGGATCAATTCCAGGCATGTCTTGCAGTGTGCAAAGATATCGGCGTTATTTCTCAACAATTCCTCCAGATCTCTTTTAAGTTCGGTTGGTAAATGAGCTCCGATATGTGTTACTTGGCTGGATTTAGGACCCAATGGTACTGCTTGCAATTCCTCGATCGGTTGAGGCCTGTCTTTCTCTTCACTTCTAGGGTCAAGTTCGGCCATGTTAATGTTATGTATCGGTCGCTTGCGGTCGATCTTACGAGCCTTTTCATCTTGTCTAGGTCTCAGACTTTCGTTGTAGCAAATCCGAGCTTCTTTCTGATCTGCATGTACTGTACCTACCTCAGTCTTAGAGACTGGGAATTTCATTGTTAGGTGGGGGGTTGAGACGACAGCCCCTAAAAGATTTAGAGACGGTCTCCCAAGGATAACATTATAGGGAGTATAGCAATCTATGACCAAGTATCTTACAGGAATAGTTTTAAGTAGAGTACCTGTCCCGAAAGTTGTTCGGAGTTCGACGAACCCCTTGACATTTACTGTTCTCCTGAGAACCCGATCAGAGTTCCATTGAATGGTGTCAAGTCGTCTTCTGACATCTGCAATCTTCGAAGCGTGGACATGTACAAAACATCGGCAGAACTTCCTTGATCAACCAGAACTTTCTTGATCTGAAAGTTCCCTGCTATAATTGATATGACCATCGGATCGTCCAAGTTCTCATCTAACCCGGCGTAATCACTGCTTGAAAAAGAGATGACTGGTCCATCGCTGAATTGTTTGTGCTGCACTGGGGAAGGGTAGCTTACCGACATTACTGTTCGGAGATGTCGTTTCCTAGATGAATTAGAGCTCCCTCCACCGGCGAACCCCCCTGCAATTGAGTCAATGATTCCTCTGACGGGTTGGTCCCGGTTACCAGTGCTCGTATCCACGGCCTTTTTCTTCAAATCCGGGCTTAGCCCTCCTCGGTTGGATTGATCTCCTTCTTTTACCTCCCTGCTTCTACTTCTGCGGCGATAAACATATTTTGCAAGATGCCCCTCCCGAATAAGTTGCTCTATCCTATTTTTCAAGCTGATGCACTCCTCGGTGGTATGTCCGAAAGTTTTATGGAATTCGCACCTTTTACTTTTATCAACGTCAGGTGGTGTCCTTTGATATCCGGCATTTTTCGGGAGACGGATCAGACTCGTGTTGTATATTTCACGGAATATCCGATCTCTGCGAGAGTTTAACGGAGTGTATTCGTTGAACCAAGGTTGTACTCTATCCGTTATTGCACGTACGTTTTCGTACGTCCGATCATTCCTTTGTAAGTGTCTGCCTCTTATCTCCGATCCCCGTCCGTTATATGATCGGTCATGAGTAATTGGTTTGATAGAAATATTGGGATTATTTTTTCCCCGTGTTCGGTTCGAAAAAACGTTGCTCCATTTGCTTCCCGGCAAGAGCGATTTCTTCCATGTTGATATATCCTGCGCAGATCTGTTCCTCAAATCGTCCAGTCCAAAGGAGGTTTTCGGCCGGGAGTCGCAAATGGTAAGACCATGATAGCATGCAATGAAACTGCTGGATTAAGATCTCTTATCTGCACGGCTTCCTCCCCAAACCTCTTCATGAAATCCTTGAGAGATTCTTCTTGGCCCTGCCTCAGATTGATTAAGCTTGCTGATGTCTTCTGGTGTGTCCTGCTCGTAGAAAAATGGTTAAGAAATTTGACAGATAATTCAGAAAAGTCGTAAATTGAACCTGTTTCAATGCTTGAAAACCAGAGCAAGGCCGATTTTTTTAGAGTTGTCGGAAAAGCCCTGCATTTGATCGGGTCGGAGCTTCCGTTTAGAAGCATCATAGAATTGAACATCGTCAGATGCTCCTGTGGATCCGATGTCCCATCGTAAAGCTCCATCGTAGGGAGTCTGAATCCCTCTGGAAGTGGGATTGACATGATGAAGTCGGAGAAAGGATGATCCGCTCCAGGTGGGTTGTTTGCTTGTCTCCTTCCGTCATGACTGTTTGATCTGGGAATACGGGTATGTCCTTGAAAATCTTTGCTCGGAATATCTTCTTCTGGAATTCTTTCCCCCGATCTTCCTGCTCAATTCTCGTTGATCCCCCTATTTGGTCTGAGTCATTCGATCAATTCGCTATTTATATCTCTAATAGCTTGCAGGAGCATCTCCATTGTCTTGAAATTTGGTTGCTTTCTTGATTGATTCCATTCAGACACCGTTTTCATTGCTAGCCATATCAGGTCTAGAAGGTGGTTGGATGAGTTATGAAAGAGTGAAGGATTGTGGAGTAGGAAAGTTTTACCTAGCCACGGTGGGCGCCGGATGTTCAGCACCGACCGAGCCTAGATAGCTTTGATGACGACCCTACTCTTGTTACTGAACAGGTATGTCAATCTCTAAGAAACAGGAAATTGCTAGTCAGCACAAAGATCGTATGACAAGTTTTTAGAGCAAATAGAAAGTATTAGGTTAAAGAATGGAACATGCCCTGGCTTAGATCGCCAGCGGGGATTATATAAATGTTCTAACCCGGATAAACCCGAACTCCGCGGTTTAAGACATTCAAAGTCCGAACGTTGGGATTGATTACAATCTATTCACTAAATGCCGATTTGTAATCGTTGGTTAATTTAATTAAGTCGGAAATAAGCATTACAAGCGTATTTGCCAGTTATACATCGGTCGGTATGATCATAAGTATGAAGTCGTGGGATGCTAAGTCATTGTTATGTTGGGCCAGAATGGTCCACACAGTATGATCCTAAGTATGAAGTCGGAGATCTCATAAGTCTATTTGTTATCTGGGGCCAGGAATGGTCTTCATTTTGCCTCATTTTCTACTTAGCTTATATAAAGATATAAAGAAATATAAAGTCCGATTAAACGAACATAGAATGGTCCACAGGATATTCCTTATTATTAGGTAAAAGCTAAAGCTAATAAGCTATTAGGTGAACATAAATGATTTTGTTCAAGTACGTGGGAGTAAAAATTGGTACGACAAATTAATGGACAAACATGGTTAGAGATAACTCAGATAACCTAGTCGCCCACCCTATCACAGCCAACACTGTATATCAAATTTGTTGGCATTTTTCGCATTATAAAATGAATAGAGTTAAGCATATTTGGGTTCAATTAGATTTAGGTTAAACTAAAGCATCATATTAATTCGTTTATGGTCCACCTCTCTTCCCCATTGTCGTTTTCTCAAGCACGTTGGACCCTACATGAGTAAGCAATACTGTAATTAAGGCAAATCACTCTCACAATAGTTTTGTAGGAGTTACTAGGAAGATGTGACGTGTCCAACGAAATCGACCTTCACTTATAAATGGTGGGACATGGATATTCAATGGAGGGTACAAATCAAATGGACGACTCAAATCAATATTGGAACTGTTCCAATGGGAACCAAAGGGCATGGAAAACGGAAGCTCGGAAGAGGGTCCAAATTAAATGAGTGTCTAGTGGTTATGAAGAAACTGATCTTCAACTGCAAGAGATATGGGGCAAGAAAACTCAATGAAGGGCTGAAATAACAATCGGCACTGCTCAATAGTCAGCGGGGTTCATAGGTTCCAATCGGAGGTCCCTACTATTATTAGGGTATCATGTTCGTAAGGAAACTAGAATGTGCACATTTTTTTTTTTTAAAGAAAAGGCATATACGAACAATTGAGTGAGACATAAAATGAAGACAACTAGACAAGCAGCGCATGCATGGCATGGATATATATGGACCAAAGGTTAGTCCAAGCCAACTAGTTCGAATTGTCCTATCCTGGCTAGGTTTCAGACAATGAATTTTTTTATTATTTTTTCCCTCTAATATCTCACCATCCCTGTATCCCTTCTCTTATATATATGAAGCATATACATACATGCCCACGCCTTTCCTTTGCGGTGTGCTGGATACGTATGTTAGTAGAGAAGGTATACGGACTCAACTCTACCCCAATGTCAACCAAGAAAAATAAGAAAATAAGATAAATATACTTTTGAGTCAAATTGTAATTATGAAGATTTGATTTGAAAAGTGTATCTTACCGAAATTCATCTTGCCCAAAAATAGGGGACCTGGACCATGAGTAAAATAAATACTATAATACTGGAAGAGACACAAAGACAAGCAGACTGGAATGGAATCCCTCTACCATTGGTGCAGCCCTTAGAACCTAATGTCTATGTTGTTTCTCCCATCTTTTCCGCTACAAGTCTGCTTAAGTTATTGCCTTTTAATTTACTCTATCAATTTCTACGTTGACATCATTAAGCTAAATATTTTGGATAAAACGTTTGATAAAGATGTGCTCTGCCTAACAAATGCCTACTTGGGTTTGTGGCATCTAAAAATAATCAAAAGGCACTATCATAGATAGTTTTCTTTTTACTTTTTGGCTGGGTCTCTATGGTAGCTAGCCTGCTTTATTCTCAAACATATTGATCAGTCCCTGCCCATGACCTAAAACCGACAAATTATTTAATGGCCGTGAATCGTAATATATGTTTCTTTCATTCATATATTGACTAATCTGTGTAATTGATTACAGTTACGCGATTGCTCGCCAGCACCAACAACTGCTAGAAAAGATGATAGTAACGGCCATTCGATGCTGGTGCGCAATCTATCCATATTGTCACAGACCCATTTTCACAGATCGTTTTATGCGGTTTGTTCCCAGCCATGCAAAATTTCAGGTGGAGTTACAAATCACAACCTTGGATAATTAAATCGCATAACCTGACACCAGCCAGATTTTAGCTGGAGAACTTTATAGATGCGAGCTAAAAATTCCCGATAGCCAAGGCTACAAGGTTTTGAGTAATTTTATAAAGAAGTATACCTCTCAAGAAAATAAGCACTAATTCATATATATATATATATAAGGAAGGGGAAAGTAGGTTAAATTAGAGTCAACGGGGCTTTGGTGGGATTTAAATCCAGGATCAAGTGATCTCAAAAGGATTTGGTTTCACCCAACTTAAGGTTTTTGGGCAAATTAATTTTTTAATTAACTTAAAAAGGTTTATTATTTATTTTTCCAAAAAAAAATTTCATCTTTTGTAGATATGACGTTGATCAAACTTGTTAATATGATATTTTCGAATCAGACAAGGCAAACCTGACTCCAGCCAGCACTCCTTTTAATAAGGGCGAATAGAAAAGACTACTGGGGGAATGGGGAGTGACCCCAGCCTTAATTAGGAAAGATAAGGCTTACTTACCCACCTATATGAGGCCCCTTAGACCTTAATAACTTAAAAACTTCTCTCACGTTTCTCAGTGAAAAAGATTCTTATGCATTCTTGTGTAGAAAGCACACGATAACTCAAAGGACGAAACTTAAGATAAATTTTCTTGCGTACATGCTGTTTTATAATAAAAATATAATATGTGTATTATTTTTTATTGTTTAGGTGTGAGAAATATTTCAAAAAAATGAAGAAGCGAATATATATATATATATATAGGATCGATTTTATCTGGTGTAGTAAGTCTTTTTTGACTACATTCATTTTCAATCATTAGATCACTTTTATCAATGATTGACAGATTATTTCGTTAAAAGTAAGCTATTAGATGAAAGTGAATCTAACAATTTGAAAATGAGTGTAAGTCAAAAAAAATTTACACTGATGAAAGGACTATATATATATATATATATATATATATATATATATATATATATATAATGTTTTTATTAAAAAAAAAAAAAACACCATAAAACGCACGAGAAATTTTATCTAAATTTTGTCATACTTCAAAATGCCTGTCTTATTGGTATTGGATATATATGCCATATATCATGCTGATACTAGTCAAATACATCCTAACTTATCCTATAATTTTCATTTTATTTTTAAAATTTCTGTGCTGATTCAAGTGAAATATCATAAGACTTTAATAAATCTTAATCTTTTATTAATCTATTGTATTAGCAATGACTAATGCTGAAAATAAGAACATTTTTAGCTATTTCTTGATGTTTTATGATTATATATATAAAAGCTTTTGTATAAATGTTATGATGTTGTACCGTATCCTAATTTTTTAAGCAACACTGTATTCCCATATTGTACCTGGGTTATTCCTACGGCCCCATCTTTATCCTTATATCATAGATTCTCATAGTTCAATAATGTTAAGTAACACCAGTTAGCAGTAAAAGATATGTCAAGTAACCCTCCTGACACTGCGCCGACACACTAAAAGGATGGAGTGCGACTCCCTCCGTCCCTTGTGTCGGGTGTGCCCCGGGCCAGGTAGCCATGGCTTCTCTTAGTTGAACCAATCTTGCTTACCCATCATGTACTTGCAGGCCCCACATACCCAGCTCTGGGATAACTGGAAGCAAGCACACTACATACTCCTAAATCATTTTTCTTCTCCATGTATATAATATTAGCTCACTTAGCTTTTTGTTATACCAATTTTGCTCATCTTACCATGTGAATCATGGAGTACCACAGATTCAATAGTACTGGCTCTTCATCTGACTCTAACCACCCCCAAACAGGATTAACTTCTTTGTCTTCACAACGCAGCCTCGCATCAGTTCCATCCCTTAACGCACACTCTCATCACCACAACCCTTCCACCACCTCTCACAGCTGCCTCACAACTCTCAAAGGCCAAATATCCTATACATCCTCTCTAACCCTTGCTGGGAAGTTCCTCTACACCGGTTCATCTGACAGAGAAGTCAGATCATGGAACCGTACCCCTTTTCACTCTGAATTAGATCCTCAACAATATTCAACCACGTATAACATGGTAGTTGCTGGAAAAGGTGCTGTGAAGTCCCTAGTAGTTCACTCGGATAAGCTTTTTAGTGCTCACCAAGACCACAAAATCCGGGTTTGGAAGATTAGCAACCATGAACCTAACGTACAGAAGTACACCCATTTAGCCACCCTCCCAACGTTTGGTGACCGTGTCTCAAAGGTGTTGATTCCCAAGAACCATGTTCAGATTCGAAGGCACAAAAAATGCACATGGGTTCATCATGTTGACACAGTTTCTGCCCTGGCCTTGTCCAGGGACGGCACCTTGCTGTATTCAGTTTCATGGGACAGGACAATCAAGATTTGGCGAACCAAAGACTTCACGTGTTTGGAATCAGTAAGCAACGCACATGATGATGCCATTAACGCAGTTGCAATTTCTGATGATGGTCACGTTTACACTGGATCAGCAGATAAGAGAATTAAGGTTTGGAAGAAAGGCCAAGGAGAAAAGAAACATTCCCTGGTGGACACGTTAGAGAAACACAACTCTGGGATTAATGCCTTGGCTCTTAGCAGTGATGGTTCTCTGTTGTATTCTGGTGCATGTGACAGATCTATATTGGTTTGGGAGAAGGATAAAGATGGTAAAATGGTGGTGGTGGGTGCGCTTAGGGGGCACACTAAGTCCATATTGTGCTTGGCTGTGGTGTCGGACTTGGTGTGCAGTGGTTCTGAGGATAAAACAATTCGAATTTGGAGAGGTGTTGATCACAAAGAGTATTCTTGTTTAGCTGTTTTAGAAGGGCACAGAGGTCCAATTAAGAGCCTAACTGCAGTGGTTGATCATTGTGACCCGTCAGAAGCATCTTTTCTTGTCTATAGTGGCAGTTTGGACTGTGACATTAAGGTTTGGCAGATTTTTGTTCCTGTTCTCTAAATGCGAGGACGCTTCTTGCTTTTTCTCTTTTTAGCACTTAAAATGGAATATATATATTGAGCATTTCTTTTTCTTCTCTCTACCCTCGTTTGCCCATCATTTCAATCAATCCTATACAAATTAAAGCAATTTGTGTCTTTCTGTCTGTCATGTTCTTTAAGAAAAGGAGAAGATATTTTGTAAGCAGTGTATAATAGAGTTCTGAGCTCGATAAGCAGCATATTCTTAGCTAAAAACTGTGTGTGGTTATGAAGTGATACTGACAGCTTTTTTTTAAAAAAAAAAATTTGGTCTATGGTATTTTCGGGCTAATTTTTGTGTTGACTAAGTTCTACCTTGGAATATTACATTAGGGGAATTAATTTCCAAGATTCAACCTTACGCACTTCTTTATCCACCCTGCCAACTACTTCTTAATGATACTGATAGTTTGTGTGTGCTAATGTTATGGGAGCAAGAATCAATAAATTATTACCAACTTTTCCTTTATTTATGTAGTGACTCCGTAAAAGAAAAAACCGTAAAACCTAGTGACCTTCCCACAGCTGAAGCAACTAATTAGCGGCTAGTTGTTTCAGGCTTTCAGCTCGTGTACTAGAGAAGGCACGGTACAACTAATATCCTAGAACTTATTATCAACAAAAGCTTCAGAATTTTTTAACAAGGACTACGCCGCCCATTAATTTCTGCATACATCTTTACTTACATAAAATATGTATGTAAACTAGACTAGATGTATATTAAAAGTATGCACACCAACGTACATACGAGACACAATATAAATACATAGGAATATAGAAAAGCATGATGTAATTAAAATTGTTATTTAATATTTAAAATATCATGCCACAACATGGATGTCCAATACATGTTCAGTATGAAAACAACAGTTTTGTTTTGAGTTTTAATCTCGTGATCATCAATTTAAAACATATTATATATATATATGTATACCTTATTTTACATGCAACAATTGTACGTATATTAAGATGGCAATTCTTTCGTAATTCAGGATCTCCGTGAAGACCATCTTAAATGAGGTTCTGAATGCGAGATTTTTTTACTTGCAGAGATGGGAATGGAAAAAAAAATTTCTTCATGGTATATTCAGAGACAGGGATGATATTCCTCATTCGCATGAGTCCCCTATCTAAAAAAAATTAAAATACATTTATAATATATATATATATATATATATATATATATATATATATTAATTTTATCTTTAATTAAATTTTATATTTATTTAAAATTAAAAATATTAAAATAATTTATTTTCTTTTTTTTATTTTTTATTTTTTTTTTTTTTTATTTTTTAATATACAAAAAATCTCCACGAATACTTGTAGGAATTCGAGAAACAAAATATGAAAAATAGGAAGCGGAGAGGTACTCCCCGCCTCCGCCCAGCGCATGTGCCATGCCTAACGTCTATATGTTACACAAAAACTCACATATAGAGCTTCAAAATTTGAACAAAAGTTTGAGGATCGTTAATTTTGGATAACTTGCATAGAAAACCACGGTCACAAATACAACTCAAAACTTAATATATCTCTTGCTATTTATATATTTTATGCGTAAAAAACTTTATTTTTACATACAATAATAAATTGGTGTACATATTTGTACAATATAATCATGTTCATGAAGTCAATTTTGACACATTATATCTCTTTTATTAGAGTTTTTGTGTAAAATATTTATATGGGAATTTATTTTTCATGAAATGAAGCGTATATGCGTATATGGAGTAGATAAAAGAAAATGAAAGAGATATTATACAGTAAAGTCGACTTTATGGCCATGATTGTTTGTTAAAATTGTACAAAACTGATAATCCCAAAACTTTTGTTCCAATTTTAAATCTTACATTTGAGCTTTTGAGTAAAATATTTACTGAATTTGTTGTATGTAAGATAAAGTTTAAATAAATGAGAAATATATGAGTAATAAGAGAGATATAAGACTTCTATCCAAGAGAGAGAGATACAGAGATAAGACCACAAAATTGTCTTTGTGATCATAATGTATAATATAGATAAAATAAAATCACAAAAGTTATGTATTATTACAAAGCTTAAGGAGATGGTGTATCACTTTTTTTATAAACCTTTTTTTTTAAAATAAAATGTCACATTTTAAATCATAAACTAACAAAATAAAACCGGATCAAACCAGTAAGACAAACTATAAATTTATTTATTTATAATCATTCTTATTAATCTTATTCAGTATAAAAGCCTTTTCTTAATCACATATAACTTTATAAGTATCATGGATAGTTCAAGTAAATAATTTTCTGTTAATTTAGTATGCATAGCATAGGGCTAGGGGCTGAACTTTGCTATAATTTTTTCCTTTTTTTGGCTGAGCCGAAAGTTTTGGGTGAGAGACTCTCTCCATTCTAGTGACCAAGTAAAATATTAACTTTAACAAAAATTTATAGTAGAATTATAGATTACCTATTAATAAAAAAACTCAAAATTTGAACTCAAATAATGTTATTATTATAAGTGAAAGATTAAACATATGAACCATCCCCATTGACAATTTTCTATAATATCTTACATATCTAAGTAAAAGTACCATCACACCAAACTATTCCTTCCATTATGAAACTTCCAAACAAGTTCCATCCTCGTAGATAACACGTAATTTCTATATCCAACTTCAAAGCACCAGTTATTATTAAAATGTGTTCTTTCACTTAAAGCACAAGTGGACAAAACCAGCTTTGCAAAAAGTAGCGAAAAAGCTAACCATCTCCGAAAGAAACATCAACCAATTAAACCTTCATCACTTTCTCTGTAAGTCTTTTCAAAGTTTTTTAAAAATAACTATTTTATTTGTAATCTACTCAAAATTTTAATTTATGTGATTTCTCTATAATATTTTGCTTGATATAATTTACTCCCAAAATTTAAATTAATAACAAAAGTAATACAATTTATCATCATTTATTTTATGATCGATACAATTTATCTCATTAATTATCAAATTATACCATCAATATATTCAACAAAAAAAAAATCTATCATCCATTTCAACAACACTGATAAAATGGGATAAGTTACACATTAAAATAAATTATACAATTAAATTACATTAATCAGGAATTTAAAAAATAAATTGAACATAAAATGGAACTGAAGATAAAATCTTTAGATTTGCCTTTTTTCCTAGTACAATTAAATTTCTCAACTTTAGCGAAAGATATTTTGGGATAGATCATACTTCAATAGGTAAGGGTTTCACACAAATGAATAATGGAAGCTTTGGCAGTTGATCATCCTCAATAAGTCAACGAAAAAAAGAATAGAAGAATACAATGTAGGCAATTGAAGAAACAAAAGAAGATAATATTTTATTTTGATCCACAGTGGTCAGTGAGTATAATTTTTTTTATATTATCATTAAATCATGTATTATTATATTATTAAAAGAATTTAACCTTTTAAATACATAATTGTTATCACAGTCAAATTTTTCAATAAATGAAGTAAGAACAAAAATAAAGTTTTTAAGTGCTTGTGGTGTTGTTTTCCAATAAAAACATAATATATGTATATTTTTTTACAACTCATCAATGAAAATTTTAAAAAAATAATAATAATGAGGTGACTAAAAAATAAGACACATTATAATTTCACATGCTCTCTCTATAAGTATGTGAGACAAACAAGACAATTGACACAATCCCAGAGAGAGAGTGGGGTGAGGTGCAAGGACAACTTGCAATTTCCATCCAGTTATCTATTATTTTTTTTGGTACAATGGAAGCAATGAGGTTTGAACCTATGACCTCATGCAAACTATCTAACCGCTCACCACTAACCCAATCCTAATAGCCTCCATCTAGTTATCCATACAAAGGCAAAAATATTGCAGAGTTTTGTATACATGTAGAGTAGCATCACTGGAAGATAAATTCTAGCAAGGTCATAACAGCAACAATTATAAACACTTGTACCATATGAGCTGAAAATCTGGGTACTGGTTGCACATTATATTGTACACAACAGGCACTCTTGGTAGCAAAAGAAAACGTTCATCCTCAGGCAATGCTTCACGTTGGTTCAAGAAAAGTGATAGGATTGGGTACAAAGAATAACAAAAAAACCAACAGAATAAGCATCTACATTAGTTACAATGGTTCTTTAGCTGGCATACCTGGATCACGGGGATATTTCTTTGGGGTGGGGTGATCCTTCAAACATATGACAGCAGTTCGCTGACCATATGGGCTTTGGGATTCCACTGGACATGACAACATCAATGTAAATTCACTTCAATAAGCTTAGCTTATCTACTGACAAAACAAAACAGTAAATAAAAATGAAATACAAACTCTTCCAATAAAATTAAGAATATAACAGTATTTAAAAAAATTAAATATTTCTGGAAATGCCAGGGAAGAAAGATACCCCACAAGCCCTTTAAATCCAAATATGATTCAGCAGCTAGGGGAATCTTCTAATGTGTAAAAATAGATTCTAAAAGAAGCACCAAGGGAGGGAGCAAAGATTGATGCTCTAGCTGAATCAATTGTTTGTGAAACTCGGGTTTTGGGGGTAAGAATGTGTTTTTATGGTTTATGGTTGTTAGGCTTCTCTTTAAATCACTATAAGTAATCCCCAATTAATCAAGCAGAAGAGAAAATTATGCTCATGAAAATGAAGCACATATTCCAGCCAAAATGAAAAACCAAACAAACAAACAAACAGTTCAAGTTTGTAATAGAACTAATCAACTTTCATGAAGGTCAGAACAATCTAACAAGGAAGCATACCAATTTCTCCACTTCACAGAGAATATAAAAACCTATATTCATAGGTATAAAAATGCAAGTTTCACCTCAGAAAATCATAACCAATTTGAATTTTTTTAACTCAGTACAGAAGTCTATATCACGAGCAAAGTTTAAAGATTTCAAGCTATACCTGAGCATACTTGCAATAGAGATGCACCCATCTTCTGGATGGCACTTTCAGCTTTCTTAACTTCATCCTATCCAAATTCATCACATGGATATTAATAGATGGTTCACAACTTCAAATCAATGCGATATGTACAAAAAAGCCACAAAATAATTCAGCATGATGTGAGATGTACTTATGATCTGAAACAAATGAAAAACAATATATGCACAATTGAGAAATGATTTATTTATATTAGTCAGTAAAATTAAGTTTTATATTACCTTTTAAATTTAAAGACACATAATTTATTTGTCAGTATAGTTTCAATATATGATTGGGTTAATGTGCATTTTATTTGTGGGAATAGAAAAAAAAAAATACACTCCATAGTCAACTTTTCATTCAAGGGGATAAAAATCAGCCTCCGCCTTTTTTTTTTCTTTTCTCAATACTATATTCCTAGCAAACTATTTACAAGAATTCAATAAAACATCCTGAAATCTTAATAGTTGCAAACTCTCACTGTATCTCCCAGGCCACCAATTGTTGGAGAGAGAAGGGAACAATGAGGCTATTAGCCCATAGATACTCTCTTGGGGCATTATCTAATCAGAATCACACCCTGAAATGAACTCAAACTAGAGGATGCCTGGGCAGAATACTTGTTTGACACATGGACCCTTCCTAGGGCTCAGCACAATGCCCATAAGTTCTCCTTCTTCAAGGTAGTTCAATTGCAATCTACTGAGCAGGAGCAAGTTACTGGGTTGCTCAGTATATAGACAAAATCAACACCAATAAAACACAAATCAGATGTATGAGAAAGTATGACAGATACAAATTAGCCAAATTTCTGGTGGTAGAAATAAAGGCAAGGGAATAAAATTTATACCACATTTTCTGACATTTCTTGTGGGCAAGCAACCAACCAAGCATCATTAAATACATAATATATTAATCAGCATAAGATAACGATCAAGACTTAAAAATAAATTTCTTACAACTGTTACATACCTCAGGATCATGACCCTTGGCAGCAATAAACAATCCACCAACACGAACCAACGGAAGACAATACTCAGCTGGAAATGCAATAACAACAAGCAGTAACAAATCACTGAGTGTTAAAGCAATGAAGAATTAAATCAGCAAGTCCTCAATATTACCTAGTATTCTCATTTCTGCAACTGCCCTGGCCACAGCTATGTCAAATTGCTCTCTGAAACAAAGATTCTGCCCCAAATTCTGTCCTATGCACAGTACATGACATATTTTCAGGCAGAAGGTACATGGCAACATGGTGCCAAAAGAAAAACATAACATAACAGCTACGTGAGGGTTTTTGGCAATGCTCAGTTTAAGAAAAGCACTCCAGGTTATTCTACAGAGTGATTGCTTTCATATATATATATATATATATATAACCATGGAAAACCTTGTTATTCTCTGCCTTTTCTTTTTCCTTTTTATCCGCATTAACTAAGAAAGTTACCTTGCAATACACTAAGGAAAACCGCATGTGAATTCAAAACAACATACATTCAAAATGAAAAGGACATAAGAAACCGCATTTAAATTTAACAAATATTCAAGTTTACATTCTTATTTTGCAACAAAGAGAATGTGAGTATGTTGTACCTCTGCTCTTCCTCTTACAATTTGAATGTTAGAGGAACCGATAACACTAACAACGTGCTCCAAGAAGACGCATCGCTTGTTCATAGACTCCAGCAGCGTTATATCCCATTCTATTCCATTTCCAGAGTTAAGTTACACGAAATCAGTAATAACACAATTTTGGTTTAAAGATGAATTCACCTGGGCAAGCTATGGCCAAAACTATTCCGGGAAGGCCCGCACCGGTTCCAACATCGACGAGGCTAAGCTTATCGCAGGAAGTGCCGCAGTGCGTGCGATAACAATCCCTCAAAGGAGGCAAGATCGCAAGGGAGTCCTCCACGTGCCTTTCCATGACTTCACCCACCTCTTTAACTGCGGTCAGATTCATGCGCTGCAATTAATTGCGATATGCAAGTAAGTGTTAAGGACTCACTCAGATTACAGCAAGAGAGATTGAGTATTGTGTATGAGTGAGAAACTGAATACTTTACCTTGTTCCATTGAAGAAGAGTGTCAACATAGAGATGAATCTGGTCTTTCTGGCGGGAAGTTAGGGTTCCCAAGTGAGAGAGATTGGTGATGGATTTGGGGCTTGTTTTGTGCTGAAAGAGCGTTGTTGATTTACGCGTCGTAAGGTGTTTGAAGAAAGTCCCACGAGAAAGCTGCAAGTTGAAAACCATGCAGCGATTACTGTTACTAAGCAGCATCTCACTCTGCGCGCTTTTACTTCCCCGCGATCTCTCCGCACTCCACACGGGCTTTAGCTTTCGTTTGCGCCTTTTTTACAACTTATGTTGCTATGGTTCACAACAAAGTGAAAGGCCCAAACACAACAGATGAGCTCCAAGTACTGTCTACAATTAGATCATAGGCTTATGGCCCATCAAGGTGACATTGTTGTAGCCTAACCCGTTTTTACTTTGTAGACTACGCACAACCCAAAAAAGATTGTCTATCTGATCCTAAAAAAATAAATAAATAAAGGTTTTATTAACATGTACTTGTTAAATAAAAAAAATATATTTATTATTTTAAAAATTTTAAAAATATGTAATATTTTTTAAAAAATAATTAATAATAAATATTATTTTTAATCCTTTACATATATACCTTTAAAGTACATGTTAAGAAAACTTATAAATAAATTAATAATTTGTCTCATTTAAAATGAGGAGTACACTTTAAAGAAAGTGTAAAATTCTAATCATTAATAAAAAAATTAATGATATAAGATTTTATAAGATACAAGCACATACACAACAAATCATACATATATATGATAATTTTTTCATCAGTAATTACGATCTCACACTTTATTTTCTAAAGTATACTCCTTATTCCAGAGGAACTTTTCCCATAAAAGGATACAAACAAACAACACTCTTTGTATAGTCCATATATGTGAAAATGAATTGAAATATTAAATTTCTGATGCAAAATTCTTTTTGATAAAATTACTTATATAAATTTTATCTTCGCTTTGTAATAAATGAATAGTAATAGTAACTAATATTTTAATCTCTAAATTATAGTATTTCTCAATTGAATCGTTAGTATGCTCTAATTAATTTTTTTTTTTTGGTACCTAAGTCCTCACAGGCCTGGGAGGAGACCTCATTATTGGGGTGGGATTAAGAGATGCTCCACAAGAGGCCCCAGGAGAGGGAGGAGAAGAAGAGAGAAAGAGAAAGAGGGAGATAGTGCATTGACAAAGATCGAACTCCTGTCAACCTGTTTGTATTAATGCGTCTTAATCACTAAGCTACAAACTCATGCGCTGCTCTACTTAATTTACTCCTCGTATGTTTTGATGTTGTTTCGTCAAGTCCATCCATAATTCCATATTTGAAATGTCTCAAGCGTATTTAAGGAACAAATTGAGAAAATAAAAATATGCAGGATCTTATTGAGAAAACTATACGGATCAAATTGAAGATTAATAATTTAATGTATCTTTCGCGGGGGGAAAAACATTTTTTGGACGTGCAGAAACAAAAAATAGTTTTCGGTTGATAATATAAGAGCAAATTTTTCACAAGAAATCAACAGAGAAACAAGTCACTATCGTGGCCGTGGGCCTGGTTATTTTACAAGGCAGTTGCTTCTTACTTGTATAACTTGTGGTAGCAATTTCACCAATTTGACTATAAGTTTGAGTAACTATACAAAGTTGATTTTCATATTATCCTAACATTGATGAAATTATAGAGTCTTACACAATATTTGGATGATAGGTAATGGGAGTAAGGGAGATAAAATAAAGAGAAGAGGAATAATTTTTTTTTATTTGAGAGTTTTAAAATACATGAGAATGAAATAGAATATATGAGGAATCATTTCTCCTCGCTTCCCCTCAAATGTTTAACTTTTGTTCCTTTTAAAATTGAGATAAAATGGAGGAAACATATATTCTTATCTGTTCCGTTAATGAAACTTTTAAATAATGAGAATGATAATTATGTTTTATTCTTTTTCGATTCATTCTCATTTATTCTATTTCGTTGCATTAATGAAAAAGCATCTAAACACAAGATTAAGAAAAAGGGAGGGGGGAGGAATTGGGTGGTAGGTGGTGTCTGCAGTCCAATTAGTTAATTTACCTCTCCATAAGAAATTAACGACAAACGGAACATGGCATATTGTGCACTTTATATGTTTGGGTTTAGACTATGTTTTGTGCCAATGAGATTTGAATCTCTGTAAAAGAATTTCACTTTTATTCTAGAGTTCCACTTTTCCATCAAACTAATTTGGTTTGCCACATTTCCTCCGCTCATAAGAAGAGAAAGTGGAACAAAAGGCTGGCTCATTCGTGACTTTATCAGGTCAAACATAAAGTCATAAGCAAAAGTTTAGATAGGTTATTTTCCAAAACTACTTTTGTCCTCCATGCTCAAACAGCAACCAACCAGCTAAGATTTCTTAAAGCCGTAGGGGCCTCTTGGATGGTCAAGCCAATTTACAAGCTACAGTTGAGTAGAAAACTACAAAAACGGGACTCTAGAATTGGACCAACGGAGATAAATTAACTCGGATTTTTTTAATTGGTCAATTTTGTGAAAAAGAAACTCGAAAAAGGAAGATATATAGGATAGGTTTTGAGGTAATACATAGGAGGAATTTCTGAGACGTTAAAATAGTGAACCAGAAAAGCAGGGTGTGGGGGCGTGCGGCAAGAATGATGAAAAGCAAGAAAGAAAGGGCAATATAAAAACAAAAAGAATTATGTAAAAGATGTTTTATACACATATGTATCAGATCGTTGAGTAGTGCGAGAATCAAGAAGTATCATCAGACCAGGTTTATGGAACTGGACAAACATTCAAAATATGCTTATCCGGGAATCTTTTCCTCTATCTCTGTAAACAATGAATTATTACTTTCAAGCTTCAGAATGCCGGGAATATTATTGCATTATATGAACAGTAACTAACATTTTTGTCCCCTTAAGTTGCTTTTGCAGAAGGACAGCCATTACATTCAGAAGGCCACATATTCTATCTTCTTCTTTCTATGTGTCCTCCTCCTCTTAACATTTTTTGCATTTATATTCTCTCAAACTCTGTCATGATCAGTTCTTTTGATGACTTTGTCATTTTTTATTCTCATGGGTATATATGTCTCTCTGTCCTGCCAAATTCCATCTTTAACTAAACCCTATAAAGCTTATAAGCATTTCATCCACTTCATATACAGTCACAAACAGCCTTTTACTGTTTTTGAATATAAAAATTGCTTATAATATAAAGAGTTGTAAACCCTGGTTAAAAAATGAAATAGAACACAGCTACAGGCCTACACAATAGTATTAGAATACAACCCAATCATTCTGTTATTTTTCACCACCAAATTATTGTAAGAATAATGCTAAGCATGTTTTAATACATTGTCTTAGTTTTTATCGTTTAATTATAACTTATATTATTTCATTTTTACATATTTATATTATGATTCTACCACATAAATATATATCAAATGTGCATCAAGCTTAATCCTTATTGTAATTGCGTGTCAACAAAATAATCCAACATTCACTTAAATTTGATTGGATGTTATTTACACTGTGGACAGCAAGAATAGTGGCAGGTGATAATTTAATAGAAAATGAAATGGGGTAATCTGTCCTTTTCCTTGTGAACAAGAGCTAGAGGGCATAAAAAAGTTGGCACCACGGTTTTCGTGACAACTCTTTCTTTCTTCCCACAATAGAAAAGGAGAGAGAAGAGAAAGCTATCAATAGTCTCTTTCTCTTTCTGTTTCTCAGAGAGATAATGGCACGAACTACCTTGGATTTTTCTTCAACCTTTCAACGCCATCACCCAACAGCAATCATCATGCCCTCATCCTCCCTACCGTTCTCTCTGACCGTCCATAACCATCATCATTACCCCCTCAACGCTCCCACCTCTTATAATTCCTTTATCAGAAACATCATCATCGTCATCCACCAACTTTTTGCTGATGATCACCTTCACCTTCATCACAAGCACCAGTACTCTTCACTGACAAAACAAGGTCAAGAACAAGCACAAGAAGAAGAAGACGAGGACGACGAAGACAAAGAAGGAAAAGATGCTGGTTTGCTTATGCTTATGAGAAAACCCTACTTTCATATCTAGCTAGCTTCAGCAACTTATATATTGAGTGAAAAGGGTCTAGATAGCTTTTGCTACAAAGATCTAACAACTCAACTCTTGGGGAATCAAGCGTCTCGGTCCGATCCATTTCTGTTTTGGCTATAAGTATATTCCATATTACTAAGTAGCCTTTTTTTTTTAAACTTTTGTTATAATTTTATACCAATTTTCAGTTTGATTCGCAGAAGGATTATGTTAGCTTGCTTTATCACTGTCTTCTTTCCTCCCTCTCTGCTTCTCTCTTTCTGGGTGTGGAAGTGTTATTACTTATTGTGATTTATAATAAATCTTTGTCTAGAAAAGCTTGGGTGCAATATATAGTTCAACCTTTTTTCCCTGCTAAAAAATGTTGGTGTAGAAATTAAGGAGAACGGGGTATTGTTATTAATATTTAATCAGGGAATGAATGGTTTTCTTCTTTGATAAGTACGGGCAATCATAGTTCTGAGTAGAGTCTCCTTTCAGTAACATTTTGCACTGTATCCATTCTAACATATTCTCCGTAAAATATTAATGATGCTCCTATTTGCTTTGCTGGGTCTAGTTAGGGTTTGCTTGCAGTATCGTTTTCCTTTTATCTTTTTACACTAGTGTGTACTTCTTTCTGTTTAGAGTCTGAATCTGATAGGGAAAATGTATGGATACACAGACGCAAGAGTATACCTCAGAATTAATGGATGAGAATAAGATGAGCAAAAGAGACGCTTGTAATTGTCTAATTGAAGCCAGTGTGCTTGAGTCAAAAGTGATGCTCCTAATGGATAACTGAGAAAACTTTTTATTTAAACATGATATTATAATTAGATGTATTAGTCTAATCAAAATTTAATAATTTTATAAATTTTTATATTTTATAATTAATTTTACGATACTTTATAAAAATATTAAATTTAATTAATTTAATACACCTAACTAAATATATCATATTTAGATAAAAAAAAATTAAGAACAGAAAGTCATCAAGATAACTTGTTGACTACAACTCCTTTTTTACATTGAAATCTTTACATCTTCTCCTCCTTACTTTGAATATTCTTTGTCCGTAACTCCATATTCATTTTAAACTTTATCTAACCTTGAATTTTTCCCGGCTTTTGATATGCGTTGCACATATGTGTGCGAAAAAATGAAATTATAGAGCAATTCGTCAAAGACTCCGCGTGCTTGGATGGAAGTAAAGTCGTAAGAGTCATCGGTAATGATTCAATGAATAATGATGTTCCACGTGTGATTGATTAGCCATAAAGTCCTACGGGTCATCGTGTAATGAATAAGAGTCCTAAGACTCTATATCAATATATATCGTCATTTCATCAAACAAGAAAGAAACCATGATAAATTAACATGTTTCTGTAGAAAGTGAGTCCGGAAGAAAAAGAGCATTGTGCTCATAAAATCTCATTATCAAAACTGAGTTAATTTACAAAGGAAAAGAGAAATATATAAAGCAGTGCAAGTAACAGACAAGAAACAGGAAAAAAAAAAATAGAAATGCGCAAAAACAGAAATGCGCCAGCTAAGACTAACTGATTAACTGAATATACATATTCAACACCCCCCCTCAAGCCGGAATGTGGATGTCAAGCAGCCCTAACTTGGATTGTATATTGCTGAATGGACCAATATGTAAAGGCTTAGTAAGGATATCTGCTACTTGCTCATGAGTGGAGATGGGAAGTAAATGCAACATACCGGATTGAACTCTATCTCTTACTACATGACAATCCATCTCTGTATGTTTAGTTCGTTCATAGAATACAGGGTTGGCTGCTATGTGAAGTGCAGCTTGATTATCACAATAGAGAACTACAGGCTTAGGATGATCAATATGAAGATCTTTGAGTAAAAACAGTAGCCATTGAGCCTCACAAGAAGCTTGTGCTAGAGCCCGATATTCAGCCTCCGAGGATGATCTAGAGACAATAGATTGTTTCTTACTTTTCCAAGAGATGAGCGATGTGCCCAAGAAGAAACATAAACCAGTGATGGACCTTCGGGTGTCAGGACAAGCCCCCCAGTCCGCGTCACTGAACCCTGTTAAGGAAGTAGAAGAGACTGAAGAAAAAAATAATCCTTTCCCAGGATTCCCTTTGAGATATCTGAGAGTGTGGTGAGCAGCCTGCATATGAAGATCTGTGGGAGATTGTAAGTATTGGCTTAATCTGCCAACAACATAATAGATTTCAGGTCGTGTGTGAGTAAGATATAATAGGCGCCCTATAAGTCTTCTGTAAGAACTTGGATCAGGAAGAGGATCACCAGATGACTTATGAAGTTTCAGTGTTGGATCCATTGGTGTGGAGCAAGGCTTAGCAGCAAGGAGACCAGTATCCTGTAGGAGATCAAGACAGTATTTCCTTTGATATAAAGCTATACCTGATGTGGATCTAGCCACTTCAAAACCAAGGAAGTACTTAAGCATGCCAAGATCTTTGATACTGAATTTGGCATCTAACAGAAGCTTTAATTGTTGAATTTCGGTAAGGTCAGTTCCAGTAAGGACAAGATCATCTACATAGATAAGAATGATAGTGAGGCCAGCGGAAGAGGCTTTAGTGAAGAGTGAATAGTCTGCTTTGGATTGTGTAAAACCAGAATCAATGAGGGTGGATGTGAGCTTGGCATTCCATTGTCTACTGGCCTGTTTTAAACCATATAGAGATTTTTGCAATTTGCACACAAGATTGGGATTGTCAACCATCAAGCCCGGAGGAATCTTCATGTAGACTTCCTCATGTAAGTCACCATGTAAAAAAGTTGTGTTGACATCAAGTTGATGAAGATGCCAACCCTGAGAAGCAGCCAAGGACAGGACAAGTCGTACGGTGGTCATTTTCACAACCGGACTGAAAGTCTCAATGTAGTTCAATCCAGCAGTTTGGGTAAAACCCTTAGCAACCAATCGGGCCTTGTGCTTGTCAATTGATCTATCAGCTTTGAATTTGACTTTGAAAACCCATTTACAGCCAATTGGCTTTTTGTTAGGAGGTAAAGTAGTAAGCTGCCAAGTGTTAGTCTTAACAAGAGAAGATAATTCAGATTGAATAGCCTGTTTCCAACTTTCATGACATATAGCTTCCTCAAAACTAGAAGGTTCAGAATGGGAAGAAACATTAAGTGTGAAGTGTTTGTGATTTTGTGAAAGTTTATGGTAAGAAATGTAGTTGGAGAGAGGATACCTGATGGTGGAGGAAGTTGGAAAAACCGAATTGTGAGCTGCTGCAGAAGACAGAGAATAGTGATAGTCTTTTAGATAAGATGGAGGTTGTGTTTGTCTCTGTGATCTGCGAGGAGGTGGTTGGGTTGTTGAAGATTGGTGTGGGCGATCAGGAAGAGAAGTTGGTATTGGCAGAGTAGGTGTGGAAGGGTCAGAGTGAATAGAAAAATCAAAAAGAAAATCATATGGAGATGTAGGAGGTATTGGTTTGACAGGTTGTGGAGCATCGAAAGATGATGATGTGTGTGGTGAATGGAAGTCTAGATAGGGAAAAATATTCTCATAGAAAATGACATCTCTAGAGATAATTAGATCTCTTGTTCTTAAGTCAAAAAGTAAGTGCCCTTTAACACCTGATCGGACACCTAAGTAGACACATTTTCTTGCTCTAGCATCAAACTTCTTTCGGTTAGCCTTTAGAGTTGAGGCATAACATAAGCATCCAAAAACCTTTAGAGTAGTAATGGGTGGTGTGTGATTGAATAAGACTTCATGAGGGGATTTGTGGTTTAGGAATCTGGTAGGTAATTGGTTTATGATGTGAACAACTTGTGAAATAGCTTGAGTCCAAAACATTTTTGGTAAATTTGCATGGAAAAGCAAAGCCCTGGCCATGGCAAGAATATGTTGGTGTTTCCGCTTTACAACACCATTCTGCTATGGCGTTTCCACACAAGAAGTTTGATGGAGAATGCCTTGAGAGCCATAGAAATTATGCAAGGCAAACTCAGGACCATTATCTGATCTAATGCCTTTAACTTTGGCAGAAAATTGAGTTTGAATCATGGAAATAAACTGTTTGATGTGATTGGAAACTTCTGATTTCAGTTTGAGAAAAATGATCCAAGTGTATCTACTCTTGTCATCAACAATGGTGAGAAAGTATTTATGACCAAGTAAAGAGGGATGTGCAAAAGGACCCCATATGTCCATGTGCAGCAAAGCAAAACATTGTGAAGAAGTAGTTACACTATCAGGAAAGGGAAGGCGTTTTTGTTTTGCAAAATGACAAGTGTCACATGGATTACAAGAATTGTAACAATCAATACAAGAGTATAACTTGTGCAATTGAACAAGCTTATCATGAGAAAGGTGCCCTAACCGATTGTGCCAAATATTATATTTATTGGAAGGAACAGTATTGATTTTACAAGTATAGGCAAAGTGAGTGGTTGGTGAAGACAGGATGTATAAACCAGCTCTCAATTTAGCTGCTCCAATCGTCCTCAAGGAGGAATTGTCCTGTATAGAACAACCAGTAGAATGAAAATTTAGGCAAATCAGTTTAGAAACTGAAATCAAATTAAATGAAAAAGTAGGAATGTACAAGACATCAGTGATCTAAAACTGATCACTAAAAATAATAGTTCCTGCCAAGTTGGTTTGAATTTGAGATCCATCAGAAAGTTTAACAAGAATAGGCTTGATATGTCTAAGGCATTGAAAGCTAGATTTAGAAAAACACACATGATCAGTAGCTCCACTATCAAGAACCCAAGAGTTTATGTTGGAAAGATAAGCATGAAGAGTGGCACAGATGATACCTGAATTACCAGTCTTATTAGTGCTAACTAACTGATTAGTGGTGTGAGAAGGAGATGCTTGAGAGGCTTGCTGCAATAAGGAGAGAAGAGCTTTATGTTGCTCTGGTGTGAAAGTCACAGATGAAACATCTGTAGGTGCCTCTTTCTGTCCAAGGGATTGAAGATCATCTTCAATTTCTTGATCATCCATAGAGTACTAGTTGACAGTACCTCCTCTTTGCAAGTGAGGGGGGTAACCATGTTTCTTGTAGCAAGTGTCTACCATATGACCTGATCTGTTGCAATAAGTGCACATTTTTGTGCTTATGCCTCTGCCTCTACCACTAGAGGTATAGCCTCCACGGCCTTTGCCTCTGCCAAAAGTACCATTGTTGGTATCTAATTAAGCTAAAATTCTGGAATCATCAAATTGGAGAGCCAATTGCCTTTCTTGCTGAATGAGAATAGAAAAGGCTTTGTCTAAATCAGGAAGAGGGTCCATCATCATTATATTGGACCTAACTGTAGAATATTGTTCATTGAGGCCTCTTAAGAACCGAATCACATAATCACCTTCTCTGTAACTCTTAACAATAGGAAATAGTTCACAGGAACAAACAACAGCACAAGTGCAGGAAGGAATGGGGCGAAAATTGTCCAATTCTTGGATCAAACCTTTCAATTTTGTAAAGTAGGTGGTGACAGTAGCATCACCTTGTTTGAGAAGATAAATTTCTTCCTGTAAATCACTGATTCGAAAGACATCTCCTTGATAATAACGTTTCTTGAGAGTATTCCAGATATCTGAAGCAGTCTCCATCCACATGATGGTTTGCAAGATTTCTGGATCAAGAGAATGATGAATCCAAGAAACCACCAAGGTGTTACAGTGATCCCACAGAGTGAAATTGGGATCTTCAAGAGCAGGACGAGGCAAAGAACCATCCACAAATTTGACCTTTTTCTTGGTCTTCAAAGCAAGAAGCATAGCACGCGACCATGAGTGGTAATTTCCACCATTGAGAACCTGAGAAACAATCGCCACACCGGGATTCTCAGTTGGATGAGTATAGTAAGGATTCAACATAGTTGTGAGAGTTGCATTATTGTTAACAGCATCATTTGCAATTGGTGCAACAGTTTCAGCCATGATGAACCGATGAAGAATAAGGAAATGAAATTAGAAGAATTGAAAATTGCAGAGAAGAGGATCAAAGAAAGGAATAATCGAAGATCACAGCGAAAGAGAAGATTTCAACTGATACCATGTAGAAAGTTGGTCCGGAAGAAAAAGAGTATTGTGCTCATGAAATCTCATTATCAAAACTGAGTTAATTTACAAAGGAAAAGAGAAATATATAAAACAATACAAGTAACAGACAAGAAACAAAAAAAAAAAAAGCGCAAAAATAGAAATGTGCCAACTAAGACTAACTGATTAACTGAATATACATATTCAACAGTTTCTGTCATTTGTTTGATTACCAGCCAGAAATTTTCAGCAATATATATATGATAAAGAAGAAGACGTTGTAGATCTGATCATTTACTTCATGGCTCGTAATATACTATCAGTCTATCACAGTTAATTAGAAACCGAGCACTGTAGAAGCACAGTTACTGGCAAAGTGGCAAGCAAGTAGCAGGCCCGCCGTTTGCTAGTGTACGTTGTGTGTGACCTTATCTTTTTTTCTTTTTCTCCTAGTGGTGCAAAACTCACCAATTAGGCCCATCTATGAGAAGAACACATGACAAAATGATCTGAAAAAATTGGATGAAATTAATAATTAATAGTAAAATAAAAAATGACTATCTTATATATTTTTTACCTTACTTTTTAATAATTATAATAAAGTGAGAAAAAATTATAAAAAATAATAATGTGATCAATAATACAAAAAATAATGTAAAAAATAATATTAAAAAAAAATATAATAAAAAAATCAGAGTTGTAATGAAATATAACGTAGAGGAGACATTAAATGTAGTTATTTACCAACATCAATTCTAACTCCACAAGTAGCAAGCTTTAACCATTATGTATATGTCCATGGAAAATGGGTACAAATAATGGAAGGCATCCTTTCTAACTCATCCCTACCAAAAACAAAACAAAACAAATGGTGGCATCCATTCATGATTCCGTAATGTATAGTGACCTATGTGGTATATATATCCTCATCATTCTTCAACCTTCAAGGTTGCTCCCTTCATCATTTTTATTTGCCGGAGTAAAAGAGATTCTGCTATCACTCCGACATTTGTGAAGGAAGAAATAATATAATACAAGAATTACCAATTAATATTGAATATTCATATTTTATTTTTTTATTTTTTTAAAATTTATGAAGTGGGGAAAGAGATGTGTTGCTGCGTCGACTATATTTAGAACTTATGAGTTAGTAAGATGTGGAGTAATTGTTAAGATTAAATATGTATAAGATTATGAGTTCAAGTTAAAAATACACTACTATATATATATATATATATATATATATATATATATATATATATCAATTATTAAATAAAATATCTAAAAACTATATGATAGATAGAATATACTTAAAATATTCTTTTAAGATGTGAATAAATAAGTTTTGCATTAAAAATAAATAGAGAAAGGGAGAACCGTATATATAAAGTAAAATGACGCATTAACTTAATATCTAAAATTTTATGTTAAGATTTGATATCTGTTGAAAAATTATATGATTAGAGTTAGGGAGAAGAAAAAGAGAAAAAAGACGGTTAAATAATAATAAATTAAGAATATTATTAATAGGAATGAGATGTAATATAATTTTATAATCTAATATTCTTATTTATATTAATACTTAAGTTATGTTTGAATATTTAATAATTGATGAAATGAAATGGAATGAGATAAGATAGAATGAGATGCGATGGGATGAAATGAGAAAAAAAAGTATCATTCTATTGTTTAGATATTTTAAGATGAAATATAGTAAAGTTATCATTCTATTGTTTGAAAAGTAAATGATTTTTTGTGGGATGGTATTAATACTAAAAAAGATTATTTCATCCCATACCTCTCAAATTGGGGGGAAGAAATTTAATGGTTTCTGGTGGGATGGGATAGAATCCATCCCACCCACTTCTATCTCATTCTATCATTTTTTAACATAACCAAATAATAGAACTTATATTTATTTCATTCCATTCCACTCAATACCACAAATCCAAACGAACCCTTAGGTCAAATGTTAACACTACTAGCAGGGACGTATCAAGGGGGAGCATGGGCTTCGACCCCCTTTTCTCACTAATTTTTAAAAATATTAATAATTTAATTTAATTTATTAAAAAATAAAAAGATAATTATATTAATTTTTTTATAAAATTAATACTTATTATATTGATATTCTTATTTAAAAATTATACATACATCTCTCGATTTTATTTATTATTATTATACTTCAACATCATTCTTTGTTTACAAAATTATATATATCTCTCATACTTTATGTACAAATATTACACAAAGTCTTATTGAAAATATAAAGTAAGAGAAATATGAGTAATTTCTCAAATAAAAAGGGTATCAATATTATAAACACTAACTTCAGGAAAAATCAATATAATTATACCAAAGATAAAAATAATGAAATTAAAAGAGTTTATACTTAATATATATTTAAAATGTGATTTATCATTATTTTATATACATTGATATTACAATTTTAACTCATCTTTATATTAATTTTTAATCTTTATATAATAAATTTACTAACTTCTCTCACTTTAGATTCACTCTTCTTCTTTTTTAATATATATATATATATATATATATATATATATATATATATATATATATATATATATATATAACTTTATTTTGCATATAAATCATGATGTAAATAACAACTATTATTATGATATATTTAATATTTAATATTTAATATAAATATTTTTTTTTTACTTTTGTCACTATATTCATGATTTTTTCTATATAATGAAAGAAAAATATTTTTTTTAAAGTGAGCAAATAAAATTATATTCACTCTTAATTTAAAATAATGAATTTTGATCTTAACTTACTAAATAATTTAAGGATGAATATATCTTTATTTATTAATTTTAATTTTTTTTATATTTAATAATATGATTCATGATTTTTGGTCCATTTACTTAATAATTTCTGGATCCGTCCTTGACTACTAGTACTGACACAAGCCCACTAACATAAGACTAATAACCTAATAAGTAATAACCCTAATATTCTCTAACACTTCCCCTCAAGTTTAAGCTTACTAATTAAACTTAAGCTTGTTATAAGTAGCAAATCCATAAACATAAAACAAATAACAGAACATTGAACCATTCAAATACAACATAAGGAAGAAGAGAAGATGCTAAACCATCCCAACGTCCAAGAAAGAAAAAGAGAAACTAAGAAACTCTTACTCTCAAATCTGCAACACCATTGCTAGTGAAAATCTAAGGCGACTCCACCTCACTAACAATTATTTCCTCTTAGCGGCTCCATCTAACGGGCAGTTCTTTCCTCTAACATCTTTGAAGCGGTTCCACCTCATTGATTGCTCTTTGCCTCTAATCGGGCAACCCTTTCCTCCAAGCTCAATGTGTACTAAGAAAATCCACAAGAAGAATAAAGAAACACAAGATAGAATAGCAACTTCAACCTGCCTCCTTCAAAGGTACTGCCAAATTGACATAACCATAGCCCAACCGCCAAGTTTCTATCATAGCAACAAATCAGAGTCCAAACTCACAAATCACAAGATAAACTCATAGATCAGAAGTCAAATCTCCCCCTAACTGGAGAGGTTGTCAAACCAATTGACGAAAAAGAGAATAAAACCATCCAAAATCATACCATCATGCTTGAAACACAGCTGCTAGATATCTCACCGGAACTTCGACCACCAGCAACCTCCACGAATAGTCTAAGACTCCCCCTTACTGAAAGAGCCAACAAAATCAAATCAAAAAGGAGGGCAAATATCGCTAAATCATACACATAGCCACAAACACAACAAATCAGCCTAGAAGGAGGGAAATGATCACCAACAACACGCCAAACGGGCTCGGAATACCACAACCGACGCAGATCGCACCAACCTAGAATAGAACAGGCCAAAAACAACAAGAAACCAGCACAAAAATGTCAAAAATCACCTTGTCGGAGACATTGCTAGACCTTCGCACGCCGGGGAACCACCCCTAACCGCCGGTCGCACCTCTCTGTGGCTGACCAACTCTACGCCAACCACCTACGAGGTCTGGGTGTTCCCTATGCTTTGGACCCACGAGTTTTGCACAAGCAGAGCACCCAAATGACGCTTCTCCTGCATCACCGGAGCCACCCACCGCCTCGCTGGCCCTCCCCTAATGCCGAAAGGCCTCACATCAGCACTTCCTGCAGGGTGGAACTTGAAGCTAAGCGACAGCCGCTAGATTTGAAAACACTTTATTTTTTTTATTTTTATTTTTTATTTTCAAATTAACCTAACACGAAATAAGACAAAAGGAGAGAAAGGGAATATACAATGAGTTCTATGAACTCGAAACAGCGAAAGGAAGAAACTCTCTCAAAGTGGATGGTACTGTTCTAATACCATGTTTAAAAATTATAGGATTAGAGACTTAAGGAAAGGAAAAGAGAAAAAGATAATTAAATAATAGTAAACTAATAATATTATTAATAGAAATGAGATGTGATACAATTTCATAACTTAATATTCTTATTTATATTAATACTTAAGTCAAATACTAATACTATTAGTACTAATTCAAACTTACTAAAACTAATAATCTAATAAGTAATAACTTTAATATCAACTTCAATTCTAGAGTTATTCTTTTCAAGGCTGAATCCATGCTATATCTCTGTCGCCTACGCTTTCTGCAGACTCGGCCTTGCAGTCTCAAACCTCTCATCAGAGGCACAGTGTTCTTTATCTGTTCTACGGTTGTCACTGGACCTAGGAGGTCTGAACAGTTTCCCATTTTCCCTCCATGCATGCACATGTCCTTTCTTATAATTTCAATTTCAATGCCAATTGCCAAAATCTCGAATTTTGATACAAATTAGCAGCAAAAATTGGCCTCACGACATTTTCTTGATTTGATCCTCCTGTGAGCAATTTTAATTTGCTTCCCACTCGTGGCGAAAAAAGTGAATTTGACCAACTCGGCAACTCTCATCTTAAATTCTTGGATTTTAATTTGAAGTTTATACCTAAAACTTCTCACACAAAATGAAGCAATTTCAATTTATGAGTTGAATCCTTTGCGTTTCATCACATAATAATAATAATCAAAGGTCTAGCCGAGATCTTGAGAATCATGAGAGACAGAGAGAGAGAGAGAGAGAGGGGGGGGGATGGGATGGGGATGGAAAAGAAAAACCTAAGATCGAAGAGGAATAAAGAATTGGGCGTTTTTGTTCATGTAACAATTTTTGTTTGTGGAATTGGCACACATTTTAATTTTAAACAAATTTTCACGTGAATAATTTTTGTCGAATATTCCGGCATTCTCATTCTCATGCTGTGGCTTAATTGATAACTTTAGCTTTTTTTTTTAAATATATTTTTATTTAATAAATGAAAAATTAATTTTTTGATATATAATCAAATATTTAAGTAAAAATATTTTTTAATAATATTATTTTAATATATATAAATCGTGAGATCAATTTAAAATTACATACTTAAAAGATTTAAATATCTTTAACTCAAATTAACACTCATTAGTAACTTTAACTTACCTTTAACAAAAAAAGAAAGAATGGAATTCCTTTCTTCAAAGAAGAGTGTTAAGAAAAACGCATTTTTATCATTCTATTTTTAATACATTTTTTTATTACATTACGTCATATATTAAAATAATATTTAAACTTAGTTATATATCACTTAAATTTAATTATACATTAATTAAATTTAAATATTATTTTAATATATAACATAATCAAATAAAATAAAATAAAAAAATATAATAAAAAATATATTACTAACATTCATTTTCTTCATATACCGGTGGCGTTGAAATCAATCTCAAACAAATAATAAGCTGTAAGTTGGTTTTAGCTTTGGAAAATGACTTATAAGTGTAGCTTAAAAAAGTTTTTCATTTTATTTTGTATATATCTCTTTTTTTTTGTGAAATTTTGTATAACTTTCTTATACAAATAAGAATATAATAATCTAACAAAAAAAATTCAAACATAATTTACCACTAAATATGTACTTATAGTGGTAATTAATAACATTATTTAAGGTTCATATATTCTAAGGCTGTCAGTTATCACTGACCTAGGTAGGAGGGCGAGGGTCCGACACTTTTTTTTGTAAAAAAAATTAAATAATAATATAATTTCATTGAAAAGTTATTTTGATATCCTCACTCAAATAGGAACAAAACGTTTTATAAGCATTTATTGTAGTAAGCAAACCCAAATAAGCTGATAATAAATTCCTCCAAATTAGTCCTTATAATTTTGTCTTTTAGGTGATCTACGATAGCATTGTGTTTTATTTTGCAAAGTTGATAATGAAGCTTTTGAATTTTATTTTGATATTTTAAGAATCCGATGAACTTGGTCTGACAATTAAAATTTCTTTTTTTTTTAAGCTGGTCTGATAATAAAAATTTGAACAATATGTTTCATAAATTTTTTAATTAGAGTAAATCATTCCATGAATGATGTTATAGTATGTGAAGTATATGCACGTTCAAAAAAGCATTGTAGTAGATGCTGAAATATAACTAATAGGGATTTTCTTTTAATTTAGATAGAATTTAAAAATTTTAAATTAAGAATGATGTTTAAAATTAAAAAAAGTATATAATATTTAGATTAAAAGAGATTTTTTAAAAAATATTAAAAATTATTTGAATTTAAGATTTATTATAGAAATTTGATATTTGATTAAGTAGATATATAGTGAATTAAAAGATAATCGATTAAGTAAATTTAAAAATTTATTAAAAAATTTTGATTTGTAAATGATAAGGAGAATAAATATGAAAGATTTGAGTGGAGAAGGAGAATAAACTTAAAAGAAAAATTAAAATAGAAAAAATAACATGTGACAATTGAAGAAATAAAATATTATAAAAAAAAAATTTTACTCTCAATGAAAAAAAAAAGATAAAAAATATTTCACTCTCAAGATAAAATACTCTCATTTATAATATAAAAATGAATTATTTATTTAATATTATATATATATATATATATATATATATATATATATATATATATATATATATATATTGAAAAAGTGTGGGAAAAAAAGAGTGATTGTTCTATTAAAAAATTATATTCATAAAAGTTTTGTGAGTATAAAAATTGTTTAAGGCTTATGAGATTTTTTTTTTCACATTACTTAGGTGTGATGTTAATCTTTGACCGTTTTTATTTTCACAAATATTTTCTTGCAAGTTAAACCCTTAAAATTATTTTTGAGTTGTTTTACAAAAAAAAGATTAGACGAAAAATAAAAAACAAATAAAATGAAAGGAAAACCTTACATCTAGACTAATTAATAATGGAGATTGTCCTTTTTTTTGGTTAAATTTATTTTTCATTTTTTATTTTTTTTACTTAGACACAATTCAAATAAAAATTGTTAAAGCATCATTCCACTATTAAAATGTTAAAATTATACTAAAGTAAATATTCTACTTTTCATTACTAAAAATTACTTTACATCTCTTATCTCTAATTCTTTTATGTCTCTTATTTTTTATTCTTAACATTTATTATTAAAAAAATCTACAAATAATTATTGTTTATATGTGAATAATTTTATATAAATAAAAAAATACGGATTGACATCAATCCTCTAATATATTGTAAACTCATTTTATATTTTCGGAAAATTTGAGATAAAATATAAACTTAATTTAAAAAAAAAATGAAAACAGCGAACGAACGGAAGAAAACAAACAAAAGGAGGAGATTAAGACGAGTCACACAAATGACAAAGACAAAGAGCGGGGGAGAGAAGAGAATGGAAAAGATCCGCAAAAGGAAGCAGCAGTTGGAGCGCGATCAACACCCAAAGTCCAAGTCCGTTCGTGCTGCTCCAAAATCACCCACAACCACCAACCACAGCCTCAACCCCAAAGACCCTTACCCTTTTCACTCTCGACCCACACCACACGAATGCCAAGCCGTACGAGACACTCTATTAGCCCTCCACGGTTTCCCCCCTGAATTCGTCAAGTACCGCAAACTACAATCACCAAACGACACCGTCCAACCGGACCCACCAGAGACCGTTCTGGACGGTTTGGTCCGAACTGTGCTCTCCCAGAACACCACTGACGCCAATTCCCAAAGGGCCTTTGCTTCCCTCAAATCCTCATTTCCCACTTGGGAACAAGTACGTAACAATTTTATTTTATCAAGTTATATTGGGTTTGGAGAATGATGGTGTTGTGTGTTGAAGGTGCTTGGTGCTGAGTCCAAGGATGTGGAGAATGCCATTCGTTGCGGAGGTCTAGCCCCAACTAAGGCTTCATGTATTAAGAATGTATTACGTTGCTTGCTTGAGAGAAGAGGCAAGTTGTGCTTAGAGTATTTGCGAGACTTGTCTGTTGATGAAATTAAGGCTGAACTCTCTCTTTTCAAAGGAATTGGTCCCAAAACAGTAAGCTTCTTTTCCTCATCTTTTTTTTTTTTTTTTACCCCTTGTTAGCTCATTGATTAATTAATGTTTGCAAGCACCATTCACCATTTGGGAAAATTAATGAAAATGAAAATAACTAGTTTGCTTCTTTGTTATGACACTGTAAGTTTGTAACCGTCAACGAACTTCTGGTTTTTTTAATTTGCAAAGCAACATTGGGTTATTAATTCATAAAGGAAACTGTTTTACTTTACCTTCATGACATATTTGCTACTGCATTGTCCTATGCAGGTTACTTCGTTTCTGGTCTTTGTTTGCCTCTACTTAAACACTGTATACCTTGAATAGTTCTTCCAGTTGCCTATTCACTTGACTACAATTCACCAAGTAACATTTAAGCTTAAAAAATTCCAGCTTTGCCCACTTTGCAGCCCTGTCAAGTAGCCAGATATATGGCAACTGGTGAATGGTTGCTACCAGCATTAGGTTTTTTCTCTTTGCATCCAGGATTTGGTCTGTACCAAATCTAATCTTTAACTATATTGAAGCTTTGGAGTTGTTTTTTCTCATACAATTTTGCCATCCGAACCTTATGAGCTAGTTTGGAATGTAAAAAAATGAGAAATAATTTGATTTGTAAATCAAATCGAATGTTTTGGAATGTTAAAAAATATGAAATAATTTGATTTCTAAAATTCTATGAATTTCATTTCTTTTAATTTAAAAATTCCATCAAATTTGATAGAATTTGTAGATTTGATTTGATTTTAAATAAATAGACTACTTTACTTTTATTAACTACCTCTTATATGGGTAAAAATGTAAAATAATAAAATCAAATCAAATTAATTCATATTTTAATGAGTTCCAAACATAAGAAAATGATTTCCAAATCAATTCAAATTCCATTTTTTATAATAAGTTCTAAATACAAAATTTGATTTCTAAATTAATTCAAATCAAATCAAATCATTTCCAACTTTGATTGATTTCATACACAAGCTATGCCATTATTATTTGTTAGGTTTACTTCTGACTCTGAGGGCGTTCCAACAAATTGGATTAAGGAATAGATGTTATCTTATCTTGTATTTTCGTTGTAAATTGAATCACTGATGATATTTCATTCCTGGCTATATGTAAAATCTTTGTTATGTTACTTTTTGAATTGCAACGTTATGATTGCAATATACCACAGAATATGGAAGTTTTATTGTAAGTATCTAAATACCTTTTCTCCCCCCCCCCTTCCCTTTTATAAACATCAATGCTCAAATATGGCTGCGAAGCTAATTCATTCTGAAAACTGAGATATGAGTTATAATTTGGTAAAAATTTGAACTCTGGCACACAATGTTGTTTACCATTCAATTTTCTGCACCTGATCTTTTTTAAATTTTAATGGTGCTTTCTTTGCTTCCCATTCACAGGCCACCATTCTCCAAGATTTTAAATTGATATCCACATCTGTATATATTTTATCTACAAAAGAAGTGCCAACCGTGAGAAAATGATAAACATTCACTGTAGCGGTTTGCTTTTATCAATGTTTGTTAAGAAGCTCTGCCTAGTGGAGCTTGAGTATGTCACAGTAAGATTATTGTGCAGCTGCATGCATGCCCATGATTTAGCAATGTGTAGTACATGAAATCAGGGGTAAAGAGATTGGGACACGAGCAATCTGTTAACACAAAGCAGTTTGGTGTAGAGAAGGCAATCTGTATTCTATCCTATAGGCCTCCCAACACCCATTAATTAAAGTGCGTTGAGATGCTTCTGGCAGATTGCCTTCTAAGGAACAACTTTAGTACAAGAGAAGAAGGGTGAGGGGACAATAAGGTTAATTTGGATGTTATGTAATTGCCATTAATGGTCAGGGCACACGGTTGTATGGTTTAATTTGATTCTGACCACCCTTGTAAAGCACGGTTTATTCCCTTTATCGGAACCTGGTTTGGCCAGGAACTGAGTAAAATAATCGTCTTTTCTGTCACCATATTGCTTATTTTACCAAAATATATAAAAAAAATTGATATGCTTTTCATTAATCTTTTGATGAAAAAGAGGATAATTTTCAAATTGTATTAAGGAAGACTATTCTATTCTGTTTTTGGGATATTGTGGTACCTAGACATTGAGACTCCTTGATTTGTAAGTGGAAATTGCTTTCTCCTTGCAACGACAAAATAATGACTCATGTTATTTGTTGGATATTCGTGTTAATAGTACTTAAAAAACTAATATCAAAGATGATTGTATTTTGTTTCATCCCTAGTAGTATCATCCCAAACTTTGTAACACTTCTGAATTTAAAATTCAGTTAAACATAAATGAGTATGTTCTTTCCTCATTTGTGTTGGATTCTCAAAATTATGGAATTGGTAATAGGTGGCTTGTGTGTTGATGTTCAATCTTCAGCAAGATGATTTTCCAGTGGACACTCACGTAAGTATGATTCAATCTTTCTTTTACAGCACTTTACTCCATTGGTTATTTCTAACACTTGCATATTAATGCAGGTATTTGAGATTGCAAAAACCATTGGTTGGGTACCAGCTGTTGCAGACAGAAATAAGACATATCTTCATCTAAACCAAAGGATCCCAAATGAACTTAAGTTTGACCTGAATTGTCTTCTGTTTACGCACGGGAAGCTCTGCCGTAAGTGCACCAGTAAAAGGGGTAACCAGCAACGGAAGGAATGTAATGATAACTCTTGTCCTCTATTGGATTATTATAAAGAGTCAGTTTGAACTTTGAACTTTGAATTCTGGAAACAAATTATTTTCAATCATTTGATTCTCAAAGTGTCTATGGACCATACTATATGAATTATGGGCCCTCTGATTTTCTAACTGTATAGAATACTAGTGGTATAGACTTGTGCGGAGAACATTTTTGAAATATGGTGGTTGAAAGAAAGGTTCTCAAATCACAATTATGTGCTAGTTCATCAAACACTTGTAGGGGCTTGGATTATTTAAGAATTGTCTGTCTTTTATTAAGGAAGAAAGCTACACATACACAGTTTTCATCATCTAATTAGAGCTGGTTCTATCTTATTTTTACACTTACTCTCTGATTCTGCTACATACCCCAAGTGTGAGTAGATGTGCACACATCTAATGTGCAAGAAGCTTTATCCTTCATTAAGTGGGTCTCACCCAAAAGGGTAATTCTAGTTACACACATTTCTACTTACATTTGTATAATTTTTATCGTCTGATTACAACTGGTCTTACTTTGTTTTTTACACACTTTCATTCTAATTCTGTCATATAGTCAAATGTGAGATACACATCACATAATGTGTATCTAACTTTTTTCCACCCAAAATTATGTGACATCGATTTGAGAGGTAACGATAACATAGCCCTTGTAGACTAAAGAGCACAGAATATTAAACCAATTAACCTTGCTTTGCTTTTGGCCTATTAGGAAACCTTTTTGTCCTCTAAGGTTTTTGAGAGTTACCTTTATAATATTTATTAGCTATTACATGATATTAATAATAGGATAATCAAATACAATTAATTATTTTAATCCTATTATAATAGGATAATTCTATCCTCATTCTCACCATAGAATAAGACCTTTATTGGATGATTATAAAGAGTCAGTTTGAACTTTGAACTTTGAATTCTGGAAACAAATTATTTTCAATCATTTGATTCTCGAAGTGTCTATGGACCATACTATATGAATTATGGGCCCTCTGATTTTCTAACTGTATAGAATACTAGTGGTATAGACTTGTGCGGAGAACATTTTTGAAAATTGTTGGTTGAAAGAAAGGTTCTCAAATCACAATTATGTGCTAGTGCATTAAACACTTGTAGGGACTTGGATTATTTAAGAATTGTCTGTCTTTTATTAAGGAATAAAGCTACACATACACAGTTTTCATCATCTAATTAGAGCTGGTTCTATTGTATTTTTATACTTACTTTCTAATTCTGTTACATACCCCAAGTGTGAGTAGATGTGCACACATCTAATGTACAAGAAGCTTTATCCTTCATTAACCCTTTGTTTGGATGTGGAGAGAAAATGAAAGAAAAAAAAAATAGAGAGAAGAGAAAATGAAGAGAAAAACACATTTTCTCTACTATTGTTTGGATGAAGAGAAAAAGAAGAGAAAGAAAATGAGAAACTTTTCTTTCTCTTGTTTGGTTGTGAAGAAAAGTGAGAAGAAAGAAAATAAAATTATGTTAAATGACTTTTATACCTTTATTATAATGTAATTAAATATTTTTTTTTTTACATCTATGATTTACTTCTTAAAAAATTAAATTAAATAAATATTTTACAATAAATATTAAGGAACTATATCATCACTATCATTTGTCTATTAACTCTATTGTCATTCCTCTCAATTGTTTTTCTCATTTTGTCAAAATAACCTTTAATAAATAGTTAAGTTACACTAATTCGTTTACCTAATCAATTTTTTTTTTTATTATACCCAATCAAGGCATTTTATATGTTGCATGCTACTTATACTACTTAGCATTCAAAGCAATTATATTACAATTAAACAAAAATGGAAGCACATAAACTTAAGTATTTGCTGATGCACTTCACATTACAAAATGTTTGCAAAGATACAAAATAAGAAAAAAAAAAACTAATTCGTGTGTGTATGAATATAGACCAGCACTCCCTCTCTAATATCTTTCACAAACATTGGAATTTTGTCTTTCGTCTTGCTTGTTTGGATTGATAACCAAATGTAGATCTCCACCTGCCTCCTTTAGAAAACAATAAGCCAAGTTCTCTTTCAACTTCACTGTTATAGAAAAAGAAAACTCAGATAAGGGAAATGTCGAATATTACTTAGGAGAAAAGAACAAAATAAAGTGAATCAAACCTATATCTTCAGGTTTTCTTTGTGCTTAAGCTCAATTGATTTTCCTTTAGGGGGAGTACATATATAGGCTTTGGAGTGGCATCTAAAATCGATGAAAAGAAAAGGAACAAAAACAATGTCAATTAATAATGCTTTGCTTTTGCAAGAAAATCAACCTTCAATTTTTCTATGAGAAATAGAAATCCTTTCTCTCAATATTGATATATCTATCTATCCACACATGGGGGACGGATGGAGAGAGTGTTTACAACATAGACAATCATAGTAGATTTAAACATTAGGCTTAGGTGAGCTTGCCTCTCATGTTCATTTTTCATTTTGCAATGTAAGGAGGATTTAGGATCATTTTGCTCTTTTACTTCTTTCTTTATCTCTAATAATAATATTTATTATTTTATCCAAAAAATACAAACATCTATTAAGTACTAAAAATGCTAGAGAGAAGTATCAAGAACAAAAACGTATAGAAACACAACCATATGTTCACATTTAATCTGGTAGACAATTTATGTGTGGTTTGGTCAACAATTTGACCAGTCAACACATGGCACCAATAGCTATTGTGGGAGGCACAAGAAAGTACCATAAATTGCCATTTTCCACATCATTATGAGACCCCAAAATCAATGGCGTGAAAATATAATTTAGAGGGAAGCAACCTTTAGTACTCTGGACTTTAAATTAACTAGTGTAAAAGCTCTCTAATTTTGTCTCACATAAGTTTTATCATCACAAAACTTTCCAACATTGAACATACACTTCATATTGAAGTTTGTAGGTATTAAATTTAAGGAGATACAATACAACAATATCTTTTATCTTCTTGGAGAATCAAGGTTAATTATGAGTTGACTGAGATGGAAGCTCCGTTAATACTAAGATTAGTCTCGAAAATTTCACTATAATGTTCAGTCAATTCATTCAACTTACAATCAACATTAAGGGACATCATTTGCAATGAAAGCAATACAAAAACACAAGTTTAACCAAGATTCAGTGTGTAATCACATAACAGAGTCATAATAATTTAAATTGCTCATATATAGGGAAGCATGAGCAGATGTTGTAGTAAGCAAAAAACCTATTCTAATTCTAGGAAATAGTAACAATTTCAAACAAATTGTGCAATGTTAACCCAAAATTCTGTGCAGAGCTTCTTCCATCCATACCTTGTTAATAAGATTCTTTTGAGTAAAGTTAAGTGATTCAGCCTCGTCTTTTGCTTTAGATGCCTTAATTTTGGTTTTTACCATCTCTAACTGCAAAACAAATATCAATATTCCTGGCTTTTGCCACCTCAAACTGCATATGCAATACACTAATATTACTATTTTCAAGTAAAATGACCTATTTTTGGTAAATAGAGATCAAGCATCCAGCTTTAAAGTCTAGAACAAGCATCTATGTAAAATGACCTATGTATAGAACATCCATTAGGTGAAAAGATCAAGCATCCTTTTTAAAGTCTAACCAAAGAAAGAAGAAGTTTTTGGATTTGAAAATGTCTTAATCTAGTAATTAATCAATTACAATGTCATTATTTTGATTTATCATTATACAAAAATACATACCCCATGTCAAAGAAAAGGACCTAAACAGAAACTACAATCAACATATCAACATATCAACAACTATAGATAGTGAACCATTTTTACAACAACATGTTCAAACAACACATGAACTCATAATTCACTTTGGTGAAATTTGATTACTTCTAACTCACAAGAATTTTAAAACTAAAGTAAATCATGCATCATCATCTTTCTAAGAGGATTCTATCTTACTTAGATTTAAATGATCCCAAATTTCAAGCATTCTAAAAAAGTAGATCCAATTCAAAGACATGCGTCCCCTAATACAACCTCAACAACCCGGAAAAAAAATTTCGGCATTATAAAATTTCAACCTCGAAAACCATTCAACCAACGAAGCAACAACAAAGTGACCCATTTTCCAAAAAAAAAACATCAGAGCCCAGAACAATAATGCAGCATTATTTCATCAAACAAACTCACAAAGCAAAACATATAACGAAAAAAGGACCCGTTTTCATAGTTTGATTTTCATAAAAAAATGAAAAATTTGCTGAAGTGACCTTGAACTGAAGTGGGTGAAGAACACAAGAGATTTTTCTTATCGTAAGTGGAAAGAGTTACGAGACCGAACAAACTGCGGCTAGATTTGACGGAGCTACAAAAGGTACTGTAGACACGTTGGCCTTGTCAAAGGAATTTGTGGCGTCGCGTGGTTGGTTTGATATAAATACGGCAGGGATTGAAGAATTCATTAAATATTATCATTTTCTAAATGACCATGTGGGGGTATAAAATGATTGTATCAATTCACCTTGAGAAAATATTGGATACCAAAATTTTCTTTGTCTATTAAGAAAATGGTATATACCTCTCATTTTCTCTTTTCCCATTTTCTTTCCACTCATTTTCTCTTGAAATAAACAAAGTGTAAGTAAGTGGATATCACCTAAAAGGGTAATTCTAGCTACACACAAACAAATCTCAATTTGTAATTAAATTAAAGGTACATGTTTTTAGGATATGATTTATTTATATGATGTTGAATAATGTGTATCTAGCTTTTTTCCACCCAAAATTATGTGACATCTACTTGTGTTTTTAGAGAGATAAAGATAACATAGCCCTTGAAGACTAAAGAGCATGGGATATTAAACCAATTAAACCAAATTTTTGGAGTTATGGTTATTGCTGGAAATTGTCCTCTAAAATTTGGAGTATTGATAAAAATGACTTAATAGTATGATAATATATTATCAGGTCTTAGCATGTGTACGGTGTTGACACATGATATTGATGATAGGATAGTTAAATTCGGTCAATTATTTTTATCTTATTATAATAAGATAATTTTATCATATCACCAAAGATAAGAATTTATCTTCACCTTATCCTTAAACTCTAAAAAATCACCATACTACCACCCCCCACTACCATGGCTATTATTTTTGACCACTACAGAATTTTGGCCAAACAATCCAAACTTAACCAAAATTAACATTTTTTATCATTGCCATTACATCAGGTTTTGTAGTTGTACCCTCAGAGTTTGAAGTGTTTATTTTGAGAATAGGATTTGGGTTGGGGGTGTCGAGAATTAGGGTTGCTGAACAATGGAGCTTAGGTTGGGGTTGACAAGGATTGAGTGTTGCTTGGTGGGTGTGGAATAGGATTGGGGGTAGCTAAAAAAATAGGGTTTTGGGAATTTTTTTTTCTTGTATTTTCAAACTTCAGCATAGATTATTCTAAGTTTTCCACCATGGATAAAGGTTTCTACATGGAGGCTACTGGTTTTAGCTTCCTATGATGAAGACCGAATAAAGATAATATATCATGAAAAAGTTATTATGTTATTAGATATGATAAGTTAAGGTCTTTTTATACTTAGAAGTTATCTTATTATTTTATATTATCATATCTTATACTATTTATCAAACGAAGTTTAAAATATTTGATACATATTTAATTTTCATTAATTTTTAGGAAAAAAAATTTTTTTTCAAAAAGTTCTTTTTTTAATTATAATAATACAAAATAAGTTTTCAATTACACATTTCGTGTATGTTTAGAAACAATTATTTTTTAAAAAGATTTTTTTTTTCAAAAATTCTCTTGGATAGATTTTTATTATAAATTGTTATAATCATAAAATAACTTAATTCAAAGACATACTTCATTTACCAAAGCTTCAACAACAAATGCAACACATTGTGCTTTACTTAATAACCTCGTTCCAAAAATGAGACTCCTTGCGTTATCTTACAATAATTTTAAGGAAAGTTACAATTCTTGTATAAATGAGATTTGCTGTGGTACCTATAAAGGACCTTATTAAAGGTACTGTAGAGTTGTCAAATATTTGTGGTGGTTGGTTTTGATATAAATATTTGAAAATTCATTAAATATTATCGTAAATAGGAAATGATTGTCAATTCACCTTGAGTATTGGTACTCTTGTCAAAATGAGTATAAAAATAGTTCCTTTAAAAAGAATTCCAATAATTTAAAATAAAGTTATACATGTTTTGAGGATATGATTTATTTTATGTTGTTGAATAACATTAAAATGTCATATTAGAGAGAGAAAAACAATATTTTTAACATAAAATAGTGGGATTATAACAAATTATGGTGGATCCTTTAAGATAAAATTGGTATTTATCAATCTTTAATATGATGGTTATGTTACATAAGAATAGATTTAGAAATCTTAATGAAGTAGTTAAAATTATAAAAGATAAGAATCAAAATATTTAAGTAAAAAATCCTATTACATGCAGGGTACAATAATTTTATACCATCACAAAATTAACTTTTGTCTTTAACTTATACAACTTCTTGTTTCAACATTCAAAGCATCAAATTTAGTTTTTTATTTTTTTTAATTTCTTCAAAGAAATGAATGAAAATATTTTTATCGTTATTGTAAAAATATATTGAAAAAGTTTTTTTATTAGATATGTGTTAGAGAAATTTAAATTTTTTTTTTATCTCTTATTTTAAAATATTGTATTTTTTTACTTTGATAAAAAATCACTTTCAATAATTAAGTTAACTCATAAATAAGCAAGTTCAATAAGTCTTTAAGAATTATTTATCACTCACTACATAGTTAAGTAAAAGAAGTTTTTTATTTTTTTAAAATACTAATTCTACATGTGCTATGAAAAATTATATAAAAGCTGGGAGACAACAATATCTACTTGTTCCCGTGTGACCTGTCTTTGATGTTACATGAAATGAAAGGACCTAAATTCATATTCTTTGTTTTTAAACAAGAACTTTTATTAATGATACTTATCGGCTTATGATTTTGATATTATTTTTTTAAAATTGAGGAACTAAACTAATTTTAAAGGAGTAAATTATTAACGTTTATTTTTAAATTTTTTATATATATTTTTTAATATATTTTGAGTTTAAATTTTGTGAATGAAAAAAATAGTATAAAAGAATTTTATATTTTTATGTTTCAACATGATTTAATTTTAAATTAGTTAAAATTTAGTGTGATTTTTAAATATTAAAAATTTATAAAAAAATTAAAATAAATAAATATAAAATATAATTTATTTTAAAATTAAGTTATTTAATAAGTTAAAAAAATGATATATTTTATTATATTAAAAAAAAATAAAATCCTCTTTTATTTTATTATATTAAAAATAAAATTTTATTGTGAAAAAAATTCCTTATTAAGTAAAAAGATACTTAAAAAATAAAAAATTAAATATACCTTTATTTAAAAACTAAGCTCAAGGGTATCCTTTTCCTACTCGAAAGTCATAAGTGCCTCTTCCCTTCCGAAGCATTCCCCAGATCTTACCCACTCCTCGTTCACCGCTACGGCAGTCAGGCATAATCCACTCCTTTCAATAGAAGTTTCAAACCAAGTCAGCAAACACAACTTTCTACACGGAAAATCCTATGTTTCCTCGCAAATACTCGACATCGACATGGCTTCTCCTCTTCCTCCTCGTACTTTCCATCTTCTCCGACCCCTCCATGTCCCACTCACAATCCCCTTGGGCTGCCAAAAAAAAGCGCATGAGAGACAAAGTTCGCAATATGTATGTTAAATATCACCATCACCCCATTCATTCGCAAAAACCTCAAATTATTGTTTTTTATTTCATAGTCGTTTTTCACATTTCAATTCTCAAATGATTCATCCCATTTTCTGCAATTTCTAGCTGCTTATTGCCTATCTGTTGTTGAAACGTATCTAAATTATGAAAAATGAGGCTTTATTTTTCGTAGCAAAAGCGAAGGTGTATAAAACATTGTGAAGGTAAATTTGTATAAGAATTTTACTTAATGGGGTTGATTGGTTTCTAAAGCCAAAGCAACTGAAGCAATGGAGCATGTTGATGTTATGTATTCTGCAACTTCAATCCCTGAACTATACTGGATTCTCTATCGTTTATGAATCTCCTTATGCAATTTACTTTTTGTTCTAAAAAGATAAAATAAAATTTTGTAGAAGATGCAGTGAAGCTGGTACGAATTGCCATAACCTTTGTAGCAGGACAAGTACTATTTGTTCACCGTTTTTTGACAGCAAATACTTATCAGTCTTATTGTGTTTTTGGCACTCCTGTTTGTAGGTTTTACCACGCGTATGACAACTATATGACTCATGCATTTCCGGTCAGTTAATGTTATTCATTATTTGTTATGTATTAACATACACACACTGTGCGATGTCAAGATTGTCATATGTTTGCAGCATGATGAGCTAAAGCCTCTCACTAAAACTTTCACCGACTCCCTAAGTGAGCTGGGAAATTTGAAGGTAAATGGCATCTATTTTTAAGAAAGAAGAAAATTAGTCAAAGAACTGCAGAAGTAACCGTTTTACTATTGCAGCTTGAACACTTGCCTCAAGACTACAACGGCTCTGCCCTTACACTTATTGAATCACTGTCTAGGTATATTGATCCTGCTACTACATGAATTATTAGTTTGTATAATTCTGTTTTTATTCAATTTGGTCCTTTTCTGATTAACACATATTGTTGTGTATCTTGTTCAACGGGAAACTGATACCAATTGTTCTTTCTTCTTTAGCCTTGTTATTATGGGCAACAATACTGAATTCAAGAGGGCAGTGCTCTGGCTTTCTGAAAATCTAACATTTGATGTTGATGCACGCATAAATCTTTTTGAGGTAAATAGGATTTGTTTGAAATTATTGATTCTATAGCTTCGTGTAACATGACATCAGACTGCCCAAAATTTGAAAAGCCAGCGGGCTGGTGGCTTTAATTTAGTTCTGAATGATATTGAAAGACTCATTTATTTTAAACACTTGAAGTTTGAAGCACAATAATGTTTCCTTATCACTTGATTGTAATCATTCAGTGCAACATAAGAGTTCTTGGAGGACTTGTCTCTGCTCACTTACTTGCATCTGATTCTTCAAAGAAGTTGTTTCAAGGGGCTTACAAGAATCAGCTGCTTGTTCTGGCTGAAGATTTAGGGAAACGCTTTCTACCAGCATTCAATACGCCCACTGGATTGCCATATGCATGGATTAACTTAAAGGTACTTTAAAGAACATCCAAAGTCTGACATTCTGTAAATTTTTTATTTGGATGTGGAGACATCACGCAATTTATTTTCATTTAATTTGGTTGTAAGCATTTGAATGTTTAAAGATATGTAATAATACTCTTTCATACCCTGACAGTCAAGAGTTCTCATTGCATCACTGATAAATATTAGTAAAGGAAGAATCCTTCCACACCATTTGAGCTGAAGCCAAGGTGGAAAAGGATTAAGAAGTGATCGTCACTCTTTGTAGTAAAGAATTGTTTATGTTAGAATATTAGGATTGTTATTGTTTTAGGAGTCTTATTATGTTGAGTGTTATTGGGCTAGGCTTGAACTAGTTGTACTGCACTAATACAGTAATACTTTACCTTAAATATTAGTATAAATAGAAGTACTTAGTGTTTTGTATCTCATAACAAAACAATACATCTTTATATCTCTTTTATCCCTTCTATCTTTTCCCAATAGTTTCAACATGCTATCAGGATAGTTCCAATACCATCCACCGTTACATGATCCTGTCACTATTCGCTTTGGAGTTCCCAAAATATGGAACTCCTTTGTTTGATATCCTCTGCTCTCACCTTTAGGGATGGTATCCATGTGGGGTGGGATTGGGGACTGATCCCGTCCCCACCTCCCCAATTTTCCTGTCCCCGCCACGGGGGGAAATTCTCCCTGTCCCCGTTCCCCATTGCCGTTCCTCGTGGGGAGGTGGGGCCCTGAAATTATTAAAAAAATAAGAAAAATGGAATATATATATATATATATAGAAAGTCATAAACCATTTCAATTTAAGTTTACAATATCAACAAATTAAAACAAGAAGGTACTATCTAGTGGTATTTTTTTACTTTTTTTAAAATTTTAAATTAATATAAAATAATATAGTTGAAATTACTAAAAGGAATAAAATAAAATATTAATACAAATATACGATATAATCATTAAGGATAATTTAATAATTTCTCGGGGATGGGGACCCTGCAGGGCGAGGGATATGATTCCTGTCTCTGTCCTCGTGAGGGGAAAATTTCCCAAATTTGGATCCTCAAATTGGGCATTCCCCATGGGGATCCCCAAATGCAAGGAGATTTTTCCATCCCTATTTCAGCCTGCTTTACCTTCCCTGGCTGTGTCCACTTTTCCAGCATTTTTTTTACTCCCTGCTGCAGCTGCTGTCTCCAGTTATCGCCCTTCCCATTGTCAAATTGACGAGCTGACCCCACCATTGGATTCAAAAGTATCCGGTTTAGGGAACCATGAATTTTTAGGTTGATCATCCATCAGCCCATCCATGCACACCACCTCTCTCCAGCAGCCTCTACCATGTGCTGGCATGAGACGGTGCACCCATCCACCTTTTTCGGCATATTCCTCAGCAGATGAACTTGTCTTTTCTATTCTGGTCTACCGCAACCCGTTATGCCTCGGTTCCATCACTCCAAGGGGCGGTTAGGTCTTGTCTCTGCTGCGTGTGGTCCTCTTTGGCTCCGTTTCTATCTGTTTTCCTCCATTTGGTCCTGGTCCTGCATGAGTTACTTTGCTCCCACCTGTTTGTCTCCATTCCTATCTGTTTGTTCACAAGAATAGGAAAGTGCTTTAAAACAGGAAACTTCCTCAGTTGGATTGTTGATATCTTCATCAAATCTTTTCAAAATCCTGTAATTATGACAATTATTTAATAATTAGTATCTCTTAACAAATAATCATCAATATCGTAAAACAAGATTATTTAACTTATATCATGATCTAAGTTGCATAGATACAGGTACGAGTATCGGTATTGGTACGGGGTACGACAAAAATTCTAAAAGCTAGGGTACAGGTACGGCAAGATATATTATATAGAAATATAAAAAAAAAAAATAAAGTAATTAAATCATAAGATAAATACAATTTTCATAATGTTCTAACTACAAGCTTTCAACAAAACTCCATAAAGTATTTCTAATAAGCATAAATATATAAAGAAGGCGCATGATTTGTAGGGAGTGAAGTAGTAGTTTTTTCATTTAATAGCAAATCAAACAACTTAGCAACAAAACTTGGTGTTTTACATGGATTGATGACTTAAACTTGAGTGATATCGGGTACCTACTCATCAAGTGAGTATTGGGTAAGTACCCATGTGTACCCAATAAGTATTGGTACCGGGTACGTACCCAGTATGGGTACGGCAACAATTTCGGAGTACCCATGCATCTAGATCATGATCTAATAAAGCCTATTTTTTATATGAAAAATATGTAATATTAGGCTATTATCACTTGCCTCTATTAGGTCTTTTTTATTATGTTCCTGCATGAATTGCCGTATTCTGGCTGCTGTGTGGGCCTATTCTTGCATCTATTTGCTATATTCTTGGCGCTGTTTCAATGTTGACTTTTTTGGCTCTGCTTGGTTGTTGATTGAGCTGTTATGAGCCATTTACAAGCCGATTCAAGATAGATCCAGTTTTTCACATTCCATACATGTTTTCCAATGTTTTTGGATCTCCTACTTCAATTTTGAGGTTATTCTTGTTGTTTAAAGCTTCCAATTTTTTTTTATGAATTTGAAAAAGTTTTGGCCTTGCTGCTTATTGCATGCCCACTATGAATATTTCTAATGTTGTTTTTCTCTCCTGTTGTATATCTTTCTAGCAATGTCTCTTCTCTTTAGCCATGAAACATTCCAACCAGCTCTTCTGATTGTGCATAATTCCAGCCATCATTCTTGTTAATGTTATCTTTTCATCGCAATGCTGATTTTGTTGTCTGTCCAGCAGTCAACAGTTTTTGGGATGCCTCATTTTGTTTTGTTGTGTCTCCATCTATGTGGTTTATGGAGCCAATTATATTTTAAAGTTATTTTCCTTGTTAAGTGTGTTTATTAGGTAAGAGCTTAGTAAGCTTCAGCATGAGAGAATATTATGAGTCTAGTTAATAGTTATGTTAGGAGTGTTATGAGGCTTGGCTTGTACTAGTTGTACTACACTAGTACATGACCTTAGGATAAAAATGAGCATTAGGTTAGTGCTTTGTAAACCATCTCTTGTTTTTCGTTTCCATCTGTTTCTCTATAATTTCAACAGTTTTAAACAAATAAAAACAGTTAACTTTTACAGTTCTGTGCTAGATCATAAGTTAGGAACATGACATTTATGTAACTAAATGCTATATTATTAGCTTTCGTATTAATGGTAATGTAGGAAATATTTTATTTCTTTATATATGTAGTGTCAAAGACTGTTGCCATTATATAGATCTTGGTCTTTGCATTTGAACCATCTCACTTCAATTTTTGAGACACATAAAATTTATAAACTATAGTCTATTGCTTTTTCTTTCTTTCTTTTGTTTTTCCCCCTTTTAGAAGGATATATAACTCCACACCAATGCAAAATATTATGTGCACAGTATGGAGTAATGGAGAATGAGACTACAGAAACAAGCACTTCAGGGTGTGGTGAGAGGTCTAGCTTAGTATTTTATGACTAGGGTATAGTAAAATGATATGTCTGGTTGTTTCTAATTTTCCATCTTTTTACAGGTTCTCTGATTCTTGAAATGGGTGCTTTATCAAAAATGACTGGTGACCCCAGATATGAATCAGTAGCTTTACGAGCTCTTCGTAAGCTGTGGAGCATGCGGAGCTCATTGAATTTATTTGGAACCACACTGGATGTGGCAACTGGGGAATGGATTGAATTTTCATCAGGAATTGGAGCTGGTAGGTTCACTCTGAACTGGGATATTCTTTTTCTTTCAGTTCATGGGATTACCTATCATATCAACTCCATTCTCGTTGTCCATTGATTTTAGAAATGAACTGTGTTGCTGCTGACGGTAATGCTACTTGATATGGTGCTTACATCTCAACTTACAAATGCTGATGGGCTGACCTTGTTGTTTCTTATGTTGGGTTATTTCTGGATTATTCTAGGGGTTGATTCTTTCTACGAGTATCTACTTAAAGCCCATATCCTTTTTGGGAAGGAGGACTTTTGGAGAATGTTTCATTCTGCTTATCTTGCTGTGCAGAAATATTTCAGACATGGTCCTTGGTATCACACCGACTGCAAAAATGTTTAATGTTTTCCATCTCTAATAATATGTGTATCCAGTGCCTTAAATCAAAGGTAGTGGTGGGAGCATATGATCAACAGTTGTAACGTGAGATAGTTGATCTAATGCAGGTACCATGAAGCTGATATGAGGACAGGAAGAGCAACTTATTGGCAGCTTACAAGCCTTCAAGCATTTTGGCCTGGCCTACAGGCAAGAAACTGGATGCAGATTTTTATGGCTCAAAATTTTACTTGATTTAGACCTTTCTGAGTTTGTCTATGGCTTATGGAAACCAGGTTCTTATTGGGGATATTATAGCTGCTAATTCATCACACCATGAGTTCTTCCATGTGTGGAAGAGATTTGGAGTGCTACCAGAGAGGTATTTCTGCTTTTGCAAGTTTCATTATAACATCGGTCTTATTGTATATAGCTGTCATCAGGTTTTTGTTATTGCAGTACTAAATAATATATCATATTGAACGATAAATCCATGTAAAGGTATTTGCTGGACCATCAGATGCTTCACCCTACTGAAAAATATTATCCATTACGCCCTGAATTGGCTGAGTCAACATTCTACTTGTATCAAGCAACTAAAGGTCTGATTGTTCTTCTATCTTTGAATTTTCAGTTTGCTGATATTGTGGCATTATGTTTGAGTGCTTCTTGAATGTTATGCTCTTAAGATTGTTGCACTCGTAATGACATTTCTAGATAGTAAAAAGGATCTCTGACTCTAAATTTATAAGAGGAAATGTGTTAGCAATATTAAGTCAAATGAGCTGGTTCTAAAAGGTATGCTTAGCACTAAGTGGAAACGCATGTGTGAACCTCAATGTAACTTATATCTCTAACTGAGAGTGTTAGAATACTAGAACTAGTTGTATTAATGAAATATATTCTCTCTTTTCTTTTTCCAATCTAATCTCTATAATTTCAGCGGAGAGAATTGTATCTGACATTCTGACCAATAGTGATATTTCCATATTACTTCTTCACATTATCAACCTTTGTTAATTTCAGATCCATGGTATATTGATGTTGGTGAATCAATAGTCAATTCCCTTAATTCATACACCAAAGTAGAAGGTGGGTTTGCAAGCATCAAGGATGTGACAACTATGCAGTTGGAAGATCATCAACATAGTTTTTTTCTTGCTGAAACGTGAGACCTCTTGTCTTTCCAGGGGAAAAAAAGAAATAAAAATTGGAATTTCTCGCTCAAATAATTGCTTGACTTTTGATTTTCTATGACTAATGGTCCTTTGTTTTCTGCAGGTGCAAATATTTATATCTTCTATTTGATGATTCATTTTTACTTGAGAGTAATTACATATTTACCACCGAAGGTCACCCCCTTCCAGTACTAAGCACTTGGCATGAAAGGCTTCCAGAAACTTATTTTCCAACTAATTGGACTTTCATGAAGGTATTTTAGCAATTCGCTGTAGTGAATTTAGTGATTGATTGAGGAAATGGATCTTCCAGTTATTTCTTAGTGTGTGTTTGGTTCAGTTGTGAAAATTTGATTATTTCAATAATCGATTATAATCGATTATTGTATAAAAACTTTTTGTTATAATCAATTATAATCGATTTATTTTTATGTTTGGAGATATTAGATGAAAAATGATTTTAAATTAATCTATTTCGTTTGGTTGATATAAAAAAGAATCGTTTTCATGTATTAAATTATCAAAATAGGTATAGAATGATTAAAAAAATTATTTGATTGAGGACAAAATAATATTTACATATCAAAATGTAAAGAATAATCTATAAGCTAGAATCATAAGTTTCAATCTTAAGCATTATAAAAATTAATTTAAAAAAGTTTTTATTTTACATTGAATTTTGTGTAAAAGTTGAAGTTGAATTTGTTAAATATGATTAAACATGGTTAAAACAACTGTTTCTAAAAAAAAAGCTGTTTCCAGCTAAAAAAAGTGCAAACAAACATGCACTTAGGTTCATTAGGATAATAACATATTAGTATTGGAGATTTTCTTTATACACAAACATGCCGATTTCAATTTCTTCGTTTTCATTTTCATGTGATATTTAAACAATAAATTATAAGTAATTTTCATTGACACTAAATATACTATATTTCGACAAGCTACATGGTCCACACAAACCCCTTGAACTTGAAAATACTTATATTTATCTTGTGCAGAGGCAGCAAGCAGCAAATCGAATCAGTGCAATGTCTTTTCAAGTATGTCCTGCTATGACTTTAAATTCAGGTCAACATATTGAGAGTGCTTGCCACATCCCCGACACGCGTAGTGATTATAGGTGTTTGACTGATGAAGATTGTGGAGTTGATTCCACTTCATGTAGACGAAGATCATGTAGCATGGCTGGTTATTGTGGGCTATGGCTCTTCATATGATTGTTGTGTAACAGAATTTTCTATAGGAGCTGAAAATATCAGTGAAAATCATGTTATACAGAAAGATACAATGCAACGGCTGCTTTCCCAGCCATTAATCACCCGTCTAATGTTACATGCTTAGGGTAAATTGGGAGGCACAAATGTGACAGTTTTGTTTAGGAAGTATTAGCTTTTATTCTAAGGCATGTTTTGATAGGAGTAAAGATGGGTGGAAGTTGAAACGAGAACTGACTGTATTCTGCCATGATATGTGCTTTAAGTCGATACATTGAAAATTTGTATTCCTTTCCTGTTGCGGCTTTTGCCCTTCCATTTTAGACCTATTGAGCACATCATGGTATTATTAATAAAAAATAAATATAAAGAGTAAATCGAAGTTCAATGAGTATAAAGATAATGTTAAATTTAATCATGGTTTTCATAATCTGACTGTATTGGCCGGTCGGGCAGGAAAAATCAGGAATTAGTCTTTTGATTAGTTTAATCAATTTTTAAAAATCAATTAAAAAATATTAAATCGGTCTTGAACCACTTAACTCGTTTAAATTGATCATGGTTTACAGAGTTGAATTGGTCTATTTCAAAAAAAAATTTATTTTTTAAAACTCAATTTAAAAAATAATAATTTTTTTGAATTATTAATTATTTGATTCTTAATTGTTAATCAAAACTTATTATTTAAAATTTTTAATTTGTTCAATATGAGACAAATAGAAATTTATAATGTAATAAAAGTTTGAGTTCAATTTATAATTAGAATTTTTATTTTTTACCATTTTATTTATTCGATTTAGAACTAGTATATGTTAAAAAATTATGTTAATATTAGAATAATATATTTAGTTTAATATTTATATATGTGATAAATTAATTTAATTATGTTAGTAATACATTTTAATATTTTTTGATATTATTTATACAATTAATATATGTATATTATATTTTTTTATATATTGTTTTATATTTATATAATATATATGTATATATAAAAAACTTCAATTTGACTCTGGTTTAACCCTTGAACCTTAAAACTGTAACTATTTTTCTTTTTTGATTTAATGACTTGTCTATTACTGAAAATATTAAATTTAATATTATATACTTGTCTTGCGCTTTTAGGATTTTTTTTATTCTATTCAATTATCTCTTTCTATTTTGATTGGGAGTTGTCTCTTTCTTTAGTAACAAGTTTTCATATATTTTTAATATAATTTTTATCACTAAAATTTTGTGGTCTTTCAAAAGATATGAGTTTTATATAATACAATAACGTTGTTTGATTTATATAACTAATTTTATCTAATGTAAAAATGCTTCTTTTGTTGTACCTTTAACATTTTATACTCTTATCAAATTTATGAACACCACACTAATTTTTAATAATAATTTCTTCACTTGGCCCTGGTTAGTGCGTGGGCTATAGTTTGTAAAATTGACTTTAGATGAATTTGACTTTACAAACTTGGTTTTGATCCAAAAACTTGATTTTAATCAAAAATAATTTTTCATTGAAGTGATTTATGTTTAAATACTTTTATGGGTCAATTCTAATATTCATTCTCTTTTGAAAAGTGTATAGTACAACTTGTGAAACATAATTATTAATTATATTGAAAAATACATTAATAATTATGATAAATGATTTGTAATTTGTTGATTTTTTTTTTTTTTTAAGTTATATAATCAGTATAAATATTATTAGTTAAAATTTATAAATTTTTAACATGCACAATTATGATTTTAGAGGAAAAGTAATATTTTTTTAAAAATAATATTATTGTGTATAAATATTATTAGTTAAAATTTGATAATATTTTTTTACTAGTTAAAATCGATAACATTATCGTTAAAAAATATATATATTGTAAAAAATCCCTTACACACCCACGAAAAAAACCATAAGGATTCTTTTTTTAAAAAATATTATTGTGTCTAAATATTATGAGTTAAAATTTGTAAAATTTTAAGTATGCACATTTATTTATAAAAAAATTATAAAGATTAATATAATTTTAACTGATATTATTTACACAGTTATATAACTTAAAAAAATAAACAGTATAACTTGAAAAAAGGTGGTGGCCGATCGGTGATAGACTATGATTGGTCAACTGTAAATGGTGCCCGACAGGCAATAGACAGTGGTCGGTTGATGACCTACAATAGACGATTGTCGACCAACGATAGACGGTGGTAGGCTGACAATAATAGTGGTGGTGATGTGTGTGCATATATATATATATATATATATATATATATATATATATATATATATATATATATATATATAAAAGAAACCTGTCCAACAAAAAAAAAAACTTGTTAGTGCAAATAAAATAGAAGGTATAATATACATCCTAACATAATAGGATGTATAATAGCAATGACTTATTTTTATGTGATAAGTAAGTTTGAGTGTTTAATTTTGGCCATAAATGTATTTAACCCAATGCAAAAGCATCTATCTTTTAAACTTTCACTCAAACCCATGTTAGACCAAAATCTCGTTACACATATCCTAATTGAATTTTTGCCAAAGATATTACTATTACTTTGAGGAGCCTTTTACAATACTTCTAACAAAGTTTTGAACATTAATTCTCCATGTCATGAAGTCATTGATTTGAAAGAATTTTAGATCAATGACTAAAAATAAAGAAGAATAACTTATACAATAGATAATTATAAACAATTGTAAATTACAAATTAGTCCCTTAAAAATATTAAAATTGTATATAACTATTTATAGAAAAGTTCTTCTACTCTTTAATAACAACAAGTTCGTCGGAAAGTTGCTAGCGGTGGTGCTACGTTTGTCGGAGCTGAAGTTCATAGATCTGAGGTTTAACGAACCTATTGGAAACTCGCACGTCTAGGCAATAACAACTTGATAATATAACTTAATTACGAATGTACTGGAATCCCGAATTGCCAGCGAGTCGTGCCACCATCACGCCTCACCCAGATCCAGCCACGCTGCATCTAGGCAACCGCGCCGCACCACCCAGATCCGTGATTGCCCACCCGAGCCGTCAGAGCCACGACCCAGATCCGCGATCGCCCACCCGAGCTGTCAGAACCGTGCCCAGATCCGTTCCTCCACGAGCCACAGTGCCACACGTGATCTGTCCCCGATGTCGTCTCTGTCGCACCAAAAACCGCCATCATCTCCGGCCGTATAGGAAACCAGATTCGGAGCCACCAGAAACCAGATTCGTGTCATCGTCGCTCTCTAGCTTAGATCTGCTATTGCCATCGTTGTCCGGCTCAGATCCGCGAGTTCAAGGAGGCCTTTAGCCTCGTCGACAAGGACGACGATGCACTATGTTCTCCTCCGCGAACCAGTCACTGCCTACACCTCCTCATCGAAACAGACCCAACAACTTAGATCCGTAACTTGCCACAACCTCTATTCTGCCACCTGAAACCTACTGGCCACCGAACCACCACCTAACCGTGACACCGCCACCCGTCATTGTCCTATCAGATGAGAGAGTGGAGAGAAACAAAGACGAGAGAGATATTTTTGTTTGAAGGTCTAAAATGAAAAAGAAGAAGAGATGTGGGAATAAAAATAAATAATAGAGGGGACTTTTAATAAATATCTAAAACTGAAAAAAAAGTCAAACAAATGGGTGATAGAGGATAATTTCAATGGAGCATCCATGTTCCTAAGTCTTTTAGGAGTAAAAAAACATTACCTTACTTTGATGATGAAACTCAATTTGCGTCCTTTAAATCGTAGTTTCGAATAAACAAACTATAATCTAAACATGCTCTTGATACCGTAATTTCCCTATGCTCAAGTTCAATTACGCTTGTGGTTTATAGATAAAGGAGTGTATTCTTATGTTGCGCAGTAAGCTGCATTGTTAAAAAGAGAAAAAAAATACAAAAGTTTTATTTAATCCTTTAAAATTATTTAGTTTTTTTTTTTTAAATTAACATCAATTTGATTTCTTCTTTCTTTGGTATGCATATAAAGTACATTATTCCAGTGGAGCTATTTACAATGCTCCTAAAAGTTTTGAGCATTGATGTTTGATGTCATAAAGCTATTAATTTGAGAGAATTTTAGATCGATGACTAAGAATAAAAAAAAAAACCTATACAACAGATAATTAAAATAATTATAAATTATAAAATTAGTCCATTAAAAATATTAAAATTATGTATAACTATTTATAAAAAACTCCTTGAACTCTTTAGGACAGTGGACCTTTGCCATTTTGGGTAGCTTTTGGTGCCTTCTTAGGTGGACTGACGGGGTTCTGAAAATTGGTTTTGATCACAAGGTGTTGCTCTGTGCTTTCTTTCATCTGTCTCATTGGCATGTTGGCTTTGTTGATGAGTACTTACTCTTACGGGAAGGTATACACAAAAACACAGTTGTCAAAGGTGACAAGCTTTAACAAAATCCAATATTCTCTTTTAGCTTTTGCTTATTACATTTACCACCAAACAGTACCAATTATTTCAGCCAAGAAAAGAATATAGAAACAAAGATGAAAAATGCAATTAAGTTGGCTGAATGAGTAGAGTAGCAATTGTTATACAGTGATGAGAATGTTCAATGGTTTGATGCATGAAGTTAGAATAAATAAATAAATCAATAGTACGGTTAAAAGTGAAACTGAAATCTGGCATTGTTTAAGAATGCAAGCATTACCATTCTTATGCAAAATTGAAAATCCAAACTATTCACCCTTGTTTCAGCAAACAAATCCAAAAATGGTTATAGTAGTAGAACCACAGAGCAAAATAAGGCAACATCATCTTTTGCTCTCTGCTTAAAGTTTGAAAAGACCAGAAGACAAGGAAATCTCAATGCAAATTTGACTCATCGTCACTGTCGCGCCTCACCCAGATCTGGCCACGCTGCATCTCGGCAGCCATGTTGCACCACCCAAATCCATGACCGCCCACTCGAGCAGTCAGAACCGCGCCTAGATCTGTTCCTCCAGGAGCCACCGCGCCACACGCGATTTGTCTCAGCTGTCGTCGTCGTACCAAAAACCACCATCATCTCCGACTACATAGGAAATCAGATTCGCGAGCCAACAGAAATCAGATCCGCAAGCCCAGCCACCAAAACCACCACCGCGTGCTAGCGATCTGCCATCGTCGCGAGCCAGCACCGACAAATCGCCTCCCTCAGCCTCAACAGTGATAGAGAGATCTCAGATAAATGTGTTTTTGTTTGAAGGACCAAAATGTAAAATAGATTAAATAAAGAAAAAAAATAAAAGAAAGACTTCTAATATAAATATATAAACATGATAAAAAAGTCAAATAACAAATAATAAGAAGTAAATTCAATGAAAGATTGATGCTGCCAATTTATTTAAGATCATTTTAAAAGTTTCCGATTCCGGTATCTATATTTTAAAATTTGATACTAAAGGTAAATTTTTTAAGACTCGATACTGCTAAAGTTTTCGTTTTTGACACACTACCCTTCTTATTTCAGAAATAACATTATCCTCCACTACTGAATACAGAATTTGGGACGGTTAATTAAAATGTCATATTTGCCCACACAATTAAAAAACCTTAAATCAATTCATCTTCTCCAATCACTCAAGAAACCACTTCCGTAGTGCTTTTTTCTTTTTTCTTTTTTTTTTAACCCAATTTAAACAACACACCTAAATCTGCATAAAAAAAAGATAAAATAAAATAAAGAAGAGAATTGAATGTAGAAAAGGAACAGAAAGAGGGGACACACAATGATCTTCGGCATTGAGGCGCGAGAGGGAAAATCGGGGAGGCTATGACGGCGGCTCACGGTGGTTGGCGGGCTTTGGGTCGCGGTGAAGTAGGGTGGTTCGAAGTATGGTGGTTTGGGTTGGAGTTCGTTTCTGATTTGTATGGCTATGGGTGGAGGCTCAAGTATTTGGGTGTGCGTGGAGACAGGGTGCTTGGCGGGTGGAAGCAATGCGTCACGGTGGTGTTGTTGACAGAGTGCTTGGCCGGCGGTGGGTGTTGGTTGCAGTGAAAAATCATATTCCAATTTTTCTCTCCTTTCTCTATGGTTGCAGTGGAAGAACGAAGATGAGATGTTCACATGTGGGTGGTTCGAACAAGGAAGACCACCATTCCACAGTTTTCCGCCGTTGCCCTTTGTGTTTGTGGCAGCGTCCAATGTTGTGGAATTATCAACTTTAAGTCAAAGTGAGTGGATCCAAAATTTTGTTCCTCTTTCATTTGCAGGAGTCGGAGCTCCATAGATCCCTTCTTTCAGATGAAGTAAAGGGTAAAAATGTCATTTCATTTAAGAAGAGCCTCGAATTGCGCACGTGAGTCCCATGTCCTCACAAATCCGTTGGATCTACTGACGGCACGTTACGGAAAAGGGGCTTACTTGCAATAATGAAATGTTAAGTACGGGAGATCGGTGTCATTTTCAAAACAAGAGCGGTAACATGTGTCAAAAACGCAAACTTTCCCCTATTTAATAAACTATTTGCATGTTTATTAGTATTTATTTTTAGAGAAATAATCACCTTTATTTTTTTTTTTCAAAAACTCTCTTAAAGAATTTTCAATGATAAATTATTTTAAACACAAAATAAATTAATCTAACACACATCAATATTTAAAAATTTACTTTAAATATTATACTTATAATAATACCCTTACAACAGACTAATAAATTAAAGATCATGATTCTGCTTCATTTCTAATGATGCAAAGATTTAAAAATAATAATATTTACACACATTATTTTATATTTATATAAATTTTAAGGTCACTTTATTTTTTAATTTTTACACTCTAATTCTATTATATTGCTATGATGAGGTGATGTACTCCTTGTATGTACACATTATACTGTACATCAAAATAAATAATAATTCCTTCAATTCTCAATTCTCAATTCTCTTCACTTTTTTTTTCAGTTGTTTTTTTTTCTATAATACCAAACAAAGTCTAATGAAAAAATTTGATACACATTAAAAGGAATCACATCTTTTCACATAAGTGTGTAGATGATTTGGTGGGCTCAGCTGCAATTAAATAGGAAAAATTATACAAATATAAAGGGATCATAATCCTCTATAATTTTTCTTAAACGGCAGATGATATTAACCACGAAAAACAAAATCATTTGCTATAAAATATTGAGAAAAATAGGCTTTAATGAAAGCCAACCGTTGGATCATCAACTACGTTGCAGTTTTTTTTGAAACCTTAGGGATCCAATTCTAATGGAAAATTTTTAGTAATTTATGGGTTTGGCAGTAAGATAAGTTATTAAGTACCTTTTAAATATTTAATTTATAATAAATATAAAAAATAAATAATAATTAATAAAATATTTGATAAAAAAATACTATAAAATTTTTTAGTAATATAAAATAATGTGTATAAATATATAAATATTATTATCACTTCAATGAATAAATTTTTTTAAAATAAATTTATTTTTAAAATAAATAAATAAAAAAATATTTATTATAAATTTTAATAAATTAAATTTTAATATATTTTAAATTAAATTAAAAATAACTATACATCAATTTAAATAAAAAATTATTTTAAAATAGTTTTTTGTTACTTCAATATTTAAATATAAAAGCAGATATTAGCTCGCTGAGCTGACGTGAGAACCAGCTGGAACACCGTACTGTTCTCCTGTCAGAACTTATGAAGGACAACTCAACGGGGCCACCCTCCCTTCTAGTTCTAGGAATGAGCGTAGAATTAGATATTTTACGATAAATGTTTATTTGGTTTAGACATTTTGAACTTATTTGAGTTATTTCACATCAATTACGTAGGATATTAATTAATCCACTGTTATCTTTATATTAATATTAATAATTATTAATATCAAAATATTAAATTTTATAATCAAAGTGAAAAATAATAATCTCCCTCAAAACTAATATGAAATTAACAAGCTTAATAATAATTAATACATTATTATAGAGAAATATCCCGTAACAAAAATAGCTAAAGAATCTCTGGAAGTTTTCTCTGATGAAGTTTTGCTTTTGAAACAGGTTTTGGTGGAGGGGTTAGTACGGAAGGTACTTTACCCCATGAAATCATTATATGATTCTATTCTCTACAAGAGGTGTCAGACTTGAGCTCATCTTTGTTGTTCTCACTCACCGAGGGGATAAGGATCGGCGTGGAGCACAGCACAGTGTTTACAGCCTTCATCCAGCTGTCTGCAATCAATGCTCCCTCTCATCTCAACAACTCCCACTCACATATGTCATTTGATTTGGATGCTTGAATGCAACCAAGTTGGACTAAGAAACAGAACAAAACAAAGTTGTATAGTCCTCTTCTGCAAAAAAAAAAAAAAAAAGTGTTTGGTGTGTGACAATTTTGTGCGGCATTATTCATATCTAAAATCCAGCAAACAAAATATAGACGTGATAAATGCTGGCAAAATATTTACATAAATTATGTAAAATATGTATATGAATTAGGCCATTCAAAAAAGAATTATAAAACATTAGAGTATTATTAAATGAATTATACACAAATGTGTAATGATATGATATGATTATAATTTATAAATATAATTATTCTAATAAAAAAGTACTAATTATAAAAAACTAAAGTGAAATCAAATTTATGTACTGAATCAACTCGCACTATGCCTGGCATTTGACACGAAACACACAGAAGCATTTGCTAAAGAAAAATTATCATTTTATATTTTAATAAAAAAAATTTGTATAATAAATAATATTAAAAAAAAAAATATAATAAATAATATTATATATATATATATTATTTGTAATAAAAATATAAAAATTATTTGGCAAAATAAAATCCATAAACTCTGAAGATATGTCTCTAATATGCCAAGCATAGGGCTCTTTTGGTAATTCAAGTTGCAAGTTTATCAATTAAGAGTATCGCTGTTGCCTATATAAATGCTAGTATGTGTAGTCAGCTAGTAACCCACTCACTGCGTAGTCTTGCCTGAGTTTGAAATTCAATCGTAGAATTCTAATCCTCTAGTTTCTGCGTGCTTTGTTTGTGCCTGCTACAATGGCATTACGCGTGCTTCTTGTGTTGGGGATGCTGCTGCTGCTGTGCCTTACTAAGGTACACTAATTGAAACTAGCTTCATTTTGCACATGCTCAACTAATTAAGGGGCTCTGTTCCAAGTCCCTTTGTTAAGGTTATGTTTTATCCACTTGATGCTGAGAGTGATATTATTTTAATTTCTTGTCTTGGTGCAATGTCATGCAGGTTTCATCTGATCTGAAGATAGAAAAGGAAGAAGATGAAGAACTGCGCCTTCCTGATGAGCTAGTATACGTTTTTGTTTTTTATTATTTTTGTACAATAAGAGTCTAAATTAAATAGATGTTTCTTTACTGTTATAATTTGTTGAAGTGCTTCGTTATAGCCGTGTATATATTATAATGCGCTTACTGTAATTTTCTTCAGCTTATTGTGAGAGATGGGAACAGAAGGCTAATGCAAGACATAGGTAAGCAGTAACAAATTAAAATATTGATTAGTACTTTGGTAGGTTCTCTTTCTTTGTGTGAAGCTTTCCAATTTTAATTAAGCAGGGAGTAGTTAAACTATAATGAATATCCTATTTCCATTTTTCATTCTCATTATTGGATAACCATACTAGGGATTATGAAAAATGAAATAAAGAAATCAGGTTTGATATGTTTATTTGGTGTTATTCTTTTCATTTTGCAGATTGCGGAGGGTTATGCAAGTCCAGGTGCAGTGTGCATTCGAGGCCAAACGTGTGCAATAGGGCATGTGGGACATGTTGTGTAAGGTGCAAGTGTGTCCCACCTGGTACTTCCGGCAATAGGGAGCTCTGTGGGACTTGCTATACTGATATGACAACCCATGGCAACAAAACTAAATGTCCTTAGATGCAACCAAGCCCAAGATCGGATTGGGCTCCCTTTACTTTTCCCTCCGAGCACCAACTAGTGTAGGTTTAGCAAATGAGTGTGCGTGTGGTACTATGTACAACGTCGTATTCATGACCCAAAAAAAAAGAAAGTATAACGTTGTATTCATAGGCTTATTTAGTGTATTCCAGTTTGTGTCTCTTTGGTTTGGTATGGTAATGTACGAGTCCATTGTATAGACTTTGTTCCTGGTTTTCGTAAAATATAAATATATAAAAAAATGCATTACCTTCCTTTCCAGTTCCTCCTCCCATATCTATTGTTATTTGTTATAGATATATACTAGAAAGTTGGAACACACTACACATACCATGTGCTGAGCGCCAGCCAAAAAATATAAACATATGAAAAATACTATCGTCCCTGAAAACACTATTGACATAAACATATATTATTAAATTAGCGTGGTGGTGGAGCAGGCACTGGTTAAGAAGGAGAAATCATTACTTTTGCGTAACCTTTTTTATTGTTCATTTTATACTAAAAATGATTTTTCATATTACTAGTTTGGATAGTTTGAAAAAATAATAAATTAATTTAATAGCCACTATGTATCAGCACTAGAGTGATGTCTTTTATTTATTAATTAGGGCAATTGATGTGTTTTATATTTTTTTAATTTTTTAAATAAATAATAAGATGTATTTATAAATTTATTTATTATTTAATTTTAGAAATTTAAATGAATAAATAATAATAATATTAGATAAAATAAAAATTATAAATGAAATAGGTAATCTCTTTTATCCAATTAGATTAAGAGGTGGGATTTAAGGTAGTTTATATTTTTAATGATCTGCAAAGAAGTAAGAGAAATATAATGTGTTTGTAAAGAAATACGATCCCTGTATGAATAGAATTTTAAAAATAATTTAGACAAACAATAACTTAAATTTGGGGAACATCCGTGCATGTTAGATTTTTGCACTGGCGTATACACTTCATATATCATGTTTTATATGTATAGTTTTTATGATTTAATTACTGTGTGATATGAGAAGATGAATGTCTCAATTGGAAGTATTATTCTTAATTATTCTTAATTTTTATACTGACATGTTTGCGTAAAACAATGTTAAATGGATTATGTGTAAAAAATAATATGTAAAATCATTAATCATTAAATTGAATATAAATAAATTAGGGTAATCTGCAATTAAATATTAAATATGTTGACTTAAGAAATTAAAATTTGTTACGTGGTAGGAAACTGCATACATTATGATAGTAATATTACTTGTCTGATAAATGCATTGGCTAAACAAAATTGGGACCAAAAGGTCACTGACGTATGCTAAGTTGCTAAATGGTAAAGACTTGAATAATTTACGGTTATAAATTCAAAGCTCAATGTTATTATTATTATAAAAGGAAAAAAAAAATTAAGGAAAAGAAAAAGAAAAATAAGTAGGAAAGGCCATGAACTTCCCCTTTGGGGCGGTGGTATAAAGGTGAGTGTGGACTTTTATTCTGTTCATTTTTAACTTTTTGGGGTTGTGGGTCCATCCCACACCGGCCCAGCACACAATATGACCTCCATGGGCCTTGCCTTTACTGTTGTAGCCCACCGACTGGGTGACATAAGTTCTTTTACTTGTAATATAATAATAATATAATCATAAAAGTAGTAAATTGTCAAATACTTAAAATTCAAGTGGATAATATGCTAAAATTAAAACTCAAAAGGGATAATTTACATAAAGTCTAAAGTTAAAAAAGATATTTTCAATTTAATACAAAAAAAAAAAAATAAAAACCAAGATAACTAAATATTTTTAATTTCTAATAAAAAAAATACGAAATGGGAAAACAACATTAAATCAGTCTGTATTGTTTGGCTGGAGGTAAGAAAGGAGAAGCGATGCGAAAGGAAAAGAAAAATAACCCATATTCTTGTTTAGATGATTTTTAATGAGAGAAAATAAGGAAACTAAAAAATTCTTCCCCTTAAAAATTGGGGGATAAAGGGGTAGAAACAATTCATTTGTAATTAAATAGTTTTAAATCACGTACATAGCCTAGGCTTGTATTCTTAGATCGACAAGATAATAACTACATTAAAAATCTAATTTTATAACTTCATTCCCTCTACTTTTTTCCCATAGCTATCAAACAATGACAGGGGAGTTCCTTTTTACAAACATACAAACAAGAAAACTAAATCCCCTCAATATTTTCCTTTTTCCTTCCTTTCCTAGTTCCCTTCCCTTTCCATGTCTTCACCTCCCAAACATAGCAGTAAGCAGAACCTTAAGGCACAAGCAACTCCTCACACACTCGAAGTGTGAGCTAGTTAAGTAACAATTCCAATTACTCGAGAATAAGTACAAGTATATTATTCACATAACAAAGCTCCTGCCACTACTTAATAGCTTTATGAAAAACTTGGATTTTCTGGCTGTGATTATTTAAAACTTTCGCATTTAATCTATAAGGGATGTCTAAGTAATAAACTAGTTTAAATTCAATGGTTAAAGAACTATATAATGTCAAGATTCAACCACTTATGAGAAACGAAAGTTTAAATATTTTAAGTGATGATTAATCTCACAATTAAAAAATGAAATTAAAAAATTATCATTTATGGATTTCCAAATTCACCATAAAATAATTGCTGCAAGGCCTTACAGACTAAAATGTTAAAACTTAGTTCAACCACCAGTTGGAGCAAAGGAGAAGCACAAAGGCAATCAATTGAAAAAGCAACTAAACAGCTTATGCATAAAGGCAATAAATAAATTGAAAATTTTGAAGCTCCGATTCTTCAATAGAATCAGTACAACCATACATGGTCTATCAGATGAAGTGATTATTAATTACTACGTAATATCATTCAATTCCAAGTATTATATAAGTCATATATTAATTATTTAGCCCGTTGATGCTTTCATATTCAATGTTTGGTTTGCACGAGGGGTGTATCAGAGTACACGTGTCTTGTTAAATCAATAATCTTCAGTTGTCACATCGCCACTCGCTAGAGCTAATGGCATGCCGCAATTTGTTATATGACTAAACATCGCTTGAACTTGTGGTCTCTGTTTATCTAATTATTGATTATTGATAAGAAGAACAATTAGGCAGTTATTATCAAGCTATTTATAAAGTCTATCTTATAATTATTTTTTAAAGTTTCTTCTAAACTTGAAAATCTCACCTTTTGTTTTTTTGAATTATTCTTACATTTTTATAAATATGAGATTAATCTTTTTATACATAGAGATATGGTTAAGTTAATATATATATATATATATATATATATATATATATATATCTTATATTATAATTATTTTTTAATGTTTCTTTTAAACTAGAAAATCTCACCTTTTGTTTTTCTGAATTATTCTTACATTTTTCAAATATGCCATTAATTTTTTAATACAGAGAGATATGATTAAGTTAATTCATATATATATATATATATTAAATTAAAATGTTATTTGTCTCTATTATTACAAATGTTAGAGTAATATTTCACGCACATCAATACTAAATATATCACTTTACTTTTGTATAAGGTGATAAAATTATAATGTAATTAAGTATAAATATGTCAAATAAGTTGATTTGTCCCACATCGTCATGAATTAGTTAAAAAATATGATTGAGACGGGTTGACCCATTTTTAAAATATAAATTAAAAAGCTTATGGTAGATTAACAGATCAATTTGCTTATAATATATTTTAAAAAAATGATCAATTAGTAAGTTAAATGGGTTAATATGTTAAAAATTAAATAAAAGATAAGAAAAAAATGAGAGGTTAGGTGATTTAATTGCCTAAAATTGAAACATAAATCATAGATTAATGAGGCTTATTAAAATAATTAGTCTTAAAAAATGAGTTATAAAATACAATTTAACTTATTATCTTAATTAATGGGTCAAACAAACTAATTTATCAAGTTCGACTCGTTTTAATATATGTAAAAAATGAAATAAAATTAATTAAATTAAATAATAAAAATTGTAAAAATATGAAATAATGTGTAATGTATGTAAACGTGTTTGCATAACATAATTTCAAATATATATATTGGTACACAACATCATTCCAAATTTTAATACATAATCTTACACACTTTGATTGAACTAATTTGCCATTTGTCTGGTTGTATTACAAATTTTAACACATATACCCTTTTCCTAAACCACTAAAATTCTTAAATTTTGGTAGGGGGAACTTTATCATTTTTTTGGGTAATAAACTTAATCATTTTTTTATTTTAAAGAAATTAGTGAAATATATTACTCCAGCAAATTTCAAAAACTTTGGTACCACAAATCAACTATCCTAGCCCTTAAAAAAAAAAAATGACAACGGCAAAACATCTTCGCGTCAAAATTATATCTTATCTTTACAATTCTTTAATGGATTTAGTGCCTTAAAAAAAAAATTCAGTTAGTAACTAGTAGGGATGACAATTTTATTTGCCCATACGGGTATCTAGGTAATATTCATGATTTGGCGAGCAATTATGTAATATTCATTTAATTTTTTTTACAGATATAAATACTGATTTATGTTATACTCGTTTAATAAACAGAAGCGGGGGCGAGGTGATTTTTCCTGTATTCACAGATATCCCATAAAAAGAAATAAAAAAATATTTTATATAAAATTATTAAAAAATCTCATTTATTTTATAGATATTATATTTTTTATTTTATTTTATTAATTTTTTATAATTTATTAAGTAGCGATGGATATCAATAAATATTCGTTTATCCGAAGGAGAATAATAAATAGATATTCACGGATATAAAAGCGAAAGCGAGAACAAATATTATCTGCAAGAGTAAGAAGAGGGGAACTACTATCCGTTTCTGTCCCGCCCCGTTGCCATCCTTAATAACTAGCTTCTATGTTTAGTAATAACCTTTATATAACAATTCACAACTGAAGTTATTAACTGATTTTAGGAATTTTTGTCACAATAATTATAAAATTAAAGTAAAAATAAAGAAGTGTAAAACATGTGTGAAATTCTTTTTTTAGAAATATGTATTAATAAAAAAGACACGTTCTTTGCGCTTGTATAGTCAGCGTTAATTGATTCCAACACAATTTTGAAATTATACCTACCGTTTATAATAGGATTATTTATTTTGTGAATTATAATGTTATTTATAATTTATAATTACAATTTCTTAGACAATATTGTTCAAATGGAGTTTTTAGAGTTGTTTGTTTTATTATAATATCACTTACGTTATTTTTTTATTGAATTTTACATTGATATTCGTTTATTAATCATTTAATAATTATTAACATTATTAACCAGACAAAGTCCACATTAAAAATTTCATAGATTTATCCTACTTAAAAAAAAATTAAGTAATAAACATGACTTATTTATAGAAACTTTTATAATTTTTTTTGGGTATATATATACATCATCTTTCAAAATCTCATGACCCAACAAAAAAATATTTCAGGCTTTCACCTTTTTTAACCACCACGTAATATTCTATTTATCTTTGTAAATGTTGTGATCCACGTGGTATAGTGTTGCTAACGTGAAAAACACAAGCTTTTGTTCAATGCCTTTGTTGTCCCATTGAAAAGAATGGAATGTCCAGTGTGATCGAAGACAATTAATGCAGCGGGTACTCTTTTTAGGGTGGCATGCTTTACAATGATATAAAATAGATGGATTAATTTAATTTTAGGTTGAATTAGATGAATTTGAAATAAATTATTAATTTATTTTAAATTTATTATAAAATATTTAATATTATTTAATTTATTCATAATTTAATTTAATAGATAGATATTTAATTTATTTATTAATCTATTTTAATAAATTAAATAAATAAATATTTAACTTATTTATTAAAAAAAAAAATTAAAATGTTTTATTCACTTTTCAAAAATTTTCTCTTTCTAAAAATTTATTTTTTCTTTTTAAAAATTTTTATTCTTTCTCTAAAAAATATTTCTCTTTAAAAATTTTTATTCTTTCTCTAAAAATTATTTTTTTCTCTAAAAATTTTAAGACTCAATACTTTGTATTATAGATTTTTAGACATTAGTAAAAGTGAAAGTGTTAAATAAAAAAAAAAAAATATTAAATATCTATTGAATTAATTTTTAATTAGATATTAGATTTAATAGATGTTTAAATTAAATTATTAACTATTTATAATTAAATTTAATCTATTAAATTTAATTTAATAAAATATATTATTTTAATTAAATAAATTAAATTAATTTTAATATGGATGAATTAATATTAAAAATTAATATTTTTTTTTGACAACCCTAATCTTTAAAGGGGGGGAGCTAGGGAGGGGTAAAATCTGATTAATAAGCTGACACGCTGATGTATCGAGGAAGATTCCTGGAAATAGATAAAAAGTTGATGATTAGCATATAGTATGATAAACACGACAAGTTGTCCTTATTGTTTGCACTGTATGCGTTCCTTCATTCAACAAATATATCCCGTATAAAGAAAACGACAGTGTCTTATTAATCAGATCTTACTTGTAAAATAGACAAAGTGTTACGTAATTATAATCACAGGATGACGTGATTTCATTGAGTTATACATTAAGATAAGATTATCGGGTTGATAAAATTGGAACAGGAAATAATAAAAGCAAAATGTCATTTTCTTATGTTTGGTACATCTTTATTCATAATTTCATATGGCTTCATCTTTGTGGTTTCGAGTTTACGCTATTTCAAATTGCAGCAGATCTAGTTGAAAATTGAAATTGGTTTTTTGGGGGTATAAAATGTCTAGTCAAACTATGAAACTATTTTAATCTGATTCAGATGCCTAATAAACTAATGAGGTTTACATTAGAAACTATTATATATATAATTTATTGAACTCCGTTTTGCCAAATATATTAATACTTATTTTATATGATAAAAATGAACGAAAAAAACGTGTTAATTTTTTCCCCCAAATTCTGTGTTTTTAAATTTTATGTTATAGAAATCTGATAAAATTTAAATTTAAATAATAAATTAATAAAGGGTGACATTACATAAAGATGAAAGGTTAAAACTTTATCATGTAACACTTCCGTCAAAACTTAATATATATAATTAAAATTTTAAGATTAATTGAGACAACTTTAAAATTTGTGGTAATACTTTGTAAATATTTTAAAGTTTAGAGAGGCTATGCACTTTTTCTTAATTTATATTTCAATATTTACTTTATTTAAAAGTATAAAACATATTATAGTTCCTTCTATACTTAATTATGCTTAATACATTAAAGTGATTAAACTTGATATAAAATATAATTGTTATTTATAATAGTTAATAAAGACAAATAAAAAAGTTAAATAATAAATATTATTCATTTAAGTCTATAAAAGCTTAAATATATTTGCTTATTTATTTTCGACTAAATTAATAAATTCTTATTTTTATAAATTAGAGCAATAATATGACCATTACTTTTTATTTTAGCCTTTTTTTTTTTAAAGAAATTTTAGGAAGAAATGAGGTTATTATATGTTTGATAAAAAAATGAGGTTATTATATTTTAAGATTTCATGCCACAATAACAAACAATAACTTACAAGCAATAACCAGACTCAACTTTTAAATCCTCACACTTTAATTTTATCAATTCAACTAACCCTTATTGATTACGATTTAATTTGAATGTAACATATTTTTATATTGTTATTTAATTATGCATTATTATATCATAAAAATATTTAACTATTATAATAATTATTTAAAAAATTACATATACAATAATGTGTAATTAATTAATAGTGTAAAAAAACTTTACACTTATTGTGTATTAATATTAAACTTGAATAACTAATACAAACATGTCATAACGAAAATAAATCTAATGAGTTTTAACGATCATAAATTTGAAAGTTTAGGAGTATTTATTTATTTATTTATTTATTTATTTATTTATTATTATTATTATTATTATTATTTTACCAAAAATAGTTGATATGGAGAAAAATAAAGGTGATATTTGATTCTAAATCATTACATTTACTTATAAAAAAACTTTTTCAACTAAGGTAAAGTTGTACATTTGAACTCAGAGTATTTATTTGGTATGGTTTTCAATAAATCACATGAAATAAGATAGACAGAAGTGACATTGGAATGCAATGTAGAAGTGACAGGGATATAACACCTTATTGACATTTCACAATATATTAACTTTTATATCATATATGTAATTTAATGCAAAACATTTGGGGGGTTTGATAGTAAAGTTGATAGGTTGATTGTTTTGTTGGATGCATTCTTGGCACCAAAACGGCCATCTAATAATTAGCCAACAATCACTGAGTTTATAATAGGCATGGCGAATTGTTTGGCATATATAGGGACATTCTCAAAAACCATATAGCTAAATATCACCATAATATCTCAAATAATTTTATTGATTTAAAATATTAATATATTGAGCATATACTATATTAAGTTGAGATTGAAGATTTTTGCAGACTTAAATACTTTATGTATAATTAACTAGAGTTAAGTGCTGAGTGTGTTGAAAAACGAATCGCACTTTTAAAAATAAGGCTAAAATTTAAATTTAAAAAAATTAATTGTTAAGAAAATATTTTAGTCATAACAATGTCTCATGGTTAAACTCATAGCAACATATGTAGAGATACTTGGTCAAAAAAAAAAAAACATACTCTATGCATGTTTAAATTATTATATTAAAATTTCTAAAAAAAAAAAAAAAAACACCCTTATTATATTGTTCTTCAACAATTAGGTCAACAACCAACCATCCCCATAACCAGCCTGAAAAATTATACGCTATCGTTTTAATTAATGCGCTTCATTATCAGATTTTTTTTTCCATATGTTTCCTAACAATTTATTTGGAGCAACAAAATTTGGAAATTGATTTAATTCATAAATATTTTTTTATTTAAAAATTTATAAATATAGATTAATATAATTTAATTTTTTTCTAATTTTAATTGTGCATATATAAAGATATGCTGAAATGGTCATATTCAAATGTATCTAATTATTTAAAGTAACAATAATAAAAAGATATCAAATTAAAATAATCTTTAAAGTTTTTTAAATATGAAAATTAATTTAGAAAGTAATTTAAATTATTTTATAATAAATTTTAAAAATTTAATTTGAATACATTGTCAATGTAAAATTTTTTACATTATTATTTAATAATGTATTATCATATTATTAAAAATATTTAACTTTTACAATAATTATTTTAAAAATCATATATATCATAATATATAATTAATTGATAATATAAAAAATTGTATACTCATAATATATGATAATTAAACCGAAATTTTAGTGTATACATTGTCTCATAGTGTATGATTAGTAATTTCTTTCATAAATGTTTTTTAGTACGAAAATGAATTCGTATTTTGTGCACGAAACAGTTTTAATGAGAGTAATTTTCTCTCTCTTTCACTTTTTTTTCCATAATTTTTTCTCTCGTTTCACCGGTCATTAGTTTAGAAACGGTCCGCACTTAATAGCATTACTCTATTTCTTTTTATCTTGTTTAGTTTGGCATTAATTTAACAGATAAATTTCCAATTTAATTTTTAAAATTATTATTCTTTTGCAATTTAGTTTTTAATTTAATTATTATTATTATATGAGTTCATTCTTGAATTTATAAAATTTGTATATAAATTAAGACTTTTTAAGAACTAAAATGAGATAAAAAAAATTAAGTTAATATAAATTTTATAAATTTAAAGATTAATTCATGCATATAATCAAATTTAGAAAATAAAATATAAGTAAATAATAATTTTAAAAACTAAATTATTAGTTCATTGGTAACTTAACTCATTAAATTAGTTGAATTATAATATGTATAAAACTTAGTTTTATTTTTTTATATTTATTTTATCAATTAAAATATAATATATGTGTATTTTTTAAAAAAAAAAAAGAAAGAATATTAATAAATATATATAATAATTTAATTAATAAAATAAAATAAATAAATAAACATAAAAGAATAAAACTAAATTTTCTCCTTATAATACAGAGATCTCACATGTTGAATATGTGGTTTAGTTTTTAAGACATTTAAAAAAAAAAAAATTGAGGAGCTTGAATTGCTTGGTTGGTTGTAGGTGGAAGGGTATTTCAATTTTCAAGTTTGAAGGGAGGGCGTGAGTCAGGTCGCACGCTAACGCTAACTTGAAGAGGTTAGCTTCACGGGATGCGCGTTGAAGGTTTGAGTGAGTGGGACCAGTTTTACCAAGTCGCATAACGCGCTTTCCATGGTCCCCACCTCGCCACTACACTCGCTCCCATACCCTGAGATGAGATGAGATGAGATGAGAGGAGAGCTCTTGTTTCTTTCACTCCCTCCTCCGTCCAGTAAATTGAAGTACATGCTCATTCTCCCAAACCACTCCTTTCTTCTCTCTCAATCCCCATACAGTGATGGTAGTGGTTGTGATTGAATGAATCCAAAGGTACTTGTACGAAGTAGATGACGAGAGAGGTTGAGGGCCGAGAAGCATCCCGCACGCAAACAAACTCAGATAATGGTTAGAAACATGACACCCCGGCAGACACCAAAGTGAAACAAATACTACAAAGAAAGAAATAAGAACGCTCCCCCTTTTTTATTTTATTTTATTATATTTGTGGTTGTTTTGGAGTTTACGGGGTTTGTTGTCGTTTTACCGTTACTTCCTTATTTGGGTTGAGGAGGATAGTGCTATATGTATATATATATATATGTATATATATCGGCGTGCTTGTTTGTTTGTTGCTATCTATTCTATTCTGCTTGTTGAGTTGAGCCGCATGTTGATGTAAATGTTGCTGGTTGGATTTGAATGCCCATTCCCAACAACAACATCGCCGCTTAGCTGTTCCTTCGGCCATGTCGAACAAGAGACGCCCCGAAGATGGCAAGCCCAAATCTGAGTCTGGTAGTCCCGACGATAAGCGTAGAAAGGCTCCAGCATTCACCAGGTACCACCATACTTTTCTTCTTCTTTTTTTTCTTCTTTTCGTCTTTTACCTTTCCTTGTTCGTTTTGGGTTCTTGGCTTATGGTTTGTGTAAGAAATGGGAAGTGGGGAAAGAGACAAGTTCACAACGCTGCTGATGCTGAGAGCATGTATGAGTTTTAACCGAAATGGGGTTTGTTGCGTGACGGGAATTGGTGCATTGCCCGTGTTAAATTTGATGGCGATTATATGGCCCCCAGGTGCCGAAATGCATGATATGCGTGGAGAATTTTATTCATGGGGCCTATGCTTTGCCTAGGACAAGTCAATTACATTTTGATTAGACATGGCTCTCAAAATCGACCTGGGTTGGGTATCACTTGTTTATGCTGAAAACGATCACGCCATAATTCAAATGCAGAAGATGGTAGATAATGGACTCTCGATGAACCTTTGTATTGTTTTTGTTACGTGTGAAGGAGAATTGATGTCAGCTTGTACAGTTGTATGTATGTACACCAGGAATCAAGGAAATGAGTGTCAAATTAACCCCCTTTTGTCATATAATTTAAGTAGCCTAAATTTCATATTAAACAAGACCAATGTCATTATTATTATTATTTGGCTTCTGATTAAATGTTGTTATGTAGTATTCGTATATTTGATTAACAGAACTATTGAGTTAGTCTTCTTCACATTTTACTTTGTTTATAATGAATAATGTTTAGTGTGGTGCGTGAGGTGATGAAGTTACAATCAGTCAGGCATTTACTGGAGCCAATACTAGAGCCCTTGGTTCGTCGAGTGGTATGAACTCCCTTATTTCACTTATCATGTTGCCTTCATTACAATTATGATTCTGGAACTTGATCCTTTTTCTCTGTCTAAGGTTAACCTGTCTCATGGAGATATGATAATGTTTACTTTTAGGATTTCTTCATGGTTTATGGACCTGATTCATACATCTTAGAATAATTGAATTCGTTAAGTTAGACAATTTTAAAAATTGTTCGTGAGTTACCGCCATGCTTTGCAGGCTGCAGATAACTTGTGTTGCATCCACTTTATGGTGGCTGTTGTTTTGGCCTGATACCAGGTATCCTTCCACCTTGTGGGCAACTGCAGACTGCTTGCTTACCCTTTATCCATATAAAATAACTGCTCATTTGTCCATCTTTGTCCAGTCACAGCTACTAATTATGTGATTGGACTCCAAGCATGTCATGTCTCAGAAACTTGTTTCAAACCCTGTGATTGGCTTCAATTATTAGATATACTGAAATAATTCTGGGATACTCTCCTAGTCTCCTAAAGCATGCCACGCGTCTATAAATAAAAAATGAAAAATGAGGAAAAATGAAGAGAAAGAAAACACTTGAAGAACTTTGTTGGTTGAATGAGAGCTAATTCACTGGTCCCCTAAGTCACCAACCTTGCTTGTTGGGCTCTGACCGAGACAATTGCTGCATAAATTTGTTCCAGTGCTGGATTAGCCGAAGATAAGCATATATGCTGAGTTATATGAATATACAATACTAGAGATTTTAGGTGATGCATTTCGTAATCTAGTCTTGCTTCTTATTATTTTTGTGATATTGTGAGATAAATGATCCAACAAGATGAAGTTGTGTTCATATTGTGCTATGGGTGTTAAGTCAAGTAATGCTGCAAAATATATTTCCTCTTCCAGATTAGCACTTTTAGAAATAATTGGATGTGTGATTTTTGAACTGAAATCCTATGTTAATTTTTTTTTCTGCTGTAGCATGTTTGGATTTTAGCCCTGTATATGTTAGTTCCACTTTTACTGATAGTTGATGTCAGATACCAATCATATGTGTGACATCTTTGCAGGTTAGGGAGGAAGTTGAATTGGCCCTAAGGAAGCATATAAGCAGCATGAAACAGTAAGAAATAATCTTCTGCGGATAATTTAAATTCTAGTTCCTTGAACCCGGGGCTGCTTATGAAGCATAGGGAATGGATTTGGAAAAAAAATGCTTAGCTGAATGGTTTGAAATTGTTTAGCTTGACTCTAGTTGTTTCTCCTGCATCTCTTTTATTTCTTTTCAGGACCAGTGGAAAGGAGATGCATACTACTGAATCAAGAAGCTTGCAGCTGCAGTTTGAAAACAGCATTTCTCTTCCTGTCTTTACCGGAGCTCGAATTGAAGGAGAGGATGGTTCCAACTTAAGGATAGGTTTAGTTGATGCCCTAACAGGGAAGGTTGTTAGTTCAGGATCTGAATCTTTAGCTAAGGTGGAAATTGTAGTCCTTGAGGGTGATTTTGAAGATGAAAGTGACATTTGGATGCCTGAAGAGTTCAAAAGCTATATAGTGAGAGAGAGGGAAGGAAAAAAGCCCCTCCTTACAGGGGATGTAATTTTTTATCTTAAAGATGGGATTGGTATGGTGGGTGAAATTTCATTTACAGATAATTCAAGCTGGACAAGGAGCCGTAGGTTCAGGCTTGGGGCAAGAGTTGTGGACAACTTCGATGGTATTAGAATAAGAGAAGCAAAGACAGAGTCATTTATTGTCCGGGATCACCGAGGAGAATGTGAGTATTTATATATAACCCTTTCTGCTTAGATACATCAAGATCTAATGTTTACAGATGCTATCAGAATTGACTTTTTAGATTAATTTTGAACCCTGTAGACATCAGAGATGGAGTTTACAATACGGAAGAGTAATAAACAAAGAACACTACAAACAAATGTGATATACATGAAAATGTTGGATTTGCTTGACTAACCTCTTTTTATGTGGAAAATATTGTAACAAAAATCCAGGATAAGTATACTATATTGCTGTTTACTGGTCCTGAACTTTTCTCATCCCATATTCATACGTGATTTTCTTGGTGTAAATGAATGAACTATTTATCTTGCGTTCTGTATTTTTTTAAGGAAAAAGTAAAAACCTAAAAAATTGAGTCCCTTTATTACAGTAGATATAATGTAAGAGAACATATTTGAGCTTTTGAAGTCACTTGTCTATACAAGAGATAGATTAAACTTAGTTTCAACGTCTGATTTTTGGCTGTAGTGTACAAGAAGCACCACCCTCCTAGTCTGTTTGATGAAGTTTGGAGACTGGAAAAGATAGGCAAGGATGGAGCTTTCCACAAGCGTTTGAGTCGGGAAAAGATCCATACTGTGAAAGATTTTCTTACACTTCTCAATCTGGATCCAGCAAAGCTACGCAGTGTAATAATTAATTGCAGCTACTAGTCAATAAAACTTGCCTTTTGCTTGAGTTTCTTTTACTTTCGAATTGTTGTGATAGATTTTGTCATTTAAAGGATTTTAGGAAAAGCTTTCATGGTACAGTTTAGTTGTCCACCGGTTGTATCAAGGCATATAAATTAGCTTTGGTATTATCAAGTCAGACACCCCCATGGTAATGGATTTATACATCGATGTGGGCATCCCATACTATTCTTGTCACTAGCATGATTGGGCTCCATGGGAGAAACATTATAGAAGGCATATTTGATCTTATTCTCATATAAATTCATATCACTCCTTCAGTTAACCAAAGTTCTGAATGATAAGCATTCTCATCATTTCTGGAAATGGATAATGAATACATTCATTGCTTTGGAATGTGCAGATATTGGGCACAGGTATGTCTGCAAAGATGTGGGAAGTAACTTTGGAGCATGCTCGAACTTGTGCACTCGATTCGACGAGGCACCTGTACTTCCCTCCTCATTCTCAACAGAAAACTGGTGTGGTCTTCAATGCTGTGGGACAATTGACAGGACTGCTCTCTGAATGCGAGTATGTCCCTGTAGATAAGCTGTCTGAAACTGAAAAGGCATTCTTCTCTGATCACCTACTACTTTCTTTACTCTCTCCTTTCCTTTCTTATTTCTCCTTAATACTTACTAATATGAATTTCCACCATCAGGCTGATGCTCAAAACTCGGTTATTTCTGCACTTAAACAAGGGGAGAATGTTACCTCTTTTGAAGATGAAGCCTCTCTTATGGATGGGTCTTCACACTTAACTAATGTACTTTACTCCCCGAGCTCACCAAAGACTGAGGGATCCAGTGCCAACAAGCTTTTGGCTCCTCAAAAGACTGGAGGATTCAATTACACACAAGCAAGTGCCTCTTCTCCAGATATCATGTCATCCATTTATTCTGTTGGTGGAACTAGTGGCTTGGATGACTATTGCTTGCCTAATTTTGACAGCATGGGTCTTAGATATGATCAGACTATTAGTTTTCCAGTCCAAGTCACCAACTCTTTGATCTGTGACACAGATCCAATGGCCAATGCTTTTAGTGTTGAAGATCATCTACAATTTTTTGATACTGATCTTCAATCTCAGTGCCACATTCAAGCAGATTTACAGAGTGCTGTTGATGGCTTTATGCTGGCACGTTCTACATCCATTGCCATTGATAAAGCTCAGAGGAGATGGAGAAAGCTATTCAACGTCCTAAAATGGTTCATGGTGACCAAAAAAAACGATAAACACAGGTAACAGGTTGTGAAGAACATGAAGGTCCAGTTACTGTTGTACATTATGATCATGAATGCAGCCTAAAAAAAAATATTCTGTTCAGTTTATAGAGAAAAGTTATTATAGTTTCTCTTAGATGTAAATGCATCTTTCTATGCTCTCTCTTATAGCTTGCCAGAGGTCATAGAATTGCTCTTCCCTTTTATTGTCTAAAATTAAGTTGTAAATACTTGTATTTTACAGTCAGGAGAGGATTTCTTCTTGTTGGCAGATGCTTAGTCAGGTAGTAGTAATTATATTCTTAGGATCTTCAAGATCCAGTGGCCTTTATTTTGGATCATAATTTTGTAAGCATGCTTTGTCCAATAAAATCAGTTTCCTCCTATGGATGTTGCACGTGGTGCCCCGGTTAAAATTTGATCAGATTGGATGCTCCATAAAGGACGGTTTTGTAGTTGAGTATTATGTAAATGGGATGGAATGAAATTTTTGTTTGGAAAAAGACAATGCAGTTTTCGTTAACTTTGGTAATTTTGTAAATCACTATTATAAATTATAAAATTTTTTTAATTAGTTCTTAGATTTTAATTAATATCTTAATAAATTTTTATATTTAATTTGAATTCATTAATAATAATAATGCATAATATTATTTTATTTGTATTAACATTAATTAAGAATTGTTTATTAATTTATTTATTAAAATTTAATTTTTAATATGTTTTTTTCTTACAAAATAAATAAAATAAATTTGTTCTTTATTTTTTAAAGAAGAAAATATATTTAAAATTAAATTTTAATAAATAAATAAATTTTAATTAATGTAAATACAAATAAATGGTACTATATAATTTTATTATTAGTGAATTAATGGATTCAAATTAAATATAAAGATCTATTAAGACATTAATTAAAATTTAATGACTAATTAGGAAGAATTTAAAATTCATAGTGGTGATTTACAAAAGGAACAATGTTTAAGGGAGTTGTATACTTTTTTTTCATTTTTGTTGAGTTTTATTATATCTTTATAAAAATCTTTTTAATAATTTTTTAATATTTAATTAAAAAAATTTAAATAAAAAAATATTTAATATGTTAGAAACATTAAAAGCATTTAATTTTTTTGAATAATTTTAAATTTTTTAAATAATTTTTGTAAATGAAAAAAATATTAAATATTTTTTTTATTTTTAAAAAATATCAAGTATATTTTTTTTATTTAATAATTTTTTAAGTATTAATAAGATTATTTAAAAAATATTTAAGAAGATATAATAAAATTTTATTTTTTTATTTAATAATTAAAAAATTAATAAGAAAATTATTTAAGAAGATTTAAATTTTTATTTTATTTTTCTGTTTACGGGTAATTACACAAACAATTGTTTTTTTTTCAGAGATTAAAATTTCAAATTCTAAAAATTTATTAAATGTAAACAAATTATTTGAACCAATACAAAAATTAAGCTACAAATTTTGTTCACAATAATATGCGAAAATAATTTTTTAAAATTTAATAAAAATATACTGAAATTCTTATTGTAAAAATAAAATATTTTATTTTGTTTTATATTTGGTATTGATATATGAAATCATTATTGAATGGAATCATAATCATAAGCAATTAAAATAAATAAAGAAACGAAACAAACATTAGTCTATGAAAACTGATCTTTCCAAAATCTTTATGTTGAAATGATAATTTTTTCTCTTCAAAATGAGAGTATAAATAAAATCATTGTTCCATATTTTTTATGTATCAAACTAAGAAATCATTAGAGATAGAAATAACACAATTAAACGTGCTATTAGTCTGCAATACCTTAAAAAAGGAAACAATAGATAATTTCAATTAATTTTAAACAATAGTATTTTTAATTGTTTATACTTTTTTTAAACAATAGTATATTATTACAATAGTATTCTTTAATAGTATTTTAAACGATACTTCTTTTTTTAATCAATGTTTTTTCATGTATTTTAAACAATTAGTTGTTTATTTTAATTTTATACTTTTACTCCAGATAAAAAAAAAACTTTTATTATTATTAAATAAGATTATAAACTTTATAATCTTATTGAGTTATGATCTTATTCAATAATAATAATAATAATAATAATAATAATAATAATAATAATAATAATAATAATAATAATAATAATAATAATAATAATAATAATAATATAATATTATTATTATTATTATTATTATTATTATTATATTATTATTATTATTATTATTATTATTATTATTATTATTATTATTATTATTATTATTATTATTATTATTATTATTATTATTATTATTATTATTATTATTATTATTATTATTATTATTATTATTATTATTATTATTATTATTATTATTATTATTATTATTATTATTATTATTATTATTATTATTATTATTATTATTATTATTATTATTATTATATTATTATTATTATTATTATTATTATTATTATTATTATTATTATTATTATTATTATTATTATTATTATTATTATTATTATTATTATTATTATTATTATTATTATTATTATTATTATTATTATTATTATTATTATTATTATTATTATTATTATTATTATTATTATTATTATTATTATTATTATTATTATATTATTATATTATTATTATTATTATTATTATTATTATATTATATTATATTATTATTATTATATTATTATTATTATTATTATTATTATTATTATTATATTATTATTATTATATTATTATTATTATTATTATTATTATTATTATTATTATTATTATTATTATTATTATTATTATTATTATTATTATTATTATTATTATTATTATTATTATTATTATTATTATTATTATTATTATTATTATTATTATTATTATTATTATTATTATTATTATTATTATTATTATTATTATTATTATTATTATTATTATTATTATTATTATTATTATTATTATTATTATTATTATTATTATTATTATTATTATTATTATTATTATTATTATTATTATTATTATTATTATTATTATTATTATAAGAGTAAAAAAACATGTACACACGCTTCAAAGTCTCCGAGTTGCGATCTTTCCTTCCTGTGTGGTTTTTCCAGGTAGTGCCTCTCTATATGGTTTTTGGTTCTCAGAATATTGTTGTTCTGTGGTTGATTCGAACCCTTTCGGAACTCTTCTTCCATAGATTCGTAGATTGCAAATCATTACATTCGATTAGATATTTGTTTTTATTTTGCTTTATTTGAGTATCGCACTTTACATTGCTAACAAATCTTATGTAGTTGTTATCGATTATAAATATTAAATGGGAGAATCAGTGACTTGCTAAGATAATAAATGGGGAAGATATGTAATTTCTGCACATGGTTTCAGTTAACACTTCAAATTTAAAGTGTAATAAACGGCTATTTCGTTTACCAGCACAGCAGCTTTCTGACAAAGTTGTCAACTTGTCATTGTGTTCCCCCCCCCCCCCCCCCACACAAATGAAATAGTGAAAGGAAAATAGTGTGAAGAGGCCTTGTTGCTTTTTCTTAAAATGAGATGTTTTGATGCAAAACCCAATGCACACCTTCATATCTCTTGCCTATGCATGTGCAGGTTTGGGTTTTCCTTGTCCTGGCAAGCAATTAGCCAATTACATACATGCTGAGATTGTTTCTATAATGTACTGTTGTAATGGCTTGAGCTTGTTAATAAATTTTATTTTTATAAAGTTTTCTAACTTTACAAAATTTATGTATGAAAAGATTTTCATGCAATCCAAAAAATTTAAATTTTCCAGAAAATATACGGAACCTTTAAAAAAAAAAAAACTTTAATGTTCTCTGTGCCTTAAAAAAGTTCTGTTTTCAGGGTTGCTGTTGGTCTTCTGAATAGTCCCTTAACTTAGCTCAGATTTCTTGCGCCTTAATGCTCTGAAGTTGATCAAGATCAAGGCAAAAAGCAAAAAATGGCATTTTATTTTAACAAAACAAGCGATGCTTCCCATTTTCGCTCTCACTCCCTGGTATTATTATCTGTTTAGTGTCCATCAATCACGATGGTCTTTGTTTTGTTTTCTAATTATTATTAATTTTATATCTAATTTTGGTTCTCTCTTTCTCTTTTATTCTTTATCTAATGCCAAAAATCCCTTTTGAGAAAGCAGAAGGCGGAGGATTTGCTTTCTCTCCCACGCCGTGGATTCCACATTGAACTCGGGCCTCGTGAAAAAGCTGTATGACTTGGACTTTTTCTTTGGTTAATTTTTCCACAATTCAAATAAATTGGTGCTTCTAGATTGCCTATGATATTTGTGTCAGAATAATGTTGCATATACACACTTACACACATATTACCTCACATTTATATAGTTTTCACCATCTGATTATAGATGTTCATACCTTGTTTTCTACACACCTACACTATGATTCTTCCTCACTAATGTGAGAAATGTGAGAGAAAAAAGAGATGTGCAAGTAGTATTTTCCTTTGTGTCAATAAGTGGTAAATTGGTAACAGATTTACTCGGGTCTTTGACTCCTTTGTATTTTTTTCCCTTTCTGCATGGAATTGACCAGTAAAAATGGGTTTTATTTAGAATTTTTAGTAAACTCATTTTTTAACCAAATATTAAGAGACAGTATTAAGCAAATTGCTTAAATGAGTTTATCACCCCATGTCAATGAAATTGTTGATTGGCTCTGAGCTCAGTTCAGTATTGCAATGAAAAGGTTAATCTATGCTACTCATTATAATGTAAAAAGTAGATTATCCCAAGTTTCCTTCTCTTGAACTTTTGCGAATCCATTACAGGTGCTTAATTAAGATGCATAATCCATCTGACATATTCGGGTTCTTTGTATCACTTGACATTTAGTAAGCATAATTTTCTTAACTTTTGTGATTTCTTTGGGTTTGCTTGTGCATTCAATCGTACTATATTATTATCTTGCAGCTCCTGGCAGAAGATCCTTCTCTGAAGCCATTCAAATCATATAAGAAGAGTGTGTCACGTCTCAAAAGAATTGGGGATGTTCTAACAATTGCTGTTGTTGCAGGTATTCTGTCTTTTATCCCTGATTTTGAGGAAGGGGCTGAGGGTTTAATGATATTGTTCTGAGACGAAGTTGAGTGACATGTTTCTTGAGTTATGACTGTCCACTTGCACTATGACCCTATTAGTAATAGGCATTCTTTATTTTTCTGGTGTCTTTGATAATTGATATGGACAAAATGAAATCATAAGAGATGCTTTATTACCTATCAGGATATGAAATCACCTGTTACTGAGTTGAATGATGATGTAGGCTTCATGGTTTGTCTTCAAATATCATTTTCAGAATTTTAGTTTCATTTCTAATTCATTGGAATTCCTCTGATATCAGTTTATTTATAAAATTATTGTTGTAGTCTTAATAAACTTTGATAAGCATAATATGTTTTGCAATATTTATTAAAAAAATATGTTGTTTATAAGCACTGGATGATTTAAAACCTGGTTGTTTGAGGGGTTGTTTACCAAACTAAACAAACCAGCTAAATGTGCACAAGGGTGCCAGTTTTAAAGTTTGAGTGTTTTTGGTAAACTCAGAAAAATCCAGGTTCAGTGTTTCATTATTTTCTGGTCGAAATTGGTTTGTCTTAGGATCCAAGTTCTGACTAGCTTAATTGAAAAATGGTCTGAACCAGATTAGAGGTTTGGCAAAATCCCTAGTGGTTGGGAATTCCATTATACCTGTGTTGTTGCCTGTTTAATTGTTGAAACAAGATTACTCTAGAAAACTGATAAGTCTTAGAGATTGAACACAAATTTGGTGAATTGCTTGAGTTTGTAGCACTCAGCACTCTGATATATATATACACTAAGAAATAAATATAGTGTTACATTTACAAGAAAGAATCAACTATTTCCTATGACTCTGATTTCCTAGGAACATTTAACTCTTATAATTCCGAATGATACATTTAATCATTACACTATTTCCAACACCTATGACTTTGATTTCTTAGGAACATTAACTCCTATAATTCCCAATGATACATTTAGTCATTATTGTCGACAATAATACTCAATAGTCCCCCTTAAGATGGTGAATGAATATCTATCATTCTTAGCTTGCCAGTAAGCTCCTGAAACTGCTCTCTAGGTAGTCCCTTAGTTAATACATCTGTCAACTAATATTCCGAAAGAATATATGCTGTGGTTATCAGTCCACTATCCAATTTCTCCTTGATAAAGTACCGGTCTATCTCAATGTGTTTTTTCCTGTCATGTTGAACCGGATTATGTGCAATGTTAATGGCTGAATTGTTGTCACAAAATTGTTTCATATGAGCTTCATACTTTATTCTCAAGTCATCTAATATGATCTTCATTCATAACAACTCACAAACTCCTTGTGCCGTAGCTCGAAACTGAGCCTCTACACTTGATCGAGCAACCACGTTCTGTTTCTTACTCTTCCGTGTTACTAGATTTCTACCCAGAAACATACAATTACCTGATGTTGACCTCCGGTCAATAATTGAACCTGCATAGTTAGCATCCGTATACACTTTCATGGATAGATTTCCATACTTTCTAAATAGTAATCCTCTTCCAGGTGTGGTTTTAAGATACTATAGAATTTGATCCATGGCCTGCATGTGTCATACCCTCGGGTCATGCATGAACTGGCTAACAATATTGACAGCATATGCTAAATCTGGTCTGGTATGTGTCAGGTATGTCAATTTCCCTACTAACCTCTGATATTGAGCTCTATCAATCTTGGGACTCTCTTCATCATTTCCTATTCTGTTATTCTGCTCAATTGGTACACCAGTAGTCTTCCTTTGAGAAATGAAGATATCTTGCTTGGAGTAGGAAACTTCAATCCCAAGGAAGTACTTTAGTCTTCCAAGATCTTTCATTTCAAACTCAGCTGCTAATTTCTCCTTTAGGAGTTGCTACTCGACTAAGTCATCACCTGATATAATGATGTTATCAACATACACCAGTATAACAGTGAGTTTACCTTCTTGTGAATGTTTAAAAAAGAGAGTATGATCACTTTGACTTTGTCTGTATCCCAGAGACATCATTGTCTTTGTGAATCTTCCAAACCAAGCACGGGGAGATTACTTCAACCCATATAAAGAATTTTTTAACCTGCACACCTTGTTCCTTCTATTAGTGGAATCGTATCCGGGGGGAATCTCCATATAAACTTCCTCCTCTAAGTCTCCATGAAGAAAAGTATTTTTAACATCAAATTGATGTAATTCCCACTCAAAGTGAGTAGCAAGGAAGAGTAAGATTCTCAGAGTATTCATCTTTGCTACTGGAGTAAATGTCTCCTCATAGTCTATTCCATAAGTCTGAGTGTATCTTTTTGCAACTAACCTTACTTTATACCGATCTAGTGTACCATCAGACCGATATTTCAAAGTATATATCCATCTGCATCCACTGGCCTTTTGTCTCCTGGTGTCTCAACAATCTCCCATGTTCCATTCTTTTCCAATGCACTCATCTCCTCATTCATGGCTTGAACTCAGTTCTTATCCTTCAATGTTTCTTGTACTGTTGTTGGGATTCTGATAAAATCAATGGCTAAAATGAAACTCTAGTGCTGCAAAGAAAGAATTTTTGAAGAGACAAACTGAGAAATAGGGTACTTGGTACAAGATCTTTTCCCTTTCCTCAATGTAATTAGTAAGTCATCTGAGTCAAGTTCACAATTATTTAAAGGAATGTTATCAATTTCATAAACATGAGGATTAGTATCTTCAATACTTACTGTAAGTTTGGACGTCTGAAGTTGTTGTTGGGCCAGTTTGAGTTTTCCCTTCCTCTGATACACCAATATTGGTGTGCTGGCTTTGGCCTTGACCTTAGCTGGTTCAGGTGGGGTACCAGAAGAAGATGGTAATTCCTGTGTAGAGTCAGACAGTAAAGGAAAGGAGGACTCAGGAAAGAAGGACTCAACTTCCGGAATGTTCTTCCCCTGAAGCTGAGGACAAGTAAAGAATGACTCATCTTCATGAAAAGTGACATCCATGGAAATGAAAAAACGACGACTCGAAGGGTGAAAACATTTGTACCCTTTCTTGTCAGGAGCATAACCTAAGAAAACACATTTGACAACACGAGGATCAAGTTTGCTGCAATGTTGACGATGTATATGAACAAATGCCACATAACCAAAGACACGAGACTGTAGACTCTGCATAATAGGAATTGAAGGAAAGTTAGATGTCATGAGTTAGATAGGACTTACATTACCAAGAGCACGAGATAGTAATCGATTGATAAAATAAGCAGCAATTAAAACAGTTTCCCCCCAGTATGAGCTAGGAACAAACATTTGGAATAGTAAAGCTCTAGTGATTTCAAGTAAATGATGATTTTTCCTTTCTGCAACACTATTTTACTAAGGAGTATCAACACATGTGAGTTCATGAACAATACCATGCTTTTTAATAAATTTAGAGAGATTTTGGTTGACATATTCCTTACCATTATCAGAGCGCAAACATTTAATGGATTTTTCAAATTGTGTTTGAACCATACGATAAAACTGAGCAAACAATTGGGATACTTCAGATTTGTCTTTCATTAAGAAAAGCCAAGTTACTCTAATATAATCATCAATGAATGAAACAAACCATTTTGTGCCAAAAATATTAGAAATAGATGCAGGACCTTAAACGTCAGAGTGAATAAGGGCAAAAGGCTCAACACTTTTATTAGAACTCGGAGAGAAAGTTGCACGATGGTATTTAGCAAACTCACAAACATCACAATGAAAAGACTTAACAGACTTGTTTAAAAATAAAGATAGAAACATAGACTTGAGCAAAGTAAAAAGAGGATATCCAAGACGCTTGTGTTGTAACCAAATTTGAGAAGTAAGAGACTCAGAACAAGATTGATGACAAGAAAGTAGCAACTTCTGACCAAGATCACCTTCAGCTCGCATATTGAGGAGATGGTACAACCCTCCCTGTTCCTTAGCAACTCTAATTGCCATCCCCGTGACAAGATCCTGAAAGAAACAATGAGAATGGAAAAGGGTTATATCACAATTTTTGTCTTTGGTGAGCTTATGAACGAAAATAAGATTATTGGAAAGTTTGGGAACACGAAGTACATTGTTTAAGTGTAAAGAATGATGGAGTTCAATTGTACCAGAACATGCAAGGTATGGGAGCCATCAGTTACGATTATATGATGCTTACTAGAAAAGGGTTTATAAGATAAAAAAATGTGGAGAATAAAATGTCATATGGTCAGTCGCACTAGAGTCAATAATCCACAAATCCTTACGAACAATATTAGAAGCTTTAAAGGATTGGGAACATAAATTCTTACCAGTCATGACTAGAGAACAAAAGCCAGAAGGCTTACTGAGAGAAGCAATGCGAGTCTGAAGTTTTACTAAGGGCTGGAACTTCATCTCCCACCTTTGAGTCTTTACCCGTAGTCATAGAATCTGAATTGGTCACATTTACCTAGTTGTGTTGCATACCCTTGAACCCTCCTGTGCGGCTAAGAACCCGATCCTTCCCATAGAGTTTGAAACAGTTCTCCTTGGTGTGAACAGATTTCTTACAATAGGTGCACCAGCGACTCTCTCGGTTAGGCGAAAAGGAGGAAGAAGAAGAGTGTGGTTTAGTCGTCTTGCCCGTTACCAAGGCTGACCCACCAGTGGGCTTGTCATCAAGCATGACAGTCCTACGACTTTCCTTCCCAAACAATGTAGAACACCTCAGATAGTGAGGGTTGTTTCTCCTTGCCCAGAATCTGAACCCGAATAGGGTCATACTCAAAATTCAGACCTGAGAGGAACTCAGATCCAGTCTCTTTCAACAAAACTAGTCAACATGGAAGCATCCTTGCTACGCTCTATTTTAAGATTCTGGTATTGATCCAGCTCAATCCATAGGCCATTAAGGGTCCTATAATAATTTGTAACTGAGAGTGCTCCTTGTTTGGTAGCGAAGATTTTTGTCTTCAACTCATAGCAAGTGGTGATGTCTTGTTTCATAGAGAAGGTCTGGCGAAGATTGTCCCAAATTTCGTATGAAGAAGGAACATACAATTCTTGCTAACCTTGGGAGTCATGGAGTTCCAGAGCCATGTTATAATAAGAGAGTCCTCATCATACCACGTTTCAAATTGTGGGTCATCCTTCTTAGGAGCAGTCCATTCGATTTGGTTTAACTTTCGACAGCCCTTAAGGGTAATACGAATGACCTGGGCCCATTGTAAGTAATTTTTTCCATTAAAGCAATAGATGGGGTGCAAAAATGGGAGATCATTGGGATTCAGAGGTGTGGGTTGTGTCGTGCTGGACTGCGAGATGGCTGTGGTAGTCTTGTTGTCTGACATGGTTGCAATTGAACAGGAGCAGGAGACGTCGGCGAGGTGAACGGAGTCCTAGACAGTGGCATGTGGCTTATATGCGTCAAACTGGTGGGCGTGTGCGTGCAGGCGTGTGAGTGGTTTTCTGACAGCGAGGCTCTGGGAGATGGCCGGTTGGATGTCTGGGTGACGACGGTGCCCTTTCTTCGGCAGTTCGGGTGCGGGAAATGGACTGGGCTATGTCACAATCACGAACGTGCGATGAAGGCACTGAACCTAGTAATAAAGGCTGGTTTGATCAGCAATGAAGGTTATGGCAATGGAAATATCAGAGGCTCCTAGATCGGAGTCTCTGATACCATCTAGAAAACTAATAAAATCTTAGAGATTGAACGCAGATTTGGTGAATTGCTTGAGTTTGTAGCACTCAGCACTCTGCATATAAACATTTACAAAAAAGAATTAGCTATTTCCTATGACTCTGATTTCTTAGAAACATTAACTCTTACAATTCCCAATGATACATTTAATCATTACACTATTTCCAACACCTATGACTCTGATTTCCTGGGAACATTAACTCCTATAATTCCTAATGATACATTTAATCATTATTGTTGATAATAATACTCAACAATTACTTTTCAAATATACTAGTCTTGCTGAATATCAAATTATGAAAAGTATTCTATGAGGATATTCTTTGAAAAATATACCATTGAAAAGAGGATGTTGTCCTCTTTATTCTTGGGAATTTTGGAAATTGTCATTATTACAAGTCAGTCTACGGTTGAGTCAATAGGTCATTTTTCTTACCGAGTGCGTTGTGAGTGAGATATTCTTGCATAAACCTAAAGTATTCAAACTGTGTGTACTAGACCAATCACATCATTAATTATGATAGGTTATGATAACTAATTGTTAATTAATTATAATAGTTATCTATTAATTAATGACGTGGTTGGACAAGTGCACTCAATATGGGTGCTCTAAGTTTATATAAGAATTTCTCATTCTGAGTATGTATGTGTCTTTCTACATTAATCATTTACTCAAATTTTAGCATCTTAACCAACATAATGTTTCAAAATCCCATTCTTTGATTTCTTGTCGCTTCCTGTTATATCTTTTAAATATTTTTTGTATGCTTTTATGATGCTTCAGGATGCTGTTACGAAATATATGTCAAAGCAGCTATGAGAGAAGAAGCTCGGAAATAGGCAAGCGCTGAAAATGCACAATGAAGTGAATATTGTGGTGCTAGTTTTTTGTTACATGTTATCTCTGCAACAATATGGACCTGTTTTGATTTGTCATATTAAAATAAGCAGAAAAACATTTGAACCCAAAATGCTTGTGCAGCAATAGTTTTTCCACCGTCTAACATGTACGCTTTCTGAAGATAATGTTAATTGGCAGAATATAAATTTGTGGCGTTACCAACAAATTTGAGGGTAAGCAGTTAGGAGATGGGGGAGTTGACGATCATTTGTGACCTGTTAAATGCAAATCTATAATCAAGCTTTGTGTGAAATGTTTGTTAAGAATGTCTGTTGTCATTGTTATTTCATTAATTTTTTATCAAATGATTTTTAATTTTATTTTAACACAAATGAGACACTCTTATGTTTGTAAATATGAGGATCATATTGATTGGAATTGTTACATGGTGCTGGCAAAGATATTTAAGGACAGTTTCTTTATCTGTAATCATTAAGCCTGAGATGCTCATGCTGGATCACAGTGAGGATGATTCAGCTTGGCTTTCTTTCATAAGATGGGCGGTGAGGTATTGCTAAAATCTAATTGAGCCTCCCTGACGTGCCTGAATTGAATATGATTAGTTTATTTTCAGTCAAACAATCTGCAATAATTGGGAGGTCAATTATCAATTAAAAATGATGGTCTTATACCTTTAAAGATTTTTTTTAAAAATATAGGTATTGTACATATTTTTTTAAGAATGATGTGATTGAAGAGAAAAATAATTAAAAAAAATAAATATAATAAATAATATTAAATAAAATATAAAAATAAATATATATATTATTTGTGATAAAAATATCATAATTGATCATTAATAAAGTCAAGTTTATATTTATAATAATACATTAATATCACAACTGACAAATTAACATTATGTTGCCACGTAACTCTTATGATTAACATCACTTATTGGTTGACTAGAAACTTTGATTTTTGTAAATTTTGTTTTTATATATATATATATATATTGTATGTATGAAGGAATATTAATTTTTATCAGTGTAAGTTAATTTTTTTTATATTTATTTTTAATGTTAGATATTTTTATTTAATGATTATTTTTAATGAAATAATATATTATGAAAATAGAATTAATGGTTAAAAATAAGTGTAAGAGAAAAATAATCTCAACTATAGATGAAAATAGAATTAATTATTAAAAATAAATGTAAAAAAAAATTTATATTAATATAAATTGATTCTTTATATATATATATATATATATATATATATTGAGAATGAATGATGTGAGAACTTCGTTAAATGGTAGTAAGTAAGCAGAAATGAAGCATAATTTCTAGAGGTTTGAAGGTTGCTACTGGTGTGTGACGTGTGTCTACAAGTTCGGCTTTGACTACTTTTGCTTTGGACCATCAATTGCTTCTTTTTCTGGCCTGTCCTCCGACACGCCTACTCCTTTCCACGCCTTTGCAGCTGCATGTTACAATCTCTCCTGTTTTTTCGGTCTCGGTGGTTCTTCTTGTTTGTTATTTCGACTCGAGAGACATCTAGAAAGGAGAAGCCGAGAAGGATAAGAGGCTTGATTGGATTATTTTATTTTGTGTGTACAAGTTACTTTGTATCCGATCAAGTATAGGAATGGCACTTAGATTAAGCTAATTGTGGTATCAAGGGATACGGAGCAGAGCCAAACAACGTTTAGTAACTCAACTCGGGACATTAGGATAATTTAAATTTGATTTACTATGAGCAGGGGCGGAGCTAGACTCATGAAAATAATAGCTTGGAGGGGATCATCTTTAAAAAAATAAAAAATAAATAAAAAATGAAAGCTAATAAACTCCTTGGAAAATTTAGGAGGGAGGGAAGCCTCCTTAATGTAACACGACGCGCCGCCATTGACTATGGACACTATCATCCAATGATCAAGTATATTATTTAAAAAAGCTTTCTGGGCAGTAAATATGGTAGTCGAACTTCTTTTATGGTTTAACAATATACAATTCAATGATGGTGTAAAAAAATTGTGATTCTCTCCATTTCGGCGCCTATAATGTAGATAGCAACATGCTGCCATGTGAATGTTTTTATTGTATAACCGCAACATTTTAAAGTAATGGTATTATAGAATAGACTTGGTGCATCAATAAATGTATTCTTTGCAAAAACAATTTTTTTATATTACAACAAAATTCCTTAACTACTTAGTTCAACCAATGTGGCTTTGTAGTTTGTACAGTTCATATGAATTGTCAACATCATGCAAGTTACAGGAAGTTAGAGTACGAAATATATATGCTTGCAATAATTAATTCTCTCCATTAACAAAGAGAATATTCTTACGGTCTACTTTGCATTTTATTATAAATATTTTGAAGCCTTCAATTAGGATGTTTATTTTAATTATACTTTTAGTAACTTTTGAAACATTCTTTAAACTGTTGATTAATTATGCAGAAAATATTTTTTGTCCACCGGTCTTTATCAGGCAATGATAGTATGAGGCTTTCAATAATTATATCTATAAACTGGATTTGGCTCATCTAATCAAATAAATTTTCATTAATTCGTATGTAAATTGGGTTTGGCTTAATATTTTTTTGTTAAGATTGATGATTTGATGGTTTTTCTTGACTTTGAGATGACAAGAGCCTCCTCGACAATTTGAACCCTCAATATTCACTATATAACCGCAACATCCTAATAAAAATATTTTAAAAAATTAGTTAAACTAGGCTTCATCAATATATTTTTACTTTATTATCATTATAATAGAAAAAAATTATGTTTAGTGAGGTTGAGATGACAGTTTCCTACGCATGTGAGCGCATGGACGCATTGTTTGGATCGAGAGAAAATGGGAGGAGAGAAGTTGGGGGAAGAGAAAATGAAGAGAGATTATAATTTTCTCTCCGTTTGGATAGGCAAGAAAACAAGAAAGAAAGAAAACTATACCTGTAGAGCCCACAAAAAACTTTTCTCTCCAAAAATGAAGAGAAAATGAAAGTTACTTTTGCACAAAAATCAAGAAACAGAAAATTTATGTTAAAATATTTTATTATTTTTTAAAAAAAGTTATGAAAAATAGAATATTTTAATATTTTTTACATTTTCTTTCTTCTTATTTTCTCTTCATCCAAACAATCAATTTTTCTCTTTACTTTTCTATCTATTTTTTCTTCTATTTTTTCTTTTCCCATTTTCTCTCTTTCCATTTTCTCTCCTCATCCAAACAAAGCAGGAATGTTTATCTCATGTAACTATTAAAGAATGTTTTATATAGTTTTTATTATGAATTAATCCATTCAAAACTTGATAAATCTCATTTGTTTTCATTCTCATAACTCTTAGTAACTCTCAAATTGAAAATTGAAAGGATGTTTATTTTTATTAAAATTTATAACAATTAAAAGATCATTAAATCTTAGCCATTTGTGCATGAATCTTGAGCCCCGATAAAAAGAAAATACCTTTTGTGCATAAATTTCTGTCAAATCATTTTTTACATCATAAAAGTTTGTAGTGTATAAGGTCGGTTCTTTATCCTCTTGGATTTCGCTAATAATAAATTATATATGGGTGATAATTTATTTTATTAATTTTCTTGTCAATGGACAAAATTACACACTTATTCTCTAAAGTGTTAACAGGATTTAAATAGTTATATAGTCGTGTAGCAATCATGATTTTTTTTTTTTTACTAGAGAACATTATTTATGTAAGGAGCTCAACGATATTTACAAATAAGAAAAAATATATCATCATATAATCATATAATATATAAATATATAAATATATATATATATATATATATATATATATATATATATTATATGTCTTTATTTTTTTTGTGTCATTCGACATAATACTATATGTTTAAAATGATGTCATATAATAAATACTTAATCTCAATAATTATCATATGACATCTCATGTTATAATTTAAAAAAATGTAAATGATATATATATATCGTCACATCTGAAAAATTTTGTCACATAAGAAAAAAGATTTGAAAGATTAGAAAATAAATAAAAATTTAGTTTTTCAATTATTGTGTATTAAAATTATAAAATACAAAAATTTAAAAAAAGAGCTTAAAAAAAGAAAATAAAAACATGAAACAACAACAAAATGAAGAAGATTCATTGAAGGGAAAGATATATAAACATGAAACAACAACAAAATTATTCATAGTGCTTCATTTTTCATCAACGATTGAAGTGTGTTTTTCAGCTAAAAACAGAATTGTTCTCCATAAGAATTACCAGGCAACGCCATCGGCTTTGATTATATGTTTGATGTATTAGAATATATTATGATAAAATATTGAAATATTTCGATTGTGTATAAAATCACACTACACGATTTACAAGAAATTGTGGGTGTTAACCTATTTCTCATAAGAAGACCTTTAATAATTTAGTATTTATTATTAATTTGGTATTTTCATAAACATCTCTACAATTTAGCTGTAATAATTTCACTCTTCCAATTTCTTTAAATATATTTGATATCATTGAATACGTTGCAAGCTCCAATCTTTCAATATATAGTTCTCATCTGTCATTTTTTGAGCAATTTGAACTAATTTGCAAGTGGTATATCACAATATTTTATTGTGTTTATAATAATTAAAATAAACTTATTAACATTAATGTCTTTATTTTAGTTTAAGAATTGTGCTTTTATCTTTATATTATATTAATTTTATATGTTGTATCTTAACTATATCTATATCCTATAATTTATAAACTTTGTTTTATCTTTGTATTTATATCTTGTCGTATTTGTATCTCATATCAAGTATTCATGTTTTGTAACAAAATAAACTATAATGTAAAGTTATTTCTTTTTTTTTACATTGATTTCACATTATATTTGAATTTAAATACTCAGTATAATCATTTTAAATACAATTATCTTCTCATATATGTCTAATTCAATTAAGATATATAATTTTTTTAAGTTCTTACTATTTTTTATATGTTTATTTATTTTTTAGTTGTAATCAAATTTAAAAACTAACTTTTTATTTATAATAAGTTTATCTTCAATTCAAATTCAAATTTTAATATAAAATTACAAAACAAAGCAATCAAAAAATATTTTATTTTATTTTAGTTTTTTACATTATTTTTAATTTTAATATTATTTTAAGTATCAGACAAGTGAAAGACTAATATTTAAAAAAAAAAAAAAACAAACACAACTTACACTTTAAACTAACTAATAATATGTAATTTTATTCCTTGTTAAAAAATTATTAATGTTTAAATATCTTTCATAAATCAAACACAAAAAGTATTGCAGTTGAATGCCTCCTCTAAAAATAGATATGAAATTATGGTATACTTGTAAGACCATCCATAGGGACAACCACATAGTGTAACAATCTCAGCTCCATGCCACCGCCAGCTAAAAATGTCACTACCCCTGAATAACATAACACTGAATGAGAGAGTGAGAGACACATGCATACCTTTCTTTGTTGATGGTACTATGGTCATTTTAGAAGAGGCTCTGCCAATGCCATGGGTGGCCCAAAGCCGTCATCAGGCAGCTCCAAATCAAATCATCAAACTGGCCATTATGAGTACAGCTAACAGATTATTATTATTATTATTATTATTATTATTATTATTATTATTATTATTATTATTATTATTATTATTATTATTATTATTTTATCTCTAATTTAAGTCTTAAACGTAGACCCATGAACATGATGACCAATTTGTAATACCTGAGCTGTAAGTTTCCCCAACACAGAATTTGAAAAAACAGGAAGCAAGCAAGCAAGAAAGAAAGAAAGAGTGTGTTCCTCATACAGTCCTCCAACTCCAAGTGAGATTTTGTTAACTCTTCATTTTGAGATGGCAACATTTGCAGGCACTACCCAGAAATGCAAAGTATGTGACAAGAAAGTCTACTGGGTGGAACAGCTCACTGCTGACAACAAGGTCTACCACAAGTCTTGCTTCAGATGTCACCACTGCAAGGGTACCCTCAAGGTGAGACCAAACACAATACCATACCATGCTTTTTAATTGAATTTTGATGAATGCTGTATTTGGCTTTTCAATTCCACACATATGATACCTCAGAAAATCCACATCTTCATTTTATCAGTTTGGTCCCCGGTTTAGATTATTCACTTGGTTCTTTACTTCTTTTCTTTTCTTCTTTTTTCCTTTTTTTTTATTTTGGATCAATGATGATTTGTGTGCTTCAGACTTCATTGCATGGTGAATTGTGTGAGGACACTTTGTTAAATAATCCATGCTAGAAAATTTGTTCTGTTTCCAATAATGATCATACAATGTGACTTGAATCAGATACAAAAAAAAGAGCAGTGTAGTCGTAGAATTGAGGACAGGTGATAGACTAGAAATGAAGATAGCTATTAGATGTTAGAGAGGAAGATCAAAATCGAGTGTCAGGATCAGGTAGAGAAATATGCTTTTGAGAAAGATTATGGAGAAATTGGCCCTTAGTAGGACTGAGGCTGAGGCCAAGATGAATCCATGTGGCGATTCCAAATAGTCAAACTGTCAAAGGTTACTTCGTGTACTGACCTAAATGTAGAATCAAGGATATTCTTGTTAATAAAAGTTCAGATAACTTAGCTCCTATTTATCCCTTCTTTCAAAGAATGCTTAAAACTCTTCTCCAGGTGTCATTTGCTCCTTTGCATTTTTCCTTGCACATCTTTAGGCATGACCCTAACGATCTCACTCGGTGTTCTTTTGGTTCTGTTCTCCTCTCAAGTGATGGTAAATGGGTGGTTTTGTGATTTACCCAAAAGGGAAACTACTCTCATTTGCTTTATTTATTTATTTATATTTTACTTATGGAAATTTAAGAATTCACATTTGAATCTGAAAGCATACTATTTATCTAACTGCTGTCTTATTCTGTGATATTTGAGTGTGGGATGCACATGAAATTACACTTATTCTTTCTATGGGTATCCAGCTGACTCATTAATTTTAGATTTGTTTTACTTTTCCCAACTTTGAATCTGTAAGCCAGTCACATGAAATTGGAGCCAGTGACTTGCTGTTTCGATTAAAGTTTCGGATTATTGTGTTAGGCATATATCCTTAATCCTCTTTTCCTTGTGCATCCCTGCAGCTGAGTAATTATTGTTCCTTTGAGGGCGTTCTATATTGTAAGCCTCATTTTGATCAACTCTTTAAGATGACTGGCAGCTTGGACAAAAGTTTTGAAGGTAAATTGCTACGATGTAGTTGTTTCTTATGCATAAGCATTTCTTTTAAGTTCTAATACACACACTCAGTACAGCTTATTTCCAAGTTCTTTTTCTTTTTCTCCTTTCATCTGACTGTTACATTTCTTGCTTGTAGGTATTCCAAGAATTGCTAGAGTCGAAAGATCTGCTGATCAGGTTTTTAAACATACTTAATACACAAAATATTTCTTTTCATCGTTAAGATTTTTATTTAGTGCTTGACTGCTTGTAAATGAAGGTTTTTGCCACTTGTCTGCTTGATTTCATGTGCACATAGTAAATTGTCTCTTAAGAATTCTGTAGGTCCAAACCAACAGCAAGGTTTCAAGATTGTTTGCCGGAACTCAAGAAAAGTGTGTTGGTTGCAAGAAAACAGTGTACCCAATTGAAAAGGTATACAACTATTTTTAGTAAACTTCTCTTCATATCTAGTGATCTTTTTAGTTTAAGTCATCCTTTTTTCTAAATTATTATGTAGATTGAACCAAGACGTCCGAGAATCTCCGGATACGTCTTTTTCCGTGATTCATTTCATGAATCATTAGAGTGCGCGTTGCGTGAGGAGTCAAGTTAAAGTTCTCTGTATTATTTCATCAAATTATAGACCTTTATACAAGTGAAGATACAAGATGCCTAATTTATTTGCTTAATATTATTAAACATAGAGACATCTGTACTTAGTATAACAATATTTGCAAAGGGGGTAAATAAAAAGAAGCGAAAGAGCCCAGATTTAACAGAGTGAAAATAAACAAGATAAAAATCTAGCACAGTGTAAACTACTTAATAATCAACTTAGATCTACTAGGACCATTAAATATCCTAGATCATACCATGTGCTATATTCATTTTGTTGGGGTCCAACTGCCTCCATTTGACTAATGGCACAGTCACTGTTCTTTTTCAGGTGGCTGTTGATGGCAAATCTTACCACAAGGCTTGTTTCAGGTGCACCCATGGAGGTTGTGTAATCAGCCCATCAAATTATGTGGCCCATGAACATCGTCTTTATTGTAGGCACCACCATACTCAGCTCTTCAAGCAGAAGGGTAACTTCAGTCAATTTGACAAGCATGAAAATGTCCAAGAGATGGCTGAGAACACAACACCTGAGTAATAAATACTACGCAACTTTCACGTTACAGTGGCAACACAAGTCCAGATGATGACTCTTTTTTAGGCATCAAATGGCACTGTTACAATACGCAGTTCTATTTGTTTTATTATATTATATATATATATATATATATATATATATATATATATATATATATATAAATATATATATATGTAATAACATTTGTGAGGCAAGGTTGTAACGAGAACTTTGATTTTGTGGCAAATTTTTTTGAGGTTGAGAATTGAGAAGTAATTAGCGTGTAGTTTGGCATATTATTCTAATAAATCATATGGTAGGCCCATTTATATTTTGCTTCAAAGCTTCAGAATGTTCCTTTTTCTTCTTGGTCCAAGTTAAATATTACGACTGTCACTTTAAAATTTTCAAGATTTGTAGAAGTAGTATAACTAATTTCATTATAGTTGAGAGTGAACGCGATGTAAACATGTTACTGACCGCATCAACTAAGTCGACCGGGGTTCGAATCCAACATTCTTATCAGGTTCCATTCTTAGTAGGTTATCTGTAAATATCTGTAAGTGGTTGTTGAACTTTGGGGCTAGCTTGATCCTGGGATGGCCGGATGGGGCAGCAACCCTGACCCAAAACTTTTTGTTCAACAAAAAAGAAAGGTTGAGTAATCCCCAACCGCTCTGTATGTCCTGCGTATGGGAATTGTGCCTAAGATACAGGACTATAGACGCTTTTCTCATTTAGTTGATCTGTTGGTGCAGCCTGGGAAAAGGATTTCATAATGAATGGCATGCAAGTTAACTTCATCAATCATCACCTAAACGCCTTGCTTAGTGGTACATGCCAATTGGGAAGAAAAATTTAAAAAATAAAAATCATACATTATCAGTCAACTTTGAAGGCTGTTTCTTCGTTTAGTAGCTGTTGGTTTCTGCTGTCCTATAATGATTGGTCTCTTTCGGTACATATATATACACTTTCAGTCTAAGCAATATTTTGTTGAATTTGCTTGCAACAAAGATTATCATCTCTTTGGAACCCAAGGAAAAAAAAAAAAAAAGACAAGAGAGACATCCACATCCACTTTTTCACATATTTCACTTTCATACTAGGCAAACGCACTACTTATATCATATACATGCATCCATAGTATTATTGTGGAACTGTGCTGTGAAAAAGATAATATAAACTCATGAACCAAACATAGCTGCACTCAGGAAAGAGAAAAAGCATGTTTTGCTCGAATATCTATGCGTATCCTCCATGATTGTTCATCATACAGAATGGAAAAGGGAAGGGAAAAATAGACAAACAAAAAAGCAAGAAGGAAAGAAGGCAGTGCCTGATGTTATGGATTTTTGAAACACTGAGAAAGCACTTGGGAAAAGAAAAGTTAAAGAAGCCAAAGCTTGGTGGGCCTTGTGGAAGGAATTCTATGTACTGTATGATGGAATCTGGAGACCCCTCGTGCAGTGCAACTAACTTTCATGCGTAGGAAGTGCACGAGTGGTGAGCTGGTTGCAATTGTCCTATTCTATTCTGTAATTTTTATTTATCTGACTTGATGTGCAATATCTTTAAGTCAGGAAAAGAGAAACAAATAAAAAAGACAAAGGAAAAAAAAATGAATCTTTTGCTTTACTAGCTATAGACAGAAAGAAAGTTGAGGTATGAATAATACAATGGGCCATGAGAAAAATTCTTCTGCTTCTAATGCAACAAAAAATATCCCTGGGGTGTCATGCATGTCTAAAGTGATAAACTGCACAGGCACATTGATTGCAAGTTGTTTAAAAGTAAACCTTGTGTCCCATCTTTCTTCTCATTAATCCTTTTACTTTTCATTTGGACTCCACTCGTTTATATCTTACCACTTGTTTCTTCAAACTGATTATTGATTAAGGGTTGAAATACACAATAGTTGAAGACAACCAAACCCTTGCCCCATTTGAACTATTTATTGATACATGCTTTAACTAATACTGTTCAAATAATGTATTTTCTTTGTAACATGCCTTATGCAGTTTTTAGGTTTTGCATTGAATGAGAGAGACCTTGTTATGGTAATGCTTCAACTAAAGAAATAGTAATAACTAATAATATTTGCACATCGATATTTTTAAAATTATTTTTTACACTATTTTTCTATACATAAATGTAATTTTTTTAATATAGAAATTGGATCAATTTTTGTATTAAAGTTGGAATGTTTTACAAATTACATCACTGCAAATATCGTATCAAGCGCTCATACCGCCTTTGAGTGTGTAAATAAATCAGATTGTTTGTAGCTTAAAAAGATATAGTGTGCTTCAATGCCTCAGTTTTTTTTTTTATATTTAACAGGTCGTAGATCTGAGAAATATGGAACCAAGTTATTATTAGTTTAACATTGCCCTTCAATTCTGAGACGAGGATCACCTATTTCTTTCTCTGTCCTTCTATTTAAATTATGTTAAGTGTTTAAAATTAAATTACATATTTATATTTTTTTCTTTTCTTTTTATTTTAATTTATTTTATATTTAATAAAATTTAAGTGAAGGGATAAGGACTGAGACAAAAAATGAAAACAAGTAATCTCTATCCTAAATTCTGATGGCCAACTTGTTCTTTTCTTGAAATAAAAAAATGAGACCCACCCATAGTTCAGCAGAGAATTGTTCCTGTTCTCTTAGTGCTTAAAGCTTTTAAACGATAAAGCTACAAATATCTTTTGTATGCATAATTTGCTAAAGCCTTGTGTGACAGTTCTCACAGATATATTACTTCAGTTTGATCAATTTATGGCCATATATTTTGATCTAGGTTAATTATTCGTCTGACGTCGATGTGTTAATTGTTTTGAGCCATATATTTAAAAATAATAATAATAATACATAAGAGCAATGGTGAATTTGTGATGATGAACCCTGATTTCACTTGAGAGTAATATCTGAATACATAAATTGATGTCCAATATGTCAACCGTTACTATACACAACTATTATGCATGAACCCAGTTGTTCAACTGAAGAGAAATTTAACATCTATCAGTTGTTTGTGGCCTCCCTCGACTATATTTAATTTCCTCGGATCTAAGCAATCATGGAGGGATTTGTTTTTGGTGGTTTGAGTGCTCAGTTGCTCCTCTGTCCCTCACATGTGGGTAAGGTTGAAAACACAGATCAGCTGGATGCCTCTGAGATACTTTGCAAAGAGGGTTGCCATGTTTTTGACTTAGCTGTGGCGCTAGCAGCATTAGCAGTTGATGCTGTTGTCCTTGACCCATGTCTTTCAGGTTTGGTTTCCTGAAAATCATATAGAAATAAATAAGAATTACATGGGTAAAAGCACCAATTACAGATTAGCATTGAACAGAGTTCTCTCTCTCTCTCTCTCTTTCCTCTCCATGTCCCTTATTGAATAAAATCCAATAGTCTAATTCCTTGCAATTAAATTTAAAACCCAATGCATATATTTGGTTCATGTAAATTTTCTAGTATACATTTCTAGGCCTCTAGAGGGTAAATGGGTGAAGAAAAGGAAAATTATGAAGTAGCAAAGCAAGTTCCCAAACAAACTAGTCAAGCCTTAATTAGTATAAATAAAAATAAAAATTCTGAATCAATTTGCAAAATCAACCCTTTATAAAATACTCCAATAATTAAATTTACTGTTTATAAAAAAGATGTTCCTTGACGAAAAGTGGATTGACATAAGCAGAAATACTACATCAAACACCACTCAAGCTGTTCCTGTTCTGGAAGATTATATAACAAACTCTATGGCTGAAAACAATGATAACTGATAAACTACTTGGAACTTGGAAGTAAAAAGAGTAAAAACCAAATTTTGATTGAGATTTACCTGGTTGTCCTCCGGCTCAGACCTCCTTGCTGCTTTGTCAGTCTCCAACCCGGGTTTTTCCTTCACCTGATCTGACTTTTGTGCTGATTCTGACAAGTTTTTCTTCATCTTTGCTTGCTTCTTCGCACACAGACCCTTCATAACCTCTGCACCCAAGAAGCACATAAGGGCTCAAATTTGGAAGAAAGCATAAAACATTATAAGAGTAAAGAAACAAGAGAGAAAAGGGTCAAGCTCAAAGTTGCAACTAACCTTGAGCTGAGATGAGTCTATAAACTTGGCCTAACACAAGGGTATCTGTCGGCTTGAGAAGCTTGATGCGGGTTAGGCGAACTGGGTTGGTGTTGTTGTCACTCTTATTTTGGCAATTTTCATTGTCCTTGGATGTGCACAATGTGGTGGAGATAAGGAGGGCAACATAGTGACCAGGGTTGGACTTCATCACTTCGTTAGCACTCATAGGCCAATACAACCTTTCTACTTTCCCATTGGGTTGTTGTATCACTAGAGTTGCTGTATCAATGGCTTGGCAATTTCCCATGATCTCCTTCCTCTTTCTCTATATCTCTATCTCTCACACGGCAAGAAGAGGATAACGAGGAAGCTGGAAGGGAATGTTGAAGTACTTTACTACAATATTTATAGCAGCCACTCAATCCTACCACAAGTTTTCAAGGAGCAAAGTAATATGTATATCCTATATATGCTATGGACATACATATTATGGAGGCTTATAAATAATATTGGTTAATATAAAGTGTTTTAACGTACTAAACTTTATAGTGCCAACCTAAATGATTTGTAGATTAAAAAAGAGGAGTAGAAAGAAACATTTTTGCAAAAAGATGGAATGGAACCCAAAATGGGGTGCGCCAATTTGGACCAAGACAAGAAAGGTGAAAAAGAAGTGAAACTGTTATCCAACATGGATGGAGGTGGGAAGGAGGGATTGGAGGGGTGAAGAAACAGACACAAGTAGAAGGGGGACCTTGGCAGCTGAGATGATGTGATGTGCAGCTCTAAGACGTTACATTCCCATGGTCTACCTTCCTTGGGGTAAATGAACTGTCCCTGTTCACAAGGTAATTCCCATGGGTGTCACCCACTTACCTAAGACATGTCTCTGTAACCTTTTGTATTCAAGGTTTTATATTTTAAAACTCGGACAATGACGTAGAAGAGCCGCCACTAAATTGGTTCAACTAATTTGATTAAAAGCCACTTTTCAATAGAGTTTTATTATATTCTTTTAAAACGTTCTTTCAAGTAAAAAATATATATAGTATTTTAAAAACATAAAAAAATAAATATTTTTTATTTATTAATTAAGTAAATTATTAAAAATATTAGTTAGGGGATTTTAGATTCTTAATTATGAGATATGACTTAGAAGAAACTTACTAACAATAAGAGTGTTCAATGTTTGACTTAGTTCAATTTTGAAGAAAAAAACTATTAAAATTGAACTAATCAATTTTCTTATATTGAGAACCAATCAATCAATTTATTTTTAATTGAAGAATCAAACTAAACTAAATTAATCTTAATTGATTTAGTTCAGTTTAGTCTAATCAGTTTCTTATCATACAATTTTCTTAAATAAACTAATTTTATCTTCACCTTTTTTCTTTTATTTCTTTCCCCAGCCTAATCAACGACAAGCTTGTCTAAAATTCACAATAAAAGAATCATCAATAGATATAAACAACAAATTAGCCTAAAACGTTTCAAACAACAATAAATTGAAATCTAGTCATGTATATAAGTAAATTATAAAAAAAATATAAAGTTAACAAGTTTGGTTTGCTTTGGCTTTTTTTCAGTTTCATAAATAAAAAATTTAAAAATGAAATAAATCGATTAGTTTTTACAAAAAAAAAAAAAACTTAATCAAGTTTTTGTTCTGGATTGATTGGTATTCCATATCTAGACCCAACATGAACGACTCACCTTGGCTAGCCCAATTGTGATTGTTGCGATCCTTATGGATAACTACTTGCTCGTTAAGATAAGCATCTATCTTAAATAAATTCTTCTTAAATTATGAAGTTTTAAGATCTTATCTACTTATAACTACCAATTTTCATATACTACTTACTCTGCAAGCAAACTCATTTTATAAGTATGGGGTCAAACTACTTAGGCATGCATCTACTTTAATTTTTTTTTTCTTCTAGTGCACAATTCTAACTTGACTGTCAGAGTGATTTGCAGTTAAATTATCTCCTCTTTGTCACTTCTACACAAGGAGGAGCCACTATCTTCAACATATTTGTTTAGTTTTCATTTTTTAGGTTTTTTTTTAATTTAAATTGGTTTAATTTGATTTATTTATAACTAAATATACTTTGTGGTTAAAGTTACGTCAACGTCAAAGAGATAATTAATCCTAGATCAAAAAAATGTGAAGACATTTATAGTCTTTAAAAAAATAAATAAATAAATAACTAGTGATGAATTAGCGAAACATATGTCTAAAACCTACGACATTAGAAGACAAAAGAATTCATTAAGATTCTCATTAAAAATCTACCTATAGGTATAAAGTATGTAAGTTAAATATAATTAATAATTAATATAAGAAAGAATTTGTTTCACTCTTATAATTAGAAGAGATACGAAGAATAAACTGCGCTTAAATATTTTATTATTGTCATGTAACCTCTTTATTGTGTGCTTTAACTTCTATATATTATAACAATTAGTTGAAAGGGAAAAGATTATATCACTGTTATGACTATAAAATTAAATAATAATAGTAATAATAATATATATATATATATATATATATATATATATATATATATATATATATATATATATATATATATATATAGTTTGATATGAAATGTTATATATTTTTTAAATTTTTGTTTACAAAATTAATATATATTTTTATAAATTAATAGTATCAATCTATATTTATGGCAATATTTATAAATAAATATGATTGTACATATTTTTTTAAAAAAAAAGGACAAAGAAAACTTATAAGAATAAAAGTAACGCTATATTTACATTCTCTCGTTTCCTTTTCTTAAAAATAATATAATAATAGTTATATTATGAGATTAGAAAATTTGTTTTTTTTTTGTTCCTTTCATTGCCCATTACTAAATGCACAAAGACCAATTAATTTAGTACAGCAGCAGTTTACGTCTTTGTCTCTTGTATAACATAATTAGGCTCGTTTGGTACACAAATAAGATAAGATTTGATTGTATTAAGTATGATAATATAAAGTTTAATAGTATAAAATTTGATAAAATTTTAATGTTATCCAATATTTGGTGCAATATTATATTGTATATGTGCTTCAGCTAATTTGAGATATAGGGTTTGTGAAAATCTCAATTTTTAAATTGAATGACTATAGATTTGATTCGATTGTGAAATTTGGGTTTTTGTTCGCTATGAACAATATCTCTTTGGATATTTTTATGTCAAGAAAGATTGAAAAATTTTGAACACAGTAGAGTCTAATGTCACATTGGGGTCGAAGGTTTCTTGGTGCTTCAATCTAGTTTTGTGATTGTGAATCTTTTGTGAACAAAACAAAACAAATTGAGATCTGTAGTGTTGTTGAGTGGCTGCTCATGGAGCTTAAAGGTCCGCCATTAATGGCAAACCGAGTGTGCTAAAAAAGGTGATAAGGGGAAGTTTTTCCTTTGCTGAAAAATCTGCAAGTTGTGGGTCACGCTTCCAATCTGTTTTTCGATGGAAAATCGACAACTAGGTAGCTGTTTCAGCCATTGTGCCGTGAACCCAGCAATGGCCATGACTGCTGCATAGTCCATGATCACGAGGAAGAAGAAGGAGTTCATCTCCTTGCTGGTGCCCTACAGATTGAGTTGGATGTCTCTGATTTGATCTCGCGTTGTTTTCCAACGAGGAAGAATATTTTCAGATGAATTTATCTATCAAAACTTAACAAGACATATTCTCACCTCCCAAGACCTGATTAAGTTATATGTTATTTTAATGTATAAAAAGAATATGCTGGATAAGTTTATACAATATTGAGGTTGCATCAAACAAATGATAAAGTCATAATATATTATGTAAGCTTATCTTATCAAGCCTTATACGTTGTGCCAAATGTGACCTTAGTGTTTTGTACTTGTACAATGCATGGAATAAATTAAAAAATTATAAAATAAATAAATAAATAAATAAATATTTAACCTAAAGATATGACATCTTGAATGATTTAAATGAATTCGATTAAGTTATAATTAGTGAAATTTACAATGAAACTCACTAAAAATCATTTTTTTTCGTTTTTGTTAATTGACTCTTCTCATGTTATAATAATTGGACTATGTAGTTCCTCTCAATAAGTATTTATTTTATATGACATCTCAATAAATAATTAATTTACATAGTTTTAGATAATTTTAATTTTTGATTCTATAGTTTTTTTTTTTTTTAATATTAATTTTTATGTATTTATTTATTTGGATTTTATCAACTTATTATTAAAAGTATATCAAAAAAATTTACTATATTTTCTTAGTTAAAAAAAAACCCCTTAATAAATTCTTAGTTTCCTCATAATAAATTACATTTAATTAATTTTACTGTATTTTCATGCAAAATTTTTACTCATGTGATGTATATATTGAGGTTTTCTAAGTAATATAGAATAATTATAATAATTTAAAAATATAATTAATTAATTTAGGGTGATAATATATATATAAGCAAATATGGTATTCGACACCTATGAAGATTTTGAAATTTTAAGATCAATTACCAATAAAAAAATTAATAATGTGGTCAAGTAAAAATATGTGAGAATCTTTTGAATTTTTTAAAATATGAATTAATATGTAAAAATATATATGTCGAGGTAATTAATATGTGATTATAAAATTTTATATTTATATGTGTGGATAATAAATTTAATTTAGATCGATTGACATATATATGACACTTTTTTTAAAATAATAATATAAGATGTCACATTATAATTATTGAGATCATATATTATCACATGACATATTTTTAAATATATCATTTCATATCAAAATAATACATATTAGACTATGAATACATATACTTTCTCTTTATATATTATATTATATTATCAAATTCTAAAGAAACATGAGCAAATACAATTATGGGTGGGAGCTTGACTTCGACATTCTCATTGTTTACTACGACTACTACTTCCTCACCCGATTTTGCACCCTGCCGGTTTTCAATCCGGACTGGTTACATCGCATGTTCATCGTGTTACCACTACGCCGTTTAGGATACACAGGGCATTGCACATAATCGGAGGGATACATACCATGCTGACATTTTAATATTGGAACGTAAAGTATGTCAAAGATAATAATTAATTTCATCAGTTTTGTTATTTAAGAATTAATTTCATGTATTTAAATAATTTAATAGTAAAAATGTAATATTTAAAAATAAACTTAATATTACATATATTTTTTAAGGAATTAATTTAATGTTTTGTAGATAAATGATTAATGTAATGTAATATCACATATATCTTAGAATGATAAAAATGAATATTTATTATTATTATTTTTATCGTATTATCAAATGCTGACTGATTTTTTGGTATCATTTGCTTGATAACTAACAAGCTTAGACTGGAAAGTAAGAAAGAGATTAGCAGTGAAAGACACATAATCAGCCGCGACTTGCATCCCATATTTGACAACTACAACTAGTCCACTGCCACTACCACTGAAAATGATCATTGCCAAATATTGGATTTGCATGAAAAACCCATCAGTTGTTTTTGAGACTATTCTGCATTGCATGTTCTTTCATAATCATACTAGAATGAGAATATGCATAATTACAAGACTAGGGCAGACCAATAATAATAATTAAAAAAACATAATAATTCAGTAATAAAGAATTGTAGTGGATTTCACTATCAGTTTGAGGATGAAATACCAGGCCAACTTGGCATGGCATTATTTCCCAGGACCACACGGTAGAGAGAGGGAGGAGTGGGTTCACATCTCTTAAATGATCCTAGTTTTGGTGAGTGGTGCAGAATGAATGAATGGATGAACATGGATTCAGAGATTTGATTTCTCACTCACTTGACCCCCTAGAAAAAAAAAAAAAAAAATTTCTCTCTCACGCTCACTGAAAGCGCGTGTTGCAGTGGAAGGGAAGAGAAAGAACCTTAACCCTGTGTTTAGATGTTTTTTCATTAACGAAACGAAACGGAATAAGTGGAGATGGATTGGAAAGGAAAGAAAAGAAATGGAACATAGTTTTCCTTCATTTTTTTTTTGGAAAATTCATTAACGGAATAGAACGGAACATGTGTCTTTTCCATTCCACTTCAATTTTGGAGAAACAAAAATTGAGCATTTGAGGGGAAGATAAGAGAAAGATGAGGGGAATGATTTTCTATGTGTTCCGTTCTGTTCTTATATATTTTAAAACTCTCAAATATAAAAAAAATATTTTTATTCTTCTCATTTTTTTTTCGTTTTCCTCTTTACCTATCATCCAAACATACTGTAAGATTAGGAGATGAGAGGCGGCGCGTGATGAGTGAAAGTTGCTGTGGTGGTCTCGCTCTGTGTTTGGAATTAGATGATTGTAAACGTGAAGGAGGTTGTTTCCTTGTGGGGCTGATCAGCACCGTTGCCTAACGACACGTAATCAGTGCGTGTCGTCGCGTGCGATGCACAGCACGCCCCTTCTTTTACTTTTAAAGCGTTTACGACTACGTTACAAAAGAAGAAGCATCCGAATTCCGATTATGAAGAAATGGTCCCAACCGGGCTTTTCTCATTCATTCACGGCCCACCCAAATTGACCTCACTCTCACTCGCTATTTCTCTGTTAGCTCCTAGAATATGTTCCTTTCCTTTACAAAATTCTATCTATCAAATTATTATTCGTTATTATATTTATTAAAAATACAACTTTGCTGGTGGCTGTATGTTCTTATCACTAATTAATTACTCTCTCTATGGATTATGGGGTTTGCTTAGGAAGGAACTTAAGAAACTGACTTTGTGCCATGTCTTTCGCTACACAATTCAACTAGCATATCTTCGTAGTTCATACTTCATATAGCTTGGATAAGTTGGAAGCTAGTCAATGTTAATGTTACATAAGCATTGTCTGGATACCCTTCCATTCAAAACGATCTTTTAAAGGATAGTTTACGCGCTTGATTTTTCGCTATTTGTTTTTTGAAAAAAAAAACAAGAATTTTATTAAAATACTTGTTAAGTATATTAAAATAAAAAAATAGATAAAAAATATTTAATGCATTAAAAATTAAAAAAATATTTTTTATTTAAATTTTTTATTTTAATATCTTTAACAAGTATTTTTATTTACAAAAACCAAAAAAGTGAAATGTATTAAACAATTTTCCGATTCTCTTTGTTCCTACTTTCCTAAAAAATATTTTATATTTAATTAAAGAAATATTAAGACTACATTTTTTTAAACGTATTCTTTTTTATTATATCACGTTACATATTAAAGTACACACTTAATATTGATTAGTGTGTAATAAACTTAATTAATATGTAATCAAATTTGAATTTGTGTTTTAACGTGTGACATAACTCAATAAAAGAGAATATGTTGAAAAGAGTGTAATAGAGAGTATATTCTTAACACTCCTCATTTAATTATTATGTAGAAATATAATAGTAGATTTCTTTCTTTTTTTATCTTTTACATTGTGTTTGAATATTTTTTTTTTTGTTTTTTAACACACTCTTTTTTATTTGATCACGTCAAACACTAAAGTACGCACTTAACATCGATTAGCATGTAATCAACTCGATTAACATGTAATCAAGTTTGAGTTTGTGCTTTAGTGTGTGACGAAACTCAATAGAAAAGAGTATGTTGAAAAGGTGTGATGGAGAGTGTGTTCCTAACACTCATTATTTAATTATTATGTAGAAATATAATAGTAGATTTTTTTCTTTTTTTTTTTGAATATTTTTTCATTGATGGAACGAAACAGAATAAATGAGAATGAACTGAAAATGAATGAATGAATGGAACATAGTTATTTTTCTCTTTATTTAGAAGATTAATAAGAGAACGAAACAAAATTTCATTAACCTTGTTTAGTTCTCCTCATTCCACCTCAATTTTAGAGAGAATAAAAATTTGACCTTTGAAGAAAAGAGAGGGAAAATAGTTCCTTATGTATTCTTTCCACTTCTCATATATTTTAAAACTCACAAACAATAGAAGTTATTTCTCTTTCCTTCATTCTCTCTCCCTTTTCTTCATTACTTATCATTTAAACATAGTGTTAACTTAAATAGATATAAAGGTTTTGAACCATTGTTATTATTATTTTTTTGTTAAAATTTTGGTTCAAATAATGTTCACTCATTTTTAATTTAATATTTATAGTCTTTTATTCTAAATTAGTCTTCATATTTTAAAATATTTTTAAAATAATCGTTACCATCAATTTTTATTATAACGTTTTATAACATTGTTAGTTAATTAATCTAGTATAAATTCATTTCTTTAATAAGTGTTCTTTAATATGCTCATTTTTTAACAAAAAAATGTTCCTATAAATGTTTATTTTTTCTAAGTATTATATTATATACTCTTTTTTTCTTATAAAATATATAATAAATACTAAATTAATAGTATTATAAAAAAATTGATGATAAATAATATTTTAAAAATAAAGTATATTTGATTTAAAAAGAAAAAAAATTATAAGAATTATATGAAAAATATTTAAGTTATAAGACTAAAACTTTAATTTAACTTTTTTTTTATTGTCATGGTTATATTCTTAAAAAATAAAAAATGTTTAAAAAATTATAGAATATAATTTATATTTTTTTAGGAAAAACATCTAGAGTGCGAGCATAATCCCAGAGAAGAGGCGGAAGGAAGATAATGTCGGTAAGCAAGGTAGAGTAATACTACATTTAAAAAAATAATAATAATAAAATTCAATTAAAATTTGCTAAAATTCAACCGTCATGTTTTTTTTTTATGAATCAAAATTGAAAATGATAACGACTATTTTTTATTTAAAATTTAAAAATAATACCTACTCATTCTAACATAAATTCTGAATATATAATAGTTTCGAACAAGGTAAGAAGAAGAGAAGGTTTTTCAATTCAAGAGTAATTTTTACGTAAATATAATTTTTTATAAATATTTAAATTATTATTTAATATATATAAAATAAAAAAATTATTATAAATTTATATCAATTATTAATAATATTTATATATATATATTAAATAACAATTTAAATATTTAAATAATAACATAATATACTATCACTGCATAAAAATTTCTCTCAATCGAATGTATGATGACATGATGACGGAGGGGTGGTACTATTATGGTGTGTGGGTGAGCTTAATAAGGCTCCGTGGTTGGTAGTTGGAATTGAGAACAAAACAATATTGAAATTATATCTGGCGGTAAGCAAAGCAAGCATCGTATCAGATATCCTGTCTTTCTGATCTCATTACTGACAAAATTACGTGGCTCCCACCTCTATTCTCAATATGTTTTTTTTTTCTTTTCGAGAAAATTGTATGAACACTCTTAACTTTACCCTGTTTCGATATAATTATCTTAAATTTTTAAATTTAATAAGAGGTTCTTAAACATTTTAAAATATACAATCAGATCTTTTTATTCATTAATTAATTTAAAATTAATATTATCATGTGTTAATTTAAGTAAAAAGAATTTAAATATATTAAATATGTAATTTTAAATTTATATATATATAAATAATTTTATTAAAAATAATTTTATTTAAATTCTGACTATATAATTAAAGATTAATTTTTCACTTATTAAATAAGATTATTCTAAAAAATAAAAAAAAAAATAAAATATATATGATAATATCTAATTTGGTTATATTATTTTCAAATAACTTTATATCGTTATTCATTTTTTTATTTTTCATTCACATAAAATAGAATTATTAAATAATATAAAAAATAAATCAAAAGGAAATTTTTATTCATAGGATGGTCTGTTTACATATTTTAAAAATGTTAACATTTTCATTACAAATTTAAAAGTTCATAATTATTTTTTAAAATGAGATAAAATTTAGAGTTTGTTTGTGTATTTTCTCTTTTTATTTGTTCATAGATTACACGTGTAAGGACTTTCATAATTAAGAGATAAATAAAATGATATGGTGAATAATTGAATTTCTTATATCATGGAACTCAAATCTTAAAAAATTTAAATCAATATTAATTAAGCTACGAAGTCGTTTGTAATGTATGTAAAATGTAATTCTATTTATTTTACAATTTTTTGGCGGAATACGTAATCTTTATTAAACTTTGCAAATAATTTAAATGATTTAAATTGATCTACTATTAATTTTATACTATTATCTAATTATATTTTATTATATCATTAAAAATGTTTTATTATAATTAAATTAATTTAATAAAATGATCATACGTAATTAGATAATAATATATTTTTTTACAATGTCAACAAATAAAAATTAAAATCTATTTTATTAAGTATGATATGTGCATGAATATTTTTTTGTTACAAGGAATAAGAATTATTACATTAATAAAAATTAAGCGGCATTAACAAATTGAATAAGAAATATCATGTTTTCAAGAGAAATAAATAAATAAAATTTAGGACAAGACTCTTTTAAAATGAGTTAATCTCTAAATTGAGTAAGTAAATATGTATTCATCATTAAAATTTAATCGATTAATATCATGATACACTTTAGATTAAATAAAAAGTAAATACACTTTTAGCTACCACTCTTTCAACATTATTTCCCAAAATACACTTGTTTCAAGTAATGTTAAGAACTTGGGTAACATTATTTCCCAAACTAACTTCTCAATCTAAAAACTTATATATATTTTTAATATGGTGTTGAGAAGTTGGTTTGGCAATTGGCATGAAACCAAGCTTTTTAATTCATTTTTAAAAGTATGAAACTAAAATTAAAGAATATTTTATAATATATATTATGAAGCAAATTATTTCAATACAAAAATATTATCATATTATGTAAAAAGTTTAAATTTATGTATACAAGTCTTATAATTTATCATTATTTTTTTAAAAAAATATAAGATTTCAAAGTATTATGTTGTACCAGGTCGAGCCAGATCAACTCAGAGTATGATTCGAACTTAATTCGAAAACACTTCGAGTCAAATTTTAAAAACTTAAATCTGTCCCAATTAACTTTAAATTAAGATATATTGTCGGATTAAGTTGAGTCATGAACACTCCTTAAAAAAAATATTAAGGAAAAATAAACCCTAAAAAAACCCTAGAGTAAACCCTAAAATAAAAAAAAAACATAATTAAAAAGTCTGTTGGGAGAAAATTGACTTCCCAACTATGTTTGTAAAAAAAAAAAAAGGGTTACATTGAGAAGTCAATTTTCTTTAAATCCCAACGTTACAAAAAAAAAACGCAATTTGAAAAATAAAGTTGGAATTGCAATAACGTAAAAAATAAAGATAAAAGTTGTATTATTTAGATAAATAAGCCACACATGTATTGATATATGAATTTCTTATCTGGGTTTGTGCCTAGTGATACAACGCCCCACCTATACCAAACCTACTTAGATTTATAGTGGTCCCCTGTTGTTTTTATTTATACTTTATACTCTTGAACACCCTTCTTTCCTTTTCAAAAATTAGCTTTCATAGAAAACATATTCGGCAGCGAATGTTTTACAATCTTATAATGTTGGTGACTAATATGTTTTTTTCATAAATTTAAATCAAATGTATTACTGAATTATCAAATAAATTAAGAAAATGGTTAAATTTCATTTTATTAAGTTGATTTATTTAAGCAATTGCACTTTTTTTTTCTAAGTTGATTTAAGTATATTCTATTATTCTTCTTCATTTTCATTTGATATGTCTTTTTTAATAATTTTTCTTTTAAAGTAGTGATCAAAATTTTAAGAAACACATACAGTGAGTTTATGACATAAATAAATGCCTCAAAAAGATCAACTTACTCATTCTGGTAATCAATGAAAGTCATTGTAGGATATACAGCACCTTCACTTTCGACATAAATAGAAAGTCATTCTTGAAAATTTTTTTTTTGTTAAGTAAAAAAATCACCTATTGTATACACTAATTTTCTCATTAAATGAGTTAACTCTCAGTTTTGTGTATGGTGTTGCAAAAAGAGTTTTCCTATGCTTCGGTGAATACTCTTCACCTTTTATCGATCTAAGCATGCTTTTCATTTCCCCCATTGATTTTCATAGTTTTCCTCCATGGTAGGCTGTGTGCAATCTCCTTTTCACAGAGTGATCCATGCATATTCATCTTATTTTCAGGCATTGAATTTAAGGGTTGCTATGCTGGGGGTAAGAGAGGAAGAGAATGCTCTTGCCTTTGAGAAGAAGATGATTATTTCTTAAGGACAAAAGTTATGCTCGACAACACTTCTTTAGGGCCTTGCCCCCCGATGAATCACCCAAAATAATAATAAAAAAAAAATTAATGCTCGAGAAGTTTAGGTGAGAACTTGTGCTTTCATAGAATCGTTATTATGTTGATTTGACATTAGTTAATGCTCGAGAAGTTTAGGTGAGAACTTGTGCATCTTTCTGTGAACGATTTGGTCAGTTTTTGCGCCTTGACTTATGGTTTTAGCTTCAACTGAGATTGTAGAATTTTGGGATCAGTTTTTGGAGGTTCATGGTAGCTGGTATTTTTAATTGTTCTACCGGAAAGAGATTAGAAATGATGGAGCCAAATCCTGGGGTCGGTGGGTACTTTAAAAAAAAAAAAAAATTGATCGGTGGGTACTTCTATTGCCTATTGGAAACAAATATATCATAATAATAACGATGAAATTTGTAATATCTTCAGCCTTATACTTTGATCTCCCTTTACATGAAAACAGCTCTTCTATATTAGGAATGTCAATGTGTGAATGTCATGAGTTGCGCAGAACAAAAAGACTACAACCATTATCTTTCATAATTTGCAGCCTCTGGTTAGAGATATTAACCCATTTCATGACATTAATGATATCTTGAAATTTCTTTTGCAACGCTTTTGGCAGTTCATTTGTGATCCCAAATTCCCATTATATTTATCATCAAATGCAAAGCGCATGCAACATCAATGTATGTAACAAGTCTACAATACCATTAACTTTAGCTCTTTGATATGCATCCAACCCATATACTTCGATAATCCCCAATATATTTCTTCTTAGGCCCCATTGTTTAAACCCAAAAATAAAAGACGAGTAAATTTGAATCACACTATAGCTTATTCCATTGAACAAGTTAAGCACCGATGGTGATGGAATAAAGGACATCTATAGGTAGCGAGATATATAGAGCAAGGAACAAATTAAAGGAGATTACAGCGGTAGTGTTGTGATAGTTCCTCTTCAGCTTGCTGATGTTTCAGGGGTTGCTATGCCCGGAGGTTTTAAGTTAGCTGTGTAGTTTCATTTTTCTTGGGCTTAGACCCACCAATGTTAAAAAAATATTAAAATAAAGCGGTTAGCGTGGCGACAAAAGGGAGAAAGATATCCAGAAACCTTGAAGATGCGAGGGTGGCAAGAGTCATTGCTTGCAGCAGTGTCATTTCAAAAATAAAATTGCGTCTGCGATAAAATTCCTTATATTATCTGCGAACATAAGAAATACTATATTATGGTAACTAAGATTTTTACTTGTAACATTTAATAAATAAAGGTTAAATAACAGTTGGAAAAATGCACTGTATGACGTGTATAAAGAATTTAAAGTGAAAGTGATTGATAAATAAAACATGCACATTACTACCATGAATCCACTTTCCAGGTCAGCATTTACAGAAACAAAAGCATTAAAATAAATGTTATACAATACTCTATAGCAAAGGAGACTAGATTTCATATAACTATAGCCTGTAATAAGATCCAATCTAATATTAGAACAAGAACAAATCACGACCTTTCAGAGACTTCGGTGAAGCCACCTTATAGTTCTGGTCCTTTGCACAATTACACAGATGGGAAGTATTTGTTTAGATTGAAAGGCAGTGAATAGAACTCCTCACTTCTCGTATCACCCTTGAAGGACCGGTATTTGTCCCACCAATGTTTCCCCCTGTCTTTCCGAATAGCAGCTTCTTTCTTATATAGTGTGTTGTCCAGGAAATATGCCACACAACCCGCAACAAATGCCTTTGATTGGAATGGAACATTGACTATATCATTGAACTGCTAGGTACAAAAAAATGTCAGTGTGAGTGAACTCATCACAAAAGCTAAGAACAAATTCAAGGTTTTATATATCACATCCATAGTTTCGTACCCATCTTGCTCCGGTGTGAACTGGACCAAAACCATTAATTGCTGTGTACTCATTGAAGTACTGTGGCACAGACAAGCCCAGGAAGACAGAGAAGCCTAAAATGAACTTCGTTCTAAAACTGTTGAGGTTGCAGAACTGAAGAAAACTAAGACCTCCCGCACCTGCAAATGTGGATGAAAGTGGAACATTACAAGCTGTTTACTGTAAGTGTCAAAATAAATCAAAAGTCTGAATATGTCTATGTGTATATCTTAAATCAGACATACCAACATAAGCAAAGAACAAGCAGTACAGAGCAGCAACAATGGGAGGTGGAATGGAGGCAAAAACTGCTCCAAATTTACCTACACAGTAAAGAAAAATTAGTTAAGTGTTGATCTTGAAGGGAAGAAAATGCACTAGGTTAAGGCAAACAAGGTATTCAAATTACAAACATTGCACTAAGCTTCGTACTTCAACTCACCGAGAATTGAAAAGAAAATCATAAACCCAGCAGATATTTGCACAACTCTTCGGCTGCCAACTCGAGTCAAAGCCAAAAGACCAGCATTTTCCCTATAGGGAAACCAAACAAATTCCTTTCATCAAGAAGAAAGTTGATTCCTCTTAATTGAAGTAGAGTAAACAAATAGAATGATTTCAGTCTTACACAGATACAGAGGATCCATTGACAGTTCCAAACAATCCTGATAACAGAATGCCAACTCCCTAAAGAGCAGAAATAAAAAGCACAATCGTATTTATCAATTATGACTTTATCACCAGTATTATTTATAAATGCAATAAAATTAGTTTGCAGTTATTTAAATGCAGAAATACTAGCTATCTTTGTACCTGCCAACCAATACCCCGACTGAGAATAGATGGTGGTAATGGTGTTGCACTTGCATACCGATAAACAGCAATAAAAGCTCCACTGGACTGCTTGTAACAAACAAAACAAGTGAGTATAAAATTTAATACCAATGCAGCAGTATTATTCATTTAAAATGCAAATGAGCAACTGTATAACACTAATTTTCAGCTAATGCACAAGTATACAAGCCAGATGATCCCAGCATGTTCTCGTGCACATAGTAATACCATTATGTGCAGGCTGAATTTCAGTATGATTACATGTTAATATTATTTTCCTCAAGTGAATTCCATAAAACAACGTCATAAATATTGCATTGGTTGAACTTAGCTGATAAAGAAAAATGTAATTTAGACCAATCTATCTCCATTTAGTGCAGCTACATTCTATTATCCTTCCAGTCATTCATTAATATACCAGCCAGTGTCTAAATTCTAATTTATGATGATTTAAAGTAATAATCATTTTCACAGTGACTGCTAAATTTCTCTTATAAAGCCATTATATAGATTAAGCTATTAACATTAAGCTATTAACATAATCAATATTGTTTCCAATTTACCATTGCCATTCAGGAAAAAAAATCAGCCCATTTTTGACAAAAGGCAAACTATTGATAAAAAAAACATTTCTCAGGATTAAAAACCTAACTTCAGCACCAGATGCTTTAAAAAAAAAAAACACAAAAATCTCAACCATGATGCTAAGGATAAGCTACTACTAGATTTGTAAATTTTTTTTTTAAAAAAAAAGGATAATTTCACTAAAGGCCAACTGTCGCCAAGAAAAGTAAGAGTGATATGTTGTCCTAGATGTCTAGCTACAATGCACCGTTAAAATTCCCTGAAGACCAAAGAAAATTATGAAGAAGCTAATAGAATAATTATTCGATAGGAAGAAGAATACCAATTAATAAACAAAAAAGAATTCTTGTTCCAGCTTTAAAAGAAATTGAAAGGATCTAAAGAAAGAGATTACCTCCACAAGAGCAACGAAGGATGCCATCATCATGGCAAAGGCTTCACCTGCATCAAATGAAGGTGCTCCCCATTGAAAGGGATACGGAACTCGTATCCTGCAAACCCAAAATCCATTAAGGCATTCGTTCCCATGAGTTTCAACTCACAAAGCTATGCCTAGATACTAACTCCCAGTGAATAAGAAAACTAATATGCAATTGAACCTTAAAAAATATCAATTATGACCATGCTCTAAGGTTGAAGTATAAAGAAAAGGTTCAAGAATGACAAATGTCACACATATGCACTGGAAAACAATTTGATGTTCATAATTTCTAATTCGTCTCTTGGCACAAAAGTAACTTCTCTCCCAGAACTGATACAGCATTGAATTCAACAAATGGGATTTTGGAAGAAAAGGTCATACAAAATTTGGCAGCAGAAAAGAGGAAGAAAAGGAAAGTAATCCTATGGCTATATCAAGGTCGTCATGAGATTTCTTCACATTTGAAACTGAGATGTGCTATTTCACTAAATCATCTAAGAGGAATCTCCCTAATTAACCATAAGTCCAAAAAGCATCACTCTCATAAAAATAGTATACTTAAATAGAAATAATAAGAATAAATCCACAAATACTCACCCCTCTTTGCAAAGGGCACCATTTTTAAATTTTACGAAGTAAACACATAAACATAATCCAACAGTAGAAATTTTTCTAGCACACATTTCATTCACAGCTCAAAGGTTCAAACTTGTATGTTTAAACAATATACATCATAAAATGCATCATTGAAATAGTAGCTGCAATTGAAGTACATTGGGTTTTTATAATCAAATAGTTAGCTAACAAATCAAAAACACAATTGAGAGTAAATAGTTGATGAAATCCCACAACTAACCATGGAGCAGCATCTATTAGGCCAGCACGATCAGTGCGGCAGGATGCCTGAGTTTTAGGTGCAGCATTTTTATAGGCCCCTCCAACAGTGAGTATAAAAGCATATACCCACACAATTGCAATTGTAAATAAAACAGCAAAACGGTCAAAGACATGTTTCCCTGAATGTAGTACGTGGGGTACGAACTGCATGACAACCATTAACAGTTAACAAACTCAGTTTCATAGAAACCATCATGCTAGAAAAGCAAAGAAATCAAGACAAAAAAATGTACTGAGATCATATTGCTGAGATTTAGAAATGTAGACATTGGGTGTATGACATTTTAAAGAACTCTACCTGTGAAACAAATACCAGCAATATAAGCTCCGGCAATCCAATCTCTACACATTTAGCAACCTACACCCAAGTCAGGTGTCAATAATCAATATTGATTTTTTTTTCTTTTTTAAACCAATTAACTTTGAACATGAGCAATTTAAACATGTAACATAAGGCTTACCCCCGGGAAGCCTAACTCGTACAGCCCAAAACCAACAAGAGATACCAAAGGAACTGCTGAAAGTGGACTTAAGAACCTGAAGAAAAAAGTTGAACTTAACTTAGGAATAATACATTCAATCACAAGAATATTCAGTTCTTTTAATCTCTTCAGTTTCTAGGGAGCTACATAGTTAATACCAACTGTATTGCACAAATCACTCAAGCATATTGGTATAATATGTACTTTAAACATCAATTCAGCTCAGAGGAACAACTGACAATAAGCATACGTGGCAAAGACATTCATAAATCAGGCTTACACTTCAGTTTAGACATTTTTGAGTCGTATATAAAGACCAATAAAGTATAACACAGCCACTTGCTAAGAACTTGAGGCTAACCTTGCAACATTACGCCATAGGCCACTAAAGCCTAGTACTATCTGAAGAGTTGAAGCAACAATAAGAGCACCCTGGATTGCCCGCATTATCCTCTTGAATTTCTGAATATAAGAAAAAATAAAGCCAAAATGCAGGTGAATAAAGTGATCAAACAATTCCATAGCGCCAATGTCTTATTCTGCTTCTTGAATTGAATTTAAGCTCTTTTTTTTGTTACAAAAAATTTTAAGGGGGGAAGTAAGTTGTCTCATTTCAAGGTTAAGGTATGCCACAAGCCTCAACCATTTGACCCAACCCTCGTTAGTAAATTTATGCTCCTATCATTTCCAATAGAATTAAGCACTGCATGGTTGTTAGTCTTCTAACGACACTTACAGCATAAAATTGCTAAAAGTTGATAAAAGATTATAAATCACTTGGTAGTCTCTTTTTAGTTTACATCTCATTTCATTACAGTGTAAAGTAATATAGCAAGCATATCAATCATGCACAATTTAATATAGCAAGATTCATTCTGATCACAAGACCTCTATTGGATCTGGCTCATCACTGAATCGACCAGCAAGAATGATTGAGATTGTTGTTGGAACAAAGGTATAAGACCCTCCAATTACTGCAGGCAATCGAGTTCCAAACAGTGTTTGCAGCAATGTGTTAATTCCAGCTACAAATAGCAGTGTTTGGATAACTTTTGCCTTCTCCTCCTGCAAAAAATGGACTTTTAATATTCTTTTTTTTTATATAATTTTTGGCTAGGAGAAAAGTGCAACTTCAATCACATGGTCAGATATCCCTTTCAAAATTATTCCACATTAAATTTAAAAATTGATTCTATAAGTATATTTAATCTGTTAATGCTTACATTGCCACCTCCCATTTGTGGAACAAGAGCAGTAGGAATTAGCACAGTTGTACCGAGCATCACAAGATAATGTTGAAAACCAAGAAGTATGGCCTCAGCTGCACCATAATGTTCCCAAATTTCTCATCAAATCAATGAAGAAAAAGAAAACCAAATATCTTAATCACATTTTCAACCAAGTAAAGCCGAGGGATTTTTTTTTTTTTTTTGGGGGGGGGGGTGTTCTTAAATTTTAAAATTTAAACCGCTTAGCATGATGACAGGATATGGCATTTAATTTAGTCAAATAATCGACATTGTTTAATCAGAAGTTCTTGACTGCATGACCTCAGTGGTGTTATAAATTATAACATGTTCCAAAATTCAATAACATGAAATATAGTTTTTTTTTTTAAAAAAAATCTTTTTATTAACTAGTAAAATATTTTAAAAGGATTACATCAGGGGTCAAAATTAAAAGCAGTAATCAAAATGGTTTGTAAAGTACCCAATCAGGATCTGGAAATAACTAGGAAGAACCTCAATACGAATGTAGAATTACAATGGAGAAGGGAAAACAAGAGGTTTAAAAGAATTTCAATCAATTAGAAATACGACTTCAAATTAGTTCCAAACATAAGAGAAGTAAAAATAATTCGATTGCCACTTGCATAAACCAGAACAAATCCCTCACTCAGACTAACAAAACGATTATCCATTTAAAAATGAAAAACTACGAAGCAAGAAGCCAAGAATCATGAATTAAACGACCCAGAACTCTTTTTTTCCCTTTATTTCCTCCACCTGCTTAACACTAAGGTTTCTTTTTTCTTTTTTCTTTTTTTAATAGAATATTTTTGCTCAGCAATAATCTGGCAACTAGAAGGAAAGAATTTATAGAAAGCCACTTTTGACAATTAGATAAAAAAGTTAGCATGTCCACACGAACAAAGTTACGATAACAAAACATGCTTTTAAATATAGCATATGGGTAAAGAAGAATATAAGAGTTGAGAAATAGAATCTATCAACAGAGAAACTCACGCCATGGAGGAGGACTGGTAATGCAGTAATAAACATTGGGTAGCTGATCCTTTGGTGGGTGTGGCTGTGGCTCATCTGCCTTAGGTGCTGGAGCTCCTCCCCCTCCTCCTGCCATCACTGCTTCCTAACTTTGACACACTCTGAAGAACAAATTGCAAGAATCAGTGAATCAAAACCCAAATCTAAGAGCAACCCCGATCCTCCTCAAAAAGGAGAAGAAGATCCAGCTACCTAAAAATGACTGGCTACTAAGTTGAGAAGAAAATAAAAAGGGAAAATGGAGTTCGGCTAATAAGAACAGAAAATGATAGTGTAACTGTAGCTGAGAGTTCCCTTCTCTTCTGGAAAGTAATAGTTACAATAATTGCGCAGTTTAACAAAAGAAAAATAAGAAGAAAAAAATAAAAAAGCACCTTTTAACGATGTTTCAGTAAGGAAAAAAATGAAGTGAGGGGACTTTAAAGTCAAAAACTCAGGTGCCCCACCACAGTGTTGAGTGAAAAGAAGAGAGAAAGGAAAACCCAGTGGTGTTATGGGAGAGTGTAGAGTGTGGAGTAAAGCAGACTCCAAAGTCCAAAGATTATGAGGAACGATAAAGGCGTATACAGAATGAGCAGGTAGGAAGCAACTGAAGATGAAGATTCTCTTTCCTCCTTCACTTTCTCTTTCTACCACAAAGTAGCTCCTTTCCTTTCTCTCTCTGGGCGTGTATATGAGGTCTCATATTTACTTTCCAACAAATATTTTCCACATTTATGTTTGTTAGCTTTTTTTTTTTTTTCCTGTGTTGTTGTTCGGTTGTGGCAGTGACATGCCTCTGTGCCACGCAGAGGAAAGGCAAGCTTCGTGTGTGTTGTTTGTTTCAAGAGAAAATGAATGAAAAAAATAAGAAGAGAAAAAATATAAAATTTTAATATTTTTTTTATTTGGATGAGGAGAGAAAAGAAGAAGAGAGAAAAAAATAGTGATAGAATTTACCAAAAATTTTTCTTCTCTTTTATGAGGAAAAAATGAGAGAGAGAAAGAAATTTTTTTAAAATTATAAATTTATTTAAAAATATTTATATCTATTATATTACAATAAAAATATATAAATATTTTAAATATTTATATATATCTTTTTTTTTTTTTTTTTACATAATTCAAATAAAAAAAATTATAATTTTTTATTTTTTATCTTTTTTTTTTCCTTAATTCAAATAATAAAAAAATATATATAAATATATATATTTTTTTTTCTTTTCTATTTTTTTTCTTCTCATTTTCTTCCCTCGCCCAAACAAAGCAGTGGTGATGGGGATGGCTGTTGGATACCGAATACAGACAATGTGCTCATTAAGGCAAGTGAATACTCAAACGTAAGAGAGAGAGTGGGGGACAAACAGCTCTAAAGCAGCTTGTCTAAACGGCAACGTGAATGCCGTCGTTTACTTTGGCTACTGTACCTCCTCTAAGTTTTTTGGTGGCCAAAACCTGATAAATTTAAAAATTTAATTGTGATATATATTATTAGTATAATTTTTTTTATATTATTAACTAATTATGTAATATTATATTATTAAAAATATTTAATTTTTATGAAAAATATTTAAAAAATTACATTAATTGAAAGTATAAAAATTTATATTATCATTCCACTAAAATTAAACTCTAAATTTATTTGAAATTCTTATAAAGTATGATTTTGAAAATATTGAACCTTTACTTATTAAAATTAATATTTTAATGTTAAGATTTCGTTTGAAAATTTTTAACTAAAACTATTTAGTTATTGTAATACTAATAATTTATTTGAAAGACATCAAAATATGAACCAAAAAAATTGATGAATTAAAAAAAAACAAGGAGGGTTGTATTGACCATAGAGAAAGAGATAGGAAATTAGGAAGGAAGATCAGGAATAATGGGGGCGCCCCCCAAATCAGTGAACCACCAAACCATGGAAGTGAATTTTGAAGCTAAACCTAAAGCAGCGAAAGTGAAACCATGATTGAAGGAAAAGAGCGGAGAAGACAGCCGACAAATGCTCTTATCCCTAAATCACTGAATCCCCAATCCGTGTTGGCTTTGCTTGGCTGTCCCTTATTGACTTACAACTGGCATCCTATCAATTTATGTTCCCCTTCTCCTCCTCTATACTTCTTCTTACTAAAAAAAGGTTACCAACTAAATTGATATCTTGAAGTTTTAATAAATAATAATAACTGTAAAATTTGTGTTAAAATTTTTTTAATTGTTTTCTGGAGATCGAAAAAAGATCATTATACAAACTCTCGTCAAATTACGCCAAAAGTCAAACGATATAAAGAAAGCAAAAGCCAAGCACATGGTTCCACAGAGAAACGCAACGGAAAATGAAATCCATCAAAACTTAAGGTCGTCTACAATAGCGCACTAGCATGAAATTTTGTTACTGTTCATATCTTATGTGTGAGGTCTTCAAAAAATTCGTGGCGCGCTTTCATAATTTCAAGAGTTTTGCTATATTATAATTCCAATTGTGTGACAAAAGTAGAGTTTAAACAACTTCATGCTGTAAATTTATCTCATATTCTCATATAAGATTTTTTATAAAATAATATATTTTTAGTAATTTTAAATTACTTTTAACACAAATAATTACTTTACTACATAAGGTAGATTTAGAGCATGCGGTAGGAAAGTGAGAGTGATCCGTAACAAAAACACGTCACTTTATGTTTAAAGTCTTAAAAAATTAATAAATGCCATTACATTTTTAGGTTCCTAGATGCATCTGAAATATATATTGAAAGAAAGCAAACAATTAACTACACGCAGTTTTAGCAAATAGCATCTTTGTAAAAATTCTTACTGCAAACGCCATTTTCATGAAAGGAACATATGCATCGGGCATTAATTGTTCAATTCAGCAGTAGCAGGCACGCATGGAGTGTAATAACGGCTTGTAGTTGAAAGAACAACACAATTTGTTCTCTCCACATGACGCGCTTTAAATCACAAGTTTCATGTGCTCTTAAATTAAAGAAGGGAGAGTTTTAGACAAGCTCATCTTAACCTCAGATCAATAACATTAATTGATATGCTCGTGTCTAAAGCAATCTCCACACCTTTTTCATAATAACTCAATCCCTCTCATTCTGAATCACCTTAACAAAGTTATAAATATGATTGCAAATATTATTAATTACAATTTACAAATGATAAGAGTATCATTGTAAGATGTCACAATATCTTTTTTTTTTACTCCTTTTCGTTCTATTTCAGCTTGAGGCTAAGGAATATAATTTACTTTGTTGCATCTTTGGTTGTCAACATGATGAGAAATGAGTGCACAACTTTGCAAAAAGTCAGTAGAAGGGCAAGCTCCTTTTATACTTAGTCCAGAACACAATGATTTTAGGAGCTGGATTACATAAAGCAGGGCAAGCTCCTTTTTCTACTTGATCTCTAATACAATTATTTCAGGAGCTGGATTAAATAGAGTTTAAGGCCTTGACATATAGTATCACCGGCCTATTCAACATAATGTTCGGAGATTTTTAATTAAAAAAAATCAACTAGCCCAAATACACACATTTGTAACTTGTCTCATCTTTTTTCTATGAGAGGTGACTCATCTTTGTATATCTTAATAGATTTTGATTCTTTTAAATTTTAGTATAATATTGAATGTAAAAAACACTATTTCTCTCTTTCCTGAACTTCAATAAATTAAGATAAAAGATAAAAGTATTTAAAATAATAAAGTTGAGAGGTTCACTTGCAATTAAAGCACATCGTGATTACAGCATAACAATATTTGAGTGAAGATTAATTTTACTCTTGAAGAATGTAAAAATACTTTACTTTGTAAGAGATTAAGAAAAAAAAAATCAACTAGTAAATTATTTTATAATGAATATAAAGATATGCATTTAATTATATATTGAAATAAAATTTTAAAATATATAATTATCTCACACTATATAATCTTTTTTTGGTACAGGTGATAAGAAAAGATGAAACAATAAGCCTACCTCCTAACAAGGATTACACTTACGGTGTCTTTTGCATGAACTGCCTAACTCATCACATTATATAAAAGAAAATATTTTTTACGCAGCAAAATTTTTTACACTAGTTAACAAGGAGTATAAATTAGTTAAGAAATTAATTAATAATGTATTATTAATAAGCTGGGAATAGATTACTAATTCATTAACTAGTTTAAACACATTATTAACTAATAATGAAATTATCATTAATTGATATAAAAATACTATAAACATTTTTATATACAAATATCGTTACTGTTATAAAATGAATCTATGTTTTTTTTTAAACAAAATCCATGTCTGAGTTGAGTTAAAAAAACGCAAAAAGTTAACAAACATATGTGTAGTTGTGTACAAAGTACGCTGTATACTGGCAAAATATTATAAAAAGGACACTGTACGAAAAATCATGACATTTTTTTAAAATTAATTTCAAATCTTAAATTCCCCAAAGGCTGCCTCGAATCTTTTTCCTTTATCTCTCACTAGACTAGGGATGGCATCAACAGAGTAGAGGTGGTCATCTCTGTCATTCCAATTTTCTCTCGTCTTCAATCCCAATCTCCATTTTAGAAAAAAAAAATATCCCCGTTTCGTTTTTTATAGGGAGATATAGATTCACATCGATTTAATATTATTTTAAAAATTTTAAAAAAAATTTAAATATATATATAAAGTTATAAAAAATTTAATTTAAATTAATAATATCAATAAATTAAAATAATAAATTACTAAAGCAGTATATTTTTATTTTTTTAATTTTAAATTAATATAAAAATAATATAAATAAAAATTATTAAAAGAATACGATAATTATACATATATATGATATAATTAATAATAATAATTTTATAATTTTTTCAAAAATAAAAATTTCATGAGACAAGAGATATGATTCATGTCTTTGTTCTCGCATTTATCTCAGGAATATTTTTATTTATATTCTTATTTTCATTCCCACATTTTTTTTTAAATTTAAACCCCCAAATCAGATAATTTTTGCGAATATCTTTAAATATAAAGAAATTTTGTCCTACACTAAACCTTGAAAGTAACATTTAACCGAAAATTCTGAATTGTCATTGTAAGAGGATTTATTCTCGCATACAGTGGCAAATAGTGGTACATTGATTTAGAAACGACGATAAATGTTTTGAATTAGTGTAATGTAAGAGATAAATTAAAAAATATTAAAATATAAAAATATTTAGTTTATATATATAACATTTTATATGGTTTAGATGATTTTTTTATTTTCATTAATCAATTCTTTTCCTGCTATGATGATTCTTAAAGTAAAATTATATTAACAAAATGATCTTAAATGAATATATATTACAACAACAAATAAAAAATACTATATATTGAAATGATAAGCAATAATATAATCAAATGATATTTAATATATTTAAATATCTTAATATTTTATAACTTATACAATTAGTTTACACAATTTAAATAGATTAAATAAAATAACACATTAATTAAATTAATCAATTAACGTATGATTTTTTAAATTTTTTTAATCTTATTCTCTTTTACAAATTCAATCTATTTTAATATGATATAAAACTATAATTTGTCCATTACATATGTCCTATCAATATTTCCGTTGAGATTAATTTTTTCTATTATTTGTCCACAAAAATTATCTAATCTCTTACAAATAATTTTACTCAAAACATCAATGAGACTTCAATATTATATAATACATGTTTTCAATTGCATTTAAATGATCTTACTAAATAAACTTTATTATAAATAAAAAAATTTAATTGATTTTATAATTTCTTCTTGTAAATTTTTTATTTAATATATGTAAATATTAATATACTTTCATTTAAACTTTTAATGTCGGAAAATATAAATATAATTTTTTTAAATATTATATACTATATATATGAATGAAAAAATTTAGAAAAACACTTAATAATTTATTAGTTTTCTCATAATAATTTATATTTAATTAATTTTACGATATTTTCATGCAAAATTTTCACTCTCATGTGATATATATATATATATATATATATATATATATATATATATATATATATTATATATATATATATTAAAGTTTTATAAATAATATAGAATAAATAAATAAATATATATATACTAATTTTAAAATATAATTAATTAATTTAGAGTGATAGTATATATATAGTAGATATGATATCAGACATTTACAAAAGTTTTAGAATTTTAAAATCAATCACAAAGTGAAAATAATTAATAACGTGGTTAACTAAAGATAGATGAAATTTTTTTGAATTTTTTTAATATGAATATGAATTAATATGCAAATGTATATATGTTAAGATAATTAATATGCGGTTATAAATTTATATTTGTATGTATGAATAATAAATTTAGACATAGTGACACATGTACACTTTTATTTTAAATTACAACATAGGATATCGCATGATAATTATTAGGATCATATATTTATCACATGATAAATTTTTAAATATATTATTTTATGTCGAATATGAAAACATGTATATTATAACATTATATATATATATATATATATATATATATATATATATAAATAATATTGTGTTATATGATCATTTATAATGGCAAATGTATCTATTTAATTTATAAAATGTTAATTATTTTATTTAAAATTATTTATAGAAAAATTAATTAATTTAGAATGACAAAACATATATAACAAAGATTGTATTAGACATTTATGAAAATTTTAGAATTTTAAGATTAATCATCAATGAAAATAATTAATAACGTGATCAACTAAATATAAGTGAAGTTTTTTAAAAAAATTGAATATGAATATGGATTAATATGTAAATTTATAAATGTCAATGTAATTAATATGTGATTATAAATTTCAATATTTATATGAGTGAACAATAAATTTAATTTAGACCTTATGACACATGTACATTTTTCTTTTAAATTACAACATGAGATTTCATATGACAATTATTGAGATAATATATTTGTCACATGACAAATTTTTAAATATATTATTCTATATAAAAATAATACATGTTAGTATGAAATCATATATCTTCTCTTTATATATTATTATTATTATTATTATATAACAATTCTTTAAAATGAACTTATTTTAAAGTAAGTAAATAAATATATATTTATTATTAAATTTTAATTAATTAAAATTTTAATACATATTATATGAAATTAAAGGTAATACATCTTTACTTGTTGCTTTAAAGTAAAGCTCACTTTAAAATAATTTTTTTTCATAGATCATTTGTCTTGGAGTAATTTATTCTTTGTTAAAAAAATAATAGAGAGAAAAATGTTTTGCCTTTTGCAATATGATTCTTCTTATATGTGAGTGAGATTTTTTTTATTACTAGATTTTTTAGAAATTTTAATTTAACTAAAAAAGTTACTTTTTCAATTAAATTAAATAGAGCTTTCAATTAAACCAATCTTTTAGGAAATTCTGTGACAAAAAAATATTGTGTACGATAATTGAGAAAGGAGAAATGTTTATGAAGTAAAAATGTAAAATGTAAACTTTTTTTTTTAACAGATGTAAAATGTAAACTTGTTTGATGAAAAAAAACTTCTTGTATGAAAGTTGATGAGGAAGAGCCATATTTTAAGGGATAATTATATAAAATTTTATATGCAAAATGCTAACTGAACTTTTGGATAAAAAATTATTTATATAAAAATTAAACAAAACTAAAAATGATTACAATAAAATGCTAATTGAACTTTGTACGAAAAAAAAATGATAAAATGCTAATTGAACTTTCCAGCTAGCTGGTCTTATTATCGATCTCTCTGTCGCTGGCCAGATTCTCACCTTCGCTCAGCGTGAACATTCATCCTCCGGTTGAATTTGTCTCATTAATCTTTCTCGCCTCAGCCTCATATCACAATATTTTTGGAGGTTTCTTCACCCACTTCTTCATCATATATATCATTTGACTTTTATCCCCAAAGATTTGCAAAACATAAAAAAAAACGTTAGAAAGAAGGGTTAAAATATTGAAGAGATTAAAAACAACAGACTTAAAAAAGACTAGATATCACATTTTAATTTAAAATCAATAAATTCATAAGTTTAACTACTTTTAAAATCTTTATTTTGTTCATTCCTAAGCAACGTGTTCATTTATTATCTCAACAAGGATTGAGGACTTTTTTCCCCTTGTTCTTTTTCTTTTTACCCCTTTGTATCACTAACCTTTTTCTTTCTAGTTAGTTGTCCTTTCTAGTTTGTTTCACCTTTTCAAGTCTTTCATGAATTTTGAGTATGGAAAGAGAATCAACTGGAGTCACCCTTCAAAAGTCCCCCCGTCTCCACTCTAGAAAGAAAATCACGGACTTTTCTTTTGCCCAAGGAAACTCCTTTTTAAGTTGATGTTGACGAAGGTAAAGGTTAGTTGACATAATTACAAATTAAAATTAATGTTATACGACTTGATCAACTTACTAAATCACATAATATTATTTATTTATTTATATTTAAATCTATGAATATGTTTACCCAAAAAAACTATGAATAAGTATCATAAAATTATTTTATCGATTAATTTTAGCTTAGAAAGACGCAAAATATAGTCCACGTGTAGGGAAAATGTATTTAGTATCACTTTGTAAAAAAAAGTAAAATTGCTTATTACACAGCTCATTCTCTTTTACATCTTTTATATTTAGAATATGTGATAAAATCAGAGTTTAAATATACAAAAAATAAAATAAATCAAATTATAATCATATGACAAAAATTATATATAAAATAATATATGTGTTAGTGTGTAAAAATAATATTGTAATTTTGTAAAGGATGCAAGGTTTTTGTTTACTTTGATGGTGCATGCATCCTCATCCAAAAGGCCAAGGGTGCGAATAATCTAATGAGATATTGATAGTTGTCGAGGTTACTAAATTAAATAAAATTTATTAACTGATCCACAAAACACTTATTATATATGGTGTATTCAGGTCGAACCTTTAAATCATTGTAGTTAATTAATTATATTAAGAAGTTAGCAATTGTGGGAGTTTGGTTTGTAAGAGTAATTAAAAGACAGTAATTAAATGACAGTAATTAAAATGATGTAAAATATTGTAAACAAAATAAAGAAAAACAATCAATTCAAGAGAACCAACAACTCTTGAGTTTAATCCATCATTGATCATTATGAACTTATTCACAAGCTAACCAGATTTTTGGTATGCTCTACTAGGTAAGTATCTAGCATTTGGTTAATCATTATTAGATGAAATTAGCATCCATTCAATCATAAATCAACCTAATACTCAACATTCAACAAAGTTAGGAAATTCATCAAGCACATTTTTTGCATTGTCTAACCTCATGTGAAATCCTCATCCAAATATGAATTCTCTACTAGGTAAGCACATATGATTTGGTCAATCAACGAAAAATGAATTAACCATCTATTTAACCCTAAATCAACCTCATACTATAATTCATACTAGCTAGACAATACATCAAACACCTTTGATATATTATCCACTTTTTTGCAAACACATGATAGTTAAACAACTATCACATGAACACCAAAATTGAGTTAAACAATTAGTCAAGATGCAACAAAATCAAGAGAAAGGGAAGAGAAATTTGATTAATAACAAGAATGTAAACATTTATCTCAAGGTCTCAAAATTATGTTGGATATTGATTCTTTAATTCTTTAATCTTTAAAATAAATTCTAGATGCATACATCCTAAAACAAAATACCATAAGACATAGGATCTACATCATGCCAAATTATCAAGGATTCTTGAATTTTAATAAATACCTAAACCCATAACTATTAATCACTAACTGTTGCGGAATCTTTTCGGCAATCAATCACAAACAATGGGGTGGTTTGTGATCTTCATCAACCAAATCGTCTTAACTCCTCTATGGGACCGTCGTCTCTCTTATAGATGGAGAAAAAAGAAACTGTGTTATAATTTTAATATATTGGGGACCATAACCGTTTCTAACGTATATTAACCAATTAGGGTTCTCATAATTCCCTAATGGGCTAATATAATATCTACTCATTAAGCTCACATCAAGTTGTAAAGTCTACGAGCTTACTAAATTACATCACTTAATAACAAACCCAATAAATTAAATAGCTAATATAATTTTCAATTAAATATGATGTCTAACATTAATTAGGAAACGTAAATTTCCTAACAATATCTCATTTGGGCTTCATATTATTCCTGAAATAATTATACTACAAATTTTTTAGGTGCGCATCCATATGCTATTTATCTTTAGACTTCTCCTTAATACAATCTGGTCCATATCATATATTAGCTATGGAACCACTACAACTTTTATCATAATCAAGCATAACTAAACCACAATGATCACCATAGCAATATACTTAATGACATAGATCAAATATAAATTAGTAGCATGGAAATTACATGCAATGTGATCTCAGACATGCCTATTTTCAACTGATCCTTCTTTAGTCCTTAGTGAGATCAATCCAAAATCATTAAATGCAACACTAACGTTGCATATACAAAGAATAAACAAGTTCAAAAATAGAATCATAAACCATCAACTTTATTCTGCAGAAAATCAAATAACACAATGTTCAAAGTAAAACATAAAACATAAAAAGACTCTCACTAAACTAAGGTATCCTTGGGAATAACACCTATATGAGCAATATGCTCATGAAAAACCTTAAGTGTCAAGTCCTTAGTTAATGGATCAGCTAGCATAAAATCTATCCCTGTATGTTCTATAGAAATTTGTCTATCATAAACTCTTTCTTGAACAACTAGAAACTTGATGTCGATAAACTTCGACTTCGTCAAGCTCCTATTGTTGTTGGAGTAAAGAACTGCTGAGTTATTTTCATAATAAATCTTCAGTGATTTGTCAATGCCATCAACTACATGCAAACTAGTAACAAAGTTTCGCAGTCATATCTCGTGGTTGGACGCCTCATCATAAGTTATGAACTCCACTGCCATGGTCGAAGAAGCTATAAAAGTCTGTTTAACAGACTTCCATGAGATAGCTCCTCTAGCTAACACATAGATGTAGCCTGATATGAAGCGTCTGCTATCTTGACATCCCACAAAATCGGAGTCGGAGTAACTGATGATCTCTAAATTGTTAGATCTCCGATAAGTGAGCATATAGTCTTTTGTTCTCTTTAAATAACGTATCACACATTTGGCTACTTTCCAATGCTGCACATCAGGATTGCTTAAATATCTTCCCAAAACTCCCACTATAAATGCTATTTCAGGACGAGTACAAACTTGAGCGTATATTAGACTCCCTATCGCTGATGCATAAGGAATCTTCTGCATCTCTTTCATTTCAAGATCATTATTGAAGCACTATTTGAGACTAAACTTGTCTCCTTTAGCAATGATGTGTCTCCTGGTTTACTATCTTTCATGCCGAATCTATTTAAGACTTTATCGATATAGCTCTTTTGTGACAACCTAAGGATACCTCGAGAACGATCTCTTAGTATCTGAATACCCAATACAAAAAAGGCGTCCCTAAGATATTTCATCTCAAAATTCTTCGTTAGAAATTTCTTAGTTTCATGCAATAAGCATATATCACTGCTAGTAAGTAGAATATCATCGACATATAATACCAGAATGATGTATTTACTCCCACTGCTCAAAACCACACGAGGTAATGACTTGATGGAACTTGTGATATCATTGATGGGAAGCTTGTTTGAGACCATAGGTGGATTTCTTTAGCTTGCATACCATAGACTTTGGGTCACCAGACACAAAGTTTTCTAGTTGTGTCATGTAAATTGTTTCGTCAATGTTTTCATTTAGAAAAGCAGTCTTGACATCCATCTGATGTAGCTCAAAATCAAAATGAGCTACCAGTGCAATTATTGTTCTAAAAGAGTCTTTCGAGGATACCAGAGAGAAAGTCTCTTTGTAGTCAATGCCTCCCTTTTGAGTAAAGCATTTAACAATAAGACGAACTTTATATCTCTCGACATTACCCTTTGAACCCCTCTTGGTCTTAAATATCCATTTATAACAAATGGGCTTCGCGCTTTCGGCCAATTCGACGAGATCTCAAACTTCATTGTCCTTCATAGAATTTATCTCATTCTTCATGGTATCAATCCACTTTTGAGAGTTAGAACTGCACATAGCTTGAAAGAAGTTAATTGGATCATTAAACCAACACCATCCTCATATTCTTGGACAAAGACGATGTAATCATTTGATATCGCATTTCTCCTTTCTTTAATGGATCTCCTTAATGACACTTCTTGAGATTGTTGAGTTTGTTCTATAGGCGGTAATTGAGGAAGAACCTTATTAATATTGCCTTGTTCTGGAACAATGTCAGGAATAATAGTCTAAACATTATTGTCTAATACCGGAACTGTTTCTTGAACAGTGATAAGTACAAGGACTTGATCACTGTGAATAACAGGTTCTTCTTCGAAGACAACATTCCTTATATTTCCTTTCCCCTCAAACTTAACTTCCTCAAGGAATCTCGCATTTCTCGTTTCAAAAAACGATCTTGATGTGGGATTATTAAACTTATACCCCCAAGAGTGTTTAACATAACCAACGAAATAACAACTAACCGTTCTTGAGTCAAATTTTCTTTCATGCGGCCTATAAGGTCATGCTTCAGCTGGACAACCCCAAATGAGTAACAACCCCAAATGAGTAAGTGTCTTATGTTAGGCCTTTTTCCAGTCCAAAGCTCATAAGGGATTTTGGTTACTGTTTTGCTTAGTACCCTATTAAGGATATAAACTATGGTCTTTAAGGCTTCTCCCCGAAGTGACTATGGTAAGGAAGAATGACTAATCATACTTCTTACTATATCCTTAAGAGTCTGGTTTCGTCGTTCTGTAACATCATTCATGCTAGATTTGCCAGGCATGGTGTATTGCGGGACGATTCCACACTCATTGAGGAAAAGTGCAAAGGGTCTTGGACGTTACTCTCCTGATTCGTCATATTTTCCATAGTATTCACCACCACAATCAGATTTGATAGCCTTAATTTTCTTTCCCAGTTGAAGTTCAACTTCAGTCTTGAAATACTTGAAAAGGTCTAGGGATTAAGACTTCTCATGTATTAAGTATAGGTAACTGTACCTAGAATAATCGCCTATGAACGTAATAAAGTATTATTGTCTATTCCAAGAAAGCGTAGGGAAAGGACCACAAATATCCGTATGTATTAGTTCTAAGACATCATTAGCTCTTTCGGCACATAATTTCTTTATGTTTGTTTGTTTTTCCCTAATACACTCAATACAGACTTGAAAGTTTGACAAATCGAAGGGTTCAAGAATTTCATTCGATACAAGCCTCTGAATTCTCTGTTTAGAGATATGACCTAAATGCTTGTGCCATAAGGCAACTGAATTCTCATTTAATTTTTGCTTTGTACATTTTGAACTTGTTTGCAATATTTCATTATAAGAACTAACAATGTCAAGCATATATAGATTATCAATCAAAGAACCAGAACCAGTAACACATGAATTTTGATAGAGACTAACTTTATTATTTCCAAATGAACAAAAAAAACCTGATTTGCCTAAACGAGAAATAAAAATTAAATTCCGTCTAAATGACGGTGCAACAAATGTCTCAAACAAATTCAAATGAAATCTAGTTTTCAATTGTAATGTAAAAGTTCCTATAACTTCTACTGCAACTTTATTGTCATCGCTCACAAAAATGAATCTTTCATCATCACTTAGCGGTCGGCTCCACAGGCAACCTTGCATAGACATACTTATGTGAATAGTAGTACCAGAAGATACTCTCAATGCAATGATCAAATATTGACAATAAGTGGTACTCTCAATGCAATGATTCATAGTCTTTGGACAGAGAAATTAACTGTAAGTGGTACTCTCAATGCAATGATCAAATATTGACAATAAGTTCTATCAAACAACAACATTTTTTTAGGCCGAGTATTGTTCACATGAAAAATAAAAACTTTATAATCGTCACATATTTACCACTGTAGGCATGTCATTATTTGGCCAAACTGTGTCTTCCTTTGGGTCGAGCATAGTTCGCATAAATAACTTCATGCAAACATCCATGTAATTTTAATCAAATTAATTTATACAACAGGAGTTACTTTGACAACATGTTGTTTCAATTAACTTAATTAAAAATACTAAACCGACTAAGAAAAAAAAATTTATCAGTACAGGTCACGGCCGTATTACTCAACACGACCTGGTCGTGTTCCATTTTGTTAAGATTACCAGATTTAGTCTTGACGTATTACGACCGTGGACCCCAACACGAGTAGGCCGTATAGCTTACTAATTTTTTTTTTTACTTTTCACAAAAGAAAACACATGTTTCTTGCATATCATTTAAAACAAGTTAATTTAAACATCAAATCCTTACTTTTGAAAAAAATTTCATAAAAACTATTAAAAAAAAGAAATCATTGCACGGTGGCTTTGTTTTCACGTACAAGAAAGCATTTTTGTTGAATAAAATATATAATAAAATCAAAAGATTATTGGCTACAGGGAAGCCACTAAAACCAATTTGAAATTCATGCCAACACACATTCTCAGCCAATACATTTTTGTGCAGCAAAAAAAATGGTAAAAGTCCTAAATTTCATAATTATGGTTCATAAAAATTAGGAGAAACAATTATTATAGAAAGATCAAAAAATACCTTAACTATGCTTTAAAAAAATTCATAAATCCTAATAATCTAACAACGATGACCGCTCTGATACCACTTGTTGGATATTAATTATTTAATTATTTAATCTTTAAAATAAATTCTAGATGCATACACCCTAAAACAAAATACCATAAGACTTAGGATCTACATTATGTCAGATTATAAAGGATTCTTTGATTTTCATAAATATCTAAATTCATAACTATTGATCACCAACTGTTGTGAAATCTTTCCGGCAATTAATCACGAACAAGAGGGTGATTTGTGATCTTCCTCAACCAAATCGCCTTAGCTCCTCTATGGGACCATCGTCTCTCTTCTAGATAGGGAGAAGGGAAACTGTGTTATGATTTTGGTATATTGGGAATCATAACAGTTTCTAACGTATATTAACTAATTAGGGTTCCCATAATCCCTTAATAGTCCAATATGGTATCTACTCATTAAGCTCATATCAAGTTGTGAAGTATACGGACTCACTAAATTAAATCACTTAATAATAATCCTAATAAATTAAATAATTAATATAATTGTCAATTAAATATGATGCCCAACATTAATTAGGAAACATAAATTTCCTAACAAATTAAACATCAAGAGTGTTTTAATCTCTAGAATTGATTACAAAGCTTTAGCTCTCCATAAATGAAGAACACAAACAGAAAAGTAAAGTGCAGAAAAGTAAAGAGCAGAAGATGTAAAAAAAGAAGAAGTAAGAAGAGAATAGATGAGGAAGGAGTAAGAGAGAAAGTGAGAAGTCCGAAAATGAGGGAATGCCCTCAGTTTTGGGCTTTCTTCCCTAAATTACATAAACTAAAAGTGAAATTATAGGTTTGTTCCTAGCTTATAATCTTTTTCTTCCAATTAGCTTTAATTTGACACCTAATTTACAAGATTTTGCCACCTAATGAAGAAGTTATGGCCAAAACTCGTTTAATAGCTTCTGGATCCTGTCATCTCCCTTCATACGTTAAAAACTCTATCAAAATGTTATTGTTTTGATAAGTAGTTTCATGAAATTTGAAGGATTTTGTCTTAGCTCCCCAATGGAACCGGTTTCAGCCCAATCTGACTCCTACAACGCAAGATACAACCTAATCTTTGCACACTGTTCAGATTTTAGCGACAACACATTTGTTTTGACTTCTAAGCTCAATATGACCCACTATACTGATTCAACTTTGGAGCTCTCATCAAAGTTGTAGAGTTTCCTCTTGAGTTTCCAACAAGATAAATTTCATAATTTTTGAATGTCTATAACTTAAGTCACATCCAAAATATAAAAATAGTATAAAATTACTACGATGCTAAAAAATATAACTAAATCTAATTTGAATTCAAACTTATACAAAATGGTCAAAACTAATCGATTAATCACAAAAGATATCTAAAATGTTGAACATGAGAGTTAATTAATATATAAAAATAATATTTATCAGAAAATGAAAAATGTCTTTAAACTAATCGATGTAACAAGCCAAACTGAGGCAGGTTGTGAAGCTAAGCCTTTCAATATTATAAGGCTTGAAATCTGAACTGGTCAAAGGCATAAGATTGAGGAGCGCTTAAGGAGAATTTTAGCAGTTCCTGATTTGGAACGGGACTTGCTTTTTATAAACGGACTTGCTTTTTATAAACAATAGTATATCAAAACCGAACGAAATGAAATTTCCATTTTACATCTTCAACAAACAACCAGTACCACGTGCTGTTCCCTTATATGTGTAACTTTAATTTCTTAGCTCACTTGATTATTTCATTTATGTCATATTGAAAGATCAGTTGGGCAAATTATTGGTCCCACAACTTATCTCTATTGGAGAAAAGAAAAGGAAAAAAAACGGGTTATAGTTGAAGCTTGGGAGTAAAGTTATTGAATTTGAGCTCCCTAAGATTGTCCTTTTCCTAACCTTATTTGAATCTTGTATATATAATCAACGTCACCTTTCTCTTGCACTTGAGGACATGTCAAAGTCATATAGGTGGATTATTATATTTATGGGATAATGACAAAGATGGGTATTAATATAATGTAGTGGTTGGAATTAGCAAATCTTAATCAAAGGATTAGTGTCAACTCAAAAAAAAGGTGGTGACGGAAGAAAACTGTCTACAGTATCCAAAAGAATGATTGAGGATATTGTTGTGGGTAATCAAAAATAATGGTAGGTGATGAGGCATGAGAAAGAAGACAAGGGACACAACGTGGCTGTTGCCATCAGTTTCGCTAGGGATGCCCATAAAAACTCAAAGCCTCTCTCCGATGCAAGGGTCACGAAATCACTATATGACCTCTCTTTCTTGGAAACCGGAGATATGGTTGTTGGTGCCCTCTCTCTCTCTTTTGCTCTCCATGTGCAGAGGGAGAACATACACACATGCGATTTGCATGTGCCTGGGCTCCTTTGGGAGTTTCTAAACTTTGAAGTGACCTGACTACAATTATATACCGGACTGGATAATCCATTTTTTCTCAATTTCTTATTTTTCTTTTTATAAATTTCTCTTTCACACCAAACAAGTTTGTTTAGGACTTTACAGTTGCTACCAGAGCACCATTTATGATTTTGTGATGATGTTAAAATTTCAAAAAATACATCGTGTCACTATCATCAAGCTACAATTATGTTGGTGTAAATATTTTTTTTAGTCGCAAAAAGTAAGTGTTTTATTGAACAGGCCCACCTCAATTATATATACAATATAGTGGTAGCTATTCCACCTTCCGTCACCCATTCATATTTTAAAAGCATTAATTATTCATTCATGATTTTGTTGACATAATACGAGTTGTTTTATATTTGGGAACAGTACCCATTCTGTTAATTTAGCCCTTGCCTCTTGGCTAAAAGGTCCATCTCTGAGTTGCAAAATTGCAGTGTTTAATATAAAGAAGAAAATACCATTGATTCTTTTACTCGTTATTGTGTGTGGTCTTGGGTTGGGGTTATGGGGTAATCAATGATGTCTTCTCTTGAAAATTTTCTTATATACTCTCTTAAAAACATATTTATAGCATATTTTAGAATGATTAAATTCGTTTTCAACAATTTTTTTAAATTGTTATAATAATATTCTTATATATTTAGTAAAATTAATTTTAATTTTTATACGAAATTTAATATATTATAATTTTTTTTCATAATACTTAAAATTTCAACTTATGATTTTATCACAGTATTTGGAATAGTTGTAAAAATTTAATTATTTCAATAATTAATTATTATATAAAATTTTTTTTATTATAATCGATTGTAATAAAATTAATGTGTGTTTGGGATAATGTGAAAATTTAGATTATTTCAATAATCGATTATTATATAATTTTTTTTGTTATAATCAATTAATAATAAAATTAGTTTTATGTTTGGATATGTTAAGCTGAAAAATAATTTTAAATTAATTTATTTCATTTAGATGATATAAAAAAATTCGCTTTTATGTATTAAATTATCAAAATAAGTATATAGTGATTAAACAATTTATTTGATTGAGGACAACATGCTATTTAAATCTCAAAGTGTAAGGAATCATAATCTATAATTTAGAATCATAAGTTTCAATTTTCAGCATTATAAATTTTTTTTTTATAATGTATTGAATTTCGTCTAAAAATTGAAGCTAATTTTACCAAACATGTTATAATACTATTGAAATAGTTTTTTTTATTATAAAAAAATGAAAAAAGTTGTTTGGAATCGTATCCAAACACGCTTAGTTTTATGTTTTGATATGTTAATGAAAAATGATTTTAAATTATCTTTTTCATTTAGATGATATAAAAAATTATTTTTATGTATTAAATTATTAAAATAGGTATAAAATGATTAAAAAAAGTTATATGATTAAGGTCAAAATAGTATTTACATCTCAAAGTGTAAGAATAATCTATAATATAAAATCATAAGCTTAAATTTTAACATTATAAAAAATATTTTTATAATGCATTGAATTTCATGTAAAAATTGAAGTTAATTTTGCCAAATATTTGAGAATACTATTACAATAATTTTTTTTTTTCTAAAAGGAGTTGTTTGGGAACAAATTTAATCGTTCATAAACATGTTCTTAGATTATATATTATTCCTTATACTTTGAGATGTAAATATTATTTTATTCTCAACTAAATATTTTTTTAATCATTCGATATCTATTTTGATAATTTAATACATAAAAATAATTTTTTTATATCATCTAAATAAAAACAAATTAATTTAAAATCATTTTTAAATTAACATATCCAAAGATAAAATTGATTCTATTATAATTGATTATAATAAAAAAAATTATATAATAATTAATTATTAAAAGAATCAAATTTTTACAATTATCCTAAACACACACTTAACCTTATTTTATTCAGTAACGTGTTACGTGTATGGTTATATTGTGGCATGTGTTACGTTTTTAATGCAGTGAATACATAAATTTCTCCTTCTCCTGGGGTAGCCATACATACTCGGCGAGGCCTATTTTGGAGGCCAAGTTTGGCAAGGCACGGCCTGTGTCGGGCCCGATAAGTATGGCCCATTTGAACTTAGGTTTAATTAAAAGTTCCTGTGTTCACTTGGGACTCAAAGATCCATTTATTTATGAAATAAATTAAAGATTCTGTTGGGTTGGTATTTTCTGGGCTTCAATTTTGTGTTTTGGGTTGGGTTACTTGGTGCAAGTCTATTGGGTTGAGAAAGAAAATCCAGTGTTCACAACCTTGTAGCTGAAGAAGCCCCATATTTCTAGCACGGTTGGCCTCCAGGTATCCTTTTAACTTTTGCATAATCACTGTGAATGTCATTTGGTTTAGTCCTATTATTGATGACAAATAAAAAAGGTCCTATTATTAATCTTCATCTTACCCGAAATTCTTACGTAATTTGAAAGTACTATATTCAGTCTAAAATCATAGCACATAAACTGCATAATAATTACACATATCTGTATTTTTTATGTTAAGTTGGTTTCTTTAACATTTATGTTCAATTATTGTTTTGCCGCATCATTTATAATACTATCAAATGTCATTTCCTGCAAAGGCGTAAGCTTTATTCCTCAATTTCTGTGGACTCTTCACCGGTTACAAATAAATTATTGATTTTTGACAACTTTGGCTGCATACATGTGAAAGTATTCAGTTCCATTTCGTTTCTATTTTCTCACCTTGTACAATCATGCAGCAACTGATCACCTTCATGTTTTTGTCAAAAGTTTTTGGGTCAGAACCCTCTTCAGGAGTTCTTTGAGGCAGATAGAAGCCCCCATGGCCATGATGACAATGACAAACCTGTTGTCTTTGGCCCATGGTATGGAACTTTTTTTGGCTTTATGTAGGAAATGTGGGTACAAGAGAATGGTGGTAATGGGAACAATGGGGAATTTTTGTGGGGTTTGAACAATATGCTGTGGGAGGTTAAAGAAGTTTTAAATAGAAAATATTTTCAAGTAACTGAGGAATAAAGAAGACTCCCAACTTGCATTATTTGGCCTTGCGTTGCTCCTCCGCTTAGAAAAATCAGGATCTTGTCTCCAATTTGCATGTTTTATTTGATTTAATAAAGTGCAATATTTTTAACGTGTAAATTCACCTATGAGAAAAGTACTTTTAGCTGGGTTAAAATGAATTATATTCTATAGTATGTTTTAGAGTTACTTATTTTTTATGTTTTATGTTGAGTAAATATTTTTTATATTTAATTTTTTTAAAAAATAAAAGAATAAAATAAAATATGATAATATAACATTTCAACTATCTTTTATTTATTTTTATAATATCTTATAATTATTTTAATTTAAAAATAAAAAATAAGCATTCTTTTTTTTTTTTCCAAAATCTTCTATCTACATTTGGGAGTTGAGGTTTTAGAAAAAAGAAGATAAAAAAAAAGACTTATTTTTTATTTTGACTAAACATTTTGTATACTTGAAATTTTTTTTAAAAATGAAGAAATAAAATAAAATATGATCACAAACCTTTCAATCATTTTTTATTCATTTTTATAAATATTTTATAATTTTTTTAATTTAAAAATATAAAATAAGTCTTTCATTTTTTTCCTCTCCAAAATCTTCCATCTAATCATACCCTAAGGTGTCATCCAAATTAATACTAACATATATAGGATGTATTTTCTTAGTTTAGGCAGCAATTGGAGCAGTGCCTTTATTTTTTTTTATGAGAATGAAGAAAAACAAGACAAACTAGGCTCTAACCCTCACAATGCCCAAAGCATCAGCTAAAACAATAGAACAAAGTTGACTAGGACACTGATAACAGAAAACAAAAGCTGCATCTGAAGTTGCTCCTTGCTTAGCCAACAAGTCACCACACTCATTCCCTTCCCTTAGAGTGTGATGAAAAGATAATTGCCAGTTAAAAGCTTTAAAGCGCCTGATCTGCTCAATTAAAGGGGCACACGGATGGTCTTCAAAGTTCCTTCTTTGATCATGTCAAGAGCACATTGAGAATTTGATTTACAAATGACACTTCTGTATCCAGCACTCCAAGATAATTCTAAACCACGAAGAATAGCCATCAACTCAACTTTTAAGTTAGTGCCAATGCCACAGCAGCCATAAAAACCCGAGAGCCATTCCCCAAGAGAGTTTCTGAGAAGACCCCCGAAGCCTGACCTTCCCGGATTGCCAAAGGAGCTGCTGTCAACTTTTAATTTGATGGAGTTATCAGGTGGTGGAACCCAGGTGACTTCTCTTACCTTGTGATCAGGGAGACTGGATCCAAACACTTTAATAATAGTATCATGAAGAGTATAAATTTGGTTCAGAATAAACCATTCCTGCTACTTAACATCAGTAAAAACCTCAGTGTTCCTAGCTTTCCAGAGAATCCAGCAAGTAACCATAAAAATGGTACCTCTATTTGAAGCAATATTGAATTCTAACCAGTCCTTGCAATCAGAATTAAAGAATTGGGATTGCTGATGGAACTGCAGCCTCCCCCAAATACCTCTCACCTGCTGACAGTCACGCAGAGAGTGGAGAATGGACTCATGAGTGGTGCCACATCTGTGACAGGAAGGATCAGTTGAGACATGTCTGAGGTATCTAAACTGATTTGTGGGAAGACTATCATGCCAAATCAACCAAAGGAAGAATTTAATATTCTCTGGCAGCTTTAATTTCCAAATCCAAGACCAATTCTGGACACAATTCAGCACAAAAGTCTGATTCTGAATTAGCCATTGATATGCACTCTTGGCAGAATAAGTTCCAGTGGTAGAGTTCCCCCAAATGCATAAGTCCTCAGCCTCAGGAAAGGTAAAGTGATTCGTCATGAGCAATTGAATATCATGTGGAATATTAGAAGCCAACCTCTCAAAATGCCATTCCTCATTCTTAAAAATGTCCTTGATCTGCATGTTGTTGTCACTGATATGAACAAAAGGAACCAGATTGCACATGAGATCCACATCCAGCCACCTATCATACCAAGTTGAGACCTCCCCTTTGCCAACTCCGACTCTGAAACCCGAATGAAGAGCATCCATAGATTTCACTATAGATTTCCAAGAATAAGAAGCACCAGGAACAGCTTGCACACTAAGGAAAGGAGTCTCTTGCAGATACTTGTCAGAGAGCATTTGAATCCAAAGTTTTTCTGGCTTGTGCATTAAGTCCCAAATATGTTTTCCAAGCAAGGAGATATTTGATTCTCTAGCAGTATGAATACCAAGTCCCCCAAATTTCCTAGGCAAAATGACAGATTTCTAATTCACCCAGTGGCTAGAGCTACCACCCCAAATAAAATTCCTGACACTGGCATCAATTTTATCACAAACACCAGTAGGAAGCCAAAGATTCTGCATTGAGTTGATAGAGAGAGAAGTGATAACAGATCTAGCAAGAGAAACCCTGCCAGCTCTATTTAAAAGTTTGCTCTTCCAACCTGCTAATCTCCTATTGATTCGATCCAGAATATAGGCAAAGTCACTATTCTTAACTCTGCCTGATAATAAAGGAAAGCCAAGATACTTGCCAAGATTGTAGGTATGTTGGAAATCAACTATAGCAGAAAATTTAGTTACCTTAGTTCTGGGAACATTCTTAGAGGACATGAACCGAGATTTGTAGGCATTGACCTTTAGACCAGAAGCAACACAAAATTGCTGGAGAACCTCTCTAATCATTCTGACCTGAGAGACTTTGGCTTGAGCAAAAAGAAGGCAATCATCGGCAAAGAAAAGATGAGAGATGGCTGGGCCATTTTTAGACACCTTGGCTAGAAGCTAATCTTTATTTTGAACCTTTTCATGAATCAGTAATGCCAACTTTTCCATGCACAAAACAAACAAGTAGGGAGACATTGGTCACCTTGTCTCAAGCCACGATTTAGAGCAAAACTGTCCAGTTTCTCACTATTCCACTTCAAGGATAAAGTTGAGGAGGTAATGCAGCTCATGATAGCTTGATAATTGGAGGAGGGAAACCAAATTCCTGTAAAGTAAGCTGCAAGAATCCCCAATCTACCCTATCATAAGGTTTTTCAAAATCGATTTTGAAGAGAAAAGATCCTGACTTGCCTTTCTTCCTATGCATATGATGAACAATCTCTTAAGCAATCAAGGCATTATATGCAGTTCCTCTGTTGGGAATGAAACTGCTTTGAAGGGGACCGATAAGAGAGTCAAGATGAGGTCTGATTCTTTTCACTAGAATCTTGGAAATGAGTTTGAGAAGCACATTACAAAGGCTAATGGGCCTGAAGTCCTTGACACTTTTAGGCACATCAACCTTGGGGATAGGGACAATCATAGTTTCTGCAAGTTTTTTATCAATAGAACCTGAAACAAAGACATTAGCTACCAGATCAGAAACATCTTTCTCAACAATTGGCCAATAAGTTTTGAAGAAAACAGGTTGAAATCCATCTGGTCCAGGAGCTTTATAGGGACCCATAGAGAACACTGCATCCTTTACCTCCTCAACTGTAACAGGCCGAAGTAAACTCTCATAAAGACCAAGCCCCACCTGAGGAATGGAGTTCAATTTCAAGCTTTAGGGATTGCAAGGCTTATTAGATTGAAACATGTTTCTGAAAAAGGAAAGAGCCTCCCTTTTTAAAAGTTCTTCATCAGTACACCATGTTCCATCAATGTTCAGCCCACAAACCTTGTTCCTTCTTCTAGGTATCACAGCTTGAGTGTGAAAGAATTTAGTATTCTTATTACCAAATTTCACCCAATTCTCCCCTAGATTTTTGGTACCAAAGCATTTCTTCTTGGGCTAAAACCTGATTATACTCCATCTGCAAGTCCTTTTCAAGTTTGATGGGCCTAGAAAAGGGAAAAGAATCAAGCTGTCTATGAACACCTTTGATACGAGCTTCAATGGTCCTTTTTCTTTTAAATATATTGCCAAACACTTCTTTGTTGAAAATGAGTGATAGTTCTTAAATTCTGTCCAGTTTCAGTATGACATCACCAAAGGAATTCTTCCAAGTATGATCAACTAAACCACCATAATCAGGATGAGAAATCCAGGCAGCCTGAAAATGGAAAAGCTTAGACTTCTTGCTCCCTGATTTATTTTAGCTCAATAAAAAAAGGGTTATGATCTGAATCATGTTGAGGTAGAACTTCCACTAAAGCATGAGGAAAGAGAAGGCACCAATCAAAATCAGCCATACAACGATCCAATTTCTTCCTAACATGCATGCCATATTGAACATTTTTCCTCAAAGTGAAAAGGCCTCCCACTGCATCTAAGTCAATGAAGTTGCATCAGTCATCATATCCGAGAATAATTTGGCTCGAGAAATGCTAAAGGAACCCCTCAAAACGTAATGAGAATTAAGAGTTTCATTGAGATCTCCAATCAGCATCCAGGGCCCAAGAATGTTACCCCTTAACCTCTTCAAATGATCCCATAAGCCACAACGAGCTGAAAAGGTAGGCGAGGCATAAGTAGCAGAGCAAAACCAAATAACACTAGCTTTCTTAATAGAAAAGGTTATAGCTTGAAAGGAGCTATCCACCAAAATAAAATTAATATCAATTCTACTTGAGAGCACCCAAATAACCCCAGAGTGACCACGAGCCTCTTGAATAAAGAGAGGTTGATAACCTAAAGAGGTCCACATCTTCTCAACACTGGCAAAAAGGCCATGCGTCTCATACACCAAAAACAAAGAAGGGTGGTGCAAAGATACAACATCACGAACATGACGCCTAGCATTACGACTTAAGGCGCCACGAATATTCCAAGAAATTATTGAAAAATCGTTGAATATATCCATAACCAGATCAAGAAAGGAAAGCTAGTTGTCCCACTACTCATGTTGACATGGGAATTGTGTTCAACTGAGTTTCTGAGACCATGCTTTGGTCTTCATCTTGCTGGGAGGCAATGGCTCTCTGATCAGTTCCCTCCAAAATGTTTTCCTGAGGATGCTCTGCCCCCTCATTAACACTAATGGCAAGAAGATTCGAAGCTTCCTTCATCACTAATGTGGGCTTGGCAACATTACCTAGGTTAGCAATGGCAGGAAAATTTGGTTCCTTGTTTTTCCTTCCATTAGGTTGATAAGACTTGCTAGCCTTCGTAACCTTCAGGGGAGCAGAATTATTTTGCAAGATTGTGGGGTAGGACTGCCAAATAGATGAGTCAACCTCATTCCTTGGATGTTTATTCTTGGTAGTGTCTACCATAGGAGATGGCTGCTTAGTTGCACCCTGTGGACCCCCCCCATTCTTGGAAGATTTTGCATGTTTTGCATGCATATCTGGAGCATCCCTGTTTGCGTGGGGGTTATCTTTTTGTCACTTATTTTTCGCAACAGCCTTATTCTTAGTATCATTAGGAGAATCTTTGCTTTTATTAGTCATGCGTTTATTCCGTTTCTTGCGCTTGACTATAATCCAGTCACCATGCAACGTATCTTGACTTTCTTGATTAATGCCCTCCATATTTGCCTGGATATTCTCCCTATTATGATTCTCATTAATGGTTTCCGGAACAAACCCTGCAGTGGCCACCACCTCAGTTGTAGGCGGCACCGCCGACTCAGAATTTCCTGATGATAGAGGTGAAGTCACCTGCTGTCCTTCAATCTTTTTCTTGCACTCTCGAGCCAGATGGCCATAGCAACCACAGCCTGTGCATATGCGATGTAAGCCTTCATATTCAATATGATACCAGAATCCATTCAACCCCACTTTGCCCACCACCGGTTTATTCAAATCAACTTCTACACATACTCTAGCAAAACGACCCCTCCGCACATCTAAGGTATTTCTATCCACCTTTATTGGCTTCCCAACAGCAGAAGCTAGAGCCAAAAGGATACTTTCATCATAATAAATTAGGTTTAACCCTGGAAACCGAATCCAAACCATAGTCCTAATTGGAGAGACAAAATCCGGTGAACCAGCATTGCACCGTGAGATAATGGTCAAAGATCATCCAGGGACCATCATCCATAACCCTCAAACGATCAGTCTCAACTTCAAATTTCACCATAAAGAAATCATTCCCTATATCCATGAGTTCGAACCCGGCTGATAACTTCCATAGTGAAAGTATGTAAGGATATAAGGATAAGATGTCTTTAAAACTTTTTATTGGCAGAAACAATAGAATGTAAGTATGTAACTAAGGAGATGATTTCGATTTTCTGATATCAAAACACATCACTTGCCCTGGTGATCCTAATGCCAATGGTGAATGAAACTTATATTCCTATATAAGTTTCCATAATTTGAGGGTTTCAAAAGCTAATCCTGAGTAAAGTTATTGGAGAAATACTAGAAGCATTAAGACTGTTAAGTGCATGGTTGGTTTCCCAGGAGTTTATTGTTGATTAATATTGCTTTCCTTTTTAAGTTTAGTGTACTAACAATTGAGCTGGATCGACATTCGTAGGCATTAGGCAATATCTTGTATTTACCTAATCAACTTTGGAAATTTTCTCTCTCCAGCTCAGACAGTCATACATGCTTTCAATAAAAGCTACTATATGCTTGCCATTCACGATAGCTGTTCATTGTCAATTAGTACCTGACCCAAAATCATGCTGTAGCACCAAAATGATGGTGTTCAGTATTGATTAATAAGACATATGTGCAACTCTGATAGACATGTTGTCAGACTTCTGTATAAACTTTCACCAGACTGTTCTTCCAACTTTTTCTCTCCTTCACTGTGATCATGACTAATGAAGGTAACTATCTTGGCACTCTGCTCTGGCTTCTTTATTTACATATTTTTTATTTTATAATTTAATGTCTAATCGCCATTTCCTTTCTTTTCTGTTTTTTTTTTGGGTCTACTGGAGGCCTGCTGGGCATATGCACTATGCAACAGTAGGTAGCTTTCTCCTTCCTTGGTGAAAGCTGATTTTGAGTCCACATCCTTGTTATATGTCCCTTCCACTTGGCTACCCTTTATGTTACTTGCTGCTATATGCATGCTATGTGCTCTTGTCAATCAACATCTGTTTATGAGAAGGTTTTGAAAAATGTATACATTTGAGAGATTTGATGACAGAGAGAAGAGAGAGCAACATAATCAACACATTGTGATGTTCCTTTGACTGTTAAGCAAACAAAATAACTGTTGCAAATCTTACCAAAGCATGATTTATTTCTTTTGATGTCACTTGCATGTAATGGGGATACCATTAAAGTTCTTTATTTTCCACTGTGTGTTGGTAAATTAGATTTAAAAGAGAGAATTTATGTTGGAGTCCAGCCATTCCTTTTTCGGTGACTTATTGTCAACAATTGAAGGAAGAAATTTTTTGGTGGATGGCATGTGCAGATTCGGTGGATTGGTGGTAGTTGGCAAAAGCCTTAATTGTAAGGCTTGAATGGTTCTCTATAAAGAGAGAACCATTACTTCATCCGAACACAACAGAGCCTCACAAGAGAAAGAGAGTGAGAGAAAAATTAGAGAGTCTTTGAGAGAGTTTTCTAAGAGAGAAAAATAGTGAGCCAATTTGTGAGAGTGTTATCCACAAATTGAGGATACGATATTCTTGTATTTTTGTATTCTCATTATTTTATAGTGGAGGTTTAAGTGGCCTATGGGTCCCGTGGTTTTTCCTTACTCACATTCGGAAGGTTTTCCACGCTAAAAATTTTCTGGTGTTGTTATTACACTTATTTTTACGCTTCCGCATAGTGCCTATTTTTGAGTTCAGAGGAGGAAAATTAATTGGTATTTCAGGACAATGGTATCGAGCTCTCGAGCTTCGGATACTAGGTGCCGAATTCATAAGAAAATTCTTAGTATCTTTCTGTGGTTGCTATTGTACGATCTTCCACATCGAGAAAGAATTATCTCGTTTATGGAAATAACGTGTGGCGGTGTGAAAGTGTTGTGTAGGAAAGTTCGGCTATGAAAGACTTGGTATTTAAGTGTGTCTATTAGTGAACCACCTCTCTTTCTCCAGAACTTACACCTTGTTTGCATACTAGATTATTACTTCAAGATACGGAATTATTTATATATACAATATTGACTGTGTAATTCAAGATGGAGGAGAGACATTGTTACTCATGATGGAGATATGTTCAAGAATCTTGCTGAAAATTACTCCTATTAAGCACGATGATGGAAGACCACTTATACCAAAGGATTTGTATGAGCCAATTTGAAGGATCTCTAGGAAGGAAGAACGACAAAGATTGGGAGCTCCTGAATCGGAAGGCAGTTATGATCCGCAAATACATTGATCACAGTTTGTTCGAGCATGTATCAACTTATACAAATGCGTATGAGTTGTGGACCAAACTTGAATCCTTGATTCAAAAGAAAACGCCCAAAAACAAAGCCCACCTTGTCAGACGACTGGTGAAGTTAGAGTACTCGGACGGTCAGAACATGATCGAACATTTGAATACCTTCAAAGGTATTGTGAATCAACTGACGAAGACAGAAATAAAGATAGATGATGAGTTACAAACTCTTCTACTCCTCAGTTCTCTGCCTGAGAGTTGAGACACTCTAGTTGTCACTCTCAGCAATTCTGCTCCAGACGGAAAGTTTAGCATGGATTCTATTACAGACAGTTTGCTGAATGAAGAGTCAAGACGGAGGGAAAGAGGCTTGAACAACCAATTTGAAGTCAACGTTGTTGACAACAGAGAAAGGAGTAAGAATCATGAAAAAGGAGGTCATGGAAAATCACAAGGTAGATCCAAATCTCGCACTAGACTAAGTTGTTATTACTGTGGCAAACCGAGGCCATAAATCGAGTGCGAGATTCTTGAAAAAAGAGATCAACGGTGGAATATTCCATCATCGACCGAGATAGACCCAAAGAAGAAGAAGGAAGAAGGAACAACTACTGCGGTGACCTCAAATGATGAGAATATATTTCTTGTCGGAGAAGAAAATTATCTAAACATTGCATCCGATGATTGCATATGGATAATTGATTCCGGAGCATCCTTCCACGTAACTCCTCATGAAGAATTTTTCTCATCATACCAAAAAGGAGACTTTGGTACGGTGAAGATGGGTAACCATGTCACAAGTAAAATCGTTGGCATTGGTGAAGTAACTTTGATAAGTGAGAATGGAACCAAGCTTGTGCTGAAGGAGGTAAGACATGTACCTGAGATGCGTCTAAACCTTATCTCAGCAGGCAAACTAGACGAAGCTGGGATGATAAACCAGTTTGGTGTCGGCAGATGAAAACTCACCAAGGAAGCATGATTATTTTCGCTTAAGAAAGGAATCTATTGTACATTATGCAGGGAAATATATGCAAGGGGGAGATGAATGTTGCTCAAGACGCAAGCAAGGAATTGTGGCACAAACGATTGGGTCACATGAGCGAGAAGGGTCTAGAAATCTTAGCAAAACACTATCTTCCAAACATAAAAGGGCAGCCACTTGAATCCTGTGAAGACTGTCTAGCAGGCAAACAACACAGAGTATCTTTCAAAAGATCAGATGATGCAAGAAGAAGAAAGTAGATTCTGGATCTTGTTCACTCAGATGTTTGCTCAACATCTAAAAGGTCCCTTGGCAGTACCCAATACTTTGTTACCTTCATTGATGATCACTCCAGGAAAGTGTGGGTGTATTCATTGAAGACGAAAGATCAAGTTCTTCAAGCTTTCAAGGAGTTTCATGCTTATGTAGAACGAGCATCTGGAAGAAAGTTGAAATGCTTGAGAACTGACAATGGCGGAGAGTATAGAGGTCCATTTGAGGATTATTGCAAGACTCATGAGATAAGACATGAGAAAGTACCCCTCAAGACACCTCAGATGAATGGACTAGCTGAGAGGATGAACAGAACGATTGCAGAGAAAGTTAGAAGCATGTTTTCTCAAGCAAAACTTCCCAAGACATTCTGGGGTGAAGCAAAAGCTGCGATTGATTTGATCAATTTGTCTCCTTCAAGACCTTTAAATGGAAAGATTAGGAAGAAGTATGGTCTGGAAATAAAGCTTCTTATGGTCATTTGAGAGTCTTTGGGTGCAGGACATTTGTCCACATTCCTAAAGATGAAAGAGCAAAGCTTGATGCAAAGACGAAGGAATGCATATACCTTGGTTCACCAAGAGATGAACTCGGCTTCAGATTATGGGACCCAGTAAACAAGAAGATTGTTGGAAGTGAGACATGGTATTATGAAGATAGACAATCCAGGATATTCAGCAATCTAAGAAGCCAAAGACCATTGTGGTACACAATTCAGGGGGAGAGATTCCTCAAAGGAATGAGCAACACGATCGACAATACGACCTCATCGGATGGAGCAAGCGATCGGATGGAACAAACCCGACTACGGAACAAAGTCAAGCAATGCGGGGAGAACGGATGGAGGCGATCGGGTAGAACAAGAACCTCAAATAAGAAGATCTTTTACAACCATAAAACAAGAAGGTATTTCTCGGATGATTATGTCACTTATTCGATGAAGGGAACCTCAAAGTTTCATGGAAGCCATTGAGACGAATGATAAAGAGAAATGGATGCAAGTCATGCAAGAAGAAATAAGTCTTTTAACAAAGAGAATCGGGACGTATGACATTTGGTGAGATTACCGGATTTACTTTTTAAAGGCATTGAAAAATAAGTGGGTATTCAAACTCAAGACCGAAGAGAATAACCCAAACCCCGGGTACAAAGTAAGGATTGTCGTGAAGGGGTGCAAGGGAAGAAAGGCATAGATTTTGAAGAAATCTTCACCACTGGTGAAGATGACATCCATTAGAGCAATCCTTGGTCTAGCGCAAAACTAGACTTGAAAATAGAACAACTTGATGTTAAAACAACATTCTTACATGGAGACTTAGAGGAAGAAATTTATATGGAACAACGAGAAGGTTTCAAAGAACGGACAAGGAACACCTAGTGTGTCGTTTGAAGAAAAGTATTTACGGTCTGAAGCAAGCTCCAAGGCAATGGTACAAAAGTTTGATCTCTTCATGACCCAACACAATTTTAGGAAGACCTCACATGAGACCATTGTGTGTTTGTGAAGAACTATGGAAATGGTGAATCCATCATACTATTCTATGTAATGTTGATGATATGTTGATTGTTGGGAAAGATAAGATAAAGATAAAGTTATTGGAGAAATAAGAAGGCATTAAACAAATCTTTTGCCATGAAAGATTTAGGTGCGATAAAGAAGATTCTTGGAATAAAGATCATCGGAGATCGTTCTAGAAGGATGTTGTGGATGTAAGAAGACTATATCAAGAAAGTTCTTGAAAGGTTCAACATGCATAATGCCAAATTGCACGAGCGTTCCATTACCTGGTCATCTTAAGGCAGCAAGACGCAATGTCAGGGAATGAGGAAGAAAAAGAAGAGATGAACAAGGTGCCCTATTCTTCAGGTGGGTAGTCTTATGGGTAGTCTTCAATGAGTGCATGTACAAGACCGGACATTGCTTATCTTGTAGGAGTTGTGAGTAGATTCCATCGAATCCGAAAGGAGCATTGAATCATTGTGAAATGAATACTAAGGTATCGAGAGGACTGCAAAAAGGTGCTTGTGCTTTGGCAATGGAAATCTGATGGTGTTGGGTATTGATTAATAAGGCGGGAGAGGTGGATTCAAGAAAGTCTCGATATTTGATTACTTTTGTCGGGGGGAGCTATCTCATGGCAATCAAACTTACAAAAGTGCATTGCTTTAAGCACTTCCAACTTTGAATTCATCGCAATCCTTGAAGGTTGAGGAGATCTGGATGAAGAAATTTCTATCAAGAGTTGGACAGAATCAAGAAAACTATGTTCTTTATTACGATAGTTTTATTTTATACATTTAATGAACTCGACATTTCATTCAAGGTCGAAACACATCGACGTAAGGTATCATTGGATCCGTGATGTGTTGGAAAATCTCCTTCCTTGGTGCAAGTTGAGAAAATCCACACCAACAATATGGCGGATATGATGACAAAAGCACTACCAAAAGAGAAGTTAGAAATCGTAAAGAAGTTGCATGCTTAACATGTGCTCTTGTCGATCAAGGATCCGTTTATGAGAAGGGGGAAAATTGTTGAGTACCATTTTTTTCGGTGACTTATTGTCAACAATTGAAGGAAGAAATTTTTCGGTGGATGGCATGTGCGAGATCTGGATTTGGTAGTTGGCAAAAAATTAACTTGAATGGTTCTCTATAAATCGAGAACCATTACTTCATCCGAACCACAACGAGCCTCACAAGAGAAAAAGAGTGAGAGAAAAATTAGAGAGAGTCTTAGAGAGAGTTTTCTAAGAGAGAAAAATAGTGAGAGATTTGTAAGAGTGAAGAGATCAGCACAAATAGGATCAATACATTGTATTTTTATATTCCCATTATTTTATAGTAGAGGTTTAAATGGCCTGCGGTAAAGTGATTTTTCTTTACAAAGCATGAATTTTTCACGCTAAAAATTTTTTGATGTTATTTACACTTATTTTTACGATACCATTAAAGTTCTTTATTTTCCACTATGTGTTGGTAAATTAGATTTAAAAGAGAGAATTTAGAGGGAGATTGTATGTTGAATTAAAGTTTATATGGAAAAAACAAAAATGTGTATGCAGAGTTATTGATGATTATTGTAATTTTGTTTATTTATGTAACGTGAAATTAGGTGGGAAAGTCAATGTGCCGCATCAAGATAGTACTTACCGAGGTAGCAATTGCAGAACCATATCCCAGGAGGTATGCTTAAACGAAGAGAACGATAAATGCTCTTTGATGACTAACAATGTATTTGTTCGTGATGGCGTTTTGAGTATATTGTTAGAATAGGATTTCTATTTTCATGGATATAAGATGACTGACTTGAGGTTGTTTGTCAGAAAACATTGTTCAGAGAAGTTATGTTTGCTTCTTGATATATTTATGTTTGGCTTTCTTTGCTTTAAGATTCAGTGTTGCTCTAGGGGATTATATAGCCTGGCCTGCCCAAATGGAAATCCGATCAAGCATTCCATTCTTCCCAGTGGTTCTCAAACATTTCCTTGGGAAGCACACCAATGTTAGGAGTCGTGCTGCATGATGAGGAAGAAAGAGGAGTTTGATGCATATGTATCTTTCATTCCTCCTACATGGATATTTAGGACCTCACATTTGGTATAAAAATTGAAAAGTTATCAAAGAAAGAACACGGTTAATTTAAGTTGGTGAAGTCTTTTGACTTGGGGGGAATATTGGATTCTCACATAATCTAACATTTTGGAAGGTATGAGATACCTCATAAGTGATGAGAATCACGTGCCTGTAGGCCTATTGGATGCTGATGTATAATTCTATATTTACATACCAAACACAAGCATCTAACTCAAATATGGAGAATTCTAGATGCTTGGATAAGATAATAGTGTACCATCAGTGATGACTGATGAGAATCACATGCCTTGTAGGCCTATTGGATGCTGATGTGTAATTCTATATTGATGTACTCACAGGCATCTAATTTAGATATAGAGAATTTAGATGCTTGTATTTGATAACGAGAGATTCTTACATAAATCATGTGCATTCAGTTGGGTGTATTAAGTCAATCAGGATTTAATATTTTTATAGATTCTTGTGTTTTATAATTAATTTTACGGTGCTCTATAAAAATATCAAGCCCTGATTGATTTAGTGCACTCAACTATCATGCCCATAATTTAAGTAAGAATTTATCTACGATAATAGTGTGCCAAACACTAGACTTTGATCCCTAATATTACAAGACTAACATAAACGTGTGCATATTTGGGGTTAGAGGTGGTAAAATGGGCTAACCCGCCCCGCATTCAACCTGCCAAAATACGGGGCAGGACGGGTTAGTCTATTTTGAAAAATTGGTTATAAGAGCTAACTCATCCCGCTTTAGTATAGATTGATGGGTTGACTCGTATAAAGAAAAAAAAAAAAAAAAAATAAGTGAGTTGATCCTAAAAACAAAACAAATGTATAAAAAATAAAAAAAAATCATAAAAATTAAAAAATAGAAAAATTATAATTTATGGAGATTAAAAAAATAAAGAAATAAAATAAATTTAGTATCATACTTATAAAAATATCACAAACACAAATAATAAGACTAATTTGTAACACTTTTTAAAAAAATCAATCCGAATAATAACTCGCACCCGCCGCTTAAGCATACACGGGTTAATTTTGACAGTTATCTTGGTTGGAAATTAAAAGTGAGTTGAAATCTTGAACTCAACCAGCAAAAAAATAGCGGGTTGGTGGGTCAACACAACGAGTTGAACCCGTTTTGTCACTTTTATTTGGGGCAATTTCGATATTTTTACCACAAATAGTAATACATATTTTTTTACACTCAATCTAATATCATTCATTCATCATACTTACTTTTTTCTATCACATTATCTCTCTTAATCATATATCCTTAAAAAAAATGTGTATAATATCTATATATTTAAAAGAGATGTAGAACTATCATTATTCTATTTGGGTGGGAGGCAAACCAATGTAGAAACTAGAGATGAAAGGGCCTAAGCCGTTTTTGCTGCCTTCTTTCGGTTGAATTGGGCCTGCACTCTGACTGAATTTATAGGAAAAAGAAGGAGGAAATCAGGAATTACATGGCCAAAACTAAGTATTTACACTTACAACTGAAGCCACGCAACCATGGGCTCACTTGCAGATTCCATGGTCGAACTCTACACGTTTCCTTGAGACATTGTTGATGTACAAGTACAACTAATCAGAACGTGCAGTGCTGACCTGATATGATTTGGAACAATAACATTAAGGCATACTATGCATATTATATCACCAACTGAAAAAAAAAGGATTATGCTTTTATAAGCTCAAACGGTTGTACGCTCAAGTTGTGATTAAAATTTGTTGAGATTTGTGTAGTACAATAAAATATATAAAATGAAAGAGTTTTTCTATGTCGTAAATGCCCCAGCGTTTATACGCTCATGTTTTTATAGCATTGCCAAAAACAAAAAATGCGCTGAGCTTGTAAATGGCCCATGCAACAATTTTTTTTAGCAAATGTTATCTCATCTGTCCTTGTAAATAGTAAATTTCATGTGGCTGATATGTGATATGATCATTCATTTTTATATAATTATTTTGATTCAAGAATTTTGGTTTAAGTATGTTTTTTGTCTTTATTTTTTCTCTTTGCTCATTTTAATCTCTATTTTATAATTTGTTCATTTTAATTCTTTAATTTATAAACATATAATATTGTTTTTATAGTACTTTTTTTTCCAAATTATTTTATTTAATGATAACCTATCCAATGATTATTGAAGTAATAGATGGACACAAATTTTAGCGTAACACATCATCTTTAATAAAATGATTTATAAGAAATATGACTATAAGAGCAATATTGGATGTAATTAATGAATTGAAAAACTAAAAAGAACAAATTAAAAAAGTAAGGACTAAAAAACAAACACATACTAAAAATATAAAGACCAATAGCCTACTTAAAGCCAAAAATTTCTATTGCATTTTTAGCACAATTATTAGGTTTAACATGAGAAGTGAGAACATGAAACTTAAAACAGCCCAGAGACATTGAAAACAACCTCAAGATAAAATTGATTTATAATGAATGTCACTGAACCTTAGTAGTGTTTGATGTGCCGGTGAAATAGTTATATCATGTATTTTTGTGATGGGAAATGCTTTATGTACATTAAAATATATATATTGTATTTATATCGTATGTTAATGTAATAGAGATATCATATCATTTATATGCGAGTGTAGTATTCTCACAACATATAGAATAATTTTGTGAATAATTAAATAAAATTAAATATATTTTAATAAAATAAATAACAGAATATTTTGTGATAACTCATTGTCTCGTGATATTTCGTTCTTGTAAAAAATTACGATATAAAGAACTCCAAATCAAAACATTTTTAATTTATATACAAATATAAGTAAAAGAATAAGGGAATACATACCTTAGGAATTCTTAAATTATATTTTCTTATTAGCAAAATAAATTATACTTCATTTTATGTTTGACTAGGAACATATATTGAATCTCAGCAAAAGAAAAACTGAAAAGGGGAAAATTAGATCATAATTAATTCCGATGTCATTGCAAAATTGCATAGCAGGTCTATCCACTGCCGAATAAATTAACAATTTACCTTTGCCAAGAAAACAATGATTGGATAGTTAATACTTCAAAAAAAAATTAACATACAATTGCAAATGATTTTGACTGATAGACTCTGGTTTCCTTTTTTGGGTGTAAAATCACTCCAAGGCCCCAATTTTTTTTTCTTATTTAATGATGAGTGAGACCTCTTTCTGATATAATTTAATGCAATACATAATTATAGCCAAGAAGCAGGGGAATTATTATGTTTGGGGGAAATGATTTGTGCAGGCTTAAACAAACACCATGCCAATTGTAGCAAGTAGTTGTAGCAGGAGCAGTTGGAAGCTGAATCATCAAATTTCCTGCCAGATAATCAGAAACAAAAAAGAAATAAATTCACATCACACTTTTTTTTTTGGTTGTTAATTCACATCACACTTTTTTACTTGCAGTAATAGGTGTTGGAACAATGGAAGACAACCTTAACATGCCCATCATATGATTTCACGTGAACTGTACCTCCTGAAATTACACCCCTACCCTTGACAAATGACAGCAATATATATAAAATATAATATAATATTTTATATTTGTATGATGAATTGAAGAGTGAATCAACCAGCATTTACCACCTCAACCCACAGGACGAGGTCCAGGTATGAGGTGAGGCGGCAAACAGCAATAGAGAGAAAGTGGGCGACAAAACATGAAGATGAACATCAATAAATAAAGCATAACAATAATGATAAACAAAGAAAAACCACAAACAAACAAAAGAAGTGGTATGTGTCAGAGACAGACATAGGAATGAGTGAATCAGTTCAGATGAGAGGAACTGGAAATTGGAAAATGAAAGTCAAAAACGGGCCAGTCAAATATTTGTAACTCGCAACACCAACAACAACAGACCAATCCCCACTCACATTCCCCTCACCTGCCAGTGATGTTATCATTTTACCTGCCCGATCTGCCCTGACCGGACTGCCCGTCCTTCTCAACCCAAACACCAAGTATACCCTTTACTTTTTCCCTTCTCCCTTTCTTTCTATCTCTCTCTTCCGTTTCTCTGTCTAAAATTCCTCGCATTTCCATCTCGCAAGATCGAAAGGCGGCTACGAAACCTGCTTTTGATTATCGCGGTGTAGAGAAATTTCGATTCCCATTCGATTTTGAGTTCTCCTGAGCATTATTAGGGTTTCCGAATTTTTTGTTGTTTTCTGGTTTTGGCGGAGGATGGCGGTGGTGTTAGGGTTTTGGGTCGATCTAGGGTTTCGAGGAGGTGGAAGCGGTGCGTTTTGAGGTGCATGGTTGGGGAATTAAGGTGGGGATTGATGGTACTCGTTGGTGGTGAAGGCGGGACTGAAGGTGGGATTGGGGAAAATGCAAGGCTATGCATGGGCATCGAGGTGAGGAGAGGAAAAGGACTCGGCACATGTGGAAATCCCCCACACATGGCCACCTGATTGTAAGTGCTGCTACTGGTGCCGATGGTTCTTCTTCTTCTTATTTGTCATCGTCAGTAAATTCGTTCTATAAGGTATCCCTCAATGCTCTTATGTTTTCTGGAACATTTTTGGGGCAATTGTATTGGAAGGTTTTTGGTTACCTCTTGATTTGTGCGCTGTATTTTGTGTAACTTGGTCAATCAAAATAGGAATAAAATGAAAAAGACCAAAGTTCTAGAATTGATTTTAATCAATTAAGCTGATTGATGTGAATGGGGGAATGCTACAAATTTGTTCATTGGACGCCGTGGATTGAACAGAGACGAGTTTTTTTACCCCCTTTTGTTTCTGTATCATGCGGGTAGAATTTACAGTTTTTAAAGGTCTTTCTATCTAGGAGTATTTAATCACCTGGTTTAATGCTTAACGAGTTAAGATTAATTTAACCCATTTTATGCTATGTTGGCTACGAGTATCCGATTTGATACGGAAATACAATGATTTTTTTTAAAAATTAAGATACGCCAATATATATTAAATAAAATATTTATATCTATATATGTAAAAAAGGAAATTAAGGGTGTGTTTGGATTAATTATGAAAAAAGATTATTTTAATAATTAATTATATGTGTAATTGATTTTCTTTATAATTGATTGTGATAAAATGAGTTGTGCTTTTAGATATGTTAATTGAAAAGTAATTTTAAGATAATATATTTCGTTTTGGTAGTATAAAAAATTGCTTTTATATATTAAAGTCTTTATAAAGATTTTAAATTCTGATTATAATCAAAATTATAAGCAAAATGCTCAAAAAAGAGCTTTTTGATTATAATCACTTTGTAGTGTAAAAAAAATAATCTTTAGATTATAATCAATTTTACACATTTTCCCAAACATCCCACAAGCTACTCAAAAAAGCTGTTTTGAGGGAAAATTTTTCTTTCCCAAACATACACTATATTTATTTACTTGTGATCATTCCAACCTAAGTCTCATGCATGCTCAAACTTAGTTGGGGACGGTAAAAGTCTGCTATTCTGTACGATGATTTTGAGGTAGACAAGATTTTAAGAGTGAGAATATGCTTTAAGAGAAGTAATTAGTGAGAACGGGACTTGAATCCATATCTCGGATTTTTCAATTAACGGTATTTTGAGGGCAGTGGGTACCTGGAAAGAACAAAAAAGGGATATGCCAAAATACGAATGCAACAGTATTGTATGAGTATCAGTTTCAGATACAAATACAATATGGATATGTCACTGATTTTGGAGTATTCCATTGGATCATAGATTTCATATCATTCCAATCTTTAACTAAGAAGATTGTTTTTCACACATGGAGTTTTTTTTTCTGCCTTCCTAATCCATTGCAAAAATGAGTTTTTCTAGCCTTTTTTACTTTATCTTTGGGGCTTTTTTGGCTACATGGTTCTCTTTCTGTATTAAAATAAGCTGTTTTTACTTATAGAAGGCTTAGATCATTAAGAATAAAATCTATGTGGACTTATAAATTTGATTCCTTTCTTGGGGTTCTTTGTTTTGCTCTATTATAATTTTTTGGTGCTTCATAGAGTGGATTGTGCGAATATTTTAAGTAGGAAACATTAAACACTCTCCTTCCATCTTTTGACGATGCTGGGTACTTATCTGCAATTCCTTGTCTTTTTCCTTCTTAAAAATTCTATAAAGTATAAATATTGGTTTCACCTTTTTAGTTGTGGTTTTCTTTTCTTTGATAAACTTCTATTTATTCTATGTCAAAAGAAGAATGTGTACTTATGATGGACAATATGCTTTTAGAGGGCTAAACTGTTCAATAGTTGTTAAAAGAATCAATGAAATTGCTGTTTTTGATAACAGTTGTCTATTCTGAAAGGAATTGGAAGCTTTCTAAATTTAATCATAAGAAATGACCGAGAACTTATATTTCATAGAATGAGAATTCCTATTTTGGTGCAATATTAAAAAGATGATAGTTGTTGCCTGAGTTTTTTTTTTTTAATCATTTGTTTTCTTTCCCATATTCTGTGGAAAGAGTTGTTTTGTTGGCTTCAAGCACATTTTTTTTAGGGGCTGGTTCTTATAGAGTTTCAGAGGATTAGAGAACTCTTTTTATCTAATGTTATTTTCTTTTGTTTCTTATCTATTCTAATATTTTATGGTTTTTATAGGAGGATTTGTAAGCATCCTTTTTTTTTTCTCTCGTCTTTCTCTAAATGAATTCTTATAATGATGATGCTCAAAAAGCAAACAGCAGGTGATTTTGTGTTGCTTGATTGTGAATGGTTCACTGAGCATTGTCTTTCTTTTCAAATCATAGGATGGTCGCAAAATTAGTGCTGGTGACTGTGCTCTCTTCAAACCACCTCAACATTGCCCACCTTTTATTGGAATAATTCGTTGTGTGACAGTTGATAGAGAGAATAAATTAAAGTTAGGTGTTAATTGGCTTTATCGACCCATTGAAGTAAGAATTGGCAAGGGTGTGCTGTTGGAGACTGCTCCAAACGAAATTTTCTACTCCTTTCATAAGGATGAGATTCCTGCTGCATCGCTGCTTCATCCTTGTAAAGTTGCATTTCTTCCGAAAGGTGTTGAGCTTCCATTAGGGATTTCCTCATTTGTGTGTAGAAAAGTTTATGACATTGCGAACAAGTGTTTATGGTGGCTAAGTGATCACGATTATATTAATGTAAGTTTCTGACAAGTTATGTTGCAGTCTATAATAGTTTTTTATATGGTGCTTAACATTTTTCCCCTTATTTTGTCCACAACATCCCAGGATTGCCAAGAAGAATTAGATAAGCTATTATACAGGACTCGTGTAGAAATGCATGCAACAGTGCTGCCAGGCGGCCGATCTCCTAAGCCAATGAGTAGTTCTACATCAACATCACAGTTAAAATCTGGTTCAGATAGCATCCAGAACAGTGTTTCTTCCTTTACTTCTCAAGTTAAGGGTAGGAAAAGGGAGAGGGTAGATCAAGGGCCAGAGCCTGTGAAGCGAGAACGTTCAACAAAAAATGATGATGGAGATTCTGGTCATTTTAGGCAGGATACAATTTTAAGGACAGAGATTGCCAAAGTTACAGAAAAGGGAGGGCTTGTTGATACTGAAGGGGTTGAGAAATTAGTGCAGCTGATGGTTCCTGATAGAAAAGAGAAAAAGATTGATTTAGCTAGCCGGTCAATGCTTGCAGCTGTTATTGCAGCAACAGATAAATTTGATTGCCTTAGTCGGTTTGTGCAGCTGAGGGGTTTGCCTATATTTGATGAATGGCTCCAAGAGGCTCATAAAGGGAAGATTGGTGATGGTATTGGGTCTAGGGATGGTGATAAATCTGTTGAGGAATTTCTGTTGGTATTACTTAGGGCACTTGATAAGCTTCCAGTAAATCTTCAGGCTTTACAAGCGTGTAACATTGGTAAATCTGTGAATCATTTGCGAACTCATAAAAACTCAGAAATTCAGAAGAAAGCTAGGGGCTTAGTTGACACATGGAAGAAACGTGTCGAAGCTGAAATGATCATAAATGATGCAAAGTCTGGTTCAGGTCAGACTGTCCCCTGGCCTGCCAGACAACACCTTCCTGAAGCTGCTCAAGGTGGGAACAGACATTCAGGTGGGTCATCTGATGTTGCCGTGAAGAGCTCAGTTACACAGCTTTCTGCATCCAAAAATACCTCTGTGAAGATTGTCCAGGGAGAGCATACTACTAGATCTGCATCAACAACTGTATCTCCAGTGTCTGTGAAATCAGTGCCCTCACCTGCATCTGCAACTACGAACTTAAAGGATGGACAGCCCCGTATTCCTGCTGTTAGTGGCTCCTCTGATCTTCCTATGGCAAATGCAAGGGATGAGAAAAGTAGCAGTTCTAGTCAATCTCACAACAGTCAATCTTATTCTAGCGACCATGCTAAAGCTGGGGGTTTTTCTGGAAAGGAGGATGCCAAGAGCTCTACTGCAATGAGTGTGAATAAGGTATCAGGTGGCTCTTCACGGCACCGAAAATCTATTAATGGATTTCCAGGTTCGACTCCATCTGGAGGGCAAAGGGAAACTGGGTCAAGCAGAAATTCCTCCTTGTACAAAAATTTAACTTCAGAGAAAATATCTCAATCTGGATTAATGGAAAAGGCACTTGATGGAACTTCTCTTGAGGGGCATACTCCCAAACTGATTGTTAAGATCCCGAACCGAGGTCGAAGTCCTGCACAAAGTGCCAGTGCAGGTTCTTTTGATGATCCTTCAATCATGAACAGTCAAGCTTCATCTCCTGTCCTTTCAGAGAAGCATGATCAGTTTGATCGCTGCTCAAAGGAAAAGAGTGATTTTTGTCGAGCTAATGTTGGCTCAGATATTAATACTGAATCCTGGCAGAGTAACGATTTCAAAGATATATTGACTGGGTCTGATGAGGGTGATGGATCACCAGCGGCTGTTACTGATGAAGAACGTTGTAGAACTGGTGATGATTGTAAGAAAATATTAGATGTATCAAAGGCTGCTTCCTCATCATCTGGGAATGAAAATAAAGCCAGGAATTTGCAGGATGCTTCTTACAGCTCCATAAATGCTTTAATTGAAGGTGTTAAGTACTCTGAAGCTGATGATGTTGGAATGAACCTTCTTGCTAGTGTGGCTGCTGGAGAGATCTCCAGATCTGAATTGGTAGTGCCAGCTGGATCCCCGGAAAAAAATGTCACTAGCACAGGTGATGCTGTAGTCAAGTCCTCTGAAAATTATCTTGTTCGGGATGAGTGTTACTCCAATGATGGTGAATGTAAGAAGCAGGGTTCTATTTCTGGTGATTTAAGGACAAATGATGATAATGATTCTGGTTTTCTGGCATCTGGAAGGAAAGCTTCAGGAGAGCACAATATGGATATTAATTCATCTAGTATGGATTTGCAGGTTACTGAAATTTGTTTAGAAAGCAAAGGAAAATTAAATGAAAAACCAGCTGGTACTTCATTTACTGGCTTTCCTGAAAGCACCATTCAAGAAGCCAGAGATAGTGACTCTAGCAAGCAGCTCAAGGAAAAGAAGGTTGCTGGGGGAGTTAATGCAGGTGGAAATATTGATGTTAAGGTCAGTGATGTTGCAGGAGAAGTTGAGGCAGAAGCAATTGAAAAATCATCACACACCTCTGTAGATGTTGATGTGAAGGATGATAACTGTACCACTGAGGGATTAAGCAGCGGTGGAGAGACAACTCAGAAGCCTCCTTCCATTCTTGTGCAGTTCGACTTAGTAAAAGGAACAGATGAGAATGTACTACATTCATCTGGTTATAGTGTTGATATTGTTCCTGAAGACCTAAATGAACGGGAATCTGAAAAAAATGATGATATGGCTGCTCAGAACCATGCTAATCAGTCTAAAATGCAAAGGAATGAGTGGGAAAGTGATGCTGTTACGGCGACTGAGAACAGAGGTTTATGTTCAGGTGTGACTGGTCTTGTTGCTGAGTATGTGGAGGAGAATTCAGGAACAAAAGAGGTTCATGACCAAGATGCTGGACAGATACTGCACACAGTTTCACCTAGCTTTCCTTCACAAGAAATGGAGCAGCGTTTGGGTCCTAAAGGTTCAAAATTGGCTGCCATGGAAGCAGAGGAATGCACCTCTACCACTGCAGATGCTTCTTCCATGTCTGCTGCTGGTGTCTCAGATGTGGATGCAAAAGTTGAATTTGATTTAAATGAAGGGTTCAATGCAGATGACGGAAAATGTGGTGAGTTCAACAGCATTGCCATGCCTGGATGTGCACCTGCTGTACAATTGATCAGTCCTGTTCCATTTCCTGCTTCGGCTATGTCTTGTGGTATTCCTTCAATCACAGTGGCTGCCGCTTCAAAGGGGCCCTTTATGCCACCTGAAGATTTACTGAAAAGTAAAGGGGTGCTTGGTTGGAAAGGATCAGCTGCCACTAGCGCATTCCGGCCAGCTGAGACCAGGAAAGTTATGGAAGTGCCACTTGGTATGCCAACTACGCCTATTCCTGATGCTGCAGCTAGAAAGCAGAGTCGGGCACCGTTGGATATTGACTTGAATGTGCCTGATGAAAGAATACTTGATGACATTACTTCTCAAACTTGTGCTTGCCAGACAGAGTGTGTATCTAGTGCAGCTGATGGCCATGATCCAATTAAATCAATGGGCTCACCTGTTCGTTGCTCTGGAGGGCTTGGTCTTGACTTGAACCTAGTGGATGTAGCTTCTGATGTGGGCAATTGCTCCACCAGCAATAGTTTTAAAATGGATGTACCACTTCTGCAGGTTAAATCATCAGCTGGTGGTCTTGCAAATAGAGATGTGAGTGTCTTCAGGGATTTTGATCTGAACAATGGACCTGCAGTTGATGAAGTCACCACTGAACCCTCGATGTCAGCTCAGCTTGCCAGCAGCAGTGTGTCATCTCAACCACCAATTTCTGGACTTAGGATGAGTAATGCAGAACTAGGGAACTTCTCATCGTGGTTTCCTTCCACTGGGAACACCTATTCAGCTGTAACAATATCTTCAATTATGCCTGATAGGGGGGATCAGTCCTTTTCAATTGTTGCCCCTAATGGGCCACAAAGGATGTTGGTTCCTGCAACTGGTGGCAGCCCATTTGGACCTGATGTTTATAGGGGGGCAGTTTTGTCATCTCCTGCAGTGCCGTATCCATCTGCACCAATTCAATATCCTGTCTTCCCTTTTAATTCCAGCTTTCCTCTTCCATCAGTGTCATTTTCTGTTGGATCAACTACTTTTGTGGATTCAACTTCAGGAGGGAGGCTTTGCTTCCCTGCAGTAAATTCACAGCTAATAGGGCCTGCTGGTACTGTTTCGTCCCATTATCCCAGGCCTTATGTTGTTAGCCTCCCAGATGGTAGCAATAGTAGTAGTACTGAGAACAGTAGGAAATGGGCAAGGCAGGGTTTAGATCTTAATGCTGGACCTGGCAGCTCAGACGAGGGGAGAGACGAGAGTTCACCTCTTGTACCACGGCAACTTTCTGTTGCCAGTTCGCAGTTCCAGTTGGCTGGTGTTGTTAAGAGGAAGGAGCCTGATGGGGGGTGGGATGGCTACAAGCAATCATCATGGCAACAGCAAAATTTGTAATCTTACAATCTGATGACCCGCAAATGTGTCAAGTGTTTAGTTTTGTACATTCAACTGTTGTTTGTAACATGTAGGCGCTCAAGAGGAGGAGGATATTGGAAAATATATCCTGTGTTGTGCTGATGTAATTCAGAGGATGGGGAGATATTTTTTCATAAAGATAAAAAAATATTTAAATGATAATAAGTGCTATTGCAGTTTCTTTATGAGTTTCCTGTCCCTTCTCCATTGAGAAATCCTGTTTCTTTGCCAGCTTACTATGCATCTCATTTAATTCTTCGTGCTAGTTTTTTCACTGCATTGTTCTTTTTCTCTGTCCCTTCATTTGGGGCTTCGCAATTAAATGTTGTTATGCCTCTTAAAATTTAATTGTTTGTATACTGTGTCTTGTCTTCAGTGATTTGAGATGGGCAATGGTTACCTCCCAAAGGTCTTCTTCTAACTTCTGAGCTTATGGGAGACTTGGGCGGTAAGAGAATGCCTGATTATGCTAATAGACTCTGATCCCCAATCCCTTTGTTTATCAATCTATCTTGAAAGAAATCTTGCTGGGGAGAACAGCTGTTTGCTCCTTCGATATTTTTCTAGGTAGCTGCGCGTTAGTTTTCCCTTTGTAGATACCATAACCGTTAGAAAGCTTGCATTCTGTGTCACCTAGACTTCAGTTAGTTGCCCATAGTTGTGTCATCTATATTTAGTGGACCAAAAACCTCCCTTACGCGGCCCTTCTAATAATGCAAGTTGGGTTGTAGAACTGCTTTAAGTTGATGTCCCTTTTCTATGTTCTGTCGCTTAATTAGTGTCCTCTTTCTTTCCCTCCCTTTAATTGCACATATATACACTAGGTGACTCGTCAACGAATTTTGGCAGCTGAAATTTTCTTCCTCTGTTGTGGTTGATATAATTAATATTGTATCCCAGTTTCCATATTTTATCATTTAACTCTAATTCTCGTATCATCTTCCTAGGATTTTTCTGATACTTGCAGTAGGGTGTAATTGCTAATTTTAATATATTCTGTTACTGGATTTCAGTTTTTTATTCAGTTACTTTTGAATTTGGCACTTGATCTGATGCTTTTGGTGACGGATCTCAGGTGCTCGTATAGGAGTTTCCCTAGCCAGTTGATTATAATTTTTAAAAGAGTTTTACTATATTTTCTTACAAGTTTTTTATAATAATTTTTTAAATATTAAATGAAAAAAATATTGAATAAAAAAATAAATATATTTAATATCTTGAAAATATGAAAAATATTTAATATTTTTTTATTTAATAATTAAAAAGATCAGAAAGCGAATAGAAAGATTTATAATTATTCTTTTTTTTGGACAAATATAATTATTCTTTTTAAAAGCATACTAAATGCAGATTCTGCCAAATAGTAAGAAGTTCTAAAAGCCATCAAAGAAGTTCTGGCAGCAATTAGATTCTACAGCTACTGTAGAACACTGACTGGTTTGCCTTCAATATAGTTTACTGTCATTTTCTGAAACTTGTGTCTTATCAATGTGGCTTCCAAATATTTTCAAGCCGTGTTCATATGTATGACATTAATTTGTATATCAAAGTTTTGCCTTGTTTGATGTTATGTCTAATATACTATGAGAATTTACAGCCTACTTTTTTTTTATTTGCGGTGTTCTGTTGTGGAAATGAGAAGGATGAAAAGTTTAAAGAAAAAATAGAGTGAAATAAAAAGATTAATTTTCACTTTTTGAAAACTTTTTTTTTCTTTGCTGAATTTTAGAAGTTTAAATTTGATGGACTGTGAATATAAAGTTTTTTACTGTCATCTAATTTTAAAAATTAGACTTTATATGTCGCTTCTACTGCGACCTGGCACAGCAGCTAGCCGATAGCTGCTTGGCCGAAATAAACAACCATCACCAAACTTATCTACGTCGATCAGTAAATATATAGCTCTTTCAATATAAAAAATCTTTTTTATTTTTTTACCTGTGAGATAGCTCGTGATCTAAAAAAAAAAAATCAATTTTGTTTTCTCATAATAGATTTGGATGAAATAAACAAATGTGAAAAATTCTTCACTTGAAATTCATCTATTTCTTGAAGGTGACTTAAATTCATGTATCAAGTATGACTGGCGTATCAACAGAAATAAAACAATAACTAGCCAAAAAAATTGGCTTTGAGTCCCCTTTCCTTACAAGAACAAAAGTTTAATTTTCCTCAAGGCATAAACCTATCCAGAAATTAAAAACAGCCAAACGTAAGTAGCTATACTGCAAACCTCGAGCCAAATGACCTAAGTCACTTTTAAAATTTCTACAGAACGATAACACACTTCCCCCATTGCAGGTAAAAGCCTTTGGATGAAATACGGATGAGTTGTTTCATTTAAGACGAACAACATTCCTTCCACACATGACATTTCTGCAATTTCATTGAGACGGATTAAACCCACGAAAAATTGTCTTAATCACACACACACATATATATATATATATGCAGGGACGGACCCATGTACAAAGTTATGGGGGTAGATGCCCCCATTAACTTGAAAAATAATTTGTTGTATGTATTGATTGTCTATTATTATTTTGTCATTATGTGTTCAATTGCCCCCATAACAGCTGTTATATTTTTAACATTTACATATTGCCCCCATTAACAAAAATTGCTTGGTCCGTCACTTAATATATGTATAATAACTTATATTTTTTGGTTGGATATATCAGAGGATAATTTTGATTGTAAGTTCCTGACAGTCAATATGAATTCAACAACCACTTAATGACCATATCCCCTTTCAGAACTAGGAAGAAAGTTTCACATGCAGGAGTTATGAGAGGGGACTGTTATTGGGATGTCAACAAAAATGTAAGATTGACAAAATTCTGAAAATATGAGAGAATGCAGTATGCATGGAAAACTGTAACCGGCAACTAGAAAAACAAAGCTGTAAGATCTTATATGGAGAAAGTGTACTAACAGTAGACACCCTCGATGTTTTTTTTTCTTCTTCTCTTGCTGCTTTTGTGGGGGCTTGATGACCACCTTGATCGCAGCATCAAAAACCGACTTCACATTCTGCAATTGCATTAAGAATAGGATCATTTGCAGCAGAATTTTAGAAACAACAGCAACTATTTATCTGCAAAAATGATGAAGACTATCTTTTGAAGCAAAACTGAGACATCAATAGACCATTTACCATCAAATATCATGTAGATACTAAACTAAAAGCTTATTATAGATATTTCAAATCCTAAGCAATCACTAGGGCGAATTAGCATCTTTTGCATATTGTCTCAGGAGAACTAAGGGTGCGTTTGATTTAAGGAAACATGAAAACATTTCCTGTTTCCATTCTCTATTTTCATTTTCAGAAAATGATTTTCATTTTCATTTTTTCATGCTCTTGAAAACATGTTTGCTTTGTATGAATATTTTCATTTTCATTATTAATAATTTTATCCTATCTCATTTTCCTTTTCCTTTATCACATCATTTCTCTTATGTTATCTTCACTTTTTAAACCTTCAATTAGAAATTTGAAACAGTCTGACGTTGTTGGCTTATTTGAGAGTTGGAAAATGTGAATAGTGATGGCTTTGGGGAAGGCTCACATGAGTGGGAAATCTTGAAAGGCTCACACATATGGCCATGGTTGAGGTGGCTTCACGGGAGAGAGGCGAAGGTGGGAGGTTGTGATGATGATGGCTTCACAGTGGCTGGACGGCAGTTCATGGTGGTGGCTTAGTTTGATGTGAGTTTCAGGGGGGTTGGGTCTGGCTTCATTGGCAGGTGTGTATGGTGGGTTAGATCGTGGCAGAGGTTGTGGGAGATGGTGGCTCATAGTGGCTTCGAGGGTGGTGGTTCAGTCATGGCGGCTGGAATGGTGGTTCAGCAGCGATTTCCAGCACTGACGGCTGGACTGGTAGAGAGATTTGCAGGATGGCCATCTCATGGAAGAAGGTTTGGGATGTAGTAGAATGGAGCAGAGAAGAAATAAAGTTAAAAAACAAAAGGAAGATGTGTTTAAAACTACAAAATTGCCACCACACAAAACAAAAAACATTGAAAACGAGATTTTCTCGTTTCCAGAATTTCCGAAAATGTGAACTTTGTTTCCTGAAAATGAAAATGGAAACAATCAATCAAACATGTTTTCTCTTTTATTTTCTGTTTTTAGTGAAAATGAAAACAGGAAACGCTCAAACCAAACGCAGCCTAAACTTCCTAGAGCAAGTGAGTAGCACATGGAAATCGCCACTTTTGGTCAAGACAACAGTATAGTCGCTATGCATAACTGATTTAATTTTTTGCCCAACTTCCTAACACCAACCATACTTACAACAACAGCAACAACCAAGCCTAATCTATCCTACTAGGTGTGATTAGCTACGTGGATCAATTGCGCCATTGGACTTTACCAAAAATCAAATTTTCAGTAAAACCTTTGAAAGCAAGATCTTTTTTTTATTATCATTATTTCTCCTAAAGTTATATTAGGTCTTTCTCTACCCCTTTTAATCAGACCATCTTTCATTTGATCCTTTTTTCTCACTGGAGCCTAGTTTCAAAATAAAATATTCCCAGGTCTTGCATTACTCAGAACAATAAGTATTATGTCTGAAGTATGTTTTACCTAGTAATGCATTGCTGAACAATCCACTATAATGCTTCTTAAGTAAGGAGTTGAGTTAGTTTTCTTTAGAAGCAAATGTGAGGTATTTCTTTATAAATGGCTTGAGACATTGAAGTGTTGTAAGAATAATGGTAGTATAAATATACCTGCTGAGTTTTTGAGCTGCACTCAATGTAATAGGCAGCTCCTATCAGTTTCCGCAGTTCCTCGCCCTGGTTATGATCAAAATCCAACAATTTCAATAAACACTGCCTATTGGACACTCTATACAACTAATAAATGAAGATATTGTACTTGCTCAGGAGTCACAGGCACCAGACCCGGATGATCAGCCAAATAGTGCTTGTCTTCTCGGAGATCTACATGGTCATCATAAATGCAGTATTACATGCAGAAGTCCACGTCGAACTGATTAACACCATACATGAAAGACAGACGTCCCCAATAGAAGAAATCTATTCAATTGGTGCATTCACCATTTCTTTTATGTCTACTAATTTGCTATTGCTCCAAGGATTCAAGAGAAATATTATCTACAAATAGAGGCTACAAAACTAGATAAGGTTCATTTTGGGACAGACTTAAGTCAAAAATAGCAAAACTGTTGAAGGGATATGAGTGGTCAGCAGTCTTCCATGAGGAACAGCAGAGATTGTGAAATTTGTTCATAATCAAAATATGAAGTTATCTGAAGTAATCAATGAATCAATAACAAATTGAGGAGATAACCACATTAACTGTTGACATACTCGATTGTGATTATGTTGCTCATCATTGCCATAATTAATCTCTCTCAAGATAAACTTTCTGTCATTCTACAGTGTGGCAATGTTACAGTTGATAGCCATCATTCTGCATTAAGAAGCCTAACTAAAATTGAGTCATTTCTCAACCTTCTTGTAATATTGCAATGAGGCTTCTCCCCATGGTCCAACTTCCTTTTTCGTTTTGGTAAAAAAGCTTGACACATCCTTTTCATGAGCTATATACTATTTTAATACGAGATGATCTTACAAGTGATTAATCTGATAAGAAGGAATAAAATATTCAAGATACACTATGAGAATAACTGTTAAAGGTGTTACAGGGCCAAACTTGTTCTTTACTGTAATTAAAGTATATAGAACCAATAGTTTAAGACATTTTTTGCAGTAGAAGGTCCTTCTGTCGAGCAGTTTGCATTTATAGCTGGATGTAATTTCATTAATGGATCACAAACACTTCATAAAGTAGATGTAAAATACAATTCGTGTTAACTATAACAAAGGCATGCATGGACAAGTTTGGAGGTACCCTCGCCCCAAGATCATATGCTAACTTTACATAAATGGCATCCTTTTGGAATTTTTGTGATAAATGAGCTTGAAAAGTTTAAAAATGTATATATATTTTCACTCAAAACTTTGTGCAGGTTTTCAATGAATTATTATGTTGTACAAGATATAATGTAATTCTACGCCAAATGAGCACATATATTTCAGCATAACAAAATGACAGTCTAAAGAATCTAATCTATCTATAAAGGCCTACGGCTATGGTTCTAGCGTAAAAAGGGAATAGATGAGTTCTAGTTGGACAGGTCTCATTCGGACTACATTTGGGTAATGCTTTATGAAGAATTTGGCAAAAGAGGAACACCTATAATCAGAAGATAAAATAGCATTGGGTTGAGACAAGTATTAAGACCAGTTCTTGATGACTTACCCAATTTGGTGCCAACTAGTACCACTGGGACGCCAGGAGCAAAATGCTGGAGTTCAGGGATCCACTACACAGTATATACAAAATTAGAAAACAAAAGAGAAATCTGCAAGACATGTCAAAGTACTAATACAGAGACACAAGCATACCTTCTTCAACACATTCTCATAGCTTGCGCAACTAACTAAAGAGAAAGCCAAAACAAATACATCTGCCCCCCTATAGCTCAAAGGCCTGAGCCTGTTGTAATCCTCTTGCCCTAAGGAAGACATTGGAAGCAAATGGAACTTAACAATAACAACCTTTGCCATTTGACATCACAAAATTCTTTCAGGCACATAAGACATTAAATTGCAGACATTTTCCCCCAGTTATCATGATCATACATATAAATATAAATATAAATAAGGCAAATAAAATTTTTTTTTCTGTCTGTATAACTGAAAATAGTACAACAATTAACTAGTCTATAGAAATATACCAGCAGTGTCCCAGAGGCCTAAATTGACAGTTGTGCCTTCAACGACCACATTTGCACTGAAATTATCAAACACCGTTGGAATATAGTCCTGATAACCAACCAAACCACAAGACAGAGAAAGATTCAACAGAAGCAACATATGGAGGAACAACCCAGATGACAAAGTTAGGTTCTTCCAACCAGAATTACAGTGTTCCCTCCTTCCCTGACTCACACACATACATAAAAGACTTTTTTTTTTTTTTTTGGGTTAAACATAAAAGACATTGATTTCATGAAATTTACGATGATCTCAAGAAAAACCGAACCATAGCAAAAGATATTGATTATATAAATGACAGCAAAAAGGCACAGAATGAGGATATAGATATGCAGCTAAGAATTCATTGATACCGTGGGGAATTTGTTGCTTGTATAGCAAATGAGCATGCAGGTTTTGCCTACAGCTCCGTCACCAACGGTTACACACTTGATGAACCTTGAAGCAGTTGCAGCCATTGGAACCAACACCACACCACAACAAGAACAAGGATAAGAAGCTCTTCTCAGAAAGCGTGTGTTTTGATTAATTTGACAGGTTGAAGCTTTCGATTGATTGAGAGAGAGAGAGTGTGTGGTGGCACTTCACATGATTCTCACTCATTCACTCCTTGCCGTTGCTGTAGCTAGCACTTCCTTTTCTTCTTCCTTTTTTTTATCGTCTTTTTCTTTTTCGTTGATTCATTTTCGGCTTGGAAAATCAAATTATATGTTGTTTAATAAGTTAAAATATGAGAATAACATAAATATAATTATTACTTCAAATTAAATAATGGGTTGGTTACCCACTCTTAAATCATGTGGATAGATTTATTTCAAAATATTTTTTATGAGTTTTTTAAGGGTATTTAAAATAAAAGTTTTGCATAAAAAAATTAATTTTATAAAATACATTGAATTCTTAACAAATGTGGTACTCGAATATTTTATTTTATAAAAAAAATAATCATACATTACTTTTAAAATATATATATTATTCATATTTTTTAAAGAATACGATTAAATAAAAAAATTAATAAAAAATATATATATAATAAATTATATTAAATAAATTATAAAAATAAATGTATATATTATTTGATATAAAAATATAAAGTTATTTATAAAATAGATTAGTTGGTTACTCACTTTCAATGTATTGAATATTCTATTTTTTATAAAAAAATTAATTTTAAATTCTTAACAAGTGTTATAATCTTTAACAAAATCCTTTTTTTTATTAAGATGAGGGGGTGAAGTTGGTTTGGGTGCATTTATATATAACTAACACCATGGTGACTCATATGGCCATGTATTGTCATTGTGATTAATATTTACAAACTTTTTCTAGTTATATTTTAAAGTTCAGAGGAACCCGGAAGGGAGGTTATTCCATTAATGAAACTTGCGATTGGTTCAGTTTAACAGATTTACTCAAGTTGTGGAATGTGGGGCCATGAGCACTAATTTTTTTTATAATTTTTTTATTATAAAATATATCTTTCGTCGTTTTAAAAGATTTTGTAACATATTTTGACTCTCTCTTTTTTTTATCTGTGACATTTTTTTATTTCGTTCTATGAGTATGAGCATTTATAAAATAACAATAAACCGAAAATCATAAAGTTAAAGATCATTTATATTTTTTATTATATGAAGAAAAAAAAAAGCAAAAAGAAGTCAAGGTTTAACGGCTATGGTAGCATAAAGATTCATTCGGTGAGATGGCTAAAAGGGTTGTGCACTAGTGCTGGCTTTATGAGGAGAAAAAGATGGGGGACTACGCATTATTACAGGCATTAAAAGGGTTAGTTGGATGCTTAAGTAAACATTAAGCAACATGAATGATAAAAGGGGATCGCCCACAAAATTAAGGATCAAGGAACACACTATGCACACAACACATTTCACTACCCTTACACCCTATTGATCACAAAATCTGGCTGAAGTTATAATTCACTATCTTTGTGTTTTATGTTTCTCAACCGTGGTTGACGCATCATTGTTGTTTTTTCTTTGACCTTTTTTAATTCCAAACAATGTTGATGAGTTCATTGAGGCAATTTAAGATGCTTATGCTTGAATGTTAATCTTATAATAATGACTATTGTTTCTGGTGTTCCCTACGGCAGCTTGTTTGGAGGATGAAATTAGATGAGGCTTTTCCCTTAAACAATGCGTTTGATGGAAAATGGGTTGTGAGAAGTGCTACATGGATAATTATAAGATTTTTTAGCCAAAAAAAAAGGACAATTATCGTGTATAACTATTGAATTGTATGTAAACTTATGCAGACAAATTTTAATGTAGTTACATACATAAATACAATAATGTAATAAAAATATGAGTTAAAGTATACATAAAATTTTATCCAAGCATAACTATCAAATATATATATATATATATATATATATATATTTATAAATCTTTTTTTCTCTTACACTCATTTTTAACCGTTAGTTTAACTTTCATCTAATGGTTAAGATTATTTCACTAAAGGTAATTATTAGATGAAAGTATATCTAACAGTTAAAAATGAGTGTAAGAAAAAATCAACTTACACTGGTGTAAGTTGATCCTCCCTCTATATATATATTTAGTGAGAAAAATTTTTATTATGAAAGGATTAGATGAGTAAATTTTGACTATACAATGCATGGATGATCAAGATTAAAAGTTACTTAATGGTCAGGTGATCACTTAAAAAAGTCACATACATTTATATTCTAATCTTGACCATTCATGTACAATTTAATGGTCAAGATTCACTCATCTCACGTCTTACAATAAATATTTATCTCACCAAATACGCTTTTATATATATATATATATATATATATATATGACATATTTAGTAATATGAGTTTTTATTGTGAAATAGTGAGAGAAGTAAATCTTAACCATACAACTATACATGGATGATTAAGATTAAAAGTTATTTAAAGGTCATGTGACCACTTAAAAATGTCACATGCATTTATGTTCTAATCTTAACTATTCATATAAGATCCAATGATCAAGATTCACTCATTTCATCTCTTACAATAAATACTTCTATTTCAAAATACGCTCTTATATATATATATATGTGTGTGTGTGCGCGCGTGCTTAAGGTGATTACATAATTGGCTTATTGTATTTACTTTTACACATTAATAATTTTTAGATTTCCTATTTTTACTTTCTCTTAATTCTCTCTCTAGCTCAATGCATGTTTCTCAACACCCACCTTATCTTTATTAAGTATTTGTAAATGGGAAATTATATAAGTGATTTTATAATTCATTACTATAATAGAGAAAAAAAGAAAAATTATACTTTGAGGAGAAATGCCCAAAACTACAGGATGGCGGGGGAGTGACAAGCGATACAAGAAGAGCAGGACCAACTTCAAAAAAGCAAGACAAAAAAGGCTGGAGAGTTCTCTAGAGATTCATCAAACCCGCCAGGAGTAGAGAACCGAATTTTGGATGAGACCCAAGGTGAGGAGGGTAAAAGTTCTTATGTTGGGGCACTCACCCACTCAAAATAGCTTGAATAATCTAATGATGATAGCATGGACTCAGAGGAGACATCGGGTGATATAAAAGAGAATTATGAGGAGGAGGACCTCAATAAGGATGATGAGGCCAACACTAATGGGAATGGGAGTACAAGGAAGAGGATACTTCTTTACAATTGATGAGGTAGATGACAAGGTTTATCCAAGTGTGACTACCAAGGACTTTGAGAAGGAACACTTGCGGAAACCATGGAAGCTGACCCTCATTGTTGAACTATTGGGTAAAAAGATTAGCTACATTAATTGTAGTGAAGAAGAATATAGAGGCAGCCTGGGCTAGAAGTGATGTTGTTCATCTGATTGATGTGGCTAATGAATTTTTCTTTGTGAAATTTAACTCGTATGAAGATTATGAGTTGGCATTGATAGGCGGCCCGTGGTAGGTCTTTCAGTGAGGAAATGGGAACCTATTTAAGACTCATGCGACCAGAATCAACCGTATAGTTGTTTGGAATAATGTGATTAGAAAGTACTGTAGACCATATGGATCTTAACTGTCATGACTCATAAAGTGGATCTTAACACGGAATAGCAATCCAGGGGGACCTAGACAAACCGCTTTTATTCTTAATATCGTCTTAATAGGGAACATATGATCATTGAATATGAGAGGATTCTTATGGTGTGTTTTGGGTGCGGTACGTATGGCCATTCAAAGGATAAGTGGCTTGAGAAGAAAAAAAGATGAACTAGTTGATATTGGGGAGAATATATCGGACCTTGATGATTAGACGACAAATCATGCGCGGGTGTAAGAGTATGAAAGATGAAGGGCAGTATGAGGCATGGATGCTGGTGCAACAGCAACACAGGGATTAATGGCAAGAATTCGGGAATTAGTTTGAACGATAATTTTTTGAGATCTTCGTCGTCCCGTTCTGATGCTTTGCGTTTGGTAACCACTGAGAATCAAAGTGGGACTAGTGGAGAGAAAATTAATCCGAGGCGGACGAAAGATGGTGCTATTAGTACAATGGTGTTGGGAAAATTTCTCGAACCGCAAAGAAAATAAGTAAATAGACAATACCAACAGAAATTTAACGTGGGGTTCGGTCTTTATTGTTTATGTTTACAACTTTATAAATCAATTAACTAGATTAAAACAACAATTACAATCATTAATGTTAAAATATCTCTCACAAACTCAAAATCCAAATATACTTAATCTCACAAAAATGATATTTTCTCTCAAACCAAGCATTCAAACAAAAAATACTAATATTCACAAATTTTTTCCACCTCACACAATACTTCAAATGGTGACTAACAATTTTTTTTAAGCTCTCAAGCTGCGCTCTACGCTCTTTTACACATATAGCAAATTATCACTCTTTTTCTTCCAAATCTTGTTTTGGCACAACACACAAACAAAAAGACAAATACCCCAATTTAAAATTCTTCTCAAATGTACTTAACTCAAACCTAACACAAGGCATAACTCAATAAATCTTCACCTTGTCTTGTAATTGGAACAAACTGTAAATGTCAATAGCAAGTGTCAGCAGACTTTACTAAAGTATATGCAAATGTTACTTTCTTCTTTGACATATACACACGTTTCACTTTCTTCATATTACTACATGTTCCACTATGGCCCTTTCTTATCAAAGTATCTTCCATCGATTTGTATAAATTACTATCAGTCTTCTTACATTTTATTATCACCAAAGAGTTTATACAAACTTGCATAACTTCACCTCTTACAGAATATCCATATCTCAATGTATCAAGTCTACCCAAAGAAATCAAATTCTTTCTAAATGTAGACACATGTCTCACATCACTAAGTGTTTTCATAAAACCATTAGCATCTTAATTTTCATAGTATCTTTTCCAGCAACATTTAAGCAATCATTATTATTCAATCTCACTACTTCATCACCACACACATCATATGTGTCAAACCATTAATTCCTTGAACAAACATTAATAGAACAAGCAGAATCTAAAACCTAACAATCATCATAGGAACTATTGTATTATTCAACCATCAATAACTCATATTCATAACCCGAAGGTTATTGTACAACAGTTATAGCATTTTCAGTCTTCTCTTTTCTTTTATTATTATTAAATTCTTCTATGTCTCTACTTCTTGCAATAAAATTTAATTTCTTGACAATAATAGCACTTGTTTTTCTCTCTATAATTTTTGCATAGAATAAAAATTTAATATGCCACAAGACTCTATCTCAGATCTAGCAACAATAATGAACAGCGACTTTTTATTTTTTTCTCAATAATTGACAATGACATCAGAACTTAATCTTCCAATTATGTAGTGACTAAATGTTGGGAAAAAAGTTGATCCACAAGACACTGCTATCACGATCGTGATCTAGCAATCAAAATAACTATTTTCAAATGCAATTTTTGGATCAAAGTGAGCTCTAATAACAAAACAAGAGAAAACATGAACTCGATGACAATATTTTTAATTTTTTTTCATTTAACAAACACTTCTATGAAAGATAATCAATTAATGAAAGAGTTAGGATCAAGTTTCATTTGATTTCACCTACTACATATCAATTGGGATTCTTTTTCTATTTTGTCGAATTCTCTAAAATAATCAAATCCTAATTCCTTAGGCAATTGACCAATTTATTCCCAAATAAAACTCCTAATTCCTTAGACAATTTTTTCCAACTAGAAATAAGTAAGGTTCATAATCTCATAACTAATTATGATGGGATTTTCATTCAACATATAATCCATATCATTCAAAGAGGATCAATCCTTAGGAAACATTAAGAGAAGGGATTAAAACTCAAAATAGAATAACAACTTGTATTAAGTGAATCCAATATCAAACACAAACAAGCTCCATCAAAATCCACCTAATCCTAACAAAGGAAAGTTTAGCTAGCCATGGAAATAAGAACAAAAGCTAAAAATAAGAGGAGAGAAATAGGAAAACTTCATGGTTTGATGAAGATCTCCAACGTTTCCACGTTTCATCCCCACGTATCGATCTTCGAGTCTAAAAACTTTATTATTCAAATGCAATTTTTAGATCAAAGTGAGCTCTAATAATAAAACAAGAGATCTTCATTGTAAGACACCGAGCGCCTAGGAGGCGCGTTTGGGCGCTCAACATCCAAGGAATATTTTCTAAGATCTTCAAAGGCGCCTAGGCGCTTCTTCTGTAGCGCCTGGGCGCTTCTTCTGTAGCGCCTGGGCGCTTAATGTTCAGCAAAATTACTCTTGATATTCCTTTGAGGCTTTAAGTTCTCTTTTCTTGAGTGCTTTCCTGCAAAAACAATGTGAAATAATGAGGACTCCTCATCCTTTCGATCAACTAAGCTCAATCACAACCCTACATCAAACTTTTCAAAATATTAGAGCAACAAGTAGTAAAAAGAGTAAAACAAAGGAGATTATTTCAAAAATAAAAGACATAAAATCATGTCTTTAGCGTCACTAAACTCTCATAAGTATTTGGAAGAGACGACAACAACAACAAAATTTATCCTCATTATTAACTTTCACACCAATGCTACATAATTGTGTAATCAACTTTGTAAAATAATTCAAGTGATTTCTAATGTCTACACCATCATCTATCTTTAATTGATACTATTTTTTCTTTAAAAACAAATGATTTGTGAGAGACTTAGACATATATATATTCTCTAATTTCTTCCACAAATCAACAGCAAAAGTTTCATTCAAAACATTGTATTTTACTTCAGGTGCCAGATATAGTCGAATCGTATTAATTGCCTTCATCTCTAACTCTTCTCATTCTTCATATGTCATCTTCTCAGACTTATTTTCCTTCCCATTTAAAGCTTTAATCAGTCTTTGTCCCACTAAAATATCAGTCACAGTGTTTTGCCACAAGCTAAAATTCCTCTTGTCATCAAAGAGCTTCACCTCAAATTTATTACTTTTTAAACCTTGCATCTTTGGTATAAAAAAAAAAAAAGACAGAAATACCATAAGCGAGATCGGAACCCTCTTTAATACCAGTTGTTAAAAAAAAATCATCCACCTATAAGAAAACAAGTAAATAAACAAGCACAATGGCACACGAAATTTAACGTGGCTCGACCTTCACTGCTTACGTCCACGACTTCACAAATCAATTCACTAGATTAAAACAACAATTACAATAATTAATATTGAAATATCTCTCACAACCTCAAAATCTCAATACACATAATCTCACAAAAGTGAGATTTTCTCTCAAACCAAATATTCAAACAAAAAATACTAACAGTCACAAATTTTCTCCACCTCACACAACACCTCAAATGATGGCTACCAATTTTTTTAATCTCTCACATTGCACTATCACACATAGTAAATTTATTTTTTTTCCTCTAAATCTTGTTTTGACGCAACACATAAATACAAAAACGAATACCCCAATTTAAAACTCTTCTCAAATAAGCTTAACTTAAACCCAACACAAGGCATGACCTAATAAATGAGACATGTGGAAGGCCAAGTGTCTAGTCTTAATAAGTCATGTTGTTTAGTGCCAAAAAAATATCTTTATCTTGTTGTGATTATTTATTAAATGATTTTATTCCCGTATCCATTAATCATATAGTCACTCTCATCACTAACAAATTCTGTCTAGTAGGTTGTTGCTACTTTTAGTTTTCATCCCAACTAGCTATAGAACGATACGTTGTGCGTGTGCTTCAAAACTTTCAAAGGATAAGAACATTCATGCAATGTTTCTCCTTTTGTTTAAGTAAGGGTTAGATCTGGACATTGATATTCTTTGACTAAGGGACAAAGTTGTTGTTGCTTTTGGTTTAGGGTTTAAGTAAGGGACAAAGTTGTTGCTGCTTTTGGTTTTTATTTTCAACTTGTTATAAACTCGTGTGTTCTGCTTGCGTTTTAAGCATCCAAAATGATAAGAACATTTATGCACTTGGACAAAGTACATGAATCAAATATAATTAACACAAATGATACCTCAGACATTATAGAGGAGAACAACACTATTGCTCAAAAGCAAAGCTTGAACCAAATGTAATTGCCATGATGTCCGAATTCTTTGGTAGTATATTCGAAAAACACATTCATTCATGAAAAGTTCTTAGGTACACTTAGTGTAGGACATCTTTCTTACATGATGCTATTAATATGAGTCACATTTTATTTTCTACTATTTATACATTTACAATGATTATTATCATTAAAAATAGGGTAGTGTTATAAAAATCTTGAGCAAACAAATGCTTTAACTATCAATTGACCAAAAAAAAAAATCACCACGTCAATATTGCCTAAAAAGATGGATCCTACATAAAATTGATTACACATTTAAAAAAAATTAAATTAGTTTTTATAGTTTACAAACCATAAATGAGTACTTATAATTTTAAAAACTTTTTTAATAGAATCCCTAAATTCAGTTTATTATTTGGTTCTTATAAGGACCCGATTGAAAAATTATTGAAATTATCAGGAGTTATTTATAATTTTTAAATTATAAAATTCTATTAATTTTTTTTTTAAAGTATAGAGACTTACAAATTAATTTAACCAAATTATAAGTATCTTTGATATTATATTATTATATTTAATTCTAATTATTTTGTAAAATCTTAAATAATTTCATATTTAAGGGAGGATATTTATATTTATAATATAGCACGCCCTTTTTTTTTTCTAAGGATTTTGTACCAGATTATTTTTTTTTTTATTAACTAAAATACATATAATATCTTTTAATTATAGGTTATTTAAAAAAAATATCCGACTATTTAAAATTAAACAATTGACTTTCTAAACTTTTCAAAAAAAATCGTGTAAAATAGTGTATATTAAGTATTAAGTATTAAGTATTAAGTATTAAGTATTAATCCTCTATGTATATGCTGAAAACTTGGCTGTAGGAAAAGTAATATATATATTTTAATAAGTTAAAAGATTTAAGTTATTAAGTTTTAAATTATAGCATTCTATGCAAATGACCAATAATTTAAGATGTTGGTTTTTATTTTATCTTATTTTATTTTATTTTATTATTGTATTTTGATGATAGGAAATGAAAGGAATTAGAAAGAAATGAGGATAATAAAAATATTTTTTTATTTGAGAGTTAAATAATAGAAAAAAAATTAAAAAAAAAAAAAAAATTATTTTTTTCCTGTCTCTCAAATATTAAGTTTTTGTTTCTTTTAAAATTGAAGTAAAAAAAAAGAAAAATAAGTTTATGTGGTTAAAAATAAATATTTTATATTTTGTTTCATTTTTTAAGATTTAATTTTCAAATAAATATATTTTATTTTTTATTAATATTTTAAATAAAAAAAGTAATTTTATTCCTTTTATTCTTTTTCTTTTTCATTATTCTCTAATCATTTTGTTTCATTTTATTAATAATAAAAATATCTAAACATATTCTAACATATATTTAATTTAAATTATATTTTGATAAACGTCAAATAAAGAATAATGTTGATATTTTTATTATAAATAATATATATATTTTTTTTATATTTTATTTAATATTATTTATTATATTTATTTATTTTTATTATTTTTTTCTCTCAATCACACACTATTAAAATAAATATATATAATATCTACATTTATAAAAAAATGTAAGACTGTTATTTTTTAATAAAAAATAGCATTGAATGACATGATAAATATTAAATATCATAAAATATGTGATTGAAAGTTACTTTATATATATATAAAAAAAAAGTAGAATAGCAGTAGAAAAATCCGTTTATTGTCCCTTCAAATTAAAGAATTTAGGAAGAAATGACTTTCTCCATTCCTTGGTTAAACTCTTAAAACAAAAGAATGACATACATCATTGTCATTTAATTCCTTACCTTTCCTTTCGATGACTCAATTCCATCCTATTTTAAAACTCGGAAAATATAACCTTAGCTCCCACCTAGGTTCAAAATTAGTGAAAGACCCTGACAAGAATCAATTTCGTTTGGGTTCCCTCCTCCTCAATCGGATTCGGATTCGGATTCCTCGTTTCTCAGCTCTGCATTCTCCTTTCTCTCAGTGTCTATGCGGATGAACCTCATATTCACAGTCATCGACACCACTTTCAGTTTCAGATAATCGGCTTCTTTCTTTTCAACTAATAATAATTATAATAAATACCCAAAAATGGGAGATAACAAACGCAAGAGAGGACGCAAACCCAAAAACCCCGCCCCTGAAACCCTAGACTTCCCCACCACCACCACCACCGCCGCCGCCGCCCCCAACACCACCAATCCCTCTACCATGGACGACGTTTTCTCCGTCGGCAACGTCGAACTCATCGACAACCCCTCCTCTCCCCACCTCCGTCGCCGCCGTGGCCGACCCAAGAAGCTTCCCAACCACTCCGACAAGCCTCTCTCGCTCGCCACTGGGCGGCGCCTTGCCCGAACAGTCGACAACAGCGGCGATTTCGCGGTTCCCGGCGAGGTCGGGGGCTCCGCTGCGGTGGCGGTGGCGATGGAAGCGGACCCGGTGTGGGAGAGCGTGTCGGCTCGGGTGCTACCGGCGATGGACTCGGTGGTGAAGGTGTTCTGCGTGCACACGGAGCCGAATTTCTCGCTGCCATGGCAGCGGAAGAGGCAGTACAGCTCCAGCAGCAGTGGGTTCGTGATTGGTGGCAGGAGGGTTCTGACCAATGCGCATTCGGTGGAGCACTACACTCAGGTCAAGCTCAAGAAACGCGGCTCTGATACCAAGTACTTGGCCACTGTGCTTGCCATTGGAACCGAGTGTGACATTGGTAAGCTCTTTTCTATGTGTAACCAAATTTGTTCTATCATTTACTTGCCTTTGCAGTTTTTTATCTTATTTTATTTTTATCAAATTGGAAATGGTATTAATGTTGGAGAGAAAATTTAGTTTTGGATTTGTGATTCATGGTACTAATGGGATTTATGCACCTCATTTTGCCTGTGAAGACTGAATCATTCTGTGTACAAGATATTGGAAAGTCGAGCATAATTAATTTGTGTATTACTAACTTTGAATGTTTTAAAAGGAGGAATAGAGGAGTAGAATCGTAAGACAATAATAGTGACTATTATATGTAACTAGTTATAGAATCATAAAGCAATAATATTGAGGATATGACAAATAAGCTGCATGGAGCCTCCTCATTATGTTCCTCAGCTTTCATCTATTTATAATAGATTTAGGTGGGGGGGGGGTCATAGAATTACTAATTACTAATTTACTACATCTATAGTATCACAAAGGAGGCATTTTGGTCAACTTTCTAATATGATGATAGGAAGTTAGGAACTGATAATCAGAACTAGAATATCACTGTATTACTTAGTGAAATTCACTCTTTATTACTGAAATTAACATATTTCAGAAATTGAGGGAATCTAGTACATAGATCTCTCTTAAACAAGACAAGGAAAATATAGAATGACAATACAGCTGTAGGCTATTCAAGGTGCCTACCCCCTCCCTCCAACAACCTTGCGCAATTTCCGGATACCTCTCTCCAGCTCCTTTCCTTTCTTTTTAATGCCTTCCTCCTAACCGTTCCCTCCCTTGCTTTCCATCACTCTGGCCTCGTAAACTAGGTTGTTGCAGCCCAAATCCCCTTTCTGCCCCTTTCTTACATTGTCTTCACTGCCCAGAGTTTCTATTCCCTTATTACCTCTGCTTCTCCTATATTCCTTCCTAATATACACCTTATACGGTGGTGGGGGTTTATCATATGAATTCAAATTAATGCATTTGATTTTGCACTTGCAGCCATGCTTACAGTTAATGATGATGAGTTCTGGCAAGGGATGTCACCTGTAGAGTTTGGCGATTTGCCCACACTTCAAGATGCGGTCACTGTTGTGGGCTACCCAATTGGTGGAGACACTATTTCTGTGACCAGTGGTGTTGTATCGCGCATTGAGATTCTATCTTATGTCCATGGTTCCACTGAACTTCTAGGTTTACAGGTTAGGTTGAAATGATTGATCCTCCACCTTTATCATTTAGTTTGCTTCATTTAACATATCCTGATTTTTCCTCATCAAGGTCGTTTTTGCAGATAGATGCTGCTATAAACTCTGGCAATTCTGGTGGGCCTGCATTTAATGATAAAGGAAACTGTGTGGGGATTGCATTTCAGTCCCTCAAGCACGAAGATGTGGAGAATATAGGTTATGTCATTCCGACACCAGTTATCATGCATTTCATCCAGGATTATGAGAAGAATGGAGGATATACTGGTAATACGGTTGCTATGTACTAAGATGTAGATGTAGATTTCACTTTTACATGCTGTTACCAGAGCATGGTAAAAATTTGTGTGTATTGAAGTTTTATCTACTAAGACTGTTCTTTTTCAATCTGCTGCTAGGCTTCCCTATTCTTGGGGTTGAGTGGCAGAAAATGGAAAATCCTGATCTGCGAACGGCAATGGGCATGAGATCTAATCAGAAAGGTGTGCGTATTAGAAGAATTGATCCTACTGCTCCAGAATCTAAGGTTTTGAAACCATCGGATGTTATCCTTAGCTTTGATGGGGTTGATATTGCCAATGATGGAACAGGTGAGTGGTTATCTTTCAGTTTCATTATACATTTATGCACGTTATCTAGCTTATATTTGTTTAGGTGCACTTTGTTTGGCTGCTAAAAAAACATTTGTGAGGACTTATCATTTCTTATTTGATAGCAACTATGATAGAAGAAAGTAGTGGTAAATGTGTGACCTCTTTTAGTCACTAAGACAGCATTCATTGAACATGTCACAGCACCACAGCCTGTCTCTCCAATTATGATCTTTACATAAACTACCAGTTTTGTGACTAAGAAAGTGCCTTGCAAATGTCAACACTCATCAACTATTTGTATAGAATTGACGGAATCTTTTTCTTCAGATCTGTCCACTTAAGGGTTTAGGTTTTGTTTTACTGATTTCAATTTAGTTACCTTGAACAAAAAAGACAAGGTAAAGAGGAGAAATGAAACTCTACCCTCTCTCATAAGCCATAATACATTACTTGATCCAATTTAACGGCAAATTCTTATATTGTTGCTCTGTTTTCTGTGTGTGCTTAGGTAGCAATAATGGGATTGTGTGTTAATATGGTATGTATGAACAGTTTGAGCTTTAACAGTCCGCCATATAATGCTTTACACTCCTGCTGTTCTTTTCAGTTCCATTTCGGCATGGAGAGCGCATCGGTTTCAGTTATCTCATATCCCAGAAATATACTGGGGATAATGCAGGAATCAGAGTATTGCGAAATTCAGATATTTTCAAATTTGACATTAAACTTGATAGTCACAGAAGGCTCATTCCAGCACACAGCAAGGGGAGACCTCCCTCATATTATATTATTGCAGGATTTGTTTTTACAACAGTTTCGGTTCCATATCTTCGTTCTGAGGTTTGTGGTTAATCCAGCATTCCTATGCTTTCAATATTCAGTTATTGGGTGATACAGCCCAGGAATTATTTAAAATTAAGGGTTGGGTGGATAGGGAATTATGGAAATAGGCTGGGTAAGAATTTGGAATAAAAGGGTTGTGTGTGGGAGGAGTCCACCTCCTTGGACAAAAATCTGATAATATCAGAATTCTAATCCGAAATTGAAAAGAAACACCAGAATGTTATATTCTGAATATACTTCACTGTATTGCTCTAAAACTGCTGCAAAATACAAAGACAACGATTATTTATAGACCACATAGACTCTAGAACTGACTGGACTCTTAAGTGGCTTAATTAATGACTTTTGACTGATTTTTGGACTACTTTTAATTACTTAGACCCTGATGGGCCTCCAATTAAGGTCTACCACAGAAGGGGGAAGAGGAACAAGGGTAGGCTGGGAAATGACACGGGAAATGGAGGGGAGGAGTCTGTTATACCAGATCCAACAAACTGGACACGTGGCTGCAGGAGAGTGGAGAAGGGGGTGCTGGAATCATTGAGCATATGAGAGGAATGGAGGGGAATGGGGAGGGCAGGAAATCACTCGGGTAGTGTTGGGGTGGCTGTTGCCACAGGGCAGAGAAGTTCCTTCTCTGATATCTTTTCATTTTCCAATTTCTATCTTCTTCTGCACTTTTCCATTGTAATCAGAGCTCTGTTCTCTGAGTTTTCTCTATATTTTCTATAGCAAATTCCAGTTCCTATCAGACTCCTAATTACGAGATTACTTAATTAACAACACAAAACCATAACTCTCTAGCAGATATAGACCTTAATACAATGAACAATGACTCCTGAGTAGGAAAATATCTATTACTCAATTAATAATCAATTTTCTGCACCATTGGGTGTATAGTGAACTGCACTGGTGAATATATAACATGGTTTTCATGAACTAGTGAGTAGTGTGGTTCAGCTGTCATATCAATGTAAATTATGTTCTGCTACCTGCTGCATTTAGATGGCCCATTCCATAATGTGTAATAGGCTCTATGCAAGTGGCTGTGGTCCTGTATAAAAGTTGGAGCCGGTGGTTAAGTTGATTATGATAAAAGATTTTGTATTTAGTCCTGTTCAGTATGTATCCCCACGTATTAAATCTAAGTCTAGACCGTCTAGTGACATGTAGAAATTCTACTATTATATAAAGGTTTCACTTTTAGGCGTCATGACATGAGCCGTGCATATTACACCTTGTCTCTTGTAGCTTTATGATTTACTTTACTTTTGGCATTAATTAGTAAATTTATTAATACAACCTGTGTTTGCTAATTTTTCATGTATGAATAGTATGGAAAGGATTATGAGTATGAAGCTCCAGTCAAGCTTCTGGATAAACTGCTGCATTCAATGCCACAATCACCAGATGAACAACTTGTTGTGGTCTCTCAGGTACGCTCTGTCCGTCAATGTTGCTAATGTTTCTCTTAACTATCTTAACCAGTCTGATTATCTCTGATACATTAAAGGTGCTGGTGGCTGATATCAACATCGGATATGAAGATATTGTTAACACTCAGGTTGATAATAGCTATGTTCTATTTTTTTGCTTTCCTTGCTGATAGCTATGTTGGCTTAACCACTTAATTGTTTACTGCCTTCTATTCTGTATATTTGTGAAGGTCCTTGCTTTCAATGGTAAACCTGTGAAAAATCTCAAGAGCTTGGCCACTATGGTAGAAAGCTGCGATGATGAATATCTAAAATTTGATCTAGAATATGATCAGGTGCCCTCTCTATCCCTCCCTCTTTTTTAAGTGCTTGTATGAAACATGACATTAGCTCGTTTATTAACTAATAATCTCCTGTGCAGATAGTGGTCCTTCGCACAAAGACTGCAAAAGCAGCTACTCTAGATATTCTTGCAACGCACTGCATTCCATCAGCAATGTCTGATGATCTTAAGTCATGATTTGGATCATAATGTAGGTAGATTCTGCATCTAGATTTTTGTTTCATGCGCAGTACACTGTCTGTCTACATAATTGAGTTAAGAAAGATGCAGATGTGTAGGACTTTAGGCTGGACTTAGCCTTTTGTTTTTAGTTGTTAGATTGTTACCTACATGGTATTGGGAGTTATTGTATGTTTCATTTAAGTGCTACCTCCCAGGGACCGATGACTCCTCATTTTTGCAAGGGATGGAAGATAGCGAAGTAGGATTTACAATCAATTCTCTTCTTTACATTTCCCTTTTTGAATTTTGACTTTTGAGGGAACTGAACAAAGTAAAGAGTTTCCATTACCTTCACCAATGTGATGTCTTTGACTTACCCAGAGCGGGAATACAAAACAGAACTATAGATTGGTAAAAGTCTCCCGAAAAACAAAGGGTCTTTAATATCTGATATCTGTTGACTTGAATAAATTAACGAAGATGAACTAGTAGACAATGGTCAATGGTTATGCTAAAACATTGGTTTCAGGGTGATCCTCTAGTAGAGGACTCGCTTGTGCCGACGAGGATGATAGTCTATTAACTTTGAGGCCTCTACCGTTTTTCTCTCTGGACTGTGCCCACAGTACCGTGTAAACTCCGAAAGCGATTACTAGTGCGCCGATGACACTGAAAGTAAAGTGGAAACAAACGAAACACAGTCAATAGAAAGCAAGTGCGCTGTCAGAAAATTTTGCATAAAACTATAATCGATATTGCGGTAGTTTCTCTTCAGTGCAATCTATTGTTGACTTTAGATGTCAAATTCCCATCATCCCTGTAAACGACACAGCAAAGAATGTTTTCCAAGTGAGAGTTACCTGCCAACATGGAGTGTATCACCAAGGAAGACAACACTCATAAAGGCAGCAATGACAATCCCCACTGGCTTGAACATGGCAACAAATACAGGCCCTTTCTTATCTATGCACCAAGTCAGTACAGAAAATGTCACCACACTTCCGAAAGCCGCCTGCAATATTGTTTTTCACATTGAAATGAGCTTGCAATTGCAATAAACCCTCCATGATTTACAACTTATTTATGTGCTTGCTTTCTTTGTTTTTGTTTTGGTTGCTAGTATGTGCTTACTGAATAGAATATTGAGATGAGCTCAATATCAGGCCTTAGTTTCCAGGCATTTGGATCTCTGACTACAATCAGAGAGAGTGTTGCACATTGGATGGTTCCAAACAGGCAATAGAAGGCTACTATGGTCAACTGGAATTGATATCCTTTAAGAACTGCTGCCTGCAAATATGCTCACAACCAAATTAGATCCATATGCTCATACATCATCGCTAAAATTGAAGACCTTTGCACCTAAGTGGTGTTGAGCGGTGTAATCAAACTTGGGATCTCACCTGAGCAATATTCCAGACTGCAAGAGATAAAGAGGCAGTGGCAAGGAAGAGACCCCCAATGACCCAGTTATTAGATTGTCCCAACATAGATGGGAATGGTTGCGATGGAGAGGTTTGAACTTGAATTTGAAAGCTGCCAATGGGAGCACCCTTGTAAAGGGTCACGAGTAATGCTCCTGAGATCGACAGCACTGTGCCCATGATTTTGATCTGGCTTACTGAGCTTCCAATATCCAACTTCTCCATCCTAGAATGGTTTTCAAGGCAGTAAAATAATCCAATTTTTATGCATGATTATAGCCTTTGCAAACTCCTATAGTCTAATCTAATATGATCGTTTCGCTATTTTCCTAAGAACCTCGACAATATGTTCTACTTCCAGTTCTAATGCTGCTAGTGACAACATAGATTTTATAAGAATTTTGTTAGTAAGTGTTCTTAGAATACTTATTAAAGAAATTAAAATAAAAATTTTTAAATAAAAATAATACATTTAATATATTAAAAATTAAAAAAAAATAATTTTTATTTAAAATGTTTTATTTTAAAATAACTGTTAGCAAAACCCGTTTTGTAAAACCGAGTTATAATCATAAACTTTGTCTAACAATATGTTTGAAAATCTCCTTATCTATAGCATATATATATATAAGTAAAAGAAAATGACCTAATTACATTACCTGAAGATAACCGCTAGCACAAAAGTGATTGCTGGAACCAAGTTGCTCATAGCAGATCCAAGCGTGGGCGAGCTATAGCTTATACCGGTGAAAACACAATTCTGCATCACAGTTATGCTGCAAATCTCCAATGAACAAAAAATTCTTCATTTCCGTTTAGTTTTTACCATTTTATATTTTATGTTCTTACAAAGGATTAAGAAAAAATAAGATATGATAAGATGCAATTACATACGTACTAAATACATACCCAACAAGGGCGAGGAGGAAGAATTTGCAAAGAAGCGAGAAAGAAAGGGGTGGTCTTCTTGCTCTGCAAACAAGAGGTAGAGAACTTGATGATGTTGCTGAAGAGAAATAGTAGTGAAGAGGGAGAGAAGGTGAGACCTGTTGATGAAGAAAGAGGAAGGGAGGAGTATGAAAGTGGCAAGAGCATTTGAGTAGAAAACAAAGACGAAATGGCTCATTCCTCTGGACATGGCTGCTTTACTCAACGTGGTCATCCCCACATCAAGGCACTCCACAATCACCATGCCTGCAAATGGACTCCATTCCATCAAATAGCGTCTCATCTTTCTCTCTGTAAGTCTAACAAATTAAGATGTTGGCAATTGAGTTTTAGGAGATTCCAATTGAAATGGTTAGCAAAGCAGTGATTACTAGAGATGAAGTATTCAGTTTCAGTCTTAGTCTCTGACTCTCAGTAACTTGCACAATAGCAGGAATTGAGATATCAGCATACCATAGGCATCCACTCACGGACGGAAACCAGTTTCTCTCGCTAAAATTTATGACTTCTTGACAAAAAACATTTGAGTAGAAATTAATTGTAATAATTTTCAGTTGTACACATTTTAAAAAATGTTAAGGAAATAAAAGCCATTAATGTTATCAAAAAAATCGCCTGACGTAATAATTTACTAGATTATAAAATTCTTACGGGTTCAGTAGGAGGTATGGATTTTTTTTTTAACGAGAAATATTTTATTATTTTAATAGGGCGAGAAAGATAAATTCTTACGATAATTCTGTGAATAGGATTTTGTATGAACTATGAACTCGTAAGAATTTCTCTACCAGCCATAATATAATAATATAATAATATATTAATATGTAGAAGCACAATATAGTTACACAAATATTATTTTAGGAGTAATATTATATTTTTTACTTAATTATTTTAATAATTTTTTAATATTAAATAAAAAATTAATTACATATAATATTTTGATAATATAAAAATTATTTAATATTTTTTATTTAATAATTAAGAAAATTAATAAAAATATTAAATAAAAAAATAATTTTTTTAATATTAAATAATAAATTAATTATATATAAAATTTAAAAATATAAAAATTATTTAATATTTTTTTTATTTAATAATTAAAAAAATTAATAAAAATATTAAATAAAGAATAAATCATTTCTATTATTTTATAGGAACTTGACAAAAATATAAAGGAGTGGTCGACAATTGTCGGGGCTGTGGAGGCCAGGTTGAGCTTGACGTGAACAGGGGAGTCCAATCATTTGTTGTGATTGTGTCAGAGGTGGGGCGCCGTCTCCAGATATTTTCATAAATAATCATAAATGTATGTTTCAGCCTTTTAAAAAAAAATTATCATTGATTTAATTTATATTTTTTTTAAGATTTATGTAAATATATTTAAAATTAATAATAAATATTTTTTAAAAAATATATTTTTTAATCCTTTCATAAGTTTGTAATAATTTCTCATCCGTCTTTAGGGTGGGTAAGGGATTTATTTATTTAATTTTTTTGTCTGAAGGTGGATAAGCGATGGATGTTAGGGGAAGGCATTGGGCCTTCGGTGGTCTGTGGTTGAGTTGGGCTGTGGCAAGGTTGAGCCTGACAGCTGTTCCACCTCTCCATTGTACACAAATAAAGCCCAATACTTGTATAGTTACTCATACTTAGCTCAAGTTATAAGATTTGTCTGAGAAAAAAAAGTTATATCTGACTAAACAAAATGTTATAAGACCTGAGTTGTTGCTATTGTGCACCTGGTTAAGTTATGGTGTATAATATACTATTAACTTTATTTATAATAGTAAAAATTTTTTTGTTGCTCCAGGTTTCTTCTCTTTTTTTTTTGGTTTTTAGTTTTCGATCACCATTGGTTGTCGGTCGCCGCCAGCTTCCGGCCACCCCCAGCCGCCGGTCGTCATCACTTTCCGGTCATCACCCCTGCCAATGTTACCAGCACATCCTGCCATAACCACCCCAAACTGTGCTCACCAACCACCGTGAAAACAGCAACCAACGACACCAAGCTGCTACCATAGCAACACCGTTGCGCCTCCACCATCCAACACCGTCCCAACACAGCAGCTAAATCGTGCGCCGTATACCCGCAACCGCGACCCAACACCTACACAGAACGCAGCAAACTAGCATCTTCGTCCACGTCACCCAGCACCACCATTCCAAACCGAGCTCCTCATAACCGTGAGCCCTCGCGCCGTGCGCGCCACCATCACCGCAGATCTGAGCCAGACCCACCACGAGCCCATCCTCTTTGCCGGCTGCCATCTACTCCTCTATGCACCACCACCGTTCAGATTTGTTACAAAAACAGAGCAAGCACCCATATCCATGACCAGAACCACTGTCATATCGAGTCCAACTGGCGACCATGAGCAGAGGAAATCACCACTCCTGAACATCATCCTCTGCGCAGCAATCGCAGGCCACCGCAATCCACGCACTAGAGCCGAAATTCGTAATACGAACCGTGTCTCCACCATCTTCCACCTAAGCCCACCGTCCACCATGCCTCAAGGTCAGCCCCGCCTGCTCCACTCCTCTGCATTGCTTCCTCGTGCGCGAAACCAGAGGTCAGAGCCTCACTCTTAGATTTTTCTCAGTTTTACTATTTGGTTTCTATGAGATATTCTTGTGTAGTACATAGCAACGTGGTGGAGGTGGCCAGAGGTGACCGGCTGCCGGCGGCAACATGGTGGTGGCCGCCGACAGTGGTGGTGGTGGTTGTTCAAAAAAAATTAAAACAAAAAAAAATATAGGTTACAGGCCATCAATCTTAGTCGTTGATATGTTTTTCAATATAATCAACGACCAAAATTGATGAGGTATATTATACACCCTCCAAAGGAGGGTGTATATTAGAATTGGCCATAAGACCTGACCCAAAGCAGAAAGGTTCAAGTTATAAGGGTAGAATGAATTTAGGTTGAACTTATATTGTTTTTAAAATTAAAAAAAAGAGAATAACTTGTAATATGATTTTTTTAATTATTTATATGTCTAATTGTATTTTAAAAAATTAATTTTTTATTTATCAAATAAAAAATATTATAAAAAACCAAAAAAAAATAAATACTCATGAGCATTATTGGGCAACCTAACTAAACTACAAATTTAATAGAGGGTACATGCGAAATGTTTCCTTTGTAATCTGTAGAGTTGTAGTACAATCCATCCCATTAAATGTGGTATCTTATTTTTCATTCAATTTTATTTTATGAAGAAAAAAAAGTTAAGTTGTTGAAATCACTTTTAGGCTATGATATATTTTTTTCTGACTGAGGGTTATGATATATTTGAGAAATAATAATTTTTTTTCTCCATATTTACAAAGCTATGAAATCATATAGACTGACCAATTCAACTGATTTTTTTGTCCCGATTAGTATAACTGATTACATCGTAAACAGATTAGTTATTCCTTAAAAATTGATTAAGTTGTTTTACTGTTATTGAATCGCTAATATCATGGAAAAACAAATTGAACCGCTAAGCCTTTCGAATCGAAACCGATTTTTAATAACCTGCACTTTCAGACTTTATTTCTTTTTTTCTTTCGGTGACACTAGATTTGAGCTATTAAAGAAATGAATAGGATGTAATCGTATCCTTCTCATTGTCACTAAAGAGATTATATACAACATATTTACAGAGCTACTCTCCTAAAGTTTAGGAGCTAATTATATACAAGAGATATTCTATGAGCTAAAGATGCTATTCTAGAAGGATTGCAACTAATCACTTGTTAATATACAATTAATTATCTCAATATTTACCCTCAAGTTGGAGTATGAAGATTTTGAATGCCCAACTTGCGAAGGAGAAATTGAAACTGTTGCTTCCTGAGGGCCTTTGTAAAGATATCCACTAGCTGAGCATTTGTGCGAACATGAAAGGTGGCAATGTTGCCTGCTTGAATTTGATCTCGCACAAAATGACAGTCAATTTCAATATGCTTGGTACGTTCATGGAAAACTGGATTCGCAGCAATGTGGAGAGCTACTTGACTATCGCAAAACAAGCGCATAGGAATCGAATGATCAACACCAAAAGACTTAAGCAAAGATTTAAGCCAAATAAGTTCACAACTAGTAGTAGTCATAGAACAGTATTCGACCTCAGCAGAAGACCGAGAAACAGTCGGTTGTTTCTTAGTCTTCCAAGAAACAAGAGAAACCTCCAACATAATAAAGTAGCCAGTGAAAGAGCAGCGAGTCAAAGGACAACTAGCCCAATCTGAATCACAATAAGCAGTAAGATGTAAAGCACTGTCCTTAGAAAGGACAAGACCTTGGATGGCATTTTAAGTAACAAAGAACTCGAAGACCAGCGTTTTAGTGGGCTTCTTTAGGACTTTGCATAAACTGAGCAAGAGTATGAACAACATAACAGAGTTTCGGGCGAGTGATGGTGAGATAAATCAAACTGCCAACAAGTCATCTATAACGATCCAGATGAGAAAAGACGGGACTTGTAGCAAGAGCCAACTGGTGGTTTTGTTCCATGGGAAAATCACAAGGTTTTGCACCAAGCAAACAGCTTCAAAAATGATATCAAGCATATATTTACGTTGAGAAAGAAATAAACCTTTCGGTCCCCGAGCAATTTCAATACCAAGAAAATATTTCAACACTCCCAAATTTTTCATGTGAAAGCAAGTGCTTAGATAAGCTTTGAAATTAGCAACCGCCTCAGAATTATTCCCTGCAATGATCAAGTCATCAACATATACAAGTATATGAAGAATGATACCATGTCGTGCAAGGGAGAACAATGAGTAATCAACATAGGATTGAACAAATCCAAATGACTTCAAGGCAGAAACAAGCTTAGAAAACCAATTACGAGGGGCTTGACGTAGACCATATAGTGATTTCCGCAGTCGACAGACTTTCCCGGGAGAAGCACCAGAAAACTTAGGAGAAGGAGACATATATACTTCATCGTCCAAATCACCATGTAGGAAAGCGTTGTGAACATCCATTTGATGGAGTTACTAACCACGAACAACGGCTATCGCAAGGAAAACACGAACGGATACCATCTTAGCAACTGGAGCAAAAGTCTCATTAAAATCAATACCCGCAACTTGATTGTTTCCAAGAACAATGAGTCGTGCTTTATGATGCTCTATGGAACCATCAGAGTTGTACTTGATTTTGTATATCCATTTACACCCAATAACTTTCTTTCTAGGTGGCAAATCTTTAATGGTCCATGTACCATTATTTTTAAGAGCCTCAATCTCCTTGCGCATGGCATCACGCCATTAAGGATCATGAACGGCTTCAGAGAAGTATGTCAGCTCATGACCTACAGTTACTACAGCCAAAAAATAAGCATGGGAAGCAGAAAAGTTATTGCAAGTCACATAATTAAATATGGGATAAGGCGTCCCTGAGGACGGAGATTGAACAGATGACGCAGAGGGGAGGTCTAAACGACGTGTCGTATAACAAACATAGTCTCACAATCGTACTGATCATTGGCGTTTTCTCGAGTTGCGCCAGATGTCACTATCAAAATGAACAGAAAGGGGACCAGTCGTGCCAGCAAGAGAGGCAGTAGCAAGTACTTCCAATGCAACAGGATCACTCCCCTTTACTTCGATAGGCCTAGGAGCGGACAACCCATCAGTCCCACTAGATGATGAAGCCATATTATGCGCTGGTTCAATAGGTGCACCAGAAGAAAGCACATTTTGTGGTAGATGTGTGGCATCCAGTGATGTTGGAGGGGTTATAAAATCCATGTCATAAATCGTAGGATGAGCAAGATTAGTAGAGGTGGGGGAAGAAGTAGGAGGATGACTATAGGGAAAGTGATTCTCATAGAACATAACATCTCGAGAGTTAAAGAAATCCCCAGTTTCAATATCATACAATCTTCATCCCTTCTTGCCATAAGGGTACCCAAGAAAGATACATTTCCGACCATGAGCAACAAACTTGTTTTGGTCACGAGGAATCTTGGAAGCAAAGCAAAGACACCCAAAAGTTTTAATGTGATTATAGATAAGAGTGTGACAAAAAATAATTTCATATGGAGTTTTGCCTTGCAGAATTACAATAGGAGTACGATTAATAAGATAACCAGTCGTAAAAATACATTCACCCCAAAACGCAATAGGTAAGTTGGCTTGAAACTGGAGTGCACGGGCTACATTAAGAATATGGCGATGTTTCCATTCCACTCGCCCATTTTGTTGTGGGGCACCAACACAAGATGTTTCAAACAAGATACCATGTTCAGCAAAATAATGCCCCAAGGTTGTGAATTTGGTCTCATTATCACCTCGAATACGTTTCACCTTCGTATTGAATTGAGTTTGAGTCATTGCACAAAAATTCTTAACCAGTTTTGCAACATCCGTCTTATTGGCCATTAAGTGAATCCAAACACCTTTAGAATAGTCATCAATGATAGTTAAGAAATAAGAAGCACCACATGAAGAGGGGACACTATACGGACCCCATACATCACAATGAATCAGCTCAAATAATTCAACTATATTGCTAGAACTAACAGGAAATGATGCACGAGTTTGTTTGGCTTTAAAACAAATTTCACAAGGTTCATCTTTATTTTTTCGATAATCACTACTGCTAACAACAGGAAGAAGACTAACTATTTGTGCAGACGGATGCCCAAGTCATCGATGCCACACTTGATAAGAATCAGCATCAGTTACATGGCATAGTCGAGCAATCGATGCCACCGAACGAAGCCAATAGACTCTATCCCTCTCTTCACCTGCACCAATCACCATCCTTGAAGTGTGGTCCTATATCACACACAGTTTATCAGTTAATATGACTACACAATTTAAATATTTGATTAGTTGGGCAAAAGAGATCAAATTGCAGGTTAACCGAGGAACATATAAAACATGCTTAATTGTCATATTTTCACCAAGAACCGTTATCCCTTCTTGGACAGCATTAGTATGCGTCCCATCAGGCAACACAATAGGAGAAGGAAAAATGTCTGAGAGATCCACGAACAAGTTTTTGTCTCCGATCATATGATAAGATGCCCCTATATCCAATATCCATAGAGAAAAAGACTTACCTGTCAATTTTTCATTTGAGGCAGATTTATTATTCAAGGATTTGAACATATTCAAGATGGTGGCCCATTGATCATCTGTCAAAGCAGGACCCACAACACTTTTGTCCTGGGATGTCAAGACAGGTGGAGCAGTGGAAGAGGTTGCTGCGAATTGGGCAGCATTAGCAACACCAACGAGAGCTTTGCCTCGTCCACGCCCTGTGCCAGAATCAACACCTTTGCCTTTCCCGGTGCTCTTATCGCTCACACGTCCATTATTCCACCATTCCGGATACCCAATAATTTTAAAACAAGAAGTAACCTCATGTCCTGTCCTCCCATAATTTGAGCAGACAGACTTCTCAGTATGTCCTCTCGTTCCACTATAGTTAGAAGAACTGCCATGGACAGCAAAAGCAACCGCCTCATTTCGCGCCTCACGCCCCCTCATCATGGTCTTATGGCATTCCTCTTGCACCACTAGAGTATACACCCGGTTCAATGGAGGAAGCGGGTCCTGAGCGATAATGTTGGAACGAAGCGTTTCGTACAGATCGTCATCCAAACCCATCAAGAATTGGTGGACTCGCTTGTCCTCACGTTTCTTGCTCAGATCAGCAGCCCATTTACAAGTACAATTGCCACATGTACAAGCTCTCATCGTTATATACGTGGATAACTCATCCCAAATTTTCTTTAGATGCCCGTATTATGCAACAACGCTCTGACCATTTTGGTCACAACGTGCCAATTCTGACCTCAGTTGAAGAATTCGAGGTCCATTGCCAATGGAAAATCGTTGACGCAGGTCGTCCCACAACTCCTTTACCATATCATACTAGGTAATAGTATAGCGAAGGGAAGATTCAATAAATTGAATGATCCAGGCTACAAGCATGGAGTTAACACTCCACCAATCCTCGATCTCGCTTGTGTCAGCCTTCAGTTCTGTCACAGTTCCATCCAAGAAACCCAATTTGTGTTTTGCACGAAATGCATTACGCATACTAATCTCTCATTCTTGATAATTATCTCCCCTCAAGGTCACCAGCCAGATATTCATGCCAGGATGATCAGAAGGGTGCAAATAGTATGGTGAGGTCAAATCGAGAGCCATCTGCTTCTTCCCGTTCTATCCGTCACCTGTCTGCTGCTTCACGTTCTCATTATAAACCATGATATTTCGCTTGATACCGGCAAGGGAAAAAAATATATCAATTTAGGGTTTCATAACCCGCTTTAATACCATAAAAAAATGAATAGGATGTAATCGTATCCCTCTCATTACCACTAAGGAGATTATATACAACATATTCACAGAGTTACTCTCCTAAAGTTTAGGAGCTAATTATGTACAAGAGATATTCTAAGAGCTAAAGATGTTATTCTAAAAGGATTGCAACTAATCACTTGTTAATATGCAATTAATTATCCCAATAGCTGTGCTAGAATTTCTCCATCTTTTCATATGCTGTGTTCCTTTTTTAAGACATTCACGCTGGTTCTGGGTTAGTGACTGATTTTGCAACATTTCGGTTAGTGATTTCAATATTCAACCCTTGATTTTGGTTTCTGATATTTTACTCGTTCTTGCCCTTCTATTTCTGTTTTATATTTTCTGGTTTAATCTGTGTGTCTTGTGGTTTACTGTAACTATACCAGTATTCTGGATAGTTGATGCATTTTCATGTAGAACAATTAACAAAAAAGAAAGATATACCCCTCTCAGAATGCTACCATTACATTACACCCTATGTTCATCGCAACATCGACAACAAAGATGCCTAACAAAGGCATGTTTATCGTAAACAAGCTATGTACCTTTAAGGTGTAAATTACTAAATTCTAGAGTGAGAATGATTTTATGATAGCAAAAGTGCAACTTACTTACCCATGACTAGAATTTGAAGGGAAAATGTGTCACTAGAGACATATTTCATTCTCCTGGATATACTTATTGAATTATTTAAGTCAGAATTCAATTGCTGGATTTTAGTTTCTTTCATCTCAATTCAAAGTTCTTATATATTTCCAAATTTTCATCCAAACACCTTGTTGTTTGTTAACCGATCATGTCAACGACAATGACTGTCCGGACACTACTTTTTATGGGTCTTTACACCAATTGCATTGAGAAATCAGAAATGAATGAGTAGATTAATGGCTTAGAAGGCTTGGCTGAACTATCCTCTAAATGCAATTCTTGCCCTTCTATTGCTGACGCACCCATGACATGATTGTTCCTCTCTAAACCATAAGCGTTGTGTTTCATATGTTCTAATAAAATGTTTTCCCCACAGGTTCTCGCGGTAACAAAGCCAAGATGGTTCTTCTCAAAGACATTGTGCTTGTAGCTCAGAACAACATAGACACTAAATTTATAAAACAAATATTTTAAAAAAATACAGGATAATTATGTTATTATTATAAAAAAATATTTATAATTTCTATAAATAATCATAGGTGATGTAAATTTTTTATTGAGATTCAAATGTTTATTGTATTTTTTAGGACGTCAAATATCAAGTTTATATATAAATTTTTAAGAATATTTTAAAAATTTTAATTAGTATTGAAAGAGTGTTCAAAAATATTTTTATTCTATAAAAATTATCTTAATTTTTTTCATATATATATAATTACATTAATAAGATAATAATAATAATATTTAAATTTAAATTTATAATGAGTCATTGATGACATAACTTAAAAATGATACTTATAAAAAAAAACCTTTAAATTCATAAAAAATAATTTATATTTTTCTTTAATTTTATTTTAAAAGGATAATATTAAAATTCAGACTCAAAATACATTTGTGGCACTACTTAAAATTGACACTTCTCAAAATTCTACGAATTAAAACTCTCTTTTTTATTGATTATATTAATGATTTAGTTTTAAATTTAGATTATATTTAGATACGAGAAGGTTTATAATTAGAGAAATGCACTGGAATAAACGAGTTATTTGATGGATTTGATACTTGTTAATTAATATATGAACTGAAATAAAACAATTACTATTCTTTTTTTGTTACATTGGAAGGCCTAAGCCCTAAAAATAAAACACCAGGACCTTATGAAACAATTTACTAAATTTTTATTCTGCAGTTTAAAATTTCTGAATTGAACCACAAAGTGGCTTCAGTTTTAGTTATTTTATTTTATTTTAAGGTAGAGAAAGGAATAATAATAATTATAAGTCTCACTTTAATGCTCCTCATTCATGTTATAGGAATGAATGTTTTCTTATAATTGGTCAGGCCATCTGAACTTCAATTCTATCTGGTCATATAGCAAAGTTATTATTATTATTATTATTATTATGGTAACATGTAGCAAAGCTCTCTAATATATTAAGAATTCAAAAAATATTTATTACTTTACTTTTTAAGAAAATAAAAGCATTTAATAAAATATATTAAATGCTTCTCAATCAATACCCTTAAGACACTGTTAATCATAAACAAAATACTATAATTTATGCCTAATTTTTTAAATATTTATATACTTTAAAATATTATGTAATATTGAACTAGATTTTTCCAACTGACGGCGTGATCTGAAAATCCAAAAATATATTGGATCATATTTTTTCAGAAGTGAAACTTGGTCCATTAACTATAAGCCTCCTAATGAAGATACTGGATAGGGTGTGGGCTTTGCACTTGAGCACCCACACAAGACACAACGACAAGACACGACATACGACACGTCTCCATGGGCATATATGTCTATTTCGTGGCTGCAATCTCATTTGGTTCCCTTCTTCCCACAGGGGTTTAAGTTTAACCTCTCATCCATCGATCAATCGATTTTCTGCATCAGGATGGGCAGTTCGGAACCCAGTTTGGAAGAATTTCCTGAAGAGAAGAAGCGCGTCAGGAACCCTTTAGTCCCCGTTGGTAAAAATCTTCTCTTTATTTTCACGTTTTCCTTGCTTATTATTTAGCTTTGATTTCACGCACTCAATAATTGTTGACATCTTTGTACTGTTTATATTTATTTTCTAATACCCTTCTCATATAACTTTTACCTCGTTGAATTTATTTATCCTTGGCATGTAGCAGGAAAAATTTTGATTAATTTGGGGATTTTATTCATTTATTTAATTTTTACCAAACTTTTTACTGAAAGAAAGGGAAAGAGGACGCCATTGCGAAAGATGTATAGATTTACAATGCTGCATTCTTCATACATCTAAGCCATGGATTGAGAAACTAAGATTTACCTGTTTTAGTGGGCATGATATGATTTTCATCGTTCCCTTGATCCTGTCCTGAATCTGCTTATATGTCATTGGGATTAATTGCCTGGCCATTACTTTTTGAAGGACTAGTTCAACAAGTTTACTGAGGTTGCTGAATTGAATTTGGATAGAACTTGACTCCATCCCTGAGAGGAGTTATCTCCCTCCAACCTCCCTTATTCTGTTGTCATGTGTCTATTAACTCAATTAAGTGATATAAATGAATAATAAAATAGACACATGACAATACATTAAGGGGGTTGGAGGGAGATAGTTCCTCTCAGGTTGAAGCCAAGTTTTGTCCATTGAATTTTATGCATAAAGCTTGAAATAACCAACTTTGGGTGTGATCAATCAAGTTACTCGGTTGCTCTGTTACTGACCATTGGATGCTGATGGTGATGGATTTGGGAAATGAATCCCGTAACTTAGATATTAGTATTTTCACTCCTATGGGGGAAACAAGGAGTCTGTTCAGTTTCTCAAGATTGAAAACGTGATGGACATAGGGTGTCATGGTAGCATTTTGATGGGGGTTTATCTTTCTAATGAACACTATCTTTCACCCCGCATGCAAATATGAAAGTAAAATTGTCTCTGTTTGCATTTACAAAGGAAGAAAAATGGAATTCGATAATTTCATATTTAATTTGTTATATGCAATGGAGTAGGAATTGGCAATGGTGGAACATCAATTTTACATTGCTTGGTGATTGGAGATGGTTAATCTTAATGATTTTCTTCTGTTTTGGTGATTGGAGCTGGTTCTTCTTATTAATGCTTCTCTTGTCTTGTCATTGAACTTTTGTTGGTTTTGTTGGTTAGTGTCCTTTGATTAACTTCGCTGTGTTTATTTCAGGTGCACTTATTACTGCTGGTGTGCTAACGGCTGGCTTAATAAGTTTTAGACGAGGTAATTCTCACTTAGGCCAGCAGTTAATGAGGGCTCGTGTGGTTGTCCAAGGTGCTACAGTGGCGCTCATGGTTGGCACTGCCTTCTATTATGGAGACAATCCTTGGCGATCGGGTTAAACTCCTTGGTTTCTTGTTGGTTTTAGGTTAGTTTTATGTGATGTGGAATTTGGTTATTTCAGGACCAAATTCCTTGCCATCAACATCTTATTGAAACTTATAACGCATAACAGTTGAATTCTTATGAATGTACTATGATATTATAGTGCTTTTAATAAAACAAGCAATTCTCAATTGACTGGCGCTATCTGGAGGATGCAGAATGGAATTAGGGGCTTACACAGCATGAGAATCATCATCGTCATGGAGGTGAGGTTTTCAAACCAATTGATGCCATTATTACTACACTATGTCAGACTTTAAGTTAAACAGTAAATGACAAAAGAAAAGAAAGGGGAAATAAAACAGTAAAAGCCAAAGAAAGAAAGAAAGGAAATTAGTAAAACTATAAGCTGCAAAATTGAAACTATATGATTTCACTTCAATGCATTATCGGAGTAATTTGACTTTTGGTTACAAGTTACACGCAAAATCTACTTACAAAGGTTTTGTTTTTTAACTTTGCGTTCTTTATGCAAGAAAGAAAAGGAGAGAAAAAATAACTCCCACAAAACCAAAAAACAAAACAAAACATTATGTGTTGTTTCTGTACTGCGTTACTCCGTGGAATTAGCTACTCCAAGTTCCAGTATCATGCCTGTCGCCCTTTTGCTGATGTTTGGAGAATTTTTACTCATTTAATCCTTTGGCAGTTAAAGGTAATTGAAAATTACCTTCTTTTTGGCAGTTTTATGTGAGGATGTCAGTATTCTAACATTTTAACAGGGTGTTTGATTTTTTTCATTTTGAGTTAATATGTTTTTATTTTTAATTAAAAAATAAAAAATAATGTGAAAATCAAGTAATATTTTGGTAAATATTAATAAAAACATATCAACTAAAAATAAAAATAAAAAACAAATAAAATGCCTCCAAACTTGCCGTTTATTTCCAAGTGCTTTGGCAATCCTGTCATGTGTAAACTTCAAACTTCACAATCAAGTTGTGTGTGTATCATGTAAGGCACTGCCATGCTGAAGGAAGGTGCAAGCCATGACATGTCTCAGGCACGTGGGCTTTGGCCTTCTGTGCAACACCGCCATTTTGGCTTTTCTGGTGTACTTCTATCATGCCGTCCAGTGGTGCCACAAAACACTTTCTTTGTTATGATGATTTTATTTTCTTGTGCAACTTTTTTTTTGGGGGGGTTTACACAGCAAACATGTAATACTTTAGAATTGTAAATTTCACATTATAAAAAAATGATCTCCTCCCCCTCCCCTTTTTATTTTCCCCAGTTATAATATGCTTTTTCCCTTTAGCGGTGGTGGTATTGACATTAGGCAATTAGTGCAACTTTGCAAGTCCTCTAATGGGTAATATTATAGCAGTTAAAATGGGTCAAGATGAGCCTATCTGAATAGCTTGAGAAAATGAACAATTTAAGTTAACAAAATATCAATTTAAAATTAAAAATAGTCTAAATTAACTCGATCCAAATGGGTCGGTCTACAACGGACTAAGCCAATACGACCTGATTACATTGCATAAAGGTAAATTGTGTTAACAAAATGTTTACTTAAAATTCATATAACTCGATCTGATCAGATCCAAAATTGACTCAGGTCGAGCCAGCCTATTTTAACAACTATAGGCAATATATATAGAGGTCATAGACTGAGTGACGGTGCCATGTTGGTCTGTTTGTGGCAATGTCTTCAGGGCAAATTATTGTTACCTAAAGAAAGAAAGGTTGTTAGTTATTACATCGAGAGATACAGTGTTGGTGTAATTTGGTGTATATGGGCTATGGCATCGTGGTGGTGGTTGTTGTAATAGATGCTTGATCGGAGAGTGCAGACTAAGTTTGAATTAGTTGTTAAATTAATGGCTAGACCTAGAATAGCTCGGTTGAAATTGACCAGAGTGATAGATAATGAAGGCATTTGTGATATGCTTAATTTAATGATATCTACATAGAATGGATTGCTAAAATGGTGAGGCTTATGAAGTATGTGTATTTCTATTAGGCCCCCAAAAAAAATTAATATGACAAACGTTTGGACATTTAGACTTTTGAGGGACTTGACGTTGCTCAAACAACCCTGATTAGAATACCATCGTCAATATAGAATTAGAAACATGGTGCAAAAGAAAAAAAGTTTGGAAATATAGAATTAGAAAGCATATGAAAGTACTAATATGTAGATGCATGGCCATAATGTTCCTCTGTTATATCTGTTTGGTGAACCGAGATTATCGCTCCTAGCCTAAAGTTTTGCATGTTACCCTGATGTTTGTCGGCCTTTATGAGGGTAGAGTCTAGAAAATTCGTTTTGAGGTTCCTTATGCTTATCATATATAAATGGACTCGTTTGAACATTCTTCTAAAAAAAAATACTTATATTTTTTTAAAAAAACTTATTTTTTTAAAAAAAATATTTTTCATATAAATGCAATGTATGAAAAGTGTTTATAATTAAAATAATTAATATAAAATATTAAGAGCACATATATTTTCACTTATTTTAAAAGTTTAAGATCATTAGCTTTTAAAATAAATGGTTGATTCACTTTTTTAAGAAAATTCTCATTTTTTTAAGATAACATCAACATATTTAAAAATACTTATAAATACTTATTTTTAAAATATACGTGTTTATTTAAAAAATGTATTCAAACGGGCTCAATCTATTGACTTTGTGAACATAACTGGAAAATGTGATGCACTTACTGTTATTTTTTCATGTAAACCAATTAAATGTTATTTAAAATAAGGTACTAGCAAGTATATCGTATATTGTATGGGTTTTTTTTTAAAAAAAAAATCTGGTAGAATTAGAAAAAGTTTAAAAAATATTTAAAATTATAAAAGACATATAAATAATAAATTCATCTTATTCTCAAATCAATCTATTAATGAATATTATTTAAGATTCTAATTACTACTTATACAAGTAATTTAGTCTAACTAATTAATTACTTGGTTAATAATAACTAACTTGCAATTACAATTCCTATCGTCTGCATGAATTTTTAAAAATTTATAGGGCAATTAAATTAAAAACTTCGGCCCTATTCCAGTACATACTTATAAGTGCGGACTTATCAAATTACCTTAATTATCATTTTGAATATTAGAACAATTTCTTTTGGGGTACAAATATTAGAAGAAATTTAATAATATTAAATAATTAATTAACATATATTGTATGAAATGTGGACGCATCAAATTGTCATTATGAAACACAAGCCATGAAAGAATCGACTGCATAAAACTTGAGCAATTAGTTTTTCCTTTCCCCTCTAGGCCATAATCTGTATTTCAATAATAAATTTGGGGTGTAACGGTGGCATTCTGATGGAGGCTCATCTTTCTAATGAATGCCATCGTTTGCACTCAGAAAGGAAGGAAAAAGGGATTGGGATATTTCAAGTTTGAATTGTTATTTGCAATGTAGTAGGAGTTGGTGGAACATCAATTTTACCCTGGGTTGTTGATTGGAGATGTGGTTCTTCTTAAAGCTTTTATTTTGTCTTGCTGTTGCACTTTTATTGGTTAGTGGTCTTTCATTGACTATGCTTTGTTAATTTCAGGTGCAGTTATTATTGCTGGTGTGCTCAAGGGTGGCTTAATCAGTTTTAGACAAGGCGATACTCACTTATGCCAGAAGGGAATGAGGGCTCCTGTGGTTGTCCAAGTGCTGTGGACTCATGGTTGGCACTGCCTATTGTCATGGAGAGAAATCCTTGGTCATCGAGTTGAACTGTGCAATTGCTTGGTTTCTTGTTGATTTTTGTTTTGTTTGTGTGATTGGAGTTGACCAAACTCCTTGCCCATGACATCTTTTGAAACATTTGTATAAACCTTGTTTAAAAAATAGAATAAATTGAACAAGTCAACAATTGAATATTTATATAAATTTTTATGTCACATAATTAATTTTATATTAAAAATAATAACATATTAATTATTAATTAGTTTAGTTTCCCTAATTTATATAAACTTTTTAACTAAATACACGCTTGAATTCATATCAATGTACTTTGATTTATAGTTTGAGAGAGAGAGACTGCATTCACAAGTAGCTTTAGTGCAAGTCCAAAACGTATACTAAATGCAAAAATATATATATATACGAAATGCGGTTGCCAAACTAATGGTTGAGATTATTTCATTCCGCCTTGTGAGTATAAGAGAAAAAAAGACTTACACTAATATAAATGTCTTTTATATATATATATATATATAGACACACACACGAAATGCGGTTGCCAAACTAATTCCGCCTTGTGATCCAAGCATCATGTCATTTTCTTATTATTTTCACGCTTGTAATGTTTCGCCCATAATTCATCTCCGTTATGGACCATAGATATTATTGGACAAGATGAGCACATTTTTTTTAATAAACATGATGAGCACATTGTGATTGCACAATTTCCAAAACATCATTCGTGTTGATCTTTCCTTTTATTATTTTGTTACAGAACATTTTATTTATTTATTTTGTTATCAAGTGTTCTAAAGATATACATTAAAAAAATAAAATAATTTTTTAAAATAAAAATAAGATATTTAATATATTAAAATTTAAAAAATTATTATTAAATTTATTTTTATCTAAAAATTTTTATTTTAATTTATTTAACAAATGTTTAAAACACTTGTTAACAAAACTTTTTTTTAAGTAGAATTACTAAACACGTCTTAACTGTAATTATTGACAGCAAAGAAGTGGAAATTTTTGACTAACTTGATTTTTACTTTTCTTTTCAAAGAAATGAATAATTAATGAGAAGAATAATTAACAATAAAAAAATTAAAGATGAATGGTCAATAACTATATTTGTAATTAGGGTTGGGTAATGGGCTAACTTAGTTTGCAATTTTGCATTTGCCCAATACGCAATGAATTATTAAACGGTCCTGAAATATGTTAACTCAGGCTTGGCCTATGTTAGCTCGCAGATTAGCAGCTTGGCCCGCAGGGTCATTACTTAATTTTAATTTTTGTTTTTTTATGTTTTCTTTTCTTTTCTTGTATAATTATTCAAAGTTTTGGATCCTATATAGAATTTGGGTTATTAGAGTAATTTGGGCTTAAGAGATTTTTTTTTAATTTATTCGATAAAAGAATTAGTTGAAAGAATATTAAAATAATACTCTTTTAAAAAATAATTGTTTAATGGGTGAGTGGGTCATAACTCATTTAAACAGCGAGTTAAATAAACCGAGTCCGTAGGCTTGCATTTAAATAGGCGTTAAGTCTTAACTTGTGTTGGGTTATGGGTTAAATCAACCGGTCTGCAGACTGTTACTCATTTACTCAACTCTACATGTAAATATCAATGAACATAAAGAATGACTAATTGATCTTTCTTGTTAATTTTGCATTGGTTTTTTTGGAGAAGATTTAAACATAATTATTTGACTACCTTATAAACATGTTTTGTTATATCCTCCTAATATTTAATAAAAAAAGTATTAGACAAAAAAATACATTAAATATTTTGATAATATAAAAAATATTTAATATTTTTTTATTTATTGATTAGGAAAATTATTATGAGCATTTAGAAATATCCTATTTTAAACTCTTCTAATGACGATATTTCAATTTCATCATGCGAGTAAAATTTTCAAGGAAAATACTTATGCATAATACCAAAACTCACACTATCTCACATCACGAGTAAGTAGTTGAATTATAGTATAGATTTACAAAAAATAAAGTGAGATCATCTATAAAATAATAATAACAAAGTCTTTTTTTACTAAGCGGGATTGACTACATATATCAAATAATGTTATTATGTCATATCATAAATCATGCCTTAAAAAATGCTATTTAAATTTATTTTTTAATAGTTTTATCTATAATTTTTTTAATCTCTCTCTACCTTTAACTATTAAATCAGCTATAAATAAATGAAAAAATAGAAAAATTATTAGAAACTCTTGAAACAAGAGAAATATCTAACTCTATATTGTTAAGAATGTGTTACATCAACTTTGTAAATTATTATTACCTCTTACTTTAATTATATTTTTAATATTATAGTTAATATGACATATATTTAATGATATAAAATAAGATATTTTTTTTATTTTAAAAGTAACTAAAATTTTCTCTAAAACAAATATAAAATAGTATGTGTAAGTATAGGAACTATTATTCAATTATCAATGCTCAAGATTGTAAGCCCATTGAAAGTATGCTACATAAGGGCCTCACAGCAGTTATATGGGAAGAAAAAAATAATAATTTTCAATAGTTTATTTTAGCAAATAATAATAATAATAATTATGATTAACATGTGTCATATCAATTATTTTCCATCAACATCTAACATGCGTCATATCAATTATTATACAAACTAAAGTGGTATACATTGTTGTTGTAAATAATTTTATACTGATATTTATTAATATTTTGATATATATGCTTTTATTTTAATTAATAAGACAAAGATATATCAATAAATATGAGTTGTCAAGATATCAGTGAATATTAGTGTAAAACTCAACAGCACATATAAATTAAATTCTTTTTAATTTTTGTGTAAAATTTTTATTTACACTTAGTTAATGTGTTGTTATATCATTTAATAAATTTAACATTTAATCTATTTGTTAACATAATTAATCTTATTAAATAAAGGATTTGGATGCCTTCAATTAGAGTGAGAAATAAATAATAAATAAGACCCAAACAAAAGTCTTTTAAAGTAAGATTATTTTTAAAATAAATAAGTAAAAATATATTTATAATTAAATTTTAGTGAATTAAGATCATAATATAATTTAGATTAAATTAATAATAAATTATACAAAAAAATATATAATAAAAATGAATATAATCTTACTTATTTTAGAGATAAACATACTTTAAATAAATTTTTTCTTAAGACTCACGATCTCTTTTCTCTTATCTGTAAGTGTTAGAGGGGATGGATAACTCAATTAATATGACACATATTTAATAGTAAAAAAATCGTTCAAATACTAAAATAAAAGTATGAGACTAATCGTCATTCATTGTATATAAGAAAAAGAATTAATTCTCATTCACAAAAGGTGTGCATGAGGGAAATGTAATTACTAATTATTAATTGTTAAATAATACTAGTAAGTATTTGTGCATTGAATAAGTTTTTTTTCTAAAAAAAAATAGATATAATCTAAGAAAATATATATTAAAAATAAAAATTATTTTAAATTATAAAATATATTTAAATAATTAATTTAAAATAGAATTAAAATTTAAAAGAATAGAAATTAAGAATAGAATGTGTTATTCTTTGAATAAAAGTAGAATAAGAAATTAAGTCACTTTTAAGATAACATATTTTAATTTAATAAAAAATTTATCTAACGAAAGTATCTTAAAAACATTTGTTAAGGGATTTAAAAAGAATATTAAATGAAAAGTTAAGCATTCAATACATTGAAAATGTAAACTTTATTTTTTATTTTATGCATTTTATTTTTAATTTTTAAATAAATTATGGATTTAAAATCCTTTTAGTGTGTTTATAAGTAAAAAAACAAAAAATAATTTGATTTGAATATCAAATCTTGTATTTATAATGTTAAAAAATAAAAAATTATTTAATTTATAAAATTTAATGAATTTAATTATTTTTTATTTAAAAATTTTATCAAATTTATCAAATTTGATAAGATTTAATTTGATTTAAAATAAATAAATTATTTTATCCTTATTATTCACCTATAATTATCTAGATAAAAATGTAAAATAATAAATTAAATTAAATTAATTTTAATTTTAATAAATTTAAAGCATAAAATTTAATTTTAAATTAATTCAAAATTTATTTTTTAATAAATTTTAAATACAATATTTGATTTTTAAATTAAATTAAATTAATTAAATTAAATTTTTTTAATTAATTTTAAACACAACCTTAGTACATAAGTGTCGACTAATTTTCATTATCACTAAGCCGAAAAATGGAGAAACTTGATTGCCACGTTGCCATAGCTTTTTGGTAACACGTGGTATGTCCCACGTCGGCATCCATCTCCTTCTTCTTATCTCACACCCCTCCCTATATATGTGTTCCTCCTCATTCTCTCTCTCTCTCTCTCTCTCTCTCTCTGTGACCTTTCTTCCTTCCATTTACTCTCTGATCACAAGGCCTGCCTTCGCCAAACGCCAAAAGGGTTTCAGGCAAGCCATTTTTTTCCCAGAAATTTTAGTAAGTTGTAAGATACCAATCCAGATTTCCTCTTTTATCTTCTCTGGGTTTTGATTTTGCACTATTTGAAGCATAGTTAACATTACAAGAATTTTTTTTTTCTTTATTTTTGGTTAAATGGGTGACCATAGATCTTTACATCAGAATCTGTATGATTTTTTTTTTTGTAACATGGGTCGCTACGTTCTGTATTGGTATTGCTTATAATTAATTACAGCACAGATGCCTCTTCTCATTTATCAAAATTTTGCCTTTTAGTGCCGCATTGATTCCTGGGAAGTTGATCAAAGTAAAATAAGAAATTCTGGGTATTTCTGTGTTTGGAATGGACGTAGTTGTCTGCAAAAGATTTTAACATTAATATATTTGTACTTGGTGCCAAATGAAGCATGTAGTTGTGCCACATTGTGTATCACACACTTTGCATAGCTCTTTTTCTGGGGTATTTCCATAGCTTATGAGACCCTTTCGTTATTTACTGTTTTTCAGTGTTCTCCTTTGTACCTATTAACTTTGTCTTTCAATACACTGAAGAATGAAAATGTTTGTCCACTTTTTTATTCACATATTTCCTTGTATCACTGTAGTAGAATTTTTCATCATTTGATGTCCTTCTTCGGTACAAGTTTATATTTTTGTTGGCATTTACTGTGTGTAAGCTTGTCAATAATCATAGCAGAAATATATACCTCAAAAGCGTTGTGTCTATCTTGCTGTCAAGCTTGTTATCTACTCCCTAATATATGGTGTGATTTTAATCTGTTAGTTTATGGGCATAGTAAACTACTACAAGAAGGCAGAAATTAAAGTATTGGTATAGTACTATTTGTTTACACCTGATGTGATTGTCTAGTGGGTGATGCCTACTTTTTGAGAATTAATTGTTCCTTCCATAATCTAGATCGCAACTTTCTTTATGTTCTTTCTTTTTTGCTTTGATGACTTTGAGTGTCATATTGATCATTCATTGCGCTGAGCATAATATTGGATAGTTTGCCTTGTCCACTTTGTCCTTCATTGGTCGATCCACTTTAGTAAGTGAAAATCATTGGTTTGTTTTATTCAAGTTGTTGTCCTTCATATATATGTTGTTTGGGTCCACATTATTGAATGAAAATCTTTGGTTTGTTTTTCAAAGTCTTGTCCTTCATTTGTATCTCATGTTGAACTTCTGCACTCGTAAGTCTTTTTTGTTGCCTAGTGATATTTTAAGCATTCAATAGAAAAGCTTATTTCTTTTCGTTTTTCCTCTCTACTTTTCTTGTATGATATATGATGTCTTTGTTTACTGATATGTTTTCATTTTATGGAATATGGATCAATAGAGACACATCTGTTGTTCCTGGTTTTTGACATCAAATCAATTCCAAGGTTTCTTATACTTGGGTTTTATGCTTCTCTATCTCATATATCAGCATATTGTGAATCTTTGTGGGCAAAACTATGTGTTAGTTTGATATACAGACATACTGTAACAGATGTATTCATCTATATCAACAAGTTCCCCATCCTCTTTTAATTTAATGGAAATGTATTGAGCTTATGGACTGCACATTGGAAGTAGCTTTTGCTTTTAAACCTTCAATTGTGGTGAAGATGGGAACAAATATGTACATTTGGTAAAAGCTAACTTTTATTAATTGTCCTTGTAGCAGGTTGAAATAAGTGATTTGTTATAATCAAAATGTCATCTCCAAGCAAGAGAAGAGAAATGGATGTAATGAAATTGTAAGTAGATTTTTTTACTGTGTGTTGATAGTTAAATTTTTTTAAACTGTTGTTGAATTAATTTTTATAGCCTTCTTTTATATGTTGACGGAAATCAGTATGTTATCAAATTAATTGAATTATGTTATAGTTGAAATTTGTTTTGACTATTGATATGGTAAAGAAGCACTTTTGGCACATTGATATGGTTATTTCTATTGAGGTATTGTTTGTTCTTGAGCCTAAGTTCATAGTACGGTTTGACTTATAGGGAAGAATTTGTAGTTTTTTTACATGTGGAGATTCATTTATGGTTTGGGCCTGTTTAAAAACTAAACTTCAATTTGACAAAATGACCTAGACCACTTGTGCGAAGTAAGACAACCATTATAGAAAAAAAGTGTAAGATTTATAAAGGATAAAATACATTTTACCCCCTTGAAGTAGCTACCTTTCTCTACTTACTCCCCTGAAGTTTTTTTACTTAACCCCCATGTTGTTTTAGTTTTAAGTGAAAACATTACTTTTTCAGTTAAATCAAACAAAAGTTAACCTCCAGCTAAACAAACTTAAAGTAACGTTTTAAGTTAAAACCAAACATCAAGGGGGTTAAGTGATAAAAAGAAAACTTTGTGGGGAGGCAGAAGCCAAGATTATGACTTGACAGTTTATATCATGAAAAAACATCATGTAAGTGAGGTTTTCAAACCAATCGAATTCATCACAGCACGATATGTCAAACATAGAAGCCAACAGTAAAAAAAAAAGCTGGAACTTTATGATTTTACTCCAACGCATCACATTTTGGAGTAATATGATTTTTTTGTCATGACACAGCTATCACCCTTCTTCATGTAGGAAAATAGAGGCATGTGCAGATTACTAAGAACAATAGAAGAAAGAAAGAAGAAAAGAAGTTAAACTAAATTGAAAACTACCTTGCTTAGTCTTGGTTTGTTGGTAGTTTCTGTGAGAATGTAACCCTCAGTGTCCCTTCCACACCCCCCCCCCCCCCTCACACACACACAAAAAATAAAAGGCTTCTCTGAGGTATAAGGGCTTTTCCCTTCTGCGCTACACCACCATGGTGGCTTTTCTGGTATAATACCATCATGCTGCCCTTTGATAGCATCAAAACACTGCTTGTTTTGATGATTTTATTTTCTAGTGAAACCTTTTTTTTTTTTTTATGGCTGAATGATTAAAATTAAACTGCAACAATGTAATACTTTGTCAAAGAATTCTCATTAAAATGATGTCCTTCCCCTCCACTTTCCTTTTAGTCCTCCCAAAAAATAAAGATGAAACTTTGTCAGTTCTCTAATGGGGCAATATAGATTGTAGACCGAGTAATGGTGCCATGTTGGTCTCTTGGTGGCAATATCATTTGGGCATAATGTTGTTACCTAAACAAAGGTTGTTATGGAGAAAGATGTGGTATTGGTGCAACATGGTACTTATAGGCTATGGCATCATGGTGGACTGGTGGGTGTTGTTGTAGATGCTTGATCGGAGAGACAAAGTTTGAATTGGTTGCTAAATTTATGGCTAGAATAGCATCACTGAAATTGATAACAGTGATTGATAATGAATGCATATGAGATAGACTTAATTTAGTAATATGTTCCTAGAACAAAAATATCAAGTAAGATTAATATGATTCAAATGCTTTGCTAAAATGGTGAGACTTATGAAGTATGTGTATTTCTATTAGGACCCAAAAAACAAATGACAAAGGCTTGGAATTTTGAGGGACTTGGGGTTGCTCAAACAATCCTGATTACAATACCATCACCAGTAGAATTAGAAAGCATATGCAAGTAGTAATTTGTTGATGCATGCTCATAATAGTACCCGGTTATATCTGTTAGGTGAACTGAGACTATCGCTCTTAGCATAATATTTGCATCTTACCTACTTATATATATATATATATATATGATTCACTCTTAGCAAAAATTTTCATTGTCATGTTTTTCAAATATTCCTTCCTTTTTTACAGGATGATGAGTGATTATACAGTGGAGACGATAAATGATGGGCTTAATGAATTCAATGTGGAGTTTCATGGTCCAAAAGAAAGTACTGTTGACATTCAAGAGCTAACTTAGTCTTTTGTTTGATGAAACTGCACGTGTATATGAAGAATTACTTACTAATTGAATGCTTGTTAGATGAAGATTTTCCTTTTTTCCCCCTTTCTCAAGGACAAAAAAAAGGAGGGGCAAAAACCTTAATCAAGAGTTTCTTTATCTCTATAAGCATAAATTTCCATATAATATTTGCATGTTTTGCCTCTTTTAGCTTGATATTGGTTTCCTTATCTTTAAAAGGGTTGAGTGCAAAGACTAATCACTCATGTTTAAGCTATCTGGTTGTTCCTTGATTTATTACATTTATGTGAATGTTGCAGGCCTTTATGAAGGTGGAGTCTGGAAAATTCGCGTTGAGCTTCCTGACGCTTATCCATACAAATCCCCCTCTATCGGCTTTGTGAACAAAATATTCCACCCAAATGTTGATGAGTTGTGAGCACTTGATATCCTATTTAATCAATATATATATTTTTTTAGAATTCTTGTGTACAATGTAGTTTGTGCATTGGTCTGGCTTGGCAGTTGATTAAATACTTAGATTTGGGTCCCATCTACAGTATTTGTCATATGAACTGCGTAATTTTCACCATTTGTAAATTGTAATTTTATACAAATCTCTATTGGCTTTTTGCTATTGTTTTGGGATTTTGTAGAAGAGGGAAATGAAATTTCTTTAAAGTATTAAGTCACAGCAACAACTTGCTATTGATAGGAGTTTTTGCACACATGGATTATGGCTGATTCTGCTTTGTACATTTCGTCAACTGCAGATCTGGCTCTGTATGCTTGGATGTCATTAACCAATCATGGAGTCCAATGTTCGGTAATTCAGTTATAGGCTGTTCATAGTAAAAGTTTGAAGTATCCAGCATCTAAAGATTCTATTGTTTTGTCATATTCTTGTGTATGTACACAGACATGTAGATACATAATTATGTGTTTGAAATTCAACAGGATTATACGGAATGTCTACCTTCATTAATGGCTCCTCTTCTTATCCTATTAGTCTGATTTGGTTGTATTTGTGTTTTTATAGATGACCAAGGTTTCTGTTTTTTCAGATCTTCTAAATGTCTTTGAAGTTTTTCTTCCACAACTCTTGCTTTATCCAAATGCTTCAGATCCTCTCAATGGTGATGCAGCATCATTAATGATGAAGGATAAGAAGCTGTATGACCAAAAAGTTAGAGGTGAGCATATTGTTTGTTATGGGCTACTTTGTCTAATTATTTAAGACCAAATCTTCTTGTGGTTTTGCTATTTGAGTCCATGACCCCACTACACTGACTCAGCTTTTGGATCAGTGCCTATAATATATTATTAGCAATTTAATATGAATCTCCTAAATTCATTAGTTTCTGATGAATGCCTTAATTTGTTGGGAAGAAACTTATCTAGATTTCTGTTCTTCACTAATAGTATAATTGTCTTCTGATGATAAAACCGTCCTTATCCTCTAGTCCCGTGCCTAACACTCTGTCTTGGTCTTGAGTTTATATTTTTCCCTTCTTTTCTCTCAACAGTATCATGCAATGCTTTACTACTACATAATTTGAGCAAAGGCTGAATTATTCAAACGTTATGATAGTTTTTGTACTCGAGACTGCTTCATATATATCTAAATATTTGGATTATTTTTTAAAAAAATTCTGGTCGTTTGGTGAATGGGGGCTACTTTGTGATGACAAAAGATATATGTAAAACATTGGTCTGCTATTTGTGGGGACAGAGTACTGTGAGCGGTATGCTAAGAAGGAAAACATTACCAACTCTACAGCTGATGAGGAGAGTGGAGATGAGGAGGACATCAGTGAGGAGGAAAGTGGATCAAGTGATGATGACATTCCTGGCCACGCTGATCCTTAAATGGGTTTAGTAGTCTTGGATTTAAAATCCTTTTAAAGGTCCATGTAGTAGCAAGCAGATCACTATTACATGTTAACTTGTTCAATTATAAGACGTAGGATTATATATACTATTTTTTCTTTCTGTAAAATTACAATTCTTATTCGTGTACTGAATTGATTAGGGTATATTCAGTAAATGGGAAATTGAAAATAAATATCCATATGTTTATCTTTTAGTTATTTTGGTTTTATAATATAGTTTGTCTTCTTATAATTTGGTCTCACTTCACGTTGTCAATGTGATTTAAAAAGTTACACTTTGTACTTTGAATTTTGTTCCATTAGCACATTATCTCTGATTTTTTTTCCCCATTCATAATATGGACAATGGTCAAGAATATAATTTTGTATGTTATATCTTTCATTACACATTATTTCACACACACATAAATTATATCTTACATTTAACAAATGGAAATAATTTTTTTTTATTTATATATTACTTCAAAATTAGGACAATTTTAAATTATGATGGAAATAATGGTCGTCAAAATAGCTTTCTAGTTTATTATGTTTACCATTTTAAATTATTTTATGTATGTTTTATATCTATATATGAATATATGGTAAAAAAATATATGTATATAAACCTTATGTCATAGAAATAAGTATATATAAATATTTTATACAAAAATTTCATATTGAAAGAGATATCATATGTCAAAGTTAACTTCATATAATGAGACTTATCAACAAAAAACTTCATATAATGAGATAAACACATGAAGTTTTTTTTTATGCACCAAAAAAAATCATATGGGAGCATTTTTATATAGATATTTGGTCTGACTTCACGTTGTCAATGAGATTTAAAAAGTTACACTTTGTACTTTGAATTTTGTTCCATTAACACATTATCTCTGGTTTTTTTTCCCCATTCATAATATGGACAATGGTCAAGAATATAATTTTGTATGTTATATCTTTCATTACACATTATTTCACACACACATAAATTATATCTTACATTTAACAAATGGAAATAATTTTTTTATTTATATATTACTTCAAAATTAGGACAATTTTAAATTATGATGGAAATAATGGTCGTCAAAATAGCTTTCTAGTTTATTATGTTTACCATTTTAAATTATTTTATGTATGTTTTATATCTATATATGAATATATGGTAAAAAAATGTATGTATATAAACCTTATGTCATAGAAATAAGTGTATATAAATATTTTATACAAAAATTTCATATTGAAAGAGATATCATATGTCAAAGTTAACTTCATATAATGAAACTTATCAACAAAAAACTTCATATAATGAGATAAACACATGAAGTTTTTTTTTATGCACCAAAAAAAATCATACAAAAAAAAAAAAAGCAATGTTTACATTAATCCAAAAAAAAACGAAAAAGCAATGCTCAACGAGGCAAAATACCAATTTTAAACTCATAGAATAAAAAAATAAAATCTGGTGAAATTATAATAGGCAAACTGTAATTTATCTTGAAATATACTCTCTAATTTTATCACGGTGAGAAAATTTGTTAAATTAATTAATGACATAAAATAAAGTGTTTTATTTTTCATAAAGCTAAAGTGCTAAATTTTCTCAGCACGTTTAACGTAATTAGTGAGCTAGAAATCATTAACACAAGCAAGGTAAGCCGTGCTTATAAGATTTAAAAAAGTTGAATAAATACAAGGTAGAAAAAGATTGAATAAGTAAATGTTCTGGACTGTGGTTTGGGATTTCATCCAAAAGAATTGATCTGACACACGTATTACCTTACTCCGCCATAAGACACCCTGACTCAAGCCTTACGACCTCGGATTACGACATTAGATTATAACTATCGATGGATCTGTGCAGATACTCCTAACTGCCAATCAAGATCTCACGACATCATAGGATCCATAACTGCCCTATCCAATGATAAACGGAAGACAATCTTAAACAGGATACTAATCCTATATACCTGCATTCAATACTGATCTTATTCCGATTCCAATCACGCTTTATATATACCAGGCTAAGTTAACTTAATAAGGTATCTGCTATCTAATTGCATAAATCCTACTTGTGCATTGCCTAACTTAAGCGTTGGAGTCCCTTTGCAGGTACCCAACCCCCTGGTTCAATATGCTTCGCAACAGCTGCGCAAGGAGAAAACCACCACACACGTGCCTATCTCAAGTACCCTCTGAATCCACTTCAGAACATTAGCGTCGTCTATGGGAAACTTTAAACTCCTATTCCCACATCAATCATAGTGAGCATAAGACAAAGGAACAGAAGCGCTGCACACGCTGCCTCTGGCTAAGCACAGGGCCCAGCAACACAACGCGACCCTCTTTTCGTTGCACCACCAGAAACCTTCATCGCTAAGAGTAGGCCTGTTGTCGTGGAAACTCTCAATGAGGGACACGAGACTTCAACTTCTACTGAAAGCCCCGCTCCATCTCGAATGGTCTCCGTCCGGGACATGCTTGTTTTTCCTTGGGATGAAGCCAACAATGCAAATCATGGAGCAAGGATCCCCGTGCATGCTCGCTTGGGGGTCCCCAACGATGATGCAGATTACGCATCTCACTATGAAGACAATGTCTAATCCGAGATGACGAGGAATAGCCTCCTGGAGTTGTTGCGTCGACAAATGGCGCTGATCGAAGATTAGCGATGTCAGTTGGAAGAACAATGCTATCGTTTAGAAGATCTCGAAAGGTCTTGCGGACAATGATAACAGAGAACGAGAGGTAATTCGTAACGACCAGAGCCCATGGCATGTCGGAGCCAAGGTCATTGCAAACAACACCTCGGCTCCCGGCCACTAGCAGCAATTCTCGGATGCTTTGATGGCATACAGGGTTCCAAGAAACTTCAAGCCTCCGAGCAATTTGGAGTCCTACGACGGGACGACAGATCCTCAGGAGCACTTGGACGCCTACACTCAGTCGATGCAACTCTACGGGTATACCCTGTAACTATTGTGTCGGGCCTTCCCTCTCTTTTTGAAAAAGGACGCCCTCCGATGGTTCGTCACTCTACAGACAAAAATTACAAGATAAGACGACATCACGCAACGTTTCCTGCTGCACTATACTACAGCCAAGGAACGCCCGAAGTCGATTGACTCTCTTTCTAGAATTTTCCAAGGAAATAATGAATCCATGCGCAAGTATATTAAGAGGTTCAGTCACACTTGCGTCGGCATAGAAAACTTGGATGATAAGATAGCCCTCCACTATGCCAGGAACAGTGTCCAAACTGACTCAGGCTTCTTCCAGTCATTAGCGAAAAAGAAGCCGACCAGTCTGGACAAATTTTACCTCAGGGCGGACAAATACATCGAATTAGAGGAGATCACTAGCGCTAAGGAGAGCTTGGAGAAAGGTGAGTCCGCCCAATAGAAAAAGACCAAAAACTCTAACCAGCCCCATGATTCCTCTGTGAGTGAGGTACCAACCCAAATATTCTAAGTACACTTCTTTAAACACCCCTTAAGAGATGATCTTGAAGGAGGTCCTTCAAACCGAGTTCCGCGAAATCGAGAGGCCACCACCCCTAAAAAGGTAGTCCTAAAAGGACCATTTGAAACATTACAGATGACACAAGAGTTACGGCCATGAGACAGAAGACTGTTACTAACTCCGAGATGTTATTGAGTCCCTGATCAAAGAGGGATGAGTGCAAAAGTACATCAGCAGTTTTCGAGGAAATAAGGACTGCAGAAAACGCAGGGATTGGAGACGAAGCCGAAGCCCACGGCGAAGGCTGGACTAACATCAAAGACGAAGAACCCGAAGTCCTGCCAAAAGATCCCGAACCCCGCCACATCGTGATATTGAAAACAAGCAAGATCAGGATCGAGACACTTAAGGTGGGGGTAACAGGAAAGACAGACTTATCAGTACCATTTCGGGAGAATTTGTATGTTGTGGTTTATCTAGTAACTCCCGGAAAAAGCACTCCAGACAGCGGTCTTGAGCGTATCCGATTCTTCGCGAAGACCCCATGTCGAAGACAATGACACACCAACCATTTCCTTCACCGACCAAGACTACTGCGATATTATCCGAGATCATGATGACCTACTAATCATATCTGGAATAATATCTAATACCGAAGTCCATCGCATCTTTGTGGATCAGGGAAGCTCGACGAATATCATGTTCATGGACGCCTTTGAAAGGCTGAAATTCCTTCTGTTTGTACTCACACCATATGAAGGTGAACTGACCGGCTTCTTCAGAGAAAAGGTTACCTCGGTGGGATATTTTGAAACATTCTTAACCCTAGGTAATGACAGTACGTACAAAACTGTCAAAGTGAGATTTTTGGTTGTGGGTTGTCCCTCGACTTACAATATCATTCTGGATCGTTCTACATTGAATGACATTGTCGCTGTAGTCTCAACCGCCCACCAGACCATGAAGTTCCTTAACAGGAATAACGAAGTAGTCACGGTCAAAGGCGAACAAATTGCAGCCCACAAGTGTTATAATGAGAGTTTGAAAATTAGTAGGGCTTCCAGGAAGACAAAGGCACGAACATCTAGCCCGGCCCAGGATCAAGTCAACATCCTGATGACCGAGCTAGACGTACGTGAAGAAATCCGAGGTACTAGACCCTAACCTGAAGGAGAATTAATCCCGCTTTAGCTTGGTGACAAGCCCGACCAAATCACCAAGATTCGAAGAGCATGAGAAGATTCAGTTAATAGAACTCATACAGAAAAACAAGGATCTTTTCGCTTGGACATTCGCTGACATGTCTGGACTCGATCCCACTTTCATTTGCCATTGTTTATCTATTAAACGGGATACGAAGTCAGTCTCCCAGAAGAAAAGAAAAGTTGGCCTTGAGAGGCAACAGGTTATTGAAGAACAAATGAAGGAATTATTAAACGTCGGTTTCATCAGGGATATCTCGTATACCACATGGCTCTCGAATGTCGTCCTAGTAAAAAAGTTAAATGGGAAATGGAGGATGTGTTACACCGACCTGAACAAGACATGTCCCAAAGATCCATACCCCTCCTAAACGTAGCTAGTTGATAGCTCCTCCGATTTTTGGCTACTATCTTTCATGGACGCTTACTTCGGGTACAATCAGATTCTAATGTACCCTAGAGACCAAGATAAAACTGTCTTCATCACAGAAACTGTGAATTATTGTTACAAGGTAATGCCTTTCGGGTTAAAAAATGCTAGAGCCACCTACCAGATAATGATGAACAGGGTCTTTAAAGAACAGATGGGGAGAATGCTAGAAGTCTACATTGACGATATGATAGTCAAAACTCCGTCGTCAGGGTTGCACACCTCAAACTTCAAAGAAGTATTTATGCAATTAAGAAAACACGACATGAGACTTAACCTAGAAAAATGCGTATTCGGGGTCCAAGCTAGCAAGTTTTTGGGGTTCATGTTAACTCACTGCGGCATTGAGGCAAACCCCGACAAATGCAAAGTGGTGCTCGACATGCATAGCCCCCAAAGTATGAAAGAAGTACAATAGCTAACCGAACGGATCGCAGCTCTCACAGGATTCCTAGCCAAAGCCACTCACAAATCCCTCTCACTTTTCAAGTTATTGAAAAAGGGAACAGGATTCGAGTGGACGTAGGAATGCGAAGACGCTTTCACATCTTTGAAGAGCATTTTAGCATCCCCTCTCATTCTTACAAGACTGGAGACAGGGGAAACACTTTACGTGTACCTCTCCGTCCACGAGGAGACTGTGAGTTCAGTACTTATCAGAGAAACACTGGAGGGTCAAAAGCCAGTTTATTTCGTAAGTAAGGTGTTGTAAGGCCCCGAACTCCGATATCAACAAATTGAGAAGGTTGCATTCGCACTCATCATCACGACTAGAAGGTTAAGGCAATACTTTCAGTGTCATCCTATGGTGGTATGGACAGATCAACCCATCCGACAGATATTGCACAAGCCGAACTTAGCAGGAAGGATGATTGCCTGGTCCATTGAGCTTTTTGAGTTTGAGATCACCTACGAACCCAGAATAACCATCAAGGCACAGGCGTTCTCGGACTTCGTAGCCGAACTCACTTCAGACCCTGGTGATTCCGAGGAAGTCTCGTGGACCGTATTCGTGGATGGATCCTCAAACCCGAAAGGAAGCGGAGCCAGGGTAATTTTAGAGAATCCCGAGTAGGTGACTGTCGATAACTCTCTCAGGTTCGATTTCCTCACCTCAAACAACCAGACAGAATATGAAACATGCATCGCTGGACTGGTAATGGCCAGAGACTTAGGGGCTGCAAAGATCAAACTTTGCAGTGACTCTCAACTCATGACCTCCTAATCTGAGGTGACTATCAGGCCAAAGAGCTCCCCCTACAGAAATACTTGGCACGGGTACAAGAACTCTTCACGGGTTTTCGGGTGGTAAAGGTAGAACATATACCTCGGGAGCAAAATTCTAGGGCCGACCTCCTGTCCAAGTTGGCTAACACCAAGAGTCCGGGCAACAACCGCTCGGTGATCCAAGAGAGCTTCCCATAACCATCTATCGTTGATGTATCCATCTTCCAGGTTGAAGGGCAAGAACTTGCTTGGATTACGCCATTGATGGAGTACTTACAATCTAATGGCCTCCCCGAGGATCCGAAGGAAGCTTCCAAATTAAGGAAAGTCGAGGTTAGGTATACCATCTATGAAGGACAATTATACTGACGTAAATTTTCTTTACCCCTCCTCAAATGTCTTGTGCCGAAAGAAGCCGAATATGTCTGGCCGAGATCCACGAAGGAAGTTGTGGACACCATCTAGGAGGTAAGGCTCTGGCGTTGAAGGCACTCAGGGTAGACTACTATTGACCTACGATGGAAGCATACTCCCATGCGCATGTCCAGACATGTGACAAATGCCAACGGCACTCCGACCATTATCATGCCCCGTCAGAGGAACTATCCACAACGTTCATACCCTGGCCATTCTATCAATGAGGTATAGACATCCTAGGTTCGTTCCCTCAAGCGCCCGGGCAGCTGAAGTTCTTGGTAGTTGTCGTGGACTACTTCACTAAGTGGATCGAGGCGGAACCCCAAGTCACTATCAGTTCGGCCCTAAATTCAGAAGTTTACTTGGCGTCATATTATCACTAAGTTTGGAGTCCTAGAGTCCATTGTTATGGACAATGGGATACAGTTCAAAGACAAGAGATTCAAGGAGTTACTTGCCGAACTGAAAATAAAACATCATTGCAGCTCCGTGGAAAATCCTCGCACAAATGGGCAAGTCGAAGTGGCAAACCGCATTATCGTCAGAGGATTGAAGAGAAAACTGAACGAAGCCAAAGAAAATTGGGTCGAGCAGTTGGACCACTTCCTGTGAACCTACTGTTGGCTCTTTTGCTTACTGTAAATGCACGGGTCATACTTGTAGTGTAGCTAGGAGTCAGATATCGTTCCCACAAGGACAAACGTTAAGTTTAGTACTAAATATAAATCAATAACTCAAGTATTTCTATTCAAGGACATATAAATTGGAAAGATGTGTATTAAACTAATTAGAAGAACTTAAAAACTATCAAATTGAGTTGAGATAATGATTTAGAGAATATGGCATCCTTTTTCACCTCCTATATCAATTGTTAACAAGTAATCCTTATGATTAATATAAATGTAATGACTAGGTTAGCTTGAGAATCTGATTTAGTCAAAAGCCTATGTCTAGGTCAATCAACCCTAGTATCATTTACCTAATTCACTATGTTTCCCTGAGAACTAGTGTAAGCTCCACTAATGAACGATTTATTCCCAATAATTACTATGCATGACCAATAGGTATATTTCTATCCTATTAACGAATCATCTCATCTAAGCTAATTGAATGAAATAGAACATGCATCAATCATACACACAATCTCAAATCTAAATTCCTATGTCTAGGTTCATTAGATTTGAACAAATCAATTGAAAATTGATCAAACATTCAAAGCATTAAACATTATATGATTGAACAAAAACAAAATCATGTATATAACTCAAAGGATTACAAGATTAATCAATATCCATAAAAGGATCCAAAGAAAAATCCTATAAACAGCTTAGCCAACCATGACAAACGAAAATATATCAAAAGCACTCATAGTCATGGAGATAGAAAAGATAAAGGAGAAGAAAAGGGAAGAGCAAAGCCTAAGGGAGTGATCCTCCAAGCTTCAATCCTCCACCAAGGTGAAGAGGGACTCCAAACTTGGTCACTTCTGCTTCCTGATGGTCTGAAATGTTAAAACCTAGCCGCAATTTTCTAAAAAATGACCTAACTTCTGTAAAAAATTAATGCAACATTATTTATAAGGCTCAGAAAATAGGGTCACGCCGCAGCATTCAATTACTTACGCTGCGACACGTTACATTTTAGGTTGGAACGTCGCGACATTCCCATTATCATGCCGCGGCGTGCAAAATATGTAGCTCTCTGACTTTGATGCAAGGGAGTCACACGCCGCGACATTCACATGCCACGCCGCGGTGTGACAAGCTGATCATTACACTTAGCTTTCTCTTGCAATGCCGGTCTAAATCTGAAATGATTCACTTGGTTGGAACCTTACCTGCCATAGAGAAATTTCTAATTCAATAATCAGTGTAAAAGTACTCAATATATCCAAGACTCGGACATATTTTCTCAGAATCATGATGGAAGACGTTGAAATCAAATCATATGAGTATACAACTAAACTCTTTCATTTATGCATCAAAACAAGGACTAAGCAGATAATAAAGCACAGCTATGAGGCCCAAATAACTATAATTTGTGGAGTTATCACCTACCGAACCACTCCTCACTCCACTACGGGTGAAACTTCGTTCAAACTAACCTACGGATGTGAGACAATGATCCCAGTGGAGATAGGAGAACCAAGTTTGTGTCTTTAGAATTTTTCACCTGATAACAATTCCAGTTTGATAAGAGAAAACTTGGATCTACTCGAAGAAAGAAGACGTGTCGCCCACATACGTGACACCGCAATCCAACAGAGAACGACCGCTTGGCATAACTTGAAGATCATCCCCAGGAAATTTCAACCAGGAGACCTAGTACTCCGCAGGACTAACATCGACGGTAAGAATGCCTCCCAGGGAAAACTAGCCCCTAACTGGGAAGGAAGTAATCGTATCGTGATCAGCACCGAAAAATAAGCTTACACTCTAGAGACATTGACAGGCAAGCTAGTGAAAAACTACTAGAATGCAGACAAACTTAGAAAGTACTACAGTTAAGCGCCTTTTAAGGCCTAGTCTCCTAGTTTATTTCATGTTTGTTCTGTCCCAATTGTTACGAGAGCACATTGTATGAACATTAGTCCTCTCATCTACTCAATAAAATAAGTATTGGTACATGAATCTTGAGTTTTGATATATACGATTACACCGAAGCTTTCAAAAGATTTTCAAAGGCTATTATGACATCCTAAGTCACCATGGTACTCGTCGCGAGTTATCTTGTACTAGATAGGTCGTGCAATAGAAAAATCCTGTCTTGGGAAAATTCTCGCATTAAACCATAAGCACGAAAGACCCCGGCAAGGACCAGTCCTTCAAACCAAAGTCAGATGACATCCTAAATACCAGTGCAAATGGTAATGGACCCCGGACAAGGTTTCTTACCTTAGGCACGGTTCCTAAATGCCAATCCACTTTAGACATCAGATTCAAAGCCAAGGCTTATAATTTCTTATCAAGCATAGTCCTAAAGGAAACCCTAAGTGCTCAACGATAGTGGGCGTTAGATCCCAAAATAGACAAAGGGACGTAGATAAATAAAACAGAATTGATTAAAACCCTGAAAAATGAGGTAACACCATTGTCTATACAAAACAAAACCCCACGTAGGGGGCAAGAATAAAAATCAAGAATTACTCTGCAGTAGGATCTGGACAGCGGACCACAGCGGAAGAGCCTTCAACACTTGAACCCTCAACAACGAGACGATAAAGCACGAGATGACCATCCCAGACTACCTTCATAGAGTCCAGGGAGTCCAAAACTATAGCAACCCCAGGATTGAAGAGCTAGACTTGGTTAATGGCATTTTAGAACTGCTCCTCCTTGATATCAGTACAAACGGTAATAAGCTGACCGACATCTCCTCGCAAGGAAGTAACTCGGGCATCAAGTCATTTGTTTTTGACCTGAAGACCTTCATTCTCAGCTTTCAGCTCGACCATACACCTTTGACCTCTGTCAAGTTAGCCTCTTTTTCCTTTGACACATCTTTCAAGGTGACCACCTTACTTTCCAGCTCACGGGCCCGGGCTTCAGTATCATTTTTGGCCTTTACAGCCCTTTCCTTTGCTCTAAGAGCTTGGTTTTCACCCCGCTCCGCGCAGCAGCCTTTTCCGCCAACTTCCGCTCATGATCTTCAACTATATGTTCCAAGTACCGAGTTTCCACAGCAAGACAGAGCCCGAAAGTCTCGAACCAGGAGAATGTGTCCTTCTTGCCACGCAGAGCTAGATGAGCTTCAACTTCTTCATCCAAGAGCTGGAAGTCGATGAACTCACGGGGATCCAAGTTGTCACAGTATAGATTGATTGGCCCGGTGTTGATCGGCACTGTGTCTTCTTCAACTACGGCTCTCTTACCCCGGGCGTTTGACTAACCCTCACCGGTTGTTTTTCTCTTATGCCTCCCAATCATTGGGGGGAATCCTCCACGTGGATTGGTTCTCTTTCCGTGGTCGGGGCCTCGATTAGACAGGGTAATGAGACCGACACAACATCAGTGGTGGGGTCTGATGGCCCCAGTTCACTTCTGACCTTTAAGGCTTCAAGGATTGTTAACGCGTTCCCAGTTTAAGTCATCTCGGCCAAGCTCTCTGAAAAACTAACGTAGGTAATTAGATTCATATATGGCAAAGGAAAAGAAAATAAGCATGAACAACGGCCTATACTACCTAGCATAACCCAAAGCTCCTCGTCGTTCGAGGCATCTAATATATCTTTAGGCCGGATTTTATCGACCTCGTCAACTCACATTTCGAAGAAATTGACACACTCAATCTCTTCGTCATTCAAGTAATCTATTTCCCTCTTGAATGATTGGAGGGGATGCTCCACGCCACTGGGTTCAAGTATAGGCTAAATGTTGGCTCCTTATCGCTCCCCAACCAAAAAGGACAAGTGTTGCCGGCCGCCATCGACTTAAAGAATTTTTCTTTAAAGTCCTTGTAACTTTTCAAGTATGGAAAGAAAATCATTCTTCCTTGCCGTGATCGCACCGACAACCAAGATTGTTGACGAGCGCGGACACCATGAATAGAATACCTCATGTGGAAGTAGAAAAATGCCCCATCGGAGCATTGCAACCCCACCAACCAACATATTCTTTCGAAGGCCAGGATATTCGCCCAGTCATTAGGGTGGATTTGACTAGGGGCGGCATAAAGAGTCAGGAAGACGATAATGTGGAAGTCATTGAAGGGGAGGCGAAGTTTAAACCTCGTGAAGAACACACCCGTTCTCTCCTCGGGGACACAATTAGGAATTCGTGATCCTTTCCACATTCCTCAGTAAGCTCCAAGTAATCTATCAGCTTGTCCAATTCCACCCCAGACTCATAACGGGAGATCTTATCAAAAGCATCATTCGCAACCCATGTGTAAGGCAACCCCGGACCTCGGTGAATACGAATTGCCTCTTCCTCGGCCTCTTGATTCTCTGGTTCCCGAGCTTCCAGAACTGGGGCAGGCACTTCAAGAACGAGCGCTCTTCTTCTGGACATTCGAATCCCTAGAAGACACATAGAGGCATAGGGTCAGAACCTGTTAAGTTCAAGGATCCAAACATAGCAATGGGCGAATAGAGAAGATTGAAGGCACTCATGCACTGACCTCCGTACCCACCAAGATTAAAGCCTCGAAATGACACCTCCACCGCACGCAGTGCGATGGAGGAGGTGCTCCGTAGGGCAACACCATTAGAAAATAGGGAAAACAGTTTTCCCCCACCCTTGTTCGTAGTAAAGAAAAGAAAATGCACACCATAAAAAAGAGTGTGTAACCATTCATGAAACAAAAATAAACAAAATCATTGCTAAGAGAAAGGAAATACCTTGAAGAAAATGGAAGTAAAGGGAAGAAAATCAAGCTTTTAGAAGTCCAATATCAGAACCACTCCGCGCCGCCGTAAAGTTCGTTGGAAATCTCCTTAGGCTACCACTTTTTAATGAAAAACAGCGAAATGAAACAAAAAGGCTAAAAACCCCATTTATAGGGGTTACAATTAGGGAGTAATTTCGTTCGAGCATTTCAGATTTGAAAAGATATTCATCGTGGCGCGCAAAGTACTATGCACGTCTACTCAACTCGAGCGCGCCACGTGGCCCATGTAGCCGTCATGACAGTCGAGAGGACAGTTACCCAGCAGACTAAGAGACACGCAACCTCAGGGTCCAAGAATTCGAAAAACTTATTTAGAGCCTGGATAAATTGACTACCACGGAGAGTTCCCCCAAGTTACACAGACCCCAGATTCAAGTATTTAAACTTGACACTTCGCCGATTTCAACAAAGTACCAAGCTGGGGGCAACCTAACATATCACGTCGCCAAGGTGAGCGTTGGACTCACCCCGGTATAATATAAATACCACGGTTTGTAGAAGAAAGGAAAATAGAAGACAAAAGATTCAAAGTAAATGAAAAATTTTGCTATTTATTTCACATTCCATACATCGTCGTACATAAAAAATAAGTGAAGTGGAAACATTTGAGACATATAGTGTATAAGGAAAAAGTCAGGTCATGTCACATCCACATTTCCTTCACAGCACGCAGAGTCACTATTACCACCACGACTCCCTCAGAACCTGCACCAACATCTTGAAAAAGTGGATTACCTTTGAAGAACTTTGGTAAATCGGAATCAGGAATTCGGGATGCTAAATCTTTTGCATTGCTTCCACTAATAAAAACCCGGGTACGCTCTCCTTTGTTAGACGGGGCGTAGTTTTCATGAAGAGATCGATCCACCGGAACCCTGGCCAGTTTCGTGATCTCCCCAAGCTGCTTCAAATCACAGAATAGTTTCAATAGTCCCTCCTGCATATCCAAATACTCTTATAGGATTTGCCAGGAATGAGAACGACTTTATGCTCTGTTTCTCCAAGTGCCTCCGTCCAATACGACAGGTATCGCAAGCTCCCCAACGACAGTGCGTAGATCAAATACACCATGTACGCTGGGAAAGTGAGACATCTGTCATTAATATACTGAGAAAGTGAGATATCTAGTAGAAGAGCTATTTATGAAGATTATGATAAACTTTCAGAACTTAGGAAAGAACAAGAAGAAAGTCTGAAAGAAAGGCAAAGCTCTCCAAGAAAGCGCAGGTAAGGAAGGAGAAACCATTTTCTGAGGAAATGACACTTCCATGAAGAAACACTGAAGGGAACGTCAATGTTAAACGCAAATATTCCTTATTTATAAAGGGAATAGAGTGTTCTGATTGGCTCCTAGGAAGAAGAACCTGTCACACAATAAAATCCGCATTCAATGCTTTCTCTTTCTTATTGGTTACGAGAGCAGCGAATGGTTAGGAAACTACGCGAAACTTACGTTCCCCATTGAAGGCTCCATAACTCTCAAGGAAATCAAAGTAACAGTTTCCAAAGAATCCAAGACCAATAAAGAACGCTACTACAAGTCAAAAGACCTTGTGAGCCACACTTGGGGGCAACAGGAGTTAAACCTCGAAATAAAGAACAATGATGTAAGCAAGGACTCATCACGGTCTCCAACCACATCCCGACCTCGGAGGTACCCCACACTCGACAATGGATCTCGACCTCAATACGAGACACCGTGAAACCTAGCTTCAAAGCTAGGGCATAATCCGTTGCGAACATGATAATCCTATACGTTGACACTTAGATCATGTCTAAGCGTCAAGTTAGGGACAACTGTTCTGGACCGTAGTCCGGGATCCCATCTGGAAGGATCGACCTGACACACGTACCACCTTACTCTGCCATAAGACACCCTGGCCCAAGCCCTACGACCTCGGACTACGGCATTGGATTATAACTATCGATGGATCTGTGCAGATACTCCTAACTGCCAATCAGGATCTCACGACATCATAGGATCTATAACTGCCCCAAACAATGGATAATCATATCTGTGTTCCTACATTATAAGGATGATCTCCAATGATAAACAGAAGACAATCCTAAACAGGATACTAATCCTATATACCTGCATTCAATACTGATCTTATTACAATTTCTGTCACGTTCTATATATACCAAACTAAGTTAACCTAATGAGGTATCTGCTATCTAATTGCATAAATCCTACTTGTGCATTGCCTGACTTGAGCGTTGGAGTCCCTTTGCACGTACCTAACTTCCTGGTTCAATGCGCTTCGCAGCAACTGCGCAAGGAGGAAATCACCACACACGTGCCTATCTCAGGTATCCTCTGAATTCATTTCAGAACAGTAAAGTAAAACAATGGACTTAAGAAAAAGATAAAACACAAGTGCGTGTGTGTTTTTTTTTTCAGGTGTAAATATTTGAGTATTGAGATCAAATTTTACCTGCACCAGAGATGGTGTTTTTTTAAAAAAAAATTACTTCAAATATGGTAATATTTTGACAAAAATATGAAATTATTTTTTATTTTATAACTTATGTTCATGGACATAAAATAAAAGGCACAAATAGAAGAGAATAAAAAAATTATTTAAAATGTTTTAAAATAAGGAGGAAAAGATATCTTAAAAAATGATCTAATTAAGTGTTGGTCATCGTTGGATTTGATAATGTCACTTAATAATTGATGGAAAGTATAACTTTTTTCTCACTAAAAGTGTTATAACTAATTGTAATATGAAAAATGCTACTCATCACGAAACACTTTTCACAAAAATACGCCTTGATATCTGTCAAACAGTTTCTAATACTATGTAGTTAGAGTTTTAATTGTTTTCTACATTTTGTCTTTCAGTATATGGGAAAACTCGGAATGCCAAAAGATACTCATTGAAACATTCGGTTGTTTTTACTTATATAATTAACTAAATATATAATTTACAATCGTGGAAATATAGCTCTTCTTGTCACCGGAGCCATGATTCATGAGCACAAACAGAAAGACAGCTTCGATAAATTTGCTTAATTGCTAAAAAATTACAATTTCTTCATAGATAGCAGCTTTTCCTTTTACTCAAAGCTGGGCAACAACTCTTGGTGTATTCTGTGTACCAATGTACTATATACATTAATTAAGTTTCATCAAATGTAATTCAGACGTCAACTTCATCATTTACAGCTTTTTTTTTTTTTGGTTGGTTATGATATTTTGTTTAGCCAATATTGGCTTCCAAGGAATATGAAGAAGGAGGCATCTTACAGTTCCGAGTCGCCATTTCCTCTAATGGTGGCCTTGGGAAATGTTATGTTTGATTTGCTATACTTGAAAAATCAAAAGCTATAAACATCCATGAATAGTAAGCATTACTTTTGATGTATTATAAGTAGGTATACTAAGTTAATTATAATTTAATATTTTTATGAATATTTATGTTTCATAATTAATTTTACGATATTTTATAAAAATATTAAATTTTGATTGACTTAATATATCTAACTAAATGTATTATATTTATGTAAAAATTTTCTACTTTTAACTCTCTTATTGTGCTCGTTGTCAATGTGTTATATTCTTACAATTATTATTAGTGTATAAGTATAGGAGAAATTTTTAAGTAAATACGATATAATACGTTATTATTTAAGTATTTAAATTATTATTTGATATGTATAAAAGTATTATTAATAATTTATGTAATTTTATAATAATTTTTATTATCTTATACATGTTAAATAATAATTTGAATATTTATAATAAATCGATCCACTTAAAAATTACTCATAAGTATAATAATAATAAGTCATGATAGCCCTTGTTGGTATCCATCGAATTAGTTTTAGAGTTTAATTTTGATACATTATAAGTGTAATTTTTTTTTATTATCAATCAATCATATATTATTATATATATAATTTTAAAATAATTATTTTGAGAATCAAACATATTTAAAAATATGATAATGTATAATTAGTTTATAGTATAATTTTTTTTACTTTAATAGTGTATCAAAATTAAATCTTTAGTTTTATTTTATAATTGAATTGTTTGCTTCATAATCTTATAAATCAGAGTACAGATTAAAAAAAAAATTCTTATAAATCAGAGTAAATTGGTGTGAGTGTAATCCAATATTTGAACTGTAAACCAACGTAAACTGAGTTGTTATACCAGCAATTTTTTTTTCCCACAAGTCTTCATAATTTTATTATTATTTTACGTAAACTAAATAACAATTTTGTAGAATTAAAAAATATATATATTAACCGTTCAAAAATAGTATATTATCATAATATTTTTTATTATATTAAATCTTATAGAAAAATATACTAAATTATTCATAAGAAATGTTTTAGTTTAACTCTTATTACGATTACTTTATAATGAAAATAGTTAACTTTGAAATATTTTGAGTATATATATATATATATATATATATATATATATATATATATATATATATATATATATATATATATATATATATATATATATATATATATATATATATATATATGTACAAATTCATCAATATTATTATATTTTTAAATACAATTGTTTAATTTATTTAATTTAAAATATATTTATAATTACTTAATATATTCCATTAGGTTCAATAACTTTTTTTTGTGTGAATAAAAGTTTAGAATAAGAAAAGACTATCTTTATTCTACCAACCTCAACAAATGAAGATTTATAATAAAAGTATATATATATCATCTACAAAGGAGGATTCTAATATTAAAACTCAAATCATGTTGTTTTCGTGAGCGGATTCCAATAACTATATAGTTACAAGTCCTCCAAATCTTTACTGAATTGAATCTCACTGCAACAAATCAATTAAAAAAAAAAATGTTGCACCGGTTATGGACTACTAGCAGCCAAATCGGGCAATGCCAACCTTTGACAATGGCAATAAAAAATTCGGTTTAAAACCCTCACAAACTGTGACCCTTTCAGGGTTTCAGGGATGGAAGCCAATTGAGAATGACGTGACACTTACTGTGTGTGACCCTTCCAAGAAGCCGGCAGCCAAAGTTGTTACTTTCTCATTGTCAATTTCATCCAGAATACTACATAATATTGTTAGTTTTATCAGACAATTGGCAATGTAATGTCAGCTCTAAGTGACGATGCCACAGTTGATTATGGAAGTGTTGTGCTAATTTCACTATTCTGATAATCCAAAACCACTGCAAACAAGCAAACCAAAAATATAGAGCCACTTCAGAGGAAGAGGAACCCAACACTGCTGCTGCAAAGATGGGTCTAAACCCCATCTGGGTACCCTTCATTGTCATCTTTTTGTTCTTTTCAATGACCTATTCAGAGGATGATGTGGTGAAGCAGGCCTTAGTCAGATTCATGGACAAACTTGCAGTAGGGAATCCACAAAGGGTTGCCAAGTACTGGGGTTGGAACCTTGCTTCAGATCCCTGCACTGGTAATTGGCATGGTGTGAGCTGCTCAGAGGGGAATGTGAAGACTATAGTTCTTGATGAATCCAGCTTAAGTGGGACTTTAGATGCCAGTTCTCTTTGCATGGCAAAGTCTCTTCAAATCCTTAGCCTCAACAGAAACAGTTTATATGGATTGATACCAGAGGATATAGGAACTTGCAAGTCCTTGACTCGTTTGTATTTGAGTGACAACAACTTTTCCGGTGATCTTCCTACTTCTCTTGGAGGACTAGGCAATTTGAAGTGGCTTCATATTGCAAGCAACAACTTCACTGGAGATCTTTCTAATATGATTCATGCTTCAGGGTTGATATCTTTTCTTGCTGAGAACAACAAATTCAGTGGGGAAATTCCTGATTTTGACTTCTCCAAACTTTTGGAGTTTAATGTCTCCAACAACAATTTAGAGGGTCCAATTCCTGATGTAAGAGGCAAATTCCTTGTTGACAGCTTTTCTGGCAATCCTAATTTATGTGGAAACCCACTTCCAAAGGCCTGCCCACCTACTCCTCCACCATCACATGCAAAGAAAGAAAGAAAATCGTTTTTTGATGGTTTGGCTATTTATTCAGGTTATGTAATTCTTGGTGTAGTTGTCCTGCTTTTCTTTGCCTTCAAATTGGTAAGGAAATTCAAGACCAAAGAAGAACCATTAGTCGTTGAAAAGAAGGAAGTGGCACATGAAACTAGTGGTGAAACGGCTAGAGAAATTTCCTTTGAAACTAAGAGTGGCATTGGGATGAGATCCGAGTATTCAATGGCATCCCTTGAAAGTGGGATGAATACATCAACTCTTGTTGTTCTTTCAAGCCCGGTGTCAAAGGCATTGCGATTTGAGGACTTGCTCAGAGCTCCTGCTGAATTGATCGGGAGAGGAAAGCATGGAAGCCTTTATAAGGTGATGCTAGACAATGGGGTGTTTTTGGCAGTCAAGAGGATCAAGGATTGGGGGATTTCAAAACAAGATTTTGAGAGAAGGATGGACAAGATTAGCCAAGTGAAGCATCCATACGTACTGCCACCTGTTGCATATTATTGCTCCTGGCAAGAGAAGCTCCTGGCATGTGAATACATGGAGAATGGGAGTCTCTTCAAGATGCTCTACGGTAAGTCGGTAAGTTGTTAAGGTGTCATTGCATCCATTTGGGATATAGTAATAATAAGTACTAATGACTAGGTAAGTAGTCTCCACCAAATGGATGTGCTTTTATACCATAAGAGGAATTGTAACCTAACTATGAGGATGAAAACCAAAATTTACTTAAATACCAAATATCTAAATGATCACATCTAACACATTGCTCATAGTTTTTCCAGTATGATGCTCATTGCCTTTTGTAATACATGTCCCTCGGTCATGTGCAGTTATGCTTTTTCTTCAGGGGACCTTTTTCCAACATGATAGAGTAGAATTGGGGAGAAATACTTCAGTAGACCTTGTCTACACAGCTGTGTAGACTAGATCAATCAACACTTGAATAATGGCATAAATTCTTGTGCTACATAATTATTTTGCAATAAAAGTAACAATGTGTCAATTGTTGATTGGTTTAGGTTACACAATTTGTGTGGACAAGGTCCACATAAGTATTTCTCAGAATTGGGACCTGCATTTAAATGTAGTCTCAATGAATGCATCTAACCAAATGTTTTTCTGCACCTTAAATGATATGTCAGGATCCCGAAGTGGCCAATCTTTCCACTGGGGGAGCAGACTTAGTGTTGCTGCTAACATAGCTGAGGCTTTGGCTTACATGCATGAGGAGCTTCGTGAAAGTGGAATAACTCACGGTAACTTAAAATCAAGCAACATTTTGTTTGGCAAGAATATGGATCCATGCATAAGCGAATATGGTCTGATGGTAATTGAAAATCAAGCTCAAAGTGCCATTTCTCACATACAAAGCCACCAAAACAGGAGTCTGAGTGCTGCTTGTGCATATAGCACCTTCAAAGTTGATGTATATGCCTTTGGTGTGATACTTCTGGAGCTGCTGACAGGAAAAGCAGTTCAACAAAATAATGGATTTGATCTGGCTAAATGGGTGAATTCAGTGGTCAGAGAGGAATGGACTGTTGAAGTTTTTGACAAGTGCTTAATTTCGCAAGGTGCTAGTGAAGAGAGGATGGTGAACTTGTTGCAGGTGGCATTAAAATGCATAAATCCTTCTCCAACTGAAAGACCAAGTATGAGTGAAGTTGCAGTGATGACAATTACATTGAAAGAGGAAGAAGAAAGATCCATAACCTTCGATCCATGAACGAGAGTTTAGTTATACACTTCTGTTCTATATGTCAGATCATAAAAGACTCCTTTCAGGAAGTCTCTCTGTTAATCCGAACTTCTCTTATTTTTATTAGTTTCAAGCAGATCTTGATCAGTATCCATTTGTATGAAAACAAAAAACAGAAGATATTTTATATATATAATTAATATGGTGAAAAAAAATCAAAAGATTTCCTGTCATTTCAATTATTAAAAGTATCTCTTATTCTCTAGGGACTGGTTTTATTTATGTTGTCCGGTGTCCACTGCCTAACCTCTCATCACTGTGTGCATTTCCCTGCAATATAATTTGTTGCTGTTTATAGAATTCCATTCTTAGCAAGTCGAGACAAACTTCAAGTTACCATAGTAAAGATGATGCTAATAATAAGAATGTGAGGAATCCATTGAAGATAGCAATCCTTACAGACAGGGTCTTATGTCAAACTAAAGTTGTTCAGCTTTGTCTCTTCGGGAATCAAGATTCAAGAGTTGTGTGGCTAATTACACCACATAATTCTGAAGTAATAGTGTCGTTTAACTAGGATTATTTGTTCACAACAATCACAATTTGCCTAAGTTGATATACAAAGGCAGGACACAACTAAACTAGGCTTTCGTCAAAAAGAAAGGAAAAGAAAGAACAAAGCATTCAATTGAATCTAACTGCTGAGAAGTGAGGGTGATTCTTTGCAAACTAACTACTGGTTGGCTTTAACATTGAGAACGAGAAAAAAAAAATGAATATAGTAAGAAGGCATGGACTAACAACAGTGGAAGAAACGAAAGGAGTAATGCTTTCAAATCTACAAAGTTGTATCATTTCATATGAATATGTGATCTTTTTGCTGTATAGGAAAATGAAAAAATCGGGGTTGTATGTATGTATATTTTGCATTCCTAAAACAAAGAGGGTAAAAGTTAACAAAGAGAAATTGTGACAAAAATAAGGACAGCCCACTATTTTAGCGTCTCCAACGGGGAGGATCTACAAATGAGCATAGGTGCCAGAAATTGGAAAATGAAATACTTATACGCTACTACTTTCTCTAATCCAGATGAATTGATGATGCATTTTTAACAAATAGTTTTAAGAAAAATAAAGTTGCAATGGTTTACATCCTGTTGGCTGTACTAGTGTTACCCTACAAATTTTCTGCCACTTTTTCCCCCCCTCTATGATGCTTTGGTTTGTCCTGGAAGATGATTGATTTGTTTGATTTAGATAACGGGATTTTAGCCATTGTTTTGTTAAGCAATAACAACTGAATCCTGAACCAAGCCTATCTTTCTGACTTCTTGCTGAACACCATTTTAGTTGCACTTGCACATTTACTTTGGACAGACAAAATCATTGGTTTAATTTAGTAGCCAACTTGCCATGCGTGCAAGAATACGGGACCCTACCATTTGCTCTTGTCTGTAGGATCTCTATAATGTCACCACCTCCAAACATGTGGAAGATTAACTACAGGGAGGCTCGTGAGTATATCACTCTAGAGCTATTATGATTTATTAGCAACATTAATCATTTCAACTATGGCCCAAATGCATGTATGATGTATCAGAACATGCTGGTCTGATAAGATAATCTGGAAAATTAAATAAGAAGAAAATTGAAAGGACACATAGATTTACACATTTTAACTCGGGAGATACAGTGTAAAAATTTATTTATATAATATATATATATATATATATACAACTTCAATTTTGACGCCTAGTACACCAAAACTCACGGGTCCCTTAAAACCCAAGAATGAGAAAAGAGTCTCTTTTTCTTTTTTTATCATTTTTTCTCAGCCATCAGCCATGAATTTGCTGCGATAATGCCAAGATTGACGTGAAATGGCGTGATTTACCGACCACGTTACTGGCTCATTATTACTTGAAATAATTTTGATCGTGATCTATTTTAAAAAAGAAGCCACGCAACAACAGACAGCTCTAGGTTTTAGACTATCAAATTGTGTTGTGTAGAGGTCAATATCTTAATCATTTGCCTTTTTTCTTTTCTTTCTTTGTTGTTTTTGGTCTTGTAGCCTGCGTGTGACACATACAACTCAAAATGATATAATGCAGAAAAATGTCAATGAAGTAGGTGGACATCCTTTGAGGAGGTGTGAGTGCCCAAATTTTTCAATCAGAGAAGACAAGCACCAAAGTGAAATAGTGCCTTCGAAGTATAAGAATATGTCATTAACTAGAAGTTCATGTAGTAATCAAAACAGTAGTTTACTATCTGTAGCAACTCCTGCTTGTACCTCCATTATAATATTAAACAAATTAAACATTCTTTCTGAGGGACTTAAGTAATTCTAACAACTTTCCATAGTCAACAGCCACTGATAGATTCTATCAAAAGGTAGGAATGTAGGATAGGCTCTTCAATCCATCACTTCTCCTTGATATCCTTATAAACCCTCCTTCTCTTTCACCTAGACATATTAGTGACTCGTACCATTAAAAAAAAAAAAAGAAACAAGGAAAGAAATTTCCTTACTACAAAATCTGCATAAGAACCATTTATTTTCTGATGCTTCTCTTCTTAGAGCACAGTGACTCAGTTGCACTGGAATCTTATAATATTTTCCTTATAGTTTATGCCCACAATCTTTGTTCTCTTCTCCAAACTCAGTGCTAGAAAATGCCACCTGGAGTTGGAGAGTATCTATGTATGAAGCATTGAGTTCACACCTGGAAAAACCAATCAAGAAGATCAGTTTTCAGAATATCCATCTCCCAAAATGCGCAGCATTCCACTTGAAGGCCAGCACAAAGGTGGTATTGGTAATTTGAAGTACTCATCTCCTCAATCTCCATTCCCTCCATTCCAAACTCCTTATGATTCTGATGGTAATGTTAGTAATGAGGAAGATGCAACACCGTCATCATCTCTTAGCAGAATCAGTCCACTTATCTTGTTGGTTATAATAGTTCTGGCAGTTGTCTTCTTCGTCTATGGACTTATCCATTTGGTTCTATGGTTTCTGATGAAAAGGCCATCCTCTTCATCCCTTTATAATTCCAATAGATTCCCAGAATCCACCCGCACCCGTGCTCTTCAAAGGCAGCTTCAACAGCTCTTTCGCTTGCATGATTCAGGTCTAGACCAAGCTCTCATAGATGCTCTTCCTGTCTTCTACTACCAAGATTTACTTGGTTTGAAGGAACCATTTGATTGTGCTGTGTGTCTCTGTGAATTTTCAGACCAGGACAAGCTGAGGTTGCTTCCCATGTGCAGCCATGCCTTTCACATGAATTGCCTTGACACATGGCTTCTCTCAAATTCTACATGTCCTCTTTGTAGAGCAACTCTTTCCAGCTCTGGTTTCCACGTGGAGAATCCAATATTTAATATTGACAATTCATCGGGTCTGCCAAATAGGTCCAGAGTCACAAGTGAGGAAGAGAATGGATGTTCAGATAGTCAAAGACAAGTAACTGGAGAGGAACAAATTGGTGGGAAAAGGGTGTTTTCGGTGAGACTTGGAACATTCAGAAATAATGGATTGAAGGGTGGAGTGGTAGGAGGAGTAGAGGATAGTAGTTGTAGTTTGGATGTGAGGAGATGCTACTCCATGGGTTCATATCAGTATGTGGTTCCTGATTCAAATCTGCAAGTGGTCTTACCACAAACTCATGATGACAGAGGTGGTGAAGAAGGTGAGGTGAGGAGGGGCAACTTCTGTGATGTTTTAGAAAATGAGAATGAGGATGGAAAGAGGATAGGCAATAGAACAAAAGGTGAGAGCTTTTCTGTCTCCAAGATCTGGCTTTGGTCCAAGAAGAGCAAATATCATAGTTCTTCTTCTAATGCCGCTTTCCCTTGATTTCTTAATTAGTATAAGAAAGCTAAATATATGATTCAGCTCGAATTTCCATCCAGAATTGTAGGACAGTTTTCAATACCATGTTAAAAAATTTCTCTTCACACCATCAATATGCACAGATTTATGCCAGTTGATATTAGGTTGTGTTTCTTTTTCTTTCTTTTACTTTGTCTCTTGACTTACCGTTTGAATTCCACTGAGCTAGATTGAGAACCGGGTGCTGGAGAGTAGAGATAACTTATTTCCTCGGGAATTTGAGATTAATGATTGTTTCTGTTTGTTAGAGGTTGAAGTTTAATTTCCACTGGTCTATAGATAAAAGTGGTTTCCCTTGCATTTGATGCAGAGAAGATTATTTGGTTTTTCAATTTTTTTTTCTCTTCCAGAAAAATAAAAAGGACATAGCAAAACTAACAGCCATTGGATGTCCCTGGACCGAGGTTGCAGTAGAATTTATTGAAACAGATATACTCACATGATAAAATGGAATAACCTATGAGAACGAAATTAAAGATGACCATATCCAAGTGAAATACATATGCGGGATTAACAATGGAGGCAACAAAAAGGAGTAACTGATATTGAAAATTAAAAAAAATAATAATAATTGCACAAACTATGTAAGATATTGTTTGCATCTCAAAAAAATATTAGCTTTGCGGAAGACTCAAAGCTTGTTTAGTTTAACTTTTGGAAGAAGGAAAAGAAAAAAATTACCCTTTTGATGCACTTTTATAAGAAGGGAGATGGATGTTACATTGATCAAAAGGCCTTTTGATCATTTCTAAAAGGTAAAACAAACATAGCATCAAAAGTAACTGCAACTCATGTGTTGGGCTGATGCGGTTCGACAAGGAGAGTGGCCCAATAAAAGGTCGGTCCAATTCTCTTAACTGTAGTCCATGAAACAAAGAAATGAGCCAAGTTTGACATGATTTTGACATGGGCATTTGAGGGAGAAGGAGGAGGCTCCTAAAAAATAGGAATAAGGAGATAACATAGTTACTTGCATGTGTGCACAAATGGTTTTTTTTTAATAGCTTTGAAGATGAAAACATATGCAAAACAACTAAATGAAGGCCCCATTACTCAGTCATGGTAGAGGAACATGAAGATTTGAGAGGAAATGACTCTTAAAATCAAGGAACATGGTATTTGAAGTGCTAAGGCAGCAGTTTCTACAGCTTCAAATTTATATACAGGCCTCCAACATGCTATGAAAAAAGTCTTAGACCATCACACATCGAAATTACATATTTTTAGTCATTTTACTTTTTATTTGTTTAGTCATTTAATGCAAGAGTTTTAAATCTCGAATTACATCATCTAATGCAACAACTAGGTCATAATTGTTACGATCGCATTACATCATGATGATGACTTGCAGTACTTCGCATTAGTCCACAATGGTCATAACCAATTGTGACCACAACCATAATTTAAAACCTTGTTTATAGGTTTAAAGAATCAAATTTAAAATTTATAAACCTATAAGAAGCTAATTACAAACTTGTTTGGTTTTATGATTTTTAAAAAAATAAATGATCACTAAATTTAGCATCCCATTAAAAACTTCTAAGAATGAAGATTTTTAAAATTATAAACATTCAATTATAAACTTCTTAACAGTGTGTTTGAATGATAGAAAATGAGAGAAATGAGAAAGAATTTCTTTAATTGAGAGTTTTTTTAAAAAAAAAGAATGAAAAGGAAATTATTAGATAACTATTACACTTCCACTTTATCAAATATCAATTTTTTGTTCTCCAAAAATTTAAATAAAGAAATAAACTTATAATTAAAAATAAAATAGTTATCTTCTGTTATATTTCTTTATGAATTAACTCTAAACAAGATAATAGAATTTTATTCTATTTTTTTAATATTTTAAATAAAGAAAAAAATAACTTTGTTTTCAATTCCTTTTCTATCCGATTCTCATCTATTTTATTCTGATAATGAAAAAACATCTAAATAAAATATAAATACTTGGAGCTAATTAAAAACAGTATTTTTTGGAAAGCTTTTTTTTTTTTTTTTTTTTTGGGTAAAATAACGGGGCTAAGCTTTAGCCCAAAAAGAAGAAGGGGCAAAGATAGTCCTACATAATCAGGCAAGCAAAGCAGCATCTGCATAATCCGCGAAGGAGGATTTTCCCACTTCACAGTATCACAGCAATGTTGAAGACTCTGGTTAGCCATGTCCGTCAACTTGTCTGAAAAAGTTGTGAATCCTCTAGATCCGTATTGCTTAATTGAATTGAAAGTTGAGACATTTTTCTACTAACTAACTCTGTGTCTCACTCACTCACTCACTCACTCACCCTAGTAGAGTAGTACAGAAACAGCGGTGATTGCAACACTAATGGGGACGCCCGATATACCCACCGTTCGTGTCTCGAACATACCTCAATCTGCCACAGCCAAAGACCTCCTTCGATTCCTCGAGTCCACCCTCGGCCCCTCCTCTGTCTTCGCCCTCGAAATCTGGACCGACCACAATAACTGGAAGTCCCGCGGCTCAGGCCGCGTTCAGTTCGAGACCTTTGAGGCCAAAGCCAAGGCCCTCTCTCTCTCCCTCCAAAACCACCTCCTCTTCAAGACTCACTTCCTCCAAGTCTCCGAAACCTACGACGACATCATCTTCAGGCCTGCCCTTGCCCGAAACCGGGTTGAAAACGGTGTCTTGTACGCGGGTTTCATGGTGGGGGATGACTGCATGAGTGTTTTAGAGTCATGGGAGGGGGTGAGAGGTTGGGTGATGCCGGAGAGGAGGAGGGTTGAGTTCTGGGTGTGGCATGGTGGAGAGTGTTACAAACTGGAAATTTTGTTTGAGGACATTTTGGAGGCTAATGGGTATTGTCTAGGAGATGCCAAACTCAATGCCCTCCTCTTGAAGGTATCTATCTATCTATGTTCCACTCATACTATACTTTAATTCATTCAATGTCAAATATTTGCATTTTTTATTTTTCACTTCTTTTTTAGCTAAAATGCACACGATCCCTCCAATTATAGGTTAATTGCACAACCCCTTGTGTTCCAAACTTAGCAACTCTACTCCTGAACTTATTAAATCGTGCATAGTCGTGTAAATTTAACTCCTCGTGCGTGTGGTAAGTTCAAGGACTGAGTTGCTGAGTTTTGAACCACAGTGGATTGACGTTTAATTGAAGGGGGTTACTTACATTTTAGCCTTTTTTTTTTTCTTACTTGCAAGTTATTCCTTTTTTCCCGATTAAAACTTGTGTAACTACTTGGTTTGTAGCTATTGGGTTGAGTAATATGTCCTGTCTTGAGTTTTAATGCTTGTGTCTTTGCTTATGCATGTAAATTTGATGGTGTGTCAACAGTTGTCAATTGTTGTGACACTCTTGCCAATATTATGAATACAAGAACAGAGAACCTTTTATTATTTAAGAAGCTTCGTGCTATTGAACCTCTTATCATCATATAAGTGGCTGAGGCTGAATGAACTTAATAGGACTTGATATTCTGCTTACAAACTAGCAATTTAATATGATTTGTCTATGCACTCAGTTTGTGAGAGGAATGAATATATGTATGAAGGCATGGATGTAAGCAATAGGTGTGTGTATACATGTGAGTGACAGCATGTGAATTGATAGGGAAAGGGATGGGGTAAGGTTTCCTTTGTTTGAGGCAAGGAGTCCTCCTAGAAAACAAAACGAAAAGATAAAAGAAAGAAGCAAATGCTCTGAATATTCTTCTCAGCTTTGCATTATTCACATGGTTTACATTTATAGAGTGAGCACTACATTCTAGAATCTTCATTCCCCTAGATTTACGTATCTATAACAACTAACAACCTTTCCCTCACATTCACTTGCATACACACCTAATGCATACCTCCATGCTTTCATACATATATTAATTCCTATCAGTTTGCTGGTCCATTTAGATGGGATTATGATTTATTCTGTAGTTGCAATCTGCGGTGTATCGGAAATTACTAATTTTTATCATTGTTGGTTTCTAGATTTAGAACACTTGCAATCTTTCTTAGGTATCTTATTCTTAAGTTACATGGTCTTTCTTGTTTTTGGCCTTTTCAAAACTGCTTGCCTCTTTTCTTCTCAGCTGAAATATGGGCCAAGGATCTATCAGAGAAAAGCTGGGCCAAATATAGCTTCAAAGTTTAATGCTGATAGGTACCATTTTTGCAAGGAGGATTTTGAATTTCTTTGGGTGCGCACTACAGACTTCTCCGCTATAAAGTCGATTGGACACTCTACATCATTTTGTTGGGAAATTGAGGAAGAACCATTAGCTTCAGATATTTTTCAAAGCTTCCCACTCTACAGAGAAAATTTGAAAGATCTAACTCTGGAAGATGGGGAAGAATTCTGCTCTTCAACAGAAACAGTTCCACTTGTAAAGTGTGGTTCAGATTCTAAGTTCCCATATGAGATTCTTTTCCAACTCAATTCCCTTGTTCATACCCAGAAAATTAGTCTTGCTTCAGTTGATGATGATTTGATTGACTTGTTAGGAAGCGTAAATGAAGAAACTAAAACCATGATTTTTCAGAAATTGCACAAGTTGAATTCCACTTGTTATGAGCCCCTAAAATTTGTGAAAACTCAATTACATGTGCTAAGTAGCAAGGGTCGACGTCTTCCACCTTCATTGCAGAAAAGGTTGTCAGATAATAACATAATGAGTTGTCATAGAGCTTTAATTACACCGTCGAAGATTTATTGCCTTGGTCCTGAGCTTGAAACCTCAAATCATGTGGTAAAGCATTTTGCATCATATGCTTCAGACTTCATGAGAGTCACTTTTGTTGAGGAGAATTGGAATAAGCTTCCAACTAATGCAGTAACAATTAGTGTACAAAAGGGAATCTTTTCAAAGCCTTTTAGAACTGAAATATATAAGCGGATATTGACTATTCTTCGAGATGGGATTGTAATTGGATCAAAAAGATTTGAGTTTCTGGCCTTCTCTGCTAGTCAACTGCGATCAAATTCTGTTTGGTTGTTTGCTTCTAATGACAATTTGAAAGCAGCAGATATCAGAGAATGGATGGGATGCTTCAACAATATTCGCAGTATTTCTAAATGTGCAGCAAGGATGGGTCAGTTGTTCAGTTCTTCCATGCAAACTCTTGAAGTGCCTGCTCAAGATGTGGAGATCATTCCAGATATTGAAGTTACCTCTGATGGTATAAACTACTGTTTCTCAGATGGTATTGGAAAAATTTCTCAATCTTTTGCAAGGCAAGTTACTCAAAAGCTTAAATTGGATCAGAGTCGGATTCCATCAGCATTTCAAATTCGTTATGGTGGATTTAAAGGTGTCATTGCTGTTGATCGCCATTCCTATAGGAAGTTATCATTGCGTAGCAGTATGCTTAAATTTGAATCCAAAAACAGGATGCTTTGTGTCACTAAATGGAGTGAGTCAATGCCTTGCTTTCTCAATCGAGAGATTATATCCCTGCTGTCTACCTTAGGAGTAAAAGATGAGGTGTTTTTGGCAATGCAACAGGAACAATTGAATTTGCTGGGAAGGATGTTGACTGATAGTGAGGCGGCTTTGGATGTTTTGGAAAGTTTAAGTGGAGCTGATTCAAAAAGCATTCTAGTGAAGATGTTGCATGAATACAATGAGCCAAACAGTGAGCCTTACCTATTGATGATGCTTAAGGCTCATTATGCATACCAGTTATCTGATTTGAAAAGTAGATGCCGAATATTTGTCCCCAAGGGTCGGGTCTTAGTGGGTTGCTTGGATGAAACTGGTCTTTTGAATTATGGCCAAGTATTTGTTCGCATTCCCGTGAAAAAAACTAAGCAACAATTTGGAGATGAAAGCTTAAGGAAAGTGGATGGCGATGATAGCACGCTTATAATAGTGGGGAAGGTGGTGGTCACGAAAAATCCTTGTCTTCACCCAGGAGACGTCAGAGTCCTTGATGCTATCTACAATGAAGAATTAGAGGAGAAGGGTCTGAGGGATTGCCTTGTCTTTCCACAAAAAGGACATAGGTATGTAATTTAATGGACTACATTACTGCATTTGATTGTAATCATTTGTTTTATTCAAGGTAGAATTATTATATTTTTTACATTCATTTTCTGTCCTGGTGTGTTGTTGTTAACTACTGAGTCATTAATCATGTGCTATCAAAAGAAGGGGATGTGGCTTGGGGGAGGAGAGAGAAAAAAAAGTGAAAAGGAGATGTTGTCAGCTAGGCAATTACTTGTCATTTAGAATTTAGAACATTTAACATCTACTTGCTAGATGCTATCATTGTCTTCCAGAAAAACAAACAACTTTATTCCTACTGTTTCATGAATTTGGTGTCATTAATCATGTTTGGTTGATTGCCATCTAATGGTGCCAGTTGGTTCTAGTTTGATAGCTCTTTTGGCTTCCCTCAAGTTATGCTGTCCCCCTATGTCTGAAAGCTGTTCCTTATATTCATTGTTTGGTGGACATTTGGTAGTAATATTAGATTTTCTATAGTTTTGCCTTGCTAGATATAAAACCATTAATGATCTTTCACGTAAACAGCTTAAGCTTTTTGGAAGGTTGGTACTTGATTTGGTATCAGAGCCTCAACCTGGATTTAACGAGCTCTAAAATTTTGTCCAATCCTGGCCCTTGGGCGTAACTTTGAAGTCCCAAACCCCTAATTTTTTAGGGCTGGTTGAGCCAGGGCCTTTTAGCCCACCTCAGTTCTGCATCAAAAAGTCATTATCATTGATGTTTATTTTTTAATATCTTTTTCTTATTTTGATGTTTATTGCTGCTAATACTTCTTGGTGACCCTACAGGCCTCATCCAAATGAATGCTCTGGGGGTGATCTTGATGGAGATTTGTTTTTTATAAGCTGGGACAAAGATCTGATTCCATGTCAAACTGAGGCTCCAATGGACTACACAGGAAGGAGGCCTCGTATAATGGACCATAAGGTGACACTAGAGGTAATTTTTGACAAAGTTACGCAACTTTTTTTTTTAAATTTTTTTATTTTACATTGATAAATGTGAGTGAAACTGCTCCTTATTTGCTGTTACCTGGGCGGGTAGGAAATCCAACAATTTTTTGTTGATTACATGATCAATGATACTTTGGGTGCTATCTCTACCGCACATCTAGTTCATGCTGACCGTGAACCAGATAAGGCCAGGAGTAAAAAATGTCTGGAGTTGGCAGAGCTTCATTCCATGGCTGTTGACTTTGCGAAGACTGGAGCTCCCGCTGAAATGCCGAGAGTTTTAAAACCAAGAGAGTTTCCAGATTTCATGGAGAGGGTGGACAAGCCTATGTATATCTCCAACGGGGTACTAGGAAAACTTTATCGTGCCCTAATTGAGTCAAATTTGCAAGTAAGATCAAATTTTGTCTGGTCAGAGAAGCTTGCTGAAGAAGCATATGATCATGATCTTGAAGTTAATGGTTTTGAGGTCTTCCGTGAGACTGCTTCCGGTCACAAAGAAATGTATGCACAGAAGATGAGCAGTTTAATGAACTTCTATGGTGCAGAGACTGAGGATGAAGTGCTGACCGGTAACTTGCAAAACCGTGCTTCATATTTGCAGCGTGATAACCGGAGATATGGAGATATGAAGGATCGGATTCTGATCTCAGTCAAGAATCTTCAGCGTGAAGCTAAAGAATGGTTTGAAACTAGTTGTGAACCGCATGAATATCAACATATGGCATCTGCTTGGTATCATGTGACCTATCACCCGACATATTACCAGGAAAGCTCCAGTTTTTTAAGCTTTCCATGGATAGTTGGTGACATTTTATTGCAAATAAAGTCTGCAAATAGTAGAGGCAACAGATGACAGCTTGCTCTACTGCTCCATGCAATGTTTTTTATCTGAAGGCGGCCATTTTGTCGTGGATGAAATGTGAATGTCTATGTACTTGTTGATTGAAGGCGGGACCTTTTCTTTATCTGCGAGATTTTCTTTTGCCACTTTTTTCTTGTCATAATGTTTACTAAATTACTACTGATTACTGAATATGTGATGCTGATGATAGTGGCCTCATGTCGGCCCATATTACTACAGCCGCATAGATCCTATTTAAGTATCGTAGAAGAATTTTCTCATGGGTTATTGGTAAAGGTGTAAGGTATTCTTGTACTGAACTAAGTTCAAGGTTCAAACTTGAATACTCAAAGTAGTTAAGTAGGGCTTTGAGCTGTTGGGCTATTCTAGCTTTTAGCCTTGGTGCCTCGGCCCTTAAGACCAAAAAAAAGAAGGTAGTTAAGTAGGGCACTCAATCCTTTTTTCTTTCTTTTTCGTTACAGGGCACCCACTCCTTTAATCACTCGGTCAATCTCTTTGACTTACTGCAAAAATAAGTTAAAATTTAATTAAAAAAGTTATTTTAAGTGACCATATCTATGTTTTATTTAACCTATCATCATATAAAATTACACAAAAAATGACCTGATTTACGTAAGTTTATAAATTAAATTTAATCAGATTAATTTTACATTCATATTGTCATTTAAGACAATTAGTGAGGAGAAGATGATTGTTTCAGTGGATGGAGTGGATCGATTATTCTTCAAGCTAAAATTTGGCATTCTTAAATGTAGGCGATTTAAACTACTAAAATCGTTTATACCTTGATTATTCAGTTCTAAAACTTAAACTTTACGGGTCATATAAGTTGAAAATTTACTTAAATGTACGAGGCCGTTTTCAATACAATAACCTTGAATAGCAACAACATAAACCTCGTGGATCTTTGCAAAAAAATAGATCATCGGTAAAGATTAACGACCTGCTATAAGTAATTGTATATATAATAAATTCTAAATATTTTAATTATTAATATTTATACACACAGATTATATATTTTTTTTATATAAATAATTATATATTAAATAATTCTATAAATTTTAAAAATTATATAAATTTTAAATAATTATATATACAAAAATTATATAAATTTTTAACATATACTCAAATATACACAAACACCCGACCATATTAAGAAAAGGACAAAAAAAAAAAAAAAGACGAGGAAACCGCTTATTTGCGATAAAAGGAACTATTGTGATTGTTGTATGCTAAACGCCTCAATCCCGCAACAGTTTGTCATTCATGAAAATGACATATTTTTAAATGTGAAGAAACTCCGAACCAAAACGAGAAGAAAATACCCAACATTGATAGGCAATTGATTTCGTTGAAGGCTAAGATTACACGTAACACCATTTTATTGATTGCAAATTTGTAATTGTCAATTTGCCAAGCAAAACCCACCTCCCCATCCATAATAATAAAAATAACTAATTAATATTATCAATAAATAAAAAGAGAAAATTGAGGAATTGAAAGAGAAGCTTTCTCCCTTGTCACGCTTACGCTTTACTCATTAGTGTCTACCAACCGTTGAAAACAAATAATTAACGATGATACACTTAATAGCGAAAAACTCTATGCACATGACAGTATAACAATTCCAAATCTTATCATGTTTATCAAAATATCTACTATAAAAAGGAATAAATTAAAACCACACAATTACGGATAGGATAAAATGGGGAATGAAAATCATAGTAGGATAGGGCCAAAGAAACAAATAGTGGGGGGACGTTGCCACCCACTATCTACCCTCAGTCACAGTCACAGAGTGATACACCAACCACACCCCGCATTAAGCTCGCGTAAATGTAATCACCCTGTCAGTCCAGCTCATAATAATGTGCACATTCCAGCGCACGCGGCCCACTCACACCAAAACGGCGACGTCCTTACCCGTACCTCCCACCTCCTTCACGTTCACGGGAACCGCAGCATAGCGCGTAGAGAAATTCCGAAAGCTGTCATAGCCATCCTCTTGGAAATCCCCATTGTGCCCTTGGTCGAAGTTCAAGGCGTAACTCAATGGGTCGTACTGATAGTTGGCCATGCGTTTACAGTTACGGTTGCGGTTGAACCTCCGAATGAAGGTCTTCCACCTGGGACCCGCCACAATCTCCGACCACTCCCGGAGCTTCTTGAGGGCTCTGAGGCCACGCGACCACCAGCGGTCACCGGTTCCGGTTGGATGCGCCTCCCGGGATTGGGATTGAGAGAAGGAGGAGGAGGAGGAGGAGGTGGAGCGAACGCGCTCCCACCATGAGATTGAGGAACAACGTCCTGAACCGAAGCAGCAGAAGGCGCTGCCAGTGTTGGCTAAAAGAGCGTTGGAGGATCTGTCAAGCTCCGTGGACATGGCAGCACCCGATCTTATATCTAAGATGATTTCGTCGGAAACTGATGTTTGTGCGTTTCTGTGCTAATATGGAGAGGAGACAAGGGAGTTTCAGTCAGCTATAAATAAGTAATACCATACCATCATAGGGATAGGGTGGGGTACTAGTACTAGGGTGGGCTGGACTACCGTATTTATTCATTATTTTTTATTGCCAAATGTAACCAACCCCACTCCTATCAATTTACTCTCAATAAATTATTGTATATTCTTATAATATAATAATAAATACATATATATCAAAAAATAATTAATATAAATTTATTTAAAATTAATAATAAAGAATCTTCTTAAAATATATATTTATTATGAAATTAATATCCTTACACTTCTTTTTAGGGACGTATTAGTTGTTTTTATTATATTATATTGTTATTATTATTATTATCCTAGGCTATCAGTTGTATATGCTGTACGAGACGAGAATAATAACGACGCCATTCGGCCACGGAAAAGAAAACAACACACGTCATTCACACACGGATATCTCATTATCGAAGTACTAGCGTGTAAGTCTCGATTGAATTGACTGCTTGCAAACAACATAACTGAGCTGCTACTAAAGATTCCAGTTCAGATCGTCTCATTTGTCGTACGCAAGACTGTTGTTTTAACATTTTAAAGTATAATTTTTTTTAACAACATTTTAAACTAATATATCAACTTTAAAACTAAAGTAAAATTATATAATATATATAAAAAATATATATATCTTTATATTTTAAATTATGTCATTTTGATATAGAATAATATATTTAAAAATTTAATATGTGATAAATACATAATTTTAATAATTATTTTGTGATATTTTATATTATAATTTAAAATATATATATATATATATATATTGTTAGGCCTAAATTAAATTTATTATTCACACATATAAATATAAATATTTATAATAATATATTAATTACTTTGACATATATACATTTACATGTTAATTCATATTCAAAACAATTTAAAAGATTCTCACATATCTTTAATCAACTACGTTATTAATTATTTTTATTGATGATTGATCTTAAAATTTCAAAATTTTTATAGGTTGTCGATACTATCTATTTATATATATATTGTCACCTATAAGTTAATTAATTATATTTTTAAATTACTATATTTATTCATATATAATTGTTCTATATTATTTACAAAACTTCAATATATACATCATACAAAACTGAATTTTGCATAAAAATAAAGTAAAATTAATTAAATGTAATTTATTATGAGAAAACTATTAAGTGTTTTTTTAAATTAAGAAAATATAGCAAATTTTTTTGGTATACTCTTAATAATAAGTTGATAAAACATCTAAATAAATAAACACATAAAAATTATATAATAATAAAATAATAATAATATATAAAGAAAAATCACATATCTTCATATTCGACATATATCATTATGACATGGAAATATGTTTAAAAATCTATCATGTAACAAATACATGATCTCAATAAATGTCATATGACATTTTATATTACAATTTAAAAGGAAGATGTATACGTGTGTCGTCAAATCTAAATTAAATTTATTACTCATACATATAAATATAGTAAATTTATAATCACATATTAATTACTTTGACATATATTGATAATATATATATATATATATATATATATATATATATATATATATATATATATATATATATTCATATTAATTCATATTCAAAAAATTCTCACATTTCTTTAGTTGACTATGTTATTAACTTTTTTGTTAGTGATTGATCTTAAAATTTTAAAATTTTCATGTAGGTGTCGATATCAAATCTACTATATATGTATTTCTTACCTTAAATTAATTAATTAAATTTTTAAATTACTATATTTATTCATATGTAATTATTTTATATTATTTACAAAACTTCAATATATATATTACACAATAGTAAAAATTTTGTATGAAAAATATAATAAAATTAATTAAATATAATTTATTATGAGAAAACTAAGAATTTATTAAGTATTTTTTAAAACTAAGAAAATATAGTAAATAATTTTGGTATACTCTTAATAATAAATTGATAAATATTTAAATAAAAAACACATAAAAATTAATATTAAAAGAAAAAAATTATAGAATAAAAAATTAAAATTATCTGAAATTATATAAATTAATTATTTATTAGGATGTCATATAAAATAAATATTCATTGAGATGAGTTATATAATTGATTATCATAGCACAAGAAGATTCAGTTAACAAAAAAAATTGGTTTTAAGTGAATCGCATTGTAAATTATACTAATTATAACTTAATCAAATTCATCTAAATCATCTGAAATGTCATATCTTTTAATTAAGTATATTTTCTTTTATTTATTGTAACAAAAATTTTTTTAATTTATCTCGCGCAAGCATGGATATAAAACACTAATAAGGTTAAGTTAAAACTTTAGTCCCTATAATTTTTACCTATTTTAAATTTAGTGTCTATATTTCTTTTCTATTGAAATTAATTCTTACACTTATAAACGTTTTTAAAGTAGTCTCTATCATTAATTTTTATTATAACATCATCAATTTAGTCACTATTAAATACTTTATAGAGATAGAAAGAACATTTAAAGAAACGCATACTTAACACATGAGCACCTACTCAAAAGAAATGAGTACTTACAAGAGTACTTATTTTATGTTTTACAAAAAAATGAACATTTAAAAGAACACTTACTAGATTAGACAATTGACAGTATTATGATAGTGTTATAACAAAAATTGCTAATAAAAATTATTTTGAAAACGGTTATAAGTATAAAGACTTATTTAAAAAAATATATAAAGACTAAATTAAAAATAAATAAAAATTGTAAGGATCAAATTTTTTATTTAACCTAAGAATAATAATATACAAGAACAATTAAGGCCACAGAATTTGTATGGACGCTTTTATTTTTACCAACAACTACACTATTACGCTTGTTGGAAGGTTCTTTTGGATTATGCCGTTTCTTCCTTTTCTTTCTAGTAATGAAATTTCTATCTTTTGTAAATAATAATACAAGAACAATTAAGTCTTATTATTTAAAGTAATACTTTAAAAAATAAATTTTAATTCATTTAGCATAAAAGAAAATGTTAAACTTTTTATGAAAAACACAGGTAGCAAATACAGAGATGGTAGCATCACAACGAGGCCACCCACCCATCACAACGAAGCAACGTTGTGTTCATTCCCTTTAAGGTTGAGTTATCGTAAAGCAGGGTAGGTGGTATTGATATGGAAAATGCCAACCACCGCAATGCCTCAACGTTGAAGATCTTCTCCCAAAACAAAACACAGCTAAAACAGAATTAATTTTAATTCTTTATTATATGGTAAATGCTTTTCCATAATTAAGTTTCAGGACTCTTTGTAATATTCTTTCTCCTCATCTTAATTAATTTTTTTATATATAAAAAAAGAGTAAAGTTTCAAGCTGTAATCTAAATCTCCAATTTCAATTATGGGGCTCACTAATCCTAAAAATTATGCCAATGACTTATGGCCAACTCACGAGATGGTATTCAGATTTGTGTTTGAATTATTTTATTTTATGTTTACAATAATTTATAATAAACAAACATGTGAGAGGACTTTTGAGAAATAAATAATTATTTCTCGTAAAATAATTTAAAACATAAATTTTATCATTGTGGTAACATTTTTTTTTTAAAAAAAGTTACTATTCATTGTATATTTGATAATTTCTATTTAAACTTTTATATCAAATTCAATACATTATAACTTTTTTATAAACTTGAAACTTAAAACTTATAATTTTATATTATAGATTATTTCAAAAACTTTGAAATGAAATATCATTTTACCTTCAATCAAATAACTTATTTAATCATTATATATCTCTTTTAATAATTTAATACATAAAAATAATTTTTTTATACCATTCAAATGAAACATATTATTTTAAAATCAATTTTCAATAATATATTTAAACATAAAATTAATTTTATTATAATCAATTATATAATAATTAATTATTAAAATAATAAAAATTTTATAATTAAACTAAACACACATAAAATTGATTATATTATAATCGATTATTATTATTATACAATAATTAATTATTAAAATAATCAAAATTTTTACAACTAAATAAAACACACCCAGCATTATAACACAACTCACTCAAGTCTAATGCACGTCCAGTATGTCTTGAACACCAATACAGCTTTTTCTTTTTAAAATATACATGTTTTTTTTCTTATGTATAAACAAAAGAATAATTTTATATTTAGAACACCACACAAATTTTACAGTTCAAAAATTGTCAACTACTCTGCTGCAATAGTTTCAACTTAAACTTTGTCTTTCCCTTTTTTTCTTTCTTAAAATATCATTCACATCAATTTATTTTCTTATACACTTTGAGAGTGTGTTTAGAATATAAAAAAATAAAAAATAATTTAATTTATAAATCAAATTTAATTAAATTTTGTGTTTAAAATATTTAAAAATGAGAAATGATTTGATTTTTAAAATCTCATGAATTTCATTTCTTTTATTTTAGAAATTCTATCAATTTTGATAAGATTTGTTAAGATTTGATTTGATTTAAAATAAATAGACTATTTTTCTCTTAATAACTACCTCTAACAACCTTTCACAATAAGAAAAATATAAAACAATAAAATCAAATCAATTCTCATTTTAATGAATTCCAAATACAAAATTTAATTTCTAAATCAATTCAAATCTTATTTTTTTTAAAAGTTTCAAATATAAAATTTTATTTTTAAATCAAATCAATTCAATTCAAATCAAATCAAATCAAATCAAATCATTTCCCTTTTTTATTCAATCCAAACACAACCTTTGTAATCACATGATACTTTCACATCATTATCACACTCCTCCAACCCTAATGAGACAATCATTATCCAATGGATAGCTTATCACAATCTTACTTTTCTTCTCCACCTAGCTTCCACATTTTAGCATTCTTACTTGTGAACGAAAGATCAGGTATAAAGAAATGAAACCATCCCAATACCAATATAAGCCGTAGTACCAATATGGTGCCACGATTCTAATTTGAAGGCACCATCATCTTACAATGGTTTTTTGATAACCCACATCATTCTTAAAGCCATAAGGATCGGGCTCTCTTTTTTCCCCCTCCAAACGTCTAAAAAGTTACCATCTAACGATAACTGGGCAGAAAAAGGGATCAATAAAATCTATGGCTCTGCTCTATCTACAGTTAGATTTCAGCTCCCAGAAACCCAATTTAAGAATGGTGAAACAAACATCAGTTTCTTCATTGTGATGTTTCCCAATTGAAAGGTAACACAAAACTACAATATTTTTTCATAAGTAATTTCACCAATTACATTGCATCCTCCATGTTGGATCCAACGCTTAACACTAAACCAAAAAGTTATAGCTATTAGGCATGGCACAACTTTGTTACCTTATTGTGGAAATACATAGCCTCATGTCTATAACAAGCTGCACATGACCTGAGAGGCTTCACAGCACACCGTCAGTATTGACTGTCAAGCACCTTTGATGTGTGCCCATAGTCTAAAGGTGATTGCTTACCTCTCATAAAACCAGCACTTCCCATCTCATGTCAATGTAGCTCAAGTAAAGCTAAGAAAGACTTACCCAAAAAAAGGGGACCATGAAGTAGGAAAAGATTTTTTTTTAAAAAAAAACAAAAATCTGGTTAAAATAACTAGCACAAGTGTACACCAAAACAATTGACAATGTCTAAATGACTTAATAAGCTCATAGCATTATTAAAAAAATTAACAGCAACGAAAATGTAAAAACAAACACAAGTTATACATCTTCAATTAACACACTAGCATCATACATCGCCATTCACTGCTTCACAACTAGTAGTCTATCTAGTACTAATCAGAATGACTAAGAAACCATAAACAACAAATACATAAGTCATTGAAAAGTATTTTCAGTATCAAACACAAACAAAAGTAAAGACTACTGCAAGTTGAACTCACAGTCAGAGAGGTAGTGCATCCCCAAGGTCACCACCATGAAGGGTCCAGAAAACGTTGCCTGCAGCATCCGGTTTGCCAGTATCAATAGCAATAGCACCAAAGATTGCTCGAAACGCACCGCAAACGACAGCAGGTGCAGAAGAATTGGTCTTTGGGGAAACTCTAACCACCTTGTGCAAGCCCAATCGCATTCCATCCACAGCACAGGAAGACTCCACGTTGGAGATTTGAGACAATCGATGGTTCAGCTCTTTGGAAGAAACATCAATGTCTTTTGAAAGCAACTGGAAGGACACAGATGTTTCAATGACATTGACACCCAAAATGCTCAAAGCTTTGTTGTTCTCCTCCGAGAAGGAAGCATGTGTCATGGCACGGCGAAGAAGACTAATGCTCTTGAAGGTGTACCTGATGAACATAAATATAGCAACAAATTAAAATAATTAATAATAATAATAATAAAAAAGACTAACAGTAACAAGTGTTGAAGAAAAGGAAAGGACAGACCCTAGTTGTTTCTGCAGGGTTTCGAGAGCCGATGCAAACGGAGACAATGATTTCAAGTGAAATTTGCTTGTTGCCTGTCCCTAAACAACAAAAAAAAGAAAGACCCAAAACGAAAAACGAAAACTTTTCTTCAGGGACAGTTTGGATTTTTGGTGATCGGCGAGAAAAAAAAAAAAAGAGGAAAAAGGGGCGATGGAGCAGAAGCTGACCTGACCGTGGGGAAGGATCGCAATGAGAAGAAAGACAGCGAAAACAGTGAAGATACGAGAGGATAGCATTTTGGACTCAAATTATGGTTATGGAGGTCGTTACTTGCTCTTCTACTCTTTGCTCTCACACCAACACTCAAGCTGAGGTCTTTTGACTTCTGAGTCAAAATTATTTACCAGCAATTCAGCAAGACAGTAATTAACTTTGCTTTGCTATGAAGGAAAGAATCAACTGTTTCCGCCACCACCTTAAACGACAACACGTTTCATCTCGGAATCTATATTCCATATATTTTATACGACATTCAAGTTTCAACGTTTTGCAATATTGCAATTTTTTTTATTAAATATTTGTGTTTTTTGGTATAGTTCATATTGTTATTTAGTTTCAATATGGATCTAATTGTAAACTCCTTTAGGTGGAGGCTAATATACACCCTCCTACGGTATATGATATATTTTGATAATTTTAATTATTAATTATGTTAAAAAATATATCAACTATTAAAATTAACGATTTATAATTTGTTGATTTTTTTTAATTTTAAGTTTATTTTTAACCACTATCACCATAGTTGTCGAGCAACCTACCATCACGTCTGTCGTCAACTGCTATTCACCACCGCCTACCACCTGTCCACTTTTTTCATTTCTCTGCCATAACTTCATCGCCTCCATCTTCACCTACAACCGTAGCCTCCCATACCATAAACCTTTGATGCCACCAATCATCAACCCACCACTTTCATTTTCAACCCACCATCATCAACCTCCATTATTAACCTATAACTACCACCTTGTAGCAACCACCCAACAACCATAGTCATCATCTTCAACTTTCAACCTCCATAGCCATCACCAAACGACTATCTTACAACCATTGTCTTCAACTTTTCACCCAAACCCACCACCCACAACCACCATAAACCACCGTCAACTTTCACCCCTAACCAACTTCACCAACATAACAAACCATCAAAAACCAACCACCATTCAGACCGGCCACCACTCCAGCAGCCGTGCAGCCAACACAGATCCGACCACCCGCAAACTGGCACCACGCCCCTGGAGCTCTACCCGCTCCGGACTGTGCGGATCCGCCATATTCAACCCTGCGTAACCCGTCTGAAGTAGTCGCTCCACAATCTCCGACTAGTAGCCCATCGTGCCGCCTCGCCACCGTGCATCCCGATCAAAACCCAAATCCTGTCGTGCGTCCCGATCCAAACATTGTCGTCGCTCCGCAAGACTAAATCCATCATTGTTGAGTACAGCGCCACACACCACGGCCCACGAACGCACTCTTCGCGAACTTCTAAATTCGGTCAATGGCAGTGTATGGTAAATTAAAACTTGCAAAAAAAAAATTATAATAACATGTAAATTAAAAAGTATATGATATACCCAAACTTAATATAGTGTACTATAACCCTCGCCTTGTTTAGCTTACTACCAGCATGTTTGTTTAAACTTTTACTCACAGTAACGTAATCACGCATTGAGTAGAAGGGAGATTCAAATTTCTTTTGAGAAATGTCGTTTTCAAACACCTCAAATGCCGAGATGCAAGAAACGCCAAGATGCAAGAAGATAAATCTAATACAAACACAGCATAAGTAGATATAACTCTGCTAACGTTTGAAGTCTAGACTTTGAAACCAACACAAAGGATTTTATTCCTCTAAACACATCACACAGCCATATAGAAATATGTTCCTAATCTCAATTTACCGATAGTGTGGCTTGATAATACTGTATATTGATAATATGTAAGTATCATTATAAATTTCGCTAAAATTAGTGACATATCCTAACTTTAAAATAAAACAACTTCCCCTCCTTCTAAACTTCTATACGCAAAAAAAGTTACAACTAAAAATCATGACATAACTGGAAACTAAACCAAATAATTCAATTTCTTTTACAAACATTTTATTAAAATAATTTGATTCAATTTTATTAATTTAATCAATTTAGTTTAGTTCTTTAAACACCTTATTTATTTTGACTCGGACTAACATTTCAGAACATTAAGACACCTCTAATTTATTCTACCCTATCCCATAACACCTCTAATTTATATGAAAGCATGGATTGTTGAAGTTGACTTTAAAAATGCATTTACTCATTTGTGTTACCAGAGCTGTATTTAAAAAAAAAAAATAATGAATCAAATTATTTAAAAAAAATTCTAAATGGCCTTCATGTATAAACTGTAACTAGTTCAACTATACAGTGGATTAAGCCGATAAGATTGAGCTACTAGTGAAGGGCTTGAGTAATTTGCATGATGTTATAACTTTAAACTTCAGTAACACCATTGTACCAAAACACTATACAATTCTCATCCAGCCACGATGCCTAGATCCTGAACCGATGAATATCATTCAATATCGAAGGTACTGCTAAAAGACAGCAGATACATCCATTTGTGCCCACCTAACAATCAAAACCAACCACTCCAATCCCTGGTGCTCACTGTCTAAAACACAGCCGCAGCATCCTCTATAATCAAAACTTGGAAGTCAGATTTGAAACTACTTCCTTGAAGCATGCCTGTGTATATCTTGAGCTAAAAAACAACTATCAAAACCATAACTGCTGTCTCCCTACCCTATGCCGGTGCCTAGACAGGTAAAGTTTGCATTTCAAACAACATTCTCGAAACAGACCTCTGTTTGTCCAGAAGAGCCTTCTTCAAAACCTCTTGATTTAGGCCCTGAAACGGTACCAAGAGCTTGAAGTAACCTCATCACATCCACAGTATCATCTAAGTAGTACCTAGCTTTACTTGGTTTTTGACCAACAGTGCATGCAAAGATTTCTGGTGCCAGAGAAGAGGTTCCACTATAAGCTTTGGTTAATAAGCTCTCAAACATATCCTCGTCAGATCTATCATCCCCAATGCACAGCACAAAATCCGGCAATTTCCCGTTCCTGGTCATTTTAGACAGAACTTCTTCTGCAACTAAACCTTTAGTAATCCCCTATAATGTTGATTAGCCAATATTAAAACTTTTGAGTATAATCATAAGTAGAGAGATGAACAGATAGGTATATACCTGTGACTTGACTTCAATAATATGCTTTCCCTTCTTAACAACCACAGGCTCATTTGCAAGTACACTTTCAAGGTGATCCAACAGCTGCTTGGCTTGCCAAGATCCAAAATCAGGGTCGGCATCATAGTGGTGCCATACCAAGGCACTCTCTTTGGTCTCTATATAGGAGCCGTCTGTTGCCTCAGTATACAATCTCATCACAGGTTCAGCAATGCTTTTCCAAGAAAAATTTGTACCTGTATGACTCATCTCCCAAGTTGACTGTTGACCCCACCTGCGGCAAAGACCAAACAAAACATCATCAGTTTAGAGAATTTGCCAGTAACTTGAAAACCACTATCCCATATATGCATGTACATGTATTAAAGGGTGAATTTAACTTTTCATATCATAATAAAACAATGCTGTAAGCCCTGGCAAAACCACTATCTATTTCTTTTCCTGCTTCTTTTCTCCTCTTCTTTCTTTTTTTTTAAGGGGGAATTCGGGTTTGATAGAAATTAAATAAAGGATTGCCATTATTATTAGCTGCTGAATTGCACATGACCGACTATAAAAATGCTCACCTTACAAAATAACCATGCTCAGCTACTATACCAAGATTCTCACATTGATCAAACCATTCACTCAATAAGGCTTTCCCCCTGCCACTTACTATAAACACAGTGTTGTTAGGGTAATTGCAAAGGTTATTTAGAACAGATATGACTTCAGGACTGGGGGTTTTAACAATGGAAGCTTGAGGTACAACTGTACCATCATAATCCAAAAAAAATGCCCTGCAATTAGTCCTTTCATATGCAGAGACAATGTGGTCTATGGAAAGCTTCCTGAAACTAGGAGAAAGGGAAAAGATTCTGAAACTCAGGCCAAAGCCAATCCCCCAGCAATTTTTACTATAGTGATCCTTGCACGAGTACTCTAGATCTTGTACAAAGCTTCGGGCCCAGTAAGCTACATCGTGAGAGCTAACATATCGATAGTGCTTCTCATGCCGCAACTGTTTCTCTCCACTGGGCATTGTGATGGCCAAATTCAGTGCATCAGCTACAGCGTCAATGTCCCATGGGTTCACCCTGATTGCCCCACTAAGAGATGGTGAGCAACCTATGAACTCAGAAACAACAAGTGAACTTGTACGAGGGGACTCAGAAGCAATTTCTAAAGCTTCATCCATTTTAGGACTTCCCTGCCTACAGACAATGTACTTGTATGGAACCAAATTCATACCATCCCGCACCGCATTCACAATGCAACATTCTGCCAAAGCATAGTAGGCTGTCTTCTCATAGAAAGGAACAGGACCATCAATGATGATGACAGGTTCATAACCTGGCAAACCAAACCTTTCGTTTATCCTTTTGGCAGTAATGTATGTCTCCTTCTTTGCTTCCTCAACATCTTTGCCAGTACTCCTTGGTGGATTTACAATTTGTACCAGTATTAATTCACCCCACAGTTCTGGATACTGTTGAAGGAGTTGTTCTATGGCCAAGAGCTTTAGACTGATACCTTTAAATATGTCCATATCATCAACACCAAGAATAAGTTTTTTCCCCTTAAATTTCTCACAGATTTCTTTGACTTTGACTGAAGAAGATGGGTGATTTAAGACAGATTGAAGCCGACCCATATGAATCCCTACAGGCAAAATTTTAATGAATATTGTCCGACCAAAGTATTCAAGCCCAATGTAACCCCATTTAGATTCATATTTTAAGCCAAGAATTCGACTGCAGCAGGATAAAAAATGGCAAGCATAATCAAATGTATGAAAACCAATTAAATCTGCATTAAGTAGTGCTTTCAAAATTTCATCTCTAACAGGAAGAGCCCGAAAAATTTCCGATGAAGGAAATGGACTGTGGAGGAAAAATCCTAGCTTCACCCTACTGTATCGCTTCCTTAGAAATGTTGGAATAACCATAAGATGATAATCATGAACCCATACATAATCGTGTTCTGGATTGATGACCTCCATGACTTTATTTGCAAATACCTTGTTAGCAGAAACATAAGCCAGCCACAATCACCTATCAAAGCGATTGCAAGAGTCTGCATACATGGGCAACATGTAATGGAATAGAGGCCACAAATGTTGCTTGCAGAATCCATTATAAAATTGTTTCTCGAGATCTGAAGGAATAAAGGTAGGCAAGCAATTGAATTCCTCCAGCAACTGAAGAGAAATATTCTCTTGTTCACTAGCATCAACATCAACCTTCAAAGATCCCACATAAACAACACCAGTTTCAGAAGAGAGACCATCCTTTAACTGCAACAGAATTTAATCTTCGTCATAACTAAAGCACCATCTGCCAGATATTTTGTCCTTTTGAGCATTGAGAGGAAGAAAATTTGCTACTATAATTATCTTGTGATGGTATTCTGACGACAAAACATTTGAATCATCATCGTCCCTTCGTTTGCCATCTACATCAGACATAATTCCTGGAACAGTCATAACTCTAGGAAGAGCTCCGGGAGTTTGAGGGAAATTTAAAATGTCCCCTGACACCAAGTGCAACAAATTCATGCATGATCTTGCCACCATCTTTGCTCCAAATTCCAAGTTATTGAGCTTTAAAAGTGAAGTATTATCTAGGATCCAGTATCCACTACTAGAAAGATCTTGAATAAATGACCCAAGGAAAAGTAAGAACCTGTGAAGATTGAAGAGAAATAATTATAACTATAGCATGTAAGACTGCTGCAGCAGTATAGGACACAAGTAATTTACTCAACCAAAATCCTTGAGTTCAGTTATTCAGTAATTTAAATATTGGTAGATAATCACTCACTGCTTTCAGTAAATATGTTTAGCAAATTAGCCTCATGCAAGTTGTTGAAATTGGCAAACAAATGAATGCCACTCACATGATCAGATAAGCTTTTGCCAATTATTATTTACCATGTTTAACTCCATTATTGTTTGTTCAAATTAAAAGTCCAACAAGTGACAATATCATTGAACACTACAAAGATATTTTTTATGAGCAAACAATTACACAATGAATTCACAAATATACATTACTACCTTCATAATATACAATGTAGCATGGTAGAAGCAAAGCAATAAAGTTACACATTCCCCAAATGTTCTAACTGATCACCAATCATTTATATAGCATAAAAGAAAGAGAAAACATCAACTTAATTCCTAGATACTAAATAGAAGAATTAGGTAGTCCCAGTTAATACTTTGTTGAAATTCTATTCCACTATCTAAGCAAAAGAAGGGGAAAACAGCAGCTCATATTAATATCATAAATGGATATTATGATTGTGATCCTACCACCAATAAATATTCCTTTCAACTTCCCAATTCTCAAAATAAAAGAAATTGAATTCTCTTCAGAGAAAGGAAGAAAATTGCAGAGAATCCAACCAAGGGTTTAATGAGTTCAATACTTGATCTTCGAATTATCCAATTCTATACAATTACAGGCAGATTTAATCGGAAAGACATAATCACCAAACTAAAACAAAAAGCTATTAGAGATCAAAAAGCATAAAGAAAACACACACATGTATACCTAGATTTAACTCAAATTCATGTAGCTAATCTCATGAACATCTCTTTATAGCCAATCTTTGAATCATCCAACTCTATGCAAGCAAAGTCCGATTCAATCGAAAACACAGAATCAGAAACTTAAAACAAAAAGTTCAGTAGATGACAAAAAACTTATAAGAAAACACACATAAGTATACCTAGATTGAAATTGAACTCAAACTCAAGCAGCTAATCTCATGAACATCTCTGATTACTAGCCTTTCACACGATTCCTCTTTGCCTATCATATGAAGCTTGTGAACGAGAACGCGTTACAGTCAAAATACAGTATATCTGTCTATCAGACCTAGCATGCACAACAACATGCTGAGTCACATTCTTATATATATCACTAAATCCAGAAAATCGATTTAACCAAATAAATTAATCAAAGAGTTTAATTTTGATACATTGTCAATGTAAAGTTTTTTACACCATCAACTAATCATACATTACGAGATATGTGACTTTTGAAGTAGTTATTGTGATAGTCAAACATTTTTTATGTCGTGACAATGCATGATTGAATGACAATGTAAAGACAATACATTCAAATTAAATCCTTAAACAAATTCATCTACTAATGAAGTTCCTCCCTAAACTTAGTGCACATAATTTTGAAATAAATTCAACCAAATAAATAAAAAAATGAAAGGACCTCTGCAAAAGAAGTCCAACAAAAAATAACATTATAGCCACCAGGAAAAAATTTGAATTAATGCAATGCAAAGGAATAGTAATTCATCCTTATCTTAAAAATATTATTGAAATTTGTCTCTCTGCAAACCATACAAGGAAAGTGAAAGTACAAACGTGTTACTCGTCGGTTGCAGCTAGGCAAAATTATTCCAGATGCTTTGTTGGTTACTGCACAGAAGATTTAATTTAAATGTGCGTTAAATTTTTTTTCTTTCCTTTTCTCTCTTTTTTAAATCTTCAGATTCCCATTTATATACTGTCCATACATGCCGCGCAGCCTAGGATACCAAGTACCTCCAGCTAGCTTCAGCAATATGTAGCATTATTACATTCATGCACATGCAACAATCTGGTTTTCGTTTCTCATTGAGCAAGATACTTTCTCCCCAAACAAACAGGCTCCAAATGCCAACATTAATAGAACACAAGACCCCAATAGCAATATATACAGAGAAGAGCAGGCATTTACCTGAAAAGCATCAAACTGATCCAAACAACAAAGATTAATAGTTCCCAGTGAGTGTACAGAAGATGGTCCTGCAGCTAGGAAAACAGAGAAGGAGAGAAACCAAACAAAATCACACATCAAAAATTCCTTTCCCTTTGATCGCCAAGGAAGCAATAGAAATGAAAAGAAAGCTTGTTTCATTATCTGGGCTAAGCTAATTCAAACCCAAAAAACAAAAAAAAAAGAAACTAGTCAATGAAATCTCAAGTAGTTATTTTACCTTGTCCTTGACTAGTCTCAACAAGCAAACAGACCCAAAATGAACAAATGGCGAAAGAACAAAAATGAGAATATACATGAAATGGATAATTCAGAACTGAAAAGTGGGTATGAACAGGTTTGAAAAAGTATGGAAAATTTTGTTCAGTAAAATTTAGATTTTTTAAAGATTTGGGATAAGTCAGTGTGTTACTGTGTTAGGTTCGAAACGGGTGAGATTTGTGGGAGTTTTATGGGTTGGAAACCGACTTAAAAAGAAGATCAATAATCAATAATCAATATCCAATAGTAACAATTATTCGTAAATAGTAATAGTAAGGTGAAATTAAAACGTTAGAATTTTTTTTTTCCGAGGCTCCGTTTGGGTGTGGTGCCTTTGTTTGTTAAAATGTAGAAACTAGAAAGTCAAAAGAAACAATTTGGATATATAAATCATTGAGTAATGTAACATACATATATTATCCTATATTTTTATAATTTTTAATATTTGATTATAATCTATTTTATTTTATTTTTTACAAATATACATTATAATTCTGCTATATATTCTAAATATGAAATAAAATTTTTTTTGATCAAGAAATATGAAATAATATAAGTATGTATAATGTGTGTCAAGCGTTATCATAAAGTATTATCGTTGGACTTGGACTGCAACTCTGGTCGGTCTCACGATACAGCCCTCAAGACTTTGCTTCAACAAATTGCTATTACAATTGCCATTTTACTTGACATCTTTCTACCGATATACCCTTCTGTGAGCATACAATATTCTTGGAATATAACATTTTCGTATGGTTTAAATTATAGTATAAAGTACTAATAAGAATTTAATAAGGTGGTAAGTAAACTATACTCCCAAAAGTTAAAAATCAAATATCAAACTCTAAAAAAGATAATTGATTAAGGTTATGCGAAAGTAAAATAAATTAGCAGGAAAAAAACATGCTGTGAGGGTAAAATGATCATTTAATATAATCCAGTGATAAAGCAATATTCAACGGCATACGGGAAACTCTTGCAAATGGGCTAGTTGCACCGTTGATATCTCTCTGGATTACCAAAAACTTGAATTTTTATTCTTCAACGTCTGAATAACAAATAAATTAGCCTCCAAATAGAGAATCTCTGCTTGATTTACACAATTACACTTGAATTTGATACGTGCATGCATATATAATGTATTATATAATAGAAACGAGATTGACCATGTCGGGCCACCTAACTTATTGAAAATAATTTTAACCATGCCTAAGTTTTACAACTTAGCAATGAGGTTGCATATGGATAAACATAGAGTTGTCCCACTGAGTCACAAACTTCAATAAAATAACAATGATACATATTCAAATTTATTCCCATACACTTTATACATATTTATATATAAGTTATTAGACAACACTATAATTCCATTATAACATCTTTTTTAATGATCCAATTTATGTATATATGTCATATAATTTGTACAATTTTTATTAATAAAATGTTAGACTTGGCTTCTTGCAGTTTATAATATTGACTATCACTTCTTATTTCGTTTTAGTAAAAATATTATTTATTTAACTTTGTATTAATTGAAATCATTTTTTTCATACAATTTTAAAAGTGCACCTCTTAAATCAAGATTCATTAAGAATAATTATTTTTTAAGTATTAATCTAAAACTTAAATTCAAGTGATCAAAAATAAAATACACATACTTAAATTACCAAGGAAATAAATACACCTTCTTAATCACTAAATTAATATTCTTGAATTGCTCTCACATATTCAAAGGAATTTGATTACGAGTGTTTTTGTTTATCTTTTTTGTCTTTGACTAATTATTTTTACAATTTCAGGTCAGAGTGATAATTAAGTAAAACTCTTGTCAAAATAATAATTTTAAAATTCGAACTTCTAACATTACAAGTAAAGTTTGTCTAGATCGCATTTCACCGCCGTTATAACCAATCAATGTTGGATGTTAATGAGCACTTTTAGGGTATTAGCTAGTAAATAAAAAATAGTAAATATTAAATAAAAATTATATTTAGTATATTAAGAATTGGAATTTATTGTTTTATTTTTTAAGTAATTAAAAACATTTTATAGAGGATATTAATGTTTTTTAACCAATGCACATTTGTTAACAAATTCCTATTATAAATTTATTAATTTGAGTGTTTTTTCTCCTATATTTATCTACTATAAAAGAAAAAGAAGAAGGATATAGATTCTATGCAATTTTTTTTTTTAATTGTATGGGATCTAGACCTTCAATACTTATAAAGGTAACATATCTAAAGCAAATTGTGAAATATTTATTGATTGTTGGTTTTATTATAAAAATTTAAAAATTTATTATATATCATAAATAAATTAAATAATTGACAACTCATATTGAGTAGAGGTGTCAAAATAGGTTGGCCTGACTCATTCGGGCCAGCCCATTAGGGATTGGATCATTTTTGAGTCGGTCTATTCGGGTCATGTAAGTTTCGGATTGACATTTTGCTAATACAACCCAGCCCATTTAGCCTTATGTATTGTTAAAAGAACGGGTTAATCTGGCCCATTCGGGTCATGTAATGTTAGTGTAGATTTCTTAATCAGGTTGTCTATTTTATCTATTATTTTACCGACCCATCGGACTTGACTCATTTTGATACCTTTAATATTAAGTAATGATGCTTTTTTAAAAAAAAGAAGATAAATACCAAAATAATTATTTAGAGTTTGTTTGGTATTACGGAGAAAAGAAAAGAAATGAATACAATAAAAATGAAAGAAAATAATTGAAGATGAGTTATTACTCCCGTTATTTGGAATAATTCAATAAAAAAGAAGGAATACTTCTCCTCCTTCATTTGGTTTCATGAAGAAAAAGAATAAAAAAAATGCATAAAAATGAATGGTAATAAATGTAAAATTTGGTGGGACACAAGATTTTTTTCCCTCTTCCTTCCCTCCCTTTCCGTCCCAAGAGGAAGGGATCCAAAATCTATGAGGTCGACAAGTACAAAATCATTCAAACTCCCTTCCTCCCTTTTCTTAAAGTCACACCCAACAAAGGAATGACCAAATCATTTACCTTCTTTTCATCTCCTTCTAAAATGAGATACTAATCAGAGTGTTAATAAAATGTGAGTAATAAACATAGTTAAATAATTTTAAATAGTTAGATATTTGTAAAAAAAATGATTGGATATAAAATTGTACTTCCTACAATTTTTTTAATAATTTTATTTTCTCTTAATTAATTATCTTAATAATTCTTTTAATTATTCAATAGAGAAAATATTAGAGATTCTTATATTTTTAATTTTAATATATTAGATATATTTATATATTTATTTAATAATTTTTTATTAAATATAAGATGATTATTAAAAAAAGATTTTCAAAAGATATAACAAATTTTTTTTTACAACTAAATGTGATCCTTGGAAGAATCTAAATATAAATAAGTGACAAATGACATAGCTTGGCGTAAAAGGAGCTTGGAAATATGGGTTACTTGTTACTGTATACTCCAGTTGATTGCTGCATAGGAATTGGAATGATTAATGGAAAAAGCTACCGTTGGCTTATACTATTAGAATAGAGGATAGGCTCAGGCTTAGGAGAGGGAGAGAGAAAGAGAGCGAGAGCGTGACCGACGGTGCATGCGGCTGCTCGACCATGTTACGCTTGCCAACGAGTCAACTACTCATCCTTCTCCTTCTCTCCTTGTCATTTATTTTGGATTTTTTTTTAATTTCTTTATATTATTTGGTAATAAAAACTAATTTGATTTGAAATAATAGAGTTAAGGTGGTGTTATTGTATGTTCAAGTTTATTGTTTCATAATGTAACAATGTTTTAAAAATTAAACTGACAAAATTTTTAAATTATTATTTTAATGATTTAATTAATTAAATTTATAATTAAATCATAATTAAATTGTAATTGAATGACAAAATATTCAAATTAAAAACATGATCAATTTATGATCAATCAATTTAGTCAGTTAATTTGATTTAATTTTTAAAACATTTAATGTAATTTTTTTATTGATAAAGTCACATATACCGAAAATTTAAAGAGATGAAAGGCCAAAAAAAAAAAAACATGAAGCACTTGTGCGCCCAATCATAAAATAACATATCCGAAATGAAATTATCCCTTTTAAAAATAGTGATGCTATTAGTTTCAAAAGAATTTTATATGAAACTTATGATATGCAGAATACACAAAACAATGAGGCTTCTAATATGCACTTAAATTTAATAAAAAAAATAATAGTTGGGATGAAAAATCGGAAACCTACGGATTAGGTAATCATCAAAATTTGTAAATTACAAATTCATTCCTATTAGAAACGAAAAGAAGACGCTTCTGCTGATTTGGAAATCATCTTCGTGTAACCTCTTTGTCGCCGGAGGAAGAGTTACAGTGACGAAATTTTTAGTTTTTCGATTGATGGAACGTGGAATTTGTGATGCTTAGCATGTTTTATTGGGGGGTTTTGACCATTCTGTTTTTGTGATAAAATTATTTATTAAATTATTATATTTTTAAAATTATATATTAAACCATTATATTTTTTGTTATATTGAATTTTTTTATTATTTTTACGTTTTACGTAAATAATGTCAAAGATGATAGTATTATTATTACAATTACGCCAACACATTAGACGTTATTCACATAAAAATGCCTTCACACTAAGCATTATCTACGTGAAAACGTCAAACTCTCTTGCGTTATCCATAATATAATGCCAAAGGTATTGGAATTATCCTCTTAGGCTATGTTTGGGAGTGAGGGTTAGAAAGGAAAGGGAAGGAAGAGAGAAGTTTAGAGTTGAGAAACTCTTGTTTGGGAGTTTTGAAAATAAGAGGGAAGGGAAAGTGAGATGTTCGAATGCCCTCCAAAGCCCCCCATTTCAACTCTCCCAAATTATGAGGTTTTGATACAAAATTACTCATTTATCCTTCATCTCAAATCCCCAACACAACCCTACCCAACCTACCTCACTGACACAGCCACTCATCCTTCGAAGGGCTCGATCCGGTGGAAGGTCAAGGAGGTGATGGCGAACGGATGCGACGGCAGATCCAAGCATGGGAGTAGCGCAGGTCACGGCAGTTTGTGGAGCGCGGCAGGCGACTGGCTCGGTTGGGCGGCATGTGGTTAGTTAGCGTGGACGGAGGGGTTGAGTCGTTGGTTGTCAGGATCGTGGAAGACGATGGGTGGACGACGGTGGCATGGCTCCGTGGATGGCTCGGATCTGGTCTGAGCATGGAGGTAAGTGGGTGTGTGGTGTTCCGATGGCTGGGAGCCATGGGTCGTGGGGGGCGACGATGGCGACGCAAGGAGCGTGGCTCCGTGGAGGGCGCAGATCTACACTATGTTTGGGTTATGGTGATGGGTTTTTGGATGGAGATGGTGGAGTAGGGTGAAGCATAGGTGTGATGTAGCTGATGGAGGTGGTAGGTTCTGTTTTGGGTAAAACGGCAAAAAGCATATTCTAAACATTTCATTTCCTTCCATTCGTATATTTTACACTCCCAAACAAGGGAAGGGTGTCGCGACCGGGATCGCGACAAAATAACAGCTCACGAGATTTTAAAGATGAAAATAGAGTTACCACCAATTTTATTTAAATTAGAAAAAATTAGAAAACCTTTCTTAGAAAATAGTTTTTGAAAACTATATTTGGTTCGAGAGTCAATTATGGATAGGGAAGGGTGGAAACTTAATCTCACAACACCCCTAACACACTTATCTTAAGACGGTACCTTAAGTCAGTTGTATAAAATTTGATAATCTCAAATATATTTATTTTACTTATCTAAAAAAACATTGTAATTATTTCTATTATATTTTTAATTTTTAATTTTTTTAGAAAAGAAAGAAAAGAAACAACTCAATTATAAAAATTTAATTTTGGCTTGATATAATAAAGATTCTGCTCCTACGTATCCTCGGGTGCAGTGAAGAACTGAATGTCGTATAGTTCTTTAGAAAATAAGTGTGAATTGATTGATTTTAATTAAAGAAAAGATTCTTGAAAAATGGATTTCGTTTGAAAACAAACTCATCGTTGCACTAGGTTCAAGTTAGCACAAGATTACTCAATAAATTCTTATGATCCAAACGACATTAAAGAGAGCATCCGTTATTCAATCATCATCAATAGTCATTACATTGATTAAAATATTTTTTTTATTTTTTATTTTTTTATTTTTTTATTTTTTTAAAAAATACAAGGACAAACATAAATTTTTCATGAGCCAAGTAAATAAAAAAAAGATTAAATATAAGCACCACAAACCAAATAACTCAAAATAAAAATTATTTTATTGATTTATTTATTTTTTCAACAATTTTTAGATTTTTTATTTTTTTTTATTTATACTTTCCTTTATTACTTTTTTTTAAACCAAAAGGGACCATTTTGGCTATAATTTGAAATGGACAGCAGCCCACGTGCTTCAACCTTAAACCCAAAAAACAAACAACTCAATTTAAAGAAATGAAAGGCAAAGAAGACTCTGGAAACATTAACAGAGCACACACCAGGGGATGATGGAGGCTAGGTCAAGCGGCGCGAGGTGCAGACCTGGACGTTGATGGAGACGCTAGCTGGTTTGCAACTTGTAGATCTAGTCGGTGGCACAAATTTGGTGGAAGCACGGTCCGACGAGCTCGGATTTGTTGGGTTCCGGTGAGTGGATGCGGGTCGATGGAGCAAACGGATCAACAACGATTCGCGGCTTCTGATTCGGGCTGTCGGAAGGTTGTGACGGCGTAGACTTGACGCTGGGTGGAGAAACGGTGCGATCCGGGTCTGGATCAGAATGTACAACGGTGAGGCGGGTGCGGTTCCTGCTCGGTGTGGACGCGGCTGGCAGGTCTGGGTTCGGCTCGGCGACTTTACAGAGCTAGATGGTGGTCTAGTTCAGGCTACGGCACCGGTCAGTTCCGGTAGGGTGCTATTCGAGTTTGCTACTGCGATTTTTTTGTATGGTGAGAGGTTGAAGATGGGTGGGTTTATGGTAGTTGTGAGTGGTCGTTTGAAGATGGGTGGTTGTTTGGTGGTGGGTTGAAGGTTGATAATGGTGGTTATGGGTTGTTAATGGAGGTTTATAGTGGTTGTGGGTTGTTGTGGGTGGTGAGTTGATGAAGGTTGTTGAAGATAGAAGGTTGAAGGTGAAGGTGGTAAAGAGAATGAAGATGGTGAATTGAGAGTGGAGGTTTGGTTATGGAGGATGTGGTGTGTTTACCGAGTTTGTTATTATGGAAGTTGATGAAGAGTGGTTGATAATGGTTGAAGGTTGTTTATGGGGGATGAAAATGGAGATGGAAGGTGTTTGTGGGAAGTGGTGGTGAATGGGTGAGTTGACTCAGTGGTGATGAAAATGATGAAGATGAAAGAAGTTGAAGATGATGAATAGTAAAAGTTGAAGATGAAGGTGAAGGTTGTGGTTCCTTAAGGTGATGTTGTGTTGGTGAAAAATGATCCTTCGAAAATGAGAATGGTTCTCTATTTTTTCTCTGAAAATCTCCCTCTTCTCTATTTTCATGTTTTTCCTCTTTTTGTAAGAAGAAAGCAAATTCTGCAATCCCAATGAGATCAGACTAGGTAGCAAATAGTGTGACTGATTATAGATGTATGCATTTCTATTTCCATGTATTTTCCTTGAGTTGTGACCCTTTTACAAGCTTCACATCTGCTATCAAATTTCCATTTTTGCCTCTCTACCTTGGGCTGTTACAGGAATTTTGGTGGCTAGCAAAAGCCAGACATAACGTAAACACTTCAAGTTTTCCTCTTTTTTTAACAAATCGATAACACCATTTTTTTTTTTTTTATTTTTTTATTTTTTATTTTTTATCATTATTTTTTTTTACATTTTTTTACTAAAATGGACTTACATTTGGGTTGAGAAAAAAAGTCAGGAATGTGGACAATTATTATTGTTTTCACCTTTTTTTTAATTTTTTTTTACAGCCTGGTCAAAATTGGATGTTCAGAAAGGATGAACCTTTCATTTTCATTCCCTTCCTTCCCCTTTAAACTCTTCCCCTTCCTTTTCCTCCAAACTCTCAAACACTCCCTTAGTAACACCAACCGTGATGGTGTTACCAATATACGGCTAAAACTTTTGTTTGAAGCACAATTTTTTCAACTTTTTCCTGAAGTTGTGAGCATCTATTGTAGAGTGAAACTTTGTTTCAAACTCACAAATTTAGAGCACTTTGCCATGATGAAGAGGGTGTGTGGTCCATTACCGTTGGATATATTTTGTTACCAATGTACGCCACTATTTTTAAAAAAATGTAAATACAAATAGAATTATTCTCTTATTGTTTTACCAAATTTAACTATTTTGTTAGTAAATTTTTTTATGGCAGAGAAATTTGTAGTTATATGATAAACAAATTTGTTTTATAATTTACTTGTAACCTACGATTAAGTTAAAATATATATATAAACAAATATAAGTATATCACAATAACGTACGATAAATTTGTGACCACTCAAAACCACGGTCACGATCAGTTCATGGGCTAAAATACTAGCCTAACAAGCCTATGAAAATCAACCAATCTTAGCAGTTCAAACATTCTGATTCTTGGGGAAATTTGACAGAATTTTCTCTAAAAACTGAATGTTCTCAAAAGTACTTCATTCTGGTTAATGAAATATATCCATATATATTTAGATTTCCAAATCAATAGAGCACATATAGGATGCATAACAGAAATATTTGTACATATACATACACTCATCACAGATTAAGCAAATGTAATAAAAAGTAAATAAATTAATTTAAGTGTAATGATCATATTAATAAGAAGGAACAAGGTCAGAATGTGTGTCTATGAGGGGGATCAAAAGAAGGTCATGGCTATGATGAATAAGGATATGGTGGGTATGAAAATGATGGTGTAAGGGTAAAGGTCAAATGATATGGTTGGTAAGTGTCAGTATGTGGTGGATATATTGTAGATGGTAGATAACTTATAGGTGGCGGGGTAACCTGGACATGATGGGTAAGATAGAAGTGGTGGTTGAGATAATAGGTAAGTAGCAGCAGTAACGATTGGGGGCTGAATCCTAGGCACACCTAAAAAATTAGAGTCCTTTGAATGTCGAAGTCATGACCGAGTACTCGCTAACTCTATCCTTCTTCTAAGGTGCATCCTCTGTTTGTCAGACTGCTCGGGTAGCCCTAGAATGTCATATGCAGGAGGAGTTGGATGAAATTGCGCCAATGTAATGCGATCATGCTCTTTCAATGAAGATAAGATCTGCTCGACACATTGTAGAAGGCTAGTCATACTAAATCCCAAATTAGGGTCCTTAGCCGAAACATACAGATTTTCTGCAATGTTAGCCTAAGAAACAGATATAACATATGTCATCATTAATACAAAATACATTCAGTAAAGAGCAAAACATATTATTAAATAGTTTATCACAAACCTAATAGATGCACCAGTATGATAAATCCAGTGTTTGGTAATTATTCTATATCAGCGCATGTACTCAGAATGCTTAATAAGGAGAGCTTCTAATGACCTTCCAGTAATACAATATTCCCTTTGAATATCCTAAATGGCTATGTGTACAAGGTGCATGTTTTGCCAATCCTTATTATTCCTTCCCGCCAATGTTATTGAGCGCAAATCGTCAAGTTAGTGCGGTCTCCTTGTTATCGGTTGGTCCAGACCAAAACATATCCATCATCCTATCTGATTGGTGTCACTCAACAATGTGAAAAAAATAAGAAGGATCGCTGCAGTATTATGTTTCTACCAACGACACAAAAAGCTGGTAGTGACGCCACAATCTCATCTGCATAGGGTTGTCATCTAATATGCAAAATGATATGTACAACGAATTAGAAAGCAAGACAAAATAACTTATTTAAATTAATGTAAGCAAATATTGACCTCATCATTCTTCAATTGATCAAAGAACCGATGATAATACTGAAGCACCCTCATTGGGGTTTCATTTAACACCTTATGTTTATGTCACCTATTTAAATATCAGTCATATATTGTCAACGACAGTAGTATATATAATAAACTAATATAAGCAAATGATATATTAAGAAACTTACTGAAATATCAGTGGACGTAGGTGACCACGATCAACAGTATAGGCAGTTAAAAGGTTAGGATTAATATAATTAATGGACATGACTAGGAAATCGGTACCATGCCCAATACTGCAATAATATGCAAGTACCTCCAATTTCATGCACGTTGTAGTTTGTGGCTCTGCAAAGCTCCCTATACAAGTACTCTAAGACCGTAGATCCCCAGCTATATATCTCAGCAATGGTAAAGTCTTCCAACATAGGAAGGAACATCTTGTGCACATATCAACTAGAATGATCAAGAAATAACAAACCCCCAATCAACCTAAGTATATATGCCCATGCACACTGCTGCGAGTAAATATCATCATCGTTCTCCGTAAGTCGCCTACAAAATTCGTTCCAAAGCCAAGACATATCAACTCATGCACCTGATAAGTGTGACGCATCCGACTTCGAACCTAACAAGTCAACATATAGTTGCATCCAATCATGATGGTGGGTACGACCAATAACTACATCGCCGTCAATCAAAAGTCAGTGATCAATAGTACAATATCCCATGTGGGCAACCCCCATGAAACCAGCTTGCTGTAAATATGGAAGAATTCGCTCATCTAGGTCTATATGTCTGAATTTATGAGCACGTCTAACATGCAAATGACGATATTTCTTTTCTTGCAATATATGTTGTGAAACATGAAACTCCTGTAACTTCAGTACTGAAGGGTCCTCTAGTCCTGGGTTCAAGTGAAATGTCATGTCTCACGCTGTAATGAGACAAACAACAAGAACAATAGGTCTTTGAACAATGTGTCAACTGACACAAAATTGCTACCCATAACAATGAATTCATACTATTAACTTTTATAAGAAATTTTTTCTATACTCTACTAATTTCAATAAACCCACAATTTTAATTAATTGAAAATAACAAAAAAATACATAATCACCACATGTGTCAAGTAAAAAAATATGTTACCCTAATAATATTCAAACTATTAATTTTTGTACGAACAAATTCCAAAAAACTCCTAACTAACAAAACTAGTGAACCATAAAAAATATACAACACACAATTAACATAAAAACCCTAAAAAATAATCAATAATTATAACAATAAAAATAATCAACAATAATTATAACAATAAAAATAATCAACAATAACAATAATAATAAAAATATCTAATGATGAATAAAAATACTTACATATATGATGATCCAAATGTTTTTCCCACAAACTACAGTTAAAGGAGGGTTTATGAGAGAGTTTGGAGAGATAAAAAGTCTAAAGAGAATGTGAAAATTTAATAAATAAGCAATATGTATGTGAGAATAAGAAGAAACTTGTCTTTATAGAGGCGTACACCGGTAACGCTATCACGGTTGGCGATACTAAGAGGATAATGTCAATAAGTTTAATGTTACTTTATGGATAGTGCCAGAGCGTATGACATTTCCACGTGAATAGCGTCTAGCGCGATGACATATCTACATGGATAACGCCTAGCGTGTTGGTGTAATTGCAATGATAGCGTCATCATCTTTGGCACTATCTACGTGGAATGTGAAAATAAATAAATAAAAATCCAACGTGACAAAAAATGTGACAATTTGGTATATAGTTTCAAAAGTATGACAATTTGTTCATCCCTTTCTTTGATTCTGCTCTCAACATCGACGAAGAGGTCGCACTAATGTTGCGCTTCGAGAGTGGAATGGCGGAGGAGCAAAATCACTGGAAAAGCTTCGACTTTGCCAGTGAGAACGAAGATAGCAATGGCTCCAGCTTCACCATCATCATGGAATGCTTGGGCTAGGAAGAAGATAGTGAGTTTTCGATGTTCAGTCACTGTTTCTGTTGTGTTCATCTTGATGGGTAGTTGGGTACACTTGCTACGCTAGCAATGCGGTACACACAAAAAAATAAATGTTCATCTAGCATAAGTAAAATAACAAAAACAAAACCAAAAAAGCTTTATATTTCTGTTAACAAAAAAGGGGAAAAAAAAAACCTCACATTTAACATAGTAAGCCACAAATTACAGAGAAAGAACTATTTTCATTTCAACTTCGATTTTCTTACCACAAATAGTGCATATACTTCTTTTCACACCTCATCTAATACCATTCATCATACTTACTTTTTTTATCATTTTCTCTCACTTAATCACATACCCTTTAAAACAATGTGTACAGTACCTACTCTCCTAAAAGAGGTGTAGGAATATCTTTTTCCTTTTCATTTACATTTAAATCTCGGTATGATTTTCTTCTTTGATTTCACAGTAAGTGTAGAAAAAAAGGACCTAATCGACATCCACTGGCGGTGAGCCCCGCCGTGTCCAGCAACAATACCATAGCAGCATCGGACAAGGCGAGGCACAATGAGAAGGTGAGGGTAAGCTCAATGTCATTAATATTGTGGCACGCACACCAGAACAACATCGCGATAGTGCAAAAGCTCCTAGAGGAGGATCTATCACTAGTGAAGGCCAAGGATTACCACAATCCCACGTCGCTTCATGGTTGAGTTGTGAACTTGTGATGAAGGCTGGAAAAAAAAAAGATAAATGAGGGAAAGATGAGTTTAGGGTCATGGCTGTGAAGCCAATGTTATATTTCTAGCGATGACCCATTAGAAACTCCAGCGCGTCAGGGCCGTTGAAGACAAATCGCTCATTGGATAAATTGAATTATGAGATATTCTTGGACCCTTAAATCCAACATGACAAAATTGACACACAGTTCATCAGAGATTAGGGGTAGAACATCAACACAAGATGAGGAAGGGAGTCGAAAGCAGGAGTGATCCTCTATTTTGTCCTTTGGCCAGTGGGTGGCGCCTATGAACACCCATGTTGTCACATGATGAACCTGCAAAACTTACAATTTATTTTTTACAAGGAGTTCTTCATAATGAGTTGACTTTTTCATTTTTTAATCTTTTTAATTCAAGGGCATTCATGCACTAAAACTACTTTAGGTGTATATTAGAAGTTCTTGAGTTTTGTTATATTTTTAGTATTTTAAATTGTGTTGTAATTATGTATTTTTATGTATTTTTACTAGGTAAAATGCAAAAGGATCGAAGAATGGATGTAATGCCATTGCATAAAAGATTTTCTCAAACATATTATTGTTGAATTGGAAAAAAAACTACACTACATGATTAAAGGGAGTCTGAAGGTAGTATTGAGAGACGACATCATGGCATGATGAGAGACAAGTATGTTGAGCTCTCAAGAAGCAAATCAATGAAGCCGATTGTAGCGAATTCAAGCTTGCAACGGAGAAGTTACTTAAGTTATCGAAGCATCATAGAAATTACTACTACATGATTGTAGAAGATTTGTCAGAAGAAACAAGTTAGTTAGTTATTGAAGATCTTGTCTTAAGCATCAAACGTGAAAATTTACTTAACACATGGCTATTTTTCAAGTGCATTGCATTTTAAAAACCTCAAATTTTCTATAAATTGACAACTTTAAATAAATTGAGGAACGAGATAGGCTAATGGGAGAGAAACTCTCTCTATGACTAATGTTCTAGACTTTAAAAAATATATTATTATTTATTCTTTTTATTTTCTTTTATTTCTTCTTTTTCATTAATGTAAAATTAATTTCCATCTAAAAGATTTTTGGGTGAAAGAGTGAAGCTTTTAATAATAAATTGAGGTTAGATTTATTTTTTTTTTATTAAACGAGTTAAGTCAAGTCTTAAATAAGTCAGATCATAGATTCTCGATAAGTTGTCTGACCTATTTTCATTCTGTTTGCTTTAAATGATATATTTTTATAAGTTTTTGACTTTTTTTATATGTATTATATGTTGTTTCCAATTAATTTAAATACTATTGAAATAATAGATAACCGACTTGAATATCTTGATCCATCATAGATAGAACAATGATAGGAGTTTTGGCAATAAACATTAGATGCTTTTGACGATTCTACAAGTATTATTTTGATAATTATTTGGAATCATAATATAATTACATGATTCAACTTGTCATCCGTTTTTTATATTTGAACGCTAAATCTTCCATGGATATATAACATTTTAGGTGCATTTTATGAATTTTCAATATGTTAGGAAGCATAATTTCAATTGCTCGTAAATAATTGTGTTGTTATATAAAATGAAATAATCTTATTCTTAATTTATTATTAAGAGTGAATCTCCTAACCCAAGCAAATCTTTTTCATTGTGAACAACTTAAATCATCTTAAATTTTGTGACAAATACTCTCTTTACCTCAATTAATTGGGCGATGGAGAACCTCCTTCATCAATTCCTCATGGATCGACTCCGGCGGAGTGACTCCCGGGAGCACTTTATTACTTGAGACAACCTACACTTGGGTTAAAACATTTAATTATAATTAAATCCCATCATCACACCTTCCTACCAGCATCTAATGATTAAGATTTATTGTAAAAATAAAATAAAAGTCAAGCAAGGAGTAACTTGCAATAATGAGTTGGACTAAAATGAAATATCACTCAAATTTTTTATTCAAATATAATAATTAAAAAATACACACTCACCTATAATTATGGGTAATTTTCAAGGTGCATTCATGCACTAAAACTACTTTAGGTGTATATTAGAAGCCTCTTAGTAACAAAGTTAGTCACAGTTTTGTTATTACTTTAGTTTAACTCATAAGTTGTCTCATATTACACTTTTGTCCTGTTTTATTATTATACTATTTTCACAATCAGAATATGGATTCTCTTAAACTGGAGTTGTAATCACATATCGGTAAAGAAAACAAAGTACGTTGGGTTCGGATAAAAGGTTACTATGTAATCTTGGTTTCATGTAATGCCATGGTTGCTGAGGCTTAGGGGGCGTTAAGAGGCTTGGCGTTAGTTTGGGATTTGGGTCTCAAACATATTATTGTTGAATTGGACTCAAAAAGCTCTACACTACATGATTAAAGGGGAGTCTGAAGGTAGTATTGAGACAAATGGAATTCTAAAGCAAATTCATGGCATGATGAAGAGAGACAAGTATGTTGAGCTCTCACATGTCTATAGAGAGCAAATCAATGTGCCGATTGTAGCGAATTCAAGCTTGCAACAGGAGAAGTTACTTAAGTTATCAGAAGCACCTCCAGCGATAGTTTCACATTTACTACTACATGATTGTATGAGGCCATTTGTGCCTAGGGTTCGAAACAAGTTAGTTAGTTATTTCAGATCTTGTCTTAAATTAATCTGGTATGTTTCTCAAATGTAAGACTTGAACTTAGTCTATTTACTTAACACAGGCTATTTTTCAAGACTTAATTTAATATTTTTAAAAGTCTAATTTGATCTAAAAATCTATTTAAATGTATATTTTACAATAAAATCTTTAAATAAATTAACATGCTTACTTTTAAATAAGCAAACGAGATAACATTTAATTGACAACTCTTAGACTTTATATAGACTAATGAACCTAGACTTTAAAAATATATATATTATTTATTCAATTAATTATATTATATAAATATTAAGATTTCATAATATATATATATATATATAATTAATTAATTAAATAGGTTGATATACTAAACCTAAAAGATTTTTTCAAATGTTTGGAGTCTGACTTGCTTAATTAAATAGACTTTTTAAAAAGTCTTACTGACTTGACCTTTTTATTAAACGAGTTAAGTCAAGTCTTAAATAAGTCAGATCATAGATTCTCGATAAGTTGTCTGACCTATTTTCATTCCTGTTTGTATCTCCTTTAATTTTTGTGTAATTTTATTTGTTTAAGTTTTTGCCACTTTTTGTTACCCAAAAAAGGAAAGAGACAGAGAGAGAACAGAGTATGTTGACAACTCTAGATTGAGCACCATTAGCTCTAAGTGAGAAGGTTGAAATAATAGATCGGTTCCAAAAACCGACTTGAAGAAATGCCTTTGGGTTCCAAGTCATAGATCTGAACCAATGACTATGGAGTTTAGGGTTCAATAAACAGCAGCAGAAACATATTCAAAACAAATTCATTTTTCTTCAAGGATTAATTTTGAAGACTACATTTGTAATTTAAAATTTACATTATTACCGATTAACTAAGTTCCCAATTTTTCATCACTGTCATCCGTTTTTTATATTAATAAATCAACCACTCAAAAGTTCTAGTGCATGGATATATAACATTTTAGGTGCATTTTAGACTACTCCCACCAAACAATAACTGCCACACAAAACGCAAGCTATTTACTCTAAGATTGAGTTTTTGTGTGTTGCTCTACGAAAAAAATTCCTAGGATTTAACATTTTTATTTAGTAGTGAATTTTTAAAATTTAAACCTCTAACATTGTAAAGATTGCATAGTCATTTAATTCAAATTTACTTATTACTCAAATCGAAACATGTGGATAATCTATCACGGGATAGCTGTTGAATGCTTACAGCACTTGAGCCTAGCTTAGGTGGTTGAATGTATTTTGGGAGGAAGTTTAGGTACTGACATAAGTTCGATCCTTATGTAACTAGAACATGATGTTGAATGTTTATATCATCATTATCAACAAATTATATAGCAATATATATTTAAGAAAAAAAAATTAAAATATAAAAAAAATGTTATAATCATATAAAAACTAATCATGCGATAACATATTAAATTTAAATTTAACAAAGAATAATTCTAATCATACATATATTTACTCATATTATCTCACATTTACATAATTTTTACTATTTAAATTTATTTAGTTTCATCTCTCATTTTTTATATAACTTTATTCTGATTTTATCATATAAATAAATGTAAGATATACATAACTTAAAAAGTGACGTGTATCTAATATTTTTCTTTAATAAAATTTAAAAAAATGGTAGAAACGTAACAAAAAGCAGATGTAGGGCCTGACCTGGTGGGCTGTGACCTTGGGAGAACTCGATGTGGATAATGGATAAAAATGTTGGGTTGGGGGGACACGGATCTGTCATCTATGGATGCTTGGGACTCATTCCCGTCTCCTTATTTACTTTATTTTCTAAGAAACACGGACACATATTTATCAGACAATGATATGATAAAACATAATTTTTAAAATAATTAAAAATATATAAATAAAAAATATTTAAAATTATTAAAGTATCTAATAAAATATGCATTAGATATTAATAATACAATCATTTAAAAGTAATGGTGTTACATAACTATATTTTCTCTTTCTTTATTTATTTTTATTCCTATCTCAATACCACAAATCTTTATGGAGATTTGGAAAGGAGAACAATGACCATGACGATCAAATAATTCATATTGTTATAATAAATTTAAAAGTTTCATAAAATAAATATAAATTTAAAAGTATTATTTATGTTTTAATAATTTATATAAAAAAATGTAAAAAGAATGTATAGGTATAGATTTGTGCAAGGTATTAACTTTGTTTGGTGATTGAAGTTTTTAATTTAGGGACGTAATCACATTTTATTCCATAGAATCCAATATTATATATATAGCGTGCGTTTCAGTTCAAGAAGAATATACAAACTGGTTGTGGACATCGGGTGGGACCCGCATTATCTGGTAGCCAAGTCGTGTTTCACGTCAATTTGTCATTCAACTTTCTAAGTTTCAATCTAAACGCTAAAAAAAGAAAGGTCGACGACCGTGTGGCGTAACGCAAGCAATTATTGCCAAGAGATGCCTAACTATGACTATGAGAGAAACAATAATTGGATATTGGGATATGTATTTCTTTATTTTTATAATGTAATATAAATAATAATCAAAATGTTTAAAATAATATGAATATTTTTCATTAATAAATTTATTTAATATTATATTTTCTTTTTAAAAATAATTTTAGTTATTAAATATATTTATTATTTTTAAAACAATATTTATATAGGGTTATGGTAATAATATTTCGAAGACAGAGAAAGTGCAGCTTGCAGGCTGGAGTTCTTATCCGTTAAAAGGTACATAGAAAATAGAACGTGGAAAATACACTGTGACCCGCGCGTTGTTCGAATGTTCCAAGTTAAAGCTTTGTTTGATATCATGATATGAAAAGAAAAAAAAAAAGGAACAAATAGGAAAGAAAAGAAATAGAAAAGTGAAAGAGTCATTATTAATCTTGTTTGCTATTATTGAATAAAAAAGAAAAAATATGTAAATAAATATAAAATTATTTTAATACCGCTATACTAATAAATTAGAAATGTGACTGAATTAAGTTACGTAAGTAAAATAAGAAAAATAAATTTCATTTTTTTCTCAATTTCTCCAAAAAAGGGAGAGAAATAATAATGTGGAGCTATAACAAAAAGGAAAGATGACTATAAAGTTGATACTAAATAATGGAAGGAAATCTCTTACTTTTATTTATACTCGAAAAGGCAATACCAAATATTAGGAGTATTCGTGGATTGGGTTAGGTGGGTCAGTATTATTTTTGGACTTGACTCATTCAAGAAATTTTTTTGTTTGACCCAACTCAATCCGACCTGTTTAAGAAATTTTCTTCGCTCGACCTGACCTGTCCCGCCCAAGAGTAGGTTGGGTTGGGTCGAATCCGTGAGTTTGACATTTTTTTTTTAAATCTAAAAATAAAGTCAAAATATAAAATCTAATAAATCAACACCATAAATTAAAGCCCCTATGGTTGAATTCTACTCATTTGAACTTAAACCCACATGTTAGAATCTCCAATGCCCTTTGCTCCATCTAGTGAGCTCACCCATAAAGTCACATTAACTTCCATTGCATCTCAAACCTATAAACTCTTTCTCATTCATCTCTCCCTCCCTTTCTTTGTGAATACTTGCCAAAATCCCCCTCAAGTCCCTGTTGTGCATATTACTTCTAGTTTTTGAATCAAGATTTATTAAAATGAACTCAGTTGTAAGAGGAAATATAGTTTTTCCAAGTTGGGAAACTTTTTTCTATTAGTGAAAATCAAAGACCAAAAAGAGAGAGAAGCATATAAAAATAAGAAGTCAGTAATGACAAGGTAGTAGCTGAACTAAACCTGATCAACGTTATTGAGGCCAATGATCTTGTTCTTTTCAAGGATCTTAACAGCAAAAAGGGAGGATCATCGTGAATCGCAATCTCAGGTAAGGAAACGACACAGCAAACCGATATGGAGCAGGATGGAAGCTGGAACTGTACGGCTTGGACACCAGCACCGCAGACGCTTGGAGGCTTTGTCGTAGACAAAGTGTGGACTGTGGAAGGAAAGAAGAAACAGTAGTTGTGGGTGTGGTTGTGTCACCGTGTCGGTAGAGACATGGAGTTATGGAATTAGGGATTGAAATGTGAGTGGTGGGTGTTACATAATGGAAATTGGATAACGTGGGTGGAAATTGATTTTACAATAAAAAAATAAAAAAAATAATAATAGGGTCGTGGGTGGGTTGGGTTGTTGCGGGTTGGAAGTGTTCCAACCCGTTACCCGACCCACACACTGCAGGTTGAAATTTTTTCAACCTGACCTAACCCGTGAACCCAACCCAACTCAACTTGCATTTTATGGGTTGGGTTGGGTTGAAACCCGCGAGTTCGTGAGTCAACCCGACCTGCTGGACACCCATACCAAATATAGTATGCGTTTTGTGTGGTATGATAAAAATAAAAGAAAAAAAAGGGATACAGTTCTAAATAAAGTTTAGGAGAATATCTAAATTGGTGGTTAAAGATGAAAATTTTTGTGACACAACAGTAGCAGTGATGGTACGAGGGAGTGAGTACTTATAAAAGTCACTTTGACACTCAAGTTAGATCGTGCACAAGGATGATAATGTTTAGAATTGAATGTATACTTTTGAGACATTGCAAAATATTTATAGAAGTGTATTAAATAATGAGAATTGTAGTTCAATTCAAATTAAATGTTATTATTTAGGATCATAATTCATGAGATTGTTATATCTTATAACTAATTTTTTTATTTATATGAGATGTAATTAGTGTTTATATCTATGAGAGATTCTATGAGATATTTATGCCTAATAAATAGGTGGATTAACTTATTTAATAGCACGCTTAAATATCTGAGATACTATTTTGGTGGGTCGAGTTGCTCCTGAACCGCTAACCTGTAACCCGATCCAGAATAATTGCCCTCAACTTGACGCTTAGATGTAACAACTAAGTGTGAAGATATATAGGTTTAGTCGGAGCACACAACATGCATAGGACAAATGGATCAAAGTCATTATATAAATGTCAGATCAAGCGATGTTTTTTCCTAAAGAATTGAGGTTTGTCATGTCATAAAATGCCCCTGAGGTTAATGAGTAAGGTCAGGATCCAAAATGGATCACTCCGCTTAAGTTATCATACTGTTATTCGAGATATGCAGCAGGTTGCCCCCATACAGATTTGCTTATGTGGCTCATCCAATCTGAGTGAAATTCGGTCTAAAATTGATATATGTGTTAAGGTTTTACCATGACACCTTGATGAAAGTCTGTGATTCAGATTGAATGTCCTTCTATACTGTCATGTGTTGCTTCAATTCTAAAAGTTCTTAGCTTTATCCTTTCAACTACTCTGTTCAAAAACAGTATGCCACGTGGTTGAAGAATAGTGGAAGTCGTCGTTTGTGATTTATAATGTCATGATTGTTGTTTTATGTATTTCAAAATGAAAGGGAAGAGTCGTTTTTGCCCCCGTTCGTGGTAACGATTGGGTGTTACCCTCGTGAAGGAAAATACTCGATTTTTTTGTTACTCCGGACGGTGAATCGCAAATGTATTTATATTGGACTCAGGCGATGTGGGACCAGAGATTAGAAGAAACAGAAACTTCGATGTCTGAGCTGCTTGAAAATGAGACTGAGGTCCTCCACTTCCTCATGGAATGGGCTGACAATAGCAGGGTCGTACACTGTACAAATGTTCTCGATGAGCTCACTGACTAAATAAGGCCATTATTAGATATCTCGTCCTGTATATATCTAATTCACTTTCATTTTCAATTTCTTCTAAGTGTTGTAACACTCTTGTTTTCTTTTTGCAGAAAGTATGGCTCCCCCCAGTGGTCTCGAGCTTTTTGCTTAACGTATGGCTGCCAGGAGAGCAAGGGTTTCTGGATCATAGATACAGAAACCCTTTTTTCTTTTTCTTTTCTCATTTTTCATGCAGTCTAGTATCTTTTTTTTCCTTTTTTCTTGTATCCAAACTGAAATATTTCATTAGAAGATTAAAGATGTCTTACATAGAAAATGTTAAATTGGGCCAAAAGGGTTACGTTGGCCTTTAGTTGTTTAACACATTGGACACCTTCTCTTTCACAAGTCAAAAATCTGTAGAGAGATTAAGAGCATGTTTGGCAACGATTAAATTCGTTGCCAACAATTTTTTTTAACAATTTTCAATTATGTTTGGCAAAATCAACTTCAATTTTTTACAAAATTCAATGTATTATAAAAACACTTTTTCCATAGTGCTGAAATTTCAACTTATGATCATAGATTATTCCTTATACTTTGATGTATAAATATCATTTTGTCCTCAATCAAATAACTTTTTAGTCATTTTATACCTATTTTAATAATTTAATGCATAAAAGTGATTCTTTTTTATACTATACAAATCAAACAGATTAGTTTAAAATTACTTTTCAACTAACATATCTAAACATAAAATTGATTCTATTATAATCGATTATAAAAAAAATTTTATATAATAATTAATTATTAAAATAATCAAATATTTACAACTATCTCAAATATGCACTAACCTGCAATTGTGAGTCAGTGTCAATTACTAAAGCAGAAAAGTTCAAACCGATACATAGCCGTTTGGAGTCTTATATATTTTGGCTTCCTCATAACTCAAAATTCGGTATAGTTATTTGTAAAGGTAAATATGTTTTTTTTCCTTCTAAATATATCAGTTCCTGTTTTTGATATCTCAAAAACTTTTATTATTATTTGTGTTCTTATAATTTTAAAAGTGAATAAAATTAGTTCATGTCATCATTTTAAAAGTGAGTGAAATTGACTCAATTTAACTCCATCATATTGAATTTTTCTTAGCCTTAAAATGAGGAAAGATTTAATATAAAGGGATTGAATTAAGCTAATTTTACTCAGTTTTAAAATAATAGTTAGGATTAATTCCACTTACATTTAAAATTACAAGGACACAAATCGTAATAAAATTTTTTGAAAGTCTAAAAATATATTTAAGCCTTATTTGTAGTTTACCAATGTGAAGCATAAAAATTGAATGTTTATTATATCTTTTTAAAATATTTTCTTAATAGTTTTTCTATTATTTCACTTATAATATTAAAAATATAATTAAAATGAGATATAATAATTCACATAATTGAGGTAATACATAATAAATGATACAAATCAAACACGTGGAAGCACTTATGAATCTCTACAAACTACAATTTTTAGAATAATTTTAATCTTCCTTGTAATTTTCTTAATTATTAAATAAAAAATTATTAATATGTTTTATGATTTTAAGATATTAATTACATTTATTTTTTTATTTAATATTTTATTTATTAAGTAATATAAAGATATTTCAAAAGAATATAACAAAACTAGTAAAGTAATATACATTTAGTGATATAAAATAAGAAAAATTTGTTACTCATACAGTTTCCCTCCCAGTCTCGAAAAAGACCAGGGGCTCCAGCCAGACCCGGATTTCCCGAAGATGAATCATTAATATATGTTGAGTGCGTTCTGGTGTTGGTTATTAACTGTAAACTGGTTTTGATTCAAGTAAGTTCTGCTGTTTGTCTTAAACTTGTAATGCATAAGATAATATTGTGTATTATTTTTCCAGTATCAAAATTCAAAAGTTATGGCTCGAAAGATTTTCCCATTTCCCTTTTTTTTGACATATATTTTCCCATTTCTAGCTGATCAGATGTGCTCCGTTCCAATATCTTTGGTCTTATTATAGGCATAGCCCCAAGTTTTTAAGCTCTCCTTGGATCTGGCATCTGATTATGACTGCTGTTAATGTCACCCAACCCAACAATAAAAAACATAAAAATAAAGCAACGTTTGGACCCAAAGCATTAAAAAAACCAAAAGACAATTCCACTTTGGGGCTCAACAGGACACCGCAAGTAACGGGCTCGCCTATTTGGGCAATAATTACGGCTTAAATAGAACTTTTCACAACGGGTGAGAACTGAGAACGTATAGTGTACTTGGAAACAAAAGAGAATTAAAAATTTTATCATAAGGAGCTGTCGAAGAACAGTAGTTTAACCAAATGTTGCAAAATAAAATTCATATAATTTTTTTTTTGGAAAATATATTTTTATCATACAAAGTGATGATGCCAAAAGTCCAAAACAGTAAGGAGACCAGAAAGGACAAACTAATTCAATCTCATGTCATCTCCTAAATATTGTGATACTGTATAAACAAATTAATTTGGTTTTACTCTTCTTTTTTTTAAGAAAAATAATAATGATCCTGCCTTTACCATTACGTCATCTGTCATCAATGGTCCTTCATTCTTCTAAACTTATACAACACCTAAACAACAGACAAGAAAATCATAATCCCAAGCCACAACAAACCTATACATTTTCTCTTAGTGTTTTATACCACTGAATTGAGAGTTTCTTCCTTTATCAAATTCAGTTGTATATCTTCATATCAAGAACCAATTGATGCGCAAGATCCAGAGTAGAACCTAAACGAAGCAACTCCAAAACAAAATCCATTGGAGCCCATGAACAGTTTGTTTTACATTTTGCCTCTCTTAGAATGCCAATTTACATGGTGACATTTTAAAAAGATGTTTGGTTATTTACCACGTCCGTGAAACGTTCTGCAACCTGCCTCCCAAAGCTTTTGCAACATTTCCTTCACATATTGGGACGTAAGTAAACTGGGTTAACGTAATTCTTTTTAAAAGCAATTATTTAAACATTATTTTTCTTAAAATCAATTCTGTTAAGATTAACAATGCATATGAAAAAAGATGAGAAGAATAAAGGAAAAAAAAAAAAGTGGTTAGGGTTCTTTATTGCAAAGTAAATCAGCTAATATTATAAGAATATAAAAAAAGGTAAAAATATATATGCACCAAATAAAAGACTAAACTATTTGGTAGACTTACGATCGGTGGAGTCACCACCCCAATCGGTATCTGAATAAGCACGTAATTCTAATGAAGATGATGAAGAAAAGAGAAGACTCTGAAATTGAGTACTCCGAAGATAACGAATAATGCGAAGAACAACTGCCCAATAAACTGTAGTAGAAGAAGCAACAAATTGACTAATAACATGCGCTGCATAAGCAATATCAAGTCTAGTGATGATAAGATATACCAAACTGCCAACAAAAGTACGATACAAAGTGTGATCTGACAAAGAAACACCATCAGAAGAGGTATACTGAACATTATGCTCAAAAGGAGTATCCTTTGTTCTAGTGTTAGAGAGATGAGCTTGTTTAAGAATGATGTCAATGTACTTAGATTGAGAAAGGAGGTAACCTCTAGGAGAGTAAGCAACTTCAATCCCCAAAAAGTAACGAAGAGTACCTAAGTCTTTCATCTTAAACTGATGGGTCAATTGGAGTTTCAACTCCACAATCCCGTCAACATCGTCCCCGGTAATGATCATGTCATCAACGTATAAGGAGAGCAAGATACGACCATAAGAAGTGCACCTAAGAAACAAAGCAGAATCATGCGAGCTAAAGTGGAAGCCAAGAGATATAATCACAATGGAGAACTTATTAAACCAAGCGCGGGGAGCTTGTTTGAGCCCGTAGAAAGCCTTCTTCAATTTACAAACTTCACCTGGATTATGAGAAACACCTTGTGGAGGAACCATATAAACCTCTTCTTGAATATCACCATTCAAGAAGGTATTTTTAGCATCCATTTGAGAAATATGTCATTGGCGGATAGATGCGACTGTAATAAGAGTACAAATAGTAGTCATTTTGGCAACAAGAGCAAAAGTTTCTTCATAATCCATACCATATTGTTGAGAAAAACCTTTAGCAACTAAGCGAGCTTTGTATCTCTCAATAGACCCATCAGACTTGGTTTTGATCTTATATACTCAACGAGAACCAATTGCAGTTTTTCCTAGCGGAAGAGAGACAAGATCTCAAGTATTTGTCTTGTGCAAAGCAGAAAATTCCTCTGTCATAGCCTGCTGCCAAAGGGGATCAAGAACAACCTCTTTATAGGAAGAGGGCTCAAACAAACTGTGAATAGAGGTTAAGAAGGAAGCAAAAGAAGTGGAATAGCTAGAATAAACAAAATCTGGTAATTTAGTAGACTTACGATCACGATGAGGATAACGAGGAGGAGGAGGATCCACGATCACAGAAGGTTCTTGGGGAGGCGCGGGGACAGAGGAGGCATTTGGATCTGCAGAACTACTAGTGTCAACCCTGCAAAGCTCAACATCAGAATTATTTTGGTTATGGGTCACAGGAAGAGGAGCGGTGTCAGAATCTGTGTGAAAAGGATCAATGTGGATGAGATCAGATTTGGTAAGGACATGCTGACGAGAAGGAATGGAATAAAAGAGAATATGCTCAAGAAACACTACATGACGTGAGATATAAAGTTTTTGATTTGCAGGATCATAACAACGATAACCCTTCTGACCATCACCATAACCAAGAAAAACACAAATCGCTGAACGAGAAGACAACTTACTACGTTCTACATGAGGACGAAGAACAAAGCAAGTAGAACCAAAGACTCTCATGGTTGAATAATCAGGAACACAACCATATAATTTCTCAAAAGGAGACAAACCTGAAGTAACAGAAGAAGGAATTCTATTAATGACATGTACTGTAATGAGGACAGCTTCCCCCCAAAACTCACTTGGAACAAAGGCAGACAGAAGAAGGGAACAAACAGTTTCAACAATATGGCGATATTTCCTTTCAGTAACTCCATTTTGTTCAGGAGTGTCAGTACACGAAGTTTGGTGAAAAGTCCCATAAAAAACAAGTAATTTAGAGAATTTATTAGAAGTATATTCACCACCTAGATCACATCAAAAGCACTTGATAACAACATTATGTTAAGTTTTAACAAAAGCATGAAACATATGATAAATGCCAAGAAATTCAGAACGATGTTTCATAAGACAAACCCAACAATAACGAGTGCAATCATTAATGAACGATACATAATATCTAGAACCACCTTTGGTAACAACTGGTGATGGTCCTCATACATCAAAATGAACCAAGTCAAAAGGCAGCAGAAACTGAAATACTTTTAGAGAAAGGCAAAGCAGTAAACTTAGCAAGTTTGCAACTATAACAGTCAGAAATATCATTAGATTGCAACTTTTCTAAAGCCCTGTAGAAGCTAAGTATTTCAGACGGGAAGAAAAAACATGTCCAAGAAGAGAATGCCATAAATAAAAATTAGAAGACGAGGAATTCAAACAAAAAGATGACGTGTCAACACTAGAAGCTGCAACATCTGGAACTCTCAGTTCATCTAGAATATAAAGTCCCCCCTGCCTACGGCCTGTCCCAATCAGCCTCCTGGATTGTAGATCATGCACAAAATAAGAGGTAGAAGAAAACAAGACTCAAAGTGAGATTAGGAATGTAGTAAACATCTGAAATGGACAAATGAGATGTGGAAACAGACCCAGTGCCTGCTAATGGCATAGGAGTGCCATCAGCAGTCATGACTGACACAGATGAGGTAGGATGTAAAGACACAAATGATTTAAAATCAGATGACATATGATGAGAGGCTCTAGAGTTAAGGATCCATATGTGTGAAGATATACCTGATGAGCTAGAGGAGGGCAAACCTATATTGGATTGGGCAGACATGGCATGTGGTTGTGTGGCAAGAAACCTCTGGAATTATTCAGCAAGATTATATACTGTAGGACTAGAAAAAGATGTACTCTCAACTGACAGAGGAACAACTGCAGCAACATTTGATGTTGGAGACTTGAAGTTTCGTTGTCCAAACTGACTAGGAGGTCTCCATTGAGATGGTTGTTGTGCTTGTTGCAACTTATTCAACAATTTTGGATATTGAGCTTTCCAATGACCTTTCTACTTGCAAAAACTACATTCATCGTAACCAACCTTTCCATGAGATTTACCTCTGTTAGAAGAAACATCAAAAACAGATGGGTTAGGGAGGATTCTTTTGTCTACATTCTCTTTTTCTGATTGAGACTTCAGTCAGATCTCTTCATCTAACAATTCATTAACAACAGAATCAACAGTTGGAAGAGGATTACGGTGCAAAATTGTTCCTCGAAGCCCTTTAAATCATCTCGAAGAGCCATCAAAAACTGAGCCAGATGCTGTTCTTCTCTACGGTCAATGTACGGCTTAAAAACTTGTAACTCAACAGATTCAGTAAGAGCCAACTAGTCCCAAAGATTGCTCATGGCAGAGTAAAATTCCTGTATGCTCATGTTGTTTTGTTGAAGAGCTCGAATATCTATCTCCAACTGATATTGTTTTGCAAAATTAGACTGCACATACAACTTTTTCAAATGATCCCAAACCTCCTTGGCCGTTTCATATTTTGCTAGTTGAACCCTATAGATGCGAAACGAGTTGTTGATCCAAGTAATAATCTTCGAATTATTTACCTCACAGGTTTCTAGCTCTGTTGCATATTTCCCATCTTCTTATCTTTTGGCTTAACAGAAATTCCAGAAACATAATCCCATATTCTCTTGCCTTTCAAAAAATTCTTCAGCACATAACTCCAATATGAATAATTCTGCCTATTCAACTGCACACTAATAGATTGAAGAAAATCATCCTTTTCTCCAGCCATTGTAAACAATCACAAAACAGAGAAAAGAAAACTCTAATTTCTGCAAATGGGTCTCTACAAAACCCTAACAGAGAGAACCCCAAAAGGAAGAACAAATTGCTAACAAAAAATCACCTAGGTTGGATCCGTGAAAGCTGTGGCCAGAATCATCCTTGCTCTCTGATACCATGTTAAGATTAGCAATGCATATGAGAAAAGAAGAGAAGAATAAAGGAGAAAAAAAAGTGGTTAGAGTTCTATTCAGAAAGTAAATAAGCATTAATATTACAAAAATAGAAAAAAAGTAAAAATATATATATACCAAATAAAAGAATAAATTATCTTTAAGATAAATAAAATAAATAAAATATAAATGCATCATATTATCTAACAAATTCAACTAAAATAATTCAAAATAAACAACGATCACCCTTGTTTTGTTTCTCTAAAACAGTAAAACCCATCAACCACGGCCACTGAATATGTCCTTCTGTCCTTTAGCTCTTGTGTAATTAGTCATATACTATATTCTTGGTTCCAAATTACATAATTAAGGCAATAATACAAGCATAAAACAATTATACACAGGCACTAATGGATGTTTCAAACAGGAGCCGATTATGCACCAAATAAAGAAAAAAAAAAGGATCGAACTACCTTATCCCTTGGAACCAGGCTCCTCAAAATTTTTAAAATTTTAAAATTTACCTTTAGAAACTTTTATAGCATGTTTGGTTTTGGTTATTTTGATAAAAATAATAGTCTTATTTTTTTTTTCAAAAACTCTTTCATAAAACTTTTGATTATAAATTATTTTAAATACAAAATAATTAATCCAAACACACACTTATTTTTGTGAAATATAATTTTAACTCCTTAAAATTCTTAATTTGAAGAGGTAACTCTTCAAAAATTTCATTCTAGTTCAGTGGTTCTAATGTCTACAGAGTTGAGATTAAGAGAGGGCTTTGGTTATGGGATATTAACTACGGTATCTCAGATTAAGTAAACAACTTTCATATATCACACAATTACATTTAGCAAGAACTATAGGAATTTCTTCTTCTTCTTTTTGGTTAAAAAAAAAAAAACTTCAAGAATTTCATATTAATTACGCGCATCTAGTCGAAGGCTAGGATACAAGAATGCACTGATGAAATAACTTGCAATTGCTAGATCTCATAGAAATTCCTTCAACAAGCTAGCAGATGTCATGTCCCTCAGACCAATTCAATGAAATTGAGGAAGTGCCCATGGAATAAGGATGAAGTGCGGCAGACTGAACTGAAATTCATGACCAAGAAAACAGCTGTGGTATTTTGGTTATAATCTAATCACATTAACTGTATGTTTCTATTTATGGAGGAGGTACTTGTACAAAATAAAAACTAAAAATACATGGTGTAATTTTTACCTTATGTGGAGCTAGAAGTTAAATTATAAGGTAACTGAAACCGGTAACCACAATACAACAAAAGTAATGTAGTTAGATTACCCACGCTACCCTTTTGCTTCAGACAGCTAGTCTAGTTACCAAAGTTTGTGAAACAGTCAAAAACCTGTGTGTAGGAACTAGGAAGCCACATCTGCCTCTTCTCTCTCTGGTTCTTCTTTGAGTTTTGATCGTTGCAGCTGAAAGTAGATTGGAGGCAGTTGCATCACATTCAGGGCCATGCCAGGCCCTGGTCCTCACCTGATGTATGCCATGGGGTCTGGCTTGGGTCTGACCAGCATCACCAATGGCAGGTTCAGCCCCCACCACACACTCACCTACACAGTCAACGCCTTCTTTGGACCAGATATTGGTTCCTTCTCCGAATGGCTTGGCTCCCTCCTAGGTGGCCCTACTGATACTTTGGGATCTGCCCTTGCCCATCTCATCCACCATCCCTTGTACTATATTCTCATCTTGGGACTTCCTCTCTGTTTTCTCTACTCTCGGATATCTTCCTATCTTGTTCAAAGACACCTTCTTGATTCTGTCTCTAGGGTAAGTGACTCTAGCTGACCTCACAATTCCTTATTATTGCATATATTGATTGGAATGCCCCACTTCTTGGAAAGTGGAAACCATTACATTCAGCAAGTGAGATCTCAGTTTCTATTTTTACTTTCTTTCCTTTATTTAAATCACTAGCTTGGATTTTTCTTGAATGGTTTTGATTTTGTGCCTTTGTGATCTTTATGCAATGGAGTAAGAAATGATTGAGGAAAATGGACACATAAATACACGCCTCTTGGAAATTCCCCTTAGGCTCACCATACATTAACTAATTTAATTTCATCATGTTGCAGGTGCCCCTTACAAGGATGCAATGCTTTTTGTTGATATCAGCTGGCTCTTTTACTCACTTCTTCCTAGATGATCTGTTTGAGGTAATATGTAAACACCATTCACTATGTTGCCATCCTTTTTGTGTTTGCTTCTACAAATTTGCTGTTTTATCTTGACTAATGTTAAATGAAGCAAAAAGTATGTTTTTCACTCATTTATTAAATTAATGAAATCAACCCAAGAGCCTTTGCTCAAGTGTGGTACCTAGTCCTCTCAGTAACTGTTTGATCACGGCTCTCACCTAGGCAACTTTGAATTTGCATGCCATATTTTGATTGTCTATTTGAAAAGGAATTATTGTGGCATGGGGTTTATTATTTCCTTCATTATAAATTGATGTGATTTTTATTTCACATGTTCGCTTTGATATTTTTTGTCCTCAATTTTGGCCTTGATTGGTTGCTATCATGCGAAACAGCTATCTGTTTTTGATTTCTGTGTGTTAATCTACTGTACTGTTTTTAGATTACATCACTCATTCATTGGCATCAGATGCACTGATGGAATTTAAGTACGTATTAAATCCAATCCCTTGCCTTTTGTTACTAGAGGTCTCTGAGATTTACGTATCATGGAGCATGAACGGGATGCATAAACTGTAAAATGATAAGAATACAGATACAAAGACATGGAAACAATACTAAAAATTTGGTGCAACGAGTATATTGTTGGCTGATCACTTGAGGCTGTTGAGATGGAATTCTATTTTGTTAAAAAATCTGAATCTTGAATATTTAAATGATGCATAAATGCTTGGGTTTCAATCCTTCTAAAAAAATTTATTAATTATTTATATCAGCATTTAATGTCCAAAAGTATATCTTCGTTGGCAAAATAAATTAACTTATAAACATTTTTATGTGTGTGTGATAACATGTCAGTATAAATAGTTACAATATGTGGCGGTGTCAGTGATTGGAGAATATTGAACCAGTTTCGCTGAAATAATGGACGTTAGGAAATTTGTTGCAATCTAATTTTAAATTATCTGAGTGTAAAGAGTAATTTAAGATTTTTAATCTAAAAAGTTGTAGTCCATTTACCTTTATTTCTACTCTGCAGCAAAAACCTTGGTTCCCGTGCAATTTCATACTGAACTGTTATTCTACTTGTGTGTGTATGGTCTTTTAAGGGTCAAAAACCCTTATTTGCCTTCCATATTGTATCAATTGACACTGATTGATTGTGGTTTTCAACTTTGGTTTGCCTTATATTCTTGTCTCATAAGGCTAACCTATTTGTTTCTCTCTTCAGTTCATTACCTTCTTTCTGGCCATTCTTAAGTTCATTACCTGAATTTTGAAGTTCTTTATCCCTAGCATTTACAATTATAGTGCTATTGGTTATTATTTTGATCGAAACTAAGTTAGAAACTTGGAATTCAACTAAATTTTACTGGTTTGCAAGTTATCTAGTGGTGTCCAAAGGAAAGCCAAATGTTACAGCCACTTTTTTATAATTCATCCTGAAAATTTACTCTTATACTCCCAACTGATTGACTACATATTATCTTCAAAATCATATAGGAGAATGGGAAAACAACCACATACACTTGGATTTTGAGCACTGGCTGGTGGCAAAGTCGAGCACCCGTTAACCCAGATGCTGTTGTTGTAGTTGGCTTCTTATGTGCTTGCTTAATTGGCGGCTTTTTTTACCTCAACAGGTGTTAGTTTTCGCAACTTTCCATGTTAACTATCTAGTTATTGTAGACACAGCACGGTTTTGACATATGTTCTCTCTCCTCCATTGCCATGCAGAGCAAATGCCACAAACTCCATAAAGAAAAAATCATATCAATCAATGCTACTTATCCTGTCCATAGCTTCTTTATACTGCTTATGGTGTGCAATCCAGATATACTGGATCAATCCTCGTCGTCCAGCAGTTGGCGAAGAGGCTGATCTTGGTGTTCTTGTGTTTTTAGCTATATATTTCTTTCTACCTTATGGTTTGTGCATAATGTCCATGTACCCAAAAGACCTTGACCCAAATCAAATTCCTCTTTAACAGTGTTTACCCTGTCAGAGATATGTTTTGCTTTTGCCAATGCAATCTAGTTGCGAGGGTAGCTAGAATCTTGCCGCCAGTAACTTATATAATCACTCACCAGGCATATGTGATGTGAAGCATCCATTTCTTGTTATTGTTGGAATCGGACTCTTTTGAGTTTTGACCTTTTAGGTTATTGCCGTGCTTGTATAAATGTACCACATTATCTGTATCTTGTAGCAAAGTGGCAGAATGTAGAAGTTTGATATTTGACTCCCGTCATAATAATGTACTTGTAAACTGATAATGCTTTTTGTAGCTGTTAATAACATTTAATTTGTCTGGATAAATCTGAAATTCTGGCAATATGTTTAACCTTAAACAAATATTTACGAACTTATATTTTTGTAATTTGTCGTAGAAAGTTTAGTGTGCATTTTAAGGTAAGGATAAACCACCAAGCTCATAGAGGATATACATAAAGATTGTAAATCTCCTACCAACGGAAAATTCCTGGATATGAACTCAAGTTATGCAATTGTCATAAGTGGAAGGTGAGCCAATCCCCATGAGCTATATTTAAGAACTTATATAATTGGTGAATTCTGGTTGTTCTGACTGTAGATTCACTCCCAAGGTCATTAATTTCTTGACCTTGATTCTTACACTGAATGTTCTAGCATCCCTTTATATGTTCATTAATTAATTGTAATACAGGATTAATAATAAAGAAATAACTTAGTAGGTTATCAACTTCTCATTCCTATAATAGTTCTGCATGGGCAACCTTTCACCCATAAATATGAAGAACGACACAGTACAAAAGTTAACAGCAATTCCTTAATACTACACCGAGTTCTACATCAATATCTTTTGGGATCAATAACCTTGTCTACAAAAGAAGGAAGACAGAATGCAGCAGCATGGATCTGTAGTAACCAAAAAAAAAAAGTGAGAGAGAGGAATAGGTTACTAACTTGAGAAGAAAATAAAGCAAAACAAATAAGTTGGTTAATCCTTGAACTAGAATCGTTTCAATGGATTACCTGTGAGTTATAAAACTTAGGAGGTCCCTTTGCTACCCCATTTTGCTCTGGATTCAGAGGATTTATTGGGTGTTTGAAGTTGACTGGGGGGCCCTCCGTGGAGCAAAGCATGAATCCAATCACCCCACTGGTAAACCAAAACAGACAAACAAACACTCCTTACCAAAAACATTTCATGATACCCCATTTACAGGGGAGAGTTAGAAAGGTAAACATGAAGTTAAATAAGGAATGCCTTGCATATGTAGGAACTGTCGTCCAAGCATAATTGACGGAGCCTTTGAATATCTTCTTGCAATTTGCTATTGTATCTGCAATAACAAAGTCTTTATGCCACAAGCTGTCTGCTGGAGCAGATAGCACTCCACCGGGGCGAAGAGCCTTTGCTACTGACTCTAAGAAGCAGTTATCTGCAAGCACTTCTGCAATAGGTCCTGCGTGACATTGAATTTCTTCATGTCACTGAACTTGATTTTATTTCTCATAAGGCAAAAATGAGCATGTTTTTCTTCTAGCTATCACTATAGCTGAAATTTTAAATTGACTGGAGAAGAAAGATGTTTTTACCCATTGGTTGGAAAGCATCCAATATAATAGCATCGTAAGTGCCTTCAGGAACAGAATTGATGAACGCAATTCCTGAATGTTTGTCAGAAAAATTGGTGTATACAAACTCGTAATCCATTATCATATTTGCTTGGAAGTTATAAGTAAAGAAACAAATGGCTTAAAACTTTTTATTACCATCGTTGATATGAACATGCACTCGAGGATCCTGGTAACCAACTGCTATATCTGGGAAAAATTTCTTATAAACCTGTATCCTCAAACGCATTAAGAAGCTCGCAGATTCTTGGAATATATTATTGGAAGAATGCATATTTGCAAGCAGAAAAATTTGAGAGGGTTCTTTTATTTGTAATTCATTTCTGTCAAAGTTCATAAAAGATGGAACTTAGGAATGTTAACATGAAGACTCACATCGATCACCATTTTGTCCATTTCACAGATATCAATGTGCTCAATAGAAGAATGGCGGGATATTTCTCTTAGGATTCCACCATCCCCTCCTCCAACAAGCAGCACCTGTAATGTTCATTAGTTTTTCTCTATCTGTTCTTTCAGAAATGTATGTGTTTTTTTTTTTTCCCCTTTAGTTAGGCTTTTAAGCTATGTGATGCAAGAGAACATGTATATGGACAGTTCATGTGCGAGGAATAGAGTGAAGAACAGAAAACCTTCTTTGGATTGGGAATGGAACAGAGTGCAAGGTGAGTGAGCATCTCTTGGTAAGCAAATTCATCATTCTCTGTCAACTGGATATACCCATCTAGAATTGCAACCTTGCCATGTCTGGATGACTGCACAATGCACACCACCCACACTCAGGGATGTCATTTTTCCAAATTGTTCAGCAATATTTTATTGAAATGCAACAGGTAAAAGTGTTATCAAATAACTTGGCTGACAGATTTAGATCCTATTATGTTTGTTAAAAACACAATATTACAAGAGAAAAAGACACACACATGCTACAAGTTTTAGCAAGGATTTACTATAATACTTACAAATAACTTACCATTACCAATAAAGGACTATTAACAAGATTCGAACTTAATACTTTTTTTTTTGGGTTATAAACTTATATACCTTTTTTACCGTGACATGTATGTATGTAAAAAAATCAAGAATTAAGCAACAAGTACCTCAAATACAAGAAACTCTTGGAATTCTGATTTCCCTTGGAATATGACCTTTTCCATCTTATATATGTGCGCTTCCCCTGTACAATGGTGGGCGAGAAAATTAATAGCACAAGATGGTGTTAGTAAATAATGGGGTTGTTGCACTCCTTAAAAGACAGCCAGGCTAATTCTTGCATAATCAGTACTCCACTCAATTTCATCATATGTGGAATTCTTTGCATGTATCGCTGAAATTTGAATAGAGTGCTTATGACAGAGTGTTAACTTGAGTATTTTCTTAGCATCCATTCAAGCTAGCATTCCCATTGATTATATAAATTTTTTGTTGGTTTCTTATTGTATTTGTCTGATAGGTGATAGATTAATATTCCAAGTATAGTCAAATACTTAAGTGAAAACGCTTCTCAACGATAATATTTATATACACATAAATTTCATAATCAAACTTAAAATTATATATTTAAAGGATTCAACCATCTTCTACTTGAACCAACACATGTTAATATTAATTATATAAATTTTGAGCATGAAAACTTATGTGGATATGTAATGGTTCATTTTTTTTTATCTTATGTTTATGAAGAGATAACTTTCTCTCTTCTCTAATTCCTCTCCGTCGTGATGGTTAGTAAGAATAATTTTTCAATTGATGATATTCCCGTGAAAAACTTGTATGATAAGAAGGGTTTATCATAATCCTTGTTTTGAAGAAATCGGATCAGTTGAAAAAAAACCATTTTTAGGTCTCTTACATTATGAGAAGGAAATTGCTATAAAACTTTCCACCGCAAGCTGTCGAGTTTTGGTGTCTTTGTATTTTTATTTTTTTAACATTTGAAAATCAGCTCATATATTTTTTATTTTATTTTTGTGATAAAATCAGTTCATATCTTTGTTTACTCCATTTAACCAATTAAATGGTGGTGCTGCTCCATCATTTTGTCGCACCACCCTTATGCGAATGAGAACCTGTTTCTCTTAAATACATAAAACTCATTTGGATGAACTTTTAAAATAAATTTTTTTATGTGATTTTTTAAAAAAGGTTTTTTAAAAAAGTAAATGTTATTTTATATTTGGATGTAATATTTAAAATTTATTATTTTTAATGTTTGAACAATTTTTTTATGTTTTTTTTTACACCAAAATCTAACTTCTAAAAAACATAATTTGTGCTTTTTTATTTTTTTTAAATTTATCCAAACATGTTAAAAATCATTATAAGTACTTATTTTTTTATGAAAAGATCTTTTTTATTTAAAAAAGCACATTTAAACAAGCTCAACATTACTACTTAGTATTCAAAAAATTTAAAAATAAGATTTATTAGATATCTCAAAAAAAAAATTCGATAACTTTACCTTTTATCATTAAATTTGTAAAATAAAAAAAATAAATTTATCTAATAGTCACCCGGGAATGACATCACCAATTGGGTACCTAGCATTTAGGTACTATAAAGGGCCACTAAAAAGTTAAACACCAAATTAAAATCCAAAACAAACTGGATGTCAGATCATATAAATCAGTCAAGTAATTGAACCCTCCCTAGAGAGACATGGAAAGAAGTAACAGTACCCGGCCATGACTCATCAGCATACCAACCGGGAAACGCAGAAGATGTGCCCTTAGGTCCTCTTATAGACTCCTCCTTCCCATTATCAGCTGCCGATGTTACAAGGTTTTGATGATCAAAATTGTCACCCTGGACTTCAACTTGTGATTTACTAGGAAACTGAGAAACAACACTAGCCTCTTTGGCCATGGGACTTAATGTTTTCTTTTCTTCCTAATTAGCTTCTCACTTGGTATCTCTAAAAATTGGAAGTGGCCCTGCTCCTTCGAGTTTTCAATTCTTATATCATTTTCTCTGCCTCACAGAGGTAAATGAATTTGGCAATAGCTATGGCCAATTGGCACTTACGAAATGAATGCTATCTCATGTATTACAATTGGCATTGACCAATTTCCAAGTGGTGGCTTTTATTGAGCACCGGTGCACAGGTGGACCCTAAAAAAAAACATGTTATATCAAGTTTTAACAGGAAATTTTCAAAAAAAAAAAAATATTTATTATTTATTAAAAAGGCCATTGTGTTATTTATTTTCAAAGCCTTTATCTTTCCTATTTTCATTATGCTTCATGGACCATCTTCTACTCTCTCTTAATCACTAACTTCATCATCTCCGTAGAAGTAATATTGTTGCAAAAAACGATGATCTTACATCACTTTTTTTTACATTATTTTTTATTATATTTTTTAATAGTTATGATTAAGTGAGAGAAAGTGATAAAAAAAAAGTGATGTGATCAATGGTATAGAAAGTAGTGTAAAAAGTGATGTGAGAGAAAAATGATGTAAGAAAATCATGATTGTATTGTCATCAACAATGAAGTAAATAAATTGATTGTATAAAAAGTCCCCAAGGGCCAAGGGTGCTACGAGGGGTAGAAATAGGTCAGGTCAGGTCAGGTTAGGCTTTGTTTTGCCTTAAACACGTCTGGCTTGTATTCTAATTATAAAGTTTGAGTCTGACTTGTAAACTTGAAATAAGCCGATTTTTAAGGTTTGACTTGATCTTTTTAAAAGTCTGGTTTGACCTGAAAACTTATTTAAAAGTCTACTTTGTAATAAGACATTTAAATAATCTAACAGACCTATATTTAAATAGGTCAACAAGTCTTTACATAGGCTAATAGGTCTATTTTTAAATAAGCAAATAAACTTTTACATATAAGAGACCTATATAACACTCGTTGTAGATAGTTACAGAGATAGCCTAATATTTGTTTATCATATTTGTTAAGTTTTGTGACTATCTGAGCACGTTTAGACACTTTGCTGTAACTATATGTGTGAAAAATAACTGTTATCAGTTTCAGAAGTGGCTTAAACTGCTTAGTTAGTGGAAATAAATGTGAAGAGTTTATTTCTAGGTCATAAATGTGTGAATTGTGCTACAATTAAAATTTGAGATTAATCAGAGTTAGTTTGGTATTTTTAAGCATACTAGTTGTGTGTTTTAATGCCGGATTGACTGCCAGCAGATATGAAAAAATGTGAAATGCTAAAACAAGTTTTTTAATGAATCATATGATTTTATTTTAAGCTTGTTGGAAGTTAGAAATCTGGATTTGGTGAAATCTAGGTGTTCTTAGTAGATAAAGTTGATACTGCGAGATATCTAGGAAAGATATTTCCCACGACTGAGAGCCTTTTGACTGGCGTCTTTGGTTTGTTTCCATTCATTTTCTCTCTTTCTCATCTCTCTCTCACAACTGAAGCAGGAAAACACAAAAGGAAATGGAAGGAAGGAGCAAAGGGAGGAGAATCAAGCAACTAAGAAGAGGAAGAAGGAAAGGAAAGATTGGAGCTGCTTAATGACTTCAATTTCTGACCTTTGAGGTAGGAGAGATTTGTTTTTAACTTCTCACTTCATTTTCTTCATTAGGTCCACAAGGGGCTTAGTGAGGAAATGTGTGGTTTGAGGTGTGATTTTTTGTGTTTATGCTTGTAAATGCTTGAATCTTGTTAGAAAGCTTGAGGAAATTATATTTTTGATTTGTTGGATGCATGAGAATGGATTTTTCAGCCTTGGAGACCTTTGTTCCATTATTTGGTCTAAAATGGGGGTTTTAGGTCTAGGTTGTTGTTTGATCTATGATTGTATGATTAACGAAAATTGAAGTTGTAAAAGAGTTACAATGTGTAAATGGATCTTAATTGATGTTAGAAATCACTTAAAATTAGATTTTTAGTGATTAGAAGGGGGTGAGTTCCCAATGAAATAGTACTTGGACCTACAAAATTCTGCAGATCTTGGGTTCTGCTTCTCACGCTGCGGTGCTAGGTGTTGTAAGTCGCGGCATGATAGTTTTAGTGTTGCATGCCGCGACATAATAGAGTTACACGTCGTGGTGCATGAGTCTCGGGTTTTAGTACTGAGCAGGCCGAGAGTAGCACGCCACGAGGCATGGAGGCGCATGCCATGGCATGAGGCAGGGTATGATGCCATGTTGCGGCGTGGAAAAGTTCATGTTGCTGCGTAATCAGTTGAGAAGGTCAAGTTGTTGTTTTTGATGTTTTGAGTTTCCCTAAGCGTTGGGAACCACTCATTTATGCTTCTTAGTAAGTAATGAGACTCTAATAGAAGTATTAAATACTATGCAATTGAGATGCATGTAAATCAATGATTATGCTAATTATTGTAGGTAATTAGTAATTGTGTTGCATGGTTTGACTAGTTGAGGTGAGATGTCTCTTCTGGTTATTTGGGTAAGGTGAGATGCCTATTTTCTGAAGATGATCTTAATGAGTTGACATCCCTCATGGTTGGAAGCTGAGGTGAGTAATATCCTCACTACGGTTGAAAACTTATAACATATCATAGCATATCCCAGAGTAGTTGAGGTAGGTAATATCCTTAATACGTATGATGACTCATGACATAATTTACATCCATTCTTAGGACTTGCATAGACATAAACATTAGACATAATTTGGCATAGTATGGCGATTGTATGAGCAGTTGCCATCATTCATTTAAATTCCTGACATGCAATTGTATGGGCGGTTGCATACTTCTGAGATGGGAGTGTTATGTGCTTCTATGATTGAAGTGTTAATTCAATAAATGTGTAATATTTATGAATGTATAAACTGTTAGTTTTGAAATGCTTCTACTGATATGTGATTTCTCACTCCGATTGTGTTGCCTTGTAAATCCATGTGCGAGTTCTTCTTAAAAAAAGAAGAAGTTATATGAAGACTAGTATAGTATAGTTTATATGCTTTTTGAGATAAAACTCGTATTTATTATACTTGATCTAGTGTGTATAAAAGTTTATGTATTGCAATGTGTCCTTATGAGGCAATGATGTGTATATTTGATTTTTAGTTTATCGTGGCTCTCTATAAAAGTCTACATGATTATTATGGATTAGAATTGTGGTTTAAGGTTAGAAGTGACATAACTAGTGTTGATTATCCTTATATGTGTCAGATGTAACGGGATACCAATATTGGAATGTTATAGCCTAAGCCTTGAAATAGGTCAGCGAGCCTAGGCCTTTAAATAGGTCAACAAGTATGTAATTTTTAAAATATTATATTAAAAATTTAATTTTTTAATTCAATAACATAACTTTAAGAGGTTAATATATATTTTTATTATAACTTAACACTCACCTCCTACTTTTATAGATGCTCACCACTTTCTTGCTCTAGTCTTTGGTAGACGTGAGACTTAGAGATATGCCACATAGCTTACCATGAAAACTCCATAGCTCATCATTTTCATCATCATCTCCCCCCAAAATAACACAGTAACCTCAACAACACTCTGCCAATGTGAATTATGTTCCAAATAGTAACTTCAATATATTAATAATTTAAAAAAGTATATATTTTAATATGACCAACACTTTTTCGCTATCATGGCATAGTTACCATGAACTTTTGTCTAGCACCATGACCACGGCCAACCCTCTGTCAACGTCTACCCAACCTCATCTTCATTTTCAGTATATTTTTATTGATGCTTAAGGTTAGTCTGTTGCTCTAGTCTTGATATATGAAGACATCTTTTCCAAGCCTAACGAGTACAAGCTAGATAATACACATACTCAACAAGAGAAATGTCATACACATCAATCTTCATATTTTGTAACTATATGTTTCTAATAATTTTGTAACTTGATATATCTCAAAGTCCCACATCGACTAAAGACTAAAGTAAGAAAGTGGTAAGCATCTATAAAAGTAGGAGGTGAGTGTTGAATTATAGCATAATTCTAATATGCTATTTTCATTCTAACTTATTAAGTTATGTTTTAGTTAATGACTTTTATTAAAATTTAATTTAATTTAATTATATATTAATATATTATAATAAATCAATAATTATAATTATTATAATAATATATATTATATTATATATAGTTAAATAGGTAAATCGGCCTATCAAGTCTAAAAGGCCTATTAGATAGTATGAGACTTGGTCTTTTTAGTTAAATAGACTTTTAAAAAAGCCTTGACCTAACTTGTTTAGTAAACAGGTCTGGTCAGGCCTCAAGCAGGCTAAGCCATAGATTCTTGACAGATAGCCTGACCTATTTCTACCCCTAGGTACTACGGACCAATCGATAATATTTTTCACATGATAATCCTTTATCAACTCCTATACAATCTGATTTTCTTCCTCTGATGGAAGCAACAAGCAACTTGCCCCCATTGTCCATCGGAAAAACTAAATTCGCGATTGTCATGGTGGGTTTTTATTGACCAACCAACAAAATCCTAACACTAACACATGAAATATTTTTCTTTCTCCTTCATTCATTAGTGACATAAGATTGGTGATGACTCATATGAGCCATCGAACCTGTTCCGGGTGCTGATCGAGTCCTAGGTCGAAAGAGATCGATAAGGAAACCTAGGTAAGTTAGAAGAATGATCGCAAAGTATACTGAAAAGACTAGTTTGAGTGTTTGGGCAAAAGATAGAACATACATGGCTTAGGCTACTATGTCGGCTTATATAGGAGTCTGAGGACTGACTCCTCCGATGCCCTCCGTTTAAGCCATTTAAGACTTTGATCGTTAGGAGACGTTATGTCTAGCCTTTTATGGCGCGAAGCCGTTTCTGACTACTAGTCATGATGGCGTCGAATGACTAGTGACCGTTGGCGGCTCATATAAAGCATGTGAGAAGTGGATCGCCTTCCATCCAGGCATAGTCCGGTCGGATCATTAGGGCAAGACATCGGTCGGTTTGACCCAAATTTTCCTGGGCTAGGGATTCGTAAATGAGCCTACCTAGTACATATGTTAGGCTTGTTCGGTTGGTCCATTAAGGTCTGCTTGGGTCCTAGCAGGCCTAAGTTCATGACGGTCTACAGTCCCCCAGTTAGGTCATCAGTAATGATGGGTCGAGCTTATGAGTGGTTGGATAATAATTGGGCCAAGATGGCCCATAACCCAAACTCCACACTCCAATTCGGACCATCCCAATCCAAATCCAAATCCAAACCACCCACTACCACTGCTGTCGACGGAAAATGGGCTATCATTCAGTGTGAAACGCAAGAAGATAAGCGATGCCGGTTTGGCTCCTCGGTGGAGGCCAAAGCTCAAGCGACAGTGCAACAGTTTAGGTTGGACGTTGCCAACATCAGTGGTCCTTGGAATAGTAGGTCTCAGTGGTTATAGGTTAGTTTCCAATTTGAGGAAGTTTGTTATAAGTTGAATATGCTTTTTGGGATATACCATTTTGCAAATGCATGATTCACTTACTTAATAGGTAGCCAACTTAAATCCTCGTCGTTAAGTTATTTTGCTTCATATCCAATAGGCATAAATAGAAGGACCATCGATGCACCCTAATTTAAGAGGTGCACCTTAAACATTTCCTTTCCCAGTAGCCTACGCACTTTATGCAATGTTTGGTAGAGAAAGCTTAGAAGGGAAAGAGAGTCAATGTACTAATTCATTTAGAACGGTCCAATATAATTGTTATGTAGATGGTGGAGCTAGGATATCAAAAGAGCGGGGCATCTAACCAAGTTGGTTTAGCTGAGAATGAGTATTTGACGTATGAGCAAGTATATGATCACATATTTAAATTTTAACTATATCAATCATTTAGGATCAGGTTAAAGAAAATTGTTTTGAATTTTCTAATCCTTACACAAATGACTTAACTCTGATTGAAGTTGGGAGATGAATTAATCAAGATATGTATAAATTAATTCAAACACCATAAGTCACAATAAAAAAAATGGGAATGTAAATGAAAAATATATAAAATTAGAATAAAGATATTTGCATACTTATATCATTGAAAATAACTTATAAATCAATTTAGGATATTATTTTAGTATTTATAATTTTATATCTTGATAAATTGTCATAAAAAAATATGAATATTTTTTTTAAAAAAATGGTCCTAACAACTTTCATCACTATGCCTAGTTATAATTCACAAAGGATGTTTAAATCGTAAGTAAGTTCGAAGTTAAGGATTGAAGGACGTCTTTAATGTTGGGAGTTCTAAGTTGCAAAAAAATATTTGTAAAAGAGATAGTCTCAACACTTTAAGTAAAAATTAGTCTCATGTACCAAAAATAAAAATTATTCTCATGTACACGAAGAATTAGAGAAAAGACAAAATGTGCCTAATGGTAAATATTTGTAAGATAAAAGTCAAAAAGAAATAACTTAGAGTCGCTATTTTGATAAAAAAAAAAAATTTACTTAACTACTGTCTCTAACATGAAATTATAATTTGTTAAAAATTTTAAAAAAAGTCAAAAAAGAAATAAAGGGAACATTGGACGGGCCTCCACTCTGCTGTCTCAACCTTCTACAGATTGGAAAATGGAAACGAGGAAAGGGAATGTATTTAATATTTAAAAAGGTTCACGTGTTTCTTCATCTTCGAACATGGATATGATGGATAAAATGACAACGTGTTTATAAAATATTCTTCCGTCATTCTCATACGATTTGTCCTTAATAATGTTGGATTCGCTCATTCGCATATAGTAGATTACGGAAAAATTAAATGTAAGCGCTCTAAAAAGATTTTTATAATTAATTTCAGTGTACTTACATAAATTTTAAACAATTCAAGTATCCAACTTAAATTCATGATAGATATATTATTGGAGCATGTATTTATTATTACTCTAAAAATATAATAAAATTTATCTTGATTATGACGCATATTCTGGATATTAAATCTAATAATTTTACCATTATTAAAAGGGATATATCTAATGACTAATGAATGTTTACAAAAAAAAAAAAAAAAAAAATCTAATGACTAATGAGTGCACCTATTTATTATAGGGTTTAATTCGACGGAGAATAGAATAATTTTTTTTATATTATTATCTATTGATGTATTATTGTTAAATTATTTAAGAACTTTAATTATCATTGCTATTTTTTTGATGCAATTATCATTGCTATTCATTAGGAAGTTTATTTTTAAAAAAAATGTACTAATATATTATTAAATTATAGTGTTAAATTTTTTTACATAATGCATTAAACTTAAACTCTTTATTACTCCATCCATTTCAAAAATTTAACCACTTTAAAAAATTATTTTGTTTTAAATTATTTGTCATTTTAAAAAATTAAGGAAGTATTAATTAATTTTTTAACTTGATTCTTATCTTTTCTATTTCTACTAAGCGGAACGAGAAAAAGTATTAAAATGCTAATATTTTGAGCATTGTAATAAAATGTAATTTAGTAAAATACAATTATATTTTTTTTATAATTGAGCCTCTTAATAACTTTCTTATTACTTGTATAATTACTTAAAATAACAAATATTTTCGAACAGATGGAGTATATAACTGTAAAAGAGATGCATTAAAATAAAGTTGAATTTGAATTCAAACGGTATTTTTTTTTCTTTGGTATTAAAAAGTTTAAGGTGAAGGGAGATTATTTCTATTTCAAAACAAAAAAAAAAGTCATAAATTTCAGCAAAGACTTATAAGGGATTACATATCATTTACCAATGAATGATCATTGAATTTGAACTAAAATGTGTTGTTGTCATAAGTAAAAACAATTGACAAATTGATATGGTAGATATCATGATTATGATATGTCAAGTATCTAATTTAAATTTTTAATGGCCGATGTTTTGGCTTGACTCATTTTTTCTAAGTACAAAATTTAGGTAAAACTTTTTAGGTGATTGTCATTTTTCAATAAAAAATATAACGTGTTTTTTTTTTCACCAACTCAACCTTTTAAAAGTTTTTATAGATGATGTATAAAAAGTAATACACATATTATATTTTTATTTGAGAATAGTACTACAAATATTTAGAAAATTTTATCTAAATTTTGTCTTTTTTCAAAATACTACTTAATTGTAGCTGGTTAATAAACAATTCTTATATATTAATGCATGTTTAAGATAACAGCACCAGAAGTACCTAATTTAAGAGAAATTTTTGTGTATTTTGAAATCATTACATTTAATTTATTAAATACACAATAGGTGGACAATGAGAGAAATTAAATTTCAACTGTTGAAAGTATTAGTGCATGTTTAGATTAGATTATTTTTTAAAAAATAATCTTTTTTTATGCTTTTTCTTAGTAAAAATTTTAATTATAAGTCATTTTGAATATAAAATAAACTAATCTAAATATACTAATAATACTGTAAATACCTAACAACTTTTCCTATTAGAAATTAGTGTACCAACCACACATCATATGGTTTTTTTTTAAAAAAAAAATTAAATGTGATCTAGCATATGATTTGTATTGAAAATGCGATGGATGATTCAACCCAGCACAAATTCTGTAATCTATATATTTGAATGAGGCCATTAGGTCTTTGTAATTTGTTATCAAGCATATTCATTCTTTTAATATTGAAAAGGAGGAAATAGATGGCTCAAAGGAAGAATGGATGTATCTTAATTAGTGAAGGAATGAATTATCGATCGAACCTTTAACATTATTATATTATATTATATTATATATATATATATATATATATATATATATATATAAATAATTTTTTAGCGCAATTTTTATATGAAATAAATTGAAAAACTTAATTCTATTCGATAAGTTTTCAACTTTACATATTATATTTGTAAACAAAAACTGAAACGTGCATGGTGTGCTCACATCATTTCTTTCTTTCTTTCTTTCGTTATCATAGATAGCACATCCTTTCAAGTTATACTTTTCATTGGCTAAAAAAAGATTCTAATTAAAAGACGTGCATTGATTCAAATTGGACTACTGGACTAACTATTGCTTTTTCGGTAGGTAGGTTAGTCTAACTACTACTGTTGATAATTTGTCCTCTTCTAATAACATCATTAATTATGAAGTGTATCCATTAATTTTTGTTTTGGTTTTAAGGCAGTGGTGGTAACGGGTTCATAACTTAAGCCTTTTTTTTCATCTTTGCAGGTAATATGGAATGAACGGGGTTCATTACAACTTTGAAAACAGCTTGTTTCTTTAGTAAAAGATGTCAAAGTCCATGTACCAAAAAGAAAAAAAAGTCAAAGTCTGCGGTCAAAAAATGCTACCGCACTCTGTTTATTTTTGCGTTTATTAAAAGATGTATGAATAGAAAGAAAGAAACATACCTTGACGTTGAAGGTTTCTCAGATCCTTAGAAAATGAAGATTGATAACAAACAAAAGTTAAGAGGCAGATTCTATTAGAAGTAGGGCATATCTGCCCATGTAATGTGATACTTGATTTCTCTTCTTTCTACTCTTCAATGAGTTCAATCACACTTTTCACACTGTATTTTCCAGCGCAGTTCCCCGATTCACCCAACCAAAAGGAAAAAAAAGACACAAAGTAAAAGAAAGGCAAACTCAAAGCAATGACTATGCGAATCAACAAACCCAAAAGTTCAGATACATCTTAAAGATAGTCCACATTTTTATTTGTAAAGAAGCTTTAAGTTGATGGACTCATTCTTATTCAATTCTAGTTTTCATACTGCATTTATTGATAATTAAAATTCATTTTAAGCCTTTTTTTTTATACAATGGCTGATATATGACTTCAAAAAGTATTCAAACCTTTTTTATTATTAGCCCACTCTTAATGGTTTATTTTAAGCCTTTATCTAACCTCAAAACTGTTAAGCCCTGTGTCACAGATCGAATTGGTTTTATCTGTTAATTGCTACATTGTTAGGACCATTAATTCTTAAGCCCTTAATGTCAAGCCCATGGAATGTTTCATGGTACTAGCCATCGGTACCCAAAAAAACAAACAGTGTCTGCACCCAAAAAAAGTCATGTACCTATTGGGCTGGGCTATAACCAAATCAAGTGTACACTAAACTGAACATCCCGGGGTTTTAAATGGGAACAAAGAACCAAAAACCTAAAAAACAATAGTTCGGTACTTCGGCCTGTCCAAAATAAATTTCTGTTTTTTTGGTTTAAAAAATATATTTCTCTTTAGTTAAAGAGTAATGTTACAGTTAACCAAAAAAAGAGTAATGTTACAAATTAAAAAAATAATGAAAAATTCGTTTAAAATTTATTAAAATTCAATGGTGATTGTTAGATTAGTCATACTAATAAAGATTATTTATTCATAAAAAACTTAATAATAATACAAACTCATTTTAACAAAAATTCTGACAAAAAATAGTATTTTCCTTAATTTAATAACCACATTTTATAAAGAAAAACCACATTTCAAGGACCGCCCTATATGCAATGCAAAATACCTAACATGATTCTAAATAAGTTGGGCCTTTCACCTAACAAAAGCATCCGTTTTGTCTTATGAATTCAAATTTGACAAAAGTCTTGGTGGATAAATTTTGTATTAAAAACTAGTAGGAGAACCATTGCACGTGAACATTTAATTTACTTTGTGTGTGTTTTGGTTTTTAAATAATTAAGATTATCTTAAAACAGTTAAGTGTTGTTTGGTTTTTTTATATATATAATATGAATTTATTCATGCACATTATATAGTTTTATTAGAGTCAAAATTGTAATAGATTTAAAGTCAGCAAAATGATTATTTCGATTTGGTATTAGAAATGACACTTTTAATTTCATATCAAAATACATATCATTATGGATTTTTTCGATTAAAATCAAAAACATGTTATTATGAAACTTTTCGATTAGATTCGAAAATATGTCATTTTGTGTCTTTTCGATTAGAATAAAAAACATGACATTCTGAGTCGTTTCGTTTATAATCGAAAAAATGACATTACGGGCTTTTTCGATTATAATTGAAATTGTCGCATACGAATAACCCTCGTAGTCTATTCAATGAGTCTTAAAAAGCATGTCACATTGAAATGGTCTTCTCGAATAGGTCTGTAGGTCCATTCGATTACCATAAAAAAAATATGTTATTCTTGACAACCATTTATATATCTTAATATTTCAATTAAATTTGAAATTATGACATTCGAATAACTCAATTTATTTGAATAAATGACATGATTTACCTTTCCGATTAGAATCAAATACAATGAAATTATATAACAAATTGAGGGAAATTGATATAAAACGATCAATTTGCTTTAGATCATACCAACTCAAGTATTCTCCCGAAGTTATTAAGGTATACTCATTGAATGTGATTTTCTATAGCCAAGTTGCAATAGAATAACCAAACAATTCTACATTGACACGATTGATTTACTATTGCTTGATTATATAACAACCAAGTTATTAAATCATGTACCAGTAACAACATATAATCGTTGTAGTACTAAACATGATAAACATATATAGATACATAAGTTATATAGTAAGTTAATGATAAAAATTGGAATAATAAGAAAACACTTGCATATGCTCATTAAACAAATATCAAATATTTTGGAAAACTTCTCGAAAACAACATTATTGGTGGATGAACATAGTTCCCCATTATCATTGCTAATAAAAAAATTTAAACATTTCTTAGACTTAACCCTAGAAGCAACCACTTACAATTGCCTATTGAAAAAGATATATCGAGGCAAATATAAACTCACGTAAGATAATATTTAACCTTGACTTTTGTTTATAGTCATAGCAAAATGAAGGGATAACGAGAATTATCTTCGTTGAAATTTCAACTACAATCCTAATTTAGATGAGACCAAATTGACAAATTCATCTGTGGTATATAGACCTTATCCCCAATATGTTTGTCATTGGCTACTCACTCAACTGTGCAATCCACGGGTCAAGAAGTTGATGTCATATTCCAACTATTTATTTATTAATGCTATCATAATTAACTTTAAGTTTGAGTACACTACTTTTGTGAGTGCAACTTAATCCCAATAATTTTTTTAATACATATTTAGTTGTGAAATGTACATTGACTTGTACACCGGCTAGTGCAATGTACGGATAATATATACCATAACAAAATAACAAAATCAATGTGAAAGTTAATTAGATGTAAAAACTTCTTGACCAGGTTTTATAATTATAAAAGTTGTATTGTTAATTTATAAGGCACAATAGAATGAATGGTAGGAAAAGCAATAGGAATTGTTATTTTTGTTTTTTATTTTTTTGTCAGAATATAAATATACCACCGATATAAGTTCGTTAAACTTCCAATTATGTAAGGCAATTTCACACGCAACAAATTAAGTTGATAAAGTCCGCCCAAATGCAATATTATTGCAATTACATTAAACAAACACAACTATTTGTAAAATTCCTTCACCTTGGATTTTGTCTTGCTTTGAGACAATATATTAAATAACTTGAATAGCTTTGTATTAAACAAAAAAACTATTAGATATATAACAGTTCACACAATTAAATTTAAGATGATACCAATTTTAAATTCCTAACTCAACAATTTTTTTTTATTTAAAAAAAGACATAAACTTAACTCGTGCAATTGCATCACAAGTGATCATTGATCATAAAAATATCTAATTATATTTGAATAAAGCACCAAAGTATTAAAATGTACACAAATTCATATGTATAACTAGAGTCTCAAAAACAAACTTTTTATATATTACCCACATAAAAAATATAAGGGAACAAAATGCTATTTACTATTGCATATTTGAATGGACAAAATAATGTATCATCTGAACTATAATTTAAATAAATTATATTTATTAATTTTAATGTAGTCTCATGTAATAATTTTACTCTAATACAATGCAAATATCTAAATTTTTAAATATTATATAATAATATACTGATGAAATAAATTAAATTTTTAATTTTTTAACATTCAAATCAATTGTTTAAATTTCAAAATTTCAAGATCATTAGTTTGAGAATAATATACAATTGTTGGCATTTTAATCAATACTATATTTTCAAATAAAAATATAAGCTTTAACTCTCAGATAAAAACTCATCTTAAAGATCAAACAATTAATCATGAAATTAAAATTTATAATAATTAATTGTTATTTTAGCTTTTATATATTTAAGATATAATTAGCTGATAAAAGCATGTAAAGGGGCGTAAGAGCTTCACCCCTCCCCTCAAACATGTATTTTGTCCAATTAATAATAATGATTAATAAATATTATATCTCAATTTAATAACTAAAAACAGATAATATTTGATTTATTATTACATTATGATCAACTATCTACCAAACAAATTCATAATTGTTGCAATTAAAAATAAAAGTTGAAACAAATGTAGGGGAAAAAAATATTAAATAAACACTAAAACATATAAAAGAACATTAATTCTATTGATAAGATAAGAGTCTCCAACCCACACAATCAAAAAGCTAATTCCAATACTTAAAAGATATTTCACTCCTACAATTTCCTTAGATTCTCTTTGCTCAGTTATTAATACTGTAACCACAAAATGAAAATTTTAGCCACAGATAAAATAATAATTATAACAAAACTAAAAGAATAAATTTCAATTTCTCTTGGCAATTGAAACTATAGAATAGCAAATTCTATCCCCAAATGGGATAATTACTTAACTAATATTAAACTGCATTACATCACAATCAATACTTATAAGGCTCTTATTTTTTCCCTAGGTTATAAGTTGTCTCAATTAACGTACTTTATAGGACAATATATACAACACTTTTTTCATGACTAACAATTTGGTCCGTGAACAATTATGCATATTTACCGATTTGGGGATGGTGTCACTGGGGAACTTTATTGAGCTTTGGTTGACCATAATCTCTACCTCAAGCTGCTTTGAGGCCAAGTTCAATTGTACTCTGCATGTAACACAAAATTAGCAACAAAGTAGAATCACCTCAAGTTCTACAATCTAAAGTGTAAAGACCACAAGGGAACAAATAAAAACTAAATTACTACCATCTAAAATAAAAAACCACACTAAACAATGAAGGTTAATGTGACTAATGATCATTAGTTTTAATAAATCCCACCACAATAAGGGTCATTCTTCACCAAGACACAATCAAAATTATGAAATCATTTCACCAGCATAATCTTTCAAAAGAAAACATAATAGTTTGCAACATTAAAAAAAAAACATATTTTGAAATTTAGTAGAAAAGGTTCTCTACTATTACCAAAGGTCTCATGTGCAATGTCAGTGTTAACAAAACCTTCAGGTATTGTCGTACCAATATCAACACAGTACAACTAAATTTAGAAACACGTGATACCATAGATTTAGACAAACTTGAACTTGATAGATGCTACATTCCTCCCCTCACAAATCACAATTTACTTCCTTTTCATCTGCATTTTGCAAAGATCTTATTATCTAACATTTCCTCACCATCTAGCCAAAATCAAACCAAAATTCAAGTTTATAATATGGTTCCTAATTCACTACTCACAATCATAACAAAATTAAGTAACAATGTTCTGTGTTCTATTAAAAACATATACATAACAAAGAATACAATTTTAAGGCAAATGCGACAACACACAAACCAATTAATATAAGTACCAACAATCAATAAAAAAAGTAAAGAACCATACACATAAAAATACAACAGTGACTAATGAAATAGATTAGACCAATTATCTGATAAATTATTTTAAGATATTATTTGATACACTGAAAATGATATAAAGGCAATGGGGCCAAATAGTGACAGAAGTTAGAAACAGTTAAGAGTGAAGAGAATGTAGTAGCTGAATACATAACTAACAGCCAATTACATGACAGTGTATCTAAAAAAATGTAAACAACAGACAATACAGCCCTCAAATTTCATATAAAAGTAACAAATCCTTACTTTGATAATCCAGCAAATAATCCATCTGTGAGGAACAAAACAAAAGCAGCAGAGCCTGGCCAAAATTCTTAAGGTTCCACTCCTTTCATAACCCACCATCCCACATATAAAAAAAATAACTTTAAAAAACCTATATTTCATTTTTCAAACAAAATGGCTCAACAACAGCCCCAGGAAGCCGAAAGATTGGCAAAACTACAAATGCACAGGCTTCAGGAGATAGAGGCAACAATGGGGGGAAAACATGTCTACCAAAAGAAATGTCGCAAGAAATAGCTGAGTGCTTTCTTTCTTGAACCACCTTCGCCATATAGTTCATTTCATTGTTAAAAGATCAATCATATTTATTGATTCAGAGGAAACACTTGCACATACCTGCCTTAATATAACGTACAAAGATATCTATTACATTTTTTTTAATTAAAAAAATTGGAGGCTTGAAAGGACTGGGGAGGGGGGCTTTCATTCCATACCTGTTGATGAGCATATTTAAAGATTGGATGTCTCCACTGCCACATAATACTGGAGCAAGTAGACCTTCTGCTAGAGCAATAGCACGTTCCTGTAATGCATCAAACACATTAGATCAAAGTCTATTTTAAGATTCTAGGTAGAAAGCATCGACTTCCATCAACTATAAATCCCTCATTTTTCGTAAGAATACTATAATTTCTCCTTCATTAAAAGTACTGGATAAATAACTAAATCTGAAAAGAGTTCAAAGCCTAAGACCATCAAGAAAATTTGTGAAATAGTTTTTTTTATGCAAAGAAACTTATGGTATTTATCTCAAAAGATGAAATTAAAGTACTTTAAAGGGTAAAATTGACCTACTTTTATACATTTACATACCACCTAAATGTCTATAGTCTGCGCTTGAACCTACTCAATATGCTAAGATTGAAATCAATTTTTGTAGTCAAATTACTCATATCAAATTAAGGTCTTCAATCACAAAAGGAAGCCAGCAATAATTTGACTCTGCCTTATATAGTGTGAACTGTGAAATTTAGGACCTTAAATGAACTGTGAAGTTACTTCGGTACTATAGCACCACTCTTCACATAATGTTTGAAATCCAATGAAATGAAGACAATAAGTTTCTCATATCTTATTAGAACAATTAGTAAAATTGAGGAAAATAAGTTTTGCATATCCTATCATAAGAATGTTCAAGTCCAATGAGTATATTTTCAAATTAACAGAGAAAGCAATAGCATCACATAGAACCCCTTTATATATACTACACTTCTCTGGAAGGTAGAAACTATTCTTACATATCAAGGAACTATTTTGATATTATTACTTTTACCTAAATTAGCATATATAAAAAAAAATGGTCACTCCTTGTCCTTCCAGTGGCTGACTTATGAATTTTATTTTAATATTTCGTAAGCAACTCTCCAAAATAATAGATGATATAATTTACATTTTGAAACATAATCTAATAAAAAGGAATAAAAATAAGAACACGTGCACTTGCCTTATCAACTTCATCAAGCCATTTTTGTTCAGCTTTTGCTAAAATACTAATTAACAATCTCATTGGCAGCTAATTGTAGTCGCATGACACAAATATTTCCACCACATAATTTAAGATTCAAGAAGGCATTTTAAAAGTTTATTGCCACTAAAAGCTAACAAAAGTACATTTAAAAGGAAAAATATTAACAGGGAAGTGGTTAGTGTCCCTCGACTTCCTTATTAACTCCTACTTGTTTCATCCTTTAAATAAGGTTAACTATGACACTTGCAACTAAATTTTAGCTACATATTTGTGTGATTACCGTAAGCCATTATATCATTTTGTTTATCTTTCAACCTAAAAACACGATTTTCATAGGGAATAATTAAATTTTAATCTATTTAGACATCAACTCGGGCATGATTCTATTAGGCATTAACTCAAGCAGATATCAAGGGAAAAACAAAGAATAGTATAATAACATCTACCACTATAACAGGCTATATTCTACTTTAATATTTGGTGCTTTAAGTTGAGAACAGTGCCTTGTTAGTATGTTTTTCCTCCAAGTACTCACTTGTAAGGAAGAACTACAATAACATGAAAAGAATTAGGGCAGTCTTGCACTTTGCCGAGAATCAATACAGCCTTACTCATTTTTTTACTACATTAAAAAAGTGTATCTTCAAATAGCAAGACAAAAACATGGCATATGCATTTGAAATTTAGTATATGTTTAAATAATCATATCAATTATTAAACTTAAGAATATTGGATTCTCATAAATCTCATAAACACCAAGACAGTTCGAAAATTAGAAATCCACCTTCAAACAGCTAGTAAGTGGTGTTAGACTATTTGTGTACCGCAAATGCACGGGTCATTTAAGTAATACAAATACGAAGTATAAATTCGTTCCCACGAGGATATATAACTTCCATTACTAAGTAACAACTAATAACTTAGTTAAATTCTATTTAAGAACATATAAAATAAAAAAATACAAATAAACTAAATCTAAAATACAAAAGCAATAAAGTTAATGATTTAGAGATCTAGGGAATCCTTCTTTACCTTCTATTTCATACTAATGATATGCAATTCTTATAAGCAACATCAATAAATTATTAAGTCAGCATGAAAATCTAATTTAGTCAAAAGTCTATGTCTAAATTAATCAACTCTGGTATCATTTACTTAATCCACCATGTTTCTTATGTTTTCATAAGGACTAGTGTAAACTTCACTAATAAACGATCTATTCTCAAACACACGCTAATACATGACTAAAATGTATATTTCTATCCAGTTAGCAAATCAACTCATCCAAGCTAATTGAACTCGTCGAACATGCATCTACCATACCATATCTATATCCACAAATCTCTATGTCTAGTTCATTTGCATCAATCAAGATCATGCAATTATTGGCCAAACAAGAACAAGCATTAAGCATAAGCATGGAAGAACAAAACCAAACATCAATAGATACTCAAAAGATAACATAAGCATTAATATTCATATAAACATCCAAAATATTTCCTAAATACAGCTTCATTAATCCATGAACATGAAATTACAATCAAAACAGTACTCAAGAGATAGGGAAGAGAAAAAAAAAACAAAGAGATAAGAGGAAGGAATCCATAGATATCATTCTTGAAGCTTGAATCTCCTACTATGAAGAAGTTGGCATCCAACCTAGCCTCCCTAGGCCTTTAATCAGCCTATAAATGAAGAACAGGTCGCAACTTCTCTAAACCTAAAAAGCTCTAAAAACTCCCTCCTTACAAAATCTGTTAAAAACGTATTAATAAACTCATAAAAACAGAGGCACGCCGTGGCATTAACATGCCTACGCCGCGGCGCGTGTCAAACTAAGTCAGTGACACCGCGACATTGATTTCCTTGCGCCACGGCACTCAGTTTGCACAGCTTTTTGACTTTTCAGAGGAATGCACCACGCTGCGGCATTGATATGCCACGCTGCGACGTTGCCTACTGAGATGCAGATTTGGCTTTCTCTTCCCATTCTAACTCAAATGTTCCACATATCATCTTGTTTGGAACCCTTTCTAATATAAAGAAAACACCAAATCAATAAGAGTTGCAAATTCACTTAATCAATCAAATAATATGCACAATTTGCTCAGAATCATATAGGAAAGATATCAGAATTAGATATAACAAATATAAACAGAAAACCTTCCACATATGCATATATATAAGGACTTTAGCAATCAGTAAAGTATAGGTATGGGACACAAATAACTACACATTGTGGAGTTATCAAGTGGTAAGATGACTTTTCCCCTCATAAACAGATGATTATGTAAGCTCCCTTTGTGCATAAACTCATAGACCAATAGCCGGTTTTCTCCTTCCAAGCAGTACCCAATTAGTTTAAGCAGATTGCGATGGTGTAGTTGCCCAAGGTAGTTAACCTGAACCGGGAAATTGATTAAAGTTTCATTACCATTCATTTCATAAGAAAAGACAAAAGCATATAGTTCTTTTTTGAGGCAGCGATAAAAAGTGTGAATATGAGTAAGCCCTCTTATGGGCTTGGAAAGCAATCACATACCAACCATTCTTTATGACCTTGAAAACCTTCAGGCTTAAGCCTCTTTACAACAACCACCATTCCAGATACAGGTTTTGAAGCTTTAAATGTGTGTTGAAAACCTACAGGCTTAAGCTTCTTTATAACAACAAACACTAAAATTATTATCTAAATATATATAAAACACAATTAAGATAGGTATGAAAATAAATAGTTCTAACCTCCTTTGGAGGCAAAACAGATAATTACTCGAGAGAAAACAAATCTGGCATAAAAAAAAAAATCAGAAAAACTACTAAAATCAGAAAAATTAGAAAAAGTAACCTCATTCTTCAGTTTCAAATGTTAAACTAATAATAACTTTATACAACAATCAAAGCCTTAACCACTTGGCGGGATAACTATCACTTTAATTGTCAAAAATCAAAATAAAAAAGGGAAAAAAACCTGCCCTGAAGAAGGAACTTAGTTCAAGGGTGAAAAAGAAAGTACCTATTACTACAGTGGTCTTGGACTGCATTGCAGCAACCTGAAGAAAAGGTGGCATGTTCAGATCAGTCTTAGTTGGTGGCACCTGGTACCAATATCACGGAGCATTCAATTTGAATCACCCAAGCACATCACCAAAAAATTAAAAAATAAAATAAAAGTAAGTTCTCACATCACTAATAATTAAAAATCTTGCTAGTGTAGAGGATATAACAGAGATATCCTCACTCTATCAGTTCACCTAGTCCAAGAGCAAAGGCAGGTTGAATAATAGTTGAACTTCACATTGAAGCAGAAACCCAAAATTTTTTACAAAAAAAAGAATAAGAAACAAAATTACAAACACAGCTAGAACAGATAATAGAACACGAAATTGAATGAAGCTAAGCTTATGAAAAAAGGAAAATGCAATTCTCTTTCTCAGTGCTGGAAGCTAATTGGACAGCAGAGGTAAATAAGAAAATGGAAATAAAAAATGTTCACATAGAAGGCGCCAAAATATACAGGAGTTCGACTGTACTGCTACCAAGGGATTTGAAAAATCATAGAGAAAGGCCAAAGATATCATTCATCCAAATAGAATGTACTGAAGGTCAGTTTGAAAGTTTTCATAATATAATGAAAGCGTCAGTTTGAAAGCGTTGTCTTGTCCGACACAGCTTGCAGCTTCCAGCGCCTCCTTGAGGTTCCTTTTCATAGGGGTCAGCATTGGTTTTGAAGAAACATTGACATGCCAAACTTCATATCCCAAATAAACAGGACTAATAATTAAGTTTGAGATAAAGTCATGTATGAACAAAAAATCAAAAGGAAAAATGAGGAAACTGAAGAACTTAGTGAATACATGGAGGATTGTAAGCAAGATTGCCAAATAACCTTTATGCTCACAGAATCTATTGCTTGACTCTTCGAGTCAATCGTGCAAACAGCTGAAGAAGATAGAGTGAAAATAGCACAACAAACAGATATATGAATCAATAGACAGCAAATAAGATAACTTGGGAAAAACTCCTAACTTTTTAAACTATCCAATCAATCCAGACAATGCATTTAGAACAAAAAAACCAATGATTGGATCACCTTTGTGCGGGTAAGATCAACTCCATTCAGTGATAGAGATCAATAATAATACCAGTAACATAACTTTTAATAACATTTGTTAATTAGTAAAGAGATTAAGATAGACTTTCCACCAGTAGTTATCATTTAGCAAGTAACATCCTTATTAAGCTTGTTTTCATCACAAAACTTCTTCCATGATGTACCAAATTATGCAGAATTCTTTCTGCGAGACAGCACTTTGCAGCTAACTTGAGGTCATTAACTTCCAAGAACCTTTTGGGAATTTCAAAATCTACACAGCTAACTTGGAAGGCAGGTTCTCTGACATTTGATATTAACAGAACACGAAAGTAGTTAATCATATTAACTATTATAACTTAAAAAAAGTAAACAATTAAAAGCTAAAAGAAATAAGAAAGAGTTATTTTAGATGTACTTAGACTATAGTCCTACCAACTTGCTTCGAGCAGCATTAAATTGACTTAAAATTACTTCAAAAGATTCTTTAGGTGTGACTATTTAAGCATGTAAGGACGTAGTTTACAATATATATTCATAAATCATGTAAGGACGTACAATATATAAATGGTATAGCCAAATATCAAGCTAAATCATCATCATCTATATTGTAGATACAAAATGCTTTCCAGCTTTGATTATATTCATGTCTTCCCACGTCTTATATTCTGACTTATCTCATCACTTCATTCCAACTTAAATTGTATTCATGCCATCACACATCTTTTATAATTCTATATTCTCTCATCACATCTTGGAGGTTTAAAATAAAGAAAAATAATAGTAAGAATGAAAATTGCATGAATAGGCTGATTATAATCTTTAATTGGCCGGTATAACCCAAGCAGCCATTATTGTATTCCTAACTATATTAAAACAAACATCAGAATCACAGTTAATTGGCAGTAAATACTTACAGGTAAAGCTTGAAGAACAACTAATCCATGCGCAAGAAAAATAGCATCCAAGCTAGATGGCTTGCATAAACCAGATAAAGCATGTGAATACATCACCAGGAGGAAGAAGAAGAAACCAAAACGTACTCCCAATATTGCTCTAACAAAACATAAGCTCACAAACCTGATCTCAAATAAGTAGCTTTGTTCACCTAACCAAATTGACAGGACATCATACAGAGAGTTTGCTCTCCCATAAATCTGTCCATCACTAATAGCTATACATAAATACCAAATCAAAGAGAAAATCATATAAAACAATAAAACTATCATGCACAGAAAAAATGAAATAATGAAATTATTGAAGAAGAGAAACAAACCTCGTGTTTCTTCACTTCATTATTGTCATCAGTTATTCCATAGTTATGCTTTATCCAATGAGCTTTCGTCCAAAATAGGACCTTTCCAATGGGCCAGGGAAGATTAGAATAATAGATGGTATTAGCAGAGGAACTTTCCTCACATCCCAACCAGAGTTCATAGGCAAGTGCATAAGCAAGCCAAGTGGTGAGCATGGCTTTGGTTGATACCCAGTCAGGGAGCGAAGAAAACCCACTGTCTAAATCAACAACGCCAACATCTCTCTTTAAGCACTCAATGATCCCCCCTTGTAATTATTATATGCCACATAGTCACCAACCTCAAAGTAAGGAATTTGATCTAAACAACACAACCCATGAGATGAGCAAACAAAGATAAGTTACATATGTTTACAAAGCAGGTTAAATCAAAACTGAACTTACTAAACGTTATAAACAAAATGCAGATATTGTGTAATTTAATATAATGAGAAGACAACAAAACTTGGCTAGGTTTGGAAATAGGTAAAAACACCAAATCAGAACTCAGAAATCAGGAAAACAACACACAATCAGAACAACAAAACAAAATCAGTAAGTGAAGAAGTTTCAGGGTCAGCAACGAAATGCAATAGCAACCCTATGAATAAGGAGCAGAGGATCACAATTCAAATTTAAAATTTGTAAAAATTGGAGGGAAAAATTCAGCCAAATCACCTACCAAAACCCTAATCGCACACACCACCTATACCCATACCAATCAGAGAACAGGAGAATTAAAAGTAGATTGACTTGGTGTAGTAGGCCTATGGGCAACTGATGTATAGACCTGGCTCCTCCTACAGTTAGACGGATGGATGCTACTGGCCTTCGTGCGGACACGCCATCCTCACAACAGCTACACCTCTTGCGCATGGTATCAGATCTGTTCCGCCGTGTTATGATGACACGAAAGGACTTGACGCCACCCACTCTGATGCACCATGTGCACTTCAGTCTGAAGCAACAGCAGATTAGGGATGACAATTTTACCGGCCGCGGGTACGGGTATTCGCAGGTAATATCCGTGACGGAGACGGGTAATATCCGTTTAATTTCTCTCGCAGATATAAATATCTATTTAAGTTATTCCCGTTTAATAAAGGCAGACTGAGGATAGTTTCTCCCGTACTAACGGATAGGAAAAAAAATAATTTTTTTTTTATAAAATTATTAAAAATTTTATTATATAAATTAAAATATTATTATATTATATTTTTTTAATTTATTTATTAATTTTATTTATAATTTATTTAATACAGATATCATGAGATAGTTTATTTCAAAAAATAATAAATGAAGACTGGCAGATATAAAAGCAGAGACAGAAACAGATATTATCTGCAGGGACAGAGGACGGGGGTTACTACCTACCCCCGCCCGTTGCCATCCTTACAACAGACAGAAGGAGGAGATGGTGAGAGAAGGAGTGTGGAGGCAGACTGAGTGAAGGACAGAGAAGATGATGGGTGTATACAATGACCAATGAACCCCCATTCTGACGGACAGCAATTGCTCAGGTAAAAGAAATGGAGGACAAAAGGGTAAATCGTAATAAAAGTAAATGTAAATTAAATTACCAATGATGTAAAGACAAAATTACCCCCAATCCAACTGACCACATTTGATCAGATTTAAAAGATGTGGATAAAATAGCAATTTAGGGCGTTGGAGCTGCTGAGAAGTTGACACGTGGAAACAAACAGGAATTACACAGTTAGATTTTCGGTTCCCGTTTTGTGTAGGTGAAATTGTTTCAGCAACAGTATTATGCACAGGAAAATATAAGGTTCAGTAGTTGTATATTGTATAAATAATAACTTGAAGTATGTTTGTGATTAATTTAGTTAGTGTTTAGTTAACTACTAATCATTTTTAATATGAATTAACATTTTATTCATAAATTTACCTAACCTTTTTAAATTAAAAATGTTGATAAGATTTTCTAAATCGTAACTCTTCCACCTCGAATCACTTGATCAAATTGGTAATAGTGAAAATTGAGCCTAAGTCTTATAAGTAAAGTGTTTCAATCTTTTTTATTTTTTTGGGTAATGAGAAATTTAAGAATTGAAAGGTTACTATTTTCTAATTTGAGGACATATTATAAGCTTTAGCAAGAGTTTGCAGTAATGTTTACAACAATGAATGATTATTTTTTTTTCTTTTATTTTTTTTGTAACAAAAAGTTTAGAATGAAAAGAAGTTCTATTAAGTCTAAAGTAAAATTAGAGATCATCTATCAATAAAAAATCTTAAAATTCAAATTTAAGTCGTATTGTTATCATGGACGGAAAAGTCTTAATTTATAAATAACATCCAATAATGTTTGGGATTTGCTGTTGTCATGATGAATGACTGCTAATAAGCATCGAACCTAAATTTTTTTGGTCTACGTTATTGAATTCTGCCAGTTGAACCAATAATGAAGTGCTCCAATGTCGATTGGCATGCTAAGTATTAATTTAACATTCTGTGTCTGAGTGATTTTTTGTTTTGGTAAAAATAAGGGACCAAGGCCCAATGGGTGAACTTTAATTTACCACATCAGATATGGAGTTAATTAGTTATGTATCGTTACTTGTTTCATAATATTGAGATAAAAATAAATAAATAACTTGTTTCATACGGTAAACTGATATTTGAGAATAGAAAAGAAACAAAAGATGCTGTTATCTGTAGTTACAACTAAAGGAAAATAGTGAGTATAAAAAATTCAAAACATAAGGGTGCATTAAGTTTCAAGAAACATTATCTGTTTTTATTTCTTATTTTATTTATTTAAAACTATTTTTATTCTCCTTATTTTTTATACTAACTTAAGCATTAAAGTGAGACCAAGAAACATTCCACCCTTCTCTTCCCTCTAATTATTATCCGAGAATATTTGAACCCAAAACTTTATAAGAAGATTCAAGACTAAAATATCCGACCCTCATTGCTACCGTAATTGAGAACAGGATAGACAATGGTCGTGGATCGTAATTATTATTATTATTTTTTATCATAACTTTTCGTTTTTGGTCTCCAATTGATCATAATTGAGAATAACCGGTTGTAAGGCTTTTATATGTCGGGCCTGTGGACCTTGATATTGAGCTCTCCACAGCCCGCAGATTACAGGTAATTTCTATATTTTCTTTTTCATCCGATACTTTGTTTCTTTCCCCTCGTTTTTTTCTCCAAATATTTTATTATAAAATAAAAGGCTATATTGTTTTTCCCCATTTTAAAAAAGGCTCGATGCCTTAGAGATAATACTCGAGAGTGAAACATGGAAGTGATTATGCCGCTTATAACAATAATATCACCATGGCACCATTTCTCAATGAAAACAAAAGTTAGAGTTAATGAATTTCTCTTTTAAGATGTTGTTATCGTAGTTTAATTTTTGAAGAAACAAATTCACTTCGTAATTAATCATATTTTGCAATTTGAATTTGATTAAAACTTTCATTAGTTCATATAAAATTTTAAACTTGACAAATTATAAAGAAACTTATTTTTTTTTGTTGGAAATCATAAAGAAGCTTATAACTTAACTGACATCAACAAAAAATAAACCTAAAATATTGAGTAAATTATTATCTCTATTACACAGATCTCTTATTTATTATTAAAAAAACATAAAACTATATTGAGTAAATAATTTTTATGACATTTTTTTAAAATTTTAAAAATGTATTAACTTTAAGAAGTGTACACTGTAGTTATTTTAAAATGATGGTTGTTTTTTTTCTTATTTTTAATTATAACAAAATAGAAACTAAATTTTTTTAAATAAAATATTAATTAAATCATAAAATACTTGCATAATTTCCCACTCATTAGGAGTAAGTTTTCATAATAACCGGTTGGAAAAGTTTATGTATACGAACAAATGGAATCCCACGTCATATGACATATTATGGGACATGTGTCCGGACAACGATTTGCAGAGTGTTTTTCAGTTGGAAAATATTATTCTTATACTTTTTTTAGTGAATTTAAAAAAATGTATAATTAATGGTATATAAATAGAAATAAAAAGTAATATAAAAAAATTAAAAAAAAATCAGAATTGTTTTCTGTTTTCCCACTTGTATACTGTTTCGTCTGGTTCTGGCTGTATTTTTCCCGCTTCACGTCCACAAGAGTTTTCTTGGTATTAAATCATCTACATTAAGCCAAGCATAATTTTCAATTTCCTTTCTGTCTTTCTTAGTAATTATTGTCCAACCACAAGTTTGGATAACACCAGGTGGTGGCATCCACAAAATGACAGGGTCCTTTCATTGTTTTCTTTTTTTATATGGAATAATAGTGACGTTTGCAGACAAATAGTGCAACCTTTTTTTCTTTTGAAAAGCTTTTGAAGAAGAAGAAGGCAGCAACCTTTGACGTTGAGATACTTGCTTTGGCCATGGCAGCTTGCAGACTTTCCTTTCTGCTCTCTCGCTCTCTGTCTGCTTCCCCTTCTTCTGGAGCTGTTCCTGTTTCTCTTCTTCACTCACTAGGTGCTCAACCCAGTTTGTTCCTTATCTTTTGTTAATTGTTAATATTAATTTAATGGGTTTTCTACCCCTTTATGAATATTGATGATGGCCATGAGTTTCCCACTTTCCCAGTGGTCTGCCTCTGTGTCTGTGCTTCATCAAAGTACTGGAATTATTTGACTAGCAATATTTACTTCTGTTTAGCGCACCAAATTTATTCTGATATAATTAGTTAACTTAAGTACAAAGAATCTCATCATTTTTCTTTTCCTTAATTACTTTATAGATGTTATTTTAAACCCAACTTTAGTATCTTCCTTAGTCTACGGAGTAGTTTTTATCCGCCTCTTTTTTTTTTTCCCACTTTATTTATGTGTAATGTGTAAGGTGTGTGGAGATGTTTATATTAAATGCAGTGATTGAAAACTAGATTATCAGAATGCAGTCTTCAATTCATTGCATAAAACTTCCACATGATTTTTTGTTTCCACCAGGAAGAAACTGTGGAGGGTGGAGAAACATTAACAGATTTAGCACAGCTGCAGCAGTTGAGGAACTAATCACTCCACAAGTTCAAATAAGTTACACACAGCATCTGATAAATGGGCAATTTGTTGATGCTGCATCAGGTGTGTCTAGTTTGAACAAGGTTTGTTAGTTACTTGTTACTTTCCCACTTACAAAATCATACTGTGGACCTTATCTCCAATTTCTTTTGGTCTCAGGGAAAACTTTTCCAACCTATGATCCGCGCACAGCAGAAGTGATTGCTCATGTTGCTGAAGGCGATGCTGAAGACATCAACCGTGCGGTATCAGCAGCTCGCAAGGCCTTTGATGAAGGACCTTGGCCAAAAATGACTGCTTATGTATGCATTTCCTGAGTGTCCTCTCTTTCTTACACAACCTTCATTTAATTTATTATGATGATGGTTTATTAATAACTTCTTCAGGAAAGAAGTCGGATATTGCTGCGCTTTGCTGATTTGGTTGAGAAGCACAGCGATGAGCTTGCAGCTCTGGAGACATGGAACAGTGGAAAGCCTTATGAACAGGCTGCACAGTCTGAATTACCATTGTTTGTGCGTTTATTTCACTATTATGCTGGTAGGACCAGTAGCAACAATTAGATGTTAATTATGTTAATCCAACCTTTTTTTTTGTAATTTTCTGTTAACATCCCCCATTCCAACAACAACAATTTTTTTTTTACAGGTTGGGCAGATAAAATTCATGGGCTGACAGTCCCAGCTGATGGAGATTATCATGTGCAGACATTGCATGAACCAATTGGAGTTGCAGGACAAATTATACCTTGGAACTTTCCTCTAGTTATGTTTGCTTGGAAAGTTGGACCAGCACTAGCTTGTGGTAATACCATCGTCCTGAAGACTGCTGAGCAAACACCGCTAACCGCTCTCTATGTAGCAAAACTATTTCATGAGGTCAGCTAATAAGCCATTCTCTCTCTCACTCACTTTCGTACGCATGGACACAATCACACAGCTAGTCATCAAGACATCAATTGAGCACTTGTTAGTTGAGTTCATCATTGCATCTATGTCTCTTGAGACATTGCTCTAGTGATACCCCATTATACTTCTACCTTAAAAAAATGCAAAGATAAGGTTGCTGTGGTGTGCCTAGGGAACACATGCTCCAGTGGCAGAAAGAGTCTCGTGCTTTGGGCTGCCTTTTTTTAATAATAAAAAAAAAATCTATTTACTTGGATACACCTTATGAACTTAAAATTAAGGCATGAAATAGTCATATTCATAACCAAAACTTTGCCTTGTCAAAGCCTACTTCTTAAGTGAAGTTTGGACAATGCTCATTTACCGCACAAAAAAGTGTTCACGGGATGTTTGTTCTATAATTTGTCATGTCATTATCTTTTTCTTCTACCACTATATTTTCGATTGTTCGGTTGTTTTGGAATAATGTTGCAGAAGCTGTAAAAATAAATACAGAATGTTTTGATATGTATGTCAATTGTCAAACAATTAATCTGGCCTTTTGCCTTTGACCTCATAAGTTAACCTCAATTTGTGCTGATATGCTGATTTTCTTATTTAGATTTTGATTTCAGTTGTTTTTGTGTTTCCCAAGGGTTTAACTTGTAATGTTCACCCTTTTTGGTAGGCTGGTCTTCCCCCAGGTGTTCTGAATGTAGTTTCTGGGTATGGTCCAACTGCTGGTGCACCTCTTGCAAGTCATATGGATGTGGACAAGGTATTTTGGGAACCTAGCATCTTAGACTTCACTCTTATACGGTATAAAGTTTTGTTAAGCTTCAAGAATGAACCTGGCTTGATGTTAAAGCTGCTTTTATTCTAATCTCGAGGGTCCAGGCTGCTAAATATGTTTAGGATACCGTCATAATGCATTATATTTACGAGCATGATTGGTCTGAATCACATGTAAGACTGTGTCAGGTTTTATCAGATGATAGTAGTCCTTATTTATGCCCTACTGTATAAGATGTAGGTCATAAAAATTGATAAAAGGGGAAAGAAAGCAAGACACCTTATCTTGAAGGAGGTTTGGCCTGTATCAGTGAACAGGTTCACTAGCAATCTGTCATAGTATTTTGGGACCAATAAATATTTTTTCTGCAATATTTGTTTACTTATTGCCTGCTGTTCATGACAAATGACCTTATTAATATCTGGGACATTAAATCAAAACCGCTCCTAGATTTTAGGGATAATTGGTTCTTGGCATGGTATAGTAAAGAGCTTGATCCTTGCTTCTCTTACCCTTCAATTTTTTTTTTTTAAAAAAAAAAGCTTCAGCACAAGGTTTGGGTGGTTCTTTGCTTTATCCACTTTTCAATCCAAAAAGGCTTTCAAATGAGGGAGTATGTTAGAAATTTTAAATGAAAGTCACTCCTAGGCCTCCTCCTACCACCTTAGATTTTTGGGACAGGTGGTTCTTGACAATATCAAACATGGATACTGTGGCATGTGCAAGAACTCTGGCATACGTTTATTTATTGTCTGTAACCTTTAGCTTACCCTTTACATAGTGATATTCTGGTAAACTTCAACCGTTAATATCAATATATCTTATCAAAGTTCAAATTATTTTCTTCCATTTTTGCAGCTAGCATTCACTGGATCAACAGATACTGGAAAAATTGTACTTGAATTAGCTGCAAGAAGCAATCTTAAACCTGTGACATTGGAGCTTGGAGGGAAATCACCTTTCATAGTATGTGAGGATGCTGATGTTGACAAGGCTGTTGAACTTGCACACTTTGCTCTGTTCTTTAATCAGGTTTGTTCAATGAGTTTCCACCACTTCCTTGAACCTGAATATGCAGATGTCAAGAAGAAGCTTATGCCTTATTTTGGATTCTAGGGGCAATGTTGCTGTGCTGGATCTCGTACCTTTGTGCATGAGCGTATCTATGATGAGTTCTTGGAGAAATCAAAGAAACGCGCTTTGAGACGTATTGTTGGTGATCCATTCAAGAAGGATGTTGAACAAGGTCCTCAGGTATATTTCTTTTGGGTTATGCTATTTGCACATTACTATTTATACATCATCTTTACATTTTGCTAGATTAGGAAAAAAAAGATGGTGTATATTGAGATGTGTGTTTTTTTTTATTACTATAAGAAATGATATAAAATTGTATAATGAAAATGATGTGTAATATTATTATTTTCTTTTTAAAGTAGGCACTATGTTATAGTACTTGCCTAATTGTTGTTATTTGTTAATTTATTTATTATTATTATTTACAATCACGATGAGTGCATAGAAGTGTTGAGTATCCTTTTTCATGGGAAAAAGTCAACGTTTTACAAAACACCATATTCTTGATCATACTCTGATGTATCAAAATAACACTATTTCGTGGCCCTTGCAAAAATCCCAGATTGACGTGGAACAATTTGAGAAAGTCCTTAGGTATATAAGGTCTGGAATTGAAAGCAAGGCTACCCTTGAATGTGGGGGTGACAGATTGGGCTCAAAAGGCTTCTTTGTCCAGCCAACTGTCTTCTCAAATGTTCAGGTATTAATTATTTGCCAAAAGTGGTTTGCAGATATGCAATAAGATTCTATATTGGAGCATTTTCTAACACATGCTGATAATTAGGATGATATGTTGATAGCACAAGATGAAATCTTTGGCCCAGTTCAGTCCATCTTGAAATTCAAGTGAGTGAAATTTGAATCCCCACTTGCGTGTTTCTCTATGCTATAATTTCCGTATGGATGCAATTTTGTTCCAAACTAAAATTTTCAATCAAATAAATCAAGATAGATGTTAAAGAAAAACTGGTATTGCAACATTTGATTAAATTCTTCTTCCTGAAAATGTGTGATATATCCTATTCTAGGTGGATCCTTCTAAAATGACCTGATTTCATCATCATTTACAAGTGACCCATATGAAAAAGAGAACACCATTTTGTAAAATCACAATGCAAAATGGTATTAAACATCAATGACACAAAGCAGGAATATTTGAATGTGGCATGGTGGGATTTTTCTAATAATTTTTGCTTTATACTAGGGACATTGATGAAGTAATACGAAGGGCAAATACAACACGTTATGGTCTAGCTGCAGGTGTCTTCACTAAGAACGTGAACACAGCCAACACGTTGATGCGAGCACTGAGAGTTGGAACTGTGTGGATTAATTGCTTTGATGTTTTTGATGCTGCAATTCCTTTTGGTGGGTACAAGATGAGCGGGATAGGCAGGGAGAAAGGAATCTACAGTCTTCACAACTACCTGCAGGTGAAAGCTGTTGTTGAGCCATTGAAGAATCCTGCGTGGCTGTAAATAGCTAAAAACTTCTCTAGTTTTTGTTCCTTGTGCTTTAAACAATAAGCAATGATGGCACACAAGAGTCTGTTTGTAATTAAGAATTGCCTTGAGTTGGCTGTTATCAGAACTCAATGTAATGAAAACTGTCTCATATTTTTACTTAAATATATTGCTAGGATAGCAAGAAATGGTTAACCCAGATCCTAGAAGTACTCTAGCAAAGAAGAAAATGGATAAAACGAATTTCATCCAAAGTCCGGGCTCGAATCTCCCATCCTATCACTCTGTATCTGTACAAAAGAGATTGAAAATTAGGATAAAATCACACTATATTCTCCTTTAATTTTTTTTCTAATGTAAATCAATTTCAATATACTGATTAATTTAAAATTCCATTTTTTAGAAGTTTAAATTACACCTCTATTGATTAGTGAGAAACAGTAGTGCTATACTCCACAAAATTATTTTCATGAATGGGTTCCCCAAAGACGTGGAGCAATCAGGCCACGCAAAAGGTGAAACTAACTGAAATTTAGAAGAAAGAAAAAAAACCAGACACTCAAGGCTGCTAAAACACAAGTACAGTAACCTGTTATGTATTATTTGGATTTAGCATTTTAGGCTGCGTTTTGTGCACCTGATAATATAAAACATGATAGTATAAGATAATAAGATAATGTCTGATAGTATAAATAAACTGATAAGATCTTATACTATCAAACATTTTATATATATAATATAAACAATGTGATAGAATATATAACTATCTATTTTGACTAAAATAACCTTCACCTTTCTCAGGTTCGTTCCATTTCATTCTCAGGTTCGCTCCTTTGTTTTCTATCACCATAGAGGTTCGTTCCTTTCCGTTCTAATGATTATATAAGACTTTGTTTCTCGTTTCTTCGCTTTCTATCACCATAGGTTCCATTTCGATAAATCATGTTCGTTCCTTCGTTTTCAATCATCATAACCCATTTCCCCTTTTTGGTTTGTTCGTTAATCGATTTGTGTTGTGTGCATTTCTCATTATGCAGAGTAGAACCCAAACTTGGAGACGTTGATTTCCATCACCGGCGACGAAGATCTGACGAGGAATACGATTGAACCTTGTCGAAATTGCCTCATCTGTTGAAGATCAGAGTCGTTCTTTCGCCACCAAAATTGCTCAAGAAAGTGTCTCCTACTCTGTCGTCTTCCTCTAGCCCTAGTCACTCTCCGTCTAGATCGCCACACACCTCCGCTGAATCGCTGCCGTATGCGACTATGGCGTACCGTCTGGGTTCTTATTTGGACATCCACGCCCAATATCTGTTGTCGACGCCAGTTTGGGTTCTTGGCACAGGAGAGACTTGGACTGAGAGGAAAGAAGGGGTAGGGAGGGAAAAGAAATCCTATCAAGTCTAATTAGGGAGTGGAGGAAATGATAGAATAATCAGGTTAGAGTATGATAAAAATGTTTGATTTGATTTGACTATACTATCAAGTTAAATCACCAAACACCTGACAAGACTTGATAGTATTAACTAATACTATCAAATTCTTTTTATTCTATCTACCAAACACAATTTTAAATTGACTGAACAACTCTAATTATTTATTTATTTTCGTATACTCAAAAATACTCTTATTTATTCACATAGTTCATAGTGTATTTGCATACCTAATTTAAAATGCTAAATCCAACAAAGTGAGATTGGTAGCAACAACACATGAAATAATGCATAATAAGTTAATGTACTTGCGTTTTAACATCCCCGAATGTTTGGTGTTTTTTTTTTTCCTTTTAAATTTCAGTTGGTTTCACTTTTAGAGTGGCCTGTTTAATGGTCCACATCCTTTGTCAACCCATTCACAAAATAATTTCGTGAAGTATAGCACTGTTGTATATAAAAATAAATAAATTGGAGTTGCGACAAATATTATGAACTCTGAATAAATAAGAGAAACTGTTCACGAACATTACATTACAGATAGAGAGTTTTTTTTATTGAATTATATTATTAACAGTTGCGATGTTTCTTTAAATATATTTTTTTAAAATGATGTTTGTTTAAATATTTAAAGAGGTTAAGAAGGGTAATGTGTATGTTTATGAAACATAAAGATAGTAAAATACATAACTCCTAATTACATTAAATGATAAAAATGTTTATTTTGACATGGTTTTGACTTTTGAGAAATAACTTCTGGTCTAATCTGAGGAATCCCAAGCACAAAGGTCGAATGTAAAACTCGATGTGCCCATTGTCCATTGACCACGCAGCCTTGAAAATTGACCGAGTGAATGAACCAAAATATCTGCCTGGATGCACCGACCAATTTCTAATCGCAAGGACATAAGGACCATTGTGTTTGTGGTACAAGCTACCCTTCGTCCCATCCAAGTATGATGAAAGGCTATCAACCCAGTAAAATAAGGTGAAGAACCGAAAGAAGCAACAGTGGCACTCTTTGTGAGAATCTATCGCAATAGAAAATGGAAAATTCATTAGTTAGCACTAATTAGTATTTACTACATCATCTCTTATGTATTTTATTCAATAATTAATATATATTAGATCTTTCAATTTTACACATATTTAATATTAAATGAAGTATCTATGATTAGTATTTTCAAAATTAGATAAATCATTGATCTAAAAAACGAAGATGTTTAAAGTTGAATCAAGTTCAAACCAATGCTTCATATATACATATCTATTATATAAATACAAATATACATATCTATTATATATATATATATATATATTAGGTGTATAAATAAAATCATGGAGAAAATATAAAAGCATATTTTTGATATAATTAATTATTTATCTCATACAATACTTTAAATTAAAGTATTGTACTAGTATTAGCATGATTTTTTTAATCTATATTAATCACACATCAAATAAGTAAATAAAAGAGAAATAAATCTTCTCATCATAATTAGTTTCACATCGAATAAGTAAAAGAAAAAAATGTGAAATTGTTTATTATAAATTAAAATTAAATTTTTATTGTATTATAATTTTTTTTTCGTCTTATATTGGACAAATTAATAGGAGTGAGACTGAGTTTTAGTTAGACACAGCAAAAGTTATTCAAAGATGGTAGTTATATAAATCAAAATAGTGAGGATCACTTATCCATTTAATAGTTAAAAATAATGTCAAATCATTATAGCATAATAATTATGGCTATTTAGTATTTCCCTTTTAGTTATAAATCGGGAGCAAATAACTAATTTAATGAACAAGTTTAAATTGATTAAAAAAAAGAGTTCAATTGTGTGAACCGATTCACATGGGTAAACTGATTTACTAATTCAAATATTTGTTTTAGGAAACATGATTTTTATGGGTTATTTAAACCGAACAGGGGATCGATTCCTGATTTTTTCTGATCAATCGGCTAGTCCGAATTTAGAAACTATGCGTACGATAAATAGTGACTAATCAAGAGTTACACTATAAAATGAAACTTGTACAAATTTGTTTTCATAAATTTCTTATAGATTTTAAGACAAATTTATATGGACCATTAAAAAAAATTATGCATTATTTGGATTGAGAGAAAATGAGAGGAAAGAAGTTTGGGGAAGAGAAAATAAAGAGAGATTGTATTTTTCTCTCCCTTTGGATAGACAAGAAAATAAGAAAGAAATAAAATTATAGTTATGGGATCCACAAAAAAATTTTCTCTCTAACAATGGAGAGAAAACGGAAGACCTAATTACATCAAAATATTTTAATATTTTTTTAAAGAAAAGTTATGAAAATAAAATATTTTAATATTTTTCACATTTTCTTTCATTTCATTTTCTCTTAATTCAAACAATTAATTGTTTTTATTTTTTTATCTATTTTTTTTCTCTCATTTTCTCTTCTAATTCAAACAATGGGTTAATAAAATTAAAATATTATTCAATAATTTGTATAAAAGAGCATGAGGAATTTATAAAATTAAATTTATATAAATATCATTACTCTACGAAATCAGAATCACTTATTCGAATAAGGGAAATCTACAATACTATTAAGTCGTATCTATACTATTAAATAATGTGACATGAAAATACGACTAATTCAGTTATATAAAATTATTACATTACTTACAATAATATATAATTAACTATTTTACGTCACATCACTTCAACGATACATTAGTGTGACCCATTCGGATAATATATGATATTGAATGCTTCAGTGTGAAGCTTTGGATTTAGTTGGACCAAGTCATCCATGCAAGCCTTAAAAGCTCTGGCAAAGTGGTCAGGTGTGAAATATTAGTTGTATATTAGTAGTTTCTTCTTATAATAATCCAGATTCGTGTCATCGTGGCAACACAAGAAGCAAAGCGTGGAGGAATGTTTGATAATAATAACAACAATAATCAGCGCGTGGATTTAGATAGATGACAACGACATTGCTTATTAAACTTTAGTGAGTTTCCAACTTTTAATCATGAATGTAATGCATGTATTGTTGGTAACTTGGTACTGATTTCTTAAGGCAGGCAAAAACAGTTACTACAGCTCTCTCTCAGTCGAGCGGTGCAATTAATTGGAAAGCAGCCAAAAGCATTTCTAATCAAGCTGCATATATCATGGGGAAAATGTCATTTTTGTGTATAACATAAAACAACTTAAGTGCTTTAAGATATTAACAGAAGCCACTTTGGATTTGCATCTGATTAACCTGTCTGTCCAGTGTGGACCTTACTACGTATGACTATTTAGTTATTACCTTTCAAAATGGCAACTCCCAGCTAGCATCTGTCGAATAAAAAATTATTTAATTTGGTTTTGTGAATATGTATCAACAACAAAATAAAAATATTTATTTTTTTGAGAACTAATAAAAATATTTTATTTGAGTTGAATCCATTGTCATTTTTTGGTGCAAACGTCTCAACCAAAATGGACGATGACTTCTACTTTACTTATTTTTATTTTAATTTAGATTTGTGAGGGCCAACAGTTTTCATTGTCATATAGTAATTAGATCTTATAATTATTTTTTCCATTAAAATAATTGTGATCTAGATTGAAAACGCGTTAGATTGGGCATTATGCGATTGGTCCACGTCAAGCCTATTGCTTTTTCGTCAATATCATAATTTGATCAGCAAATAATTCAAGAAGCCATTGCTTGGATTTGTGACCACAAATGAGATTAGCTGTTGGAAAATATGGACTATGAAATGGGTAAATCAGATCTGTTAATGAAAGTGAAAAGGACCCATTTGCATTCATTTCTGACCATGTCGATATCAGCATTAGAGTTGAAGAAAACTAGAATATATATATATATATATATATATATATATATATATTACTTGATAGGAATGCAGAAAATAATTAATAAATAAGTTAAAAATTATGAATTATATTATTAAATATAAAAAAAATTAAAATTAATAAATAAATATATATTCATCTTTAAATTATTTAGTAGATTAAAATTAAAATATATTATTTTAAATTAAGAGTAAATATACTCTTATTTATTCATTTTAAAAAAATATTTTTTTCATTATATAAAAATATTATGAATAAAGTGAAAAAGAATAAAAAAATATATTTATATTAGATATTAAATGCATCATAATAGTAATTATCTTCTACATCATGATTCATAGACAAAATAAAAGTTTGTATACATAAATTTTAAAAAAAAAAAAGAGTGAAACTAAAAGTGAGAGCTAACAGGTTTATTATATAAAAATTAAAAATTAATAAAAAAAAAATTAAAATTATAATATCAATATATATAAAATAATCATAAATCACGTATCAAATACATATAAAGTATAAATTCTTTTAACTTCACCAATTTTATCTTTAATATAATTATATTAACCTCTCTTGAAGTTAGTCTTATAATATTTATATTTTTTTAATTTGAAAAATTACTCATAGATATTTTATTTTGTATTTTAAATGAGACTTTATATAATATTCATACATAAAGTCGAGAGAGTATGTATAATTTTATAAATAAAAAAAATGTTAAAGTATAATAATAATATATAAAATTAGTGATGTAAATATAATTTTAAATAAAAATATTAATATAATAAATACTAATTTTATAAGAGATCGAAATAATTATTTTTTTTTTAAAAAATAGATTAAAATATTACATCTAAAAAAAATTTGGTAAGAAAAGAGAGGCCAAAGCCATGTTTGCCGCTCATAAATCTATCTCTAATCCTGAGTTTTTTGACCAAAGTAGTGTTATTTTAAAATTTATTTATCAATTTGAGATAGTTTTAAAACTATTTACCAATTTGGGATTCTTTTTGACACGCTGACAAAGGACTCCATATTTTATTTTATTTTTTACCATGTCATGCAAAGAGCAACTTCAAGTTGCTCTTTGCAGATTCTCTGACTCACATCCCATCAACTCCGAGTAAAGAAATTTAATATTATTTTAATAAAAAGTAAAAGAGCAACTTGGAATTACTCTTTTCAGTCACATCCTCCCTTATTAGTCACGTCGCATGAGAATCAAATTTAATATTATTTTAATCAAAAAGTGAATGAGCAACTACAAGTTGCTCTTTTCAGATTTCTCTCTATCACCTCCAATGGTCAGAAGAATCAAATTTATTATTATTTAAATGAAAAAGTGAAGGAGCAACTCTAAGTTGCTCCTTCCAATTTGTCAATTACATCACGTCCCCACATGCAGAAGAATCAAATTTAATATTATTTTAATTAAAAAAATGAAAGAGCAACTTGTAGTTGCTATTTCTTGCCTGTCATTCACGTCAAAACAGAATCAAATTTAATATTATTTTAATTAAAAAGTAAAGGAGTAACTGCAAGTTGCTCTTTTCAGATTCTCTCCATCACTCCTAATGGTTAGAAGAATCGAATTTATTATTATTTAAATGAAAAAGTGAAAGAGCAACTCCAAATTGCTCTTTCCAGATGTATCACGTCAGGTACTTGCACGCGTAGAAGAATCAAATTTAATATTATTTTAGTAAAAAAGTGAAAGAGCAACTTGGAGTTGCTCTTTCTAGTCACCTTCGTAAATTTAATTTTGCTCTTCACTTAACTGATGCTCTCTCTATTTAAATCAACCCAAGCATGCACTCCACTCTTCCCTTCTCTCTCGTCTCTCACAAATTCTAGATATTCTTCAATTTCATTCTAAAAATAAGTCAATTTGTTGTTTTCCTTTATTCAAATGGTAGAAAGTTTGAAGGGTCATAATGGCTCACATTCGAAGGCAACATTAGGCCAATTCAAATTAAACGCGATATCAGTTATCAGATGTTAAAGAGAAAGATTCATGCTAAATTAAACCTTCAGTCTCATCAAATCATTTCTAGTCTTACATATAAATTTTCGATATCTCGAAATGAGAGCAAATATACAGCTCTTGAAATATTTGATGATGAAGATGTTGAGTGCATAATTAACAATTTTGATCAACACACTATGACAGTATTGGAATTGTACGTTGATATTGACGTTGTAGGTAGTTCATCATTACATGTACACCATGTTGATGAGTATACTGTAGCACTATGTTGTGGTCAATCTGATGCCTACATTGGGCTTTCAGATGATGATGAAGATTGGAATAGAGACCTAACAATGGAGTCCAGTGAAGATGAAGACGAAGGTGAAATTCCTGATGGTGATTCGTCTAACACTGAAGTTGAGGGTGATTTTGATGTTGCTGGCTTGGCTTTCCCAGTTGTTATGGCTTCTCCAGTTGTTAACACTTCTCCAGTTGCATCATCATTACCTATTAGTGAACTTCCACAACAAAAAGGTTAGTATCCATATAATTTAGTTGGTATATAGCAAAATTAGTACTTGCCTCTCAACTTTTAAGACATGTACAGGTGAACATTCTATAGAGACTCCATTTTGGACTTCAACTCTACACTATAAATATATTAATTGGGACCACCCCAATCAAGAGACTGGTTTTCCAGGGTTGGATGTGCACGATTCTTGGCGTGCAGGAGATGTAACACCCCTTTGGAGGATGTCACATATATAAAGAAAATAAATAAAATCTACCCAAGTTATAAAACATTTATTACATAATAATATGGGTTGTAAAATAATTCCTGTTAAACAGAATAGCATCAAATAAAATAAAGCAGAAATATAAAGTAAACAGAAACAACACCACTCATAATATACATATGTTCCAAGTTATAAGTTATACAAATAATTTACAACTACAAATATTTAAACAGAAACAGTAAATCAAAATAGTAAAGAGTCAATATATACATACGCAGACGCGCCCAAAATACACATCATAAATATTTATTCCTCTGATGGATCACTCTCAGGAAACTCATCGAAGATAAATACCAGGATGCCTCGACACTCGGCGGACATGAGACCGCGCAATCGAGTGTCATCTCACCAGCTCGGTGGATACACCACCCCAATGATTTAATGGATAAAGGTAACTCTAAATGCAGAAACACCGTCGTCGTCATCACTGGCTCGTCATCAAATCTATTACGTAGGGTCACCGTCATCCGTCCTGCATACGTCACGGAGTCTCTATCTCCTCTCATGTGCCACACTAACGATCCACCGTGAAACTCGAGAGTCACGAACCCCAAAAATCCAGGCACCGCCATACCAAAACTAATCAATCCAATGGATATGGATGATCAGATGGTTCTTGATCGTCAAACTGGTCGTCGACTAGCTGATCTTCCTCCTCCTCGGGGTACAGAACCTCAAGAGGTCTGTTTCTTCTTCTTCTTCCTCAAACTCTTTACCGCGTAAAAATAAATGTACAGGAAACATACACAATACAGGAATGAGGTAAGACAATCTAAAATCATCACAAACATGGTAAATAAGAAAACGTCAAACAACAGTTATACAATTCATGCAATATGAAAAGCTATAACAGAAATTAGTAATAGAATAAAGAAAAAGATTTAATGATCATAACGACACATAATATCATCGATAAAATAAAACATCACAGATAAAATAATAGAACAGATAAATAATCCTCATAATACTAACCAGATAAAATAGACAGATAAGATAAAATAAAGTTCCAGATATACTCATATGAAATATGACACTTTCCTACTCCATGGAGCTAAACAACATAGATACCACAGATATCGAGGAATGACTCGTAAAAATCTATTTGCTCAAGCCCAACTATTCCGCGGTCACACGTTGCGTCTATAGCCCCATCATCACTGAATTCACCATCCAGGGCGTGGTGTAGTTCATTGTCTCACGTCGTGACACTACTGAGCAAATGTACTACTAGACTTTATAAATCTCGATTAAATATAGTGCGTGTCGAGTCCATTAGTGTCTTGTCGATTTACGCGGCCAATGGTAATATGCATTCCATATATGGAATCCCGTACACTAATATCTCCAAGTTCATTAGAACAATGAACCATACTACGTTTATCGCATCGACAACACGATGTGATTCACCTCGTCAACCAAAATTCACCAAAAATTGGTAAATTACCAGAATACCCTCAAGGTACAAAAATATATGTCCTCAATGGCAAAAACATACAGTAAGTCCCTCTTGGACAAATCATTGTCTCAAAGCACTGCACGAGTTCACCTCATACCGACAATGAAAAAAAAATACGAAATTGAAAAATCTTGTTTCGGTCAATCGCGTAGAAATTTTATCGCGTTTTCACAATCTCGTCGTTTTTATAAACGTTTTGAAATCGCATAAATATATTTTGCTGTTTTCTCAATCGCGTAGGATTTTTAATACGTTTTCTCAATCGTGTAGGATTTTTAATACGTTTTCTCAATCACGTAGGATTTTTAATACGTTTTCTTGTTCTAATCCTTTAAAATTACTGTTTTAAAAAAACAGAAATAATAATTAATACTTTTAAACTACGTAAAATATTTTTCATACCGTATACTGTCTTTTGAACATCTTTCCTATCTTATTTGTCCGTTTTACTAAAAATAATGATTTTTGCTTAGAAAATTATATTAATGGTTTCCTAATTTTACCGTAAAATTGTTTATTAAATTTTTAAACCATATAATTAATCCTTTTGAAAACTACTAACATGCTTCAAAATGCAGATGAGCTATATGTTAGAAATTTTGAAAGTTTGTATTTCATTTCTAATAACAAAATCATTAGTTCTAAGTTCTCAAACTTATTTCTAATTGATTCTTTTCCTTAAAACTCATTTTAAAAAAATTCTTTTTAACACATATTGCATTCTTATACTTAGAAAAGGTTTGGATTTAATTTTAGAAACCATGGATACTTGGTTTGGCATGTTGGCCGAAACTTAGAAATTTATGCTATTTGATTTCTAAATTCATTTTCCTTAATCTAAACAATGTAATAACTTGTTAATTCTCCTAGGTTAATTAAATCTCAATTTAGGAAAAATATGAGAACATTTTGGTTCTCCTTTTGTGTCCATGGCCGTGAGCCTTAGGATTTTGTTCTTTGGAACACTCATGCAATCCTTAACATGTTATTCACATCCTATACATTATCATGCAATTCTAACACATGCAATATATTTCTAACACATATAACCTAAATCAAAGCTTGTAGACATGCAATTTAAAGCTTGTAGACATGCAAATTATTACAATAACAAATAGGAAAGCTATTAACAAATACACAACCATATTAACAAGCTACTAACAACCACACAAATGAATCCTTATAGATTCTACAATCACAAAACCACACTCCATCTTCTTACCACCATCCTTAGATGATAAGATTTGTCTTCCTCTTACCTTAAATGAAGACAAAAGGATTCTTTCACTCCTCCTAGAGTTTCGGTTTTCCTCCTTTAAGAATCTAACAAACTTAAACAAAATCTACAAGTTACTAACCATAGAAAGAGAGCTTAAACCATGGAGAAATCATGGTTTAGAACTTTGAAAAAGAGTTTAGAAAAGAAAAACTAGAAATTTCACCTTCTTGGTTGAATCTTCCAAGTAGGTTTTCAAGCTTCAAATGAAGGAATTTGCAAGAACTCCCAACTAGAGATGTTCTTAGGATTGTGTTTAGGTTTAGAAAACTTGGTTAGATGAAATTTTAGGTGGTTGGATGGTGTAGGTATTGGCTTGGCCGAATGCTTCACAAGAAAAGCATCAATGGTGTTTAGGGTTCTTGGATGAGAGAGAAGAGAGAAATTTGCATGAAAGAAAAGTGAAGAATGGTCTTCCACCTCCCTTGGCCGTAGCATTCAATGGGCATGCAAGGTGTGCATAGATTTGGCTTCATCCAAGCCCTTGGATGCATCAAAGGTCAAGATTAAACCTTGATTAACAAGCTTTGCTCTCATTGGTTGGTTTAAGCTTAGTCATCTAGCTTAGTCACTTAGCTTAGTCACTAATGACCTAGTCATCTAGCTTAGTCACTATGTTCAAGAAGGTTCCACTCTTAATGATGTTTAATTAAGCTACTAAGTTAACTGTATTAGCTAAACGTGGGTCCTGCAAAATATTTTCGGGTCCACTGTCATCTAATTATACTAACTAATAAAATAATACACAAAATTATTTTATTAGACAGTTAAATCCTAAAAATTAAAAGATTACTAATCGCCTCATTCAGAATTAATTGGGTTTAGTAAGATCCTCACTGAATAATTAAAATAAGATTTCCCTACGGAAAAATATTATTTTCCGTTTTCCGAGAACAAATCGCACAAAAAGTCCAAATAAAATCACAGACAATAATATTGAGCACTAAATCAAGTAGAAAACAATTAAAAACAGCAAAAACAGTACAAACAGCACTTTCGGGACATAATGGTCATTTTTTTATTTTTCCCCACGACGTAGCTAATCATCCAAAAAGTTCAAATAAAATTACAGACAGTATTAATTGTCTGTATATTTCTCAGAAAAATTAAAACAGTAGCTCGAGAAAATTTTTATTTTATTGTATCAAAGCAAAATACTTAAAACGATCAAATAAAATTTTAGCCTGTAAAACATATTTGTATTTCATACAGAAAACAAGAAACAATAAAATAGGGACACAACGGTCATTCACACAAAAGCTTGAAAAACAGCAAACAGTACATTCGGAACATTTTCTAAAAATTGAGGTGTTACAAGATGAGTTATATGTTAGTTTACGATTTGATAGTAAAGAAGCTGTTCAGTTGGCTATCAAACATTATTATATGAAAAGGCATCACACATTTTTTGTGGTTGAATCAAAACCAATAATTTGATATGTGAAGTGCCCAAAACATGTTAAAGGTTACTCGTGGCGTATGAGGGCAATTCTAGGAAAGAAGACAAGCAAGTGGCAAATTACTAAATGGGGTGGTCATCACACTTGTATGAATCCAATGCTTTCTCAAGATCATAAAAAGTTGGATTCCAATTTTGTCTACTCATGTATAGTAGGTATGGACCTCACTCATGTGTGAATTATGTGCTTTTGGAATAACATTTCAATATTTTATAATGTGTGTGTTAGGTATGGTCAACCAAGAACCATCAGTCCCAATTTCTTTGATCAAGGAGAGGATTAGCAGCCAATTTGGATATCAAATCTCATATAGGAAGGCTTGGAAGGCTAAGCAAAAAGCAATTGTAAAGGTGTTCGGTGACTGGGATGAGTCTTTTGCAATCTTACCTAGATGGCTGGAGTATATGCAATTGTTTGCACCGGATTCCATCTACAAAATCGAGACAAATGAAGTTGTCTTCAACAATCATGTTAATCATCAGTTTCGTAAGTTTCATCGACTATTCTGGACATTCAAGCAATGTTGTGATGCTTTTAACTTTTGCAAACCGATTATACAAATTGACGGAACCTTCCTATAAGGTAAGTATCGTGGTACACTATTAATTGCCATGACACAGGATGACAATAGTTGCGTTCTACCAATTGCCTTTGCTATAGTTGAAGGTGAGACCTTGAGTGCTTGGTCATGCTTCTTGGCAAATATACCAACATATGACAAGAAAGAAAGGTTTATGTTTGATTTCTGATTGACACCAAAGCATAAAATCTACTATGAATAATGCACAACTTGGTTGGCAGCCTCCCAATGTATATCATGTATACTGTATACGCCACATTGCCAGCAATTTCAACCATAAGTTCAGGAATGCAAAATTGAAGGAGGATTTATTAAAATTAGGTAAAAATTAATTCCCTATAATGTTTCATTGAGATATATGATTTGTTGCTTTTCAATTTTTTTTTGTTTTAATATAGGTTATACTACTTGTAAGCACCAATTTGAGAGGAACTTGCAAAAATTTCGTCAAATTAGCAATGACATACAGAGATGGATTGACAGTATTTTAAAAGAAAAATGGAGTCAAGCTCATGATGAAGAAGGGAAAAGATATGGACACATGACAACGAACTTGTCAGAGGCTGTAAATAAAGTATTAAAAGGTGCTCGAAATTTGCCAATTACAGCATTGGTGAAGTTCACATATTGTAGAATGGTGTAGTACTTTGTGCAGAGATTAAGGCAGGTTAAGTTTGAGCAAAATGCTGGGCAGAGATTCTTTAAGAAATTAATTGAGGCGATCATGAAAAATCAAGAATATGTGAGTTCCCACCAAGTTTACAGATATGATATACAATCCACAAGATTTGAAGTTGAAGAGGCATTCAATCCGGTCATACAAACAGGTGGTCAGACATAGTCAGTGATTCTAAATAGAAGGTATTGTCAGTGTGGGAGATTCCAAGCATATAGATACCCATGCTCTCACGTTATTACTGTATGTGCTGCTGTCAGTATTGACTTCTACCAGTTTGTGGATCTCACTTACTCAATACAAAATATTGTGAATGCTTATAGTCCTGAGTGGTGGCCTATTAGAAATGAGGCGAACATTCTAGCCTCTGTGGGGTGGACGTTACTTCCAGATGAGTCAACCCTTCGTGTGAAAGGCCAACCAGTCTCAACACGCCTTAGGAACGAAATGGATTGGATGGAGTCTCAGCCTAGGCAACGATGTGGATATTGTAGACAAGAAGGTCACAATCAACGACTATGCCCTCGCCTCAGTCAAGGACAGAGCTCTCAGCAAGGTGATGATAACGTTGAAGATGTTGAAAGTTAGATTAAAGGTTTGTATGTAGTGATGTATTGATCAAAGGGGTTATTAATTGAAATCGTACGTATGTTTATATATATTAGCTGCATTAATGTAATAATCTAACAATGCTAAATTTTTTATTATAAAAAATTAAAAAAAATTAAAAAAATGGCAAATTCAACCAAGTCCACAACATAATATTAAAGTCTGGTTATATAATAGTAAATACATCAACAGTTATGGGGACCATGTGGAGGTACAGGGGTCAATATACAAACACGACGTCTATCCCTTGCATGGCGATGAGGGTTTCTTCGAAGTCTAGGCTCAACATCATCATCATCACTAGGACTGGCAGCATCTATAAATTCTCGATTTAGATCAATACCGGCAAACTCAGGGGAGAAAATAGGTGCATCCTGCATTCGAGCCATCAATGGGCCAGGTGCAGTAGGGGTCATGAAATCATATACATATGCCTGAGTTGTACAATCCACTGACGATGGGATGCAAAAAACATCATCTACCTGGGTTGGTAAAGGGTGTGTAGTGTGGGATGAAGATGCATATGTTGTCGGATCTTGAGATGAACAATAATATGCCTGGGTTGGTGGGGAGTGTGCAGTGTGGGATGAAGATACGTATGTTGATGAATCCTGAGATGGGTAATAATATGTCATCGGCGCAGCATGCGACATAGGGTCATATGGTGGTCCATGTGGAACATAATATACTCCATGACCACGCTGTGGGATTGGTGGAAGAGTAAGATATTTTGTAGCCTCACGTCTCCTTCGTCGTTGAAGTCCATGACCTTCCACTCGAGACGGAGGTATGGTCACATTCACCTCTGGCCTTGATAATTGTTGCGTTAACTCCGAAGCTGGCATAACAGGTTCTAATATGCGATCCAACTCATCTAGGGTCGATAACATCTACTCAGTCTCATGTTTAAGCTCATCCCACGAATAAACTGAATGCTCTTCATCACAAATATGATAATGCATCTTCTCCAGACTATCGGCCTACAATAAAAAATGTAAATTACTTAGTGAATTAAATTTTAAAAAATATATCAACGTAATCAAATAAAGTAACATTAACATTACTTACCATCAAGCCAGTTTGTGCGCCACCCTTAGTAATCCATTGGCGGGTGTGCTTACCATTCCACCTCATATACTCAGAGTTTGCACCAAGTACTTCCTCCCGAGGGGCATTTGTCAGCATATATACACTTCGGTTATCCCACATCTGAATGTATTGTGCATGATATTGCAATCAATTTTCAGTATTCTTGCCTCGCAATGTAAGATCATGGAGGTGTTGAGGTTGACAAGGAGGTTCTTGAATATGTTGGCTCTTATCAAACTAATGCATCACATGATCGGGCTGGTGCCACTCAATGATATGGAAGCATATCAACGGGACGACAACTCTCCAAATTTGAAACCCATGCAAGCAAATATATGGAAGTGACATCATCATGTCTGGAGTGTATGGTTCCCACACAATCTACAAAATGTGAATAATCATTATTATAAGTATCATAGCATTAGCACAACATTTATTGAGTTCATGTTAAAGGAGTTTGTTACATCTTTTTGCTTCAGCCGATCAAATTTGTACCGATAGTAGGGCAAGTCTTGCCGAGTTATTGTAAAAGTCCTACTGCCCAACCACCTGTCCATATGCACATAACTAAACAAACATTAAAAACCTATAATGATTATGTAAAATGTCAATATGGCAAAATACATGTCATGTACCGTGCGCCATAGGGGGTGTCATGCATATAATGCCCTAGTGCCATAGGTGCGATGGATGGGAATCTATCCCATGCTCACTACTGAATCAGGACACATAAACCACAAATCTCCTTACGATTATAATCAGTGGCTTTGCACAACTCACGATATAGATATGCCAACACTACTGATCCCCAACTATATTGCCCGGCCTCTTCAAAATCCTCTAACAGTATAAGATACCTTAAAGGTACCAATGAGCTAGAGTGATCAGGAAATAGAAGTCCACCCATCAACCTCAAAATATAAGCCCAGGTAAATCGTTCAAGTTGCACTTGATCACCGATATGATCAGTAATATTACCAAAGTTATCGTCTAGCCACTTCATTCGGATCCGACCACCTTGTAGTGCGTCTTGTGGTAGATATATGCCTAACAACTGGTGCACAAGCGGTTTCCACTGATCCACGGTACGACCAATAACTATTTTCCCATCTACTCGGAGATCAACTAGGATAGCAACATCCTGTAATGTTATCGTACACTCCCCTGGTGGCATGTGAAATATGTGGGTCTCAGGTCTCCAGCGTTCTACCAATGCAGATATCAAGGTGCGTTGAATCTAAAAGAATGCAAGCTGTGCAACTCCCAAAAAACCTGCCTGTTGCAGATACGGAACAATCTCATCAGGAACCTGCCCTACCCTTTCACGTGTCACTTGTGCCGGTCTAACAAACAGAGTCCGATCTTGTTTTCCATTCCAAATATGTTAAGAATTGTGTGTTTCTTGCTTCGTTAACAATGATGGATCCTCTGGCCCTGAACGCACAATGCGTGATTATGAAGATGAACTGGATGCCATATCTAACACCTAATTTGTCAAACATAAATAATTATTATGATGTAATCAATATTTTATTAATTAATTAATTATACAACATGCATAAATAAAAATCAATGTTAATCTCATTTTATTTTTTTCAAAACTGTTTAATTATTTTATTTTTGTATTTGTATTTTTCATTGTTTTCATTTTACTTTTTTTTTCATTTTTTTGTATTTTTATTTTTATATTTTATATTTTTTTTTTTTTTGAACTCTTAGCCTTTGTTTGGATGAGGAGAAAAAAAAAAAAAAATGAAAATGAGAAGAAAGAAAATGGAAAGAAGAGAAAATGAAAAAAAAGTATAAATTTTTTATAATAAACTAAAATTATAAACTATATTTTATATAAACTAAAATTATTTTTATTTTATATCTTTAATTCATTTTTTATAAACTATATAAACTAATTTTATAATAAAAATTAATTACAAAATCTTTCGTTATTAACATTTAAATTATAAAATTTGATTTAAAATTTTGTTTAATAAAAAATTGAAATTAGTTATTTTTAATTATATAAATTTTTATATAAATTTAATTAAATATATTTTAATAGATAAAACAAATTTTGATTTGACATATATTTATTTTCCTTTTCTACAAATAAAAGCTTTCTTTTTTTTTGTTATTTTTTCTTCTTCATCTCTCCTTCTCCACACCCCCTGGCCCCATTCCCATGTCTAACCCCCTGCCTCCCATTCCCCTATTTTTGCCGTCCCCCTCCCCCAACAAAAGCTTCCCTCCCTATTATTTTTTTGTTATTTTTTCTTCTCTATCTCTGGCTGTTCATTGTTGTAGGATTAGAATGATGAAGTTTTGCATCTATCACAAAAGTTTTCTCTTTTTTCCTTTTTTATGTCTCTGGTAATGTTTGACTTTTTTTGAGTTATTTTGAAATGTATGAGTGTACTCATAGAATATTATAATTAATATCAATATATCACAAAAATGTTTTATCTGAAATTAGTGTGTAACTGAGATACATTTTAGTAGAGTATAATTTACAGAACAAATAAAAAAACATGCATCAACGGGAGTTTTATGAGAAAAATGAAGAAAGAGTGCAATTTATAGAGCAAATAAAAAAACATGTATCAACAAGGGTTTTATGAGAAAAAAGAAGAAAGGAGTGGGTCCTTACAGTGATGAGTAAACTTCTCTAAAATTTGTTCTTTCTCGTGGAGCACAAGGATAAGTTTTTTTTTTTTTTACGAAGGGGACTAGAGCAAATGAAATATTATGAAGGAGGAAATAGGAAGAACAACCTCTTTTTCAAAGGAAGAGGAAGTAGGAAGAGCAACGTTTTCAAAAGCATGGAGGGTCTGTGTTTCTAAAAAAAGGGTTAGAGGAAGTTGGTAAAATAATTGGCTTAGATAGAGTCATTTGGCAACGCACTATGAAAGAGCAACTCCAAGTTGCTCTTTCACTTTTTCATTAAAATAATATTACATTTGATTCTTCAGGTATATGATAAGAAGTGACTGATGGACACTTTTTGATTGACGTAGCAACTTTCTGCAAAGAGCAAATTGAAGTTGCTCTTTGCATGACGTGGCAAAAATAAAATAAAATATGAAATTCTTTGCCAGCATAGTAAAAAGAACTTCAAATTGATAAATAATTTTAAAACTATCTTAATTTGATAAATAATTTGTAAAATAAAACTACTTTGGTCAAAAAATCCTAATCCTGTGCTATTTTTCTTGATCTTTTGCTATAACCTAGTTATTTTTTTGGAACATATAAAACCTCGTTTGTTGTTTATTTACATGTATGGTGAGGAGTAAAATTTAGAAAGTTATATTTTATAAGGGTATTTTAAAATAGTTTTATTGTTTGTTTAATTAAAATATATTTAATTTTATTTAATTTACTCATAAAAATATTTTATATATTGTAAGAATATTATAGTTGTATACAATATAATTTGATATTTTTCTCATATTAATATATAATGTAAATATAATATGTATATTTTGTTGTATAGAAAATATTTTTTATTTTTAAAATTATGAAGACTTATAGGCATATTTTTAAAAGTTTAATATGTATTTCTACCACTGCCCAAGTAGTGTTGAAAAAATTGAATCGGACGAACTAATTTAATTAATTAAATTAGTCATAAGTTCAGTCCATTTAATATATACACTGAATTGATTTATGAAAAAATCAATCAAGAATTAACTGAATTGGTCAAAAATCAATAAAATCAATCAAAATTAATAATAAATCAATTTGAACGGTTTTTCTTTAAAAAAATAACTTAATTTTTTTATCAACAAAATTTAAATTTATTCAAAAAAGTGTTTTGAACTAAATAGTGAACTCAATGCTAAGTTCTAAAGACTCACATATAATGTCAAAGAAAGACATAAAAAAATTTGTTTTCTCTTGATTTTTATATAAGTTGTATATTTAAATGTTTCACTCATTATTTTATGTGAAACTTGTAACTATAACTTTATTTTAATTTTATATATATATAATATACTTAAATACTTCATTCATTATATAATGTAAGATTTTAAAATACTAAATAATATAATACAATGAATATATTAGTATTTTAATTAGTATATATATATATATATATATATATATATATATATATATTACCCATTTAACCACAGTTGAATTAATAAATTATAAATTAATATTTTTATTGATTCAATAACTAGTTCAATTTTAATAAAATTGTGCTCAAGTCAATCGAGTCCAATCCAAGGTTAATCTATTACATTTTTTCTTGGTTAAACGATGTACTATATTTTAATAACGTTTGACCTATTAAGTGTGTTTGAAATTGTTGTGAAAATTTGATTATTTTGATAATCGATTATTATATAAATTTTTTATTATAATCAATTATAATAAAATTAATTTTATATTTGTATATATTATTTAAAAAATAATTTTTACTAACTGCTTTTCGTTTGGATAGTATAAAAATGAATTATTTTTATACATTAAATTATTAAAATAAGTATAAAATGATTAAAAAAATTATTTGATTGAAAACAAAATAATATTTATATCTTAAAGTATATGAAATAATCTATAATCTACAATTATAAATTAAAATTTTAGCATTATAATTTTTTTTTTATAATACATTAAATTTTATGTAAAAGATAACGTTGATTTTGTTAAAAATATGAAAATATTGTTACAATAATTTTTTCTCAAAAAAATTATTTGGTTGAAAAATAATCCTAACCAAACATATTCTAACACACTGATCATAACATTTCTCTCTCATTTTCCTTTTTCCTTTTTTTTTAACAGACGGGAATTTTCTTTTCTAGTTGGAAAACTGAAATGTTAAAAGAAAGTCACCATGGATAATAATAATAATAATAATAATAATAATAATAATAATAATAATAATAATAATAATAATAATAATAATATGAAAATGTTTTTTATATGAATAATAATAGGAAAATGTTATTTAGTACGAAGCTGAATTTGTACATTATGCACAAACAGTTCAGCGAGATAAGTTTTACTCTCTCGTATACTTATTTTTTCACCTTGATTTCCGTCGAGCTCTCATTTTACTAGTGCGAGATATAGAGGATTCGTAGGAAATTCGTTAAAAACTTGCCGTACTAAATAGCTCTCGTAATAATAATAATAATAATAATAATAATAATAATAATAATAATAATAATAATAATAATAATATGCAAATTAACCTATTGTCTTCCTTTTTTTTTTTTCTTAACAGAAAGAAATGTAATTGATATCCAACAGAAATTAACTTCTTCAGAGAAGTTGAAGAGTACCTCTACTTACACAGTTGTTCATAATATGCATCAATAATTTAAGAAAGAATAAGACAGATTCATTCGGACTATGTGCTTTTGGTGAAGGTATCGGATTATAAATATTTAGACACATTTTTATTTTATTGAAATATAAATTAATAAATTATTTTCCTATATTATTTTTTAACTGAATTATTTTTCTATATTAATTCTTGTATTTTATAAATTACTTAATTGCACTCTTTGATATTTTTAAATGTAATATTAATCATGAAATTACCTAAGTAAATAACTAATAATTTTTTTTAGCGTGAACACACACACACACATATATATATATATATATATATAGATGAGATAAAGTTATTTATTTAATCATTTCTATATATTTATTTAAAAAAATAGTAGATAATATTCTTGTAATTAAAACTAATATTATGATTAAATGATATTATAAAACATAAAAACTTTAAAAAAGTAGGACACATAATTAAACATTAATCACTAATAATTTGAGGTATTAGTACTCTTTTCTAATAGACAAGTTTAATAAATTTGAATTGAGTCAAAGTTAACTTTCTTCAACCTTCACTCAAGATAATAATATTATTTAAATTTTAAAATCACGCTGATAAATAATATATAATCTTATTATAAAATTTTACTTTGATTAGTGATTTGTTTTTACATTTGAATAAGAATAACTTTTCTTTACCATACACTTTTGTTCATAAAAAATAAAATTAAACCAAAAACCATTAATTAAACCCTTTACTTCGTACTACAGCCGTATAATAGCTGTTCATCTATATACATTCTAAGTTTCTAACGTATTTAAAAATACATATACGGATCTTTCTTTTCTTTATTAAAAAAAAAAAAAGAAAGAGATTTTTGATATTAAGTTTTAAGTTATTGTTAAACGTTGATCCCGTTATTCCGTAAACACACGTAATTTACTTTCTGATGTACTATTTAAATTAAACAGTTCAGCATCTTCAATGACAGTTACGTTCAAGTTCAAAGTTCCCTGAAGCACACGTCGGCATTCGATTTCTCCACCTGTCAGGTCGGTTTATTGGGGTCCATCAGCCATCACTTCAAGCTCATTTTCCCTCCCTGCCTGCGATTCCAAGCAAAATCCAAATCCACTTACCCATTGTAGTTTCTACGTACGTTACCGTCCCTACTCCAAATCCGGCAATCCCAAAGTAACAACCCACAATATTAGAATATAAAGAATGGCAATCTCACCTATCCACGTGTTCCGTTTTATTAATCACACCAATCCCGTTCTAGATAAGCTGCCACGTGTCCATAAGATTCTCCAGTTAGCACAACACAGCTATGAGCTACCTCTCTTCCTACTCTCCTATAATAACTGGACTATCCAATTCCAAACGCTAAGGAGAAAAAAACAGAATTGATTCCTGTGGCTGTGTGTTCTCTTCTTTACTTGTTTTATTATTATTTGCTTCAATGACTCATAATTCCAATCAAAGGGATCGTCGCATCCTATCATTTCCGGCAGTCCACCCATGCGAAGCCATATCTCCGGAGACCCTTCTATCTTCTCTCATCACTCTCTCACAAAACATATGCAATCACCAACTCAACTTCTTCGCCACCCAAAAACGAAATGCAAGAGAAACAATGCGCCAAGTTGGTATCCTTCTCATATTCCTCCACGAAATTCAAGACCGTGGCTTGGTTCTTCCTGACTCCATCATCATCCTCTGCTTCTCAGAGCTCCACTTCACGTTCCAAAAGATCCACTTCTTGATCCAAGATTGTACCCGCGAAGGTGCACGCCTCTTGTTGCTGGCGAAATCCCACTACGTTGCTTCCCAGTTCAGGGCTCTTATTCGTGGCGCGGCCACTGTCCTTGATGTTTTGCCGCTTCATAGGATCAACGTTTGTGATGAAGTGAAAGAGTTAGTGGAGTTAGTAACCGAGCAAGCGAGGAAAACCAAGTTGGAACTGGACCCCAACGACGAACGTGAAAGCAAACGAGTTCATTCGGTTTTGCGTCAGTTCGAAAGGGGAATCGAACCGGACTTGAATGCCATGCAGGGAATCCTCGACTACCTCGAAATCAAGACCTGGACGGATTGTAACAAAGAGATCAAACTCTTAGAAGACGAAATCAGCTTTGAGTGTGAAGAGCGAGAGGTTCCATTCTTGAGTAGCTTGGTGGGGTTGATGACCTATTGTAGGGTAGTCATATTCCAAACTCTAGACTTGTTCCCATTCGGTAATCAATCATCCGAAGCCAGGTGCAGCACAGAGATGATAACTTGTTTAAATCCAGAGGATTTCCGGTGCCCAATTTCCCTTGAGCTAATGACGGATCCAGTGACTGTGTCAACGGGTCAAACCTACGATCGAGTCTCCATTAAGAAATGGCTCAAAGCTGGGAACATGATATGCCCAAAAACAGGGGAGAAGCTGACAAACACAGAGTTGGTACCCAACGCAACGCTTAACAGGCTTATCCAACAGTTCTGCGCTGACAATGGCATTTCGCTAGCCAAGTTGTGTAACCGCAGCCGTGACATAACGAGGACTATCGTACCAGGTAGTTCAGCGGCAGCGCATGCCATGCAATTCCTCTCGTGGTTTCTTACCCGTAGGCTTGTGTTTGGAACCGAGGAGCAGAAAAACAGGGCTGCTTATGAGATTCGCATGCTTGCCAGGTCCAACATTTTCAACAGGGCGTCCTTGATTCAAGTGGGTACGGTGCCTCCTCTGCTTGATCTTTTGACCACTAACGATAAATCCACGCAAGAGAATGCAATCTCTGCTCTGTTGAAGCTCTCCAAGCACGCCACTGGCCCAGAAAATATCATGGAAAGTAGGGGTCTAACACCGATTCTTATGGTTCTCAAAAAGGGTCTTAGCCTTGAAGCTCGCCAAATCGCAGCTGCTACAATATTCTATCTTTCTTCAGTGAAAGAATACAGAAAATTAATAGGAGAAAACCCTGAGGCGATTCCGTTTTTAGTGGAGTTGGTTAAGGAAGGAACAACCTGTGGGAAAAAGAATGCCGTGGCTGCCATTTTTGGGCTGCTTTTGCTTCCAAGGAATCATCCAAGGGCACTTGAAGCCGGTGCTGTTCCTGCGCTCGTTGGTATTTTGGATTCCTCGGACAAAGATGAACTTATTACTGAATGTTTAGCTGTTCTTGCTGTGCTGGCCGAGAATGTGGATGGAGCGCATGCTATATTAAAAGCCTCAGCGTTGGCGTTAATCACTGGGATGTTGCAATCTGCAACGACGCTTGCGGGGAAAGAACACGCTGCTTCGATTTTGCTGTCGCTGTGCGTCAATGTTGGTGCAGAGGTAGTGGGTGTTCTAGCTAAGGACCCCTCGCTAATGCCTCTGCTTTATTCACTTCTTACGGATGGTTCTTCTCATGCGGCCAAGAAAGCACGCTTCCTCATTAAAGTTCTACACGATTTCAACGAAACAAGAATTTCTGGATTGAAAGGTTCCTCAGTTTCACATGAACAATCCCTTCACGTTTGGTGAATGAGTTTGAAGTCTTTTTTTTTTTCTTTTTCTTTTTTCTCTGCGAATTCATATACTTTGTTGTGTAAATACTGTAACATTAGTTCCTCTTGCCAAATTTGATTTGTGAAATTAGCTCCATGTTTTTTTACCTTGGCGAGCTAATTTCAATAAGTGAGCTTTAGTTTACATTGGAAACTTTTGTATACTTTCTGTAGTTATCAATTAAAGTGGTGTGAAATTAGATGAAAAAATCATGTCTGGATTACTTCAAGTTTCTTTTCATTTTCCAATTTGTCAAACATTATTTGGTTTCTATGTGGAGACATTAAGAAAAGATTGAATCATTTCTTGGTCATAGAAAAGAGAAGTAGAATGTTAAATTAAGAAAAAATGAAAATCAACAGGGCGACACGTTGAATATGAAAAGAAATTAATATTCGAAACCTCTACAGGATAAGTATATAATAATTTAAATATGTAACAACGAGAAGAGAAATGAAACGAAAAGAAGAAAAATAACTTTTTTATTTAAGAGTTTAAAAATAATTGTGAAAAAAATTAAACATATGAAGAATTATTTCTCTTTTCTTTTTTCAAATGTTCAACTTTTATTTCTCTTAAAATTGAAAGAAAATAGAAAGAACACGTAAGTAACGAAATTTCGTTCTATTTCGTTAATGAAATTTTTAAATAAAAAGAATGATAATTATATTTTTTTTATTTTTTTCAATCTATCTTTATTTATTTCATTCAGTTTTATTAATAAAAAAATATTTAAACACATGAGTAATAGTGATTATTTTGCTATAAACTTGTTGTTATACAAAGGCGACACGTGAGAATATGATGTCACAACTCACAAGTGCGTGCAGCTTGTAAATTTTTGTCATAAAATATAAATTTACAAATACAAAAGCACTCACTTTTTGTGTGCACTGTTGAATTTAGCTATAAATTTATATAGTGTGACATCAAATATTTTCAATATTGGTTCATAGGTAATCTAATAACTGCATATTTTCAATACTCGTTCATAGGTTTTATTTTCTCACTGATTTGGTGACTAACCAGGGCTAAAGCTCAAAACAAACACAACACTAAGTACAACCTCTAGGAAATAAAACACCAGCCAAATCAGCAGCAAACTGAAGAGACAGAAACGACGGAAGATGGGGAAAAACTAGCAATGGAATACCCACATCTGGCGAGGCAATCCGCACTATCATTTGCCTCTCGGTGAAAATGATGGACTCTGTAGTCGCTAAACATATCCAGCTCCAAATTGATACCCCTCACCTCACCAGCGACGCAGAAGCATGAGAATCCATACAACCATTATTTAGCAAGGGAAATTTTTACATAAATCTAGAAGATTCATTTGAGTATATCACATCTATTAATATTTAATATTTTTATAAAATTTTTGTCATATAATTAAAAATTCAAAATTTTATAAAAATATTAAGTATTAATTAATTTGATATACTTAATTTGAGTGTTTTAAATTTAAACAAGAATTTCTCTATTTAGGAATGTAACAGCAGTGGCTGAATCCACCTCAACTATAATCTTCTGAATGCCCAACGACCTAGCTAGTTGAACACCATGATATATGCCCCAAAGCTCTGCATTTGTATTAGTCTGCAGTATCCACTATCCAATATTGCAAGAGAATGCGGACAAGATGGATCCATCCTCACTACGCACAATGCCACCATATCCCTGCATGACCGAGTAATTTAGCCCACCCCGATTCCGATTTAATCCAACGCCAAGACTCTGTCCGAGAGTGAGACATAGCAACATCTAATTCCTGTACATGGCATTGGCTGTAGAAAAAACCATAGCCCAGTCCTTGTTTTTGTCTCTACCCATGTGCTGTTTCAAATTCCTCTTAAGCCAATCATCTCTTCCACAAATTATACCTTCATATTATTTATATTACTTTTTAATATTATACCTTCATATTCACCTGACACTAAACTGATTTTTTTTTTCCTTTTACACAAATTATTATCCTTTTCCTCACTAAAAAAATAAGAAAAAATTTGGCTCAAAATTTGGAAAGAGTTATCTCCTTCCAACATCCTTAATCTATTATCATATTTTCATTTTATTATTCACTCATATTACTTAATTGAATTAATGCACACATGACAACAGATTAAAAAAGTTGGAGGAAAATAACTCCTCTCAAAGTTAGAACCAAGTTTTGTCTAAAAAAATATCTTTCGAAAAAAGTAATTTCTTAATGACTGTGTTTAGAATAAATAAAAATAAGAAATAATTTAATTTAATTTAATTTAATTGATTTAAAAATTAAATTTTGTGTTTAATTTTTTTAAAAAATATGATTTGAATTGATTTAGAATTCAAAGTTTGTGTTTATAATTCATTAAAATGAGAATTAATTTGTTTTGATATTATTATTTTATATTTTAACTCTTATGAGATGTAATTAAAAGTAATTATTAAAAGTAAAATAGTTTAATTATTTCAAATCAAATCAAATTTTATCAAATTTGATAAAATTTTTAAAACAAAAAGAATGAAATTAATGAAATTTTAGGAATTAAATCATTTCTTATTTTTTAATATTTCAAACACAAAATTTAATTAAATTTGATTTATAAATTAAATCATTGCTTTCTTTTTTTTTTACATTATAAACACACTCAAAACATTTTCATTATAATCAGATAATGGCTTCCTAGTTCCTATATACATCACATTTCATAACAAGAGCAATTAATAACTAATTTTATTTTTAAAATAAACCTTCTTAAACCAATGACGTCAGTTACTTTCATATTTTTAGTTGGTAAAATTGACATTTTAATCTTTTTTATTTTTTTTAAATTTAGTTTCATGCTATGTTTTATTAATTTAATCTCTTTTCTATAATTTATTTTTAATATAGTTCTTCCATTAGAATTCTATTATTTTCATAATAAAAATAATAATGTGACAATGATTAAAAATAACCACATCTATTTTCGTTAAAAACATAAAACCTTAACAGAAAAATTATATTATAAATAATTTATAAAATAAGTGATCAAATTGAATATGAATATATATATATATATATATATATATATATATATATATACGCGAGACTAACTGATTCCCCTTTCTCGCAAGTTACTGGCGTAAAAAGCAGAGCTGCAGACGATTCTGGAATAATCATCATCGTTCGTTTGGAGTATACTTTGTACTCAGTACTCACCACCGTTAAGTAAATTGTATTTTAGCTTTACTCTTTTCCATTCTAATCACTAATCACCTGAAGCCTGAAACTTTTCTAATTGTGTATTTTAGGGTTTTCGAGATTCAGCTATATCTAATTCCAATGGCAACCGAACCAAAACCAGCCTCCGAGGATGTCAAGATTGACCTCTTCGAAGACGATGATGAGTTTGAAGAGTTCGAAATCAACGAAGGTAATCCCAAATCATCTCATTCTCCCCCCCCCCATCGATATTACAATCGATTTCTTCTTCTTCATTCCTGTTCTTGTGTTACTCAACGGTGCAAAAGAAAACCGATCTCATGCCGACAAATGCTTCACCGGATCCTTTCAAGTAACATTCATTGGTTAGCTTCCATGGAATTGGAACATTACCCTCATTCAAACTATTTTGTGTCTTAACGGTTCGCATTCCAAACTCAGTATATCCAAATAATTATTGGGGAGGGTCCAACTAATAGGATTCTTTTTATGGTTTGTTATTTCTGGTGCCTGCATTTCTTTTCCCCTAATTGCTTGGCCTCTTGGTTTTTTTTTTTTTCCACTTGTTAAAGGCTTAAAGCTAGTATTTGAAAATCCTTTTGGTATTACTAGAGAGTACTTATCCAACTCGACTTGCTTCTGGGAGTTGAAAAAATTGGAGCTTGCGTAATTCTGCCCTTGTTGCTTGTGCTCACATTCTAATGTTTTCTTCCTTGTTCTTTTTGCACTTCTTCATGTCTTTGTTGTTATGCAAATTACAGAGTGGGACGACAAGGAGGAAGGGAAAGAGGTGACTCAGCAGTGGGAAGATGATTGGGATGACGATGATGTTAGTGATGATTTCTCTCTTCAGCTGAGGAGGGAGCTGGAGGGCAATGCCAATGCTGACAAGAAATAAACCAACTGCTGCTCATCCTTGCTCCGTGTTACTTAGGCAATATATGTCACTGAGGTATTTGAGCTCAAGGTGGTTTTTTTTTTTTGCCTGCATAACAAATGAAAACTTTGCCTAGTTAGTATGGAATGTGAGATCAAAAACATTAGGACATAATTCTCCTTCTGCTTTTTCCTAAAGAACATCTGCGTAGAAGATGTTGGATGTTTATACTTGAACTGTATTCGATCTCGGTAATTGGCATGTGGCTTTAACATTTGTCTTACCATATCAAATTATTATGGCATATTATCTTTTGGGAGTTGGGTGTGTGTTCTTTTTCTGTAAAAAATTGTGGTAAACGGTGCACTTGAGTTGCATTTTACCCTTTTTTTCTTGTCGATCAGTGATTCCAAAGAGCCAGATTTATCTCCTTTGTATGTGATTTGACTGGATGCGATTGTGATTTGTGGGCATCCTCAACCCCAGAGGATTGACTTCCAATGGCAAGGTAAATGATGCTAATAGCAAGAACAAAATTAGCATGGTTTAGCGACTACCAAACTATTGGAAAATTAATGTGTGAAATTCGGTCAGTGATTACCAAAAAGTCTTTCATACTTGATGTATGAAAAGAAAGTTCTTTTGAGCTGAAGGAATATTTAGAATTCATTTAATTTCTCTTTTAAAATTCTCAAATTTGGTTTCGTTTATGCATGTTTGAATGAGTAGGGAGATAGGGGAACGGAGGATAAAAGTGATTTAATCCTTTGTTTGGAAAATTTTTAAAGAAAGAAAGGGAGGGGAAACCCTCCTTGCTTGCTCTAAAGCATAACTAAGTTTATCTTCACCGTCTAATACCAAAGTAGTTACCTAATTCACTCCTTCTCCCTCCAATCCGCGAATTGGTTTTTGCGATCCGGAACACCATGGAACATGAATCAAATTGCAGAAGTCGGTGAACCAACTTCTTATGATATTATGTATGGATGACCAGAGGAGAAAGCTACAAGGAATGAAAGGAAGAAACACCTGCCATGGCTGCAAGTAGAGATATCGATAGGAGCGATATAGTGCAGATGACGCAGGTGCTTGACTACTAGAAGAAGAAGAACGTGAAAGTGTCCTAATCCTTTTTCCAATTGAAATGCAAAGTTTCACTTTTTAGCTCATTCACTTATTGGACTAGATAAAACAATTGGATTAGAGTAAAGAATGGATTAGAATTTGGTATTTATAAAATAATTTTGTCAATAAAAAAATTTTAAAACAAAATTATAGACACACATATCTAGTGAGAGAAGTTTTTATTACGAGAAGGTAAGATGAGTAAATTTTGACTATACATTTATACATAGATGATCGATATTAAAAATTATTTAAAAATCATGTGATCACTTAAAAAAAATCACATATATTTATATTTTAATTTTGATCATGTAAAATTTAATGATCAAGATTTATTTTTTCATATTTTATAATAAATACTTATTTCACCCTAATATGTTCCTTATATATGTTGTACCAAAAAATATTAATAACTTAATTGGCGAATCCAAGTGAATCAAATAAGTATACCCTAATGTATCTTATTTTTTCTATAGGTGACATATTGCATACACATTCTCGTACTTCTAAATGTACCGCATTTTAGGTAACTAACCAAATTGTATTTTTTCAGTCACCTCAACCTAAAGGAAGAGCAAAGAAGGGAAAATTATCATTGTAACTGCATTTATGATTGGATCACGATAAATCTCTACATACAAGTCCGCTGAAGCTTTGAGTAGGGGTACAACCGATACACTAATAATTGGTAGATTGTTGGGAGGATCTCGTAATTGTTATAGTATCAGATGATTAGTCATATCTGGTCAAAGAAAAAAAAAGAATGAAAATAACTAGTAAATTAATCTTTTTGGTAATACAAGGGGGTAGCTCAGTGGTCAAGCTCGAAAGGGGGTGTACTCCCACCTTGACTATCTTTTAGGTTTGAATTTTGAAGTAGTATTTAAGGTCACTAATTCTTCTAAATATACAAAGATGATTTGGAGAGAGCGCCTTTAAAATTGCTTTGAGAGTTATTTAATCTTGTTTGAGGTGACGTTTAAAATACACCTTAAAAAGTATGGAGCATGAATGTTCTAGCCTTGGTAGCCGTTGATTAAGCAAAGAAAAAAAATTAATAATGGAGAATCAAGAAGGGCTACTAGTAAAAGATGTAATGTTATAAAAATTGAAGTTAAAAAATTGGTCCTTGAAATATATGCATATTATGTGCTAGTAATTTGCAAAATAGTCCATAGGTTTTCTGCCTCTCTCTGGTTCCCTTGCAATCTCTCCTTCTTCGTCTCGTCGCCTCTTCCTGGAAGATGAAGATGAAGACATTGAGCTCTCCTTCTCAGTCTATTCTTCGCAACCTCTCTTTCTCTGCTTCCCTCAAGTACCCCCGCAACCTCTCCAACACCACTAAGTCTACGATGTTGATGGAGGTGACACTGATGATAGTGCTGCTTTCGACTTCGGCCATAACTTCTCTCTTCTTATCTATCTCTGCACTGCATAATATATATTTTTCACATATTTTAATTTTAATCTTGGTGTCATTTTTGTTTCAATTGAAAGTAAATGGATGAATGAATCTTTCCTTTGAGATTGGATGATGCAATCATGAATTTTAGAATTTATGTGTCAATGCTGATTGAATGGTATTTGCTGACAACAGTAGTCCAACACTCTAAGTTTCAAGACATAATCTAATGGTAATTTTATGTGGGTGTTTTCTGAAAAATCTCAAAAAATCTTGCCACATATTTGCAAATGGAAGGCCATCTCACAACCCTTGTCGTCGCCAACCAGAAGGTCATCTCTAGCGAGATCGCCTCCCACATCACTTCCTTTTGAATCCTCGACCTCAACGGTAACAAATCGAAAATCACCAATGAGATAAAGAAGTTGCAATGTCTCAGAACCTTGCTGAAAATGACATCAACCAACAAGATGTGAATCGGGGACCTCACCGTATTCATGCATCTTAGCCTCATTAACAACCAAATCGTCAGCGAGGTACCCCTGATTTTAGAAAGCACGACATGCTTAGTCGTGCATTGAATTTGAAACCAACTCGCCGATTCGATTTTGAAGTCAATGATGAATCGATGAATCAGATGACTAATGTTTCTAAAGACCAAAAGATACATATCAAAACATTAGGGACTTTTGATTAATTACTTTTTACTGGTAATAGCTAATAATTTTTAGAGAGCATCGATGCTCTTAATTTTTTTTAGGTGCATTTTAAACATCACCATTGCTTGATGCAAAAGTTAACCTGAACAAATTAAAATAAAAAAGTTTGAGTAAACATCCGGAAGAACAAATTTGCTGTCGACGTAAGGAAAGAGGTACAACTGGTTTCTGTTATAATAAATTGTAACTCGTTGTACTTATAAATGTGCAAATGTCATTATATGAGTTGAAGAGAAAGTTTGGTATACTCTTAAAACCGGGACTAATATATTTCAAAGAAAAGTAATAATGCATAAATTAATCCATCAAAATAATCAAAACCTCATGATTTTATGTTTGTGGCTATAGGCACCAATGCAGTGCAGTCTGTTAGATGGTTCCGCTGAAAGAGAACCTGCTTGTGGCTAAGACGCAAGTTCACTAGTCAGCACCTTAAACCAATTTTTTTGTGGTCAAGAATTAACGCTACACAACCCAAAATTAGTCAAGTGTCGTGATACCTATATATGGCACATACTGAAGTACAAATATTAAAAATTTAGGTAGTAAACAATTTTCATTTTACTTTCTTTCCTAATTAGTTTTCACTTTCTTCAGTTTCTTCTTTGAATACTACAGCCATGGTTAACACTGATGCAATAAGAACCGCCGTTGGAGTAATTGGTTGGTCCAGGAAAACCTCGGGGCTTTCCCTTTTTCTTCCAACTTAGAAATATATATATTTTTTTAATAAGAAAGAACAAGTAGCTGAATTTATAACATCATTTAACTTCTTTTTAAACATTTTTAAGGTAGTCAATTTAATCTGATAGAATTACGAAAAAAAATAGGCATGGAAGAAATTTAATTAATGCAAGCTCAAAATTAACCATCTAACCATTTTTATTTGTGAATGAAGAGTTTCTAATATATGCATTGTTATTTTATTTGCAGGAAATGTCATCTCTTTTGGTTTATTCATGTCTCCAGTGTAAAAATCTTTCTCTCTCTCCATACTTATACTTGATGGATGGATTGACACTGACAATGACAAATGTTTATAATTTGCAGACCTACATTTGTGAAAATATGGAAAGCAGAATCAGTGTTAGATTTCAAGCCAGATCCCTACGTGGTCACTATACTCAATTGTGCAATGTGGGCATTCTATGGAATGCCCTTCGTAAGTAAACATAACATTCTTGTCCTCACAATTAATGCCATTGGCTTCTTCCTTGAGATCTTCTACACTTCAGTCTTCTTCGTATACTCAACCTGGAGTAAACGTGTGAGAAACAGCTCAAACTAAAGCCTCTAATTATTCTTTAACTTACTCTAATTATTTTGTCCTGATTGCTGATTGGATTGGCTGGATTTAACAAATTTCAGAAGAAGATCATCCTGTTCCTTGTGGCTGAAGTCATCTTCATTGTCTTGGTGGTATTTATAGTCATGTACTTTGTTGACACCATCAATCAAAGAAAAACAATTGTTGGAGTTATATGCATAATCTTCAACATCGCTATGTACTGTTCACCGTTAACTGTCATGGTACGTGTAATTCTGTTTCTTAATATTTCGTTGCTACTTTATGTTTTTGGTTTTATTTTCAGTTTACAAAATAATTACTTTTGCTCCCTGTCTATTTTTTTTATTTTAATTTTGACAAAATTAAAAAAATGAGCAGCGTCAAGTAATTCGAACGAAGAGCGTGAAGTACATGCCTTTCTTACTTTCAATCACTAACTTCGCCAATGGACTCATCTGGGTGATTTATGCACTCCTTAAATGGGATCCATTCGTCGTGGTAATCTATTATTAGTTATTACTAAATTTTATTTCTTGTTTGTTTTATGGATCTATTCTACTTTACTTTTTTGTTTGAACAAGTGACTTGTTTTGTTAGGTCTGTTTAGTTTGCCATCCTATGATTCATATCATATATATCTTCAAATGATTATCAAACTAAACCCATTCCTTTAAATAAGAAAAAAAATAAAAATAAAATAAAAATGTTAACCCTTTTAAGAAGAGATATGTTATATTTAATATGTATATTATGAGTAATGTTACACAACTCACATAGGGACCATGCATAATTGATATTGACGAATAAAAAGAAAAGAGAGAAAGAGAAAGTGAAATGAATAGTGGTGATGAAAATTATGTGAGGTATGTGATCAATTTATATTTGTAAGTAACACTATTAATATATTTATTCTGTAACAAATTATCAATTTTGGTAAAGTTGCCTTAGGGTTTGACGGTTTGTGGATTAATTTTGTTATATTTGGGATGAATTTAACTTGGATTCTTTTGTCTGAGTCTCCTCTCTAAAGTTTTAGGTCTAAATATGCTCACACTATCGGCTCTAACCAAAGGCTAGTAAAGCATGGACTTTAAGCTCCAATTTTTCCTAGGCTTCATAATAATAATTTTATAACAACATATTTATTATATTTTTTAGCATTAATATATTAATTAAATTTAAAAATGCAAAAAAATATGATAATTAATAAAACTTCTAAATCTTTATTTTTTTTTTCACATCTCACATCCCTATTAGTTTCAAATTATTTATCTCATTATTTAAAATATATAGAAGTTAAAATAATTAATAAAATGCTCAGCAATTTTTTCATAGGCCTTTCTATAATTAATAAAAAAAAACCTCATTTTTTATATTTAGTTTTAAGCCTCTATAATTCTTGAGCCGCCCCTGTATACTCAGATATTTACAAGAAAGAAAATGGATGAGAAACTTCTGGATATCACTCATGTGCTTGAGTCAATACTGAGAATCAAGGAGAAATATTTAGAAGAGGAGTGAGAGAAAGAGAATAAACATACCTTTACAATAAGTGAGAGTTTGTTATTTACAGTTTTGGAAATGGGAATCGGGGTAAGGTGGTAATCTTTAGTTGTGACTGAGAGTAACCGATTATAAATAAAAAAAAATTCCGTATTGGGCCTAAAACCTTCGTATTGGATTGCCGGCCCATTTAATTTGTGAAATGAATGATTTTAGGTGATTATATTTATGATTACTAATTACTAAATAAATCTTTGAATGCTAGATTCCCAATGCCTTGGGAACACTTTCTGGATTGGTGCAACTCATCCTCTATGCCATTTACTACCGATCAACCAATTGGGACGAAGATAGCCCACCACGCGTCAGCGTATGATTTCTGCTTGGATGCAGAGAAAGACAGAGAAATTTTTGTTTATTATTATTATTTTTTTATTTTGAGAAAGACACATAAAGTTAAAGGAAAAAAGCTGTTCAATACACTGAGGCCTATTGTAGAATACTTCAAATCATGGCATTGATCTCTTGTAGAGTACTTGAAATCATTACAGCGGTTGTTGTATATGATGTATGTGTTCATTTGAGCTTGCCTAGATTTATATTAAAGGAGAGTTTTTTTTTTTTTTATTTGGTACAATATTAAAATAGAGTATGATAGTCAGAGGAAAATGACATATATATTTGCTGAAGATTTTAAAACATACTAATTATCAATGAATCACAATCAAATATTATATATGAAACATTATTTGGTAAGATATTATTTGTTAAAATCCATACTGAAAAAACTAAAGGTTCATAAAGGAAAAAAAAAACCCCAAAAAAAAAAAAAAAAAACTGTTGGACATTTTGGAAGGCAATAAAAGAATGGTTAATAATTTTGTAACCAAATATCACTCGGCTCTCTAGTGAAGTGCCTCATGGCTTTGTAACTTCATTGCTCATACTTAACCCACTTTCTTCATTTTCTTACTATTTCTTATAGGCTGGAATGATCCCTGGATCACTCACACCCTTTTAACAGAATAAAATCCCCAAAATCAATATCTAGCTATCCAAGGAAGGTAAGCGACCTTTCGGGTGATAACTATGTCTTGGGATTTTTCTCTTCTACAACAGTGCCTCAACTTCCTACCATAATCATTAATTTTGCTCTCCATTGTATATTGATAACAAGTACGACTAAGTAGAACACTCAAACATGATTGCTACACCACCAACTGGAAAATATTAGAAGTTTTCAAGTAAACATACTGAGAGAGTAGAGATTAAAATACCAAGTAAAGGGATCCAATTTAATCACATCAATTATAATTGCAAGTTTGCAACAGTATAATGAAGATCCTGCTAGGAGGTTACAAGGCCAATCTAGCAACATTGCCAAGCTGAATTAATACCTATACCCACATAACCCAAACCAAGGGGGAGAAAATAGGTAAGAGCAAAAGAAAATTAGAGGTACGGCTTTACATATCCAAGTCATTGACATGGTCACCAGCTCCTCCTACCTATACCCGCTACTGTGTATTCCTCTCATCTTGGTATCCAAATTATGTTTTCTCACCATAGATAGAAAATGATTATTCAAATAGTGAAAAATCACTATAACCCCAGTTGTTTGCTGGACTAATGAATAAAACTTCAAGGCCCTCTATACTTGCGGAAGCAAAGACAACCCTGCTGCTGATCAAGAGGGATCATACCTCCACCTTTGGATGTGTCAATGGCTTCCAGCATGGAAACTACCTCATCCATCTCTGGCCGCTTATCAGGAGTGGGATCCCAGCACTTCTTCATTACATTCGCTAGAGAACTTGGGCAACATCTTGGTATTTCTGGTCTCAGATTCTAAAATTCCAACACAAAATCATAAAATCATTATACTGAATCCACAGTGACAAAGATGCACAGCTCAAGTGAGACAATCAATCAAACAGAGAAGCAAATATACCTGGCGAACAACGGCTGAAGTAATTTCTGAGAAACTTAGGTCAGGATATGGCATGTCACAACAATATGTCTCCCATAAACAGATACCAAAACTGTACACATCACATTTCCTGTTATAGGGGTTGCCATTTAAAACCTGTAAGCCATCACCCATTGGACAAATAAAAAATGAATAGTCAATTACTTGAGCTTTCTCTTTGATCAAATTAAAAACTTGTATCTCATATTTTTCTTTACTTATTCACATGCTATTTGCTGCCACATTAAGGTCATCTCTATGCTAGTACAATAATTTCTAATTTGTAAAGGTTTTTAGTAACGGGTACTGACTACACACCTCTGGAGCCATGTAACCAAGAGTACCAGTCTCCCCAGTCATATCATTAGGATTTGACGCCTCAACACGTGCAACCCCAAAATCAGCAATTTTAACCGTGCGTGTCTTATCCAACAGCATGTTCTCTGTCTTTACATCTCTATGGACAATCTTCTGAGAGTGAAGATAACTCAGCCTGCAAAACCAAGTGAATTCAAGTTGAGTAGTTATATGGACAATACGAGACAATTATTGTTCCCAACCTGTTAAACCACAATTAAAATAGTGGATAAATACCCTCTTGCAAGATCAAGTGCCAGCTGGATGACAACCTTAAAAGCTAACTTCCTCTTCCTGTTCTTTATTAGGAAAGATTTAAGCGTACCTCCAGGAAGATACTCCACAACAACACAACACACATTGCTTGGCATGCTAATTAGACCATTATCAGTTTGTATCTGTAATTCTGAAGACCCCATTGTTGCCCCTATAAACTAAACATGGAAAAAGTAAATAGTTTAAGAAACTAGGGAAGGAAAACGTTTGCACAAAAGTGCATAATACCCTTTGAAAAGAGAGAGAAAAAAAAAATAGCCACAAAGTATCACAAGATAGAAAATGAAAGAGAAAATGTCATGAAGAGAAAGAGCAGAGACGGCCATAGTGGCATTATGATTATCCTTGTTCTCTATACCTGCATGCATCTTTTGTCCCAGAAAAGAGTAGAACAAACAACAGGACACCCCAGCATACCAAGTGAATGGTTTTAAATGTAATGAAGATACAAGATTTATTTTCTTCCAGTCACAAAAAGGTCATAGTTCATTTAGAGGAGAAAATGGTAATAGACATATCAATTCTTCCAAAGGACAGATTCACCATAAATTATAGAAACCTGAAGACTGGAAGCTTTCATGATATAAGCAGGTTTCTAATGTTGGTAGGCTGGTTTATTTATTTACAAGCCTTATTCAACAGAAACATGGATGCTGAACCAAATGGAAAATGCCGATTCACATCTGTTTTCATCCTCCAATGTGAAAGACTAGTTCAACTTCAGAGCACTCTAAAGTTGCAATAAATAATGTATAGAATAAAAATATATCTAAAATGACTCTTTTTTATATGAAGTATCTAACCAGATTAACATGATAGAAATTAGAGTTCTATACTTTTATTGGAAAGGTGTAGTCAAGTTACTTGTCCTATAATCAACTTGTAATGGATCAAAACTGCTTTTTTTTTATAATTAAAAAAAAAGAAAGAGAGAGAAAGAAATAAAATTCCAAACATGCTAAAATGCATCTAACTAAGGATCATCTAAGAACTCATGAATTCAAGCTCCATATCTTGTTAATAACGTAATATTATATGCAACCAATGCTGAAAGTTGTGCAATGATATTTCTGCAAAGATTCTCTACACACAGACTCAGATTAATCTATTCCAACTTACATATCACAACAAACTAATCCCATATCACCCCTTATCGTCAAAATTATTCTAATGCTCCATATCCTAACTAAAAATTAGATTATCAACAGAGTCAGAGACAATAAGAGGAAAAAAAAAACATATCTTGGACATTTAAGCTCATATGTTGTGAATAAACTTCAATAAAATAAGATTCACTTCTATATTACTTCCATAAAATAAATAAATTTCTTATATTTCACAAATAAAAATTTCTAGAATATCATTACAGCAGGCATCCTGCACACCTCATGCTCTTAAAACAATGTGCATGGGGATAAAAATATCATAAAAATGGCCCTCAACAGCAAAAATGAAACCGCATTCCACAATAGTAAGCAAATTCAAGTTGAACGTAAGTGAAGAAGTGGGGAAGGTGGGGATGACTTATTTAAGAAAGAAATCCCTGATAAATGAAAACTACATAACTTGGTACGGTATCCTTGAGCATTAAAGAATTCTCAAAAGAACTAAACACTTGAACGGTTGACCCTCTTGAAAGACATTATATACAACAACAAAGAAAGTATAAAACTGAAAGCAGGTATTCATAGACATAATAAGCAAAGGTATACTTATAAAGGAGGACTGAATAGCATTCTCTTTAAAATAAAATAATATGCAATAATGTTAGTATATGCTACATTGAAACGCACAAGCTCAACAAATAATAATAACTCAGCAAAACAAACAAAAGAAAAGACAAAAGAAATTGAAATTAACCTTAGTGACATTGGGATGATCAAGTTTATGCCAAACAGCAACTTCCTGTATAAACGCTGCCCTTAGGGAAGCAACTTCAGCTTCCGTCCTTTGGCCTTCTTCACCCCAGTCCAGCAATTTAACTGAACATTAAGTAAGTAATCACACTTAACTGTTGTCAGTGAAATGCATAAAAGGAAACCACTGATTCTACCAAAACAATATTAATAACTAACCAAACAATAAAAATCGTTTTTTTTAGTACATAAAATCGTATTTAATTATATTCACCGCACCATAAGAGCAAGACCACCAACTGGGATCACATGAATTTTAAGACGCAAAAAACATCATCCAAAATTACTATTATTCCCATAAATTCAACCCTACTCCGTGTTATGAGTGATGGACTGCATAGGAATGGATCCAAAAAACGGCCCATCACTAAATCGTTGTAAAAGTAAACTCTTTTCAAGAAAATTCAGAGGAGCAAGGGAATTGGCGAAATTGAATTGAAGTAATAATTTTGCTGAAGAAATTAAGAATTTTTTATAACTGCATCGAGCCATCGATTGATGTTTATTCATTTATTTAAATTAAATGACAAACTCATTGGTTAAAATATTTTTTAAAAAAAAACTTTATTTTGAAGAAGAAAGAAAAAAGGGAAATCACAAGAAAATATATTTTAAATAAACTGCTTCTACTTTAAGTTGGTGGGAGGGGAATTAAGCATCGGAATCTGATGAGTAAAATTGATCCCAAAAAAAAAATTAAAAAAACAGAAACAAACATAAAACTGACCAGCAACATCTTGGGCATCATAGACACCACGGTGGACAGTGCCAAAAGTGCCACGAGCAATAACACTCTTGATGATCAGTTTAGAAGGATCAATCTCCCAGTCCTGCTTTTGCTTCTTGAAGGCAGTTTTGAATTTAGTGGTAGTAGGAGAAGTAGAGGCGCTGTGAACATGAACATCAACATGATCAGCATCTTCCTCCTCTATGTGCTTTTTCTTGTCCATGGTCAACACCTTATTGAGGTGCCTCTCCAGCTGTTCATCTATGCTCTTCAGATCAATCTGATCCGCCCTCACAAACCCATCACTGCTTTCCTTCATCATCTTCAACTTTTCTATCTCTCTATATGATTATGGTCCTAACTAGTGCAAAAACACAGAAAAATAAGAAGTTTTGGGTTGGGTTGGGTTGGGTTGGGTTGTGTGTGTTTCAGTTTATGTTGTTGTTGTGTTTCTCGGTCTTCTTCATCATCATCATCTTCTTCTTCTTCTTCCTCTTTTCCTCATCCATGTGGGCACATGGAATTGCCTGCTCATAACGTGTGCCTCTGACCCACTTGGCTCTCTCCTTCTCTTCCTCTTTCCACATTTATTTTATTTTATTTATTATACTTTCCATGTTTCCTCTATTTTTTATTAAATAATTGACCTAATGTATATCATTGACTTCCCCATGCTTTTGGGAATTTCAGTTCTCACCCACCTTTTGTAGAGATGTAATTGCAATGCCACTACTAGCTTAGCACCTGTCCTGCTCAAAGAGGAAAACAACATCTAAACTCTGAATTGTTATTATCGGAAACGCACCAACGAATTGTATTAAAAAAATAAATGCTCGGATTCGTCATTTCAACCGTCGATTAAAAAATGTGAGAGATTTTTTTTTTAAAAAAAAAAGTGGACTTAATCTTATTAAGCTAATTAAGTACATATTTAATTTGAATTATTTTTCAAACTAACAATTTTTTTTGGGCTAAATTTTTTTTTTACTCTTCATGATATGTTTGGTGATGAATTATTTATTAGAAATTTTTTGTTATTTTATTTTGAGATTTTATTTTATTAGTTAAGGATCTTATCTATTCTATAATTAAGATTTTAATGAGATTCTTTTAAATCTCAAATTTTATCTTTAATTAATTATATTTGATTTAGATTTGGTTTATTTTGTTTAAAGGTTATACATACTCTTTCTATGCACTTTAGAAATGATTGATTATTATTGATTATTGAATTTAATTAGATTATATTCTTAATTTGAAATTGAGTCTTTTGACACTGAATGCCTTTAAAATCTCAAAAGTTCTTTGTTCATTTTTTCCATTGGTCCTACATCAATTTGGTATCAAGTTAAAGAACGAAAAGTTTTATGTTCATCTTAATAAATGTTCCTTCTTGCAAACTCAAGTTGTTTTCTTCGGTTTCATAATATCTGTTCAGGGTTTATCGATTGACCCTAATAAGGTCAAGTCCATTAGAGAATGATTTGTTCCTACCTCTCTTTCTGCAATTCGCAGTTTCCACGGCCTAGCTTCTTTCTATAGGCAATTTATTTCTGGTTTTAGTACCATTATGTCTCCTATCACTGAGTGTCTCAAACAGGATAAGTTTTCGTGGCCTCTTGCTGCTTCCAAAGCTTTTGAGACAATAAAGAAAAGAATGATTAAAGCGCCTGTTTTGAGACTTCCTTATGTTTCTAAGGTTTTTGAAGTCTCTTGTGATGTAATTGGAATTAGGATAAGAGGTGTTTTAAGTCTATAACGTCACCTTATTGTCTTCTTTAGCGAAAAACTCAATGAGGTTAGGTAAAAGTATTCTACTTATGACAAAAAATTTTATGTCTCGGGACACTTTCTCATTAGCAATATTACCTACTTCCCAAAGAGTTCGTTCTTTGTTCTAACCATCAAACTCTGACATATCTTCAGTCACAAAAGAAATTGAATCCTCAGCATATCAAGTGGGTAAAGTTTCTCCAACAGTTTACTTTCATTGTTAGGCATAAGTCTGGAGTTGAGAATAAGGTTGTCGATGCTCTTAATCACATGAGCTTAGTGTTGCACATCATGAGTGTTCATGTTACTGTTTTGATTGATTGAAGGATGATTATCTCACTTGTCCTTATTTTAGTGTTATCTATTTTGATTTGCTTACGAATAACCGTCGTTATTATGTTGATTTTGTTATCCATGATGGCTACTTGTTTTGCAACACTAAACTATGCATCCCTTCTTCTTCTTTGCGTGATTTCTTGATTTAGGATATGCATGTAAGTGAGTTAGTTGGTCATTTTGGCAAAGATAAAACTATTGCTTTAGTTGAGGATATGTTATATTGGCCTTCTTTGAAGCGCAATGTTGCTCGAGTAGTTTCTCAGTGTCGTACTTGTCAAACTGCTGAAGCTAGAAAACAAAACACAATTTTTTATACTCTGTTGCCTATTCCTCATAAGCCATGGAAAGATTTGAATATGAACTTTGTTCTTGGCTTATCTTGTACTGGCAGGACACATGATTCTGTTATAGTTGTTGTTGATAGGTTTTCTAAAATGACTCATTTTATTCCTTACAATAAAATTGTTGATGTTTCCCGTGTTACTACGTTGTTCTTTAGGGAGATTGTGTGCTTGCATGGATTACCTTCTTCTATTGTTTCTGACAGGGATGTGAAGTTTACAAGTTATTTTTGAAAAAACCTTGTAAAAATTATTTGACACTAATATGAAATTTTCTTCTACTTTTCACCCACAAACAGATGGTCAAATTGCAGGTACTTGGGCTAATTTACTTAGGTAAGCTGAGGTAGTTAATCGTAATCTAGGTAATTTACTTAGGTGCCGTATAGGAGATAAACTTGGTACTTGGGCTTTAGTGTTACCTACTGCTAAGTTTGACTTAATAGTTTTGTTAATATGTCTATCAGTAGGAGTCCGTTTGAGATTGTCTATGGTTTGTCCATTCACCAACCCATTGATTTTGTGCCTTTGCCTCTTGATGTTAGACCTTTTGATATAACTGAGACTTTTGCCTCCGACATTCATGATGTACATGTTGACATTAGACGTAAGCTTTCATTGAATACTGCTAATTATAAACTTGTTGCTGATGTGCATCGTCGAATTTAGAATTTTAGAGTAGGGGACTATGTTATGGTACGCCCTCATCTTGAACATTACCCTAGCCTCTGCTTCAAAAAGCTCCATGCTAGAGCTAAAGGACCTTACCAAATTTTTCGTAAGCTTGAGCCTAATGCATATTTACTTGATTTACTTGTTGATTTGATTATTAGTCCAGCTTTCAATGTGAAGGATTTGCTACCTTACTAAGGCACATTTGAGTTTCCTTTGTTGTCTCCAAATGTTTCTGCAGGTCGTATTTCTCGTGTCCCTCCAGTTCCTTTTGTTCCAATGCAGTATGATGAGCTTGATGTTGTGATCGATGATGATGTTGTCGATTATATCTTGGATAACGAGTTTGATGGTTCTTGTTCCACTCCATTTTACTGCTATCTTGTGAAGTGGAAGAATTGACCTACCACTGATGATTTTCGCCTCCTAGATTCTGCTCTTTTGGAGGAGTACCTGACTTTTACCTTTCCGAAAGAGAGCCGTCTGGGGGATGATATATTATCTATTAGAAATTCTCTGTTATTTTATTTTAGGATTTTATTTTATTAGTTAAAGATCTTATATATTTTATAATTAGGATTTTAGTAAGATTTTATCAAATCACAAATCTTATATTTAATTAGTTGTTTTGATTTAGATTTGTTTTGTTTGAGGGTTATAAATACCCCTCCTACACACTTTGAAATGGTTGATTATTATTGATTATTAAATTAAGTTAGATTATATTCTTACTTTAAGACCGAGTCTCTTGACACCAAGTATCTTTGGAACCTCGAGAGTTCTTTGCTCATATTCTCCATTTGTCCTGCATCATTTGGGTAATCATACTTCAACTTTTACATTAATTTTAATGCATTATAATAACTTTTTTCATAAGCTTGAAGTTTGAAACTTATGATTCTAAGTTATAGACTATTTTAAAAGTTTTGAAATGTAAATATCATTTTATCCTCATTCAAATAACTTTTTAATCATTTTATATTTCTTTTTTGTAATTTAATGCATTAAAGTGATTTTTTATATCATACAAAAGAAATAAATTATTTTAAAATCATTTTTAATTAATATATCAAAATATAAATTTGATTATATTATAATCAATTATATAATAATTAATTATTAAAATAATTGAAGTTTTTACCGTTAAATCAAACACATTCTAAATTGAGTTGCAAATTGTATGGTTAAATTTTTTTTTTGTAGAGTTGCAAATTGTGATTGGAATATCTGACAGCATTTCTTTTATAAAACAAAAATACAATTTTTTTTCTCCAAATACAGTGAAATTCATTATTAAAAAAAACATAAAAAGCCAGTTTTAAGTTAAGGAACACAAGTTATTATCCAAAGAGTAGTGTTAATATATTGTCAAGTTTATGCTTAACTCTATTTGTGATATCATATTTATTATTGAATTTTAAAATATACTTATATTTATAATTTTAAATTATATTTTAAATGATAAATATCCTATCACATATAAAGATTAATATGAACTTAAGTCTATATTAACATTACTCTTTACTCAAACCACTTTTAACAAATCTGTAAAGATAGCTCAAACGCACTTCTTGAACACTAGAGTCTAGAGCATAAAAAAAAGACCAAAAACCTTATAAAATACTAACATTGAAAACTCATTGGAAGAAAATATATAAAAGAGCTAAGATATATCAATCTCTCCATTGAAGTTGACATATATTGATCTTACTCTAAATATATTTTTTTCTTATGTCGTGGTCAAGAACTCTAATCTCTTTACTTTTCTAAACTCATCTCTTTGAATTTACTTTGAAAGCTAACGTAAGACATATTAGAGAAATTCAAAAACAATCTCTTTATATTTATCTAAAAATTACAAATTTAAAAAATTTATGATAAAATTGTTAAAAATAATTACAAAAAATTTTATACTAAAAAATAATAAACAAAACAAAGAAGAGTACTACTAAATGATCCAAACAACAACTCCATTAAAAAAAAAACCCCTAAAAAAAGACCAAAACGCGAGAAAATCATATGAGTTGAGAGAACACGGCACAGGATAAACGTTAGGGTGAAGTATTTAGGCATATAGCCTCTTAACTACCCCTTCCAAATACAGGATTTGGTCTTCACAACTCTACCATATCAAAGGAAAATAAAAGCTGAGTGGCTATATCTTATTTAATCAATCTCACCCGCGGTTGAAGTTTAACTATTTCAATAATTTGTCAACATATTATTGTATGATAATGCATAAAATTATATACTATTGAATTAAATTTAAACTCTAAAAAACATAGTGAAACTACTTAAATTTAAAGATAACTACATAAGTAATTAGTGAATTATCTGCTTAGAAAATTTGTATAAGTAGTATTACTTTTTCTCTCTCTCTCTCTCTGTGTATATATATATATATATATATATATATATATATATATATATATATATATATATATATATATATATATATATATTACTTTAAAACATAGAAATCTTAAATTTATTTTTTCCCATTTTGATAAGAAGATTGATAGTATGCTTTATGATAGACGACGAAAGAATCTGAGATCTAAAGCAACCATTATTATTATTTTATTAATAGTAATTTCATTGCGAAGCAAAATTTTCAATTTTTTTTTTTGACAAAGTGAAGCAAAGTTTTCATGATTATTTATAATGACAGTAAATCTCTCTCACTCATGGTCCCCTTGTCCTTGCTTTCGGAATTATATCAAATTATATTTCATTAATAATAAAACAATACGTCATTATTCTACCCAAAAAAAAAACACTTAATTAAAAAAATAAAAAAGGAAAAAACTCTGAAAACCCAAGCCCTCTCCTCTTTGGTTTGCTCTCTCTCTCTCTCTCTCTCTCAAATTCCATGGTTCGGTTCCCCAATTCAAATCCAATAAACAAACTACTAATTAGGCTTGGCAATTACATCTCAATATGTAAGTGCTCATCTCACTCTACATGGGACATGTTTAAAACCTGGCCAGTAGTGGGGCGGTGTGGTTTGGGATCAATTCTTCCTGCACTCTATGTCTATACAAACATTATGTTTTATTATTATTATTTTTAAGAACATTATACTTAGTTTAATTACTAATAAATCTAGTAATATTTATCATATTTACTAATTTAATACTTATTATGAACATACATTTTATTTTATATGTGATGAAGAATTAATTTTTAGATGTTAATTGATTATTATATAAATTTAATTTAAAATATTTATATATGTGGGACGAGATGAGACAAGTGTGAGTTTTGATATATTTTTTACTGAGTGAGTGTGAGTTTTAATCTCTAAAAGTGTGGAACATGGTCAGATTTAGCCAAAAACTATCCCTATCTACTTCATTGCTAAGCCTACCGGTACTTAATTGGTCTCTTTATTTATGTATAATAATTTTTATATAAAATAAAAACTATATATCATATAGCGTAGCTATTTACTAAAGATAATGCTATTTACATATATTTATATATATATATATATATATATATATATATATATATATATATATATATATTATTTTATGTCTATATAGTTGTTATCATCTTATTAAAATTGGTCTCATTTTATTTTATATATACTTATACTCTAATTTGCCACTTAAACAAATATAAAAAATGTGAATTATAAATAAATATGTAAGAAACATTTTTTATTAATTCTAGTTCAGTAACATAATACGTCGATGCGTAGGAATCATAGAATCATATATCAGACATATATATAATATGATATGGATATGTTAATATGATACAAATTTAAAAAATAATTAAAAAATATAAACAAAAAATATTTAAAAATAATAAAATATCTAATAAAATACATATTAAAAATTAATATAACAATTATTTTAAAATATTAATATAATTATTTTAAAATATTGGTCCTATTCCTATATATCTAAATGGGGATGTCCCTGTGAATGATTTTATTGTTCCTATCTTACACAATATTCAAACACCCAATATTATAATATTATAGCATACTTTGCGAGGAACTTATGGAACCATTCGAGTATTCAACACTTAAACTTTACTCTCTCATTTTTTCCCCTCTCGCCATAATTTCGAAGTTGACAAACAGCCAAATTAGGGAGTGACTGGGCTACTTGTATAAAATATGTATTTTTACTTCGATGCATTATTATACAATTGATCTTATCTGACTCGATCAACTTCACACAAATATTGACGTAACACGTCAAGCAGAAAATTCTTAGAGCGTTCTAAAGGTTTAGGATAATTCATGTTATTTTATATTTTAATAATTTTTTAATTTTAAAATATTATTTAAATAATTTATAAGTTTTATAATAATTATGTTATTTAAGAATCTTGAGATATTTACATATTTTAAAAACAATTGTATTATTTTTTTAGAAATTTTATCTTATTTTTAAGGAGTTTTTCTTATCTATGATAAGATAAGAAAACTATTATCTGGTTAGGTTTTTAAATTTAATTAAGATTTAATTACCATAGAGTTATAAATACTCCTTTAAGTAGCTTTGTTAAGAAGTTTTAATATTGATTAAATAAAATAAAATAGTTTTCTTCAAACTTTGAGTTGCTTGTGTATCTATAAGGTTTAGTCAAGTGTTAGTCTTATTTCTATGCAAATTTGTTGTGTTAAATATTTGTTTTGTTAAATAGTTACGTACAATCATATTGAAATAAATCAGTGTGCTTAACTATTTTTAAATTTTTATGGTTAAGGTTTTACCTGAGGAGAGCACCCCAAAAAAATAGAAAAAAATTACCTGAGGAAAATGTGAACTTTTTATTTGTTATTACATTTTAATTCTTGCATAAAAACAAATCCAATTTCTATACAAAAGAGTACACACACATATATATATATATATGAATCTACCTTGAAGGATCAGCTGATGCCGAGCTTGTAAGAGAATTACAACACGCCTGTTTGGTAGATAAAAAGTTATGGTTAATTTAAAAGTATACTGTAATTAACTAATTTATACTATTAAGTCACAAATTTGTTCCACTTTTATAATATGAAAGTGAGTTATAATTTTTAAATGATTTCACACCATTTATCAAGTAACACTAAGTGAAAATATAAATATTTCCATTTCATTTTATTTCCACTCCCTTTAAATTTTACACATTTCCATTTTCTATCTGTAAGTGGTTGGTCACATATAAAAATCATATCTTCAATATCTATAAAATAATTTCATTCGACAGTTACTACATGATTGCTGTATGGATACACCTAAATTGTATGAGTGCATGGTAGATTTAGGGGTCAATCAATCCTTGTTTGTTTGATGATGAGTTAGAAATGTCAGGAAAAAAAATGATATGGGGAAATTGACATTGGATTGGAGTGTCCGAAATGCAAACTTTGAACGTGAAGGGTGGATTTGATCATTTGGTGTGTCTAGACCCTAAACTCTTGAATAAACTTTAGTTAGATACCTCAAAAAGCAAGGAGTATAGAGAACGCTCCCGTCCGCATCTCCTCTCCTCTCGTGTATGACTTTTCATTTGGTGGTCCAAAAGTGCTTATTTTCTACTCTGCCTGCCCCCATTTTAGAATTAGATTAGACTCCTAACTTAACTCACTTCAAAATTCAATTCTTCAATCTTCTATTGAACCGATTTTAAAAGTGGATCACCGAAAGCAATAAGAACATAGGAAGCATTTTAGACTTTTCCTGTCCCTATAAGCAGCCACTTAGTCTAAAAAACCTTTCTTACTTGCCTGTCCACAAGTCCAAATTAGATTTTAGATTATTACATCATATAACCCTTAGGCTTAGACCAACAACTCCAGAACTCCTCACTTCATTTGCTCACTTCAATCTTTCTCCTAATTCAATATGATTACTGCCCATTAGCTATGCACCAGAAATCCAGAATGCTCCAGTACACAAAAAGGCCCTTAAGGCAATGTCAATGAACTTCATTAATCAACTTTGTCCAAAACTCGCAACATTCTCTTTGCATTTCATTTAATTATTAGAAGTTTTAGTGCATATTTGGAAAAAATATTTCTGGAGAAATAATTACTTATTTTTTAAAAACTCTCTCATAAATCTTTTAATTATAAAATGTTTTAAAGACAAAATAAGTTAATACAAATATATATTTAGAGAATGTGTGGGAAAGCTTTTCTCCCCATCCCAACAGCTTTTTATTGAAAAAAAAAATTGTTGGTCACTGTTCACAACATATTTGGCAATTTAAAAAAAAAAGTTTTTTTCTTAAAATTTAATACACTATTGTCTCAACCGAGATCGCGACGGGACGACCGAAAATGGTTTAGAGATTTGAAAATCAATGGAGTCGCCACCAATGTTTATTTGATTTGGGAAAACATTAGAAAAACCCTTAAAATGGACAAAACTGGTCTTTAATAAAAGTTTGGATTCGGGAGTCGATTACAGATAGGGAAGGTGTTAGATCTCTACACCGCCTGCTCCAAAACAGACCTTAAGTCAATTGTGCAAATTTTAATAATATCAAATTTATTTATTTTACCTTTTTTTAAAAAAGACTTTGTAACTATTTTATTTTATTTTTTTTTTTTTTAAGGAAAGAAAAAAAAGAAATAACTAAATTATGAAAATTTATTTTTTCGGCTTGTGAGAATAGGGATTCGCTCCTATGTATCCTGCAAGTGCGATGAGGAACTCAAAGTCACGTAGTTCTTTAGAAAATAGTTGTGGGTTGATTGATTTTAATTAAGAGAGAAACTTAAAACTTTTAAAATCAAATTTTGTCAAGAATGGATTAACTCTAACTTACCAAAAGAAAAGATGCTCACAAGAACGAAAAAAACCTGTGGTAGTCGGCGGAGAGCAGATCTGGCGACACGTGAACTCGACGATGTCGGTAGTGTAAGGTGGTATTTTGTTATTATTTGTTGTTATGGTGGTTAAAGGTTTGTGGATAATGGTATTGAAAATGAGTATGGTGAGTTGAAGGTGATTATGAAGATTATGGAGTAAGGTGGTGATTGTGATATAGTGAAGATGGAAGTTTAATGGTTGTTAGTTATGGATGGTGGCATATGGTGGTGGAGGTGAAGATGAAAAATGGTAGTTGTTTGAGGTTGATGATTGGGGTTGTGATGTTGCTAGTGGAAGGTACGGTAAGGAAGATGGTGAGGGTGGTAGGTGTGGTGGTTTGTGGTGGTTTGCGGTGTGGGATTGTTAATGGAAAGTGAAGATGAGAGGTAAAGGTTATGGAAGATGGAAGTAGAGGTTGGAGAGCTTGGAGTGGAGAAATGAAGTGAATGTGTGTGTGTGTTAATGATGGAAGGTGGTGAGTTTGAAGGAGAAGATGATGAGTTGAGTGTGGAGATGGTGGCGGATATGGTGGAGCGTGGAGGTGCTTGGTTTGGGTGGGCTACGGTGGAGCAAGGTGGCTTTGAGTGATGGAGGGAGAGATGGGAAATTTGAAGAGGGTGATGATGGGTTAAGGTTGATAGAGGATGGAGGTTGGATGTGGTGGTGCAAGTGAGGAATGGAAGTTATGGAGGTGGTTTTGGTCACCTTGAGTTGACTCGGTGGTGATGAAAAATGGTGATCACGGTTTGAGTTTGTTGGAGAGGTGAAGGGTGGGGTGGTGATACGGTTGTGATGGTGAAGGTGTAGAGAGGATGGTGAAATGGAAGCAATGGAGGAAGAGAGATGCTTGAGGATGAGGAGATGATGAAGGAGAGTGAAGGTGGAGCAAGAGTTGGTGATGGGAGCACCTGTTGAAGGGTGATTGGTGATGGAGGCTATATATAGAAGGAAGAAGATGGTAAGGGTTATATCTTTGCCGTGAGGAGATGGAGGTTAAGAATGATAATTGTGGGGAGTAGGTTAGATAGTGCTTGGTGGGTGTAGGTGGAAACAAAAAAAATGGAATATGGGTGGGATGGTAGGTTACGTAAATAGTGAGTGTATGTGTGATAGTGAAGTGAAAAGTGAGTGTATGTGTGATAGTGGAGTGAAAAGTGAGCGGGGGATGAGTGTGTGTAGTGAGTGGAGTGAAAAGTGAGTGGGGGATGAGTGTGTGTAGTGAGAGATGAACAAGCTACAAAATAATTTTTTTATTTTGCACAAATAAGAAAAAGTAAGATAGAAAAAAAAATAGTGTGATCACAACATTGCAATTAAGCATCTTTTCACTAAAATATTAATCATTGATTAAGTAATAAAAATTTTATGGACAAAATTGGATATCAACAGCTGCCCCGATTTGCTTTATATTTAAAATAAATGGAAAGCAAAGGAATTGATTCAATTTTGTACATAAAAATTTTCCTCTGCAGATCGATGCAAGACACAAAAGTCATCAAAATAAGATAGAAACACAGGGTATGAAGACCCTGCAAAGAAAAGCTTGCGGAGTCGGGTATCCGCTGAAGCTTGACAGAAACTTAAAGCAAAAGGGAAAAAGCTTGCGGAGTAGGGTATTCGCTGAAGCTTGACAAAAGCAGGAAAGATAAAAAGCTTGTGGAGTCGGGTATCCGCCGAAGCTTAACAAAAACTTAAAGTAGGAAAGATAAAAAGCTTGCGAAGTCAGATTATCCATTGAAGCTTGACAAAAACTTAAAGCGGGAAAGATAAAAACTATGAGTCGGGTATCCGCTGAAGCTTAACAAAAACTTAAAGCAGGAAAGATAAAAAGCTTCATGAGGTCGGGTATCCCACGAAGCTTAAAGCAAGAAAGGAAAAACTTGGCAAAAACTTAAAACAGAAAGATAAAAAGCTACATGGTCAGTTATCGCCGAAGCTTGATAGAAACTTAAAGCAGGAAAGATAAAAAGCTTACGGAGTCGGGTATCCGCCGAAGCTTAGTAAAAACTTAAAACAGGAAAGGAAAAAAGCTTGCGGAGCCGGGTATCCGCCGAAACTTGGCAAAAACTTAAAGTAGGAAAGGGAAAAAGCTTGCGGAGTCGGGTATCCGCCGAAGCTTAGTAAAAACTAAAGTCAACGGGTATGGGGACTCGGAAACTAAAAGACGATAGGCACGGGGACCCGGAAACTAAAAGACAATGGGCGCGGGGACCCGAAAAGCTACAAAAAGGCTTTTGCTCTTTTTTTTGTTATGCCTGAATTGATGCTTAATGCAATGGATATAGGATGATGCAATGCAAGTGCAGCTTGAGGACAGTGCATGTAATGCCTGGGATGACGCATGATGTAATGGATGCATGATGATGCAATGAAAGTGCAGCTTGAGGACAGTGCAAGTAATGCTCGGGATGATGTATGATGTAATGGATGCATGATGATGCAATGAATGTCTTACTATAGAGATTCTCAAGGACAAATTGGGTAAACAAAAATGACACGTCAGAGCTTTAGCTGGATCGCTCTTAGCTCCACAACACCCTTAAGAACTTCTTCCCATAGTAGGATCCGGGTTGAACGGTAAACAACATTCATCGATTTGCTTCTTGATTTGCTGGTGATTCTTTATTTTTCATCAATACTCTTATCAGGAAATTCATCGCATTCCCCATGACCTTTCAAAATTGTTAAAACAAAACTGAATGCTTTTGTAATATAATCACATGTTTCACTCAAAATAAATCTATCATAATAAATGCATATTGAATCAACAATGGGTTGCAAAGAAAATGGACTATTATTATGGAAATGAACAGTACAGGGAATGTGGTACCACAAAGGTTAGAATTGAAAGGTTTACAGAAGAATGTTGGAGTAGATTTTTCCAGCTCTTCCAGTGATGCTCTCTAGGATGATCAGTGCTAATTTCCCATGTGTAAGACCTTAAATACCCCATTTTCTATTTCTGAGAACATGAGTTGACCTAGTTTTCACGCGTCGGTAGGGTTCATGACAAGACTTTCCATTCAAACTGCCCCAGTTTGTGATTCGAGGCAACTCCACTTTTTCAGATGTGTCAAGAACCATCTTTGACCTTAACTTTTGCCTAGGTCACTCTTTTCGAGTTTTCAACCTAACAGGTTGCTCTAATTTTTGCCTAGATCGCCTTTTCAGGTTTTCAGCCTAGCGAGTCACTTTTTTTTGTTGTTTTTTTTTTGTTTTTTTTAAGCATAATACATTTTGACAGCATCTGAATTTACAGGAAGTGGTAAATCCGCACCATCCATATTTGTGAGAATCAAATCTCCTCCTGAGAAAGCCTTTTTTACAACATAAGGTCCTTCATAGTTTGGAGTCCATTTTCCTCGATTATCCTTTTGAATGGGAAGAATCTTCTTGAGTACTAGGTCTCCTTCTTGAAACTGTCGTGGACGCACCTTTTTCGCATAGGCTTTCATCATTCTCTTCTGGTAAAGTTGGCCATGACATAATGCCGTTAATCTCTTTCCTTCAATGAGGTTCAACTGATCAAGTCGAGTTTGGACCCATTCAGCTTCTTCTAATTTTGCTTCTATCAGCACTCTTAATGATGGAATTTCCACTTCAATAGGGAGTACTACTTCCATTCCATAAACCAAAGAGAAAGGGGTTGCCCCAGTTGAAGTACGAACAGACGTGCGATAGCCATGCAGTGCAAATGGTAGCATTTCATGCTAATCTCTGTACGTTACAACCATCTTTTGAACAATCTTCTTGATGTTCTTGTTTGCCGCCTCCACTGCCCCATTCATCTTTGGGCGATAGGGTGAGGAATTGTGGTGCTCAATTTTAAAACTTTCACACATCTCTTTCATCATCTTGTTATTCAGATTAGTGGCATTGTCAGTAATTATTTTGCTTGGCAGACCGTAGCGACAAATCAGCTCCCTTTTGACAAACTTGACCACTACATTCCTAATCACATTGGCATAAGAAGCACCTTCAACCCATTTTGTGAAGTAATCAATTGCGACAAGAATAAAGCGATGTCCATTTGAGGCCTTCGGTTCAGTCGGACCTATGACATCCATTCCCCACATCGAGAATGGCCATGGTGCTGTTAAAACATTCAAAGGTACGGGTAGCGCATGAACCTTGTCAGCATATATCTGGCATTTATAGCACTTCTTCACATAATTGAAGCAATCGGTTTCTATTATCAACCAATAATACCCAGCTCTTAGTATCTTTCTTGCCATTGCATGCCTACTTGCATGAGTTCCAAAAGAACCTTCATGGACATCCTTGATGATTTTCTCTGCTTCTGTTGCATCAACACATCTTAGCAGCACCATGTCGTGGTTCCTCTTGTAGAGAACTTCCCCATTTAGAAAGAAACCCATTGAGAGTCTTCTGAGGGTTCTTTTGTCATTTTCTGAAGCATCTAGAGGGTACTCTCTGCTCTTGATGAAGCATTTGATGTCATGATACCACGGTTTCCCATCTGACTCTATTTCTACCATTTGACAATATGTCGGTTGGTCACGACTTTCCATCTTTATGAGTGGCAAGTCCTTATCATGACTTACTTTGAACATTGACGACAATGTGGCCAAAGCATCAGCCAACTGATTATCTTCCCGAGGGACGTGATGAAATGTGACTTCATTAAGTTGTTCAATCAACTCCTTGATGTAAGCATGATAAGGGATCAACTTGGCATCTCGTGTTTCCCATTCTCCTTTTAGCTGATGGATGACCAAGGCAGAGTCTCCATATACCTCAAGAACTTTTGCCTTTGATTCTATCGCTGCTTGGATTCCCATGACACATGCTTCATACTAGGCTATGTTGTTTGTACAGTCAAAGCACAATCTAGCAGTGATTGGAATGAAATTGTTTTTAGGGGAAATCAATATGGCCCCGACTCCATGCCCTAGTGAGTTAGAAGCTCCGTCGAACAACAAAGTCCATTTTTCTTTTTCCAAGGGTTTTTCTTCCCCAAACAAAGCTATTATATCTTCATCAGGGAATTCACACTGCATAGACCCATAATCTTCCACTGGTTGACTAGCTAAGAAATCTGCCAGAGCGCTACCTTTAACTGCTTTTTGGGTGACGTAGACAATGTCATATTCTGATAGCAGAACTTGCCAACGTGCAATCCTCCCAGTGAAGGCAGGTTTTTCAAAGATGTACTTGATCGGGTCCATTTTGGACACTAACCAAGTGGTGTAACACAACATGTACTGCCTCAATCGATGGGCCGCCCATGCCAAGGCGCAACACGTGCGTTCCAACAATGAATATTTTGCCTCATAGTTCGTAAACTTCTTACTCAAGTAATAGATGGCTTGCTCCTTTTTACCGGTTTCATCATGTTGTCCCAGTACACAACCCATGGATTCATCCAACACAGTCAAGTACATGATAAGAGGCCTTCCTGGCATTGGAGGTACCAAAATTGGGGGTTCTTGCAGATACTGCTTGATCTTCTCAAATGCTACTTGACAATCCTCATTCCATTCTACTGTCTAGTTTTTACGCAACAACTTGAAGATTGGCTCGCACGTTGCAGTCAATTGGGATATAAACCTAGCAATATAGTTCAGCTTCCCCAAAAATCCACGAACTTCTTTTTCAGTACGAGGAGCTGACATCTCTATGATTGCTCGAACTTTGTCTGGATCAACTTCTATCCCTTTCTCGCTAACCACAAATCCCAAGAGCTTGCCTGATCTTACACCAAAAGTGCACTTAGCAGGATTCAATCTGAGCCTGAACTTTCTCAACCGCTCAAAAAGCTTTTGCAGATCGGTTATGTGATCTTCTTCTATTTTTGACTTTGCAATTATATCATCCACATAAACTTCTATTTCTTTGTGCATCATGCAATGGAACAATGCCACCATCGCCCTTTGATAAGTTGCTCCGGCATTCTTTAATCCGAACGGCATCACTTTATAGCAAAAAGTCTCCCACAGAGTGATGAATGTGGTCTTCTTCATATCTTCAGGTGCCATCTTGATTTGATTATATCCCGAGAAACCATCCATGAAGGAGAAAAATGCATGTTGAGTAGTGTTGTCCACCAAAATATCAATGTGAGGTAAAGAAAAGTTATCTTTAGGGCTGGCCCTATTCAAATCTCTATAGTCAACACACATGCGTACTTTCCCATCTTTCTTCGGAACAGGTACGATGTTGGCGACCCATTGAGGGTACTTTGCGACAGCGAGGAAACCTGCATCAAACTGCCTTTTGACCTCCTCTCTAATTTTTAGCGACATTTCTGGCTTCATTTGCCTCAACTTTTGCTTGACGGGAGGACATTCTGGTCTTAACGGTAATTTATGCTCAACTATGCTAACATCCAGCCCCGGCATGTCTTGGTACGACCATGCGAAAATGTCACAATAATCAGATAGGAGCTTGACCAACTTGCTTCGCTCCTCTTCTTTCATGGAAGTGCCAATTTTAACTTCTTTTTTATCATCTTCTGTCCCTAAATTAATCACTTCAATTGGCTCTTCATGGGGTTGAATCTCTTTGACCTCTTGTTCTATTAATCTCATTCGCTCAGCAGAAGGCTCCCAATTGTCATCATCATTCTCATCAACATGATTAATGGGATGGTCAAAATTACACAATGGGGTCATAGCACTGTCATTTCCAAGAGAATCACTTTCAGATCTGCATTTATTGATGTCAAAACAAGTAAAAAGGGTAATGAATAAAAGCTAATGCAATGGTCGAACAGAAAAATTAAAAGGGAAGATAATTTTGAAAATGCATTTTATTGATAGCAAATATTGAAAAGGAAACATGTGAGCCCATTTTTACAACATATTTTCCTAAAGCCTTAGGCATAGTTATAGGATTAGCATTACAAAATTACTTTGAATCAGTTTCAAAAGTCATGGGAAAATCGACGATCTCCCAATTGTTGAGCTCTGCATCCGGAGAACAAGGGTACACCAGACTGACACCAAGGTCGATGGATTGATCATCATTGATAGCGGTCACCTGGTTCAGAAACACCAATCCGGCACTTCGGAAACTCTGTTGGATGTCACAGATGGGAATCCTCTCAGTTTTAGGCTCCCGATTTTCCAACCGAGCCAACCTCTTCTCCCTTTTCTCTTCTATGACCCTTCTCTTGTCAGCTTTAGTCGGTTTATATCCTAACCCGAACCTGTCCTTGTTTTCACATGGCTGCAGAAACTTTGCAAGGCCTTGTTCATTCATTCCCAGTCCATTTCCACCTTGGTATCCTCTTTCGAGCATAACCTTAGCCATCATTATGGATGCACTAGATGACTGTGGTTTTGGAATTCGAGCTCCTTCCTTTACATAAACAGCATTGACAACCTCAAACGCTTGGAAAGCTGTTTCAAGAGTTTCTTCTGCAGCTTCGATGTAAGGAGTCGATGGGAGCTTACTCACCAACAGGTCTTCCTCACCCGAGACAATCACAACCTATTGCCAACTATGAATTTCACTTTCTGGTGCAAAGTGGATGACACTGCCCCAGCAGAATGAATCCAAGGTCGTCCCAAGAGACAACTGTAAGTTGGTGTGATATCCATCACCTGGAAAAGTATATGAAAAGTAGTAGGTCCAATTTGAACTGGGATCTCTATTTCCCCCATCACCTGTCTTCGGGTCTCATCAAAAGCCCTGACGATCATTGTACTTGGTTTCATGTATGTCCAATCAAAAGGCAACTTAGAGAGAGTTGATTTTGGCATTACATTCAAAGAAGAACCATTGTCAATAAGCACTCCAGCCATTATATGATCTTGACATTTGACAGAAATATGCAGCGCCTTATTGTGCCCCATCCCTTCAGCAGGTATCTCATCATCGGTGAAAGTGACATAATTATCAGCAGTAATGTTACTAATAATACCACCCAACTTGTCAACTGTAATGTCATGAGAAACATGAGCTTGATTTAGTATCTTCATCAACACTTTCCTATGCGGCTCAGAATTCATCAACAAGGACAAGAGAGATATCCTTACAGGAGTGCGATTCAACTGATCAACAACCCTATATTCACTTTGCTTGATGAACTTTAGGAACTCACAAGCTTCTTCATCAGATACTTCTTTCTTATACTCATTTGGCTTTGTCGATCCTTCTTTTTCTTTCACATCATTCTCAATGGAAGTCTCTCCTATCTTGCTCTTCCCCTTGTAGTTTCTCTTTTCTTCTTCTTCTTGCCCCTTTCGCAACTCCTCAGGAGTGTAAATGCGACCACTTCGTGTCATCCCTCCAATCCCTGATATATTAGTGATAATGGAGGTTGAACAAGATGAAACCTTTGGTTGATCATTTGTGAGATTATTTCCAAGGACTTGTATATCATAATTTCACGGTACTGCTCTGGTGTCCTTAAATGGAAAAGGACTAGGAACTTGAATGGTGATGGGCCTCGGGCCACATGGAGGTGGCGCAGGCGAACTTGCAGTATAATAGATAACCAACGGTTTGATAGCTGGATTTGCAATGGAAGGGACCAGAGAGTTTATGGCTTCATAACCTTTTTGAAACTGTGGAATAGCATATTCATCCACCATGCTTATGCCACCATTGTCACATAAATGACCTATTTGCACTAGTTGCATGTCCATTAGATCTTGGAGGATTTGTCTGAACTCACCACATTCGTCAATAGAATGCCCCACATTCCCATGGAGATTGCACATTATTTCATCTTCGCCGCCCCCTTTCTCTTCAATATGAACTTCCATCATCCCGAATTTGCACAGTTCTTTAAAAATAACCTTCATGGGGGTTTTGACATCTGCCACTTGTCTTATAAGTTGCTGGGCAGAACACTCCTCTATAGCATTGACTGTAGGATTCTCATGGTTAGGCAAAGGGTTGTGGCCCACACTAGGGGTATTTGTCTTGAAATTCAACCATTTGGCATTGATTAGATCTTGCACCTTAAACTTTAGCGCTTTGCAATTCTCTGTGGAATGCCCTACGGCTCCTGCATGGTAATCACACTTGGCGTTGGGGTCAAAACCTTTAGGGTATGGGGGTTCCAATGGCTTCATCGGGTAAGGAGCCAAGAGAGAGTTACGGATGAGTTGCGGTCGTAACTCGGTGTAGGTCATAGGAATTGGGTCGAAGTGGACAAACTTCCTTTCTTGGTTATTTGGTGGTCTTCTTTGGTTCGTGTTTAGATTTTGGGTCCATGGTTGAACTGTTTGAGGCGGTAAGGTAGGGGGTGTCTGGTATTGAGCATGAGATGGCATTTGGTGAGGCCTCATTGAGTGGTGAGGTTGAGGATGAGGAACGTGTGAAGTATTGGCGACATGGAGGTAATAAGGCTGGGGATATGGAATTGGTGGTGTAATAGGAAAGTACGGGTGGTAAGGTGTGAAAGGGGTTTGGAAGGATGATTGATGGTTCACTAGTGTTTGGCTATATCTCCCTTGGGTAAAGTTTCTTTGGTCGAAGGTAACAGCATGGGTTTCTCCTTCTCTTTTCTTCCCCATCGGGGGCCTCTTGGCATTAAATGTCCCTGCTGAACTTTCAATGATCTTCCCACTTCTCATTCCTCCCTCAACTCTCTCTCCGATGATGACCATATCCGAGAAATTTGATGACACGCTTCCTATCATTTTGTCATAGAAGGGTGATTGCAGAGTGTCAATGAATGTGGCCACCATTTCTCTTTCTGTCAATGGGGGCTCTACTTGAGTAGTCATTTCTCTCCATCGCTGAGCATATTCCTTAAAGGTTTCAACATCTTTCTTAGTCATATTCTGCAATTGTAGTCTATCTGGTACCATATCAATGTTGTACTTATACTGCTTCAAGAAAGCATCAGCCAAGTCTTTGAAACATCGAACATGAGCACGCTCAAGATGCGTGTACCAATTCGAAGCTGCTCCAGTCAAGCTATCCTGGAAGAAATGAATTAGCAGCTTGTCATCGTGAGCATACGAAGCCATCTTGCGGATGTACATGGTCAGATGGTTCTTTGGACAAGTGGTCCCTTTATATTTATCAAAATCTGGAACTTTGAACTTCGGTGGGATCACCACATTAGGGACAAGGCAGAGTTCTGAAGCATTAAGAAGACCGTAACTACTTGCCCCTTCTATGGCTCGCAGTCTCTCTTCTAGAGTTTCCAACTTCTCTCTGGATTGGAAATTTTCAGCAGAGGGATTCAATGGGTGTTGTGGCATAAAAGTGGGGATAAAATGTTGTACCGGCAAGGTCCCGTTGGCAGGTGGTTGAGTTATGTTCAAAGAGTTAGTAGCGGGATTACTGCCGTCCGGGGGATTGGTCGCTTGTGGTGGTATAAAGCCGGCAGGAAAACTATACAATGGAAGAAAGAATGGAAATGGGTGTTGTGTTTGAGGTGTTTCATTAACACTTGGCTGAGTAACCTGAGTTTCAGTAGTATTTGGCGGATTTGAGATCGGTGTTACTGCTGACGTACCATTATCAAGGGGATTTGTGGCCAATAGTGGTACATACCCGGGAGGGAGGCCATATGGTGGGAATTGTGTAGCCTGAGTTCCCTGCGAACTGGTGACAACGGGTTGAGTGGCGCTGTTTGGATAAATAGTTAGCGGCATCATAACTCATTGAGGATTGAAGCCTTGATATTGCAGAGTGGTTGGAGAGAAGCCAGGTGGGTAAAGAGGTGTGGCCGGGTGTCCTTCATTTGTTCCTGAAGGAGTTCCCTCTGTATTTTTTGTTCTTTCCAAAGTTTGCACGACTTCTAAGATCTTAGCCATTTGTCCATTCAATTGGCTTACTTCATCCCTCAGTTCTTCTTGCGACTGTCCCAGTTCATCCATGACCTTCGATTGGGAGCGAGTCCTATAAGGGTGTTATAGAGACAAATTTTTTTTCTGTGGTCATATTATTATTATTATTATTAGGAATATGACCAATAAAATGCAAACTAAAGTGAAAATGCATGCAAAGACATGATCCAATGAAGCAAATGATATCAATAAACCTCGTTCATCCAAAGATAAAAGCTTCATAGGGAGTTTTCCTTTTACATCATGTTGATCATGTTACTCCTTAAGTCTAAAGGAGTATCCCCGTGGTGCGAACTGTTTCTTTCCTTTGCTTGAACCCTTGCAGACTCTTCAATGACAACCCATATACTCTCTGCAGTCTCAGACATTAGAGTTTTTTTTTTCTTTATCCATGTTCGAGGTTTACCGATATCTTTACAAGATTGGACCACATATGCAAATGCAAGATAAAAAAAAAAAAAAAAAAAAAAGAGAATTAGTGTCTACAAAAATGAAAATAAAGAAAAGAATATAGACAAAAAGAATTTCCTCATGTGTTAAAGGAAAATGATAGTCTAGGCTTGGTACTTGTCTTTAAAAAAAAAAGGCTCATGGACCATGATAGCTCTAAGGGTATCTCAACACGTGATATTTTTGGTTCTAGACCCCTATCAGACAAAAGGTCCTCAAATTGTCTCTTCTTCGTCACCAACACTTTGGCTAGCAAGAGTCCTCAATCCTCACCCATGATAGGTTACAAGCGGAAAGAGTTCAATTTGAGTGAGGGATTTTCATGTGCATATTCGGAGACCAAAGGTCTCTCAAAGCAACACTACTTCACCCTCTATCTAATCCTACAAGGTATTGAGCCGGGTATAGAGCTTGTGTGTGAGGTAAGTGATAGTGGACGTATGTGAGGAACATACAAACCTGTACCAAAAATTTAAAAAGACCAAATTACCCCCAACCCGCAAAAGTATATATACAACAACCAACAAAGAATCATTTACCCTAAGGTTTCAACAATTAAGCACAAAATATATACAAGTAAGTCATGTCAAAATGGACACAAAAAATAATGCCAAAAATATTTACATAAAAATATCATATAAAATTTATTCACAAACAAAGTAAGAAAACAGAAATAAAGACAAAAAGGGGTAAAGTAAATAAATAAAAATTATTAATAATTTGCACAACTAACAACAACAGGCTTGACTCTCATCAAACATCCCCAGTGGAGTCGCCAGCTGTCGCAACCGAGATCGCGACGGGACGACCGAAAATGGTTTAGAGATTTGAAAATTAATGGAGTCGCCACGAATGTTTATTTGATTTGGGAAAACATTAGAAAAACCCTTAAAATGGACAAAACTGGTCTTTAATAAAAGTTTGGATTCGGGAGTCGATTACAGATAGGGAAGGTGTTAGCACCCTACACTGCCCGTTCTAAGAACAGTACCTTAAGTCAATTGTGCAAATTTTAATAATATCAAATTTATTTATTTTACCCATTTTTTTTAAAAGAATTTATAACTATTTTATTTTATTTTATTTTTTAAGGAAAGAAAAAAAAATAACTAAATTATGAAAATTTATTTTTTCGGCTTGACAGAATAGGGATTCTGCTCCTACGTATCCTCGGGTGCAATGAGGAACTCAAAGTCACGTAGTTCTTTAGAAAATAGTTGTGGGTTGATTGATTTTAATTAAGAGAGAAACTTAAAACTTTTAAAATTAAATTTATCAGCAATGGATTAACTCTAACTTACCAAAAGAAAAGATGCTTACAAGAACGGAAAAACCTGTGGTAGTCGGCGGAGCAGATCTGGGCGGCACAGAACTCGACGATGTCGGTGGTGTAAGGTGGTATTTTGTGATTATTTGTTGTTATAGTGGTTAAAGGTTTGTGGATAATGGTATTGAAAATGAGTATGGTGAGTTGAAGGTGATTATGAAGATTATGGAGTAAGGTGGTGATGGTGATATGGTGAAGATGGAAGTTTAATGGTTGTTAGTTATGGATGGTGGCATATGGTGGTGGAGGTGAAGATGAAAAATGGTGGTTGTTTGATGTTGATGATTGAGGTTGTGATGTTGCTAGTGGAAGGTACGGTAAGGAAGATGGTGAGGGTGGTAGGTGTGGTGGTTTGTGGTGGTTTGCGGTGTGGGATTGTTAATGGAAATGAAGATGAGAGGTAAAGGTTATGGAAGATGGAAGTAGAGGTTGGAGAGCTTGGAGTGGAGAAATGAAGTGAATGTGTGTGTGTGTTAATGATGGAAGGTGGTGAGTTTGAAGGAGAAGATGATGAGTTGAGTGTGGAGATGGTGGCGGATATGGTGGAGCGTGGAGGTGCTTGGTTTGGGTGGGCTACGGTGGAGCAAGGTGGCTTTGAGTGATGGAGGGAGAGATGGGAAATTTGAAGAGGGTGATGATGGGTTAAGGTTGATAGAGGATGGAGGTTGGATGTGGTGGTGCAAGTGAGGAATGGAAGTTATGGAGGTGGTTTTGGTCACCGAGTTGACTCGGTGGTGATGAAAAGTGGTGATCACGGTTTGAGTTTGTTGGAGAGGTGAAGGGTGGGATGGTGATACGGTTGTGATGGTGAAGGTGTAGATAGTATGGTGAAATGGAAGCAATGGAGGAAGAGAGATGCTTGAGGATGAGGAGATGATGAAGGAGAGTGAAGGTGGAACAAGAGTTGGTGATGGGAGCACCGTTGAAGGGTGATTGGTGATGGAGGCTATATATAGAAGGAAGAAGATGGTAAGGGTTATATATCTTTGCCGTGAGGGAGATGGAGGTTAAGAATGATAATTGTGGGGAGTAGGTTAGATAGTGCTTGGTGGGTGTAGGTGGAAACAAAAAAAATGGAATATGGGTGGGATGGTAGGTTACGTGAATAGTGAGTGTATGTGTGATAGTGGAGTGAAAAGTGAGCGGGGGATGAGTGTGTGTAGTGAGTGGAGTGAAAAGTGAGTGGGGGATGAGTGTATGTAGTGAGAGATGAACAAGCTACAAAACAATTTTTTTATTTTGCACAAATAAGAAAAAGTAAGATAGAAAAAAAAATAGTGTGATCACAACATTGCAATTAAGTATCTTTTCATTAAAATATTAATCACTGATTAAGTAATAAAAATTTTATGGACAAAATTGGGTATCAACAACTATAACAATTTTTTTTCATAAGCTTTTAAGTTTTGAAACCTTTGATTCTTGATTATACATTATTTCAAAAGTTTTGATATGTAAATATCATTTTGTCTTCAATCAAATAATTCTTTTAATCATTTTATATCTTTTTTTAATTTAATACATAAAAATAATTTTTTATATCATCTAAATAAAATATATTATTTTAAAATCTCTTTTTCACTAACATGTTTAAATATAAAACTGATTTTATTATAATAATACTTGATTTTACATATAATTAATAATTAAAATAATAATTTTTTTACCGTTAATCCAAACACATATTTCACCTTAAAACAACTTAGACATTCAGACCGTACGTTTATAATTAGGATTGAATCGTACTTGATAGACAAATTTTTGGAGAAGCTAAAAAAATATGAGTAATATTATCAGCTAATATATAAATTTGTGTAAGAAGTTATTCATATAGTTATGTATAAATTTATACATAACAAATCTAATAGTACAAAAAGAACTTTTATATATGTATAACATTACCCATTAATTCTATCATAGTTGTATCGAATCAAGTTTGTGTTAGGTTAGGTTTAAAAATCTATCCCCCAAAAAAAAAATCAAACCCAGCCTAATCAAGTTGGGTTACGGCCGCAAGGGTTTCGAATTTTCAAGTTGTCCCGACCCAATGAATCTGATTATATTTTTAATTTTTTATAAGAATTTTAAGTATTAAACCATATCGTTTTTTAGTTTTTGCTGTTTGGTCTTCACCACAAAACAATAATTGGGCCTAGGATTGGACCAACCTTAAGAGCTTACTAGCTCGGATAAATGTCAACAAGAACATGAAATAAAGATAAGGACCAAAAAAAAAAATAAGGACCCAAATGAGGTTTCTTAGTAGATGTTGTAATCCAACCCAAAACGTACTATTAGCAAAAGAATTTTAAAGAGACTCTAATACCTTTGTTAAAAATAGGGGAAAACCTACTGGGCTGATCATGAGGCCAAGCTTGGTAAGGTTCATATTTAACTTGAGCGTCAGACTTGTGCAGTCATGAACGGTATTCTATCACCAACTTAATATTGGGTTTTAACACAAACCCAACCTACACGGAACAAGTATAAAAAACGATTTTAGATTGATGTGAAATTTCATAAACATGGTGTGGAAGATTAAACTCCAATATCATACTTACACCCTAGTCTTAGAAATTGAAGGTAGTACCTGTTGAGCTTCAAGCTCGTTGGGACTGTATAGGTGTCTTTTATCTCAAATCTAAATTAGCTCAAGCCCAATTTTGGGCTTCAGTTCACAAATTACTAAAAGGCTTTTCAGATGGCACAAGGACTGAACGTTTACAAAAGTCCCTGCCCTCTGACAAAAAGAAAACTCCCTGCCCATCCTCTTTTTTAGTTATTTATTTATTAAGACCCTAGCCTACCCATTAAAATAATATTACATGTAAGTCTGAAAAAAGAAGGAGAATGGTATTATTGTGATTCTCATATAGATCCAAATTGTTTTAAGTTTAATTTTAGGTGGAAAGTACCACACTCCACTGACGTAGTGAACGCAGGAGGGATATCACAGCGCGGGGGAACACATTAGGGATAAATTTTTAGGTAAGTATGGTTTATTATAAATACTAGATTCAATAATTAATATGTATAAAGGTAATCCTTAGATATAAAGATATTTTAACATGTCATGTGACCCACACAAGTATAAATGTCTATACTATACAATATCTACATAAAAATTTATGCGAAAGAGGTTGGAAATTTCGGTGTCCCCACTTGAGCAAATTCAAAATGGAAAATGATGTTTATCACGATATTCAATTCGAGAAACGGTTTACGCAAAGAAATAATTTTTTTGTGTTTTACCATTTAGTTCAATAATTATTTTCCTTTATAAAAAAAAATTATAACAATTATTTTTTAAATTCAACTTGATTGGTTAAACATCTCTTCGTGATATATTTAAGAAACTCACTTCGTGTAATATAGCAGTGCTGATACAAAATAATCTCAGCACGCGAACGGGCATAGGACAGGAAGAGCTTTGATGAGTTATGCCCACAATGTACAGAACTGCCTAAATCCATGGTCCCATGCTTGCATTCATGACCCACGTGGTGTTGTCGGGCCATCGGTCCTGTCTCCGTGCTGACTTAATCCACCCTCATGCAACGACAATCATGGGAATTGGATGGACCACCTCAGAGGACCCTACTTCTGTTTACTGAGACAAATATATCCACATTCTTTTTGTTTTTTGTTTTGGTAAAAACATTCACATACGTTTTACAGACTGCATCCTGCTTCTTAAAAAATTATATATATATATATATAAATATATATAAATAAGAGATCCCTGTTTGGATCTAAGTAAGAAATTGGAGAAATCAGATGTGGGATCCAACTTCTCACTTTGTATCCCTTGATGATAAATGAAGGTACCCTTAGGCTACCAAACTATTTTCTGTACATCCTGAAAAAATGATAAAAATAAAAACGATAAGATTGTAAATATATTTTTATCCCTGTTTGTTCTTTTTTTCTTTTTCCTTTGTCTAGATATCTCCATATAATTTGAGTGAGATTAATCTTGTTTAGAATACTGAAGTTTGCCCCTTTCAACAGTGCATTTCTAGGGGGCTCAGCCCCCTAATGTTATAGAAGCGTCTCAACCAGCCACAACCTGAAGACCAAAAAAAAAAAAAACCAGCCACAACATGGTAATTAATTAAAACAGAGAGAGAAAAAATGAAAAACCAAAAAGAAAAGAGAGGGAAAAAAAAAAAACACAAACGAGAAAACTGTTAAACTGGTTTATAGAGAGAAAGGCGGCTGCAAGAATTAGTTTTAAAAGTGTTGAAAATAAAAATAAAGATTTGTCCAATTCGTCGGTTGATGGAGGTTTTGAGAAAACTTTCTGAAATATTGAGCCTACAGAAGTGCCAAATAGAGAAGTCGACAAGAAGATTGGATAAAGAGGAAGATTCTAATGAGGTTAAGGTATGATGTCGGTGAGAAGAAGTATCCGACAGGAGATTGCATTAAGTCGACGAAAACGCGTTTAAAAGTAGTCGAGTCTTTGGATTCCGTCGAAAGTTAGTACTTCTCGAAGAATAAAATCGCTCGAACGTGTTGGTCTTTTTAGGATGTCAGTTATTTTTTGTTATTGTCTATAAATACCAGTAGCCATAATGTAAAAGGGAAGGTTATTTGCTGATAAAAAAATCCTAACATCTCAACCCGAGCAGATTAAAGGATTTTTGTCCAAGTATGCCTTCCTTTTCAATTTTATGTCATTTATATTAATGCAATGTTCCTTTAAAATTCTTTACTTTTTTTAGTCTCGTTCTTTTAAATTTTTTTTACAGTTCTTCGCACTTTTATCTGCTTTTCTTTACTATTTTTCCATTTAATTTATGCACTTTAATTTCGTGTCATTTACATGCTTTCAATTAATTTTCTGCATTTTAAGATTTCTGCAAAGTTTCTTTAAATTTCTTTAATCTTTCCTTTCTGCATTTTCCTGTTTATTTTACTTCAAATTTCCTAAATTTCTTTTGTTTGCTGTTAAAATCATTTTCATAACGAGATTACCACATAACTCGTGAACCCGCATTCGTTTGATAAAATATATTTGTTTGTTGGAATTAATTCTGAATCTTTGAACCAAAATTCTGCATAAATTGTATATATCAGCATCAAAAGAAACTATAGGAAGTATGCTGGCTCAGGATGTAAATGACGTCGAAAAGGCCGTGTATTATCTTAGTCGAGTTTTAAATGATGTCGAGAGAAGATATAGTGCAATAGAGAAACTTTGTTTAGCATTGTAATTCTCATGTACTAAGCTCAAGTATTATATGATGCCTTGTAATGTACTGGTTATGTCAAAAACTGATGTAATAAAATATATGTTATCGAAACCAGTGTTAAATGGTCGTATTGGAAAATGGACTATTGCTTGTCATAATTTTCTTTACAATATGTACCAATGAGAGCAGTAAAAGGCCAAACAATTGCCGATTTCTTGGCCGATCATCCTTGTCTGGATGTAGAAAATATAAATATTGTCGGTTTAAAACCTTGGTGTTTATATTTTGATGGTTCAAGGCATCAAAATGGAATTGAAGTTGGGATTTTAATTGTTTCCCCTCAAGGTACTCCAACCAAGTTCATGTTTGAACTTAAATATGCTTGTTCTAACAACAAGGCTGAATATGATGCCTTAATTGTCGGATTGGAGATACTAGTGGAAATGAAAGCACGTAATGTGCATATATTTGGTGATTCGCAGTTGGTCGTTATGCAACTTGCCCAAAAATATAAATGTGTTAGTGAGAATTTAATGAAATATTATATTGTGGCAAGTAAGTTGATGAAACAATTCGACGAAGTAACTGTCGAACACATTTTCAGAAATTTAAATGAAGAGGCTAATGAATTAGCGCAAGTAGCCTCTGGGTATAGACTTTCATCCAAGGTTCTTACAAATCTAATGGAAATAAGGAAACTTTTATATCCATTAGAGGAAAGAGATATACTACAAAACGACATTTCGACGATTAATGATTGGAGACAACCAATATTGAGTTATTTGGAAAATTCCAGTCAAGATGTGCATAGAAAGCTCAAGTATAGAGCGTCGAAGTTTGTGGTATTAGAGGGAGCCTTGTATAGAAAGTTTGTCGATGAAAATTTAGAAGTTTGCCTGAGTGAAGCAGAGGCTTATATTGCCTTGGCAGAAGTCCACGAAGGAATTTGTGGAGCTCATCAGGCAGGTGAAAAGATGAAATGGGTCCTTCGACGTCAAAGGTATTATTGGCCAACACTAGTTAGGGATTGTATCATGTTTGCCAAGTCTTGTGAAGAGTGTCAAAGACATAGCCATATACAAAATGTTCCTGCTAGTGAGTTATATGCTATAGTTAAACATTGGCCTTTCAGAGGATGGACTTTGGATTTAATTGGCCAAATTCATCCTGTTTCGTCGAAAGGACACAAATACATTCTAGTAGGAGTCGATTACTTCACCAAATGGGTTGAGGTTGTAGCCTTGAAGGATGTAACCCAGCAGGATGTGATTAACTTTATTGAAGATAATATAGTTTGTCGATTTGGAATACCACAAACTTTGACAACCGACCAAGGATCACTATTCATTGGGAAAAAAGTTGTCGAATATGCCAGTTCAAGAAAAATTAAAATGCTCACGTCGACGCCATATTATGCTCAGGCGAATGGCCAAGTAGATGCCATGAACAAAATAATCATAAATTTGATTAAAAAGCATATTGGTCGACAACCTAGAAACTGGCATAATACCCTTAATCAAATTCTATGGGCATATAAAAATTCACCAAGAGAATCGACGGGCACTTCACCATATAAGTTAGTTTATGGTCATGATACAGTGTTACCAGTTGAGATCAATCTTCAATCCATTCGAATTCAAAAACAAGACGAGTTACCAATTGAACATTATTGGAACTTGATGTTTGATGAATTAAACAAATTAAGTGATGAAAGATTAGTAGCTCTAGAAAACTTGATTTGACAGAAAGAAAGAATTGCAAAGTTTTACGACAGTCGAGTCAAGTATAAATCTTTTAAGATTGATGACTTGGTTTGGAAAGTCATTCTGCCCATGGATAAGAATTGTCGAGAATATGGAAAATGGTCCCCAAAATGGGAAGGACCATTTAAAATTACTCAAGTATTTTCTGGGAATGCTTATGCACTTGTCGAGGTTAATTCTGGTTTGAGGATTAAATCAATTAATGGCAAATATTTAAAGCCATATAAACCGACAATGTATGAGGTGAAGATAGAAATTGAGTAAATATGAAATTTCATTCATATATTCGACAAATACAAATTACATACTGATGTTACATTTGGTTTAGATTGTCAAGGAAGATGAACAGTGAAGAGAAGTGAAAGTTTGAAGACGGTAAACAGTGTTAAAAAGGTGAAGAGTTGTGTGAATTTGAAAAAGTAGTTTTTGCGAGAAAATAGGGGTAATTATGAGCCCTATTTATTAGGAACGCTATTTATTGTTTGCTATGATAAGATTGATTATGGCCGTTCAAGTACTTGATGAAAGGTTCTGATTGGATTTAAATATATATATATATAAAGGACCTTTGATTAAAAAATTTTCTTTCTTCTGTCGGCGTCGAAAGAAAATTTTTGGGGGGCATCTGTTGGAAGTAAAAATAAAGATTTGTCCAATTCGTCGGTTGATGGAGGTTTTGAGAAAACTTTCTGAAATATTGAGTCGACAGAAGTGCCAAATAGAAGTCGACAAGAAGACATTGGATAAAGAGGAAGATTCTAATGAGGTTAAGGTATGATGTCGGTGAGAAGAAGTATCAAGATCCCATGGAGATTGCATTAAGTCGATTTAAAAACAGCGTTTAAGAGTAGTCAGTCTTTGTTCGTCGAAAGTTAGTGCTTTCGAAGAATAAAACCATTTCGAACGTGTTGGTCTTTTTAGAATGTCAGTTATTTTTTGTTATTGTCTATAAATACCAGTAGCCATAATGTAAAAGGGAAGGTTATTTGCTGATAAAAAAACCCTAACATCTCAATCCGAGCAGATTAAAGGATTTTTGTCCAAGTATGTCTTCCTTTTCAATTTCATGTCATTTATATTAACGATGTTCCTTTAAAATTCTTTACTTTTTTCATCTTGTTCTTTTAAATTTTCTTTACTGATTCTTGTGACTTTTATCGCTTTTCTTTTTGTTTTTCTATTTAATTTCTGTGACTTTAATTTCAAGTATCATTTACACGCTTTCAATTAATTTTTCGATTTTAAGATTTCTATGAAAGTTTTCTTTAAATTTCTTTAATCTTTCCTTTATGATTTTCCTGTTTATTTTACTTCAAATTTCTTAAATTTCTTTTGTTTGCTGTTAAAATCATTTTCATAACGAGATTACCACATAACTCGTGAACCCGCATTTGTTTGATAAAATATATTTATTTATTAGAATTAATTCTGAATTTTTGAACTAAAAATTTACATAAACAAAAAGATATTTCAAAATGTGAATAGGTGGATATCCATTCATATAAAATGACTAATCGATAGATATTTGTCATTCTAACAATTACTAACTAGTGAAGTGGCAGTTCAAGCACGGAAGCAGCTGCTTCTTTTCGAGTGGTACTTACGCCGAAGCTTCGGACATGCAAAAGACCACGTGACTTTTTACTTCAGAAAACAGAGCCTTCAATGCTAAAATACTACTACATCCAAAGTTAAAACACTAATACGAGTAGCTTTGACTTGACTAGAAAACAAACAATTTGACCTCGTGCCGCTTTTCTCAGTTCATGTTCCTGAGCATACCCATATGAATATGATACATGAACCTGGTCTTGGTCAATTCAAACCTTTCGATGTCCTAATCGTATTTTCGGTTTGGATTCTTGTTCTGCATGCATTATTCGCTGACACATACATAGAATAAAGTCGCAATGTAATTAGGTAATAGTTGGTACTAGTAAAACCTCACACTAATTAAATTAAGTGAATGCAATAACACTTGACTGAATAATTAGCCTTATTCAGCGACGGTCTAGGAAAGGGAAAGGAGATAATAATATATTTTTTTATCAAATGTTAAGGACAAAGTCAGAGAATTTCTCGTAAAGATTAAAGAGAAAAAAAAAATAGAGGCAAAGACTGCAGAGTTAAAAATTGTATGTTAAAAGTAAGGATTTTGTGAACACTTGTCAGTAAAACCTTAAAAGTGTTAATTTTATTTCTTTTGAGAAGAGAAAACAAAATACTATTAAATAATTTCAATAAAGGAATATCTTGAGCCGCATATTGACTCCATACTGATTGGACGACGAACAAGTGAAAATTTTTAAAAAAAATTCATTACTTTTTGCCGGACAACTTTCCTACGAACTAATATATTCGCGACACTCTGAAAAGTTTTCTGTTGAGAAAAATAACCAAAATAAAATTAAAATACATACTTTCAATCGATATGCCCGTCAGAAACCAACTCATCGTGATTTCCATTTCGTCGGAAACCGATAAATTTTCCTCTTTAATAACTCGTTAAAGACTATACAGGCAGAGAATAAAGAGAGTGATATAGAAGGAGGCTTTTATTATGGAATTAAATTATTTGGATTTGTGAATGGATTTTATTTTTTTTATTTGGTAGTAATATATATAAATTTAAGTGTATATGTAAATTATTAATTAAAATTTATAAATTTTTTATATTTATAATTATGCGTAAAAAATAAAAAAATAATCTAATCAAATTTATGTACAAATTTAATTATTATTAATTTAATTTAATTTTTTAATCTCAATTATTGATTTATTTTAATAATAAATTAATGACAAAAAAAAAACCTAGGTCCATCAGGGTAGTTCATATTAGATATTCTGGAGATAGAATAAAAAATGACAATCATAATAATTAGTCAGGAGACTTTTATCATAGGCTCAAATTATTTGGGTACATAGATAGATTATCTTTTTTTTATCTGACAGTATTTATATGCAGATCTGAGTGTATATAAAAATTATTAGTTAAAATTTATAAATTCTTTATATATAGAGTTATTCATAAAAAAAAGAAGAATAATCTGACTAAATTTCTGTTTGAATTTGACTATTATTAATTGAATCTAATCTTTTTAATCTCAGTCATTGATTTATTGTTAATTTAACAATAAATAATGACTCAAAATGTCGTAATCTATCCATGGACCATCCTGGGGGTGATCCATGTTAGATATTCTCACCTAGTTAATAGCAATAGCAGCACGAGCTCTTTGTTTTCTTCACTTGCCGTTTGTCTTCTTAATCCATGAAGTACTTTTCGAAGTTCGAAGTCCATTCTCTTGGTAGAGTTGTTAATAACTTAATCATGATTTTTCTAATACTTATTAACTTGAGAACAAAACTTGCTCTAACCCCTTTAATCATTTTTTATTTATTATTTTCAACCTCACTTAATTGAGTTAATGGAAAAATTAAAAGTGATTAAAAGAGTTGGAGAAAAGGATTAGAGGGAACTGATTGGAACCAAATTTTGTTCTTAACTTGAAAAGGTTCTAATATCTTTTTTAGTTTGACCCAACCAGAATGAAGTCAATGTACATATAATATCCAGCTCATCATCCAATCTATATATAAATTTTATTTATTTAGTCCCTATTACATTTTTATTTTACATAATGACCCCAACAGTTTTCCCCACTAGTTTTTTAAAGTTAACTCATGTCGCACAAACTTTACCCCAACTTCATTCTATTGACCAAAATAAATAAAATAAAAAAAGAAAAACCAAAACCAAAACGCAGCCCCTTTGCGTTCGACCGGGTGTGGTTCGGCGATGGTGAAGGGCTACCTATCAGTTAAACCAATTAAGCAATGACGTGAATGAACCAGCGTGGTCTTCAATTCAGGTTAGATGTAGAAATTATTCCCAAACTGTGTTGGACGGCTACTCAGAACCGTATTGGATTGGTTATTGAAAATCCAATTCATAATTAAATTAACAGAAAAAAATTATATAAAAGATATCCTAAAGGTAAGACAAATGCGTGCACTTTTAATAGTATATGATTTCTCCCCACATGTAGCACTCTTAGGGTTTACTTGCACTTTTGTTGTTACACTTACTCTTGCCAACGTTGTGTTATAGGGCAATGCTTTGATGCACAAAAGCAAAAATGGGTTTCAATTGACGGTAGGGAGAAATTCGGTCAGAAAATGTTGGTAACAAAAAAAGTTTAAAGGATGCATCAGGTTTCAACGGAGGAAGATGAAGATGCTTCAATGGAGTTTGCTTCGATGCTTTAACCATGAGTTAGAGTTAGAAAGTGGCTAGTTTTTTTTTTTTTTTTGGTCAATAGAATGGGACTAGGGTTTAAGTTTGTTGGACATGAGTTAATTTTAAAGAATTTATGGAAGGAGCCCTTAGGGTCATTATGTAAAATAAAAATATAATAGGGATTAAATAAATAAAACTTATACTTAGATAGCTTGAATGATAAATTGGATATTATAGTTGTGTTTGGAATAAATAAAAATGAGAAATGATTTGATGATTTGATTTGATTTGAATTGAATTGAATTGATTTGATTTTAAAATCAAATTTTGTTTGGAACTTTAAAAATCAAATTTTGTGTTTGGAACTTTAAAAATAAAATAAGATTTGAATTGATTTAGAAATTAAATTTTGTGTTTGGAATTCATTAAAATGAGAATTGATTTGATTTGATTTTATTATTTTACATTTTAACTCTTATGAAAAGTTGTTAGAGGTAGTTATTAAGGGTAAAATAATCTATTTATTTCAAATCAAATCAAATCCTAACAAATTTTATCAAAATTGATAGAATTTCTCAAACAAAAAGAATGAAATCCATGAGATTTTAAAAATCAAATCATTTCTTATTTTTAAACATTCCAAATACAAAATTTAATTAAATTTAATTTACAAATTAAATTATTTCTTATTTTTTTATATTCCAAACACACTTTAGGTGTATATTAGTCTCATTTTGGTTGGGTCAACTAAAAAAGATACTATAACCCTTCCAAGTTCGCATGTACTAGAGGAATAAGTAATATAGGTTATAAGCTATGAGATACCTTGGCTTAACTTTCCAAAATGGTAGATTAAGTTATTCAATTTTTAACTCACAAAAAAGTGAGTCAATTTTACCTGGTTCAATTAAAGTTGGGTTAACTCGTGGGTTAACTTGCTTTATTTTTTTTTTAAAAAAAATATTAAAACTTATGTAAGTTTTTTATTTTGTTAAATTTGAGATTTATGGATTTTTTTTTTTTACCTATGTGAAATGATGATTATGACATTAATTATAATATAACTATAGTTTGATGATTATTCATGTTCGGAGTTGCAGGGCCACCGAAAGTCAAAACAGGTGGTCTAATTTCAATTGGACATAATTTTTTATCCAGCGTCAAAATCATAATTATTATATATCAACGAAAAGTCTAAGAAGAAACCATCAGCATGGACAATTGAGTGGATTTGGTTGAGGTCGTTTCGCCTCGAAAAAATGTTATTTCGACATGGTTTTGGGTAGTTTTCTAATTCTTGGCTTATTTTTCACTATTTGTTTTTGTAATTACATGTCTAAATTAGGATTAACCACCTTTAAATGCCATTATTTGCTACATTTTGAACAATGTATATAGAATAATAATTTTTAGAAGTTTCGTTCAACATCTGTGATTTTACGCTTAACTCTTTGCGTCACTATTACATAATTTTGGATATTTCACTAGTTTTGCAACATTAGTTTAACTTTTTAATTTAAAAAAAAAAATTGGTAGATCAAAAAATTTAACCCACCAACTCTTGTGGGTTAAATTGAGTTGGTCATGTTTTAACATGTTCTCAAAATTAAAGTATTCACAATTTGATTTGAATCAATTTTAAATTAAAATATTAACTAATTTAAATAATGTTATTTATATATATTTAAATTAAATTAGATTAATTATATTATAAAAATTGATCAAATTTAAATTGATTATTGATTTTAATTAATTTTTGATTAATTTTTTAAGCTTAAAATATTGTAAATTAAAAATAATTTAGTCTATTAATAAAAAATAAAAAATAAGAAAATAAAAAATAAAAAAATATATTCTACATATTTAATAATATTTAATTAAATAAATAAAGAAGTATGTAAGAAATTAAAATAATTATAAATAAAAATATAAACATAATAATAAATAAATATATTATATAATATTAATTTAATTTAATTAATTTAATTTTAAAAAATAAAATTAAAATTTATTCAATTCAATTCAATTAATTTTTAAAAAATTAAATAAAAATATTTAATTTTAATTGAATATCAATTTTTTAATTTATTTTTTTTGTTTAGATTAAATTTCAACATCCTATCAAAATGATGTCAATCTCAATCTGAAATGACCTACTTAACTACCAAGGCCTAGTAATTCGCCCACTTTGACAAAACTAATTCTCAACCCAATCTGTAGGAGACACCCGTCTGTGATTTCTCTATCATCTTCCTTATGCTCCAGGTCAAGGCAACATCAAAGGTGTGCAGGGAACGTTGACTGGAAAGGGTATTGCTATTATTATGTTGCTCAAGCATAATATTTATTTATTTATTTTGAAAATATAATATTTAGATTAAATTATTAGACATTTTATTAGTTGATTATATTTAATAAATATTTATTATAAAATCAACTTTTAATAAATACTTAAAAATTTATACACATATAATACTTGTCAAGATATCATAACAATTCTCCCGCTTTACACTTACAACAATTTTCTTTTATTTGTGAAACTTAAATATTAAACAACAGACAACGAAAAAGTTTTGTGAATCTCAAAAAATACAATCTAATGTTTAAAATTTAAGAATAATATTATTTGTATATTTTAAATATGTACACTATATTTATATCATAAATTTATATATAAAAAATATTAAATTAATTTATATATAATTGTAACATTTTTAAGTATATAAAATAAATTTGTGAATGAATTGAAAAAAATTAAAATATTTTTAATAGATAAATAGTATTATAAAAAATTTAATGCAGTTGTCGAGTATTTCATAGTAAAATCTTCTTATTCTAAATTTTACGGAGAAAAATTAAAATATTAATTTTAACACATTATTAGTGTACGAAATTTTTATATTATTACTTAATTATGTTTTATTATGTCAGTTAAAATGTTAGATTCTCATAATTATTATTTCAAAAATAATATTTTTTAATAATATTTTATAATATTTTTTTATTTATAAGTAAAGGATTAATTTTTTAAAATACCGTTAGACAAAAATAACACTTTTTAATAAGTGAGAGTGCATGATTTAGTAATAATATAAAAATTTTACACTAAAAATAATTAAAGTCAAATTTTAAAGCATCCTTAATTAGAAGTTTATTCAAGAAATTAATGCTTGATTCTTGGATGTCAAGTTAAATTCAAAATTCTCATTTAATTTACAGTGAAATTTACTATTTTTTTTTCTGCATGGGCCCTGGGAGCTCAGATTTGAGGTATGTGGTATGTGCCTCTTACTCCTAGCCATTTTTCTTTCATCTTGTGAAAATAAATGGTCATTATTCGCAGCTGCAATTTGTGGTCACAAAATATTTTCTTCCGGTTTCCGAATAATTAAGTTGCAAGGCTGAGAACATTCAAGATGAGAACTGCGGTTCGGTTTTCAGCATGATTTTCTCCTTAGTGATGTGACACAGTGGATTTGTTATCTCATGCTAAGGGTAGAAACAGTGACTGCTGTTTGGTGGGCATGGCGCTGGAGAAACAACATGATCATGGACAACCAAATCAGGTTTGGAATATGGAATGGATTCTGAGGCATGATTATCACACACATGCATTATGAACTTTCTTGACAAGAGCTTCCTCCTGAAACGTAACCTGGTTTTGGTGGTATTGCTCGAGATGTTTCTGGGGCCTGGATTTCCGGATTCCGTTGCGATATTGATAGACCAGAAATCCTTTTGTTGCTGAACTCATGGCAATCAAGCATGGGCTAGCTTCTTCATACTTGGGAGCTAGGATTTAGAAATATATGGTGTGAATCTGACTCTTTGGAGGCGTGCAGACTCGTTACAGCTAGTTCTGAGTCTAAGTTCCAAGATGATGCTACGGTTATTTCTGACATTTGTACCATCATGACTCGGAACTAGGAGGCCAAGCTTTCACATGCTAACATGCAAGGCTAATTTCTGTGCAGATTTTGTGGCTAAGTAGGGAGCGGCTGGTTTGGGATTACTCCCCCCCTGCTCCTAGGCCACTCCTCCGTGCTGATGCTTTAAGTGTATTTTATCTCAGATAGTTGTTTGTTTATTCGTTTCCATTGTACCAAGAAAAGATGCAAGGCTAAAATTATGCTGTAAAACTTAGAATCACCATCACTACGTATTGAAAGCTAAAGCAAAGTGAACGTTTTGAGGATGCATAAAGCGTTCATTTATATTTCTGATCATACATGCATCGAGCTCCAATCCTACATTTACATTGACAACTACAACAAATTAAAATACCTAAGGTTGCATTTTGTTTTACGGAAAATAACTTGGCTGTGAACTTTCTAGAAAATAAAGGCTCTTGAAAATACTTTAATATTATAATACACATTTTTTTTGGGTAAACGTTTTTTCTCGTTGTGTTATTATTTTCAAGGGTTGATTTTCCTTAAAAATGATTAGACTACTTCAAGAGGAGAAGTTTAGTAATTCTCGTTCTTGTTGTAGGGCTTCGGTCTTTCTAGACTTCTAAACCAAACACACGAAAGTAGTAACATATTATACCTGAAGAAAAAGAGACATTTTTTTTAACATACGAAAGCTAGTAATTTTTTTTTTCCTAGCTAGTCATTTTCCGTAAAACATATGCAACCTAGCTAATACTTCATATTTTGATTCACTAATTAAGGTGCTATGGTGTGCATAACTACGCCCAGCGCATGTTGATCTTTTTCTACAGCCCAGGCCAGCATATACAGCTGGCTTGCTAGTGATAATGTGGCTCTTCTGTCTTCACGACATGTACTCCCACCAGCTTTCTAATGGTGCAATCAACTCCTGAAGCCTCTGATTTACCCTCGTGGTCTCCACACCAACTCTTGATATTTTAACCTGAGGAAATAAGACAAAATGAAGAGAAATCTTGTGATCAATCTTCAGCTTCATTTAACGACTGGACTGAAAGGAGCTGAAAGCCACTTGTGACCAATATATATAAATAATTAATTATTTAGTGGATTTACTTTTATTTATTTTTCCCTACAAAGTAGAGGCCTACATTTAATTGACTTATGAGTACTATAGATGGGACATATTGTGGTACCTGAGCATGAACAGTGTAATAAATCTTATCGCCAACAGTGGAGAGGTTTGCGGTGACAACTTCAGCGCCTTCTTCCTCAAGGACACTAATTATTTCATAGAGCATGAAGTTCTTGTTCAACCCACTCATCAACATCACTTCAATGCCAGAACCCAAGTCTCTTATCTCAAGTAGGGGCAACTTTGAGCCAACATTGAAAATTCTGTTATTGTTTTGATTTGACCTCATCATGGCCATGGTTTGCTCCTTCTTCCCCTTTAATTTGTCTATTCTTTCCCTCAGATGCTTTATGTACGTGGCTGCCAGATCCAGTTGGTCCTGCTGTGATAGCATGTCCTGAAATATTCGTTCATTTAATTAACCCATTAATTTATTTTTCATCAATGAACTGGGAAAAATTAAGGTCTGATCTACAGAGAGAGACTGTGGCAGTCCATAATTCAGATGAGAACAGACAAATTAAGAAGAAGGGAGCAAAGAGATAGAGAGAGAAATATGAGTACCAATACCTTGGTGGGTTTGAGGTACTTGGAAGGAATAATAGAAACAAGCTTGAAGCAGAGAGCTTTCATGTGAATTCTGCGGTTCCTTTCGATAGTTTTGCGATCAAGTTTTGACGAATCACTAGTAGTAGTGTTTGTTTTCTTCATCTTCTCGAACTTATTGCCTCAAATTGACAAAAGACAAATATACTATGTGGCGCTTCTGCTACTTTGGTTTTGGTATGGTTTGGGGTTGATATGGAGTGTGATGAAGATGATTGAAGCAAGTTTAGTCCTTAGAATTGAGTGAGTACGCGTTTATATAGATGAGCGAGCCAAGCCAAAAGAAGACGAAGTTATCCGAACGTAGTGAGAGGAATACAAACTGAGCCCCACACCACTGTTTGTGGGGCCCAGGGATCCCAAAAGTCTGTAAAATGATAATAAAGTCCACGACGACTGCAATTAGGGTACACGACATCGGAAGTGGGGCCCAGGAATCCCAAAAGTCTGTAAAATAGGGCACAAACTGTGGATTGGGGCTCAGTGTCTCACACTCTAACCTATTGTTTGTTTTGAGAGAAAAAAAATCTGAGGATAGAAAATAGAAAGAATCTGTACTTTTCTTTCATTTGGTTCAGGAGAGAAAATAAGGAGGAATGAAAAAATTCCCATGGGATTCATCTAAAAACTTTCTCTCCAAATCTACGAAGAAAGTGGCGAGAAAAAGGGTTAAAGTTGTAAAATTACAACTCTACCTAAATCTTCTCCTTAATCAAGAACGGCGATAGTCACTCAACCAGAAAAAGGTGCTACTGTGGGTAGATTGGTAGAGTCACTGACATAAAGGGTTGAAGAATTTGGTAAAGAACGAATTTTTACAGCACCATTGCACTAGATGGAGAAGGTTGAACGACCTTATGTGTAATGGATGAATTGAAGGGTTAAATTTTTTTTACAAGTGGGCAAGGGAAGGAAGCATCGTGGATGGGAAATATGAGAAGAAAATATAACCAGGAATAAGAAGGGATAGGCTGCGGTAGGGATGAGGAAGTCGATTGTGGTTAGGGGTGGGGACACGTGAGATAGGTAGGAAAGATAAAGAGGCAGAAAAGATAATCAGGGGGAGCTTTTTAGAAAAATTATATTAAAATTAAAATTAAAATAATTTTTATATATGACAATATTTTAAATTTAACTATATATTAAAAATATTACATAATTGTAATAACTAATCATCACAATTTTTTTATCAAACAAATAAGTTTTAAATCAAATCTTATAATTTAAATTTTAGTAAATTAATTAGTTTTGTAATAAATATTTGTAGCAAAATTATTTATTTTTATGCAATTAATAGAAAAAATCTAGAGATTAAAAAAATAACATGTTTATATCTCATTACAATAAGGATATAAAAGTTATTTTACATAATCGTAATTTTTTGTCTTTAATTTTTGTATATAAATCTCATTTTCTTTTCATCCATTTCCTCTTTATCCAAACACATGAAGAGAAAACTCACTTTTGTATCCCTTTTCTCTTCTCTCCATTTTCTTTCTTTTTATCTTCTCTCCTCATCCAAACAAATCATTGTCACGTTATACTTGGTTAAAATCTTAGTGCATGTTTGGTAGCTTTTTTTTCAAAAAAAAATTGTTATAACATTGTTTTAATATGTTTTGATTTGATTTTTTATGAAATTAAATGTATTACAATTTTTTTATAATTTTAAAAATTGAAACTTATGATTATATATTATAAATCATTTCTTACACTTTGATATATAAATATTATTTTGTTCACAATCAAATAACCTTTTTAATCATTTTATACTTATTTTGATAATTTAATGCATAAAAATAATTTTTTTATACCATCTAAATGAAACAGATTAGTTTAAAATCATTTTTCAAACTAATATATTTAAACATAAAATTAATTCTATTATAATTAATTATAACAATAAATTTTTATACAATAATTAATTATGAAATAATTAAGTTTTCACGATTAATCCAAACACTTTCTCATATGAATCAAATAATAGTGTTGGTTAAAAGTGAAAGGAATTTAAATCTTTTAAGTATGAAATTTTATATTTTGAGATTTATGTAAATAAAAATAATATTGTTAAAAAAAATTTTGCTTAAGTATTTGATTGTATGTTAAGATATTAATCTCTTACATATTAAGTGACAAATATTTTATAAAAATCTTACATGAATTAGAATGAGTCTATGAGAATTTAATATTATATGAGTCTTCATCCTCTCGAAGTTGGATGTTAGGTCATTAGATGTAGAAAATGAGTTTTGGAGAACAAAAATCTATTTTCTTGCTAAAAATTGTCTTTTTTGAGTAAACTAAGTTTGTTTTGCTTGTTGAATGCAAAATGATAAGGTTTGGTTATCAAACAAGTTAGTTGGTTCCTTAGGTTGGAAACCTAAAAGTTAGGTTAGTGAAATTGCAATTGTTGTCATTAATTCCTACCTAAGTGAGTTAATTATTTTATTGAATATTACAATATGTGTAAAGGTTGTCTATGATATTAGAAATCACTTAGAAACCAATTTAGAATGATTGAATGTGGGTTATGTTCCAATGGAACAGTAACTCTTTCGGTAGAATTATGTAGATTATGGTTTCTACTACTCACGTCGTAGCGTAAGTGTTGCACGCCAAGTCGTAGGTTGCTGTACGTTGCGACGTGTGAGGCTCAGGGTTCAATTATTAGTATCGAGCAGAAAGCAGCACGTCACAGCGTGACAATGATATCCCGAGACGTGAGTTGAAAATGACATTCAACCTTTTTTTCGAGAGCATTTTTATGTATAAGATGAGTGTTAGGAATACATTTTGTATCATATTATTTTTAACACATTTTTTTTATTAGATCATGTGACACACTAAATAATATTTTTTTCTAAGAGTTTTTATATATTTTAGTGTATAATATAATCTAATAAAAGAAAATATATTAAAAAATATGATAAAGAATACGTTTTTAATATTTTTCTTATGCATAATAATAATAATAATAATTGGTCCATCAAGTCTCACTCGAATAGAGAGGGGGAGGGGGAGGGGGAGGGGATGACCTGCAACCGCGTTGGCCCGCCCTAATAAAGAGTTTATTTACAAGGTTGCAGTTTTTAGTAGTAGTACTGGAATAATCATTTGTGGTGTTGTTTGGCTGTTTTCAAGGGAAAAGGCTCGAGTCCCAATATCTGACTGTTGACCTTTTGATTTCCGCGGCTTCAATAAAACGTGCGCTCTCACCGACCCAATTTTCAGGTTTTTTAGCAAGACTCAGTTTTGAGTTTTGTCCAAGTGGGAAGCTTGGGTACTCATCACTAATTGTTGGATATTATTTTTTTAAGTGATATTTTTTAAAAAATAAATAAATACAAATATATATTTTTAAATTGATAAAATATATTAAAATTTTAAATTATTAAATAATTTAAAATAAATATATCATTATTTACTCATATTAATAATAAATTTATTTTAAAATACCTTTTTCCTTAATTGTTATAAGGATTGATGAGGCCGAAAAGCTAATTTCACTAAGTTTTCATGTACATACATGAAAAACACAAAATAATAATAATAATAATAATAATAAAGTAGCCATTCATGTCGGTGAACAAAAAGAAGAGGAAAAAGAAAGTGATGAATGGTAATAAAAAGGAGTCTGTGTTTGTGAAAAAATAATAATAATAAGAGTCTGTCTTATGTGTACGAGGCTATGTGAGACTAATATAACTCAGTTTTTTATTTTTTTTTTACTGGAACATAACTCATAGATTAATAGTACTACAATGGCCAGTTTATCTTATTGATAAAAAGATTTAGAGTATATTATTATAGAAAAAATTCTTGTATAAATTTTGTATCCAAGTTGATACACTAAGTTCATTATACTATTAAGGTTTTTACTAATACGTGTTTTAATAATATTTGTTAGTAAAACTTTATTATTAATTAATAAATAAATATCATAACTAATAATGAATCATACTTTATTATCTTAATGCATTTATTTTGAATGCGTAAAATTTATGCAAAAGCAAATTTGTCTCATTATTATCATAGTCTGTTAACGAGTAATTTAAAAATATATTTAAACGAAGATTTTAGAAGAAAAAGGAATGAAAAATTTATCTATGTAGTCAAATAGATAATGTTATTCATATATTTAAAATATGCACATCATATTTATATTATAAATTTATATAAAAGAAATATTAAATCAGATTATATGTAATTATAATATTTTTATGAAATATAAAATAAATTTGTAAATAAATTAAAAAAAAATTAAAAAAATTTAATGAAAGAATAATACTGCCATCACCAAAATATGGGCATTCTCTGCCTCCTGGTTTGCATAAATTAAATTTTCCTCAGTTCCTCCTTTTTATTTCAGTGGCCTTGCTTGCTCATGCGAGTAAAGTTTCTTTTGCTGGTAATATTATAGTGTAGTTTTTCTTTGGATTTGTTGCCTCGTTGTCTATAAAAAAAAAAAAAGAGTGTACACGCAATGTAAAGTTGTCATATAGTTACCTATAGGCACTGGACCAACGATAATAAGTATTATTGAAATTTCAGGTAGTAGCTGTTTACTAGTAGTGATCTTAAAATTTCTTCGCCACTAATGATTGATGAAAACTAGTATCAAACTTGAATACGAGTCAATTCCCAATTCTTTAAGCATAGAGATCTACAAATTACACACAAGTGTGTAACACGATCACGCGCATATATTGTTGAAATTGATTTTTGCAGCTGCTGCATTTCCACTGTTTATAGAACACCAAAGTCGTCCCAATCATTTAATATCCGCATCAAAAGCATGGCAATGAATAATTGCGGAGGCTGAAAGAGAGATTATTATTACTCCATCTGTCCTTTTATATTTATTTTTCTAAAAAAAATATTTTATTATGAATTATCTAACATTTAATTTAGATCCATAAAAAATATCAGTTATTTAATAATATTTAAAAAATATTAATTATTTTTTTAATTTTATTCTCATACTTTATTATTTAAACTAAACTCAATAACTATATTAATAAAGTTGTACAAAGAATATTAATGGAATAAGATAATAAATAGTTTAATCATATTAAATTTTTTTTTTTTATTTTTGAAGTTATTTAATAATATTCTTAATCTTTATACAAAAATTTTAAAAGATAGTTATAAACGAATAAAGGGAGTATAAATCTAGTTCATCCAATTTGAATTGGATTAACTAAGCCAATTAAATATAATACATCATTAATCTTCATTAAACAACTATATTTACTAATAATATACTCCATCTGATTTTGAACAACTGTCGTTTAAGGTTTTACATACAGAAAAAAGAAGTTAACAAATAAACTTGATGATAGTAAAAAAATAAGTTAATTTGATGAAATTGTCCTTTTATTAAATTATGACATTATTTATATTTTTTTCTCACTTCATTAATTTTATCTCATTCTCTATCAACACTTACTTTCTTATTTATTACTTTCTATCAATCCCTCCAGACCATTTTAAGTGTCATTTTGGTGTAAAGGTTTTAGTATATTATAAGTAACATTTTTACATATTAATAAAGTATTAATTGTATTAATTGTTATTTTTTTTATCTTTATCATTATATTTTAAAAATCTCAACTACTTAGGGAGATAAACATAATAAATTGAAGTAATTAATTGAAATGAATAAGAGTAGCTTAATAAAAAATCTACACAATTAAGGTTTATTTTAATGTTTCTTAATTCTTGTGTATTGTATCAAAGTGACACTTAAAATGGACTAGAAGGAGTAATTATCTTCATTCATTTATTAATCTATCAAAATGAAAATTAGTAAAATGTACTTCAAAATAAGATTTGAATAATGGAAAAGAAATTAACTTAATATGAAGGAGAGATATAAGATTTTATTTCTCCCTCTGTTTCATAATAACTATCATTTTAGAGAGTCAATTTTGTTTCATTTTATTTATCATTTTATAAAATTAAGAATACATTAATTAATTTTTTTTTCTAATTTTATCATTATTGCTTAGTATTTTTAGTAATCTAAATTAGATTAACTCGAAATGAAATTTAAACCTAACCTGAAAATACATATGGTTTAATTTTTAAAACCTAGACCCACCCAATCAACTTTAGGTCGAGATGAGTTATCAGTGCGAGTTGGGTCTTGAACAGTCCTACTAAGTTATTATTTGAACGATATTTAGATCCTACTTCTATATTAATATAGTATGTTTAAGAGAATGGGAAAATTACACTTACTTTTCTTGATATTTGACTTAATTACACTTGACATCCCTCTTATTTCAGAAATTATACTAATTTTCTTTAAAATTTATATTGTCATTATACTTATTTCCCTTGATGTTTATATTATCATTACACTGATATACCCTTAATTATTGCGGTTACCTTCTTTATTGAGGAGGTCAGTATAAAAATACAAACAAAAGAAATATTATGTGTAATTAAACTAAACTTTAGGAGAGGTCAATGTAATTTTTTTTAAGATTGTGTTTGGAATGAATAAAAATGAAAAATGAATTAATTTGATTTGAATTGAATTGATTTAATTTGATTTAAAAATTAAATTTAATGTTTGGAACTTTAAAAAAAAAAAAAATAAGATTTGAATTGATTTAGAAATTAAATTTTGTGTTTAGAATTCATTAAAATAAAAATTGATGAGATTTTACATTTTAACCCATAAAATATTATCAAATCCTAACTCTTAAAATAATCTATTTATTTCAAGTAAAATTAAATTCTATCAAAATTAATAAAATTTTTAAAATAAAAAGAATAAAATTTATAAAAATTTAAAAATTAAATTATTTTTTTAAATATTTTAAATATAAAATTTAATTAAATTTAATTAATAAATCAAATTAGTTTTTATTTTTTTACATTTCAAATACACACTAAAGAGAATTTATCTTAAGTAACTTGCCCAGATTCGTACTCAACAAGGAAGCAAAACAGGAAACACGTATTTAATAATTAGCAAAACTCTTTTCATTTGTTTACCCAAAAAAAAACCACTTTTCATTTGGTGGATTTTGATAATAAAGTTAAAAAAAAAACAGAGACATATATATACATATATATTTATATTATACCTTCTGTTAAGTAACATTTACTTTTAAAAAAATTAATAAATTTAATTAACTTTTTCTCTCTCTTCAACTTCCCGATACCCGCAACCCCTTTCTCCCTTCTGCAACTAATTCCTGTACCTATGACCCATTGTTTTCTTACCTAAGCTTCTCCACCAAGCACATTGCAAAGAACCCTTTTGTCAACCACAATTCCAACCAAATATGCCAGCAAATGGATGGTATCCTCTGCCTCTGCGCTTAGTAAGCAAGCCACTCCAAACCAACGCTCAATCATAGCAAGCAACTCAACACCAACGACTGAAAAGGGAGGTCAATGAATTCCTGGTGTGGTGTCGATATAGGAGAGAATAAATTCTAATCTTGATATTTCTTTGTAACAAATCTAGAGAAAGTTCAGTGTTGTACTATCTGCTGCTATGCCTCTTGGCACTAGGAAAATGATGATGTTTGTTTCTTTCAATTTTTGTTTCAAGGATCAGGTCATTTTGTGATTTTTTAAACGTCTCGGAATGTTATCTGTCATGGATCTGAATTTGGGCTTTCAAGAGATCTTGTGTGTCGTTTATTACTAACTCCTACCCTTCTCAAGTTCTCATCGTTTATAGGTTGAAATCTGAGCAACGTGAACCATATCACATTCTTGCAAGGGTAACTCTGCATACCTCTAAAGCATCAATATCAAGGGTCACAAATAAACTATCTTAATTTGCAAAGTACTCTTGCTACTTGATAAAAAAGTTAAAATAAAAAGTTTTAAATAAATATAAAATATTTAATATATTAAAAATTTAAAAAAATTATTATTTATTTTATTTTCATTTAAAATTGTTTATTTTAACTTTTTTTAATAAGTGCATTTAGTAAAATTCATTTGCAAAACCTACTTTTAAAGTGTTCGATACACTACATTTCGTTGAGGCAGAGGAAGGAGAAGAAAAAAATAAGAACATAGAATTAGTTGCAGATTAGAGAGAGAAGGACTGCGCGTAGCGGAGGTGTTAAAGGCGAAAGACAGAGAAAAGTGAATTATAAAATTACTACAATTTCCCTGAAAACAAGTTACTTAACGAACAAAGTTGGCTGCATTTTTTGTCCAAATGTAAAAACTAATTCACATAACTTAAAATTGATCATCATATTTTTTTTATCAAAATTAATAATAAACATTACTGTATGAATAATGATATTTTATATATTTTTTACATTATTTTTATATCATTTTTTATAAAATAATAAAATAGAAAAAACAAATATCCTATACACATTCTCACTACTAATATTTTTCAAATAAGCAAAATTAATGTAGGTGTAATATAATAATTTAGATGTATAAATATCATTTTCCTTACCTTATATAAGATTATGTGCACGTAATTTATGTACAACTAACATTTTCCTGTATTAGCATGATTCAAAAAGAACACTTGATTTGGGGCTGAGACGGGGCCTTGTTTTCGCCTCAGGCCTCTGCTTCCAGCATCTGGTCGCTGAGACGAATTGTATGGAGCTGTTGGATACCCTGTCGCATGACCAAGAGAGATTCTCATATTTTGATATGGTGGCTGCAGACTACCAGTACCTTGGGCAATATTTCAGTTCCTGCACCTTCTCACACACAGGTCGGGGTGGAAACCAGATTGCACATAGCTTGGCAAAGTTAGCCTGTATTAATGGAAACGATTAAGATACACCACCACACCAAGCTTTAAAGTCCATTTATTTGCCATAAAATTAAATCAGTGGTTGATGTAAAAGAGAAAGGTTAAAATGAGTTAGTTATCAAATTAGTTTTGATTAGTTACAGTTAGTTACAATTCTGTTTTAGTTAGTTTCTATTAGTATTTGTAATGTACTTCATCAGTGTATATAACTAATAAATACACAGTAATGAGAACTGATGAATCACATCACGTTTTCAATTCTTCAAGATCTCTCTATTTTTTTATCTTTCTTTTATCTCCTGCACACCAACCTGGTCCTGATACCTCACATGGTATCAGAGCTCCGTGTTTGTCCGTGGCTACTGATCGAATCTCTTCAACAGCAAGCACAATGAATCAATTTGTGCTTCATTCATTTTCCAATCCCGTATCAATCAAGCTAGATGAAGATAACTTCCTGGCATGGAAACAACAAGCATTAGCAACAATCAAAGGTCAAAAACTTTTTCAGTATATCACTGGTGAATCAATTCTAGAAAAGTTCAATTCACAAGAAGATGCAGCAAGAAATCAGATTAGTGAAGCTTATCTTAATTGGGAGCAGCAGGATCAATTGTTGGTATCCTGATTACTGTCTTCTATGAGCACTTCTTTCACGACGAGCATGGTTGGATATGAGTTCTCATATCAGATCTGGAAAAAGCTTGAAACGTTCTTTGCCTCACAAATTCGAGCAAAGGTAAGACAACTCAAAACTCAATTGAGAAACACAATGAAATATTCCTTTGTTTCCTCTTACTTGCTCGCAATCAAGAAATTGGTAGATACTCTAGGTTCAATAGGATATCCGGTTGATGAATCTAAGCATGTTGAAGTAATTCTTGATGGATTATCAAAAGATTATGAAGGATTTGTGACTACAATAACCTCAAGAAGTGAACATTGTAGTATTGGAGAACTTGAAGCTCTTCTTATGGCTCAAGAAGAGAGAATTGAACATTTCAGGAAAAATGAGTTAGGAATGATTCAAGGTAATATGGTTCAATCGCAGATGAGAAAACACAATAACAGTGGTTACAATAACAGTGTCAATTTTAGGGGAGGTTTCAGTCAAAGACCAAACTTCAGTAATTACAATGGTCGAGGTTTTAATGCTATGAATCAAGGAAGAAGTAGTTTTGGCAAAACTCAATTCAATTTTAGGGGTCGTTTTGGAAGAGGAAGAGGTAGATTCTCATTTGGTGAGAAACTTCAATGCCAACTCTGCAAGAAACATGGTCACACTGCTATAGATTGTTGGTATACATATGATCAAGCATTTGCAGGACAGTCAACTCAGAACTTTCAAATCAAAATCAAGTGAATGGTAATACTCCAAGTGCATTGCTGGCACAGAGTTCTGATTCAAGTTTCTCTGGTGGACCTATGATTTCTGATGGACCTATGAATACAATGCTGGCAACACCTTCAACCTTGTTTGATCCAGCATGGTATCCTGATTCTGGTGCGACACATCACCTCACACCAGATCCTCCAATTTGCAGCATAAAATGGAGTATGATGGCACTGAGGAAGTCTTTGTAGGCAATGGTACATGTTTGTATATTCAGCATGTTGGGCATTCTAAGTTTCATTCAAACTCTATCCATAATTCCTTTGTGTTAAGCAATCTATTGCATGTTCCTCAAATTTCTAAAAAATTGTTGTGTGTTACTCAATTTGCAAAAGACAATTGTGTATTTTTTGAGTTTCACTCTGATAAATGTCTTGTCAAATCTCAGCATACCAAGGAGGTCCTACTCCAAGGCACCCATAAAAATGACTTGTATGTTTTTTCTCAAGTTTCATTTCACAAATTCATCTCAGTCTCCTCTCTGCAATGTTGCTTCAACATCATCAACAATTGATTTCTCCTTTTGGCATTCAAGACTTGGTCATGCTTCATTTCCAGTCGTGACTCGAGTTTTGAAATCTTGTAATTCTCCTATTTCTTTATATAAAACTCAGCAAAGTAGTGTTTGTAAGGCTTGTTGTATGGGGAATTCTCATCAGCAACTGTCGCGATCGGGATCGCAGCGGATGTAGTAGCTCGCAAGATTTTAAAAAATATTAAAATGAAGCCGCCACCAATTTTATTTAAATTAAGAAAAATTGGAAAAACCTTTCTTAGAAAAATAGTCTTTGAAAATCATATTGGATTCGGGAGTCGGTTATGGATAGGGAAGGGTGGAAACTTAATCCCACTGCACCCCTATCACACTCATCCTGAGACGGTACCTTAAGTCAGTTGTACACAAACTTGATAATCTCAAATTTATTTATTTTACCTTTCTTAAAAAAAAGACTTTGTAATTATTTATTTTTTATTTTATTTTTAGGAAAAAGAATGAAAAGAAAACCTAATTATGAAAATTTAATTTTTGGCTTGACAGAATGAAAATTCTGCTCCTACGTACCCTCAGGTGCAATGAGGAACTCAAAGTCACGTAATTCTTTAGAAAATAAGTGTGAGTTAATTGATTTTAATTAAAGAAGATATTTTTTTTGAAAAGGGATTTTGTTTGAAAACAAACTCATCATTACACGGGGTTCAAGTTAGCACTAGGCTACTCAATAAACCCTTATGATCAAAACGACATTGAAGATAACATTCGTTATTCAATCATCATCATTGGTCATTGCATTGATCAAAATATATTTTTTTTTTATAAATTTTCATTTTTGTTATATTTTTCTTTTTTTTTTTTTTGCTTCTTATCAATCATAAGACACAATAATAAAACATATCATTAAATAAGGTAAACACTATCAAACAATAACTAATCCTAAAAAAACTCAAAATATATGCTTTTATTTTTATTTATGATTATTGTTATCTTTTTTATTATTATTTTCTTTTATTTTAAAAGAAAAACTATCACCAGATCAACCAATTTTCTCTTTATTACTATCACCTCATTTGCTATCTAAGCAAATGGACCCTCCCACGTAATGTGGGCTTGCAGCCCAACACTTACTTCGTATTTCTTTGTGTTTAGAATTTGAAATGCTTTCTTTGAAAAGCATAAAATAGAATGCTCTAGAAGCATTAAAAACAAGGCATGTTTCAAGCATTTAAAATAAAAGTGAGACCTTGCAAGAGAAAGCTTTGGACAAGTAAGAATGGAGAAAGGGAGGAAGTTGCCCACCACTACTAGACGGTCGGTGAGCCAGGTGCAAGGCGCGGTGAACGGCAGCGCGGTGTGGTCCGACGGCGCAGTTCGAGGTGACTGGGCTCGTTGCAATGGAGAGGTGCGCGACTGAAGCAGCTAGAGCGGTCCGGTGGAGCCGTGCAGATCCGAGCGGCTGGGGTCATGGAAGTCACCGGGAGTGCGACGCTGCGCCGGGTGATGTGCAGTGCTGCGCCGACTGACGGCTGAGTGGCTGGCCTTTGGGTTGTCGAAAAGTGACAGCTGGGGTGGCCGGATCGGTGTGGATCGACTCTGGTTCGAGGTGACGACGGCAGCTTCGGGATCTAGCAAGCTCGGCGGTCTAGTGGTATGGGCTGGCAACGATGGTGCGGGTCTGGCGGTCTGGTGCGGCGGTGTTGCAGTGGCTGGTGCGCAGTGTTGCGGTGACTGGTGTGGCAGTGTTGCGGTGGCTGGTCGGGCATTGGTTGGGTGGCCGACGTTCTGGTCGTATGGCAGAGGCCATGGGTAATGGTTGTGAGTGTGGAGATGAAAAATAGTGCTGCTTGGTTGCAAGGTGGGGGAGGTTGTGAATGGTGGTGGAAGACGGAGGTGGAAGGTGTTTGTGGGATGTGGTGGTGAAAATGATGAATATGGAAGAAGTTGAAGATAATGAATAGTAAAAGTTAAAGATGAAGGTGAAGGTTGTGGTTCCTGAAGGTGATGCTGTGTTGGTGAAAAATTATCTTCCAGAAGGTTGTGGTTCCTAAAGATGATAATGGTTCTCTCTTTTTTCTCTCCAAAAATGCCCAGTCTCTACAAAATGGTTCCCCCTCTCAATTCTGATCCTTCTTCTCCTTGAAAGCAGAGTAAAGAAAATCTGCAACCTCTTCCCCCCAAGGAAATTAGCTTAGGCAGATAGAGTGGCTCATTGTATCAGTAGCTCAGTTACCATTTTTTTATGTATTTTCTTTAGACTTGTCAACTTCTCCTGCCTGCCAATCTCTACAATTTTGCCATTTTTGCTTGCTTTGAGCCTTGCAAATTGCTGGTTGCAACAGAGGCAACGTAACAAGATACCTTCATTCTTTAAAAAAAACGAAAATCAGCATATATTTAAATAAAAAAAAATTTCTTTGTTTTTTTTGACAAATAAAATTAAACAAAGCAAATAAACTAAAAGAGGAAAAGACATGATCAAAGAATATGCATAATTATTTTCTTTTTTATTTTTGGGCCCGGGTAAAATTAGGTATTCCTAGCAACCATTTTTTGATTCCACTTCTGTATACACTTCTCCATTACAACTTGTATATACTGATATTTGTGGTCCAACCCCTGTGAATTCATTGTCTGGTGCTAAATACTACTTGCTGTTTGTTGATGCTTATTCCAAATACTCATGGATTTATTTGCTGCATTCCAAATCTCAAGCATTTTCTAATTTTCTTCAATTTCAACAGATGGTTGAGTTACAATTAAGAACTAAGCTTAAGGCTTTACAAACAAATAATGCTAAAGAATTTTTAGACTTTTCTAAATATCTACAGTCACATGGCATTCAACATAGATTGACTTGTTCATATGTGCATCAACAAAATGGAAGTATTGAGAGGAAGCACAGACATGTTACTGAAGTTGGCCTCACTATACTTGCTGCTTCCTCCTTTCCTCTTAAGTTTTGAGGAGATGTTTTTCTTCATGCTACCTCCATTATAAATATCTTGCATACTGCAATTTTACGTAATATGTCCCCATTCGAGACTCTATTCAAGACACAACCTTCATATCACAATCTTAAGGTATTTGGTTGTGCATGTTATCCATTCACAAGACCCTACACTAAGTTTAAACTTGATTATAAGTCTGTCCAGTGTATTTTTTTAGGTTTTGCTCCTCTACACAAGGGATTCAAATGTCTCTCTCCCTCTGGTAAATTATTTTTTACTCATGTTATTTTTTATGAGTTGTCATTTCCTTTCAAATAAACTTCCAGTCCTTTTGTGTCACAGTCTTTTGCTCATTCTTCTTCTATTCTTGTTATTCCATCTATTCCAGTTTTGTCATCTAATACCCCATCTGCAAATAGACTTCACTGTAATCCTACTACATTTGATCCTGTTTTTGTGCCTAACAATGATCATACACTGCTTTCTACTTCTCATCATAGTGCTGCTTCCACATTGCCTTCTGTTACAGTACAGGTTAGTCCTCCAAATTCTCATATCAGTCCTGCGATTTCTCAGTTGTTAGCCAGTTCTCCACCAACTGTGCAAAACACACATCCAATGTTAACCAGGGCTAAGGCTGGTGTATACAAACCAAAGGTCTTTTCAGCTAGTTTGGAACCAACCTCAGTGTCTCAAGCTCTTGCTCATCCGCAATGGCAGCAAGCCATGACAGCTGAATATCAAGCTTTGTTAAGAAATAACACTTGGTCTTTAGTTGAGCTTCCTCCCAACCGAGTTGCCATTGGAAGTAAATGAGTGTTTAGGGTGAAGTATAAACCAGATGGCACAATAGATAAATATAAGGCAAGACTAGTTGCCAAAGGTTTCAATCAAAGGCATGGTTTTGATTTTACTGAGACATTTAGTCCTGTCATCAAGCCTACTACTATTCGATTGGTTTTGACTTTGTCTTTGGCTAAAAACTGGGTCATTCGTCAGCTTGATATCAATAATGCATTTTTAAATGGTGATTTACAAGAGGAAGTTTATATGCAATAACGTCAAAGGTTTGTCTTTGGTGACTTTCAGCTGGTATGCAAGCTTCACAAGGCCCTTTATGGACTCAAGCAAGCTTCTCGAGCTTGGTTTAAAAAATTGTTCACTGCATTATATTTTCTTGGTTTCTCTGCTACCAAGTCTGATGTTTCCCTATTCACTAGATTTTCATCCACATCTACTATATTCATTCTTGTTTATGTAGATGATATCTTGATCACTGGCTTATCCAATTCTGAGATTCAATCCCTGATTATCACACTCAATTCCACTTTTGTTCTCAAAGATATGGGTCAACTTCAGTATTTTCTTGGAATTGAGGTACATCCTGCAAAATCTAGTGGATTGCATTTATCTCAGATAAAGTATATTCATGATTTGTTAGATAAAGCTGACATGCATAATTGTAAACCTTATGCTACTCCAATGACTGCTCAGCTCAAACTTTCAGCTCAAAGGGGTACTCTATTTTCAGATCCTAGTTTATATCGTTCTATTGTAGGACGCTTGTAGTATGTTACTATCACTAGACCTGAAATTTCCTATTCAATAAACAAAGTTTGTCAATTCATGCAATCTCCCTTGGAGTCTCATTGGAAGGCTGTCAAACGAATCCTGAGATATCTTCATGGTACTGCCACCTATGGTTTACATCTTCAAAGGTCTGCTTCTTTGTCACTCTCGGGTTTTAGTGATTCTGATTAGGGGTCTGATCCGGATGACAGGAGATCCACCAGTGGCTATTGTGTGTTTTTTGGTCAGAATTTGATCATTTGATCTAGCAAGAAGCAGCATGTTGTCTCCAGAAGTAGCACTGAGGCAGAGTATCGAAGCCTGGCTGCCTTGACTACTGAACTCATCTGGTTGCAAACCTTACTCAGTGATCTACAAGTCTCATTGGCTCATTCCCCTCGAGCTTTTTTATGATAAATAGAGTGTTGTGCTCTTAGTTGCCAATCCCATCCTTCATTCATGTACTAAACATTTTGAGCTTGACTTGCATTTTGTTAGTGAACAAGTTGCCTCTCAGTGATTGCATGTTAATCATATTCCAGCCCATGAAGAAGTGGTTGATGTTCTTACCAAAGTTGTTTCCAGCTCCTTATTCACCATGTTTAGAGACAAACTCAGAGTTGGACCACTTCAACTGCTGAGTTTGCGGGGGATGTAAGAGAGAAATGTTAAAATAAGTTAGTTATCAGATTAGTTTTGATTAGTTATAGTTAGTTACAATTCTGTTTTAGTTAGTTTCTGTTAGTATTTGTAATATACCTCATCAATGTAAATAACTAATAAATACACAGCAGTGAGAACTGATGAATCACATCACGTTTTTTATTCTTCAAGATCTCTCTCTTTTCTCATCTTTCTTTTCTCTCCTCTACACTAACCTAGCCCTGATACCTCACAGTTGATATTGGAGATTTGAAACTTAAAATACATATCACATTTTATTTATTTATTTATTATTACAAATTATAAATAATTGTAGATACAGAAAATCTTACATATTCAACTTGTAATATTTACAATCATACACAAAAAACTTGGACTACTCATTTTTTATTATCATAAACTAGTATTTTAGCATGTGTGATGCATGAGATATTATTATTAAAGTAAAATTAATGTAAAATAACTTATATTTAATTTTATTAATTTTGATTGTGGTTTTCTAATAATAATTTGAAGTTTTTATAGAATATAAGTGTACAATTCGATGGAAATCAAATATAAAAGTGAATACTAATAGCAAATATATTAAATTTGAGTAAAACCCTAAAGTATAAAAGTGTACACAAATTGATTTGTATGGTTGTACTCTAAGTTTTAAAAACAAACATTTTATATGCCACTTATGCAAAAAAATGTAAGGAAACAAAATGACAGACTTAAAAAAATCAAATATTATCAAATATAATTTAAGTTATATCAATTAAAAAATTCATGTAATACAGGGAGACATAAAAAAATAACAAAATAACTACAATTACAATAAATAAGACATTGTATGACAACCTCTTTATATCTGTATACCAAGATGGTAAAATTAGGTATAGAGTGGAGGATCAAAACTCTCGAAATCAAACCATTGTCATCTTGAAAAGGAAAGTTCATTTATAATTATATTCGAGTAGATAATTATCATGTTTATAACGCATAAACACTTACCTTCAAGATATGTTTGATAATGATTTTTTCTCTGTAAGTAGAAGAGGCAAATACATCTAAGAAATATAATGTAACAATTAAAATTAGTGATATATGATTTTTATAAGTAAAACATGTATATAAATCAATTCGTAAGTAAATGTAATAGTTATACTTTTGAATAACAATGTAATACTTATGCTTATCAGTCATATTTTATGAATTTTTTTTTTATAAATAACATCATCATATCGTATAATATATAAAAGTAATACATGGTCAAAAATCTCAACATGTATTAATCCTACATGCCACACCATGTTTTTGTTTTGCGCCATGCGCCAACTTCATTTCCTATATTATTCTCATAAGTTATATAATTATAGTAAGTAATTTTATTGATGAGATGTTTACACAGATGGAAGACACATACAAATTTCATATTTTTTACGAATTGTTCAAAAATAAATTAAATAACATAAAAAAATCTGACAAATAATTTGTTAAAAACTCACGGTATCATCCTCTTAAATAACCATAAAGTATTGGTTAATCATAATGCAGTTACCAGATAAAAAATAAATAAATAAATGACATAATGGATTGATTTAATGATTCAAATTTATATTTACCCAAAAAAAATTATTCAATTTAAAAATGCATTATGGTTATTAATTTAATTGATTTAATTATAAATCCAATAACATAATGTCTTCATGCTTCACTTAAGCATTGAGGATGAATGAAGATGTACGTCGGTTTCGATTGATTTCTTATTTAAAATCATTAGATTCTTAGAAAATTTAGAAGTGGATAAATTTTTTTTTTTCATATGTTACTGCTTTGATTGATTTCAATTTATATCCATATTTAATGTTACACATTTATTTCTTAGATATCATATTGATTATTTCTTTACTATAATTGTTTACTTTATTCGTTGACGTAGGCATGAATATATAATTCATTAATTTTCTCCAATTACCCATTATTAATTCTTACAAAAGCTAACTAAGAAGGGATAAAGTGCAAGTAGAAATAATTGCGATTAGAATATGATTGCTCACCAAGTAAAAGGTTTGTTCATATATAACTTAGAACCACTGCATCACTGGATTCATGTCCTTATGGTTTATATTTAATTGATAACCACCAATACGAAATTTTATTTTGTTGGAAGATATTTCATTAAAAAAATATGATTGCCACTGATTTGATATGCTTGTGTGTGTCACCGCTTTGATGCTTCGATCTACTTCTGCTCGCCACCACTTTGATTTGATTCTACCAAATCCAAGAAGACAACCAATTTATTGAGGATGAAGAATAAGTTCTTTAGAAACCAAAAGAAGAACATATGGAAAAAAAAATGTTTTTTTTTTCTTTTACTTTTTCATTTTTATTTTTTTTTACTGATTTGTAATTTTAAAATTTATTTATTATTTAATTTTTAAACATATGACATTTTTTTAATAAAATATAATATTACCACATCATATCACATGTGATAAAAAATAATTATATAAGATGACATGTAACAGAATATTAATAACTCTACTTATTATATGCCAAAATTATGAGACTTTTACTTTGTTTATATTATATGATTATTTAATTATATAATAATTATATATAAAAAAATTTATATATTTTAATTGATAATATTTATATATTTATATTTCTTTTACTATAAATAATTAGTTATAAATATAAAAAATTATAAATTTTAATTAATAATATTTATACATACATCAATTATTAGACAAAAAATTTAAATATAAAAAATAATTATAACACAGTTAAAAAAATCGAATAATTAATTATAATAAATAAATTTTCTAGTGTATTTGTACATCCCACACATGATGAGTGTACGATAAACGCCTCCTGTACTAATCCAGATGCTATATGGCTGGAAGAAGCCCTCTTTGACATTAAAAAAAATTAATCATCATACATCATTTTTTATCTCATATTTATTTTTTATATTTATTTTAAATGAATATAATTAAATAAAAATGATAAAAAATTAAATATAATAAACAATATTAAAAATATATATATATACTATTTATGATAAAAAAATAAAAATTGTGACATTAAACATCTTGCCATGAGTGACGTACTTCCATCTTTTAGTTAATTATTTAATTCTACGAATCATTTTCCAATTTCCAGTTAAAAATAAAAAAGAACACTTGATTAAATCTAGCTGGATTGAACACGTGAGCTTTGACATTTGAAGCTTGCCGTACAGGACGATAATTTCAGTTCATAATAACGTGTAAAATCTTATCATTTCTTGCTAAAGTTTCATAGGTCAAGATCAATCAAATACATGTTTAGAAAAATAATTTAATTTTAATTTAGTCATTCTTCATATTATTATTATTATTATTATCTTTTGATTTTGTAATCAAGTGTTGCTCAAACTAATTTATTCGTATTTCGATTAATCTATCTTTGTATTTGTTTTTTATTTTATATTACAATTAGGTAATGTTCAAGTTAACTTAAATATATTTTAACTAATTTACATTTTTGTTTTAATTAAAAGTAAGTTATTTACTTTAAAATTAAGAAATTTACAATGACTTTCCTTTAAACTTTATTCCAAAACATTGGCTAGTTGGAATTCAAATTTTTAAACATACACTTACTCACACGTCAAATATTTATTCACCACTAAATCAATCCTTTGAGATTGATAAAATATTGAGAATGTTTTACTTTTTAAATAATTATTATAGTTAATTATTTACTAATGCAATTAAATATTAAATTTTTATTAAATTTTTATATTAAAAGATAATTAAAATCAGATTAAATACAAAAAATTCGTGCCAATTCACACTCAACATATCTGTTGGCCTAGGCTAGCAAGTAGCAAAGAAATTTTTAAATACTACCCAAAGTTATATTTCCAAACAGATTTTAAAATACTCAGAGTTATATTTTAAGTAGTTTTTTAATTATTTAAATTTAATTTAATAATATTTTACATTTAATTTAACTATGTATAATTATTTATGACATGTTATAATTTTGTTAGACTTACCGAATATATAACAATCTTTCGATAAAGAGAGCTCGCAAGAGGTGAACTGATTGTGCTGAAGGGTTGTGTGCGATTGTTGCAGTAGCACAAGTAAATGGAAGTTTGGTTAAATTAAAGGAAAAATTTATAGTACTTATATTTTTTTAAAAAATTGATAGTTAGATGGAGTCAAATATTTTATTAATTATTTTTAAATATTTAATAAATATTTAACTATTTACTTTAAATATCAAATTTAGTAAGATAGAATAAAAATTCCCTAAATTAAAACTCATAAATACTCCTATAGATGAATTTTGATTGGTCTTGGTACGGTCAACGGTGATATTTACGTAGTCGCCACCAAAATAAGAAGACATGTTGTTTCCTGGTCGCTACTTTCCACTACCACATGAAAATCACGCTCTCCATGTGCGTGCTGCCTAGGCCTATGCCTATAGTAAGGGAGAAGCCTCAGTCAACAAAGATTAATGGATGAACTTCTCCTACCTAACCGTCACATTAATTTTCTTAATTTTTAAATAAAAAATATTAAATAATTTTTATATAATAAATATATTAATTTTTTATTAAATATTTTTATCAAATATTAAAAAATCATAGAATAAAATAAAACTTTTAATTGTTTCATCATCACCGGGTCACAGGAATTAATTTAGAAGATTTACTCTAAATTCAAACATATACTTAGCTACATAACTTCTTACCGTATCTACCCGAACATATTAATAATTTTTTAATTTAATGCTTATTGTTTTAGTTAATTAAGAAAATGTAAGAGTATATGTAAAGAAGATATAGTATTATCTTTAATTTAGGTTTTAATAAGTATTTTGTACATCAGAGGAGTCTTTTTAAATTTTGTAAAATCTAAAAAATATAAATTAACAGAGAAAATATATTTAAAATTAAAAAGGATATATACAATTATACATAATAATTAACTTAAAAGAATATTTGAATTTAAGATATAAAAGAAGAGAAATTAAGAATGACATGTGACATTTTTTAAAAGAGAATAGAGTAAGAGATTAAGTCACTTTTAATTATCAGTATAATGTATTCTAATTTAATAAATAAAAATAGATTACTAAATTGTGACGCTCAAATTTTAGATTACAATTGAAAAATAAATTAAGAAAACGAAAGAAAAGTAGGCGGAGTACTTGGTTGTTTCGCTTTCATTTTGGTAAACTATTTTACCTGGTTGTTTCGCTTTCATTTTTTACCGTGATTTTCTTTTTTTCATTTTTTTTTAAAGGAAAGTTAGAGCTTCAAGCAATTCGTAGTGCTACCTGACAGTCAAATCAATATTAGGAGAGAATGAAAAAAACAAAAAAAGGGCATTTGGAAGGAAGAGATTCTTAAATACTTTAGGGATCATAGATTTTTATTTTATTTTATATTACTAAATGTGTAAAATATTGGTTTACAAAGTTGTTATGTTATATATTTGATGGTATAAGATATTTTTCTTGTTTCAAGATGACTTAATGTCACGTTTAATACAAGGTATAGTGTTATATAGAAATAAGAATAGAATTAGAATGAAATAATTACGCCTAATTCACAATTTGGTAATTTTCCAAATTAAATAGCCTGGAAGGCCATTTAATTATTCGGTACATAGAATCAATGCTGAATAGAATCAAATTTGATCTAAATAACAAAATATTCCTAACAAAAAACAATAAATGTTAACTTTTCTCATGTATAATACTTGAATTAATTTTTTTATAGCTTAAAACAAAATGTTGTGATAAAAAAAAACAAACATTCTTTTATTTGCGAGAAAAATTTGAAATGTGTATAATATTTTGGATTAAATAGTTCATACATTTTTTATAATATTTTATTTGAGGAACTTTGCTAATTGTATTCCACTTTATTGTTATACTTTTTTTGTTTTTTTATTCTTTAAATTTAACATGAGTATTTAAAATTAATCATAAAACACAAAGGCTAGGATAAAAAAAAATATGATTTAGAAAGGATAAATTTAATGAATGGTAATAATTATCATTTTATAAAATATACGAGGGTATGCTAGGAAAAGAAATTAAATCTCTTTTCATAGAATATGGAATTACTAATCCTTCTTCTTTGGGAGGGAATGGTGATTCTAGGTTTCTATAGATTGAGACATGAAATAAAATGACCATTCAATCACTGTCGAAACTTGACCAAAAATTTTAGGGGACAATAATTCTAGTTAAGTTTCAATACAAAATTCAAAGAATTATAACAAGGACCGATATAGATAATTTAAAACCACCACTTATATTTTTATATTGATCCTATAGTCATATTAGTGACGGAAGTTGACCAAAAATTTTAGGGGACAAAAATACTAGGTTAAGTTTCAATACTAAGTGAAAGGTATCAGGCTGATACATAAAGAATGAAGAACAAGAAGAACGAGAGAAAGAGACAAAAAGAAGAGATGAAATCAGAATTGTGAATGAATGAGAATTTGATTAATTTGCACTATCAAAATACATGAGCTTATATACTAATAACTGACTTTAACAAACATAACAAACTTTCACTAACTAAACTTTAACTAATTGCCAATAAGGCATGCTTAACATAACATAATTAACCTATAGTCGTTTACATTCCCTTTCAAACTCAGGATGAGATTTTCTCAACTCTGAGTTTGTTTCTCAAATGATTGAACTGGCTGCTAGAGACAACTTTTGCGAGAATATCTATTGGTTGTGATGAACTTGAACAAGGTTTGCTACCACTTTCTCCTTTACAAAGTGAAGATCTAATTCAAAGTGCTTGGTTCGATTATGGAGAATTGGATTGGCAGCTAGCATAACAACACTGAGATTATCATAATAAACTCTAAGAGTGGAGGAAGTTGGAACTTGAAGTTCACTCAGTAGTGATTTTAATCATGTAAGTTCAGTTATTACTACTGCAAGGCTTCGATATTCAGTTTCCGTACTGGATCTAGACACCACTATTTGTTTCTTAGACAACTAGGATATTATATTGGAGCCAAGAAAGACACAATATTTAGATGTAGAGCGCCTATCATCTAGATCAGAACCCCAGTCTGCATCATAGAATGTTGTTAGCTACAACTGTTGAGAACATATGAGATTTAAGCCATGAGTTGGAGTGCCTTGTAGATATCTTAGAATCCATTTGACAGCTTTCCAGTGACTGAGCAGAGGTCTGTGCTTGAACTGACATACTTTGTTGTCAGAATAAGCAATTTCAGGTCTGGTGATAGTAGCATACTGCAATGCTCCAACAATTGATCTGTAAAGTGCTGGATCTTCAAACGTATCAGAACTATGACTGGAAAGCTTCAATCCAGCAGTCATTGGAGTACGAAGGGGTTTGCACTTGTCCACATTAGCTTTAACTAATAGATCTACATTGTATTTAGATTGAGAGATGTGAAATCCTCCAGCTGTTGTTTTCTTAGCCTCTATCCCAAGAAAATAGTGAATCTGACCAAGATCTTTCAAAGGAAAAACATTATTTAACTTAGAGATTAACTAAAATTTGATTGAGCAATATTAGCTTGTAACAATCCTGAATCAACTTTTCTGTGCTTCTCCAACCTTTCTTCTTGAGCCATAAGTAAAGCTTTAATTTCTTCAACTGAATAGAGATATGTTCTGGACGTGATTGCAATAATAAAAGGATTATATTCTTTTGGAAAACCATCTAACACAGCTTCCATATGATCAGTTGTACTCACCGGAGATCTAACTGCTGCTAAGCAGTCAACAATCTTTTTGATTTGTAAAAGATAAGAATTGATCTCTGTTGTTTTCTTAATGCCTCTTAGCTGAGTTTTTTGCTGCTTGATCTTTGCTCTCGTTTAAGAAGCAAAGAAAGCTTACCTTTTCCCAAATCTGATAACAGAAATTATAACCTACCATTCTTACAGTAAGAGATTCTAACATTGAAGCAAGTAACCAAGACATAATCAATTGATCATGTTGTTCCTAATTTTCGTATTCAATATTGACATTACCAATCACTACATTAGCTTTAGACTCATATTTCTTGGGAATTTGACTTTTGTCGAAGAACTTCTGCAACTTGAATCCCTTGATTGTAGCTAGAGCTTGTTGCTTCCATGGCAAGAAATTTTTTTGATCAAGTTTCAAAGATATCGGGTTTGAGAATGTGTGAGGAATGAATTGTGGTGGGAAGAGTGGTGGTAATTCATTTTCTTGATTCTCCATGGATAGATCAAGCTCTGATACCATGAAAGGTATCTGGCTAATACATAAAGAATGAAGAACGAGAGACAGAGACAGAGAGAGAGAGAAGAGATGAAGTCAGAATTGTGAATGAATGAGAATTTGATTAATTTGCAGTATCACAATACATGAGCTTATATATTGATAACTGATTTTAACAAATATAACAAACTTTCACTAACTGAACTTTAACTAACTGCCAATAAGGTAAGCTTAACATAACATAATTAACCTATAGTCTCTTACACTAAGTTCAAAGAGTTATAAGAAGGACTTGTATAGGTAATTTAAAACCACCACTTATATTTTTATATTGATCATCTAGTCATATTCATAATCTAAACTAATAGTTACAAGAAAGATTATAAAACTATAACAAAACAACCCTTTGACGATCTTGCCATTAATTTCGGAAACTCTGCTCACAAAAATTATTTTCCCAATTTGACAGGGCTTTTCAAAATAAGTTTATTTGTAAAGTGAAGTGAGCAAGTAAGAATATATTTGCTCTTAAATTATTTAGTGAATTTAAATCATAATACACTTTAGATTAAATATAGGATATAAATTTCTTTACTTGTTCACTTTGCAAATAATTTAATTTTAAATGAACTTTTTCCTTCCCAAAATTTGTAACATCATAGTAAAAGTAAAAGTCAGAGTTATATGAATGAAAAAAATTATTTTTTATGTTAAAAGTTATATCATTTGTAAATTATCTTAAATGGATGTAAGAAAGACACTTGTCTTTTTTTTTCAACAAAATGGAAAATAATCAATCAGGATAATACTATGTTGCACAAAAATTCATTCATTCCTATTTGGATTATCCCAAATTCCAAATTTGAAGATTGGAATTGATAGTTTTCTATTTTCTATTGGTAGTTTCATATCTTATCATTAATATTAAGATATATAAAAGATATGGGATAAATAAGATAGACATGAGAAAGATATGCAATATATAAGAATGATTTGTTTTTATATGGAAAAATAGAGAAATCATAAAGAGTGTAAAAAAGGTGATTGCTTGTCAAACAAGTTTTTGTGAGTTATAAATACTTGTGTTAGAGAATTGGTAGATATATAAGAAGGGATGTGAAGATTGATAAGTCTAGTAGAGATATAGGATACTTGTAAGGAGTTGTGAGATAGAGGAGACTGAGAGTACCCACATACATTATCTAATAATTTAGTTTTGATAATAGTCTTTGTTTATCTGTGTTGTAGACATGTTGAGTCAAACCACATTAAACTTTGTGCGCATTTTTGTGTGACGTTTTCATTAATTACTAGTATTTATGCAAGTACGTGTTAAAAGAAATGAGATATTCTCTAGCAAGTGGTAGCAGAGCTGTAGTTCGAGGAAGAAATTGTGAGATGATATGATATCCCTCTGACCCCTTGTGTTAAAAGTCTTCCTAATGAAGATCAGGTGGTATGTCTTGTTATGATGTCAGCCAATGTATTGAAAATCTTCTTGACATGGAGGTCAAGCGATGTGTTTTACATAATGGCAGTGCAAGCATGATATGTTGTTTGGAAGATTTGATTGATAAGTTTGATCATGTTTTGGAGATTTGAAAGATGCAGCTTGTAGCGGTTTGATAAATTTTGTTATGAAAGTGGAGAAGATGATTTTAAGATTTTGAATATTGTTTATGATGATGAAATTTGGATTGAGGTACATAATATTGGGATTGACCCTAATTCCTAATTTAAATATTGATATTGATAGCTTCTTATTTTTTATTAGTAGATTCATATCTTATAATTAATATTGAGATATGTGATAAATATGAAATATATGGGAGAGATACGTAAGATATGAGAGATATTTCATTTTAATGGAAAAATAGGGATGTCATAAAGAGTGTAAAATAGGTGGTTACTTATTAAGCAAGTTCTTGTAGGTTATACATACTTGTATTAGGTCATTTGTAGATGTATGAGAAGATGTGTGAAGATTGAGAAGCCTAGTAGATATCTAGGGATAATGATAAAGAATTATGGAACATAATAGATTGAGAGTGTCTACAAATATTATTTTATAATATTGTTTTAATAGTGTACTCTTTTCACCTTTGAATGTAAACATATTAGGTCAAACCACATTAAACTTTATGCATATTTATGTGACATTTTTTTTTTCTTAATTACTAGTGTTTATGCAGCATGTGTTAAAAAAGGATAAGTTATTCTCCAATAAATGGTATCAAAAGTAGTAGTTCGAGGAAGGAGTTGTGTGATAATATGATGTTCCTTTAGGCCCTTATATCAAAAGTATTCCTGATCAAGATTAAGTGTCGTGTCTTGTTATGATGTCAAAAGTTATGTAGAGCTTTTTGTCCTAGTTATAATTTTTGTTTGTCATAAGGTAGTCGTAATTCTAATTACTATGTACGTACAAACTACAAAGATGTAGAAATAATTTTATTATTTAAACACCTATAATATGAAACTTAGATGATATTTCTCTCACATCTATCTACAATATATCCATTTTAGGTTTATATATGGTATAAGACAATATCTAACTCTACTTACATAAATGTACAGTATCTCAAGAGGTGTCAAATTGAGATATACAAAAAAAAAAAGACATTATTCTTGTAGAATTAGAGAATGAGCCTGGATTTATTTGCTAAATAGTGAACAAGGCTATATAATGGTATACTAGCAAATATCCTGTACATTACTCAGATTTTTTTAATTTAATTAAAACTTTAAAAAAGTGTAAATTAAAAGAGAAAGTATTTAAAATTAAAAAAGGTTTTTCTATTAAAATTCAGCTAAATTTTTAAACATGTAAATTAAAAGAAAAATGTTTAAGGCTGAAAAGGAGATATGCATAATTAAATAAAAAGAGAATTTGAATTGAATTTTTTTATTAAAAACAACATGTGTTATTATTCAAAGTAGAGTCATATAATTAGATTAAATCACTCTAAAATATGATGGAGGATCAATTTATATCAAGTATAATTTTTTTTTAATTTATACTTATTTTTAATCTGTTAGATTCACTTTCATCTAATAATTACTTTTAATGAAATAATCTCAACCATTAGATGAAAGTAAATCTAATGATTAAAAATAAATATAAATAAAAAAAAACTTATACTGATATAAATCGATCCCCCTAAAATATATACTCTAATTTCATATATATAAAAGTCAACAAAGCTACAAATTGACACATTACCGTTTCCAATATAAAGTAGTTTGTTTCCTATGAAGATTTATACAAGTTTCATTAATTTATAAATTAATAATATTGTCAGTATATAATTAGTGAATTTCTCTTTTGACAGGCCAGCTAGGGGTGTTAAAACAACGTGAGTGAGAGACAAATTTTGGGTTGGATCATGTTGTGGTCAAATTTATCATGGATTAACATTTTGTAAAAAAAAATTTAAATGGGAATGATCTATTATATTATTATTTAAATATTTAAATTATTATTTGATATGTATAAAAATATTATTACTAATTAATGTAATTTTATAATAATTTTTATTATCTTATACATATTAAAAAATAATTTAAATATTTATAATAAATCATAATTACCTAAAAATTATTCCATTTTGTAAATCTAGCTTGACCTTAAGGTGTGCAAATTAGGATGAGTTGACCTTTGGCAATTTTTTTTTTAAATAAAAGTTTTTCTCGTATATTTTAATATAAAAAATTATTCTTATATTACATCGTTATATTTTTTTACATATTTTAAATATCAATATATATTATATAAAAACTACTTTATAATATAAATATTAATTTATATTAAAAAATAAAAAATAAAATTCATTAAACATCATACAAATTATTAATTAAATAATTAAAAATTAAATCAACGTATTGACACGATCTATTGTAGATCACAGGTAGGGGTGTCAAAACAGGTCGACTTGATCCATTCAGGCTCATGTCATTTTTGGGACGGTCCATTTGGTCTACATAAATTTGGGCTGATATTTTATCAACTCAACAGAACTTATTTAAATTTTTATATAATGTTAAAAAACGAAATTGATTGCGCTTATTCGAACCTGTCCCATTTAGACTCAGTCAATTCGGACCATGTAAATTTTAAATTAATATTTTATTAATTCAATTCATCTATTTTATCAAATTAATCGGACAAACTTATGAAATCTGATCTATTTTGACACTCCTAATCACATGTCATGCCAAAATTGGACCGCCCAATAGAGTCAAATTTCTTTTTCACATTTAAATTTTTTAGCACAGTTTACCTATTTTACCTGGCCATTTTAACTGACGTATTATTTGACGCATTTTCAGACCCTACTGCCAGCCTGCCACCCGAATAGACACATGGTTGGTAATTCCGCAACTTCGAGGTTGGGGTGCTGGGCTGTCTTCTTTTATTGAACGTGCATAATCTAAGCACATGTTTCAGTAAATGTTTTGTTCCCCTATAGGCTCATGGAACAATCAAGGGCCTTGTCTCTTAATAGTGAAACAGACTATGAAAAGTTGGAGTTAAATACGTTTCTAGTTTATGAAAATATAATTTCTTTTTAGGTTCTTATTTATTTTTTTATTTTGATTCAAATTTTTTAAATATTTTTTATTTTAATCTCTATTATTAATGAATTTTCATTAACTCAATGTTTGACTCAAGAGATTTTGAGAAGAAAAAAAATGAGAAAAGAAAAAATGTAGAAAAAATGACATTTTTCTACATTTGAATGCGAGTAACAAATAGAGAGAAAAGAAAAAGAGACCACGGGTCTCACTTGTGATCACCTAAATTTGATTGAATATAAAAAAAATAAAAGATATAAAAATTTGAAAAAAAAATTAATTAATAATTATTTATATTCTTGACCAAATCCTCTAATCATATGTTGTCACTTGACAATTTTTTAAAACTAAATATTTAGTTGCTACTTGTTAATAGTTAATAAAAACTTATTAATAAAACCCTTAAAGATTAATTATATGAAAATCAAGTAACAATTGCATATAAGTTGAAACTATAATTTATTTTGTAACTACATCAAATACTCATGCTTTCTAACAGCATCTCATAATTTTATTTTATCTAATAAACAAAACTGATAACACTATATTTTATGCATTTTATAATCCTTTCACTAGGCTTCTTAAGGTTCAATTAAGCTTAATTAAGTTCATTTTGACACATTTTATGATATTATGCTGAATTGGATCATTAAACAAATTATTACATAAATTAACCTTAATTATCTCTTTAGCAATATTTAGTAAACTGGCTATAACTTGAGTTGTAAATATCTGTTTGATGTGATTTTGGTCTTGTAGGTAAGCTAAGACAATTCCCTACAACTTTCACGTTGAACACTTTTTCAGATTCTGAGGTCTAATGGATGATATTGGACTTTGAAGTCAAAATAGAGGAGCTGAAACCGAGCCTAAATACTATGCAATAATTGGACCATATCTTGAGTTCTAGGCATGATTTTGGACTCAGACCAAAGCCATTTTAAAGCAAATATCCAGGCCTACAACTTTCATGAAGATCACTTTTCTCAAAAATGAAAAAAACAGGAGACACTACCGTATTACACGCGTTTCTTAATTATTATTATTATTATTATTATTATATATATATATATATATATATATATATATATATATATATATATATATATATATATATATATATACGTCATTGCTTACGTTTGACGTTGGTTACTGTGCATTGCACAATAAAATCACAAGATAACCAACGCCACCGCTTACGTTGTTTTAAGTATTCGCATGCAGTTATGCGCATATATGCACAGTAACCTCAAATTTTCTATAAATTCGACAGAAGCGCACGAGAGGAGTGCGCCAGGGGGAGAGAAATTCTCTTTCTCTGTTGTTCCATTTTGTTCTTTTTCTTTTCTTTTATTTTCTTCTTTCTCATGTGTAATTAATTTTCATCTAGCTTGGGTGAAAGAGTGAAACTTTAGTAATAAATTGAGGTTAAATTTATTTCTTTCTTGTGCTTTAAATGATATATTTTTATGTGACTTTTATATGTATTGTATGTTGTTTCCAATTAATTTAAATACTCTTCTTGTATAATAAATATCTTGATCCATTGTAGACAATAGGATTGGCACATTGGATGCTTTTGACGATTTACAAGTATTAGTAGATAATTATTAGAACCATAATATGATTACATGATTGAACTTTGAAAGTTAAATCTTCCGATTGGAATCTTCATTATCCATGATTTCAATTGAGTTATAAAACGAAATAATCTTATTTTTAATTTATTACCAAGAGTGGATCCCCTAACCCAAGCAAATCCTTCTTATTGTAAACAACTTATATCATCTTTAATTTTGTGATAAATCTTCTTTTTACCTCAATTAATTAGTTTCCCTTCATCAATTCCTCGTGGATCGACGCCTCGGACTCGAGATTTTATTACTGAGACAACCTACACTGGGTTAAAACTTTTAATTATAATTAAATCCCATCAAGTTTTGGCGCGCGTTACGGGATTTGATTTGAAGTTCTAATATATTGAGGTTCTCTTTCTCGTAAATAAATTTCACTATCAGGTATATTCTTCCTCTACTCTTTTCATTTTTATTTATCTATTTACTAACACACTAACTAGTATTTTTTTATGTGAATAGTAATATGAATAGTATGTAAATAGTAACGTAAATAGTAAATAGTAAATAGTGAATAGTAAATAATGAATAGTAAATAATGAATAGTGAATAATAAAAAAATTTAAAAAATAAAAAAAATAAAAAAAATTTCCTTTTATTTTCTTGTCCAGTGGGGTTAATTCTCCTTTTATTTTTACGCACTAACTCGGTGGGGTAACTCTCCTTTTATTTTATTATAATTTACTTTTTGCATTTTTTTATTTGGTGGCTGGTTTATTACCCCATCCTTTTTACTATTTAACTACGGTGTATACCGCCTATTTTTTTATTCATTTATTTTTTCTGCAATCTAACTTTTAAATTCATCATTTATTTTTCTGTAATCTAACTTTTAAATTCTTTCATTTTTATTTTTTATTTTTGGGTGGTGGTTTATACCACATCCTACTTAATATTTAACGGCGTCACAGATACCGCCTACTTGTATATTATTTTTATTTTATGTCACTTATTTATGCTTAACTCCGGTATCGTGATTCAAATTAAATTCGTTTGGTTAAAATTAATCCAAGTAACTTATATATTGATTTATTTGAATCACAATCACACACAATTAACACAATGGACCTGAATTTGAAGGTGCACATATTGAACATGATAATCAAACACAATGAAATTTGAAAATGAAAGTATACATGATGAACAAGGAAATCAACCATTGCGAACTATGCGTGCATATTTGCAACCACCTCGAAATTCTAATCCATCATGTTTTATCTTTCCACTTACGCTAATAATTTTAGATTTAATAGGGTATGATTTCTTTACTTCCCAATTTTCATGGTATATAAAATGAAAGCCCATATTTACATCTAAAAGAATTTGAGGAAATTTGTATTGCTTTCAATGATCAAAATTCATATTTTGAAGAAATCATTATGCTTAAATTTGTTTCCTTTTTCTTTGAAAGATAAAGCAAAAACTTGGTTTAACACTTTGAAACCAAGATCAATTGGCACATGGCAAGAAATGCAAAGTGAGTTTTTAAAGAAATTTTTTCCAACACATAAAACCAATGCTTTGAAAAGACAAATCCAAATTTTTTTTCAAAATTCAAATGACGAACTATAAGCTTCTTTTTTCCAACACATAAATTCTTGCCCACATCATGGTTTTGAAAAATGGCGGACTATAAGCTTCTTTTATGAAGGTTTAACACCTGAAACCAAACAATTTATGGAAACAATGTGTAATGACGAGTTTCTTGATAAAGAACCTGATGAAACTTTAGATTATTTAGACCAGTTAGCTGAAAATTCTCAATCTTGGCATTATACTAATATTTCTAGAAATTCAATTAGATATAACCTTGCAAATGTAAGAAAAGAAAAATACCATCTTAATCAAGAAGAAGATCTAAATGCAAGGTATGCTAGTTTGGCTAGAAAAATTGAAGCAATGGAATTAGGAAAAGTAAAAGAAGTCAAATCTGTGCAAAGAGAAAAAATTTGTGGCATTTGTGATGAATTAGGACACTCAACAAATGAATGTCCTAATATTCTTATTTTTAAAGAAGTTGTGCATGAGCAAGTAAATGCAATGAACAATTTTAAAAAGCCATTCACCTCTTCTTTTTCAAATTCTTACAATCCAGGATGGAGAAATCACTCGAACTTCAGTTGGAAGAATAATAATTAAGCACAATTTATACAACCACCACCTCCTCAGGAACAACAGGATTCTCAAAATTCTCAATGATATGCACCTTATGTCCCATCATATTAGAAAAATCTTGAAGGAACTTTGCATGCATTCATAGAGAAGCAAGAAGTCATCAATAAACAAACCACTCAAACTATGATTGACATAAAAGACACTCTTGCTAAACTTGCTTTTAAACTCACCATTCACGAGAAAGAAAAATTTTCTTCTCAACCTCAACCGAGTCCCAAAGGTCAATATAGTCTAAATGAGGGTTGTTCTGAAAGCAAACAAATAGATCAAGTCAATTCAGTAATAACTCTTAGGAATGGAAAGGTTATTGAAGAAAGTAAGGAGATAAAGAGTCAAGTATCTAGAATAATGAACTCCTTGAGTGTGAATGAGCTAGAAGATGTAAAAAAGAATCAAGATAGTAGTGATGTCGAGTTACCCAAGGAACCTGAGGTGACAAAGAATCCTGTTAAGCCAGAAACTAATGACAAAAGTCACCAAACATACATGATTGACTCAATCATGGAGAAGGGACTTTCTACAACCTTTGATTATGATCCCCTTAAGAATCTTCTTGTTAATTCTGAGTTTAATTTTATTAGTAATCCATCTAATGTATTTGATAATTGTACTAACTTTTATTTAACTCAGGATCAAGACATTCAGGGATGGAATCCAAAGTTTAAAAAGTTGCTTAATATAGGTTGGAATTTCCTGATAAAAAATGTGGCCGTCCCCTAGTCTGTTCTCATGAAATTAAATTGGAAGAAGGTAAATGGTCAGCAGTTGAAGCCATAACTTGAGTTGAAGGATCCATATGTAGTCGAGACTTTGGTAGAAGATCCTGTCTACCAAAGCAAAGGTAAGTTTTTAGTATTTCGTTTGTATTTTTTTATTGAGTTGGCTTAAGTGCCTCACAGATTTCAAAGCCTTTGTATGGGGATGTAAATAGTGTCGGCAAAAAAAAAAGTATACATCTTAGGTTTGGCTTTGGTAACACAAAACGTGAATGGAGAAATGCATGCATCTTGATCCAGCCTTCTTAATTGAAAAACAAAGAAGGTAGATTGTATCCCACATGTGAGACAGCCAGCCGTATTATGGTCACTTGTCCCTTTTGGGAGCCCTATGTTACGTTGGTCTTGAATGGGTCTAATACTGGTCAATAATGCTTTGGCACAAAGCCGAAAGAGCAGACTACCTCCATCCCAATCTCAAGTGAGTATACATTCATCTTTCATTAGGTTTCTAACAACTTAAAAAAAATGATTTAAAAAAAAAAAGCAAGAAGTGGTCCAAAGGAAATGTTGCGAGAAGTAGTAAGAAAAGGAAGCCAATCAAGACACTTCATCTGTTTAAATAATTTCAATCTTTGGTCGTACTTTGTTTCTGTTTAAATTTATGTGAGGTTTCTCTTTTCAGTATTTGCAACAACAGGTACTATCTTCTATCCTTTACCTTTCTAAATTTTAACATTGAAGACAATGTTGTGATCTGATTGGGGGAAGGATAGTGAGAATAATTGTTGTGTGAATAATTGTTTTAAAAAATGTTTTAAAAAAAATTAAAAAAATTGTTTAAAAAAAAAATTGTAGGAAGTGTGTTTATTAATATGTTTATATGTTTGTCAGCAATTTACTAATAACTAAACCAGTTAGGAATGACAGAGTAAGGAGTAAATTTTGCTGTGGTGATAATTTTACTCTTGAGACGCATCTAGATTGGGGTAGATACCTAGTTTGTGAAAAAGTAGCAATTTAGATTCAGGGAAATTTGCATGATTGAGTAAATTGTCTTCTTTCTTAAACATCACATGCTTGGTTATGGATATTGAAATTTTTGTGGATAGAGAATGATGGATATATGCCTTATGAGATTTTGAGCCTATCGATGAATGGATTGAACATCTGTACCATTCTTTTCTTTCTTGTGTGAATTTTCACTCATGAAATTGTTACTCTAGAACTTGTTTTGATTCTTTTTTAAGCTACTTTTTCACATGTATACATAAACATGATTGAGGCATTTTTTTTTCTTGAATTAACTACTTTGACCAAATAGCCAACCTTGCATATTTTCCCTTGCTTAACCCCTTTGAGCTTATTGGATCGTTCTTTGTTTCGAACTCATTATGTGCCTTAAATGAAAAACCATGCTCTAACCCAGCCTTAGGGAATAAGAGATCATTATTTGATGAGTTCTTGAACAAGTGTAGGGGTACATATGCAGATCGGTTAAAAAAAAAAGAGAGCTGGCCAGCAAATTCTTGGAAATAACAAGAATCTAAGAAGAATGTTCAAGCCTAACAATGAATTCGACCTACCAATTGATCTTTAATGAAATATTAGTCAAATATTGGTCATTGCTCTTTATGAGAAAGAAACAAACAAAGAAGGAATTAAGAAAATCTTGGAAAAGTTAGACTGAATGTTCTTAAACATCTTATCCACTCTAATTATAACATAATGCTCTTTTATTCTCTTTGGTATTTAACTTGTCTTATCTATATTACTTCCTCCTTTACCTTTACTTCATTATAACCTTGAATAAAGTCCTCATGATTTATATATATATGTTGTTTTTAAGTAGCGGAGAAGTAGAAGATAAACAAGCTTATGGTAGTGCAATTATTCATGAGTTGAATAGAGTGAAATACTTACCTTTTTAAACACTTGAGAGATTGAAAGTGAATTCTATGAGGATCTATCATTCTTGATTCATTCTTTTCAACTGAAGTTTCTTTCCTTGTTAGTTCGAGATGTGAAGATATGTTACCTCATGATTGTTTTGATCCCTTGAATGTTTGGTTGCTCTTCTTGAGTCATTAAATCCTTTAGAGATTTTTTTTTTAGTCTGTGTCGTTTTTCTTTGATTTTTGTCTTTTGTGTTTTGCCCAGGAGTGTAAAAGTTAAGTGTGGGGGAAAAACACATCATGAAATATTATATATGCAATATTTTAAAAGTTAACATTATGAGATGATAATTATCTAAAAATTTAGCATTGTACAATAAGCATGATCCCCTATAGGCTCATGGAACAATCAAGGGCCTTGTCTCTTAATAGTGAAACAGACTATGAAAAGTTGGAGTTAAATACGTTTCTAGTTTATGAAAATATAATTTCTTTTTAGGTTCTTATTTATTTTTTTATTTTGATTCAAATTTTTTAAATATTTTTTATTTTAATCTCTATTATTAATGAATTTTCATTAACTCATTGTTTGACTCAAGAGATTTTGAGAAGAAAAAAAATGGGGAAAGAAAAAATGTAGAGAAAATGACATTTTTCTACATTTGGATGTGAGTAACAAATAGAGAGAAAAGAAAAAGAGACCATGGGTCTCACTTGTGATCACCTAATTTTGATTGAATCTAAAAAAAATAAAAGATATAAAAATTTGAAAAAAAAATTAATTAATAATTATTTACATTCTTGATCAAATCCTCTAATCATATGTTGTCACTTGACAATTTTTTAAAACTAAATATTTAGTTGCTACTTGTTAATAGCTAATAAAAACTTATTAATAAAACCCTTAAAGATTAATTATATGAAAATCAAGTAACAATTGCATATACTCAGATAAGTTGAAACTATAATTTATTTTGTAACTACATCAAATACTCATGCTTTCTAACAAAGATCTCATAATTTTATTTTATCTAATAAACAAAACACATCATGAAATATTATATATGCAATATTTTAAAAGTTAACATTATGAGATGATAATTATCTAAAAATTTAGCATTGTATAATAAGCATGATCATGTAAATGATAATTATGAATATTACCTTAATCAAAATACTTTTGGTTCTAAAACTTAGGCATACCTTTTTCAAACACTATACAATTTGAAGTAGAAAGTTGTTGGTTGGTTAAATTAAAAAATATATGTATAGAATTAGAAAGAAACTTATGTTACTAGAACATCGGAAGTGCCTCCTTTGTGTATAAAGCATATCCTCAAAAATTAGATGCAATGTCTTCTCCCACACATAATTAAGTCTAGATAAAGAATTAGACATAAGCATCATGACAAATAGTAATCTCAAATACATCCCAATACCCTATATAGATGCTTGCTGAATAGTTTCAATGTACTCTTTGTCATCATTGAGTAACTCAAGTTGGTAGCATGCCTCTCTATGAGTTTCATAAATAATATTGTCAATAGTTCGAACATCTTCATATGATTGAGGACCTACAACTTTAGTAAGGAGAATTCTTTGATAGTAGAGTTCTTCGCTGGTTGGAGTAACATAATGAAGTTGACCAATGGAGAATCATCGTTTTCTTAGAAATCACATACACTTTGGAACATTGAAGACGAACTTTGATGGAAATTCTGCGTCAGTAAGATGTGTTGCCTGTTCATATATTTTGTTCGCGTCAAACCAAGCTGTGAACATGCCATCTTTCTTTCCAGGTTTCTCAACAACTGAATCAAGTGTTTCATTCTCCTCTTAGATTTCATATTGTTCTCAGCAAGATAGAAGCTTAGCCTTTCTATTGATGGCTTCCTATAGTGGATATCAAACCCAAATATCCTCCAAGGTGCTTCATAGGCACTACAATCCAAATAAAGTTTAATCTCATCCACATTATTTTGATTTTTCAAGTTCTAGTATCTTCATTAGGGGTGCACATGGGTCTAGTCTGACCCGTGAACCCAACCCGACCCGACCCTGCCCTGCCCGACTCGATATAAAATATATGGGTTGATTCGGGTCATCGGGTTAGTTTTGGTAGAAACCAATCAACCCGTCCAGTAATTGGTTCGGGTGACGGGTTTACTAATTCAACCTGATGACCCGATGACCCAATTTAAAACGACTTCGTTTTGTAAAACTCATATTATATCACCTTCAAATCTCATCAATGACCAGAAGCTTCTAGTTTCTTGCTCTCTCTCTCATTTTCTTCTCATTTCCCAAATCCCTCCCCTAACCCTAAGCGGCGCCACCTCTGCTGTTGGTGCTCCTCGTTGGCGTTGCTTTGCTCCTCCTATCCTTTTGGCACAGCCACCACCAGCGTCTTGGTCATGACCAGACCATCGTTGCTGCTCATTTCGTGCTCACATAGCCACCACTGGCACAACCAAGCCTGGATGGCTCCTATTTTCTATTGTTGCTGCTGAATCTCACCACCACGACACGAACCTAGATTCGTACCTAGCCGCGCGCGACGCCTCTACTCCACCACACCAAGCGAGCCATCACGCCTCCCTGAGTTGCCCAACTACTCCTTTTTAGTGGTGCACACGGGTCGGGTCGGGTTTGGGGAGAAAAAAATCCAAACCAATTAGTTTATTTGGGTTGGGTTGGATCGGATTTCTCAAATTTTTTTCTAGTAACCCGAACCGAACCAACCCGATTACAATCGGGTTGGTTCGGATTGGGTAGTCGATTTTCACATTTCATCAGAGTTCTAAGCCATCCATCTCTAACCTTTAGTAGAAAAAAATATTTGAAAGAGTTGATAGAGAACTGAACCGAACAAAGTAGTGGTTTCGTCTTTTCATTTTTGGTTGATTTGAATATGGTGAGATGATAAAAAGATGGCAGGTGGCAAATTCATATTTGTTGTCAAGATTACCATGGGTTCAACCAAATTCCAAAGCTTATCTAATACAAACGTGCGCTATTCATTAATTTATTATTTAAATTTTATTTAGTTTTAATAACTTCTAAAATAAAAAATACAAAACTCATCTGTTGATTTTGTTCTTTCCCATTGCCCAACACCACCATAACTCCACATTCCAAGCCACTACTACAAGCTCCCTGTAACTACAAACAACAACCACCATGATCAAATCCTTACCGGCGACACCCACATAGAGACTGAGCTTCTAAATCGTCACGTTTCTCTATAGCTGTCAAAACGGGCCAGACTGGCCCATTTGGATCAGGCCCCTTCGGGTCGGGCCATGTAAGTTTTGTACTAATATTTTGCTAATCAGCCCAGCCTTATGTAATGTATTCGGGTCGGGCCATATCGGGCCATGTAAATTTCAGGCTGGTATTTTACTAGCTCAGTTCGTCCATTTTGTCGGGTTATTCAGGCCGACTTCTCAGACTTGGCCCATTTTGACGGCTCTACCTTCCTCCACAAAAATGTGCCACTAGCAACATCGTCCAAAATCCATTGCCATCACGTCGCCAATCCCTATCAATCCTAGCACCATCAAACTGCCAAGGCACCATCAACAAAGCAATCATACGAATGAAAGATCTGAGTTCTGGAAGATCTGAATCTTGATAAGATCTACACGAGGTTCAACATCACATGAATATGGATGAACTGAAGCAAGTCTTCAGCCGCTTCAATGCCAACGATGACGGCAAGATTTCCATCAACGAGTTGGACAACGTCCTCTGCTCCTTTGGATCAGGTGTTCTGCCGGAGGATCTCGAGCGCATCATGGACGACCTTGGCACTAACCATGATGGCTTTATCAACCTCTCCGAGCTCGCCGATGGTGGTTGTGTCGAGATGGCTGAGAGCCTGAGATTGAGCTACGACAGCGAGTAGAGAGAGAGGTAAGCTTAAGGGTTAGGGCTTGAATTTGGGAGAGAAAGTGAGAAACTGAGAGTAAGACTAAGAAGGAACGAAAATGAGGGCTTAGGTAAGGAGAAATAAAGAAAATGTTAAGAGTTTAAGGCAAAACGACGTCGTTTTATCGGGTCGTCTGGTCATCAAGTGGGATTATCAAGGTAATTTCCTAAACCTGACACCCGAACCAATGAAAGGACGGGTTGTTCGGGTTGGATTCGAACTAACCCAATGACCCAACCCAATCCGAATATTTTATATCGGGTCGGGTCAGGTTAGTCGGGTTCACGGGTCACCAAATCGGGTTGTGCAACCCTACTCTTTTCTGCCCTTGAAGTCGTCCTCTGCTGGTGTCCGTGCATTACCACGAGCCAACCCCGGCGAGTCGCTGTTCTCTCTATTTGCTACCATTACGGTTTAGGGTTGAAAATTTGAACAATTCAAGTTCATTAGAGTGAGTGATTTACTTGAAAGGGTGAAGAAATTGAAGAGAAAATTATTTTTCTTTGGAATTTTTGTTTTGAATTTGATGATTGATGATGGGTTATTGCATCAAATGGGTTTTCTGGTTATTGCTTGTTGGCCCCCCTTCTTACTTTTTATTATGTAAAGCATCTCTATCTTTGACACACTTTGCTTTGCTTCTCTATCTTCTTGATTATGATTGTTTTGTTGCTTCTCTATCTTCTTGTCTATGATTGTCTTGTTTTTTTCTTACCATTATATTAATACTCAAAAAATTGGGGTCAATTAACATAGTTGATCATAATCAACTAATGGCCGAAGAGGATTCAACTATTATGTGTTGGGCTTATTGGGCCAAGTAGAAAGTAGGTCGAATGAATATCATGAGTTCAAAATTGCTTCTGGATGAAAATTTGGACAACTCGACTACCTGACCTGAACCAACTCGATTGTAATCGAGTTGGTACGGTTCAGGTTACTCGAAAAAAGTTTCTCAAACCCGATCCAACTTGACCCGACCTTAACTAATTAGTTTGGATTTTTTTCCCTGAATTTGACCCAACCCAACCCGTGTACAACCCTAATCTTCATATAATGCTACAGTGACATGATCATTTCCTATATTAAAGTACTTAAACAAATACTTGATTGATGATGATTGATTACAAAACTCAACATTGATGTGAGATGCATACTTCAAAAGTAATTTTGAGTTGTATAGAACAACAAACTTATTATCAAGAGGGATATCATTCTTTTCTATGAACCTCCCATCATCTCTTCTTCTATATTGGGGGTATCCATCCTTATCAAAAGTAGTCAAGTTCACAAAACTTTTAGGATAAAATTTAGAACATCTTCCATTTTTCATGCATGGTGATTGAGGATTCACATGACCATATGGGTCATGCATTATAAAATTTGCCACAACATCATATGCTTTTGGATTAGTTTCTTTATTAGGGATCTCTGCATAAATGACCTTATCAAGGTCTTCTGGACTATGACACTTGCCATGTGGATGCAAGAACAGTAAGCTGTGAGCATGAGGAAACCCATTTTTTTGGAATTCTATCGTGTAAATGACTGTTACAAACAAACAATAGATATTAGGTTTAAGGACGAATGGAAATGAAAAAAATTTAAAAGCTGCAACTTAATAAAAAAAATAAAGTAGAATTATAACCCGACAAGAAAAGTAAGTGTAATAGATCTAGACATTTTGTAAGTGCAACACATCTATTATGTAATACATATAAGACATCTTATAGATATTAGGAAATACATCTATTAAATTTTTATCATTTTCGCACTTAACAATGAAAGTGTAAAGTCTTGATAATTAGGCAGCAATATTTGAAGGACATATTTAGAAAGAAATGAATACGTGAAAATTTTAAAATTAGTGAGATGATTATGTGCTATTATTTCAATGCTTGTGGAGTAAGAGAAATAAGCAAATGGAATATATAATAACTAAAATAGATGGGATGTACAAAATACCAACAAAAATGGTTTCAAGCAGAAAATCTTGAAATATGGACAATCTAAATAGTAAATAGCATACATAAATATGAAAAAAGACTTTGAGTTTACCAAATACCATATAATTTGTATACCAATTTCATCAAAACCAAACACATAACTATAAAAAAAATACAATGTGTAAGTTAAAGATATACATAATAGAGTATATGTTGCAAATAAAATAAAGTTAGTATCATACAAGCTTTGAGTCTGCCAAAGATTTTCCCTTCCTTTAGTTCTTTCATAAGCATCGCAAGCTTCATCTTAAAAACACGAGATATTATATCTGACATGTCTTCAAAATTCAAGTTAAGTTTATTAAAAATTGATGAATAATATCAAGCCAAGCTGGGTTACATGTGAATGTGATAAAAATGTCAGGAGATCCAGCCTATTTACAAATTGTCATGGCATCTTGATAGTTCTGAATCATATATTTAGCTCCTGCAGTGAAACTTGAAGGTAAGATAATGCGTTTATCCATATAAGTTGAATTAGTTTCCCCTCGCAAAACAATATCACTCAAACAATTGTATAAGTTTGCTTTGAGTTCTTTTTTATGATACCTAATGTAATTCAATATCTGATGTTCAATCATAGTGTAGCCATCTACTATAAACTATTGGAATAATCTTCTTAAGTGCAATATAAGACTGATTTTTCTTGATCCCTATCTTGATTTCTAAAAGAAAAGTACTCTTGGAGAGTGAGTTTATTTTTTTTCCTTACAGTTAAAATAGAAGACTGACTATGCATTATATTATCCTTATAACCGTCTTCCCCATATGGAAACAATAATGAGTACTACATAGGAAGACAAGACAGATGTAATTCATCAAACCTTTGCAACATGCCACACTAAGTTTCCACTATTATATCTTTCCTATCATTTGAACTATCAATATCACCAACCATTAGAGCTGCTACTTCTAAAATAGTTGGAAAATTATAAGTTTGACCATCTTTCTCCCTTTTTCGAATCAACCTTAACTTGAAATCAGTCACGTTTTGATTTTGGAACTTATCTCTGGCCATTCTAAATGTTTGTGCTAGAACATTATAGTCATCAAGCATTCTCTTTAACTTTTCAACAATTTTATGTTTAAGCTCTCGCTTTTCATTATTAGATCTAAAAAATGGCAGGAAAAAGATAGAAGAGGAAAACTATACAATAATTTCATTAATGAAAACCAAAAATACACAGACAAGAAGAAATTTCATATGGGTGCAGAATAAAATGTACCTTAGAACTCTCACTCTGTTTTCAACCTCATGTTGTGTGTCATATATGTAAAGTTGTGCAAATTTTGGAGATTGACCTTCAGGAGGCAGAAGGCTGCCTATGTTGTGATAATTAATACCAAACATTCTGCATGTATATGGACCACCACCATTATTTATAGAATTGTCAACTTTACCTCCCATGGAAGTGAAGGAGAACATCATGTTATATGCTCTAGCATTGTCCATATAATGTTTAGAAGTACGGGACTCCTTGTGAAACACAAGATTTGAAAGATAGATAAGGGCCTATTTTAATAATGGTAATTGAATCTTTCTCTGACAGCAATACATGGAAAACTGAGGGTTTGAAGAATTCCTACATTTTGTAACTATTTCTGAAAACCACATGTGAGCACCACAAGTTTGACAAATACAATTTGTATCGTCCAAATCGATATAATCTATTAAATGAAGGGAAGAAAAAATTTAAGTTATATTAAACATATAGAAAGTAAGAGCATTTTCACCCAAAAAAAAGTATGGGTAATTAAGATATAATATTTACCATCATCATTAGAAATACTGTATGAAAGTACTCTATCACCCATATCATCTATAAACAAATAAGAAATCTACCACTGAAGTTCAGATTATAAAAGCATCACAAGTGATTGTTTGTGCATATAGATGATAGTTTAAAAAATTTAGATATACCATCAAAAATCATTCTCAGGTGCATCACCAAATTCTTCAACATTTGGAAAGGCAGGAGCATTGTTTACATCACAATTGGAGGTGAATAAAAATAACAAAATAGAAGGTATGTGAATGAATATAAAAAAGACATGGAAGGAAAGTCAAAAGATACCAGTGGGAAATGGTTAATATGGATCTCGTAGTGAAAGCTGAGCATTACAGGTCCAGCCAACAACTACTTCATATATATGACAATTGCAACTACTTTTATTACAAATCTCACTATTTACGATGACATGTTTTCTAGCCAATAGAGATGACATCTTATTGCTTGATACATTATTTATAGATGAAGAACTTTGATGAACATTTTCAATAAAGTTATTGGACAAACTACCAAGAGGACTTGCTAGTTCAATTTAAGTCGTTTGTTACTACTTGGAGATTGTTCTGGATGCAATTAAAAAAAATTCCAAAATTAGCAGCATGTATTGTGACAAGAATTAATATTAAAATAGCATTGTTTTGTATAAATAAGCTCATACCTATAGAAGCAACTGAATTGAATTCATAGTTGAGGCTTCGAACACAATTTGTGAGATCACTTAGAGGAAACTTTTGAACATTTAAACATAGCACATTACTTGTAGGTGTCAAATTGTTTGTAGTAAGCATATTTTTCACGGAAGAAAAAATAACGTTTCCACCATTAATAGTCGAATGAGAATATATGTTTGATGAGGGAGTAGACAAATCAGAAGTTTGACTCGTCAAAGACCCCTCACCTGTCAACAACAATGAAAAAAAAAAGACAATTGGAACTAAAATAAAAATTTAATTAACCATAGAAGCAATTGAAAATAAATGACCGAGAAATTGCTTTATGCTTGGGGATAATCGATATGTTAATAATGATAAGCTTGAATCAAAGATATAGGCTATTATTTTCAACAATGTTTCACGTTGTAGTTTGAACTCTAGGAGACCACCTCACTTAAACAGAAAACTATTATAAGAATTTGAAGAATCAAGCATATACAATTCACTGAAAGAATGCACGTAGTTTTAAATTGGAAGTATTTTTATGTAATAAAAGAAATTAAAGGAATGTATCAACATAATAAACATTTTTAGACATAAGATCATTCTTTCTTGTAAACAACATAAAGCTAGAGACATACCATTTGCTAGAATATAAACATTCCCAGATCCAATACAATAATTCTCCTTTGATCCCATTTTTTATGATTCCTTTATTAATAGAGGAGTTTGGTACAACTCAGAAGTAGGAGTATGCATAAAAATCCCACTTGACTAAAATAAAAATAAAATAAAGTACACAATTGATAAAAATAATCAATCCAACGCTAATGTAACCAATTGCAAATTACATTTTCCATGAGAACCATCAACTGGTATCCCACCAAGGTCGCTAGAAACCCTTGAATCTCGACCCTCAGTTTCATTGACAAAGGAAAAATTCTGAAATGCATAACCCTCACTCTATTTAGATCTCCTATTTGATATTGACCTCCAACATGTACCAAATCTTTTAACCTCCAACAAAAAGACTTAATATTAACCAAGATCTTCATTTCCATCTCAAGTAGGCAAAGTTATATGAGACTTCTTCTCACACTCATCACAGTATTACTTTAGAAGATTAATTAAGAAATAAATACATTTTGAAGAGTGAGATGTCCAACATAATGACAACGCTTCATAACTACTAATGACAATATAAATACTATATAGGATACCAATTTTTTATCCATATAAGCAAAGAGAAAGGGAAATAGATACCAAGTTAAGAGAAAAAGAAATAGATACCATGCTAATAGAAAGGAAAAAGATGAACCATTAAAGCACCATAATATAAGTAACTCACAAAACAACATAAACCTGGATCAAATAACAATTGAAGTGTTAATGGAAGAGATCTTTACTGAATGGTATCACCAAATCTCCTTACCACAAGAAATAACTCTGCAAATGGAAATAGTTATCTATTCCAATAGTAGTATTCATATTTGTTTCTCAAAGGACAAGTAACAAATAGAATTGTGTTATCTAGTTGTGTTATCTAACTGTGTTATGTTGTGTTATGCAGATACAAAAATACTGAAATACGAGATAAAAAAAATTGGCACGAAGTACCATTCTCGAATGTGTTGTCTGATATGATAGGTAAGTATATTTTTAACACAAAATAATAAAATAATATTAGATTACACGTACTGGTTCATAGGTGTAATCATCAACACCTAAAATTTATATTTTCTTTCATAGACATGAGATAGATAGTATACATAGATAATAGGTCATGCTTAAATCAAAAAATCAAAATCTTTGTCCATGCAAAAAAAAAAGGACGAAAAATTATTAACCTAAAATGCAACCAAAAAATTAGCAGCACAATAAGTTTTTGAAACTAACACATATTTTAGATGAAAAAATTATAATTATAATAAAAACCCCAAAAATCAGTGGTGGCTAGGTGCTCATCCAACTTTGAATAGAAACCCCAAAAAATAAGTTTCATCTTTGTCATTATCTTCCACCTCGTACCCGAAATCCACACCTAAGGCACAACACCACTTCATGCAACCATGAAGCTCCTCGTGCCAGAAACAATAGTCAGGAAGCAACATCAAAACTACCCAAAAAATAGAAGCCAGTGGGAGAACGGTGAATGTGAAATGAAGGAAAAAAGAACAAAACAAATGAGGCAATATAATAATAATAATAAAAGGAAGAAAACGTATAGAATGAGGTAAGAGAAAGTAAAAAAAGGAACGAGCATTTAATGTTGTGATCAGATTGAGAGAAAAAATTGTGTTCCCAACATCACTTTTCCTATTGCAACATAATTAGTAATTACTAATTTGTCCAAAAAGTATACATAAGAGGAAAGACAAATTACATGTTGGCAATGAGATGTGGCGGGATAATGTACTATGTAGATTGTTGATAGATTTAATGATTTAAGTAGATAATAATTAGTAATATGGTTTGGTGAGGGTAAACATGAACATAAGTACTTCACAATTTACAGCCTCAAAGGTCAAGGAAAACTGCAACACTATCTCCTTATCATGTTGTACACGTTGTCCCATCGTGAGAATCTTGGAAATAAAAACTTCCATATAAGTGTGGGAAAAAACCGCAACATTTATGTAAGATGAACCCTGTGTTAGATATTATTTAATTAAATATTTAATCTTGTTAAATTTTACTAACAAGTAAAGAATTAAATATAAAAACATTTAAATAAAAAATATATTTTTTAATATTTTTAATGTATTAAATATGTTACTTTCAATTAAATTTTTTTATTTTTAATTCTTTAACAGATATCTTAAACTTGTTAGCAAAATCTAATCATATATGATCTTGACATTATTCCTTTTTTTAAAAAAAATTTAAGGGTAGGTAAGGAAGTCTAACTCTTTGGCCTAGAGATAGTAATATGGGTTTGACTAGTTGAATTAATCTGTTCAACCCGTAAAAAATGGTGAATTAGAATGCATTGACCAATTTGTTTTCCAAATTGAACTTATTTAACCTGTCCTGCTTAACTCGTGAGTTATGGTGGCTCTGGGTAGGTTGAGGTGTTAGGTTAGATTGTTTTAATTTTTTTTTTTACTTGTTGGATTAAATAATGGATTTGAGTGTTAATAGAGTTGGCTCACTTGACCAACCTTTCGCGATAATTGCATGACTTCAATTCGAATCATAGGTTCCCTGATTAGTAAATGATCTATAATCCAATTATAAATCTTCACTGAGGTTGGTTGTTTGTCATGACCTTAGAATTGAGAGAACCTCCGCTCACTCTAAACTTATTATTATTATTATTTATTATATATATATATATATATATATATATATATATATATATATATATATATATATATATATATATGAATTTGAGTTAGGCAGACACTTAACCTGTTATTTTTGTTTAATTTTAGGCGGTTGATCCTCCAAAGCGTTGATTTGTCCTTTTTTTTAAGGTGGGTTAAGCAGCCAACTCACCATAAAACAAAGTGAGATAGATTTCTCAATCCATATATTAAAAACAGATCAATTTGCCCTTCTTGTTTTTTGCCAACCCGGGGTGAGTTAGTCAGTTTAGAAAAGAAGCCCTCCCCAAGATGATCACTCCAACAAGATTTGAATACACATTTGCCTTTAGGAATTATAAGGTCTCAACATTATTCTAATTCTAGCTAGACTATATCTCATTTTTTTATTCATTGAGGTTAGTTGTTTGCCCTTACCTTGGAATTGGGAGAGTTTCCCTTTATCCTAAACTTACTTTATAAAAAAAATGAATTTGAGTTAGGCGGGCGCTTAACCTACTATTTTTGTTTAATTTTAGGTGGATTAACCCTCCAAACCGCTAATTTGTCCTTTTTTTAAGGTGAATTAACCAGTTAACCTACCATAAAATGAGGTGGGATAGGTTTCTCAATCCATATATTAAAAATGGATCAACTAGCCCTCCTTGTTTTTTGCCAACCCGTGGTGAGTCGTTACATTTGGAAAAAAAGCCTTCCTAAAGATGATCGCTCCAACAAGATTTGAGCACACATTTGCCTTTACGAATCATAAGGTTTCAACATTATTCGAATTCTAGCTATACTATATCTCATTTTTTTCTTTTGGTCAACAAGGGTTGGAGTAAAAAAAGGGAGGGCACGTGGAGACCTTTGGGATTAAACACATCCCATTTTACTCACGAGGTATGTAGTTAACCATCAAGGCGAGTTAATTAATCAACTCACCATAAAATGAGGTGGAATAGGTTTCTCAATCTATATATTAAAAATGGATCAACTCGTCCTCTTTGTTTTTTGCCAACTCGTGGTGAGTCAGATTATTTAGAAAAGAAAGCCTCTCCAAAATGATCGTGTCAACAAGATTTGAACACACATTTACCTTCTAGAAATCACAAGGTCTCAACATTATTCTAATTCTAGCAAAAGTATATCTCATTGGGTTTGGAAGAAAAAAAGGGATGGCACGCAGGGAGTTTGGGGATTGAATACATCCCATTTTACTCACGAGGCATGTGGATAATCACTGAGGCATTAGCTTTGCCCGCAGATTATATCTCCTATTCATATACAATTTTAACTACTTAGCCTGAGTGAATATATTCATGCTTGCCCGAATAGTTTAATGATATAATCTGCCCCAAGTTATGAATGGGATCTATTATTATGGGACCCACACCATCATCCAACAATTTCTTATTTGGGTCCAACTCGGGATAAAAATTTTCGGGTTGTATAACTTCTTCTAAACTTTTTTTGTCTATTTTACCATCTATATCCAAGTCATGTCATATTTAAGAGAAGTCATCTCCAGCAAGATTTGAACACGCGTTTGCCTCTAAGGATCATAAAGTCTCAACATTATTCTAATTCTATGTAGACTATATCTATCCCTTTTTGTTGGGGGTAGGGGAAAGGAGGAGGATGCACGGAGACCCCTGGGGATCTAACACTTCCCATTTTACTCACGTGACAGCGGTTAACAATTGAGGCACTAGCCTCATCTGTAGATTATATCTCCTATTCATATAAAATTTAACTAAATAGCGTGAGTGAATGTATCTAAACTTGTCTAAATAATCTAAAGATATAATTAGCCTCATTTTATAAATGAAATCCATCATTGTGGGACTCACACCATCATTCAATAATTTCTTATTTGGGTAACTTTTTCCATTGGTATATGTCAGATTTAATTTCTTAAGAAAATATCAATAAATAATTAGATAATCATTAAGTGGATGACTTAAAGTTGGAGATTATCACTTTATGTGATAACGTCTTATAAGAGAGGCTTGTTGGTATCGGAACTCTTCTATAATGAAGAGAAGCAGGGCCATTATAATAGAAGTACACGTTCCCTAGTCTAGTAATGAACTAAAAGTTTAAATAAGATTTTGGTCTTTATAATTTTTAGTTATTTATATTTTAGTTTCTATAATTTTATTTTTTAAAATATTTATCTTAATATTTTTATTTATTTTGATTTTGATCCCTATTATTAAAATATTAATCTTTATATCTTTCATTTATTTTAAATTTTAATCTTTATAATATTTACTCAATAAGGCATTGGTCTTATTTTTTATTATAAAAAATTGGTCCTTATAATTTTTATTAATTAAATTATTAGTCTTTCAAAGATCAAAATATAAATAAATAAAAATATAAGGATTAATATTTAAAAAATAAAATATAAAAATCAAAACTCAAATAAGTAAAAAATAGACTCATCACAATCTTATTTAAACCTTAATAAATATATGCACACCAGTAGTATTGTCTATTGTGGAGTGTAAGTGAAAAATTGAAGGCAAGCAACCCCTAACGTGAGTTTGACAATTCTAACAACTATGACAGGAGGCATGTCTGTTTAGCATATTTTATTACCAGGAATGTTAGCAAAATAATCTTTTAAACATTTTTTTAATATTTATTTTATTATTTGTTCATCTTATATATTTAAAAAAATCATTAAGAGAAATATATTAATAATATTTGCTTTTAAATTAATAATAAAATAAATATTAAAAAAGTATATAAAAAAATATATTACTAACATTTCTCTTTTATTATTTTACCAATCACCCTGACCCACTTGATAAATCCATGAGTGCTTATTTCTTCATTGAGCGCCTGCAAGATGAAAAAAGTCTGAAAGTGTGGGCAACATAATTCTTGTTTGAAATGAAACTGACGAGGAGCTCCATCTGCTATCTGCAGATAGACCTATGGAGCAAAAAGCGAAGGAGCATCCCATTTCCACTAGAATGAGATCTTTACCTCTGCGTCGTCCATCTGTCTCTTACCGACTATATCCTTATGTGTTTGTTGGGTTGGGCGGAGCCAAATCAAGGAGTTAGGGGCACTGATGATTCAAATATTTAATATTATTATTATAACAACAATATAATGTAAATTTAACCAAAAGTTTAAGAAAACATTTTAGAAACATGAAAAAATTTGCTCATATTTTTGTTTTTTTTTTGGGTCCACCCCAGATGTTGTTAGAAACATGAAAAATACTGAACTATTATGTGAGTCCTTCTATTGAATTTCATTATTATTAACTCTGTTATTATTATCGGGCTCTAGCGGGCTACAGCCTTACAAAGCCTTTGGGCTGTCTAGTATTGCTCATTCCATAAAGTAATCCCAATGGTACAGTCCAATGCGAGTTACAGTTTCAGAAAGGAACCAAGGAATTTTGTTTTTGGGGTATAAGAGAGGGCCAAGACCCAAAACAAGAAAAGGAGTTGTGTTGTGTACACATAAATATTACAGGAGAAAAAAATGATCATATGATGTGAGAAAAAAGTAAAAGGGAGAAAGAAAGATAAAAATGAATTATTGTGATAAGAAGTCTGTAAAATTTGTAAGTTACTATATTTATGTAAACAACATAACTCTATTTAAGAAGCTGTCAGTGACAAAAATTCTATTGTTACTTTAATTTAATTTAGTAAATTCCTTTTTCCGCCAAAAGTTGCATTGTTGAAAGATTAATTATTTTCTGTCATGTGTCAACCTATTTAAACATTGTTATTTATCAACTACTTATGTTTGCTATGTTCCAAGCAGAATTGGCTTATTGTCTATTCATCTGCTCAAGTAAGCTACGGCCAACAAGTCTTCTACAATTAGCTAACAAAAGCATATTAGAGCTTTGTCTGCTAATTTGAGAGATAAAATATTAAAAGTGTGTTCATAACCTTAGCAGGTAACAGTTCAGTATTAAGAGAGATTTTTACACAAATTTAAAATATATCAAATTAATTAATATTTAATATTTTTTATAAAATTTTATATTACACAATTAAAAATATAAAATTTTATAAAAAATATTAAATATTAATTTATCTCATATACTTAATTTAAGTATATCAAGTTGTATGCAATAATTTCTCAGTATTAATATCTTGGTTTATGCACGGAAACATGCATAAATATGCTTCCGGAACCGAAGTTAACAGCAGTAGGGTACACTAAGTTCCACAAAAACGCCATTTTCAGTATCGTCGTTTGATGGATGCTGCAACCTGCTGATATGATAAGGTTGTAATTAAACCTCCACCATTAAAAATGCGAGTGCTGAGAAAATGTTAGCACCAAATCACACGTGTCAAACCTTTTTTCTTTCTCTTTCTCTGCCACCACAACCACAACAACCGTCGTGTCTTCCTGCCAACCACGTCAACAACCCCCTCGTCCGTCGCTGCCGCCGCCACCTCCTCAGTAGTATTGCTACTGCACTTACCATCTCCTTCAATTTCAATGTCCCTTTTACAACCATGTCAGAGCCGGTAGCCGGTGCCCGCGGTCTCTTCCAGATGCCCCCACCTCGCCTTACCAACCGGTAATCCCGTAAACTCTCTCTCTCTCTGCCATTCTCAAATGGGTTGGTGCTGTCTCTTTGTAAGAGAGTTACTAGGTTATATACTTTATATATATAGCTTAGTTTGACCAAGCTTTGTTGGTAAATTTTTATTTTATTTTTTATGTTGGTGTGTGTGGGAAGGTATTTTCTGGTGAGGGCTGGGGAGTCAGAGTTCGAGAGCATGGGAGTGATCAACACAAACCCGGTGGCCAAGACTTCTGTGGACAGCGGGTTATCTGAGAGAGGGAAGAAGCAGGCGCTGAGAGCAGCTTTTGATTTGAAAGAAATGGGTGCTTGTGACAAGAGCTGTTGGATCTGGCCTGCTATAACTCAGAGAGCTTACCAGACTGCTGAGATTATTGCAGCCGTTAATGCAGTTACTCGAAGGTTTCATTTCCTTTTGTCTTTTCAACTTAACAAGATTCCTGTTGCCATTTCAAATATTCATTTTGTTTTTTTATTACAATGGCTTTCTAACTTTATTGTTCTCCCCAACCTTAAATTTCCCTTTCTGAAGTATATGATTTTGATTCTGAAGAGTAATCTGGCACAATAATTCTTATCAAGACCCTTTTTTTTTTTTTTTTGGTTTGGTCTATCTTAGGGACAGGCTATGCACCCCAATTTCCAAAAGCTGAGCATACTTGTCAATTTCTTTGATTTCAGTTATATAGTCCCAGAATACAGCTTTCTGGATGCCCGTGGATTAGGTGCTTATGAAGGAAAAAACTTGGAATCTGTTTCAGAAGTAGGATTTCTGCCTGTGCTGTTTTCTTTAAGAGTTCAACTATATTAAATTACATTTTTTTTAAGTTTAATTTTGATTTAATGTCAGTTCAAAAACTCTATTACAATATAATCCACTTATTTCTTGAGGGACACGTTATCAAATAATGTGGTGACACATTATCAAATAAGAGAGATTGTTAGCTGCTCTCCAATTAATAAAAAAGTTGTTGCTCTGTAACATTTTTTTAAATGTGCACATCAGTTATAACATTAAATGATAGTATAAAAAATGTTAAAATTAAATAAAACCTATCTTTTTATCACAACTTATATTCTTCACTTTTGTTCTGATGAGCATCTCCTAGCTTAGAGGAATTTGTACAATGATGGTATGACTTAAGAATGTATCTAAGCGCGGGAATCTTTCAAATGCTACAGATATATGCATCAGATGGTATATCTCCAAACATCAAACCTCCTCCCTTTGATGACGGAACTCCAAATGAGAGTGTTGCAGATGTTTTTGTTCGTGTAACACAACTGATGTCAATTCTTGAAACTCAATACTCTGGTGACACAGTTGTTATAGTCTCGCCAGATTCTGACAATTTGACAATCCTTCAGGCTGGTTTGATAGGACTTGACCTGCGAAGGTAACTGGCTATAATGTGTAATTGAGTATGATTTTGATTATGGCTTCAATTTGGAAATTATAAGGTTTTTTATTTGGTTACTAGGTTCTACATCACATTTTGGTTATTGGACTATTTTTTAATTTCAGGCACAGGGATCTGTCTTTTGCACCTGGTGAAGTCCGCTTTGTTGACACCAATGACATTCCTACTTACAAGCAGCCTGCATCTGCTGTATATAAATGTTTGAACCCACCGAATTGTAACTAGTTGTTTTCTAGGTTATAGCAGAACAGTGGATTTTGATGAATGGTTCAAGTTGTCTGCATCTTCTGTTTGATAATATCTTATTGTCACGTTTTATCAAAAAAGAAAATCTTATCATATTGACAAGGAGATCAAGAATTTCAAATTAATAATAGTGTATATTATTTCTTTTTTTAGATAATAAAACAAAAGAAACACATTTCCCAATATATATTCTCTCTCTTTCTTAATTTCCAAAAGAGTTAAGTGTAAACAAAAAGTGTAAAAATATGGTGTCCTCAATACATCATAGTCTTCAAATAAGTTGAACCCGGCCTTAAACTCTGAAATGCTTGTGATGAAAATATAATTTGATGGTAGGTTTTCTTGTTTATAAGGCAACAGGGGGCCGTATATATTGAATGGGCTATAGGACCTTGTGCTGCTTTGGCTATTGATTTTTGACAACGATTGATTATGACTCCTACTTGGTTTGGAGTTAGAACTTAGTCCTACCACAGAGATTAGGCCATGGTTGGTACGTTATCAGATTGTGTGTGGCAAAACCAAACTTCTAGTGCATGCATGTGATCCCGCTTCTGTTTAAAACAAGCAAAGTCATGAACATTGTGGCCTAGAATAATATCTTGCCCCGTCAATTTCAAAGTTTTGAATAAGAATAAACTTAATGTGGTATTAAAATTAGTATGATCGACACTACATCTTAATTCAAAATTGACATTAAGTTGATGGATTCTTTTATTTTATATGATCTTTACGTTATTTATTCTTTTTTAATGTGAGACTTTTTTTCTTACATTTTATATATCATATATACTTAAATTCCCAATAGTTTTACTCCAATGTCATTCGGGATTTTACTTTCTACAAAAGCATCTTAGAAACCATGAAATAGCTGTTTGTGTTCAGAACAATCTCAACCTAGATGCATGTTATAGATTGATTCAAATCTTGTCTCCTTTTCCTGTCTAATTTTTCGTCTCCAATTAAATGTTGACAATTCATTAAAAAAATTATTGACAACAAAAAGATAAGTTATTACCAATTAAGAGAAATAAATTCTTTTATTGAATTGTCATCATTTAATTACAGGAATGTATAAGGAAGCCAAAAAAAAGGAATAAAAAATTTCACTCTTGTTCAGGATCAAAATTGAATTTCAGATTAGCAGTTTAGGAGTAACTCGGTTCGCTAGAATTTGATCTCAGATGTTTATGAGCGCTATTAGATAAGTAAATATGTCTGTATTTATGATGATTAAATCTCTAACAGAATCACTCATAAATAGATGAATCAATTATATTCCTCATAAATAGATGAGACAGTTATAAGAGATAATAATCCTATTAGATTTTTATTCTAATTAGTAGCATTTAATGCAGATTTAAACATAATTCTTATATACCAAGACGCTCTTATAAATACAACACAAGTTAGTAAATGTATGCATCTAATTTTAAACATTACTCACCTTGTACACTGTCTAACTTGAGAGAGTCAGAGTGCCTTTTGCAGATATTCACCCCTTGCATCACCGTCATTGCCACGTGTATCAAAAGAAACCATATACATCAACCTTATTCGGATGATTTTTTGAAACTCATTCAGAACAACTCTGTTCTTGATAGCTATAATATTTTTGTTAAATTTTTTGACAAATAAGTTAATATTGCTAGTAACTTTTAAATGAATAAATGATACTTACCATCAACTTATCTAATACTTATCCTTAAAATTTGACAAAAATCAAACTAAATTTTGTCAAAATTTTGTACCTATATAACATCAAACATTTGAATTGATATATTTAAGTGGAACCAGTTACTTTAAAACTAATGTTGAATACTTGATCCAACACCTTAATTTATAAACACAAATTAGAGCACGCCAATATATTGCGTTTTTTTAAATGTTTAAGAGATAATTACCTGAAGGAAACTCGGATAAAAATATGCATTCTAAAAAAATGGTTAAATTAAAGTTTAGATCCTTATAATTTACATTTATTTTTAATTTAGTTCTTATATTTTTTTCTTTTTAATTCGGCCTTCACACTTATAAAAGTTTTCAAAATAGTTCATGTCGTTAAATTTCGTTCTAACATCGCTAATTTATTTCCTACTAGACATTTTACAAAGTAAAAAAGAACATCTAAAAGAGTACTTATTAGATAAAAAAATATATACTCAAAAGAAATAAATACTACTAGAATGAAGTAACACATATTGGATAGAAGAGTATTTACCAGAAGAAATAAATACCGACTAAAATGAATGAACACTTATTTAACGTTTTTCAAAGAAAACAAATATTTAAAGGAGCTTGTAACACCCTAATACAACTATCTCAATATACCTTAATTTTATAAAGATATAAAGTATTAAACATGTTACTTCAATTCTTACTATAATTATAATCCCATATAACTAAACAAGTAAATATGGAGAGTCACGATAAAAATAGGTCATACATATATACATCAAAAGCCTTTAAGGGCAAAGTGTTATATACATCATAACTACAACTCAGAGTAGAAATATACAAGAGTTCTCAAATAGAAAAAGTAAAACTATCTACTACTTGTTGTGTTTTCTTTAGTTTCTTTAATCCTCGGTAAGGGGTTTTGACCTGCTTTTACCATGGAAACACGAAAAGGGATCAGAACATAAAAATTCTCAGTAATGAACATCTATTTCATGACACTCATTAATGTAAATCACTTATAAATAGAATTGATAATCACATTATACTGTCGCTCATACAACTGTATAATGTATAGAAATCTAATATATCTCGGCATTATACAATCGCTCATACAATTATATAACATCAACTAAACTTAGCAAATTGGCTTAACTCGCTTCAATGCTTGATTTAGGACTTAACTCATCTCAAGGCTCGTGTTAGTAAGTTTGACTCACTTTACTACACTTATATGAGGTTGATTATATTCCTCATGTTACTTGACAAATAGTTTAGTTCACTACATTGTCTTAGGTGAAGTGTTGTATTGACACTTACCTCTCCTAATTACCCCTTTAGCAAAGAGTTTAATTCTCTAATTTGCAAGGTTAAAGAGTTTGCTTCACTTCCTTAATTAGGATAATGGTTCTATGGTTTAACTCAAACATGTAAAGGAACCAACGTTAGCTGATACTCTATTTCAACCATCTCAATGAGATAATAAAGTATTCCTATAGAAGTTTGCATATTCAACTCAACTTTGATTATAAGAGAATAAATTATGCCTCTATGATAAGTACACTTTCTTATTAATCTTGTATCTAGATTACCTTACAATCATAATTCTAGTGATTTCTTAAACCATTCAAGTGTGCATAAGGTCCTAGATAACTATTTCAATTAATCAATAACTATTGAATAACTTAAAACTCAAACTTGTACTCATATATTAGGTGGTTATTTCATTTGTGAAATATCCTTAAAAGTATCTTAATGCACTTAAGAAAGCATACAAGAATGATTTCAATTAGCAAGGAACTTAAAAACATCAAGAACAACATTCTTGAAAATCCCTTGAACTCAAGCTTATGCGTGACTTTCTCAAGCCCAAGCGTGACCTTCTCTGTCTCGCCTGACTGAGAAATAGAACATCTCACGCCTAGACGTGACTCTACGACTGAAAGTTCTATAGAATTCTATAGAATGTATTTACTATTTCATTAACCAAAATCACCATTCCAATCACTAATAATCTGATTCTAAGATATCTCAAACCTCAAATATGATCCATTAACATATTGTGACTCTTATACAATCTTAATTTTACTTAATCATGGATTAGTGAAAGATTCCACCACTTAAGACCTAAAATCCCTTTTTTTTTTGTCTCCAATGGAAATCAATGGTGCTTAAGGGTTGAGAAATCCTAGTCATACATCCAATAGTGTATAAACACTCTAATTTAATACTTAAAATTGAAAACCAAGCTCAAAACCTAGATTTGCTAATCAAATCCATCTTTTACAATTCATGTAATCTAACTTCAACTATAGAGAAAAATAAAAGAAGAGAGATGAAGTTTTAGGTTAAAATCCCCTACCTCAAACTCTTGATGATGGTGGTTGATCAACCTTGGTCTTACCCTTAGCTTTCTTGCTCTTTTCCTCTCATTCTCCCTTAGTTTTCTCTCATTTTCTTTCTTGTTTCTCTGTTGCTCCTTGGCTTACTTTTTATTTTTTCATGAATGAGAAAGGAAAATATGAGTGAAATGCATGACATACAAAGTCAATTATATGGGGTTGCCGTATAAGACTTGTTTCACTTAAAATATTTCATTGATACTACTTGATATGCTAAGAACACTTAAATTTAGTTAAATCAAGTTTTTTAACTTCTAACAACTTTGAAATAAATTATAAGATTCGTCAAAATTATTATTTCACCATTATCTTAATTTTTCATATCTGCTACTAGTCCATCGGGCATTAAATACACAACCTGTATGCCTAAAAATACCAAATTAACTCTGATTATTATCAAATTTTAACTACATCATCCTACACCTATTTGTGACTTAGAAACAAATTCTATTGACTTATTTCCATTTATTTAGCCATTTATGCTACTAGCTAGGTCATTTTAAACTACTTTTCAAACTCTGGGTTATAACAAAGTGTCTAAACTAACTCAATTTGTCACAAAAATAGACAGTCATGTAAAATAAAGTATTATGCTACCTTTGTAATCATAAACTAGTCTAACATGCTAAAAAGAGGTTGTTATATTACTCCCCTCCTTTTTAAAAATTTTTACTCCCAAAATTGTTTACCTCATAAAAACAACTTCAGGTAATCTAGCTGCATGCGAGACTCTACTCCCATGTAGCCTCCTCTGTGCTTGCCTTACCCCATATGACCTTCACCAGAGGAATCTGTTTACGTCTGAGCTTTTTGACCCCTCTATCTACAATTCTCATCGGTTTTACTACATAAGACAAATCATCTCTTAACTGTATAGATTCATTTCATGTGATGTGTGAGGGATCCGAATTGTACTTTCTGAGTTGGGATACATGAAAGACATCATGAAGGTTTGACAAACTGGGTGGAAAAGCTATCTGATAAGCTACAAGTCCGACTTTTTTTAGAATTTGGTAGGGACTAATGAAGCGATGATTTAACTGCCTAGTTCTCAATGCTCTACCAATTCTAAATGTAGGAGTGACCTTCAAGAAAATGTGCACACCCTCTTCAAACTCTAGAGGTCTCCTTCTTCTATCAGTATAACTCTTTTACCTACTTTGAGCTATAGTCATCTTATCCCTAATTATTCTGTTTTGATCTGAAGTTTGTTGTACTACCTCAGATCCTAGAATAGCTTTTTCTCCAACCTCGTACCAACATATAGGGGACCTACACTTCCTACCATAAAGTGCCTTATATGGTTTCATTCCTATACTGATATGATAACTATTGTTGTAAACAAACTCTATTAAAGGTAAGAGCCTATCACAACTACCCTGCTGATCTATAATACATGCTCTAAGTATATCCTCTAGGGTTTGGATAGTTCTCTCTGACTGTCCATCTATTTGTGAATGGTATGTTGTGCTAAGACTTAGCCTAGTCGCAAAGGCCTTTTACAAGGCTCCTTAAAATCTAGATGTAAATCTAGGATCTCTATTTGAAACTATACTGAGGGGAACTCCATGCAAACTAACTATCTCCTGTAAATATAACTGGGCTAGTTTATCTAAGGAGTAGTTCATTCTTATGGGCAAAAAGTGGGCAGACTTAGTTAATCTATCCACTATGACCCAAATTTTATCATGTCATAACTGAGTTTTGGGAAAACCTGTCATAAAATCCATTGTGATGTTCTCCCACTTCCATTTAGGAATTGCTAAAGATTGAAGAAATCCTAAAGGTTTTTGGTGCTCTATCTTAACATTCTGGCACAGCAAGCGCCTAGACACAAACTCCGCTATTTCTTTCTTCATACCTAACCACCAAAACATCTCTTTTAAATCTTTGTTCATCTTACTGGCTTCAGGATGAATGGTGTATTGACTCCTATGAGCCCCTTCTAGTATCTTTTCTTTGATTTCAGAATCTCTTGGAATACAAAGTCTATTTCTAAACTTAATCACTTCATCATCTGCCATATTAAACTCTAGCTAATCCCCCAAGAAGATTTGGTCCCTTATCTCACTTAGGGTTTCATCCTCGCTCTGAGCTTCTAGAATTTGAGCCCTCTGGTCACTAACTATGTCCACCCTACTCATACAAAGACTTTGTAGTCTCACAATTACCCTAAGACACAAATCTCTAAGCTTCTTAAGAAGTTGACCCTCTTGAACCATCATCCGAGACACATGTAGGGATTTTCTACTTAATGCATTAGCCACTACATTGACCTTATCCGAGTGATACTTAAGTTCAAAGTCGTAATCTTTTAAAAACTTCATTCATCTTCTTTGTCGCATGTTCAACTCTTTCTGATCAAACAAGTATTTTAAACTCTTATGGTTACTGAACACTTCAAATTGAACTCTGTAAAGATAATGCCTCCAAATCTTTAAGGCAAACACTACTGCGGCTAGTTTCATATCATGAGTGAGATAGTTCTACTTGCCTATGTTGCAATAAAACACACCCTAAACCCATTTTTGAAGCATCACAAAACTCCTCAAAAGCTCTCATGCGGATCCGAAATCACCAAAACTGGTATAGTAGTTAACCTCATCTTAAGCTTTTGGAATTTATCCTCACACTCTTGAGTCCAATCAAAACTACTACCTTTCTTAGTTAATCTTGTCAAAGGTAATGCTAATTGAGAGAATCCACTGATGAATCTCCTATAGTACCCAACTAAACTTATAAAACTCCTAATATCTGTCACAATGGTGGGTCTTTCCCACTGCAACACTGCTTCAACTTTACTAAGGTCTACTGAAATTCCTTCTTGAGAGATCACATGTCTTAAAAACTAAACTTTTATAAGCCAAAACTCACAGTTTGATAACTTGACAAACAACTTCTTCTCCCTAAGGATTTCTAAGACTGTTCTAACATGCAACTCATGTTCTTCCATTATCTGAGAATAGATTAGGATATCATCTATGAATACTATCACAAACTGATCTAAATAGGGTCTAAAAATCCTATTCATGTAATTCATGAACATTGCTGGTGCATTAGTCAACCTAAAGGACATCACAAAACACTCATAATGTCCATACCTAATCTTGAAAGCAGTTTTAAGAATATCCTCTTTCCTAACCCTTATTTGTTGGTATCCCGATCGTAGATCAATCTTTGAGAACACTAATGCTGCTCTCAACTGATCCATAAGATCCTCTATCCTAGGCAACAAATACTTATTCTTGATGGTTACCTTATTCAATTGCCTATAATCTACACAAAACCTTATGGTATCATCCTTTTTCTTTACTAGCAACACAGTTGTTCCCCAAGGAGAAACACTCAGTCTAATGAATTATCTCTCTAACAATTCCTCTATTTGTTTTTTAAGCTCTGCTAGTTCTAGAGGTGTCATTCTATAGGGTGTTATAGAGATAGGTCTCGTTCCCAGTACTAAATCTATAGAAAATTATATCTCTCGTGGGTGGCAACTCTACTATATCACTCGGGAATACTTCTGGGTACTCCATCACTATTGGTATATTACCTAAACTCTACTCAACCTTTGTGCTAAGAGAGAAAAGGAGAACATACTCTTGAACTTTCTCCTCCAAATAATGATTTACTTGGTTTGCATTGACATACACTGACACGGAAAGAACAACTTTGGTAGATACATCTGACATAAACACAAGGGTTTTATCTGCACAATTTAAAACTACATGATTGGAGGACAACCAATCCATACCAAGAATAGCATCAATATCTACTAAAGGTAAACAGATAAGATTCACAAAGAATATCCTATCATCTAACTTTATACAACAATCTAAGCAAACTTTAGAAATTGTAACTGATTTACTGGTGGGAGTGGAAATAGATAATTCAAAAGGAAGGTCTGTCATAGGAAAATCAAGCATTTTCAAGCAATCACAAGAAATAAAGGAGTGTGATGCTCCCGAATCATATAAAATAGTTAAAAGGTGATCTTGGATTATGCATTTATCTTGGATCAGATCTGATGACTGGGTCACCTCTTTACCGTTCAGAGTATAAACTCTTCCTGTTGCTTGTGGTTTAGGAGTGAACATAGCTTTCTGCTTCTATGGACAATCGCTGGACATATGCTATGGCTGACCATATGCGTAGCTGTCGCGACTAGCAACTCGCGTGATTTTTAAAAATGATAAAATATGGAGTCGCCACCAATTTTATTTAAATTTAAAAAAAATTAGAAAACCTTTGTAGAAAATGATCTTTGGAATCAGATCGGGTTCGGGAGTCGGTTATGGATAGGGAATGGTGGAAACTTAATCCCATCGCACTCCTATCGCACTGCCGTCTTGAGGACGGTACCTTGAGTTAATTGTGCAAAAATTTGATAATCTCAAATTTATTTATTTCACCCTACTAAAAAACATTTTTTTATTTTTTTTACTTTACTTTTTTTTATTTTTTTTATTTTTTATTTTTTATTTTTATTTTATTTTTTAAAAATAAAAATAAAAAGAAGAATCAAATTATGAAAGTTTAATTTTGGCTTGAGAATAAAAATTCTGCTTCCTACGTACCCTCAGGTGCGATGAGGAACTCAAAGTCACGTAGTTCTGTAGAAAATAATTGTGAGTTGATTGGTTTTAATTAAGAATTTTTTTAAAAAATAAACATTCTTGCACAGGATTCAAGGTAGCACAAGACTACTCAATAAATTCATATGATCCAAACGACATTAAAGATAGCATCCGCTATTCAATCATTATCATCGGTCATTGCATTAATTAAAAGAATTTTTTTTATTTTTACATTTTTTATCTATTTTTTTCTGCTTTTCATATTTTAGTCATATCTATTTAAAACTATATCTAACCCCAAAATTATGAAACTTCTAAAAATAAAATAAAACACCCACCTTAAAATCATCAGACTAAATTAAAACTTCTTACCCAACCCAACTAAATCAATACAAAAGCCCAAAAGGAAGAAAGACCCAAAAAAAAAAAACACACACATCAGACTTTAGTCTTCTGTACAGACCCCCACCTTTTATTTTTTTTTTCAACAAATGATTTAAGTCATACGAACTCAAAGAAAACACAAAGAAAAGAAAAGGGGGAGGGGCATTACTATGGAGTCTGAACGGAGGAGATCTACGGCAGTTGGGGGAGGATGACGCCGATAAGACGAGGCAGAGGCGCAGGGTCAGCGGCGGCAGCTCAATCACGTGTTGTGATCCTGGGTGGTGCGGTGTGACGCCGTTCTGGGCTCGGCGGTTCGGCTCGATCATAGTGGGTTGACGGGTCGCGAACGCGACGGTGGGTCACAGCGTCACAGAGGGGTTTGGGCTGGTGGAGCTGGGCTGGTGCGGCGTCACAGAGGTTTGGGCTGGTTGGGTGCGAACGACGGCGTGGGTCAGCTCTGCTGCGGTGCCGGCTACGGCGGCTTCGCGGGTTGGAGGGGTTCGGACGACAGCGGCAGATCGGGTCTTTCTGGGGAGCAACGACGCGATTCGGCTGGTACAGTGGCACGCGACTGGTCAGTAGGATCGACGGCGGAGGTTCCGCGAGCTTGGCGCCGGCGCCAGTCGGTCTTTGTGGAGTTGTTTTCCTCTTCTTCTCTCTTTTGTGATTTGTGGTTATTTGGTTTGGATGAAGATTAACGGTGGTTGTGGATGAAGTTTAGTGATTGAGGTGGCGATTTGGTGATATCAATGGAGGTTGGTGGTGGGAGAGGGTGGTTGTGGTGGAAGATTGTTGATGGTGATGTTAATGGTAATGAAGATTAGATGGTGGGAGAAGGTGCTGAATAGTAAAAGCTGAAAATGGTTGAAGGTTGATGAAAGGTTGAAGGTGCTTGGTGGTTGTGGGTGAAGGATGGAGATGGTAGTTTATGGTTGTGGTAATGGTTGGTTTTGGAAGAAGATGAATAATGAAATTCTCTTCCAAAAAATCTTCCCAGACCGCTCTCTTTGTGTTGCCCCTTCTTTTTTTTTCTGCTTCGTTTTTTCTTCCCTTTGTAAATAGAAGCCCAATTCTGTAATTCCCTTCTCCCCATAAAATAGCTCAGTTAGAGTGGCTTCTCCTAGTGTAGCACAGTTTCTATTTCTATGTATTTTCCTTGTGACTGTGACCTTCTCTTACCTGCCAATCTTACCATTTTTGTTGCATTGAGCTTTGCAATTTGGTTGCAGCAGAAGCAACGTAACAAGCTACCTCCATTTTATTTTTTTTCATTTTCCTTCCTTTTTTTTTAACGAATCAAACTTCTTTTTCTTTTCTTTTTTTCAAAAATAAAAAAAAATGAAAATCAACATTTTTTTTAAATTTTGGTGAAAATAAAATAAAATAAAACAAACAAATAAAATATATGAGATAAAGAAATTAATCAAAGGATGTACACAAATATTTATTTATTATTTTTTGTTATTTTTGGTCTGACAAAATTGGGTGTTGATTTCTTCTTTTTTACTCATTTCTTACTAGATAATGAGAAAAGTCGTGATTTTTCATGTTATCATCGTAAGAAAGGAGTAAAGATATGAACTTCAATTTTATCCGGCAAAACAAAACAAAGCAAGAAAATAAAATGCATGGAGCCGATGCATTCAAAGATAAAAGGCAATGGGCAACTGCGTCCTGAAATTTAAATGACAATGGGCAACTGCGTCCCGAAAATTAAATGACAATGGGCAACTGCGTCCCGAAAATTAAAATTCAATGGGCAACTGCGTCCCGAAAATTAAAATGACAATGGGCAACTGTGTCCCGAAAATTACAAATGCAATGGGCAACAGCGTCCCGAAAATTAAAATGCAATAGGCAACTGCGTTCCGAAAACTAAAATGGCAATGGGCAACTCCGTCCCGAAAATTACAAATGCAATGGGCAACTGCGTCCTGAAAACTAAAATGGCAATGGGCAACTGCGTCCCGAAAATTAAAATGGCAATAGGCAACTACGTCCCGAAAATTAAATGATAATGGGCAATTGCATCCCGAAAATTACAAATGCAATGGGCAACAGCGTCCCGAAAATCAAAATGCAATGGGCAACTGCGTCCCGAAAACTAAAATGGCAATGAGCAACTGCGTCCCGAAAATTAAATGACAATGGGCAACTGCGTCCTGAAAACTAAAATGGCAATGGGCAACTGCGTCCCGAAAATTAAAATGGCAATGGGCAACTGCGTCCCAAAAACTAAAATGGCAATGGGCAACTGCGTTCCAAAAATTAAATGACAATGGGCAACTGCGTCCCGAAAATTACAAATGGAATGGGCAACTGCGTCCCGAAAATTAAAATGCAATGGACAACTGCGTCCCGAAAACTAAAATACAATGGGCAACTGCGTCTCGAAAACTAAAATGGAATGGGCAACTGTGTCCCGAAAATTAAAATGGCAATAGGCAACTGCGTCCCGAAAATTAAATGACAATAGGCAACTGCGTCCCGAAAATTACAAATGCAATGGGCAACAGCGTCCCGAAAATTAAAATGCAATGGGCAACTGCGTCCCGAAAACTAAAATGGCAATGGGCAACGGCGTCCTAAAAATTAAATGACAATGGTCAACTGCGTCCCGAAAATTACAAATGAAATGGGCAACTGCGTCCCGAAAATTAAAATGCAATGGGCAACTGCGTCCCGAAAACTAAAATGCAATGGGCAACTGCGTCTCGAAAACTAAAATGGCAATGGGCAACTGCGTCCTGAAAATTAAATGATAATGGGCAACTGCGTCCCGAAAATTACAAATGCAATGGGCAACTGCGTCCCGAAAATTAAAATGCAATGGGCAACTGCGTCCCGAAAACTAAAATGGAATGGGCAACTGCGTCCCGAAAATTAAATGACAATGGACAACTGCGTCCTGAAAACTAAAATGGCAATGGGCAACTGCGTCCCGAAAATTAAATGACAATGGGCAACTGCGTCCCAAAAATTACAAATGCAATGGGCAACAGCGTCCCGAAAATTAAAATGCAATGGGCAACTGTGTCCCGAAAACTAAAATGGCAATGGGCAACTGCGTCCCGAAAATTAAAATGCAATGGCCAACTGCGTCCCGAAATTTAAAATGCAATGCAATGAGCCGATGCACTCAGAAATTTAAAATGCAAGGAGCCGATGCGCTCAGAAATTTAAAATGTAAGGAGTCGATGCGCTCAAGAAATTAAACTGCATGTAAAAATTTTCTTTTCTCTTTTCTTTTCTCTCCTTTTTTTTGTCATTGTTTCATTTATTTATTTAAAGTCATCTTAACTAACGACGATCCTGGAAAGCTTTGACCAATCAAACCCTTTGTCCACGTGCTTTCCTTCATCAGACCTTTTGTTAGCTTGAAAATCCCGGGATTTTCTCATTTCTTTTTCTCTTTTGTTTTCTCTTTTTTTTTGAACACCTCATCAGGCCATGGACCTGGAATGTTGTAAAGTCATCGAGGAAGGACTTGGTATTCTTGGACACCATCATCAGATCATGGACCTGGAATTTTGTAAAACCATCATGCCAAGGACTTGCAATTCCTTTTTTACACAAACATCAGGCCATGGACCTGGAATTTTGTGAAAGTTATCAAGCCAAGGACTTGGGATTTCTGGATTATCCCTTGACATATCATTTCCTCATTCAATTAGAACTTCCAAGTTCTTTTTGCTCATCAGGGGATCACCATTAGATAGTCAAATCATAGTGTTGTACTCATATTCACCTTACCTGAAGCATTACGTAACAAACATGCATAGATTCAAAAGCACAACTGGAAAGAAAATGACCAAGTGAATAACTTTTTGGACTGGAATAAAAAACTTAACTACACAAAAGGCTTATTTACAAACGATAGACACAAACAAAGATATGAGATTCGAAGAGGTGTCATTCCTGTATGGACTGGTTCGACTTTCATGAAAATGATCTTAGTTGGCTTCTGCTAAGCATGTACATCAAGGCAAATTGAACAAATGAGAAATTTGCCCCAGTTTAGAACTGAATTGAATAGGGCGGACGTCCTAATGACCAAAAGATTTGCCCTAACGTAGGTCAAAGTGAACCGAAGAGAAATTTGTCCCAGTGTAGGACTAACAAGTACCTCATTTTCTTCATTTTCCTTTTTTTTTTACAAGAGCAAGAAATTGAAAACTCAAAACAGCATGAACCTTTTGTCTCAAAATTAGAGTTAATGAGAATGCAACAATCCTCCATTGATCAGAATGGACTTTTTAAGGCTTGTAACGTGGCCACGGTTAAAGGTTATGAAATGAAAGATATAAGGCTCAAACAAGTATTTAAGGGTTGAATGAGACTAAGGATCCTTGCTCAAAATTAAACATTGTCAACTGACTTTGCACTTTTAAGCACACTTTTCTTTTATTGTTCTTCATTTCTTCCCATTTTCTTTTCACTTCAATAATTCACCTTTGTTGTGACCTTTTTCTATTTCATTTTCTTTCTCTTCTTTTTTTTTTTACAGAAATCACAATTTTCACTTTGTGTTAACCCCTAGTATAGGGGTGATCTTTATCCAGGGTTAAATTGAAGAAAACTTTCAAGCTCAAAAAGGGACAACAAGAGATGATGAAAAGATGAAATCCTGTGAAAGATAAAGAAAGATGGTTAATCTTCATTTCGAATCTTGATTGCTCATTTTCAAAAATTTTAATTTCGAGACAAAAAGACAGTACATGCCGAGTGGTGACTTCCTCGCTCCCTTTTTTTCTTTTTGGTTATTTATTATTTTTTTAATCCCTTTTTTTTTTCAATAACACCTACACACGTGGGTTTCATGACCACCAACTTTTTCAGAACGAGAGTCTCATGAGATTCGAATCCAAAGAAAGCAAGAAAAGAAATAAGAAAAAAAATAACAAGAAAGACATGACAAGAATCTGAAGGCCAAGAACCTAGGAAAAAGAAACAAGATATACGGAGATCCATGCAAATCTATTACATTAATGCTTCAAGAAAGTTAAAATGAGTTCAACATCATAAAAATCTAAGATGGCAATCTCATCAGTTAATGTCTTAGATCATCAGTTGTTCAGAAGTTCCAAACCACTGGAGGTCGATTGGTATAGACAGAATGAAACGCTGGAAAATGGAGTTGTGAAGGGTTCTGATTTTGCATGTAGCTCACTCCCCACTCTCTTTTCCTATGGGGAAGACTCACTCTTCATAACCACCTTCATTGTTGTCGGTTTTCGATTTGCCAGCTTTTACCAGAACTTCAATCCTCTCACCAGTAGCTACTAAGTCAGCAAAATCTCGATATACAACACCTGCCATTGTCTCGATATACGGAGCTCCCAAAGTCCCCAAGAAGTATGAACACATTTCTGTCAGAGTAAACGGTGGTTGCACTTGTGCTGCGAGAGCCCTCCACCTCTGGGCATACTGCTTGAAGGTTTCCTCACTTCCTTTCTGCATCGAGCTCAATTGTTCTCGGGTAGGAGTTGCATCCAGATTAAACTTGTATTGATCCATGAATAAATTAGCCAACTCCGTCCAACGAGAAATCTTACAGCAGTCTAATTGAAGATACCACTCTAAAGCAGGGCCTTTAAGACTCTCGTGGAAAAAGCTAATGAGGAACTTATCATCCTTGGACCAAACCGCCATTGTGGTTCCATAACTGATCAAATGAAACAAAGGGTTACCACTCCCATCATACTTGGCAAAATTAGGAATCTTGAAACCTTTAGGGATTATGACATCGGTGGTAGGACACAGATCTTTTATTCTAAAACATCCATAAGCGTCGGGGCCCTTGATTGCCTTGATCTGTTCTTCCATTTTCTTCATCCACTCTTCTTTCATCTCATCTTTCTCAGTCATGACATGGCTATTTCCAGAGCAAGGCAATGTCGCTTGCCCTAGAACAGATACATGAGGTTGTTCCCAGGTAAGGCCAACGTAATCAGGAATTTCAACATGAGCGCCTTCCAAAGCACGATACCCTTCCCCAATAGCCATGACCGTTGATGTCATTTGAGGTGGTTGCTCACGTATCCCCATAGCAATGCTTAAGGTGACAGTCGAGAAAAACGGAGCAGTCATCGATGACACATTTATATATGCTTCAACCCCATTTGTACCTCTATTTCCACTGATTAAGCGGAGAGACTCCCTCACATCTTCCAATATTGCTTCCATCCTTGCTTGATTCTCAGATATCTCCTTCATCCTCCTTTTCATTTCATCGATTTCTCTGCTCAAGTTTCTCCCTGTCTCAGAATTATCAGCAGCCATTCTGGTCCGAGATCTGGTATTGCAAACTCAGGTTTAATTGGTCTCTTCTTTCCTAGATCGCACAATGGTTCCACTACCAGTTTTGATTTATTAAAACAAAGATTGAGATGAAATGAATTAGATGCATGAGATGCATGAGATGCATGAGAAACATAAGATAAAATGAATGAGACACATGAGATGGAATGAGTGAGATACATGAGATGCATAAGGCGAAATGAATGAACCTTGAAAACATTTGTTTTTTTTTCTTTTTTTCTTTTTTAAAAAAAAAAGTTATGAATGCCTTGAAAATGCAAGATGATGCATGTGTGTTTTTTCTTTTTTAAAAAAGATTATGAATGATATGAAAATGCATGATTTTTTTTTTAAATACTAAGAGTGCTATGAAAATGTAAGGTATATTTTTTATATTTTTTGGAATGCAAGGAAATGACAAGAAAATGCAAAATGAGGTATATTATTATTATTATTATTATTATTATTATTATTATTATTATTATTATTATTATTATTATTATTATTATTATTTTGGGAATGTCATGCAAATGTAAGATAATGCATGTTTTTTTTTTATTTTCTCTTTTGTTTGAAAAATGCTATGAATGTCATGCAAATGCAAGATGACGCATATCTTTTCTTTTATTTTTCTTTTGTTTGAAAAAAACTATGAATGTTATGCAAATGATATGAAAATGCAAGATGAAACATCCCCCTTTTTTATGATTTTTTTTTAAAAATGCAAGAATGAATGATATGAGAAATGAAAAGATAAAGATAAAAGAAAACACGCTGCTCCTTTGTGCCCTAATTAGGTGAAACTTAAAGGTTGGATTTTCTTAAAGTCACGACTCTAATTTTGACAGTCACTATGTTCAATCTATCAGTGCGAGATTTTTAGGACAGATCTAGACCTCTAAAAGTCGTGGTCCCCAGATTGTCCATATCTCAAGAGACAAGGATCCAATTAATGGATTAATCACAAGTAGGGATAGACCCTCTCAATATGATTAGTCCATTATACTGGTAACAATCTGAGTGGTGTCCCAACCAATGTCAAGTGAGCATGAAGCCCCTCAATAACAGAAGTCGAGACCCCTCCTATTCCTCGGGTTTGCACAGACTTGGGTATAGAGTCCAAAAGTGTGTGACATAAGTGATAGTGACGTGTGTGAGAGAGCATACAAACTCATATAAAAACTTAAAAAGATAAAACTACCACCTAACCTGCAAAAGCATATATACAACAACCAACCAACAATCATCTACCCTAGGGTTTCAACAATTAATACAAAATATATACAAGTAAAAAAAAATATATACAAAATAATGATATCGATATTTACAAAATAAAATAAAATCTATTTACAAACAAAAAGAAAACAAAAACAAGGGTAAAAGGGGTAAAATAAATAAATAGAGATTATTAACAATTTGCACAACTAACAATAACAGGCGTGACTCTCCAAGCTTCCCCAGTGGAGTCGCCATCTGTCGCGACTAGTAACTCGCGTGATTTTTAAAAATGATAAAATATGGAGTCGCCACCAATTTTATTTAAATTTAAGAAAAATTAAAAAACTTTTTTAGAAAATGATCTTTGGAATCAGATCGGGTTCGGGAGTCGGTTATGGATAGGGAAAGGTGGAAACTTAATCCCACTGCACCCCTATCACACCCGTCTTGAGACGGTACCTTGAGTTAATTGTGCAAAAACTTGATAATCTCAAATTTATTTATTTCACTCCTCTAAAAAAACATTTTTTTATTTTGTATTTTTATTTTATTTTTTTAAAAATAAAAATAAAAGAAGAACCGAATTATGAAAGTTTAATTTTGGCTTGACAGAATAAAAATTCTGCTCCTACGTACCCTCAAGTGCAATGAGGAACTCAAAGTCACGTAGTTCTGTAGAAAATAATTGTGAGTTGATTGGTTTTAATTAAGAATTTTTTTTGAAAATAAACATTCTTGCACAGGATTCAAGGTAGCACAAGACTACTCAATAAATCAATATGATCGAAACGACATTGAAGATAACATCCGCTATTCAATCATTATCATTGGTCATTGCATTAATTAAAAGAATTTTTTTTTCATTTTTTAATCTATTTTTTTTTCTGCTTTTCATATTTTAGTCATATCTATTTAAAACTATATCTAACCCTAAAATTATGAAACTTCTAAAAATAAAATAAAACACCCACCTTAAAATCATCAGACTAAATTAAAACTTCTTACCCAACCCAACTAAATCAATACAAAAGCCCAAAAGGAAGAAAGACCCCAAAAAAAAAAAACACATCAGACTTTAATCTTCTGTACAGACCCCCACCTTTTATTTTTTTTTTCAACAAATGATTTAAGTCATACGAACTCAAAGAAAACACAAAGAAAAGAAAAAGGGGGGGCATTACTATGGAGTCTGAACGGAGGAGATCTACGGTGGTTGGGGGAGGACGACGCCAATAAGACGAGGCGGAGGCGCAGGGTCAGCGGCGACAGCTCAGTCACGTGTTGTGATGTTGGGTGGTGCGGTGTGACGCCGTTCTGGGCTCGGCGGTTCGGCTCGATCATAGTGGGTTGACGGGTCGCGAACGCGACGGTGGGTCACAGCGTCAGGTCACGCGGATCTGTGCGTTGCAGTTCGAAACTGTTGAGCATAGCGGCAGTTTGTTGCTGAGTCACAGGTCTTCGGGGTGGAGAGGACGACAGTGTTGACGTTCGGGGTTGGTAGCACGGCGGTGAGACAGGTCCGGTTCTATGGTAGCTTCTGAACGGTGGTGGAGGTCGGAGCGATCTGCCAGTTTGCAGTGCACGGTGTGGACCAGACGGAGCGGCGCTGGTTGCAGATTGCGGCGTGCAGCGCGTCTCGGACTGGTGGAGCTGGGCTGGTGCGGCGTCACAGAGGTTTGGGCTGGTTGGGTGCGAACGACGGCATGGGTCAGCTCTGCTGCGGTGCCGGCTACGGCGGCTTCGCGGGTTGGAGGGGTTCGGACGACAGCGGCAGATCGGGTCTTTCTGGGGAGCAACGACGCGATTCGGCTGGTACAGTGGCACGCGACTGGTCAGTAGGATCGACGGCGGAGGTTCCGGCGAGCTTGGCGCCGGCGCCGTCTCGGTCTTTGTGGAGTTGTTTTCCTCTTCTTCTCTCTTTTGTGATTTGTGGTTATTTGGTTTGGATGAAGATTAACGGTGGTTGTGGATGAAGTTTAGTGATTGGGGTGGCGATTTGGTGATATCAATGGAGGTTGGTGGTGGGAGAGGGTGGTTGTGGTGGAAGATTGTTGATGGTGATGTTAATGGTAATGAAGATTAGATGGTGGGAGAAGGTGCTGAATAGTAAAAGCTGAAAATGGTTGAAGGTTGATGAAAGGTTGAAGGTGCTTGGTGGTTGTGGGTGAAGGATGGAGATGGTAGTTTATGGTTGTGGTAATGGTTGGTTTTGGAAGAAGATGAATAATGAAATTCTCCTCCAAAAAATCTTCCCAGACCGCTCTCTCTGTGTTACCCCCTCTTTTTTTTCTGCTTCGTTTTTTCTTCCCTTTGTAAATAGAAGCCCAATTCTGTAATCCCATTCTCCCCAGAAAATAGCTCAGTTAGAGTGGCTTCTCCTAGTGTAGCACAGTTTCCATTTCTATGTATTTTCCTTGTGACTGTGGCCTTCTCTTACCTGCCAATCTTACCATTTTTGTTACATTGAGCTTTGCAATTTGGTTGCAACAGAAGCAACGTAACAAGCTACCTCCATTTTTTTTTCATTTTCCTTCCTTTTTTTTAACGAAACAGACTTCTTTTTCTTTTCTTTTTTTCTTTTCTTTTTTTCAAAAATAAAAAAAACGAAAATCAACATTTGTTTTAAAATTTTGGTGAAAATAAAATAAAATAAAACAAACAAATAAAATACATGAGATAAAGAAATTAATTAAAGGATGTACACAAATATTTATTTATTATTTTTTTGTTATTTTTGGTCTGGACAAAATTGGGTGTTCATAGTAGCAAACTGATTGCCCCGCCAAACAAGGCCTATCTCTATGTTGTCTCCCACACTGAGGACATTTAAATCCCCCTGCTCCTCCTTGAACCTGTTTACCCTTGGGTTGTGGGTAGTTGGGTTTATGAGTACTCTTTTTGTCATCAAACCTCTTTTCTTCTAGAAGTTCTGTGAGGTCTGCTCTGGTTGGAATTGCAAACTACCAAATTCTATTATCCGACACTTATTCACCAATGATGAAAAATATCGGATCTCTAAGGGTCTAATAGCCCTCTGAATATCCCCTCCAGTCCTTCCTTAAACTTCATACACTTTCACTTTTCATCTGTATGAAATATGATGTAAGACGAGAACTTTGACAACTCATTAAATTTGGCCACATACTGACCAATAAACATGTTGCCCTGTTATAACTTCAAGAACTCCATCTCTTTTGCATTATACAAATTCTGAGGAAAGAACTCCTCTAGGAAAGATCCTTTGAAGATCTCCTATGTAACCTAAGTCCCTGATGCATCAAACACTCTCTTCACATCTGTCCACCAATCCTCTGCTTCCCCCTCTATCATATAGGAAGCAAAAAGTACTTTCTGCTCATCTGAGCAAGCCATAACTGTGAAAATCTTTTCCATTTCCTTGAGCCAACCCTCAGCTCTGACTGGGTCGTACTCACCTCTATTGGATGATGGAGTAGACTTCCTGAACTCTGAGAGGTTCTGAAAGTTTTGATTCCTTCCAACTAGAGCCTTTTGAACTGGTTGTTTAAGCTAAACTAGTGGTGGTACAAGTGGGGGTTCTGGTTGTCGCTCAGTTTCTAACCTATCCAACCTTCTATTAATAGCTAACGTCTAATCTTGCATAGCCTTGGCCATTGCCATTAATGCCTCAGCCATGTTATCGCCCTCGCCAGAAGAATTCTCATTTCCTCTAGTACTACGCCTAGAAGACGTCATAGTATCCTATTCACACAACACATCTAATATCAAGTTGATTAGTCTCAATACAATTTATTAATGTAACAGTAACTAATAACATTGATAACTAATGCAAGTCATACAAACATCTCACAAAATAGATAAGAAATACACAATATACATCTAAACTAGTAACTTGTCTACGCATAGTCAGTCCATACATCGACTCAATAAGATGAACTGTTCTGATACCATAATGTAAATGTACCTTAATTATATAAAGATATAGAACATTAAGCATGTTACTTCTATTCTTACTATAATTCTAATCCCATATAACTAAACAAGTAAATATGGAGAGCCACGATAAAAGTAGGTCATACATATATAAATCAAAAACCTCTAAGGGCAAAGTGTTATATATACATCATAACTACAACTCAGAGTAAAAATATACAAGAGTTCTCAAATAGAAAAAGTAAAATTATCTACTACTCGTTGCGTTTTCTTTAACTTCTTTAATCCTCGGTAAGGGGTCTTGACCAGCTTTTACCATGGAAACACGAAAATGAGTGAGAATATAAAATTTCTCAATAATAAACATATATTTCATGACACTCATTAATGTAAATCACTTATAAATAGAATTGATAACCATATTATACCGTCGCCCATACAACTGTATAATGTATAGAAATCTAATGTATCTCGACATTATACAATCGCCTATACAATTGTATAACATCAACTAAACTTGGTAAATTAGCTTAACTCGCTTCAATGTCTGACTTAAGACTTAACTCATCTCAAGGCTCGTGTTAGTATGTTTGACTCACTTTACTACACTTACATGAGGTTGATCATATTCCTCATGTTACTTGAAAAATAGTTTAACTCACAATATTGCTTTAGGTGAAGTGTTGTACTGACGCTTACCTCTCCCAATTACTCCCTTAGTAAAGAGTTTAACTCTCTCATTTGCAAGGTGAAGGAGTTTGGCTCACTTCCTTAATTAGTATAATAATTCTATGGTTCAACTCAAACATGTAAAGGAACCAACTTTAGCTAATACTCTATTTCAACCATCTTAATGAGATAATAAAGTATTCCTATAGAAGTTTGTATATTCAACTCAACTTTGATTAGAAGAGAATAAATTATGCTTTTATGATAAGTACACTTTCTTATCAATCTTGTATCTAGATTATCTTACAATCACAATTCTAGTGATTTTTTAAACTATACAAGTGTGTATAAGGTCCTAGATAACTATTTCAATTAATCAATAACTGTTGAATAACTTAAAACTCAAACGTGTACTCATATATTAGGTGGTTATTTCCTTTGTGAAATATCTTTAAAAGTATCTTAATATACTTAAGAAAGCATATAAGAATGACTTCAATTAACAGGAAATTTCAAAACATCAAGAACAAAATTCTTGAAAGTCCTTGGAACTCACGCTTAGGTGTGACCCTCTCTGTCTTGCTTGACTGAGAAATAGAACACCTCACGTCTAGGAGTGGTTCAGTCACGCCTAGGTGTGACTCTGCGACTGAAAGTTTTGCATAATTCTGCATAATGGATTTACTGTTCCATTAACCAAAATCACCACTCCAATCACTAAAAATCTGATTCTAAGATATCTCAAATCTCAAATATGATCCATTAACATATTGTGACTTTTATACAATCTTGATTTCACTAATCATGGATTAATGAAAGATTCCACCACCTAAGACCTAAATCCCCATTTTTGTCTCCAATGGAAATCAATGGTGCTTAAAGGTTGAAAACTCCTAGTCATACATCCAATAAGGTATAAACACTCTAATTTAATACTTGGAATTGAAAACCAAGCTCAAAACCTAGATTTGTTCATCAAATCTATATTTTACAATTCATGTAACCTAACTTCAACCATAGAGAAAAAGAGAAGATAGATGAAGTTTTAGGTTAAAATCCTCTACCTCAAACTCTTGATGATGGTGGTTGATCAACCTTGGCCTTACCTTTAGTTTTCTTACTCTTTTCCTTTTCTTCTCCCTTAGCTTTCTCTCTTTTTCTTTGTTGTTTCTCTGCTGCTCCTTGGCTTGCTATTTTTTTTCGTGAATGAGAAAGGAAAATATGAGTGAAATACATGACATACGAAGTCAATTATACGGGGCTGACGTATAAGACTTGTTACACTTAAGATATTTCACTGATACTACTTGATCTGTTAAGAACACTTAAATTTAGCTAAATTCAATTTTTTAGCTTCCAACAACTTTGAAATAAATTCTAAAATTCATCAAAATTATTATTTCACTATTATCTTAATTTTTCATATTTGCTACTAGTCCATCGGACATTAAATGCACAACTTGTATGCCTAAAAATACCAAACTAACTCTGATTATTATTAAATTTTAACTACATCCTCTTACACCTATTTGTGACTTGGAAACAAATTCTCTTGACTTATTTCCCTTTATTTAGCCCTTTATGCTACTATCTGGGTCATTTTAAGTTATTTTTTACACTCTGAGTTGCAACAAAGTGTTTAAATCAACTCAATTTGTCATCAAAATAGACAGACATGTAAAACAAGCATGATGTTACCTTTGTAATCATAAACTAGTCTAACATGCTAAAAAAGATACTGTTACAGAACTTATAACATCCTCTTTAGGGCATCACATTTTCGACTACCAACTTATAATCTGAAAATCAGTTCATAAAAGGTTTGAGTTATAAAACATGAGTTTTAAATTTTTTTTTCACGGAAACATAAACTTACTGAAATTTATAGGTAATACTAAAAAATAGATTTAAACTAATTAATATACAATATTGACATCATATAATATTTAATAATTATTCAAGAAATATAAAACTTACAGACTCAATTTTAAACAGTAGCAAACCCCATGACGGGTCCTACTCAATAGCACGGTAAAACACCATAGATAGAAACCGAACATACTTATTTCGTCTTGTATCCATCTTGATGTGTCATATATCTGTTTCTCCTCAAAATTGCACACCATCGAATCCAGGATGGCCACTCCTCGATGTTATCATCAAACTCAGAATATTTGCTTCCAGTTAAGTCTAAGCAACTCGTTCCATCTACTATATAATTTTTAATAATACAAACACAACAAAACAATATAACAAGGAGGTGAGATCACCTACGTTAATACCAACATGATAACATAGAGATAACACAAACAACACACCATACAGGTATATCATACCATAATTACAATCATGCCCCCAACATTATTGTCATCACACAGATACAATAATTACAATCATGTCCTCAATCATTATTTATCACAACAAATATAATAAATAATAATTACCATCATGCCATTAACATTATTCAAATCACACGATAATTACAATAATGTCATCAACATTATTTATCATCATCATCATCCAATGTTCCTCAATTATTATATCACACAGATATAAATATTCAATATTTACGATAATGCCCTCAACATTATCCAGGTATTCAACAGTTCAATTATCATTACCAATACTCAATAATTATGCATGTGCACATAGACTCAATTTCCTACTCCATGGAGCTAATACTCACTTCGAAAAAATTGATCCGAAAGATCTGTCTATACCAACATGCCTCAGACCACGTGCCACATTTTCTCATATGTGTTTGCACATCTAGCATATACACGACAGTCTTTACTAGATCTTGATTAAGAATAGTGTCTCGGTCAGGATCATCGGTGTATTGCATCGGTCAAACCCACGGTACAGAAGAGCTGCCAACTGCCCACTGTAGGCAACCCGCATCCCGATACCCCCAAAGTCAACGAGTGACTTACACTACGCATATCGCACTCACTCAAAAGGTGTACATCTCTCCTAGGCAATTAGCCTTATCCAGTCTATCGGACCTTTCCAATACATGTTCAATGCACCAATGCCAATCACAGGCAAAATTCATCATTTTCTTATACAATGTCCATACACTGGTCCATGCATGTAAAATACACTAATGTCAATCACAGGCAAAATTCATCATTTTCTCACACAGTGTCAATATACTATTCCAACGGTAATCCTATTGTTTATTTAATCGCGAAATCATATTATCGCATTTTCATAGTCGCGAAACTCTTTTGCCGCGTTTTCACAATCGCGTAACATTTCTGTTATGTGTTCACAATTTCGCAACGTTCCTGTTGCGTTATCAAATCGCGTAGCGATTTTTCATCATTTTCTCAATCACGTAAAAATATCTCATCATTTTTCAATCACATAATGATTTTTCAACAATATTCCAGTCACGTAAAAATATTTAAACGCTTTCCAAATCGCGTAGAAATATTTAAACGTTTTTCAAATCACGTAACTTAAAAATCATGTTTTTAAGTTACGTAATCATTTTTCACCATTTTTCAACTTCGTAAAACATTTTCAACTTCATAAAACATTTCTCAACCTTCAAAAATTCCATTTCAACCTTTTTCAAAATAATATGACTTCTCACATTATTTTCCTCATTCAATAGAATCTTTTTCTCAATTTATTCCATAAATTCTCCATTTCATTGAATTAAATCAATGTTTCTCATTTAAAATTTCTTAACACGCTCCAAAAACCCAAAAGATGAGTTTTACGTTAGTAAATTTTAAATCATCAACGTTTCCTTTATAAATCAAAATAAATTCTTGAATTCAATTCTCTTCCAAAATAATTTGAGGTTCAAACCCTTACAACCTCTATTTTCCTTTCATAATCGAAATTTCTATTTCTCAAGTGATAAAATACTCTGATTTCCTTTCCAAAATCCTTGTACTAACTCAAATTATATTTTCATTTTGAAAATCACTTTGTTTCATAAAATCAAGGCAATTACAAGCCTTCAAAATCGTAGACATGGCCATTGAAACCATTCTTATATTTTTCCTTTTAAATTAACTAAGTTCCATTCATGGTTTACACAAACAAAACCATTAAAATTCCTCATCAAAACCGTGAAACACTTGGTCTTTGAAATCAAATCATTTGTTCATTTTCCTTGCTTTTCTAAACATTCAATTTTACCATTTATGAAAATATTAATTTGTGAACACATATTTTGAGGTGTCTTGGCCGAAATCCTCATGGTCATTAGAACCAAAAATTTATTTTCATTTCCAATAATTTTTATGGCATACATCACATATAATCAACATGTTATATTTCAAGCATATCATAAAAGCAAATAAAAATCATACTAAACATGCAAGCATAAATAAATCATGCAAAGCACATTAAACATAAGCACATAATCAAAACACATAAACACTCACAAATAATTACATGACCATGGATATGAATCCTCACATGGATTCATCATCCATCAAATATAAAACCATCTCTCACCACTATCCTTGGATGGTGAGATGAATCTCCCTCTTACCTCTTGAAGAACCTCTCAAGCTCCTTGTTTTGCTTCTTTTTCCAAGTCCTTCACCACCAAGAGCTTCTCAAATACAAAACAAAACACAAATTTATTAGCATATTAAGCTTGAACAAGGTAAACCATGGATCAAACATGACTTAGAACATGAAAATAAGACAAATAGTGAAGTTTCCTTATACTTCACCTCAAAAACCTATAACTTTGCTCTTGAAGAAAGTCATTGAAGATGATGGATTTAGAACTTGCTCCAAACTACAAAGTGTCTTAGAATGAGGTATAGATTTAAGAAATAAGGTTGGTTGAAATTAAAGAGTGATGACAGATGGATTTAGGGTGCTTGGCCGAACCATGCTTGAAGGAAAAGGAGAGAAAATTTTTGAAGAGCTTTAGCTTTTTGTAAATGATCAATAATGATCAATAATGACCAAGACAACTAATAATGGTCTTCAAACTTTGTTTTAGCTCCTAAATCAACACCAAAACCGTCCCCCTCCCTTCTTGCTTCTTCAAAATGTGACCAATCTCACTAGCCACCATTTTAGGCATTCCTAGTCATTGATTAGATCAATGATTAGGATTAATGTTAATTCTAGGTTTAGCCTTAGATAGAAGACTTAATCTAAGTCATTGGATCTTTCTCCTTAAAATCATAGCCATTAGATGTATCTCCAAAATCAAGGGTCAAGATTACTCCTTCAAACTTTACATCCAGTGATCATAAATGATTCTAACTACTTTATAAGACCAAATCTCCACCTTTGATTTTTATAAGACTAAATCTCCACCATTGATTAAATCAATGGTGGATATCCAAATCGCCAATGTTGACTAAGTAGTATAATATTTATTTTTATTTGCTATAACCCTACAAATAATATTTTTACTGTATTTTTATCGTCCGATAATTAAATACAGTACAAAATTCAGTAAAAGAAAATTTTAAAAACAGTTTCCAGATTCAGGTTTAGTAAGATCTTCCATCTCCGTCTTAACAGTACAAAATTTTTGAGCTGCAAAAAAATTTTCACTTTTCGGGACTTACTTGGACCCACATACAACCCCCCGGGCCCACAGACACCCCATGGACAACACTAAAATAATTAGAGAAATATAAAAATTTCATAATCATCCACAAAATCATAAAAATTATAAAACTTATGAAAATCAAATCAAATTACGTAAAATAATTAAGACTTATCAGTAATAATTAAATTACGTAAGATTTTTCTCCCGATCCGAAAATTATTATTTTCGACGACACTGAAAGAAATCACACAAAACGATCAAATGTATTGATGGAATACTCAAAATAATTTTACAAGACATAGAATTTACTAAACAAGAAAATTGTTAATCACAAAATTCACAAATAGTTAAGAAATTTAGGGTATTACAAAATTCATTTAGATAAAAAAAAATACTTACTTAGTTAATTAACAGACAATATTATAATGACATTATAAGAAAAGGTAATGGTTAGAATTATTTTAAAAACTTTAGGACTGATTTAAAAAAAATTAAAGATTGAATTAAAAATAAAGATAAAATATAAAGAACAAAATTTAATTTTTTTAAAAAAACATCAAACAATCAGCAAAGAAAAAAAAATATTGATCACATATTGATTAATTAATCTTTCTTCATTCTCTCGTTTTCTGTAATGTCTATATATATCTAGGTCACAAGTTATTTATTAGTAGTTCTCCTATTGATTTTTTTTTTTTGGTTAAATATTATAACAGGTTGTCGCAAAATTATCTTTAACGAAGTGTCTTCTTATATATGCCCAGTACGGAGGCCTAAATTTCGTATGCACATGCCGACGGAGTGTGACGTTTTATATACGCATTCTATTTCTCATATATTTTTATTAAAATTTTATAATATGTACAAAAAAAAAAATATTTTATAATATTAATATTAATATAATTAACATCAAATGAAGGTTGCACATGTCTGTATATATTTTTTAACCAGTGCTTCATGAAAGTGTATTAGCCTAATTTTTTAATAAAAGAGGTCTAAAATTTAGTATGAGAAAAGCGAAAGTAAATTAAAATAAAAATAAAGTAATATAAGTAAAATTAGATTTAAAATGAAATATTTCTCAAAACAGAAAAGAGGATGGGCGCCTTAATCTCATGCTTATTAGATGTAGATAATATAAAAATCAAAAAATTAATCAAAAGAAAAACAAAAGAAAATAGATAAGGAAGAAGTTACTATTTATAAGAAATGACTTCATCCTTAAGGAAAATATTCTTTTGTATTATTAAATTTGATATTTTATATAAATATTATATATTAATATGAGTGTAAGTAAATATTTATTAAAGTATATTATATTTTAAGATAAAATAAATATATTATATATTAATATAAAAATATATAAAATAAATATCAAATTTTTAATATACAAATAACTAAATTAAAGATAAAAAAATGATGTTTATATATATTATTTTTTAATAATTATAATTAAATGAAAGAACGTAATGAAAAAAAATAATATAAAAAATAATATAAAAAAATCAAAATTGTTAAAGATATATAAATAGTGTAATAAGTAAAACTAGAAACTAAAGTAGTGCTGTTGCAGTGGTGAGTGACACACAGCGTAACGTTGTGAAGTAACACCGACCATTGAGATGGAAGTCGATGACGAGTGTTGTGTTGTAGGCGGTGCTTGTGTTTGTTAATTCAATCCTCCCACACCCACTACTGTTTCTGTTACTGTGTACCTTTTATCCTTTTGCCTTTTCTCTTTTCCATTCTCCACTCCACTCTGCCTTTTCTGTTCCACTCCCTAACGCCCTTTTTCATGAAACATCTCTCTCCGATTCCCCCTCTCTCCCTCTCCAATTCATGCATTTTCCCCTCCTTCGTTTTCATAACCACGATCCCTCAACACAACACCCCCTTCATTTTTCTAGGGTTTTTCAAATCTTTTGCTCTCCACCATGGCTATCAGAGGCGTCGATTTTAAGTGGTTGGTCTCAAATCTCAATCCTTTCTCTATTTTATGTATTTCTGGGTTCTGATTATAGGACCAACTTGTATCCCCAATTTGATTCAATGCAACTCTCTCCTTGCAGGTACGATGGGTTTTTCTTGTCCATGCTCGCCACCAGCGTGTATCCTTTAACGATTCTGCTTCTGCCTTTTCCTTTTTTGGCTATCATTCTGCATTTCCAACTGCCACATCGTTCCTTCGTTCCTTCCCCGTATTGTTACTTTATCTGAATATGAACTAGAGTTACGAGAACTTTTAAATAAAATAAAATAAAAATACGAAATTTCTGCTACCCAATGTGAGCGATTAAGCACATTAGTCATCAGTAGAAAGTATAGTTCCCCTCTCTCTTTCTCTTTCTATGTATGAAATGTGTGTGTATGCAGGTATTCTTTAACCATTTGACTTGTAGAGTTATTGTCGCAATTAATTGGAAGCGATACCATTCTTGTACATACCCCTTACACATATGGATTGTGGTGGGTTTCTTTCCTTGTATTCATCATTCCTTTCCAGATTGCTATGTATTTTTATTCTTCTTCACAAGATAAGGTTGTCCCCTAAATGATCCCTTTTCTTTTCTTTAACTGGTGTGTAGGTTGACTACACTACTGTGTTTATTTTCCGGCTTTTGATGTTTGTTGATAATGGCCTTGCTGCGGGAATGGGTTTGTAAGGCCTTCCATCCTTCAAGTTATCATGTTATTGTTCACTATTTCATACAAATATTTAGGTTGTTTTCCTCAATTTTTTCCAAGTTGGACAAAGAGAATTTACGCTGAGTTTATGCATTAATATAATTGAAACTAGAGTATGATAGATGAGGTGTGGCATTCAGCGTTCTCATACGTTTCTTGTAATCTGTCTAATTGAACGTTGGCTATATCTGAATGTCTGAAAACCTGCATTTTGTAAGTAAGATTCTTTTACGCACGATGATCATGGCACCAACTAGTAGCATGTTGATATTGTTGATTGAATCTATCTACATGGATCTAATGTGATTGTGTGAGATAGTATGTATAGCACTAATTTTAGCACGAGAGAAATTTGTTGAGGCAGTATAGTCATTTCCCTGAATTACACAGTGCAGCAATGCCTGGAATGGGTTGTACGGCTTAAGGTTAAAACAGTACTATAGAAGAGAAGGACATAAAATTTTATGGAAAAGATGAATGGACTATGGTCAGTATGGCCTGTGGTTTTATGAAAAGATAATTTTCATTTTGAAATTCTGGAAAATGAAGTTTCCGGGGTTCATTTGACTTAATTTTACTTGGCTGTTGAGCATTGAAGTGCAAAATCATTTATGGTCATTTTGCTTTCATGACTGACTTCTTTGATTTCATAATATTAAACTCAATTAAAGTGGTTCTGAATTTTTTGTATTGCATCAAACAAACGAAGTCAAATGATGTTTTAATTTGTCAAATCCCAGTACTAATTCAGTCACACTTTTATTCCCTGCCCCCCACCCTTTTGTTTCTATGCTTGTAGAGATTTTGGGTGGCAGCAGAGATATGCTCGTTTCTGTGGAAGAGTAGTAGTCCTTTCAATCCTTGCATTGCTTCTCTATCCATTTCTTTGGGCATGGACTATAATTGGTAGCCTGTGGTTCAGCAGTGCCAAGAACTGTGTATGTTTTATTTTTATTTAATCTTCAATGCTACTCTTATAAACAAGCTTATGATGCATAATGCAAATAATTACCTGCAGTTGCCCGAAGAGGGTCAGAAATGGGGCTTCCTCATCTGGTTACTTTTTAGCTACTGTGGACTCCTTTGCATTGCTTGCATGTCACTAGGGAAGGTTGGTAGTGTTCTGTTGTCATGTTACATAAATGACTTGTTTCCATTTGCAAAATCTCTTTTTGTTCTGCTTGTTATGGTGTTCTTGTTTCTGAACAACCTATCAACCGCAAATATCTGCAGAATTCTTATCTAGGTTGGTGCTGTTCTCATTTTGGTTTGTTAACTCTTTGCAGTGGTTGACACGAAGACAAGCACACTTATTACGTGCCCAACAGGGTATCCCTGTATCTGAATATGGGGTAAGCTTTACCTTTACTATATCATATGTTACAGTGTTAGTTACTTGTGTCATGGAAACTCCATCTTTTGATAGCATGATAGTGCTGTTTGGCACCAAATAGGAATATTTCTAAACAATATCCTGAGTGGCATGGAAAATATCTTCCTTGTTTTTCCCCCTCTGCAAGGTGAGGGAGTAAGGGACAATATTAAGTATTACCTTGAATTTGTAGTTGTTGCTGTCATTTATTTGCTAACAGTCAGAATAACTTGTACTCTGACATGGTATTGAAGCTAGCTCATCAGTTGGCGCAATCCTTTTTTTATAACTATGAATCTAGGTTGCTTTGTTTATTTTGTCTTTTTTTATTTGGGGAACCATGTCATAATTTTCATTTTATGAAATTCAACTAATCTGGAAACTGTAAACCCAGCAAAATGTCTTGTTGAAGATTGCTTAAATACATGATAGTTTCTTTTGTTTTATGCAAATTTTGTCAATTATTAATGAATTCTTTGTGTCACTGTCAGCTTTATGGTTGGTTGTTCTGTTAGTTGTCCTTATATAACACTGTTCTGATGCACACCGTTATTGTGTCACAGTCCCTTGTTATGTGCTAACAAAATTGCATCTGTGGTTTTACCCTCCCCTTTGTCCCAAAAAACAAGGTGTATTCACTGGTATCATGAATCTAATGCAAACTAAATATCCTCTATCACTTTTGTGGGATTCCCAGAATGTTTCGAAGAAATTATTGTTAGCCAGCTTGTACTGCTGGGTTCTTTCTGGAGGCAATAACTTTAGTCTCTTCATTTCAAAGATTTGCATATATGGGTTGATTGATGTATATAGCTGTAATCATGTTCTTAGAAATCTAAATGTATATTCATTTCTGTTTGATTATCCATACTATAGGACTGTTAGATGGTAACAATTGCTATTTTCATTTTGTTAGGTTCTAGTTGATATGATCCGAGTGCCTGATTGGGCATTTGAAGCTGCAGGTCAAGAAACAAGGGGCATGGGGCAAGATGCTGCTGCATATCATCCAGGACTATACCTAACTCCAGCTCAGGTAGTTTTAGCTAATGTTTCTAGACATCTTGATTGCATATTAGAACCCATGTAAAGCAGCAGTTCATGTTATTCTTAGTCAACTTTATTGGCACATACAGTAGTTAATGAAATATATTTACTTGATTTGTCTCATGAATTAGTCATACTGTTCTCTTTCATGTTTTTGGACAATGTGTTGGTTATGAGTATCATGGAATATTTATATCTCTTAATGAAATTCCTTTTGTATATTTATTGTCAGTTTCACTTCTGATCGTTGATTTTCTTGTCTGGGTTGGGCACAGAGAGAAGCAGTTGAAGCTTTAATTCAGGAACTCCCAAAGTTCAGGTTAAAGGCTGTTCCTACTGATTGCAGTGAATGCCCCATCTGCTTAGAAGAGTTCTATGTAGGGAATGAGGTATACTTTTTCCTAATTAAGGTTCTACAAGTCATACCAAATGCTATTCGTTATCTATTGCCGAAAAACATGCTCTTATCTGATTATTTAAATAGTTGATGGACCCTTTTGTGCCATCTGACTATATATGGGATCCTATGCAATAGTAAAAGATATTTTCATATTCCATCAGTCACATTGCTTGAAATCATTCCTGTGGGTTCTCATCTGTAAGCTCTTTGTCTAACCTCACAAATTCTGGGAGCCCTGCACTTTTAAGAAAGTTGAGATGAATGTGTTGTTTTAAAGAGCAATTGAAAATTAGTTTCTAACTTACTGTAATGCAGGTCCGTGGCCTGCCTTGCGCTCACAATTTTCATGTTGAATGCATTGATGAGTGGCTTAGGCTGAATGTCAAATGTCCTCGGTGCCGTTGCTCAGTATTTCCAAATCTTGATCTTAGTGCACTCTCCAATCTCCGTCCTGATTCCGAACGATCTTCTGCCAGTGTTGTGACAACAACCAGATATGTGAGAGGCCAACCTTCTAGTCAAAGTTACAGGTTAAGATTACAGGGTCTTCTCCGCCCAGTGCGTGCTGAAATTGCGGGGCCAGTTGGTGACGCTGACAATGCTTTGGAAAATGCTGAGAATGGTGTTGTTGTGAGTCGAAATGTATCAAGTGAAGACCAGGTCTCTTCTGCCGAATGCATGCCTGTCAGTCTTCCCTCTGCGCAAAATTAAGCCGCCTTCTGCGTTGTTTCTGAACTTCTGTTATATATTTCTAAACGCATTCTAGAGAAGTTGAAGGATGCATATCCATATCTGGCCGTTCTGTAAAAATGGTCCACGTTCTAACAAGAAATTTTCATGATTGATCCACAGAGAAATGGATCAGTTTCTTTTCTGGGGCATCTTGGAGTAGTAGGACTTGGAAAAGGAAAATATACCTTTTTGCTTACCTTAACTAACTTAGATTAGTGCTGCAAATGTGTAAGTCTATCATGTTTAATAAATAGTAAACAGAGTTTAAAATTCTAATCATATGTTGAATTTTGTTTTTGCCTTTTTCCTCCTTGGGGTGAGATTTCTTTCGCTCTTTTTTTGGGGAGCGGGGTGATGTAGGGCTATGGATATCAAAAAAGAAATTACGTACACTTTTTTTTTTTTTCTGTTATGGTGCTATACACCTTTATTTAATCTCATGTTGTTGTATAAACTTGTGCATGTTAAGGACTTGCTGTTGCAGAATCAGTGATCAGTTTGGAACGTGGGACATGTTTAGCATCAGGAATTGGATAGCTCTTTGGTCACCCTCCCATCCCAAAAGCTCTAATGCTGACTTAGAAGGAATTTCAGCTTTTGTGCAGCGGGTAATTCGATATATCAAAATTGACATCCTTAAAATCTTGTATGAAAGTAAGAATGATATTCGGGAACAACATACCAAGTTTTATGTCGACTTTATTATTTTACAGATTTGGGAAATTGGTGGTGATGCTGGTGCTCTCTAGAAAAAATGGTGGGGTGGGAGGGGGAGGTAAGCTAAAATGCAAGGAAAGCAATCTTGATGGGATTTGATTCCGTAATCAAATATTCCCTAGTGAAAGGTTGGGTGTACTTTTACTCTTTTAGTATTTTTAAGGTAAAAAAATATTTTAGTCCTTTATCTTATATTTTTTTAAATTAGTCTTATATTATTATTTTATAATTTAATTTCTTATTTTATAAATCGTTTATAATGTTATTTTGTTAGGGGTTTTCATCCCTTAACAAAAGTGATGATGTATTATTAATAGTGATGATGTGGTTATGATATAGTGATGATGTGATTATGACATGATGATCACCAATCAGGAACATGTCATTACTTATGTTAAATGGGTAATGGAATCTTAACGAAAGAATTACATTAAAAACAATTTGTAAGAAAAAAGATTAAATTGATAAAAAAAATTATATAAGACTAAATTGATAAAAGAATTAAAAATAAAGTATCAAAATACCTATTTTATCTATTTTTAACGAATCTACGGTTGTAGCTCTAGTATTATTCTTTTTCATTTCTAACGTTTAGGTGAATTCTCTTTCCTAATCCTTCGGCTATTCTCTCGGTGCACTGAACTTCCTTTGAATAATTGGGGAGTAATGATAAATCACACGAAATATTTTTCGTGAAACACACACGAATGAATAATTATAGTTATAAACCACTGTTGTTTTTGTTTTTTTAAATTTAAAAGAATTAAAACTCATGCATCGTGCGGTGGTTGCATTTCATTTTTACATTGTCGTGATGCTTTTCACGAATTTCAATTCGTATGAAATAGCAATGCTCATAATTGGGATCATAATTTTCAATACATGCAATTCATGGCTGGAAGTAAAACTTGTATCATCCACTCTTTATTTTAGGGGTTAAATGGAACTTCGGTTTTCGCCCATTCAATGAAATGTGGTAGAAAGGCACAGCCCAGTGTTTCATCACACACGTTAAGATAACAATGACTAGTTTTCACCCAGTGTTTTGTCACACATGTTAACAATCAATCATGTTACCAGCCACTCGAATAGATATGAGATTTTGGCATTAGCTAGAAGACAACTGCGAAGTTGAGGGACGAAACATGCACACATGGTTACACTTCTCATTGCCTACTTGGTTTTCTTGGGGTCACATAATGATGAAGATTGATGAAGAATTATTGTGAGGTACTGCGGAATAAGGTAATTCAATTGGGTGGGAAGGTAAAAATTATAATTATCTTACTAAAAATTTTAGGCTACTCTTTACAATAATAATATTATTATTTTAAAAATAATTACTATCCTGTGAAAAGTAAAGAAAGGTAATTTTAGCGCACACAAAAAAAAAAAAGAAAGGTAATTTAAAAAAAAAAACTTGTTAATTTAGACATTAAATTGAAATATAGTACCTGATTCTTATTTTATGGATATGTTTGACATGTATAAAATTTATCTTGCTTAACTAAAATTTTATATAATGAATTCAATAGAAAATTATATTGTTTATTATATTAATGACTGATTTATAATTTACTAAAAAATATCTTTGCACGCTTGTCTATTTTTTTTAGTAATATTATTCCTTTTTATCTGAACAATTTGCCATAAATTAAATTCATTCAAACAAAAAACCCAGCACCACTTATAATTCATTTAAACAATTTTATTCTTTAAATAGTTGTGTTTTGATAAAAATATTGATTTCTAAAATATAATTATATTATAAAAATTGATATAATAAGACACTACACCCCTATTATTATTATTAAGGTGTCCTTGATTAATCTCTTCGGCATAAACTGATAAGGTTAGGCCTTTCTCACAAATGGCAATTCTAGAGCTTCAACCTTTGCCCACCCCTGGAATCATAGTTCGATTATTATTGTTTGTTAGAATAACACTACTCACACATATACTACTATCTCATATTTGTAAAGTTTTTATAACTATTTTTATATTATTTTTTACACATCTACACTTTGATTATGCATCTAATACTTTTTAAGTTAAAATATAGTTCTTATACATGACACTTATTTTTAATTTGATTTTTATATAAAAAAATGTTTTAAATTTAGTCCCTTTATATACAGTGGTCTTCAATTTGGTTCTTGTGAATTATTACATAGTTAAGCGCAATAATCAAAATAAAAATGAATGTCACATATAAGGACAAAAATTATTTAAAATATAGCTTAAAATTATTTTTAATCTTTATACGTGACAGTTATTTTTAATGTAATTTTTATACTTTACAGTAATTTAGTTATTATACTCACAACAATAAATAGTAGGGATTAAATTAAAAAATATATATACATATAAAAACTAAATCAAAAGTTTTTTTTTGTACAAAGACTAATTTAAAAATAAATGTCATGTAATGAGACAAAAATATATTTTAACGTTTTTTTTTTTATCCTCAGACAGTTTGTTGTTTTGTAATACTACCTTGACTTTTCAATTTTTATCTTCTTCGTTTCACTGGAAGAAACTACGTTGAGACCAAAAAATGTATTCAAAAACTAAAATTAAAAACTGAAGAATTATTATATATGTTATAATTACAAGATTAAAAAATCGGTGATTCTTATGCGCGCGTTATGGATACGGAGTCTACGTACACTTATATAAGACATATACTAGGATCAGCATCTTTTAATTTTTAATTTTATTTTTAAGTAGTCAATTGTAAAAAAAAAAAGATACAAATGTTATAAAAAAAATTTACACATATAATTAGATTCTATTAATAATTTTTTTTGTATCTTTTTTTTTACAATTGATTATTTTAAAAAAATTGAGAGAATGTTGATCTTATATATTAATACATAATAATTATGACAAATTCAAAAAATTATACGTCACAATAGGATTGACATATAAAATTAAATATAATATTAATAGAAAAACACAAATTTTCAATTAAAAATATAATAAAGATATCAATGTTTTTTAAACCAGTATTAATTATTGTAAACACAATAAAATGTTGTTATATATTCAATTATTATGATATCTCACTTGTATAAGTTTAAAAATATTAACGATTTGAGTTAGAAATATTTAAAATTATCCAAAAAAACAAAAACTTAACTATAATTATGTGGACTGGATTAGTTTGGTCGATTCGATTGAAAAAATCGAGACTTGAATTTGAGGGTAGTATGAACTTTGGTCAGAACGTGTTTATTTATTAACTCGGTTAAACTTTGGTGACTAGATAACCTGTTTGAATGAGTTGACTTGAATTTTTTTTTAAAAAAAAATTAAGCTTAAAAAAGATAACTTGTATAATTTGAACATGATACTTAAAAAATATTTACTCTTGTGTTTGATATTTTTTTATTAACGGAACGGAATAGGTAAGGATGGATCGGAAAGAAAAAGAATGGAATAAAACATAGTTTCTCCTCTCTTTGTTTGAAAGATTCATTAACGGAATGGAACGAATACGTATTCCTCTCATTCCACCTCAATTTTGAGTGGAACAAATATTGGATATTTGAGGTTAAGGAGAAATGATTCTCCACGTGTGTTCTTTCGTTCTTATACATTTTAAAATTTCCAAACACAAAAATTTATTTTCGTTTCTCTTTATTTCTTTTCCATTCCTCCCATTACCTGTCATCCAAACATAGTGTTAAGATGAAATGTATTTTATCATTAAATTAAATGTTTCTATTGAGTAATGTTTTTAATTTTTTAATTTATATTATTATTTAACTAATTCAAAATAAAAAAATTAGAACTAAATAATTATCACTAATAATTTATTCACACTATTAGTATTTTTTATATACTATTTTTATATAAATTACTTTTTTATATAGTATTTATTTATTTTTATTTAAATCAACTATTTAATCATAATTAAATTACTGACTCATTAACTTGACCTTTTGATAAGGTTAACTTTTGATTCAAATTATATAATTATAAACTTAATGTTCTACGAGAATTCAACCGAGAAACTAATATTTTAAAAAATAGATCGAATTAACTAATTAAATCAGTTGAATAAAAATTATTTATATTTTTAATTTAAATATTATCTGATTTAATTACAATTTAAATATAAATTTAATTAATTGAAATAATCGAACCAATACATGACGATTGAATTTCCACTCGTTTTTAGAAACATACCAGATATATGTAATGGGGTGATTCCCGGTTAAGTAGACCCACCCACTTTGTGAACACGATTTTTTTCACCTATTCGAGCTTCTCCAATATCGTTGTTTCCAGGATGAGTAGCATAATTCATCCAAAAATATTAGACATAATACATATCTAACAGACACTATTCATCTATTAAAAATATTTTAATTTTTTTAATTTATTTATAAATTTATTTTATATTTCATGAGAATATTATAATTTATAAATTAAAGACGATATTTCACCAAACACAACCATTTTAAAAATATATATAGAAGAATATATGAGAGAGACAGATTATTGTGAGAGAATGAAAAGAGTGAATTTTAACTATATAATTATATATAAATAAGTTAAAATTAAAAATTATTTAAAAATTATATGATCATTTAAAAAAATCACATATATTTATATTTTAATATAAAATCTAATGATTAAAATTCATTTTTTTTACAATTAACACTCTAATCACATAATACATTTATATATATATATATATATATATATATATATATATCCCCAGGAACACAGCAGCTTCTATCCTCATTCATTCTGTTTGCACCATAGAGATTGAGTCAGCGCCTGCGTCTGCAACAGGCAACAAAAGATGGTGTTGGTGGCACAAGGCTTATCTACTCCCCAACTCGGAGCCTCCCCTTGTTTCGAGGTCTACCCAATTCCAAAGAAGCCAATCCCAATAATCGGTTTCGTTCATGCCACCAGAAGCAGAAGGAACCGCAACCTGTGTTGCCGCTGTGCTCACTCTTCTGTGAACGACTGGGATTGGAATCGATGGACCCGCCATTTCTCTCAAGTTGAACACGCTGAGGACTTAACCTCTATTCTTGAGGTATTTATGTTAAACCTTCTTTCTTCATTGATTTCAGCTTATATATAGAAGAGATAAAGGAAGGGAAATCATTTTATTTTGTTCTAGTTATTCTTTTTGTGAGATCCAACAACTAGACTACAATATGTCAAACTTGTTAATATTAATATTATGTTATGGTTTCAATTCTATGCCTATCAGTTTCAACTTGAAGATGCAATTGAAATTGAAGACTTTAGAGAAGCGGCAAGGTTGAAAACTGCTATAACAGAAGCTATATCCAACGACACCGTTGGTGAAATTATGTTTCAGTTGAAGGTCTCATCAGATTTTCTCTGAATTAATTAGTCTCAGGCTCAGCCTTCTTACTTATTATGTCTTGCCCAGTAATCTCAAAATAATTCTTTATTTTGCAGAATGCCATAGATGAGGAACGCTACCATGATGCTTCAAGATTATGTAGATACACTGGAAGTGGACTGGTAGGTTTCTTTTAGTTACTACTTCTTACATGCCATTCTTCATAAGCATTCCTCTTGTAGTTTTTTATTCCCATTCCCGCAACAACTATTTAGCTTCTTTCCTCTCTTTTCTACCTTATATTCTTAAATCCTGTAATTTCAAAAATACAGATGGCCCCCATCTGGAAGGTTAGCTTTTAAATGGTATAAAATCTAGTGGCGATTAAGTATTGATTATGGTACTAGTGGCATCAGATGTGTTTTTTGTGAATAACACTTTGTTGATGTCCATCAACTATTTTTACCATTATGTGCAGGTGGGTTGGTGGGTAGGCTACTCAAAAGATTCAGATGACCCCTTTGGTAGAATAATACATATAAGTCCTCGTATGGGTAGATTTGTTGGCAGGAGTTACAGTCCAAGGTATGATCTTTCTAGTTTCTATTTTGTCCTCTGGTAATTGGGGATTACTGCTCATTTCTGTTTGCTACAGACAGTTGATCACAGCATCTCCTGGGACTCCAATTTTTGAAATTTATGTGGTAAAAAATGCTGACGGCACATATCATATGCAGGTAATATTCAAATTTTCCAACTAAATTATACTTGTTTATTTGTGACTTACCAATACACAAGGGGGAAAAGAAGTCTTCTTATTTCAAATAGAATTTCATGGGCCATGGGCTGATTTTGGATTTTTCTCAAATCTGAAAGAAAAATCTTGTTATTCATGATCAACTTATTTATCAAAACAAATTTTAATTTTGGGGCTACTAATTCAATTATTCAGTGAGTAAACTGAATATAAAATGAACTATGAAACACCACTTTTTAGGAGTAATGTGGGCTTTGTTTCAAGCTTATGTTTTTCTGTTGGCATGTCTTTACTGAGAGTCTTGTGTTTGATATCTTCCTGCTTCTGTATCATTTCTTTACTGCATGCTTATGACATTTTAACTGTCAATACCTAACAGGTAGTGTACTTGCGACGAGCCAAAGGAAATTCAATGAGTAACCCTCCATCTATACCCGCTAAAAGCCCATCAAAGCCTGAGGTAGAGAATGCATCTTCAGTTGAGATGCAGGAACATGAAAAGAAGGTTGAGAGAAATGATGAGAAAAACAGCAATATCGAGGGAGCAACTGAAGAAGGCGTTAAAAGTGTAATAAATTTTCTTAAAGAAAAAATTCCAGGATTGCAAGTGAAAGTTATGAACATTAATATTAAAGAGGAAGGGGCAGAGGATAATGATTCTATTAAGCAATTGATGCGGGAAGATAGTAATAAAACAAGCTCCTCCAGTAAGAATCCTGAAGAGGAAGTTAATAATCTGGATGAACCTGATGAGTTCACTCTAGAAGCAGATAGTGATTCCTCAGAAGAAGAAAAGGATTTGGATATGAAGCTTTTTATTGGTGGAGTTGTACACAATAATGGTGACACTCCTATCAAGGATGAATTTATGCGCCTTCCAGCTGAAATAAAAGATATGGAAAGGGATTCTTTTGTCTTGCATATTCCTAGGAGAAATCTAGATTATGATACTAGAGAACATAAAATGCCCAATATCAAAGTGGCAGCTCTAGCCGCACAAGGAGTCTCAGAGCTTATGCCTTCTGATGTTGCCAAGGCATTTTGGAGTTCTGACGAAGCCTCTTCCAAGGTGAGACTGAGATAAGAGAAATTTAATCATCATTAAAAAATAATTTTGTATTTATTCTGTCTGTTCCGCTAAGTCATATACATAGAACTTAGTACGAATTAGGACATATCTGTTATGATGATTTTATGGGTGATAAAATCATGTTGACTAAAGTTTTGAGTGAATTACACCAGCATCCCCTCAGTTTTATGAAATCTATGCAATCACCCTCTCTAGTTTCAAAATTTACATTCTGCGATATTAAATTTCATCTTTATACCCCATGAAAAATCAGTTACACAGTAAGTCTTTGCATAATATGAAACTAGAGGAGTGCTGTGTAGGTTTCCTAAACCTTAGGGGAGGTTAGTTTAATTTACTTGTTGTTTTCATTATTTTTTACTTCATTTACTTTAGAAAGATAGAATTTTCCAATAGAATGTATAAGTTTCACTTTATTATTATTATTTTCTGTATAGTTATGCACTTATATTTCAGAATTGTCTAATTTTAATATCTTGGTTATCATTGACAATTGCATGTGTACAAAATGATTTTCGTTTCTCCAAAATGATGGGGCTGGTAGTATAATCTTGGTATCTGGTCCTGTACATATTCATCTTAAAATTACTCAAAAAAGATGAGAGAATGGTTTATTCCCCTTGGCCCTTCCAGCAGCAATATTATGCTTTTCTTGACAATCAACTGACCAATGCTTAACTCGACTTAGGTTTCAAAAAGTGTGCGTGAAATTGTCAAACTTGCTATCGGTCAAGCACAGAAAAGAAGTAGATTATCTGAGTATACATCTTTCAGTCGGATTACCAGTTCAAGAGGAGATTTAGATCCTTTTGATGGTGAGGTTGCTTATCCTTGTGTCAATTATGTTCTTTAGAATTTGAGAAAAGAGCAGCTTGAAGAATGAAATCTACTTGTTGAAATGTAGCACTCTATATTGGTGCATATGGCCCTTATGGCGTTGAAGTAGTTCAATTGAAGCGAAAATTTGGACACTGGAATGATGTGGACAATGAAAACCATCCTTCAGATATAGAGTTCTTTGAATATGTAGAGGCAGTGAAGTTGACTGGGGATCTCAATGTTCCAGCTGGCCAGGTTCATGCATTTTGAATCTCTTGGTCCTTATTGTAATATCACATACTTCTATAATATTTATGCATACGAGAAAAGCTTAAGTTCAAATGTTGGTATTCAGGTGACATTTCGTGCTAAAATTGGGAGAGGCAATCGCAGCACCAACCGTGGGAAGTATCCTAATGAAGTAGGAGTGGTAATTGCACTATACAATTGGATGCTTCTCTCTCTGTGTACTTGTGTGTTTTTGTGTCTCCCTGTGCATATATCTGTGTATGTATGCTTATTTGCAAATCTCACTCCAAGCCATCATGGCAGATGGTTTTAAGAGGCTTTTTCATCTTCCACATATATATTTTTTTCCCCTTTGTGTTGTCTTTTTTTTTAACCTGCCACTTTGTGTTGCCTTTTTTGAGTTGCGTCATTTTGGTCACTTTGGACTATTGTGGACATATGCAAAATTGATCTTAAATACTATACTCCTCTATGAATAGGATGCACGTTATAAAGGCCAAGGGAGAATAGCAGAGTTTGGTTTTCGAAATCCAAAATGGGTTGATGGAGAATTACTCCTACTTAATGGCAAGGTGGGTGGTTAGATGTGTTGTATTTTTTTTTTTTCAATGTACAAGCATATGATTATTGGTCTCTACTAGTGGATCAGTTATTTGCAATTTCTTTTGACATTTTTTCGTTCTCCTGTTTTCATATTTAGGATATTGGATCACATATGAAAGGTGCAGATATCGGCTTCCTTTATGTTGTGCCTGAGCAAAGTTTTATTGTGCTATTCAACCGGTTGAAACTACCAGAGTGAGCCATAGTTCCCTAATCCAGTCTAATTTTTCTTCTATGACATGGGGCGGGGCATCAAGTATTCTGACACTGGTCAAGAGAATTCTGTTTGTTACATTTTTGAGAGAGATAGTTTTACCCAACATGCAGGCGCTTGTATCTTTTTTTTTTAAAAAAAATTTTTCTAGCTTCTAAATCCTTTCCTGAGTTGAAAATTCTTTTGTTCTTTTTCCATTCTTATCATCTAGTGTATACACCGACTTTGCTGAATGACAAAACTGTGTTACATTCTTTCCTCTTCGAAGACATGAAATAATAGTAAAAGTTATATGATTCTTGTGCTCTCTTCAAGAGGAAAGAATATGGTTATGGTATCGTCAGCTTATAAAGTGCCTCAAGTTAAAGTTTGGGAGAAAGATGCTTTTCACTGCCATTGTAGGTAGATTCCTGTATAAACCTATCCTTGCTTTTGGTGGTGGGGAGAGAGATAAAAGCTGTCTTGCGATAAGTAAGACAAGAGCTTAATCCCTTAGCAGGTTGCTTCCCATACTTTATTTATTTATTTAAATTAATGTCATTAAAACGCGTAGGAGGAACCTTCCTAGTAGACGTTTGCCTAAAGCCTGAACGAATTTGTGCCTTTATTACACTAAAGATAGCCCACTTATGAAAGATATCTGATGACTTTTATCCCCTATAAGTAAAAGCTTGTTAGGATTTTAAATGGACCCACTTGGATTTTGTGCAATTATTTTTCTTTTTAATTATCTTGTCTGATCTTAGCTATCAGAATCACGGACTCAAGTCACTCAACAAACAAATTATTGTAGTGAGAAGGGTTAAACTGCATGTCATGCAAACATAAAGTGGTCATACTCATATCCCCATTATTGTTAAATGTTAAGCCTCGTTTCGCCACTCTCTATTTTCCTGGTAGGAAATATGAAGTTGTCAGGTACAGTTTGTGGGGTTGAATGGATCATGGAGTACGAGTCCAGGAACTTAAAATTGAGGGAATATTGAAAAAAAAAGGTATTATTAAGGCACTGACACCATATTTTATTGAGCAACACCAGTGTCAAAATCTCACAAAGTTTATTTATTTAGTAATTTATTTACTTTTGGTCACATCATCAAATAAAATAAGTGTATATTTAAGATAATTGTAAAAATTTAATTATTTTAATAATCGATTATTATATAAATTTTTTTATAATTAATTATAATTAAATTAATTTTATATTTAGATATGTTAGTTAAAAATAATTTTAAGTTAATTTATTTTGTTTAGATGATATAAAAAAAATTATTTTTATACATTAAATTATTAAAATAAATATAAAATAATTAAAAAAATTATTTGATTGAAGAAAAAATGATATTTATATCTCAAAGTATAAGGAATAATTTATAAATTAGAATCATAAATTTTAATTTTTGACATTATAAAAAAATTTATAATACATCAAATTATATATAAAAATTAAAATTGATTTTGCTAAACATATTATAACATTATTAAAACAGTTTTGTTTTTTTTTAAAAAAAAAAACTAATCTAATATAAACCAAACAAGCCTACATCTATAACTAGTAGTTATGGTATATAAGAGAGCGTTCATCCATTAAAAGCGCAAACACCTGGAATTGAATCTTGCTCCGGTAAAAAAAAAGGTGGGTACCTCCAATTGTGTAAAGAAAACTGTATAAGTGAGATTGGTCTAAAAGAAAATTAACTAAGTTAGGTTTTTCTATGACTAGGTAGAATTTACAGGAGTTATAGCATTTGTTAAAAATAGTTTTTTTTTGTATATTTTGATATTAAATCTTCTAATTTTTTTTTTAAAACAACTTAACTTTGATTATGAATTATAAGTGTACAAGTTTGTAATTTTTATATAACAATGTTAAGGTTATGAAAAATGCAATCTCTTTTTGTAAAAATACCGAAAAGAAATCATAAGTGAGTGTAGTGTTATACAACAATGTTATTGATATACTCATACACATATCATCTTATATCTGCTCAAGTAATATTAATATAAATTCAAATTCATAATAAATCTTATACATAACAACATACCTATTATTCAAAATATATATATATATATATATATATATATATATATATATTATCTCGTAGAGGGTTCATCCTGAACCTAAGTTTATACTAACATTATTCTATCTACTCAATTTTCACCATTTAATTTTAGTTAGGTTGATATCATTTTTTTTTACAGTTATATTCTAATTTTATCATATAAACAAATATAAAAGATGTACGTGTCACTGATGTGTAGTTAGCATTTTTCAGTGCTATAAGCCCAACTTACAAGTTATATATGACAAACAAACAGAAGTTTGGAACAAAAGTAACAATAACGTTGCTTTCCTTCGCTTAAGGAAGGCAAGGGTGCTAAGCAACCAGATCCAAATAAGTGCAAGTATGACTAAGAAGTAAGATAGAATCTCAAAGAATCACTTCCCTTGAGTAGAGTTTTGTATATTATGCGGAGCCCAAACTTTTTGGTCTCTGCACTCCAAGAATCAAAACCATCGCACACAGGAACCTCCATTGCCGGGTCCAACATTGATTCTACGTGATGATATCTTATTGGTTGTCTATGTCGTAGAAGCGATAGGCTTTTCTCCACAACATAACACCCTTAATGGAAGAATCGAACCCACGTGGCATGGTCCCAAGTCCCAACACTGAAAAACATGAAGCAAAAAATCCCTAGTTCCCCACCACACTTTTTCACTTTCTTCCCATTTTACCCCCACCTAAACACACACTCTTCTTTTTTATTCCCATTCTCTTTCTTTTCTTCCCTTTAAAATCCGCCAAATCCAAGCCATCTAACCTAAGTTAACGGAAAACACAGTGCTCTGCTCTGCTCTACAAAACCATGAAAAAATCATCATCGTCCAGAAACTCCGAGTCGACGATTCAGTTTAACTCGCCTCACGCCCCTCTCCGATCTTCTCCTCGTTCCGACGCCGGCGACCCGCACGGGTCGCCGGAATATCACTCGCCGGCAAACACACCGGAAAATCAACCTAGAGATAACTCCAGGGTCATCACAGTTACCGACAATTTGCCGCAATACTCTACCTCTCCCGTTCGATCGCCCTTACCTTTTCCCGAGAACCAGAGGCCGCAGGAATATGTGTCGTCGGAGTTCGTGATGAACCGAGCCATGAGGGAGGAGCCTCCGCCGCCGTATTCGGCTAATCTGAGCCACCAAGCGGGCGGCGGAGGAAGAGGCCGTGTTGAAGATGGCGGTGGCAGGGGAAGACCGAGGCCGGCGGGACCCAACCCGGCGGGGTCAACGAGGGAGGCGATGACGAGGAAGGCGGCGCTAGGGTTTCGGATGAGCGAGGTGGTGCTGTGTCTGATTTCGTTTTCCGTGATGGCTGCCGATAAGACTCAAGGTTGGAGTGGTGACTCCTTTGATCGCTACAAAGAATACAGGTTTTCTTTCTTTTCTTCTTCTTCTATTGGATTCGAGATTTTAGCTTACCATATTTTGCATTTCATTTTTCAAGTTTCGTATTTTTAATTTGTTGAATTGCGATTTTTTTTTTTAAACGAATGAAGTTATTTATTAGAGTTGTTTTTTTTTTTGGGGGGGGGGGGGTACAATTTACAGTTGCTTTATTGGGTACATGCGTGTTTGTTATTTGCGTCAGCGCATTATCAATTGTCATAATTTCGTTGAAAACTACTAGACTTTGATTAAGTGGGTTGCTCTGCTTTGTTGTTGTTGAATCTATGTTTGAATTTCTGGATGCAACTTAATTGCAATTCAGAATTTGGTCTTTCTTACCAAAATTAATGCTACTTGTTATTGGATTCAAGGTTTCTGCTTTTCATTTTTTATTTTTGCCCAAATTCTTCTGTGTCCTACTAGTATGGATTGTAACGATGGTAAAGCTAATTGATATGGCAGGTATTGTTTATCTGTGAATGTCATCGCATTTGCATACGCAGGGTTTCAAGCATGTAATTTGGCCTACCAGCTAGTTACGGGGAAACACATAATCATTCACCACCTGCGCTATCGCTTTGATTTCTTCATGGATCAGGCAAGTCTGAGGACTCAATTCAATTTATGATCTTGGCTGGCTTAAAAGCTTTGACTTTTCATTATGTCTTCAGAAGAAGATTTATGATAATAGGCTTCATTTCCTTGATTGAATCTTCACTAATTTGTATGACAGTGAATTTTTAATACCTTACTCTCTGATTGTCCTTAGCCGGTGTGTGAACTTTACAAAGTCTTTATTTGTGGAAAACTAAACTTTTTTTTGTGATAAATTGATGGACAGGTGCTGGCATATCTTCTGATATCAGCATCATCATCAGCAGCCACCCGGGTTGATGACTGGCAATCAAATTGGGGAAAAGATGAGTTCACAGAGATGGCCAGTGCTTCAGTTGGATTGTCCTTCCTTGCTTTTATTGCCTTTGCTATTAGCTCACTCATCTCCGGCTACAACCTATCTAGTCTCTACCCGTAGCAACATTTTAACCATATACGAGTTGTCTGTCTATACGTATTCTCTTTTACCTTTTTCTTCTGCTGTAAAGGAATGCATTCAAGAAATTGTTGATGCCGATGATTCTTTTTACTGTACAGACAGACTTGTATACATACACTACACTCGCAGGATATTGTTCGTCTTACAATTGCTAGAGAAGGAGAATTTTGGTTCGCTTTAAAATACATTTTTTTAATTTTAACGTTCTTGCATGAAAATCGTTTTACACATCACAGGTTTTGTTGTCCTAATTACTAAATTTCTGCAAATCCATAAATGAGGTCAGCAGTCTTTTTCTTTTTGTTTTTTTTCGTTGTCCATTACAACTGGAAGCCAGAAATAAAGCAAAGGAACACAAGGAAACTCGTTGCTAAACGAAAAGGTGCCGGGAAACCAGATGGTCAAGACTTAAGGACTCGCCAATTGGTATGCTGTTATATTTTTACTATTTCACTTTATTTTTATTTTTATTTAAAAAAAAAACTTTAGCATTTTAGAATTTTAGAGAATTCGAAAATGCAAAGGAATTCATTTGCAAAATTCAATGTTAGGATAATTATTTCTCAACCCTCCATAATCCTGTCCACTGTCCTTCCCTCCCCATACTCGATGTTCACCTCTATTCTAACTTCCAACATTGGCTTAAACAACACTAAAGGCTCAATAGAACAAAATCATCATCAACAAACCCATGAAACTAGGCTATCATACATTTTCTCAAACAGAACACGTGCAATACCCAAGTCCTCAAAACTTTGAATACATATCGAACAATACTAGGACATACCGGTTCAAGTCGAAACCCAACATAATGATTAACTCTTAGAGCTGTTTTCCTTGATGCGGTCAGTTTCAATTGGTCACAATACTTGAGTATGAAGGAAGAAGTGAAGTTGTCATCTGTGTATGAATGAGGTGGGTGGGTTCTTGGAGCATGAAGAGAGAGAGAGAGAGAGAGGGCATTCAACGGATGGATCATATCCAAGCTCTGAAATAAGCTAAAATGATGTTGCCTAATTTGAGTACGTGGACATGAAGTTGTAGAGCTTGGGAGATAGTTATAACCGTCATGATTAAGCATGGCAGCGTGACCAAACCTACTACATTGTGTTCCTCATATCGGCAAGCTTAGGTTATGGACTACGTGAATCAAAGGGAGAAATCAAAGGGAGAAACGTAGAGAATGCATGAATTGTGAACGGATTGGAGGAGAAGGAATTTTAGTACTCGATCGAAATGACACAAATTGTTTTAAATTCTTTTGTAAAATATCTAAATAGAGCCTTTTATCCTAAAAATTTTTAAATACCTTGAAAAATTACATCCTTCTCACTGAATTCTTTATCCAAACACGACCCAAGAGAATTTCAAACGATAATTCGAAGAGCACTAAGATATAGACGTTTATTGAAGCGTGTATGTTGTAGCTGTGCAATCTGCACAAATGTCTGCATCTTAGTGCTCTAGAGTCTAGAGTATAGAGTAATACAAGAGTATTATCTAAGAATTTCATTCACAATTCTGATATTTTTACTACAAATATTATATACACCTCTTTTCACACTTTATTTAATATTATTCATCATACTTACTTTTTTTATCATTTTTTTTTTCTCAATCACATACCTTTAAAAAGAGTATGTATAGTACCTACACCTTTAAAAGAGGTGTAAAATCATCTTTTTCCTTTCATTTAGGGTCTATATAGTATTATGAAGGAAAGAAAAGAAAAAGAATATGATAGAAAAGAAAAGAAAAGAAAGAGAGAGTAGAAGAGTTATTACTCTATTATGAGCCTCACGTTAAATAAATGAAGAAACTTAATAGACTAATTTTCACATTGAGTAAATATGAAGAGAGTTCAATAGGTGAGAGAGTTTCATGGCTTAAGTATAACTTCACTCTGACCCTCATGGTGCAAATAACTTTTTACCTAGTTGCTCCTTCCTAGGTTGTTCCCTCCGCATCGACCTAATGAAAGAAGTAATTGTCATTACTTAAGCCTAATCCAAAAAGTTAGTTCATTAAGTGAAGAGAAATGATTTATCCTCCTACCTAATCCTCTTACTAATCTTCCTAATTATTAAATAAAAAAATATTGAATGTTTTTTATATTTTCAAGACATTAGATGCATTTACTTTTTCATTTAATATTTTTTTCATTTAGTATTAAGATGATTATTAAAATGATTGAGTAGAGAAGACATAACATTACTCTTAAGTAAAAGAGTCTCATAACTTAAATATCACATTAAACTTTTTTATTTATTCAGTGTAAGACTCATAATACTCTCTTTGTTTAGTATCATCTAATAAAAATATTATTTGGTTTTATGAAAGAAAATAATAAAAATGTATCTAAAAAATATTAAATTACTGTATTACCTTTAAAACTCAACATAATAAAATTATTTAAAAAATATGAGGCCCGCAATAATTAATATAAAAAATTAATAAGTTGCAATTTTGAAGTTCTTCAGATTTGGATGGATAAAATGAAAAAGTACAATACCAAAAAAAAAAAAAAAAAAGAAAGAAAGCAAAAAGCCTTCCCCTTTCCCTCCCAATCCGTTCCTTGTTGGATGGATCAATAAACCATGGGTTCCACATAAAGCATATCCTTCCAACTCCCTTCCATCCTATCATACCAATTTATGAAAGACTCCTTTTTCTTTTTCCTTATCTTTTCTTCCAGTAGATGCATAACTTTTTTTTTTCTTTCTTCATAGATAGATACTTTTTTTTTTATTTGAGAAAAATATTAGTAATACATTTTTTTGAATACATCTTTCAATATTTGCTTTATTATTTATTCATTTTATATACTTGAAATAATTATTAAGAGAAGAATATTAATAATCTTCACTTTTAGACTAATAATAAATTAAATATTTAAAAAAACATCTAAAGAAATGTATTACATCGATACCAAACAGAACATTATGTATGGGTGACAACGTGATGCGTTAGGACGCTATATCCTATATGAGCTTCTTCGGGTTATGGATTAGACATTTTTCCTGGGTCTTGAAATTGCACTATATTAATGGCCGGAAAAAAAGGGACTATATTGGACAACCTTGCTCCGACTATTTGGGCCTATCCCTCAATTCTTCATTTCTTCTTGTGGTTATTCAGTAAGTCACTTAGTATGATAAATGGCGGTGACAAAAAAAAAAGTATGATCAATGGTGAGAAATATAGGAGATTTTAGGAGGGCTAGTATTGTGCTGCCATAAAATAAAAATGATTGTTCAATAGTTTTTATTATTTATTTATTTTATTGTAAGAGCTAAGGAATATTATTATTGTTTTAATTAATTGGTTAGTCATCAATGGGGAGAACAAGGCAGCAAAAAATAAAAATGAAAAATCAAATATTCATAAAAAGTTCCGTTAATAAAAAATAAAGTAAATGCTAAAAAGAACACAATTATAAACTTGTATGGAAAAAACTATAAACATGTTTAGTTCAATATAATACCTCTTGCACCCAAAAAGCCAGTCAACACTAAGAATGAACAAGTTTGGCAAACGTTTATGTAAGTGTTCATGTCATAAACCAACAACCACACGTTGTTCTTTCTTTGCCAGTACATCTCTTCTTGCCGGAACCTTGTGGGGTTTTGCCCTCTCTGAGACATGCCAATCCACATGCCACAAACCGATAACAAGTAATAAGTGCTTGTAAATCAAACACAACTCAAAAACAAAAGTACGAATGTACTATAAATGCATTGCTATATATTATTATATATGTTATTATCCCATGTGAACACTGCATTGCACAAATTTATTCCAATACAAAGAAAATATTGCATTTCAGAATTTGTGTTCCTTTTATTGTGATTTCATAATTTGTGAATTTTATCATGCATGCTCGTGACAAGGTTTATTTGGGATTTATGTTTGATAAAGTTCTGAATTCAGCAATGGAGTTTTAACATTGAATCTTAATGATAAAAAATAAGTACTTTAATATTTAAAATTTATTGTAAATACTCAAATTGAATTAAAATAAATATTTAATATAACAAATGAGAATATACCGATGGAAATTATTTTTTCAATGATTTAAATAGTAAAAGTATTGTTGCTGTGAGTAACCTTCCACGTGCAATATATTTTTGTCACTTTTCACTTACACTATATTTGGATAATATGTAATTGAAAAAAAAAAGAAATTTAAAGAACGGAAATAATTTTTTGTATTTGAAAATTTTAAAATGTATAAGAATGAAACGAAACACATAGAGAATCATTCATCCATTCTTCCCATCAAATGCTCAATTTTTGTTCCTCCTAAAATTGAGGTGGAATGTGGGAAACACATGTTCTGTTCTGTCCCGTTAATGAATCTTCGAAACAAAAAAGGAGAAATTATGTTTCATTCATTCCTTTTCCTTTCCTTTCCGATCTTTCTTCACTTATTCCGTTTCGTTTCATTAATAAAAAAACATCTAAACATAAGATTAATTTTATTTTTCACATGTAAAAATTAAATACTTATTTTAATTTCACAAATAAATTTCAATATTTAATATTTAATTTTTAAGATTAAATTTTGTTTTCAAACATGGCTTGCTTTTCTGTAGCTCGTCCAATAATTGGGTAAGGCTGCTTTTATTAGTACTATGGTATTACATGAATGTAATTCTCTTATGATTATACAATTTCATAAATTTATCATTACTACTCTCAGATAAAAAATAATAATTTACTACTCTATTTTGTGAAATTCTACGTTCTATAATGTGGAATTTCATTCATTTTTTGCATTGACATTTTACACAGGTTGAGAAAAAGATTATAATGTTTTTAAATAAAATTTAATTTTGATACATTATTGGTATAATTGTTTTAATTATTATCTAATTGTATATTACTATATTAGTAAAAGATTTTAACTTCTCGTGTAATTTGATACTCTGTTAATAATATAATAACACATAGACTAAATGATAATATAACAAAAATTACAGTAATAATGGATCACCCGTTTTCTAGCTTTCCAATTTGCTGTATATATTCTTATATTTACTATGTGTTTGAATTAATTTATTTAAGTTTGAAACAGTTTATAATAAAAAATTCATAATTTTTTTTTAAAAAAATAAACGATTATTTCTCTTGAAATAATCTTTTTCAAATATGCTATTAATTTTTATTTTTGTTTTTAAAATTTTATCCATAACAGTTATATAATTTTTATTAAACAAAAAGGTCAGAGAATAGATAAAATAATTTTAAAAAATTGTAATTTATTTGATAAATACATGTACTGACAGCTAACTTAGCTTATAAATTTTTTTTTGTAAGTGAATGTAATGACGTGAGATTAAATCCCATTTTAACCATTATCCCTCCCCGTATCCGCCAAAGTCATTTATTCACATTGGCGGAGCTTATTCAGGCCAAATTTTTTACAAACATGTTGAGACGGTTGGCTGAATTATAAAAAATAAGAGACAAACCAAATGCAAGCTATTTGTTGCAGCCAGAATCTTAAGAAATTTTCCTGCTTTTATACTAGTAATTTCTTTAATGATGACTATAGTTAATACTAAATCTAGATTAACAACTTAGTAGTTAGAGGTTTACCATCTCTAGAATCTTTATATGTTCTCATAAGTTAATGTTTTGTAAAGTTAAACAAGATTTGAATTTTTTTATGTCATTTTTTTAAGTGATTAAATAAAAAAAATAAATAAATATAAAAGTTATAATTTTTTTATAAATTTTAATTAAATTTTATTAATAAAATTTTTTATATTTATCTCTCTTTTTTACTTACTTATTTAAAAATAATAATATAAAAAATCCAAATTCAGTTAAACATTATTGAATGTCTTAAACTAATTTTGCATTTCATTCCACCTGACAATAAATGTTGTTATTTTGCCCTTTGATCTCATCATTTGCCCTCGAGATTTTTTCATCCAAGTTCCGTCGCTGTCATTCCATAGACTTTTTTTTTTTGCGCTTTTCTGCAGTATTCTTTTTTATTAGTATATAATTAATTTAATTAATATATAATTAATTTAATTAGTATATAATTAATTTTGAATTTATATTTTAATATATAATATGATTTAAAAAAATATATATTAAAAAAGTGTGATAAAAAATATATTTTAATACTTTTTAATTTTTTTTCATTTCATTAAATAGGCATGAAAAAATTTATAAAAATTAATTAATATGTATAATTATTAAATTTAATAAAGACAATAAATAATAGAATAAAAATTTTAAAAATAATTAATATATTATTAATTTTTTAAATAATAAATAAAGTAAAATAAAATAATTTTTAAAAAAATAAAAAATAACGGAGAGATAATAATTTTTAAAAATTTTTGTGTTTCGTAATTCGTGAAGTTGATCATGAATTGACATAGGTGTTCACGTGGTGACGTGGTAGACTCCACGGGGGCACGATCATGTAACATAGAGTACATTTTTGAATTAACTTGACAAAAATTCCCTAATTACGACCTATTCATGTTACTTTTCTAAATCAAGCCACCGTCAACTCCATTTTATCTTTTCCATCAAATTTAAACTATGTCCTATCAATTAACCTATTTCAGCATCTTTATTGCTTTTGCAACAATGATATTTTTATTTTTATTTTTTTATTATTTTTTACATTATATTTTATATTATCAATTATATTTTTTATTATTTTTTTACTTAATTATAATTATTTAAAAATAATATAAAAAATAATATATTTTAAAAAAAATATAATATAATATTATCATTATTTTTACTTTGGTACGTTGTACAAATATACAACTGTAAAAGGTAAACACACAAAATTTCAGTCATCTGATCCTGATCAATAAATGAAATCTTTTATTGAAAAGATTTGGTTCTTTATATGTCATTTTTTAAGTGATTAAATGAAAGAAAAAAATAAATATAAAAATATTTATTAATAAAACTTAATTAAAATTTATAATTTTTTATAATTTTATATTTATCTCTCTTTTTTATTTAATCATTGAAAAAAAATGACTTGAAATGATATAAATCCCTCTTGCAAGTTTAGTTTTAGATTTTAATCTTTCTCAGCTTGATCAGTCGTTATTGATTCACAATAATTAGATTTAACACATCTCAAACTTTCAATTCCTAGTTCAATTATGCTTTTAAGTTTAGACTACACGCCAAACAGGGTTACGTACGGCTAAGGGATAATATTCAGTACCACCAAACCCACTTAAATTATTGGTCTTTTTGTGCCAATCTTGTTTGGACACGTGGCGTTTTATCCAATATTACTAGTCACTACTTACTACCTTCACCGGCATGTGCTGCCATCTTAATTAAAGATAAAGGAAAATTACATTGAGTTTCTTGATATTTATTCTAATTATATTTGATTTGCTTCTAATTTTAAAAATTATATCGACCTTATATTTTGTTTTTGTGTTGCAATTAGGTCCTTTTAATGTGATAGATGGTTAGTTTTTCTAACGACAACATCATCACGTGAAATTTATGTAATTCATAACGATAAATATGTAATTTTTGGTTACTGTTTTTATTATTGATGGACAAAATTGCCTCTCTTGTTGGCTTTCTTCTCTATATATTACCCCTGCTTTTGTTGTTGGTCATCTTCTTTGATAGGTACAAAGAGTTTTGCAGTGCAGAGGAGTTGAAATTATATGGAGCTGATGAGATAAACGGTTAATCCTTGTAAAGGTTTTAAGCAAAATGAGTTTATAAATGTTAAAAAGGTTTTACGAATCTTTAGTTGTAAAAGTTTTAAAAAATTATATTTTTTTGATAGTCAATAATCGATTATCTACAACTAATAATATATTATTTAAAATTAATAATAAATTATTTGAAATCGATAATAGATTATCTGAAATCAATAATAAATTATTTGACTAGTCAATAGTGCATCTTTTGTTGTTTTAAAAGGAATAACAAATTATGAAGTGTCCATAATAAGTTATTTGACAAGTCACTAATATGTCTTTTGTTGTTTTAAATTATTTAACCAATTATAGTTTCACAATAATATATTATTTGCATGTAATAATGTTTTTTAAGAATGCAAATAATTTGTTATTGGAAAAGGTGTTGATGAGACATGGTATTAAAATAGTATTGTGCATTTCTTTATTTTTATGAGACTAACACAATAAATTCTAACATATAATGTCCACTACAATAGGTACTAGAATATAATTCTACAAATTATTATTATATTTTATTGCTTCAAAGTGCATTATTACACAATGCCAACATAAGCATAATTACAAAGGCTAAAGTCCTACTCAGCACATGTTGGACTACAAAAAATGGACACAACTCTATCATTAGGCAACCAATATCTCCAAAGGCAGTATCTCAAAAAATATGTACTGCCAAGTACATCATATACCCAAAATATCAAATTTTACCACTGTATAATGTACATGACATCATCCTAAAAAACAAACTGTCAAGTACATTCTATACCCAAAACACCAATTTTTCCAACTATGTACGACCACTATAGCCCAATTATGTACTACCATTATGTCTAAAATATGCATAATCTCCAAACTATGTCCAATAACAAAAAAACCTAAGCATTGTCGAGTATCCAAACAAACCTGTGCATCTTCCTCCCACTCTGACTTGCACTTGTTGGAATCGGAATATGAGTTGCATCTTGACTAACATTAGTGCCAACTAAAGCCCTTGTTCTACCTTGTCTTGCATTAGTTATAACCGAAGCCCTTGTTGCATCTTGAGTAACTTGACTTCCACCTGCATTTGCCCATATTGCAGTAGCTTGACTATCCCTTGTTGGCCCTTTATGGAAAGCGTGGGGGAGTTGCCCTTGACTAGCTTTCCATCTCCAAGTACTCGTTTTCCATCTTCTTCGTCTCCGCCATTTTCTTTGGTACCACCCAGATTAAGTGGTGGTCAGAGCCTTCTATCCCACAAGCGATCTCATAGAGTTGGCAATCAGGGAAACGGCAGGCGCTCCCGAAGTAGATGTAAATGACGAAGTTGGGTTTCTTGGAGTTGAGCCAAGTCAAGCACTAGTGCTTGCTCACCACGCTGTCGTGTCCCCTTTTGGCTTTCTATTGATTGGATCTATAAACCAGAGAGGCTAGGCCAAGGTGCCAAGCCTTGTGGCCGGTGATTTCTCGTATTGCTCCATGAACTCACTTTCCATCTCCTTGAAGTTTCCCTATTTAGTGCGGTGGATGGGTTCTTACTATTCTAAGGTTTCAATTTGGGAACTGTTCTAAAGTGGATTCAGATGGTACATGAGATAGGCACGTATACAATAGTTTCCTTCTTGCGTAATTGTTGCCAAGTGCATTGAACTAGGGGGTGGGTACCTGTAAAGGGATTCCAACGCTCAAGTCAGGCAGTACACAAGTAGGGTTTATGTAATTAGATAGCAGATACCTCATTAGGTTAAATTGGTCTGATATATATAGAGCATGACTGGAATCCTCATGCAATCTGTATAGGATGTAAGTATTTTGGGATTGTGGCTTGACAGAGGTGCCAACCCAGGATCATTGATGCCTGTCTCTGACATGTCAGAACTGTCTCCTTAGTGGCTAATCCTAGTTGTAGACAGTTGTGGGTCCCACATTTAGAGTCATGATTAGCAGTTATGAAATATGTGTAAACCTAGCAATCGTTATGATCCAATGTCGTGGTCCGATGTCATGAGGCCTTGGCCGGGATGTTGGTGGCGGAGTCCAGTGGTATGCGTGCCAGGTCAATCCATTTGGATGGGATCCCGGACCACGGTTCAGAACAGTTACCCCCAGTTTGGCGCTTAGACAGGGCCTAAGTGTCATAGTATAAGATCATCGGACTCGCAATAGACTACGCCCTAGCTTTGAAGCCAGGTTTCACGATGTCTCACATTAAGGCCGAGGTCCATCGTCGAGTACATGATGCCTCTGAGGTCATGATGTGGTTAGAGACCGCAATGGGTCCTTCCTGACATCACCATTCCTTATTTCGAGGTTTACCTCCTGTTGCCCCCAAGTGTGGCTCACCGGGTCTTTTAACTTTCAGCAGCGTCCTTTGTCAGTCTTGGATTCTTTGGAAACCGTTGTTTTGACTTCATCGAGAATTAAGGCACCTTTAATGGGGAATGTCAGTTTCGCAAAGTTTCCCAATCATCCGTTGTTCTCGTAACTAATAAGAAAGGGAGGGCATTGAACATAGATTTTTTGGTGTGACAGGTTCTTTTTCCTATGAGCCAATCAAAACGCTTCATTCCCTTTATAAATAAAGAATGTTTAGGTTTAACGTTGGCATTTCCTTTTGTGCTTCTATCAGGATATGACCATTTCTCAGAGAAATGGTTTCTCCTTCTTTCCCTGTGCATTCCTGGAAAGTTTTGCCTCTTGCTGAGATTTTCTTATTGTTCTTCCCAAAATTTCTGAAAGTTTATCATGATCTTCGTAAACAGTTCTTCTTATAGATATATATCTTTCTCAGCGTATTAATGGCAGATATCTCACTTTCCCAGCGTACGAGGGTGTATTAGAGTTACGCTCTGTTGTTAGGGAGATTTTTGATATCTGTCGTGTTGGACGGGGGCAATTGAAGAAATAGAGCTCAAAATCGTTCTCCTTCCCTACAAATCCTCTAAAAGCATTTGAGTATGCAGTAGGAACTATTGAGACTGCTCTGTGATTTGAAGCAGCTTGGGGTGATCATGAAACTGGTAAGGGTTCCGGTGGAATGATCTTTTCATGAAAAACTGTGCCCCGTCCAACAAAGGAAAGCACACGCCGACCTTTATTATCGATGTGAATGAGGTAGGGAAGAATGATTTGGCAGAGCCCCAGAGTTTGGCAACAGTACTCTGTTCCGGGTTACAAAGCAAATCCACTTTTTCAAGAGACCGCTTCACAGGGAGGAGACCGGTGTTAGTTCCGGAGGAAATGTGGATGTGACATGATCGAGGATGCCGGTGGTGGTGGTGTTCACTTCTTTCTCCGAGCTGCTCTTTCTTTATAAAATTCATATTTTAAATGTTTGCACTTTCCTCTTTTTGAAGTACGACGATGTATGGAATGAGAATAATTAATAAAATTTTTCCTTTACTTCAGAATCTTTTATCCTCTATTTTTCTTTCTTCTAAAAATTGTGGTATTTATATTATTCCGGGTGAGTCAAACGCTCACCTTGACGACGTGATATGTTAAGTTGCCCCTAACTTGGTATTTAGTCAGGACTGGTGGAGTGTCAAGTTTAAATACTTGGATCCAAAGTCTTTGTACCTTAGGGAAACTTTTCCGGGGTAGTTAATCTTTTGGGGTCAGGATAAGTTTTTCGAACTCTTGGACACTCAGGTTGCGTGTCTCTTAGTCTGCTGGGTAACCGTTCCCTCAACTGCCATGACAGTTAGTGGGCCACGTGATGCACTTGGGTTGAGTAGATGCGCATAATACTTTGCGCGCCATAGTGAATATCTTTTCAAATTTGAACTGCTTGAACAAAATTACCCCTTTAACTGTACAGCCTTTATAAATAGGGTTTTATCTTTTATCTTTTTTGTTTTGCTATTCCTTTGTTGAAAACTGGTGGCATGAGGAGATTTCTGTCAAGCTTTAAGGCAGCAAAAGGTAATTTAAACATTTTTGGAGATTCAAAGACCTGAATCCTTCATTTTCTTCAAGGTATTTCCTTTTCTCCTGACTCTATTTTTTGTTTATTATTATTGCACACTCTTTTGATGGAGTGCATTTCTCTTTCTTCTCTGTGAACGAGGATGGGAATATTGTTTTCTCTCCTTCCAACAGTGTTGCCCTATAGAGCACCTCCTCTATCGTACCACGTGCGGTGGAGGTGTCATTATGAGGTTTTTTACCTTGGTGGGTGCGGAGGACAATGCACGGGCACTTTTAGTTGTCTCTGTTCGCCCATTGTCATGTGTGTCTTCAAACTTAACTAGTTCTGACCCTAGGCCTCTGTGTGTCTTCCAGGAAATTAAATGGTTAGAAGAAGAGCGCCAAGAGTTGAAGCGCCTGCCCCGGTTCTGGAAGTTCAGGAGCTGGAGAATCAACAGGCTGAGGAGAAGGCGATTTGTATTCGTTGAGGTTCGGGGTTGCCTTACATATGAGTTGCAGATAATGCCTTTGATAGGATATCCTGCTATGAGTCCAGGGTAGAGTTGGATAAGCTGAAGGATTATTTGGAGCTTACCGAGGGAGGTGAAAGGTATAGTGAGTTCCTGATTATGTCCCTGTGGAGGGAGCGAGTGTGTTCGACCCGAGAAGCGGGGGAACACTTCCTGTTTCTGTACGAGGACTTCTTTACGAGGTTCGGATTTCGGCTCCCATTCAATGACTTCCACATTTTCATCCTCCGGACTCTTCACGCTGCCTCCAGTCAGATCAATCCTAATGTTTAGGCAAATATCATGACCTTCGCAAGAATATGCCGGTTGGTGGGGTTGCGATGCTCGGTAGGGGCATTTTTCTATTTCCATATGCGGTACTCTGTTCATGGTGCCCGCCCTCATTAGCAATCTTGGCTGTTAGTTCGATCACGGCAAGGAAGTACCATCTTTTTTCCATACTTAGAAAGTTACAAGGACTTCAAGGAGAAATTTTTTAAGTTGATGACAAATAACGGTACTCATCCTTTTTGGTTGGGGTGTGATGGGGAACCGATGTTCAGCCTATACTGGAACCCGGTGGTGTGGAGCATCCCCACCTGATCATTTGAAAGGGAAATAGGTCAACTGAATGACGAAGAGATTGAGTGTGTCAACTTCTTCGAAATGTGGGTTGATGAGGTCAGGAAGATCCGACTTAAAGGTATATTAGACACCCCAAATGATGATGAGCTTTAGGTCGTGCTAGGTAATGTTGGTCATTGTCCATGCTTCTTTATGTTTCTTCTTCTTGTGTCGCATCATGATTGTTTCTGATTGCTTTGTTTATTGTGTAGAAAGCTTGACCAAGATGGAGGATGGGGAGTCTTTGGCGATCTTGGAGGCCGTAAGGGCGAGGAATGCCAACGCTTCGTTGGATCCCTCAATGAAGGTCACTCTGGCTCTTGTGATCCCAGCGGCTGAGGTTCCTCCCGCGAAAGTAGAGCCTGTTAACGTGGAGGTTTCTCCCCAACCACTTCTGAGACACAAGAGGAAGACGGCGAAAGGAGATTGGTCAGGCGACCGAGGTAAGAGAGTAGCGGTCGGAGAGTCTTCCGAGCCAATAGAGTTGTTCTGAGAGGAGTCGGATCCCAGGGAGTTTATTGACTTCCACATTTTGGATGAAGAGGTTGGCGATTACTTCGCCCGACGTAGCACAAGGGAGGCTTTGTTATCCTTCCAAAATATAGGAATCCATATTTCTGCCGAGGCTTGTTTTTTGGAGTAGTACCTTGAGGAACATGGTCAAGAAATGACGGATAAGCTGGCAGCGGTCGAGCGGAGTGAAAACAAAGCTCTCAAGGCCATGGAGGAAGTTGTCAAGGCAAAGAACGAGGCTGCATCTCAGATCTGGGATCTAGAGATTGAAGTGGCATCTTTGAAGGATGCCGAGAAGATAGGAGAGGCTAGCCTGGTGGAGTACTAGAAGTAAGTGGTCGTACTTCAGGTTGAGAATGACAATTTTTGTGCTAAGTCCCAACAGTTTGAAAATAAACCTCTTTGCAAGTTGATGTCAATCAGTTCATCACTGTTTGCACTAAGATAAAGGAAGATCAATTCTATAATGCCATTAACTAGATTCAACTCTTCAATCCCGGAGTTGCTTTGGCCTTAGACGAGCTTGACTTCGGGAATGTGGTCCGGGAGGGGTGCCTTGTGGCTCCCCGCGCTACTCCTTCAAGTTCAAATGCTGGGGATTCGTCTGTCGGAGTTTGTGGTCAAAATCCCACTGCGGCGTGAATAATTTATCTTTTCCTTGCCCACTGCGCGGGGTTATTACTTTTGTATGAACATTACCCCAATTTTTGGGGTTTTAATTAACTTTGTTTTTCTTCTTTTGCCTATTTTGGGGTCCAATGACCTTCGTGTTGTTCAAAATAGCTGTTGTAGACTTAGGAATTTTAATTGATGAGGAAAACCGCAGTCCAGGTCCAACACCTATTATCGTTGAGGGCTTAGGGTTCCCTTTAGGACTTAGCGTGATAAGAAATTAGAAACCTTGACTTAAGATCCAATGTCCAAAGTGGATTGGCATTTGAGAACAGTGCTTAAGGTAAGAAACCTTGTCCGTGGTCTATTATCATTTGCTCTGGCATTTAGGATGCCACATGACTTTGGTTTAAAGGACTAGTTGTAACATGCTCACAGCGAGATTGAAGTGTCTCCACGTACTAACACGAGTCTTTTCGGCGTGCTTTGTCCTCACTCACACGTATCTAGGAAACTTCCCAGGAGGTCACCCATCCACACATTGCTCCGGGTCAAGCACGCTTAACAATGGAGTTCTTATGTTCTAGGCTTTCGAAAAGAAGTTGCAACTTGTTGATATGGTTACGCTAATCAATTCCTTTTAAGGTTTACCCGCATGTCTCTACGAATCCCTCTCATTCGGTGCGTATTCAGTTCATTCATGGGACCCTTCGCCTAGAAGCATGCCAGGAGCCGCCCATTGTACATGCCTCAATTCGCACCGGCGTCCACTCCCCGCCCTCATCTGCCCCAGGACACCACACTAGTCCTTACTGGGGTCTTTCGTGCTTATGATTTAGTGCAAGAATTTTTTCAAGACAGGATTTTTCTATTGCACGACCTATTTAGCACAAGACAACTCACGGTGGGTACCATGACATCTTGGGGTGTCATAGCGGCTTTCAAAGGCCTTTGAAAACTTTAGTAGAAAATGCATTAAATCTGCAATACTTGTTTTATTGAGTAGATAAAAGGACTAAGATTCATATAATGTGCTCCCATAACAATCGAGGCAGATTAAACATGAAGTAAAGTAGGAGATTAGGCCTTAGAAGACGCTTAGCTGTAGTACTTTCTAAGTTTCTCTGCGTTTCAGTAGTTCTTCACCAGCTTGCTTGTTAGCGTATCCAGCGTATAAGCTCCTTTGTCGGTGCTGATCACGATGTGATAAGGGTCTTCCTAGTTAAGAGCTAGTTTTCCTTGGGAGGCATTCCTTCCATCGATATCAGCCCTGCGTAGTACTAGATTGCCTGGTTGGAACCTTATAGGGATGACCTTCGGGTTATAATGGGTTGTCGTTCTCTGCTTGATTGCGGCATTGCGTATATATACGACGCGCCTTCTTTCTTCAAGCAGATCTAAGTTTTCCTTTATCAGTCCGGGATTGTTATCAGGTGAGAAGTTATGAAGATGCCAGCTTGGTTCTTCTATATCCACCAGAATCATTGCTTTACATCCATAGGCTAGCTTAAATGGAGTTTCACCCGTTGTGGAGTGAGGAGTGGTTCGATAGGCCCACAAAACGTGGTCCAACTGCTCGACCTAATTTTCTTTGGCTTCGTCCAGTCTTCTCTTTATCCCTCTGACGATAATACGGTTTGCTGCTTCAACTTGCCCGTTTGTACGGAGGTTTTCCACGACACTGCAATGGTGTTTTATTTTCAACCCGACAACTAACTTTTCGAATCCATTGCCTTTGAATTGTGTCTTGTTGTCTATAATAATGGATTCAAGGACTCTGAACCTGGTGATGATATGACGCCAAATGAATTTCTAAATTCGAGCCGAAGTGATGGTGACTAGGGGCTCTGTCTCGATCCACTTGGCAAAGTAGTCCACGACCACTACCAAAAACTTCAGCTGCCCAGGCGCTTGAGGGAATGGACCTAGGATATCCATACCCCATTGATAGAATGGTCAGGGTATAGATGTCGTGGATAGTTCCTCTGGCGGGGCATGATAGCAGAGTGATGTTGGCATTTGTCGTATACTTGGACATACGCAAGAGAGTTTGCTTCCATTGTGGGCCAATAGTAGCCTACCCTGAGTGCTTTCAATGCCAGAGCCTTACTCCCTAGATGGTGTCCACAACTTCCTTCGTTAACCTCGGTCAGGACATATTTGGCTTCTTTTGGTGCAAGGCATTTGAGGAGAGGTAAAGAAAATTCACGCCAGTATAACTGTCTATCGCAGATGGTATATATGACCGCGACTTTCTTTAACTTAAAAGTTTCTTTTGGATCCTTGGGAAGGTTACCAGACTATAAGTATTCCATCAGTAGCGTGATCCAGGTACGCTCTTGCCCATCGACTTGGAAGACAGCTATGTCAGCGACTACATGTTAAGAGAGAGTCTCCTGGATCACTGAACGGTTGTTGCCCGGACTTTTAGTGCTGGTCAACTTGGATAAGAGGCCAACCCTAGAGTTTTTCTCCCACGGTATATGTTCTACTTTTACCAGTTGAAAGCTCGTGAGGAGTTCTTGTACTTTTGTCAGGTATTTCTGCATGAAGGGCTCTTTGGCCTGATAATCACCTCGGATCTGGGAGGTCATGAGCTGGGAGTCACTACAAAGTCGAATCTTTGTGGCCCCCAAGTCTCTGGCCATTGCCAGTTCTGCGATGCATGTTTCATACTCTGCCTAGTTGTTGGCGGTGGGAAATTCGAACCTAAGGGAGTTCTCAACAGTCAACCCCTCGGAATTCTCTAAGATTACTCCTGCACCACTTCCCTTCGGGTTGAGGAACCATCAACGAATATGATCTAGGATATCTCCTCAGTATCACCGAGGTCTGAGGTGAGTTTGATCAGGAAATCCGAGTGTGCTTGTGCCTTGATGGCTACTCTGGGTTCGTAGACAACCCCAAACTCGGAAAGCTCAATAGACCAGGCGATCATCATCCCTGCTAAGTCTGGCTCGTGCAATATCTGTCAGATGGGCTGATCTGTCCTTACCACCACTGGATGGCATTGGAAGTACTGTCTTAACCTTTTAGCTGTGATGATGAGTGCAAATGCAACCTTCTCGATCTTTTGATATCGGAGTTTGGGGCCTTGCAACACCTTACTCACAAAATAAACCAGCTTCTGACCTTTCAGTGTTTCTCTGATGAGTATCAAACTCACAACTTCCTCATAAACGGATATGTACATGTAAAGTGTTTCACCTGGCTCTGACCTTATAAGAATAGGAAGGGATGCCAGAATGCTCTTCAAAGATGTGAAAGTGTCTTCACATTCCTGCATCCACTCGCATCTTGTCCCCCTTTTCAATAACTTGAAGAGTGGGAGGAATTTGTGAGCGGTTTTGACTAGGAATCGTGTGAGAGCCGCAATCTGTCTGGTTAGCTGTTACACTTCTTTCACGCTTTGGGGACTATGCATGTGGAGCACTGCTTTGTCGGGGTTCGCCTCCATTCTGGATTAAGCCACATGTCGTGCTTTCTTAGCTGCGCAAATACTTCCTCGAGGTTTAAGGTGTGTGACCCTTATGACGGGATCTTGACTATCATGTCGTCAATGTAGACCTCTAGCATTCTCCCCATCTGTTCTTCATAGACCCTGTTCATCATTCTCTGGTAAGTGGCTCTGACATTTTTTAACCTAAAAGGCATTACCTTGTAGCAATAACTTGCCCTTTCAGTGATGAAGGCGGTTTTATCTTCGTCTCCAGAGTACATTAGAATCTGATTGTACATAGAGTAAGCGTCTATAGAAGACGGTAGCCGAAAACCAGAGAAGTTGTTAACTAGCTTGTCAACGTTTGGGAGGGGGTATGGATCTTTAGGACATGTTTTGTTCAGGTCAATGGAGTCCACACACATCATTCATTTCCTGTTTGACTTTTTTATCAGGACAATATTCGAGAGTCATATGGTATATGAGATCTCCCTAATGAAGCCGGGATTTAGTAATTCCTTGACTTGTTCCTCAATAACTTGTTGTCTCTCAAGCCCAACTTTTCTTTTCTTCTGGAAGACCGGCTTCCCATCTCGTTTCATAGATAAACAATGGCAGATGAAAGTGAGGTCGAGCCCAGGCATGTCAGAGGATGTTCAAGCGAAAAAATTCGTGTTTTTCTACAGGAGCTCAATCAACTAGGTCTTCTCCTAATCTTCAATGTTTGCACCTATCCTAGTGATTTGGTTGGGCTTATCACCAAGCTGAAGTGGGATCAATTCTCCTTCAGGCTGGGGTCTTATACCTCAGATTTCCTCACGTATATTCAACTCGGTTATCAGGATGTTGACTTGATCATGGATCGGGCTGGATGTGTGTGCCTTTGTTTTCCTGGAAGCCCTATTAACCTTCAAACTTTCGTTATAACATTTGCGAGTTGCAATCTGGTCGCCCATGACCGTGACCACTTCATCACTCTTGTTGAGGAATTTCATAGCCTGGTGGGCAGTAGAGACTACAGCGGTAATGTCGTTCAATGTGGGACGACCCAGAATGATGTTGTAAGTCGATGGACAATCCACAACCAAAAATCACACTATGACAGTTTTGTATGTGTTATCGTTGCCCAAGGTTAAGAATGTTTCAAAATATCCCACCGGGGTAACCTTTTCTCTGGAGAATTGGTTAGTTCACCTTCATACGGTGTAAGTGCAGACAGAGGAAACTCTAACCTTTCAAAGGCATCCATGAACATAATATCCATCGATCTCCCCTGATCCACGAAGATACGACGGACTTCGGTGTTAGATATTATTCTGGATATGACCAGTGGGTCGTCATGATATTGGATAATATCGCTGTAGTCTTTGTCAGAGAAAGAAATTGGTGGTGCATCCTTGTCTTCGACATGTGGTCTTCGTGAAGAACCAGACACGCTCAAGACTGCTATCCGGAGTGCTTTCTTCTGGGAATTACTAGACAAACTACCACCTACAAACCTTTCAGATATGGTACTGATAAGTCTGTCTTTCATGTTACTTCCAACTTGAGTATTTCGATTCTGATCTTGCTTATTTTCAGCATCACAGTGTGGCAGGGTTAGAGATTTTCTAGCAGGACTCTAGGTTCTTCTTTGACGTTGGTTCAGACTGACAGCCAGGATTACTGACTAGCGCGAGCACCATGAACAGAGTACCGCGTATGGAAATAGAAAAATGCTCCTTCCGAACATTGCAACCCCACCAACCAGCATATTCTTTCGAAGGCTAGGATATTTGCCCAACCATTAGGATGGATCTGACTAGGGGCAGCGTGAAGAGTCCGGAGGATGGAAATGTTGAAGTCATTGAAGGGGAGCCGAAACCCGAACCTCGTAAAGAAGTCCTCGTATAGAAACAGGAAGTGTTCTCCTGCTTCTCGGGTCGAACACACTCGCTCCCTCCCCGGGCACATAATCAGGAACTCGTTATCCCTTTCACCTCCCTCGGTAAGCTCCAAATAATCAAGCACGTATACGATAGTTTCTTTCTTGTGCAGCTGCTGCCAAGTGTATTGAACCACGGGGTGAGTACCTGCAAAAACACTCTAACACCCAAGTCTGACAGTGCACAATTAGGATTATGCAATGAGATAACAGATACCTTATTAGGTTAACTTGGCCTGATATATATAGAGCATGACTAGAATCCTTATGCAATCCATATAGGATGCATGTATTTTGAGATTATGGCTTGACAGAAGTGCCAGTCCACGATCGTTGAGGCCCGTCTCTGACATGTCAGGACTGTCTTCTTAGTGGCTAATCCTCGTTGCAGACAATTATAAGTCCCACACTTCGAGTCATGATTGGCAGTTATAAGATTCTACATAGACCTAGCGATCGTTATAGTCCAATGTCATGATCTGATGTCATGAGTCCTTGGCCGAGATATTGGTGACGGAGTCTGGTGATACACGTGTCGCGTCGATCTTTTCGGATGAAATCTTGGACCACGATCCAGAACAGAAACATTGGACATGAGAGGAAGGAATAGAAAAGGAAGAAAGGAATGTTGCATAATGAAAAATGAAAGAATAGAGAAAGTAAAATTGAGATTGCACATTCTATTATAATGTCACTTAATTCCGTCAACGATAGGGAAGACTGATGTAATTTTCAAAACTAAAATGGAGTGAGATGTAATTAAAACAAATTTCGAGAAATGTCAACGTATTTTTTTCTTAAGATAAGTTTATCTGAGAAGAAAGAACAAAATCAACATCAATTACCAGTTGTCACCATGTATCATTCGAAGAAATCAAAATAGACCCTTAGATAAAGAGTTGTCACCTACGGCACGGTATAGTGAATTTATGACTATTGGCTAAATTCCTTCAGTCATGACGGGAAAAAAATGACTTAAGCAGATTAGATTCATAGTAGAATATTTATATCATTATATTATGGCTATTAAACTTCTAAATATCATCATGAGCACAAGTGTTAGCTCCCATTGGTTAGTTTGGATCTTAAGACCCATTTTAATTAATTATATTGCTTGTACTTTTTTAGCAAAAACACACTCGATTAGAATCTCTACTCAATCATAAAGATTAATTATAACTCAGTTCATAAACTACGCTTCATATAAACGAACTTTACTCGCATTGTAGGAGTTTAAAAATTATTCAAAATACCTTATGTCTAAGACCAATTTGATGTTTGAGCAAAAATTAGTTCTACGCCGATCTTAAAAAAAAATAATTTCATAAATTACCATGTGTGTGGTGAATTAAATATTATTTTTTGTTCTGAATCGTGGTCTGAGATACTATTCTTAAGGGCCACATCCAACATACACGCCACTAAGCTTCGGATTATGCACCTCAGCAGGACGCTCGTACATGAATACTAGTCGTACTCCTCAACCAACACTCCATAGGTCGGCGCATGACCTGATTATTACATATAGTGACCTTTACAGTATAGGAACCATGACTACCTGTTACAGTGATTGACCACTAATGTGACAAGCCCGAGATTTCAAGAATCTGCCTGAACGATCGTGGGAGGGAGGCACCCTCCGTCAGGACTCTGCTCGAACGATCGTAGAGAGGAGGCACACCCTCTCCCGTCAGACCACGATCTCTACATGCTTGCACTCTGCGACGAACGCTTAAAGACTCTGCGCATGCACTATAAGTATCAGGAAACACCACTCTAAAGCTAACAATAATTCACATGGTGTATACTCTCTTAGTACTTGGTCTAACTTGAGCGTTAGAATCCCTTTGTAGGTACTTAACCTCCCTGCTCAAGACTCTCGAAAGCAACAACCGCACAAGGAGGAGAAAATCACCGTACAAGTGTCTTTCCGACACCCTCTGATTTTTCATCAGAATATTTTCCTTTTAGCAATCGCGTCAGTCCACAGTCCACACATATTAATTGGTAGTTTATACTTCCCTCCCCCATACTCCAACCTCCACATTGGGTAACAAGTTATCAGATTTTAAAAATATTTCTTCAATCAAGGCATTTTTTTATCAAGTATTTCTATAGATATTATTATGAGATTAATTATTAAGTATTATCATAATTAAGAAACTTTTTAATAATTTTTTTAAAATTTAAACTTTATTTATCTTCTTAAAAATATAACTCACTTATTATTATTGCATCTAACTTTTATTAATCTTCAATCCAAAAGTTAACGTAAATTATTTTTAAAATAAAATAAAATAAAATTGAAGAAAATCAAAAAATAAAAATAAATAAATATAAAATAGAAAAATATTTTTTTTTTACATTTATTTTTAATCGAGAATAAAATTAATTAAAGATAACAATTAAATAAAAATATAATAATATATATAAAAAATATAATATATATATATATATATATATATATATATATATATATATATATATATATATATATATATATATATAGGGGATCGATTTCTGTAAATTTTTTTTACATTCATTTTTAACCATTAGATCTAATTTTATCTAATGATTGAATTATTTATTTAATTAAAAATAACAATTAAATAAAAATAAATTTAATAATTAAAAAATATATATATATAATATATATGGATTAGATACATATTCCTCGCCGTATCCAAGAAAATTACAAGGTGTGTAATTCAATAGCTGTAACAAATTTATTTTTATCCCTTATAATAAAATTATCAAATACTAAAATCAAATCAAATTAAGGCTGAAATTCCTCTTCAGTTCATGGGATCTTGATCCTATATGGATTACCTGATACAGACGCGAATCCAGCGAAGACGTGTGAACTGCTATGGTTGCCAGTTCAGAAGGACGCATCAGCTATATATCAAGATGTGCCCTTCACCAACCATTCACACATGGTGGCACCTATATCACATGCAGTAGGGTTCAGGGAGTGGCATTTTGAGTGAGAATGATGATAATAGCATATTATTATAAGTATTAGAGTGTATTTTTAGATTATTTTTATTTTATTTTATAAAAATTAGTTAAATTTATTTTTAGAATAAAATAAATTAATTCAAACACTCAACATATTAACAATGATTAGGTGTAATCGTAAATGACTCAAAGACGACTAAACTTTCAAATCTAAAAAAGACAATTGTTGAGAAAACATTTTAGTCATAATAATTTTCAAGAATGAATATCATAATAATACTTATAATGATACCTAATTAAAAAAAAAATCCACCATACTAGTTTTTGTGCTTATAATCTCTACGGTTTACATTTATTTTGTGTCAGTAACTTTTTATGTAAACAAAATTAGATTGTTAGTAAATATAACCATATTTATACAAGAATTCTTCGCATCCGCCATATATTTGCAGACAACAAAAACCAATTCTTCAGATTTAAGAATTCTTAATCCATTTGATTGTGTTATCAGTCAGCTTCTTAAAAACTGAGAGATAATGACTATTGAGCTACAACTACTGTAGTATAGCAGCTAGGGTTTTAGAATGAAAAGATAATTTTCTCTCAATTTCTTTTGTCATCTTTAGGTAATCTGTATGTTTTTTCAGGGCAAGAGTATCTTCAATCAGTTCATTTTGCTACAAATCACATATTTTACTATAAAGTTTTGTTAAAAAATAGATCTTACACGTATCCTCCACCGTCTATATTTTATAGAGAAATGCTTCATAGCCCAGATGCTCATGTGGCCGGATTGCTCGAAGAAAGCATTTTAACTTGTATTTCTTTGTGAGAGACCCATATATGTTATTGACGGTGCCGTTAAAATATAATTTTTTACTCTAAATGGTGAAGTGGCGTCTTGGCTATCTAGCAGTGTCCTGTTTATAATACTATATAAATAAAAAGTAGCTATAAATTAAGATTTTAATGATGTAGGTAACGTCTTTAATGGACCTAAATATTCTTGGTCCATCCATGGAACAAAAGTGAAGACCGTTGATTTTATAATTAAGAGAAATGAACGGTGTTGATGAATTAAATGTAACATGTTGAACAAGTAATAAAAAATTATCAAAATTACAGGTCCTAGATTTGCATAAATGTTCGGTGGTTGGTGGCTCATTATCCATGACAAACTCATTTTGATATAGTGATTCAGCCACTCTCAGCCCTCCCTCTACCTCGGGCACAACCACCTTTGACTGCTCTGGCAACCCTCCTTCTCCGTTGCCCATTACGATGTCACAAGCTTACTACCACGGAAGCTTGATCTATGGCTCGATGTGGCTCCACCAACTAGTAGCGACGAGATGATGATGCAAGCTCACCAATCACCATGGCAGACAACTCTAGATAGAGTTTGTAAAATGAGTCGACTTGACTCGATCGAGTCAAGCCAATTTGAGTCATGTATGTTTTAAGTTAGTATTTTATTAATTTAATCTAATTCATTACGGGCTACATATTAGGTGGGTTGGCCTACCTTTGATAATTATTTTTTTAAAAAATAATGAAATTAATCTTTAAAAAAATTAAATTTGTGGAAAATAAGAAATTTATGTTATTTAATTTTGAGTCAATGATAAATAAATTAAATTACTAATCTAATTATCAATTGAGTTTTATTTTTTTAAGCAAAAAAAAAATGTAGTTTCCTTTAATATGTATATTATTAGATTCAAAAAATAATTCAAATTTGGACCAACGGACTAGTCCAACCCGAAACAAACCATCCCGATTTCAGATAGGGTCAAATTAAGTTTGGATTTGAATTTTTCTAATATAACCTACACTTTTTTTCAGATTATTTGAGTCGACCCATCAGACTTGATTCATTTTGACAATTCTAGCACTATAAGCTCAAACACAACCAACAATGGTTGTGCCTGAGTGTGCGTGAGTCGACCTGCGAGGTAAAGACGACCCGATCCGGGTTAGACACAACTCCACAGGTTGCAATTGCACCAACCAATAGTGACGAGACGATGGCGTGAGCCCACAAATCTCGACGGTAGACAACTTTAGAAGCCCAGCTACAACCAACCATGGTTGTACTCGAGTGCATGCGGGTCGACCCATGAGGTGAAGACAACCTAATCCGAGTTATAAGGATTAATTAGTATAAATTTTAACTTAGAAGGACTAAACTACAAAAAGCTATAATTTCAATATAAAAAGTAAAAAAATATATTACCTACTATGTTTTTAAGATCATGGATGACCACACTTCATTAGGTTCATTATATAATGCTCCAATGATGTAAATGTTACACGCAACCAAAATCATTCTGAGTTTCATCCGGATCAATAACATCATGCAAGGCACGCGAATACGAGTGTGTAAATAAATAAAAATGATGTTCCTACATTATTTTTGGACAAATATCACTTTCCACACCTATATTGAATGATTGTGATTAAGTGAGAGAAAATGATAAGAAAAAAGTGATATGATTAATAGTATAAGGAGTAATGTAAAAAGTAATGTGAGATAAAAATGTAATAAATAAATCATAGTTAGTAAATAAAACATCAAATTATGTAAAATAAACATATTTTATTAAAAATTAAACATCAATTCTATACGCTACAATCATATTATTTTTTAAATATCAAATACCATTTTTTTGTAAGGTAAATACCATTTATGTTAAATGTCAAGTGTCAATTTTTTCATATGGAAAAGAAAACTATCATCAATCTTTTTTATTAAATTCATAACAATTTTTATATTCTTACATCAAATAATACATATACTTTTTTTTATATTTCATTTAATATTATTCATTATACATATTTTTTTCTATCATTTTCTCTTACTTAATCATATTTTTTAAAAAGTATATAAATAATACATACACTATTAAAAATAATATATGACTATCTTTTTTCAATTCATAAGCTAATACATTGTCAAATATATATATATATATAAGCGAAGCAACTATGCTTTCTTCATATTTTAGTTTTAAGAATTTATCTGATAACACATTGCCAGATAGATTTTTTATTTTTTATTTTTTATTTATCCTACAGTGATTTTTTCACATCTAAGGACAGAACTGCATGCTCCTTTGGGGCCTATCCCCCAAGCCTTTCAACATTTTAAAGCTACCCATAGTTTTTTAAAAATTTCGAAACATATTCTTATAAAATATAACTTTAGCCCTCCAATAATTTGCTCTTGCTTACATATTTTAAGAGCAAGATTAATTCTCACTTGGTAATTAATAAGGTAGCCCCTTCTCACAAGTATTTTTTTTAATAACTTGAATTCTTAACATTACAAAAGTCCTTCAATCACTTAATTCACATTAGCTTATCATTTGAGTCATTCCTTATAGTATACAGTCAAATAGATTGATGATTTTGCAAATTAGATTTCGTAGTCTGCAAATTCATCTGCAGTGAAAATACCAATTATGACCTACCAAGGTAAATATCTTGCAATCTAGAATAGATAAATTAAAGAAATTTATTAACATGTGCCTTAAAGACACTAATTAATGAATTTTTTGCATAAGATTAAGAAAAAATAAAAACTATTAAATAAAAATGTTTAATATCTTTAAAATCTATAAATCATTTAATATTTTTTAAAGTAATTAGAATGATTTAATTAAAGATAATAATACTTTTCTTAACACCTAAGCGAGTTACACTTCTAATAAAAAGATTAATGTTTAAACTTGAAAAAATAATTGTTGAGAGAATTTTTTAGCTACGACAATGTTCAAAAGCTTAATCTCCTAATAATGCATATGAGAATATTTTAGTCAAAGAAAAAAAATACTGCTTAACAGTTACATTAACAATTAACAAAACCCAAAATTAAAAAAATAGTTTACTCAATGTGAACCTCATTTTGGGACTTTCACCATTCACCATATTAGTCTTTTTGTTCGCATGAAATTATATATATATTATCCTTATTTTAATTATCTAGTTTATATAAGAGCATATATATTATCCATATTTTAATTATTTAGTTTATATGAGCATATTTGATTATGATTATTTCCTAATCAAACAGATTTTTTTATATAAAAAAATTGTTTTAACGGTATTATAATATATTTAGTAAATTAATTTTAATTTTTATATAAAATTTAATATATTATAATTTTTTTTATAATGTTAAAATTTTAATTTATAATTTTAAATTTTAAATTATTTTTTACATTTTAAGATATAAATATAATTTTATTTTCAATTAAATAATTTTTTTAATTATTATGTATTTATTTTAATAATTTAATGTATAAAAATAATTTTTATTATATTATTTAAATAAAATAAATTAATTTAAAATTATTTTTTAATTAATATATTTAAATATAAAATTAATTTTATTATAATTAATTATAATAAAAAAATATATATAATAATTAAAATAATTAAATTTTTACATGTGTCTCAAATACACACTATATCATGCAAACTGTTTTTTATTTGCAATTAATAACTCTAAAGTTAAAAATTGAAGGATGTCATCGAAAAGAGTAAAATAAAAGGAAGGTGAGAGACCGTATTACGGAAGAGGACCATGACCATACGGCTTGTGACACAGCTCGCGTGTGGCCCACACCAACTCTGCTCGCGTGGCTATTTCGGTTTGTGTTGTTGTATATATAGTTCAACCAAACAATTTTTAGATGTAGTCCTTCAATTAAACAATTTTTCTTTGTTACATTTTTTAATATTTAATAAAAAACAAATATATTTAATAAATTAAAAATATAAAAAATATTCAATATTTTTATTTAATAATTAAAAAAATTTATTAAGAAAATTAATTAAAAAGATTTAGAATTATTTTAATGTTTTCTCCGTTCGGTGTTTGGGAAACTGACGAAAATGCCCCTACCTGGTGGCAACCAATCATTACTGTCTTATGTCGGACGAGAAATAATGGCGCTTGCTGCCATGCCAGATCTGGAAGCAACTTGGATTGGGCGTCCCCTGTTACGACGAGCACACCCTATTTACAGATTAATTTTTTATATTATTTTTGCATTATTTTTTAAAAATAATAAAACAAAACAAATATATTTTTTAATATACATATTTTTTAAACAAAAATAAATGTAAAAAAAGTACAAAAATGACTTGTAATTTTTTTTAATAATTTTTTTATATAAATCTAAAATATTTAAGATGAATATATTTGATCAGTTACATTATTAATTAATAAATTTTTATTATAATTAATTAATAATTAATTTTTATAATCCATCATAATTAATAATAAATAAGTGATCCAGTGCTTTCTTTTTAAATGGTGATGGTGAAAGTTTATCCCAGAATCTCTCCCATATTATTGAAGCCTGATGATGGTCAAAGTGAAGACATCATAGACAAGTTTACTGGTTCAGAGCTTTTCTCTCCTTACCAATAACATATCGATTGGGACCTCAAGCTAACGCTGCCAAAATTCAACTCCTCACCAATCACCACAAAAAAAATTTAAAAGTTATTATTTTGGTGGGAATATGTTAAGAATAATATTATATTCTCTTAAAATTTTATTTTCTTAATGTCCTACTAATTATCTAAAATAAAAAAATCTGAAACAAAAATTATAGTTTATTTAAGTTTGTTAAATTATAGGACTTATTTGAAAATTTAGATAAACTATAGAAATTTATTTAATTGTGTTGATAGTGGATTTAACGAACTCAAGAGTAGTCCGCGATTTAAGCCATTAATTAGTTTGATGAACTTAATTCATGAATTAAATGAATTTAACTTAAACTTAAATTTGAGTTCGATAAATAATTGAGTTGAATTTAAGCTAAATATTACACTACTTGTGTGGTTCATGAACACACATTTATTTAATATTTTATATTTGCAATAGTATAATTGATTAGTTGAATCAAGTTACCAATCAAACTAATAAACAAGGTTCATAAAACTAGCTTAGTTTATATTATCTCATTTTAATATTTGGCTCATGTGATTTGAATTGGTGAGCCGAATCGAACAATTTGTAAACTTAGTTTGAGCCAAATTCAAATTATAAAAGTTTGTTTCTATCAAATTAAAGTTATGTTTTGAGCTACGCCATTATTTATCAATAAAAAATTACCCTAATGGTAGAAATAAAATTAAAAAGTTGGGAATCACAAATGTTGCAAAATGCAATCCCCGCACCCACATAGCACATGCAATGCAGGGGTGAGGCAGCAAACAAAATAAAACGGAAGGGAAAAGGAGGGCTACTGTGATAAACTCAGCAATATTATTTGCACATTATTTTTATTATATTATTATTTTTTAAATAGTAAAATAAAAAAGATACATCTTTTAATACATATTTTTTTTAAATAGATATAAATGTATGAAAGATATAAAAATATGTTGTAAAAAAATGTTTTCATGAATTCATCGTTAGTGAAGGAAATGATGTGGGGGGTCTGGGGCAGGGGATAAATGTAGTGGGAAACATAGGGTGAAAATGGAAAGAAAAAAAAAAAAAAAAGGAAAAAAGGTAAGGTAGGGGTCATAATCAAGTTCTCCCTGGTATGTCTCCTCATAATTATAGCTTCGCACGTTAAGGAACGTTGATAGAATGATACATCCGTAATTGGATTGGAGAGAGGAGGCAAGGGCCAACTCTTCCCTCTTCGCATTATGCCCTTTCACATTCACTTCTTCTCGCCATAAACACCAACAATACCAATAACTTTACTACTTCTAACCAGAACCCACTCTCTCTTCTCTTTTCCTCCATCTTCAACTTCAAATCCCACCACTCTCTAGAGCTCTTGCCTCTTAGGCAGGCTTCGAACCAAAATTAGCACTTGTAAATCATCCAAACGTAACATATCTCTGTCTCTGCGCCACCTCTTCTAAACATTTTTCTTTCATTAAAACCCGTCAATCCTGGGTCCTAGCTAGCTTCCTTTCTTTTTGTTTTGAGCTTCTTTGATTTTTAGGATTCAATAAGAAAAGGGTCCAAATTTCTGTTTTCTTCTCTCTCTCTCTCTCTTCTCGTTTTGGGTGGTGTCACTAAGTGAACGAAATGCCAAAGATCATTGTGATTTCATTGGTTTCGTGCTTTACATAGGAATAATTATAATATAATAATTCTCGTTTACACACAATTACAAAAGAGGAGGATGTCAGGATAAGGTAGTTTGCAAATTTTAGTATTCTCCTTTGCATAAAATAATGAGAGATATTCAAAATGTAGTTAGCTGAGGAACTGTTTTAAGCTATGAAAATCAAGGTTTTCTCAACTGGGTATTCTGCATATGTTTAAAACTTTAGTCTATATTTCTGGGTTGAAGGATCTTTGCGGGGTTGAGATACCATGAAGAATTTTTACTGGTTTAAAGAAATTTCAAACAACGTGAAGTCGGGGAGAAGGCTTTCTCTAGGGGAATACAAGCGAGCAGTGTCATGGTCCAAGTATCTGGTCTCCTCCGGTGCTGCCATAAAGGGAGAAGGAGAAGAGGAATGGAGTGCTGATATGTCTCAGTTATTCATTGGGTCCAAATTTGCTTCTGGGAGGCATAGCAGGATCTACAGAGGGATCTACAAGCATATGGATGTGGCAATTAAGCTGGTAAGTCAACCAGAAGAGGATGAGGACTTGGCTGTTTTGCTTGAGAAGCAATTCACTTCCGAGGTTGCTTTGCTCTTTCCATTGCTCCATCCAAATATCATTACTGTAAGCTCTGTTTCTTCAACCTTAACTATTTTTGCGTGCAAGTGCAACATACTAACTTTTATTAGTTTGATATTCCTTGGTACTATTAATTTCCGTTTATTGTATATTCATTTCGCTCACGACCCTGTAACGGTTTTTACTTTTTAGTTATTAAAACTTTAAAGGGTAGCATTCTTTACCCCCTTAATTTTTTTTTTTTTTTTATGGTTCAGTGGTATTATTAAGGCCACCTTGCTGTCACTTCCTACCCCATTATATTATCTTGCTATGCTAACTTGATACTGTGAAATTTCTTGGATGAATTACTAAAAAAAGAATCAATTGTCAGCAAAAAGGAACTATAGAGTAAGGTGAATTTACTACATTTGCATTTTGCTGCTGTTATTCTGGAGTAGATTAGTTGGAAAAGGGATGCAAGAAACACTTGCTTATAAAGTTGAAATTACCAAAGGTGCTTGTCGAATTTCAATTCCTATTGTGTACTACTTACTAGTCCATTCCAATTGCGTGAAACTGAGCAAAAGAGCCGAGATTCATTTTTTTATTTAGGCTATCTCCTCATGCATAGTCTCGAATTGTGATTTAGCATTTCATTTGTCCTCTCCACCCAATCGTTTCGGTGTGTTGTGGTTGTTGTTCCTGATCTTGAGGGAGAGGTGTTTTAGTTAGTGAATTCATTCTCTTTAAAGTTGATAATGTGGCATTGTGGCCTATTACATGAGTGATAGGCTGCTAGCAGTTAATGCTGAGACTAGAGATGCTTTGTTTTTAAGAGAAGAAAATGCTTTATGTGTAAAATTTGCAACTGCAGAATAATAAAGCAATTAAACATTTTCTGGCAACTATTGACTTGCATTGGTCCTGCAGTTTGTTGCAGCTTGCAAGAAACCTCCTGTGTTTTGTATAATTACTGAATATTTGGCTGGGGGCTCCTTGAAAAAATACCTGCAGCAGCAAGGACCATATTCACTTCCTCACGAACTTGTTCTGAAATTAGCCCTAGACATTGCACGGGGGATGCAATATCTTCATTCTCAGGGTATACTTCATAGGGATCTCAAATCAGAAAATCTGCTGTTGGGGGAAGATATGTGCGTAAAAGTAGCAGATTTTGGGATCTCATGCTTAGAATCCCAGTGTGGTAGTGCAAAAGGATTTACAGGAACTTACCGTTGGATGGCACCTGAAATGATCAAAGAAAAGCGTCATACCAAGAAAGTAGATGTCTATAGTTTCGCCATTGTTCTATGGGAGCTTTTAACAGGACTGACACCATTTCACAACATGACACCAGAGCAGGCAGCATTTGCAGTTTCCCACAAGGTATTGCATCGGAATTTACTTAATCTTATGGATCATATTCTTTTTGTGAATGAAATTGAAGTGTTGCAATTACATGGATATGTCACATGACATGATCAATTTACTTTTTGAAACTATGTGAGCTGTTATATGATGATAAATATGCTTTGATTAGTCAGCATAATGCTTATGTCACTGCCCTTTTAATTGTTCGTCTTAACCTTGCATTCCATATTTTTAGCCCAGTATATATTAACTACTTGTCAAAATCAATTATATACAGAGTGAATCTGCTAGGTGGATTAAGGTATTTTGCAAACTAAATTTTATATATATCACTGTATGCATACATGTTTGCATGTGTAGTTTTATTATGACCTACTGTAATTTGAGTAGGTCCTTTTCATAACTAATGTGCCCCGTATCCTGCTCAAACGTGTGGGCGTGGTGGGCAACTATCATTCATTGTCTATGATAGCATGAACTTTACAGAGCATGTGACTTTGTTTATTATGCCTTTCTGATCAAAGCAAGACACCTCATCAACAATATTATATTACAACTAGGGTAGGCTTCTCTATTTCGCCTGACATCCAGATGATTACAATATTCAAGATTCGGTATCTGCCACCCATATATTCATCAAAATCAATGATTGCTACCACCCCTGCCCTCTCAGTTCTCTCCCTCATGCACAGAACATCAGAACGATGCATCAAAATCAAGTTATAGATGCAAGAATATATATATTTATATTTAGACCAATCTAACGTTATTTCACGTTTATTGTCTTTGCACATATTGTATTATCCTAAAGATATAGCGCTTTTTTTTTTTGTAAACATTATTTTTTATCAAAAAAAAGTTTTTTCATTGATTAAAAAGTTTTTTTACGAGTTAAAGTGATAAATTACTTAAAGCGATAAAAAGTTATTTTATGTGTTAAAAACCTTTTTTTTTCATAATCTCTAATTTTGAACATTATTGAAAAAAACTTTTCTTTTAAAAGTTGATTATATTATATTTTTACTAAATTATTCTTAAATTATAAAATATTATATAATATAAATACATCATTTCATATTTTTTTTTTAGTAATTTATTATATAAAAATAATTTTTTTATATAATCTAAACAAAATAAATTATCTTAAAATAATTTTTTAATTTATTTATTTAAATATAAAATTAATTCTATTATAATTAATTATTAAAATAATTTTTTTTTTACAGTTAATCCAAACACACTCATACTTTGGGTCACTATATAAAATACTAAATAACTGAAGATGGGTTATGTTGTTATTTTCCCATAGGACTTGTGAAGCTCAGGCAGTATATATGTTTTGGAAATGCTGCATATATTAGTTCTGCTAGCTCTCTCATTGATTCTATTTGAAATTATATTCAATGTAAGTATGTTTTATTTGTCCACTTCTGGTAACTCAATTTGGCGGATTTTGTGCAGAATGCAAGGCCCCCGTTACCATCTGACTGTCCACGGGCATTTAGTCATCTCATCAACAGATGCTGGTCAAGCAATCCAGTTAAACGGCCACATTTTGATGAGATAGTCTCCATCTTGGAGAGCTATACCGAATCACTTGAGCAGGATCCAGAATTTTTCTCTACCTACAAACCACGTCCAAGTAATATAATTCTGAGATGCTTACCAAAATGTAATGCTGGCCATAAATCAGCTTCTTGCAAAGCTTAGGATCCTCTTTCCAATTATGCGACATCAAGAAGAATTGTATTATATCCAATCCCATGAACGAAAAATATGTCCAATTAATAAAACAATCCTCTTCCGTTTTAATGACTTTTCTTCTTCTTCTTCTTCTTTTAAAAAAGGAAAGAACTTAGCTGCGCCAGTTCGTCAATTATTGATGACTATGGAGTATGGACTGTACGTATTTTCCATTTTTTTCCACACTGCCATCCTTTTTGTTTCTTTTTTTGAGTTGCAAGTTTCACGTTTGAACTATGCATAAAAGAGTTATGATGAAAAGAAAAGAAAATTATATATTAATGACAGTTATGAAATCAACAAGCAAATTGTAAAGATGTGGCATAAGGAAAATTCTCATTCTAATTTTTTTCCTCCTCAAACTTATTCTCCATATAATTTGTCATTTGTTGTATGTATTTAGGAGATAAATTCTCTTGGTAATAATATTCCAATTTGACCATTCTTTCTCATGTGCTCTAAAAGTTTTTTTTTTTTAATCTGATGTGTTCTAAAGTTTTATATTTTAGAAAAGAATAAATAATAATCTTGATCAGCTAAAAATATATACGACATTACATTAGTCTTTTATTTATAAATATGTTAAAGTATCCATTCAAAAACACATGTAATATTAAATTAGTCCTTACAATGATATTAAATTAATTCTTGAGAGACGAATTGATAGCATTGATTGTCATTGAAAAACTAATTTGTTGTCCTTGATAAAAAAAAATGTGTTTTATTATTTAGAAAACAAGTAACTAGTTTACCAGTTTCTCATTTCATAATCAATGTTTATGTTTTCAGAAATGTTTCTAAGATCAAGATTCTCTTCTATAGGTTAAAAATAGAAGATGATTTTACTGATTAAAAATATATATTTAAGTTTTTATATTATATACAGTATGCGTAATTTTTTTTTCATAACATACCACTTGCGATATTCATAAAATTTACTCTTTACAAAAAAATGACCTCTCGTGTTTTCCATGTTTTTATCCTATCTTGTAAAATTTTGTACGTATTTGTCAGTTATTCTTTTTCCAATCATTAAATTCACGACATAAATATCCGCACATTATTTTCTGCATCACATTTATCAATTTTCTACCAATAATGTTAATATATTCTCTCATTTCATAATTCATGGTCGTTGTCTTTTTTTTAGTATCATATTTGATAATCTACGATATAAAATGAAGGGAAAAGTTTCATATTTAACGTCATTTTTTTCACTTTATTTATCAATGTATTTATGATATAAATTTATATTTGTTCTCTTTCTTAAATAAAATGTTCTTTTTATTTTTTAAATTAATATATTTAAGACGTATAATTTAATTAATTTATTCTAAGAAAATCTATAATAGCTTAGCCAGTTATTACTACAAGAAAAAAAAAATCATAATACGTTACACATACATAAACTCATAGGTACACAAAATCATGCAAATGTGAATACAACATTAACAAAAAAAAAAGTGAAAACAATTTGGCATAGAAATAAATAGTTATGCAATTATGCACCCCAAAAAAAAATAGTTATGCAATTTGTATATTATTATTATAAGTGCAGTGACGATATAGCTTTTATGATTATTGTACTGTTACCAAAATTAATAATTAAGATAATAAACCGGAGGCGCTAATTATACCGTGACAGTTTGGCCGAGTGGTCTAAGGCGCCAGATTTAGGCTCTGGTCCGAAAGGGCGTGGGTTCAAATCCCACAGCTGTCAATTTTAGATCGGTACATAATTTTAATTTTAATTTTTGCTTTATATCAGAATATAGTATTTTGTTTTCTATTAACCCCCCTCCCTCACCAGGCCAACAAGCAAATAAGAATTGATGGATTGGATCAAGAAACTAGCACTTATGGCACAGGTCTCAGATTTCAAGTCAGCGACTGGACAATGGACGATATGGAATGAAAGTACAGAAAAGTGTAGGGTGGGGACTGTGCTGCTCCTAGTTAATTAAACGGTTCTTCACCTCTCCGTTTGATTGGAAGGTAACGTTAGTGGGGCATTATTTTTTAGATGTGTGTTTTTCTTAAAAAGATTATCAGTACTTGAGCATGAATGATTTGCAGTACACTGATCATTGTAAAATTTTTTGAGTTTAATTTTAATATAGTGTAAATATAAATTTTTGTATATTATCAATTAATTAATTATATATATTATTTTTTAGGTAATTATTATAAATTAAATATTTTTAATAATATTACAATACATAATTAGTTGATAGTATAATTTTTTTTTTATAATGATAATATATATATAAATTAAATCTTTTTTTTGATATTTTGATTAAGGATAGTAAATTACATTTATTTTTTTTCATCTAAATGGTATTATTTCATAAAAAATTATATGAAAGTGAAAATTAAAAATAAGTGTTCAAAAAAAAAATTTTTTGTAGTTTGATCTTTTAATTATTACCAATTTTTGATAGAATACAATAATAACTTTTGATCTATATAATCGAGTCAACATAATGAAAAATATTTTGATTGTTGTTATTGTTTCGATGATTGCCACATTAGGCAGCACAACATGAACAAACACATTAAGCAACACATAAATAAAATTCGCAAATAAAAAACGAAATAACGGAGGAAAATTGGATTTATTTATTTTTGGTAAGAGAGAGAAATGGGATTTACTGATTTAGACCTCACCTCATTTCATTTGCCAGTGCATTGGAAAATTCTTATATACACCAGGCAAATTCCTATCCTTAGATTTTATTGCTCTGTGGGTCTCACACATCAATTGAATGGCTGAGATATGCCTAAAGGAAGAAATTATCGTTTTAGAGAGGCACACATAATCCTCCTTATGCCAAATTGAAAAATTAAAATACCGGGACGGCACGTGGCATTCTGGCGCTGGTTTGACAAAGAGAAAAAGACAAACAAACACAAGGAACATCGGCAGTTGCAGGTTGCGCGCGGTTGGTTTGGGAAGAAGTACCCTTCCTTCTTTCCTCCCCCCCTCCCCCTTTTTTTTTCATCATTTGTTTTCTTAGTCCTTGTTATTTCGCATTTTGCCCCAATCTTTCTCTTCTCTTCAACTCCCTCTGTTTCGTATATATACATCAATGCCTTGGTTTGGTGCTCATTGTCAAGGTATACCGTCCCTTTTATCTTCTTGTTTGAATTGATTATCTTCTATGCCTTCCATTCCCAACAAGGGGAAAGGACAAAATGGAACATTCATATATATTCGCTTTATAGCGGTTTTCTGACTTTTTTTTTCCTTTTTTTTTTAATTTTAGTTTACATCGTTGGTTATGGGTTTTGTGCTTTTTTAAAAAAAAAAAATAATAATCGCGTATAGACTACAGATTGTGTATGCATATGTCTAAAATTATTTGTTATTTGACTGATTTCCAATGCGTATCCTGTCATTATCCCCGATAGGAGGGAAATAGAACACGCCAAAGATGAAGAATTTTGACTCTTGTAAATTGCAATTATGGCTTATGGGCAGTTTTATGCTTTGTGTTTTGAACACATCTTGCATTTTTAACCATGATATCTTCGTTTATTGAATAGTATAACACATGAACATATTGTGCCATCCCTCTAATATTGTCGATTGGATTTCTAATCACCGTTTTTTCCTGGGCTTCAAGTACATTCTTATAGCCTTTTTTGCATGACTTCTAATTATCTTATAACACGTGCTTTTTCTTTACTAGTATTTATTTTGTAGGTTATCTGTTTCATATTGGTTGTACCGGTGATTCTGGTTCCTGGAGAATCAAAGATGCCGGGAATTGTTACAGATGGAGTTCATGATGATGGGGGAGTAAATGAAATGAATGTGATTGGGAAACCTTCCCCCTCTAAGAAAACCTCAACTCCAATCAAGTCCCCAAGGAGCCCCTTGAGTCCACAAAGACGCCAAAGTACTGGTTCAGATTTTTCTGTTGATGGGGTCGTTGACACCTCCATTGAGGGGCTTCATGAAAATGTCTGTCACGTGCAAAGTTCTGATCAATCACCCTCAAGACAAAGTTTTGGAGGGAGGGAGGTGGAGATGGTGAAAGAGGAAGTGGAGAAAAAGACAGGAGGGGATTCTAGTAGTGAAGCATCATCTTCTAGAATGGGTAGTCCATCCAATGATAAGAAGTTGGATAAGGTAGATAAGATTCAGTCTGCAACTACAAGTTGTGTTTTTTCAGAAAAACCAGACAAAGCATCCCACTCACAGTTGGGCCTTGAAACATCATCAAAGTCAAGAACCAAGGGAAAAAGTACTCCTGCAAAACCTCCTGTTGATAGGAAGAAGAGTGATAACCCTTTGAGGAAACAAAATACAGGAGTTACTTGCCTGAAAAAATCAATGTATTCTTCTGTTGGAAGATCAGTGTCACTAAATCGTGTTGAGAATTCAACTGTATCAGCATTAAATAAGCCTGAGCTGGGACCAGTTTTACTAAAGCAAGCAAGGGACCTGATTTCATCAGGAGATAATCCTCAGAAAGCTCTTGAATTAGCTCTTAAAGCAATTAAATTGTTTGAGAAGGCTGCTAATGGGAAGCCGAGTTTGGAGCTAGTTATGTGTTTACATGTTACAGCAGCAATATATTGCATCTTGAGCCAATACAATGAGGCAATTCCAATTCTTGAGCGCTCAATTGAGATTCCTGTTATTGAGGAAGGCCTACAACATGCCCTTGCTAAATTTGCCGGTCACATGCAACTGGGAGACACATATGCTATGTTGGGCCAGCTTGAGAACTCAATTATGTGCTACACTGCAGGGTTGGAAGTACAGAAGCAGGTTTTGGGAGAAACAGACCCAAGAGTTGGGGAAACTTGTCGGTATGTGGCTGAAGCTAATGTTCAAGCATTGCAATTTGATGAGGCAGAGAGGCTGTGCCAAATGGCTCTTGACATTCATAGAGCAAATGGTTCACCACCATCTCTTGAAGAGGCAGCTGATAGGAGGCTGATGGGCCTTATATGTGAAATAAAGGGGAATCATGAAGCAGCCCTGGAGCATTTTGTTTTAGCTAGCATGGCAATGGTAGCAAATGGCCAGGAAGTGGAAGTGGCCTCTGTTGACTGCAGCATTGGAGACACATACTTATCCTTGGCTCGATATGATGAGGCCATTTTCGCATATCAGAAGGCGCTAACAGTTTTCAAGGACAATAAAGGAGAGAATCATCCTGCTGTGGGATCAGTCTTTGTACGTCTGGCTGACTTGTATAATAGGACATGGAAGATAAGGGAATCAAAATTATATTGTAAGAGTGCACTTAGAATCTATGAGAATCCCATGCCTGGGGTCCCTCCAGAGGAGATTGCTAATGGTCTCACGAAAGTTTCAGCTATCTATGAGTCAATGAATGAGCTTGAACAGGCACTCGAGTTACTGCACAAGGCACTAAAGATACATAATGATGCCCCTAGTCAGCAAAGCACAATAGCAGGAATTGAAGCTCAGATGGGGGTCATGTACTACACGTTGGGGAACTATACTCAATCTTACAACGCTTTCAAGAATGCTACCTCAAAGCTTCGTGCTATTGGAGAGAAGAAATCAGTCTTCTTTGGTATTGTTCTTAATCAAATGGGACTTGCCTGTGTGCAGCGTTATGCTTTAAGTGAGGCTGCAGAATTATTTGAGGAAGCGAAGGTTATTTTGGAACAAGAGTATGGACCATATCATCCTGAAACGCTTGGGGTATATAGCAATCTTGCTGGCACGTATGATGCAATTGGCAGGTATACACCCTTTGTGTTCCTTTTTTTGGTTATACCCTCTTTTATTTGCAAATCTTCTTTTACTACTAGGGCATTTGCAGCCCTTTCGAGTTACTGCAGCATTATGTGAGGCAGGCTAATTAGTTGTTTATGATGTTGTGTATTACTAGGTCACATAATCAAGTCATGGCACTATTTTTATTATTGATAATGAGTATAATGCCTATAATTTGATTTTGTAGTCAAGAATTAGTCTGCTAGGTTTGAGATTGCATACTTTTCCCTTAGCTTTTGTTGTTTGGGGGGGGGGGTGGATATTACATTCACATCACCCTCTCCTACAAGACAATCTCCCTCACATTCCCATTCTCATAATCCTAACAATACCCCAATAGAAATATATAACACACAAGAATTTGCTTGACAAATAACCACCCTTACACAATCTTTATGACTTTCTCAATTGCCTATTTCCTATTAAAAATAAATCTCCTACATATCTTTTTCATATCTTTCAAATATCTTTCATATCTCACATATATACCAATATAATAGGAAACTATAGATAATAATCTTCAATAAAATTTGGACCAGACCCAACATATGTATGGGAGAAAATTGGCGACTTGAACAAAGACAAATTAAGAGGAGGACAAGTCTAATTCACCTTCTAAAACCTTTGTAACAGTTTTACAAAGAAGCAGTTTGTGTCTTTCTCTATTATATATAACAAAAGCATTATCCCATTCTTAAGAAAAAGAAGAGGACCCAGATTCAGAAAACAACAATTACTAACTACGACTGGGGAGAGTGACATTTACTGACATGATATGGAACCTATTGCTTCTTAATGACTTTCCAGAGTTTTAGATTAGATTACCTAAGAAATGGTTATGTGAAAGTTATTTTCCTCATGCGCTTTGATCTTGTATTTCAGGCTGGATGACGCAATTGAAATTCTGGAGTACATTGTCATTGTGAGGGAGGAAAAGCTTGGGACAGCAAATCCTGATGTTGTTGATGAGAAGAGAAGGTTGGAAGAGTTGTTGAAGGAAACAGGTAGAGTACGGACCAGAAAAGCCAGGTCACTTGAGAAGCTTCTTGACGCCAATGCTCGTACTATAAACAAACTTGTCATTAAGGACTGATGAAAAAGTCGATGCTTTACAGGAGCTCTAGAAATGGAACAAAAGTAAAGCAAAGAGATAAAGAACAGGTCGTGACAGTGTTAGTTTATGGGGTAAAATGGAATGATTGAAGAGTTTAATAATTTATGCTAAACTATTATTCAAAGCTATATTATTTGTAGATACGATGTAATTAATCACGGTATACGTACGGATATGCCCGTTTTATGTGTGCAATAAATTTTCCTTTGTTTGACCCTGCACGTTGCTGATATGGTTACACCACTAATAATAGATTTTTTTTTTTGAATAGGTGTATAATTTTGAATGGGGTCAATCACACTTTCTCACTTTGATTTGTTTGTCCAATAACAGTTATCTTTTGGTTATAAAATTAATTACCTTCTTTTTTTTGAATTTATTATAAGATTTTGCAACGTTTTTATCACATTCTATTTTGATTTATATGGGATTCTGCAACAGAGGCGCAGCGCAGCATCTTGTTGCCTTCACGGCCCGCTAAATTTTTTTGACATTTCATATGTATTGTGTGAGAGAGAATGTGTCCTATCTTTTTTTAATTAAAGTGGTATAATTTGTATTCTATCTAATGTTTTATAAATATAAATAATATAATTATATCTCTTTGTTAGTAAAGTAGTATATTAGTATAATTATTTTTATATTAGTAAAATTTTCATAGACACAATTGTAAATAACATTTTTATTGTGATTTGTATATCCAATTCTTCTTTTTTGCTAGTAGAGTAGTTGGTAGTAAAGTAAAGAGTGATTTTTTTATTTGATATATACTTTTTAAACTAAAATTTTCTTATTAAACTGATGTGGTTAGTGATTAGATATATTTACTTTTCTTTTATTAATGACTAGTAATATCTGTGCATTGCACGGTAAATATATTTTTTTTATTGATGATCATATAAATATAAATTAAATCATCTTTTATGAATTTATTTTAAATTGTTCATTAATTATATTTATACTAATTATGTATATATTTAGTGTATCATATATTTATTATCTTACCTAATGATAATTGATTGTAATGAAAGTATATTGCAACTCAAAATGAATTTTATCAGCAATGTCATGGATTTAAATATTAGAATAATTACTTTGAAAAATATTTTATTTAACCATCACTGCATGTTTAGAATTGTGTGCTGCAATATATCTAAATAAAGTCATTATTTTAAAATTTTAAAATTTACTTAGATGTGAAAATATCACTTTGACAAAGTAAAATATAGTAAGAAATTATTAGTAACAAAAGAATATTATTACATGATTTTGAGAAATGATTAATAAACTAATAGTTGATGTTAATTTTTTTAGTGAGCATAATTGATGTTAATTTGAATAACATATTAACTTTTTTTAGCAATAGTTTTTTTTATGAGCCAATAACTTATTAAATTGTATCAATTTTATGGATGAGAAAATCAAAATAAAAAAATTAAATCCTAAAGAATTTATGTTCAAAATTATAAAACTAAATCATGAATTTCGTAATGCAACATTTTATTCTAAAAATTTCATAACAAAATATTAGTTAACTAAATTTTCTAATAATATAAATTACATTTGAATTACTGTTATGAATAAAATGAAATTGAAATGACTAAAATGAAAATAGAATTTATTAAAAAAATAAAATAATAAATACAAAAATAAATGGTCCTTTGTAACAACCAATATCAAATTATTAGTCTAAATAATAGTAATCTAAATGTCACAAATGCACATCTCATTTAATTATAAACTAAATATTCTTACAGATAATTTAGAAAACTCACGAAGCAAACAAAACTAAGAATCATATGAATCAGCGTTTAAATTACTAAAAGATGGATTAGAGGGAAAATAACATCTTCTTTTGAGCAAAGTCAAAGAGGAAAGAGAATAAGGAGGGAGTTTTTTTCTTACAATTTTAGAGCAGAGATATATAGTCTAACAAAAATAATCAAAAGTCATATAAAAAATATAATAAACTAAAAAATTAATTATGAAAAATTAAATGAGCAAAATCAGATTTATTTTATTCAGTGAAAAAGAATTGTAAAGTTACAAAAATACCCTAAATTTGGGTGGGAAAAGTTGTCCTAGGAGAATAGCAATTAAGAGTGCTTCATAGGAATTTAAAAAAAATTTAAAAGCTATTGAGTGGGATGAGTGAAACTATTAAAAATAATTAAGAATTATTTTCATAGAATCAAAATACACTTAAAATCTAATTAATGAAAAATTAAATTTTAGAAATAATTAAATTAACAAAGAACAAAAATTAAGAAATATTACTAAATTAACCTCAAATTAAGAGGAAAGTATACTCTAAGATAACTCTAGAGTTACACCAAAATACTCCTCTTTTATATATAAATAAATAAAAATATAAAAGATATGATGACTTATTACCTAGTTAACTATGTCAAGGTTTGTGAGCATAGTATTTGAATGAAGGAACCACCTAATTTCATTATCAAAATTCTTACACATAATTTTAGTTTTGTATAAATTCAATCTTCAAATAAATAAATAATTTTAAAAATTTATTTTTTCATTTAATTATCTAAATTAGCCCTTAAATATCATGTGAATGGAAATTAAATATTAAGTGAGTGAAAATTATAATAGAAATATAATTAAGAGAGTTGTATAAGAATCGTAAACATTTGAAAAAATCCAAGGTGATTAAGATAATTGCTTAGGAAATTTAAAACACTTAATATTATTGAAAAATACAATGAAAATATAATTAAGAGAGTTATATAGGAATTGTAATGCTTAAAAAAATCAAAGGTAATTAAGATAATTGCTTAAGAAATTTAAAACACTTAATATTGTTGAAAAATTCAAAATAATTAATTAAAATACTTAAATATAAAATACCTTATATACCTTTAGTTTAGAAGGGAAAGTAAACCCTTGAGTAACCCTAAGGCAACAACAATGTATTCTACTTATATATATAAAAGATATGTTAATCAAATATATTTTGATTTATTAAAAATCAAATATTTATTTTTAAAATATACGAAAATGCTTGGTGTACAACACCATGATTCACATCACCTCACATCAAGAATAGATAAAATTAAAGTGGAGGTGTGAAAAAAATATAAGTGAAAACAACTATAATCAAATGATAAAAATTTTGTAGATGTAAATGATATGTGTCTAAGTGTGTGAGTGTAGTGTGAATATAATATAATATAATATAAATAATATATGATATGATATATAAAAAGAGAATCAAGTTCATAGAATTTTGTTAAGTATTATCTCTAGGTTCTGTTATCAATGTTTTATATTATAAATTTAAATTTAAATTTTATTATTATCTATTAACGAAAAATGTAAATACTAATAATTAATTAACTCATTACACATTTAAATTTCATTATTATCTTATAAAATAAAAATTTATCGTAATACAATCTTGAATAATGATTTATTATTATTCAATGATATGTCCTTTTAGTTAAATCTTTTGTTTTTTAAGTTGCTATCTCAATATACAATTGATATACCAATTAATATATAATATTTTTATTGTTAAATAAGTTTTATATTATTAAGTTTGTCTCATTATATATATATTTTTACTGTACTAATATTATTTTTGAAAAATAATCTTAATGTTATTTATTATTATTATTATCTCATACATCGCATGAGTAAAAAATTTTAAAAATATGAATAATATATGTATAGGTGAGTGAGTGTAGCATTATTTTAAAATATAATGATAAAGAAAAAATATGTTTATTTTCTATATTAATACAATTTGCAGTTCCACACACTTTCTCTGACCAAGAAAATTTCTCCTTCCACGTCCGTTTGGAGTGGTGGTCTAAATGCTAAAACAAACACATTTAAAGTCTTGCAAGTTTAGCATATGAGTGATGAAATTGTGCCCTCGAACTAAGATGAGCTTTAACGATGATTGAAATTGATATCGAATTGCATGAACCATTTTCTTTTCTCACGGAAAAGTAGTTTAGTTGTTTTCGGCCCAAGTCTTTTTTTTTTTTTTTTAAGATAGGCCCTTAAACTATAATTACTGTGCAAGTTATCCCTTCAGTTTAAAATTAGTGTGAATGAAACGCACTTGAGCTTTTTACATGGTGCTATTAACCCCTTTTGTTAACCACGGTTTAAACGTGAATTATAAGATGGAGCATGTGTTTGCACTTGCTAACTCAAACCAATCTAAATCTCAGTTAATTTCGATTTGGAAGTTAGCGACCCCTCTGTCCGCTTCACTGTATGAAGAACAGGATTGAAGCCTACCGCAAATTTCTTTGTGCATGATAATTGCTTTGAGTCCTTCCATAAAATGAATTCGCCTTCAACAATAATGTTGGTTTCTCATCCTTGGTCTTGGTGTGGGGTTTCGATGGTGGGCTGGCCAACGTTGCTGCAACTATGATGAATCTTCATGGGCTTGAGGCTCCCAATGATTATGATCCAACTCTTATGGAAGTTGTTAATAATTAGGGAATCAATAGTTGAGTTATTTGTACTATTGCTAATGTTGAGTAGTTGGGGATAATGCCATGAGTGTGGGGTGTTTTTAGCTTAGAGGTGGAAATAGTTCTAACATTGTTATGTTTGTTCAACAACTGATTGATATAATGCCAGAGAAGAGCCGCAGATGTCAACCATAACTGGAAATCAATGGAATCAGCTTCTTTTATGTGTTGAGTTAGCCATTCTAACCACAAACAGCAACTACTGCTCTAAGTATGAATTAAAATTTAGATATATAACCATCAACTATTACAGAACATATAAATTAAGAGAGGTGCTCCACAGGCTTCAAAACTTCAATTATAATTGATTTCTTTTCAACAACTTAAGTTTTCAAGTTAGAAGTTCTAACATGACATAGGAGTCCACATAAACTGTTTCTTGGTTCTAATTAGGCTACTACACTAATAGCTTTTGTTTGGTATATTTAATTGTTGAAACCGAAATTAACTCCAATGGAATATCTCAACACTTATTTATTTGTGGTGTTATAAACTTTATAAACTTTGTTGTTTAGATAGATTTTATGACAAAGGTGTTCCCTTTGATACATGTTGGAAATCCTTAAAATTTTTAATAGTATTGTTAGATATAAACCCCAATTAAGTTAATTAATCACTATATTTATTCTTGTTTGTTAGAAGTTAGTTAGATGATAGTTATTCTGTTATTTTTGTCGGTTTCTCTTCTTCAGTTTGTTAGCCTATATAAACTCTTTAGTATTCAATGAAAGTTTAGAATTCATTTTTACCAAATCATAATATGGTATCAGCTAAAAAATTCTCTTCCGCTATCTTTATGTAGAAATAATTCTCCTTCATCTTCTTCATTCTCAAAGCTCTTATGGCTTCTCCAAATTCTTCCAATAATTCTGTTCAAGATCCTTCTCCTACTTCTTCAACAAATTTGGCTCAAGATTCTTCAAATCCCTATTATATTCACCCGAATGAGAATCCTTCTCTGGTCCTCGTTTCTCCGGTGCTTGAAGGATCAAATTATCATAGTTGGGCTCGTGCTATGGTTATGGCACTCGAAATGAAGAACAAAATTTCTTTTGTTGATGGTTCGATCAAGAACCGGCCACAACCGATCCTATATTCCTTACCTAGAAAGATGCAACACGTTTGTCCTTTCTTGGATCAATCATTTCGTTTCTTCATAAATTTCTACCAGTATTTTATGGATCAATGAAGCCTATGATGTTTGGAAAGAACTTAAAGGTTGTTTCTCACAAGGTGATTATGTGCGTATATCACAACTTCATCATGATATTTTTTCTTTGAAGCAAGTAGATATGTATATTACATCTTATTTTACTAAGATGAAAATTTTATAGGACGAGTTGTGTAACTTTCGCTTGATTACTTCATGCAATTCTTCCTCTGGTTGCTGTTGTGACACCTCCAAAACGGTTCAGCAGTATAGAGACAATGACTGTGTTATTTGCTTCTTACAACGACTCAATGAAAATTATATGCATGTTAAGTCTCAGATCTTGTTGATGGAATCATTACCATCCTTCACCAAAGTGTTCTCCATGGTGATTCAACAAGAAAGGTAACTGAATGTTGGACTCTTGCTCGATCCCACTGTTCTTGTTGTCCAATCTAACTCCACCTCTTCTAAGGGTCATGGCAGAGGCAAATTTCCTCAACAAAAGGCCGGTTCTGGCAGGCAATGCGCATATTGTAACCGCACAAACCATACTGTTGAAACTTGTTTTTTCAAACATGGTTTTCCTCCATGATACAAATTCCAGAAGACAGCTAATAGTATCTCCATAGCTCAGTCTACTGGTTCTGGCGTTGCTGATGAGTCTTCCCTCTCAAGTCTCACTAAGGAGCAAATCCAAGGCCTCTTGGCGCTCTTGCCTCCCACACCTTATATAGCTAACTCTCACTTCTCTAACTTGGTCAGTGCTTACAACATAATGACTAATTCTTCAAATCCAGGTAAATTCTCCACCTCTTGGATATTGGATTCGGGAGCCACTAATCATATCACTTCCTCCATTCATTTTTTTTCTTCATACAAAGCCATAAAACCCATTTTTGTCTCTCTCCCTAATGGCCATACAACCACAACCACCTATAGTTGTACCATATTTCTCTCAACATCCTTCATCCTTTATAATGCCCTTTACATTCCTATTTTTTCTTTAAATCTCATTTATATTTCTAAACTTACCAAATCTTTATGCTGCAAAGTTTCTTTTACTGATAAATGTTGTTACATACAGGACCTACAATCTAAGAGGATGATTGGCAATGCTGAGCAGCATGGAGATCTATACACAATGGTTGTTCATTTCCTCTTTGTACCTAATTCTATTTCTATAATTCATTGTATCAATAATACCGCTACCGCCATAAATATTGATCTTTGGCATCATAGGTTAGGACACCCCTCAGATAGGTGTTACTCTCTTGTCCAAAAGAACCACAGTAATATACCAACCTTTGTTTACAGAAATTGTGATGCTTGTCATTTTGCCAAATAAAAGAAAAATTCTTTTCCCATTAGCACTTCTGTTGCACAATCCATTTTTGATATAATTCATGTTAATATTTGGGGTCCTTACTCAACTCTTTCTATTCATGGTAACAAGTATTTCCTAACCATTATAGATGATAAATCTAGGTATACTTGGATTAAACTAATGAAAGCAAAGTTTGAAACCAGAGAACATATCATGCATTTTGTCACTTTTGTGCATACTCAATTTGGCATTTCCATTAAAACAATTCGATCTGATAATGGTCTTGAATTTTCTATGTCATCCTTTTACCTTTCCGAAGGAATCATTCACCAATTATCTTGTTTTGAAACTCTCCAACAAAATGAGGTGGTTGAAAGATAATACCAGCATATACTAAATGTTACAAGATCAATTATGTTTAAATCCAATTTACTTATTCAATTCTGGGATTTTGCTATCTCCCAAGATGTTCACATAATCAATCTCCTACCATCTACAAAATTGATTTCCAACTCCTAAAAGTTTTTTTCTTTACGCCACAACACTAAATGTTGCAAGATCAATTATACAATACCTATTCAATTCTCGCGATTTTGCTATCTCCCAAGTTGTTCATCTACCATCCGACATATACAATCAACCCCCTGATATATCCTCACTAAGAGTTTTTGGATCCCTGTGTTATGTCACAACACTCACAGCTCACAGAACAAAGTTCCAGCCTAGAGCTCGAAAGTGTCTCCACCTTGGTCATACTTAAGGTATCAAGGGATACCTATTGTTTGACCTTTATAGTCATGAAATTTTCCATTCCAAGCATGTCACCTTTTATGAAAACATTTTCTCTTTCTTAAACACTTCTCCTCAATCAAACAGTAACAACATCCCTACTGCCCCTATGCCTTCTAGACTCAATATTACTGATCTTCATCTGGATCAGGACCCTCCATCATCTTCACCTATACATTATGGCCCCCACATTACTGATCTCAATATTAATCAAGCCCTCCCTTCCTTTTCTGCCACTACATTGAATGACAACACACATTCTACCTCTCACATTCCAGCTCCTTACATAACTTCTACTCGGGTAAAGAAGACACCTAATTACCTCAGGGACTACCATTGTAACATAGTCCACTCCTCTGCCATTGACAGTTCATCCACAAGTACTCCCTACTCTTTATCTCATTTTGTTTCATATACATATTTATCCCCTACACACAGACCCTATGTTCTAACTATTTCCAGCACCATTGAGCCTAAGACATATGCCCAAGCAGTTAAACATGAGTGCTGACAAAAGACTATGGACCAAGAGATCAAAGTCTTAGAACAAAACCATACCTGGACTATCACAGATTTACTACCAGGAAAGAAGTCCATTGGTTGTAAATGGGTATACAAAATCGAGCGCAAATATGATGGGAGCATAAAGAGGTACAATGCCAGATTAGTGGCCAAAAGTTTCACTCAACTTAAAGGGGTTGATTACTCAGAAACCTTATCCTCTGTTATTAAAATCACAATTGTCTGATTAGTTTTAGCACTTACTGTAGCTCACCAATGACATTTACATCAATTTGATGTTAATAATGCCTTTCTTCATGGTGACTTAAATGAAGATGTATACATATGCATTCCTCTAAGCTTCAAGACTACTAAGAATAATCAAGTTTGCAAATTACAGAAATCTCTATATAGTTTAAAATAAGTCAGCAGATAGTGGAACTCGAAACTGACTTCTTCCCTTCTTTCTTTGGGTTATTGTCAGTCTAAATATGATTACCCCCTCTTTGTGAAGTCCATTGGTGCCAAACTGACTATTCTATTAGTAAATGTCGATGGCATAGTCCTTACAGGGAATGATTTTGATGAAATTCAATTAGTGAAGGTATTGCTTGATGCATAATTCAAAATAAAAGATCTTGGCCCTCTCAAATTTTTCCTTGGTCTCAAAGTAGCAAGATCCTCTTAAGGCATTGTCCTATCCCAGAGAAAATATGCATTGAAACTTCTTGATGATGCTGGTCTTCTTGGTTGCAAACCAGCTTCCTCACCAATGGTTCCTGGTTTGAAACTCACTTCCACTGATGGTGCCCCACTTACTGATCCCACTGTCTATAGAAGATTGCTTGAAAGACTCATTTACCTCATAAATACCCGACCAGATATATGCTTTGTTGTACATAAGCTTAACCAGTTTATCTTTCAGCAATTACAGCCTCACTTGGATGCTGCTTATCATATCCTTCGATACATTAAGGCCTGCCCAGGTAAAGGCCTTCTCTTCTCATCACAATCTGATCTGAATTTGAAAGCCTTTAGTGACTCCGATTGGGCCTCATGTCTAGAGAGTCGCATGTCCATCACTAGGTTTTGTATCTTCTATGGTTCCTCTCTTATTTCCTGGAAGTCCAAGAAATAAAGCACCATTTCCAAGTCTTCATCTGAAGCAGAATATTGAGCATTGACCATGACAACTTGTGAGATTCAGTGGTTACTCTATCTATTACAAGATCTTCATCAACCTATTTCCAGCTCAGTTCCATTATACTGCGATAATCAATCTACCATTCAGATTGCCCAAAATCCCACCTTCCACAAGAGGACCAAGCATATAGAGCTGGTTTGCCACTTGATTCGCGAGAAAGTGCAGACTGGGATCATTCACTTGATGTCGATACCTTTTGCTGCCCAATTAGCATATGTTCATACTGAAGCTCTTCATCCCACAACCTTCAACTCATTGATCTCCAAGTTGAACTTGCATGATATATACCATCCAGCTTGCAGGGGGTGTTAGATATAAACCCCGATTAAGTTAATTAACCACTATATTTATTCTTTGTTTGTTAGAAGTTAGTTAGATGATAGTTATTCTGTTATTTTTGTCAGTTTCTCTTCTTCAGTTTGTTAGCCTATATAAACTTTTTAGTATTTAATGAAAGTTCAGAAGTCATTTTTACCAAATCATAACAAGTATCATAGTTAATAAGAACTCAAACATCAAAGTCACCTCAAATCAGCTCTTAATTGTTTGCTACCTCATAATGCAGCAAATAACAAATATTACTAGAAATAAAAGACATGACAATAATAGGAAAATAAACCAGAAAATGACAAGTCCTGGCTCCATGGAAAGTAAATTAGAAAAATGTCAGCAAAATGGGCAAACAACAAAAAAAAGCTAGCCAAACAATCTAAAGCAATATACTCTTTAATCTCATCTAATGCTTTCAAGGACATTCTTTTCTATTATATCTATTTGTTGATTGTGGACAAGAACTTATTCACTAATTAAGTTTTTTAGTTATCCAAATGATAAAATGAGCTTGCAGTGTCATAAATAATAATGATTTCAGTTCACAAAAAAAAAAGAAAAAAAAAGATGGCTAGAGGATAAATATTGGTGAATTCAATAGTCATTCATGGTGAGTTTTAAGTTATGGATATAACCCAACAAGACTTTCTTGGATTTTCACATGTAGAGTATTTTGGTGAACTTTTCTGAAGGATCACAAACAACGGGTAAAAAATCACTTCGAAAAATAACTAAACACGACAAAACTCGTTCATAATTGCCAAAAAATAAGAACATTAAGAAAGCACAACAGACTGGTTGAACTTCAATCAATATCCTTGGTCTATCATCAGTAAGATTTGACAAGAAATTTACCATTTATCGACGGGTTTAAAGAACAATAGAGAAAGACATTGACTGCGTCGTTTGGTGTAGTTTCAAATGCAGGCACTTTTAACACAGCTAATAATTTTAAGGACATTGCTACTACAACCTATTATGATTGGTTGTATGGTACATCTTTTATTTTACTTGCAATAGCTATTTTTTTTGTAATTTTTTTTTTTTATGTTTTTATTTTATATATCACCACCACCATTGTTGTCGGCCAGCAATCGTCTATCGTTGGCCGACAACAATCCATCGCCAGTTGACCATCATTTACTGGCCATCGGCTACCGATCACCACTTTTTTTTTAGGCTATATTGTTCATTTTTTAAAAGTTGCATAACTGTGTAAATAATACCAGTTAAAACTATACTGGTCTTTATATATTTTTTATAAATAACCGTAGCATATCGAAAACTCTACAAATTTTAATTGGTAGTATTTATACACAATAAAATCTGTAGAGTTTTAATATACACAGTTATTTATGAAAAAATATAAGAATTAGTACAATTTTAACTGATATTATTTTAACTGCTATTATTTACACAATTGAGCAACTTTAAAAAAATGAACAGTATAACATTAAAAAAAGGTGGTGGCGGGAGACGGTGGTTGGCGAAAGCTGCAAACGGTGGCCGGCGATGGACGATGGCCAGAGACGGACAGTGGTCGGTGGCCGCCGGTGGATGGTGGCCAATGGCTGGCAACAAAGAGCGCGTGGCGGCGCGAGGACGATGACTTAGAACGATGGTCGATGGTAGGCATATGTAAATGGCGGCGACGATGACCGACTGATAGTGACCAACGGATTGTGGCCATTGGCGACGGATGGTAGTGTGTAAAAAACTTTAAAAAAAATTAATAAGTTACATGTTATTTATTATAGTCATTGATATATTTTTTAATATAATTAATGATTATAATTGATGAGGTATACTATATATATTTTTTAAAGGTGTATATTAGAATTAACCTAATTTTAATAGATGGTTAACTTTGCATGTTATTAGCACAATGTGTAAATTTTAGGGAGTTTTTTACACCAATTTTAAACTGATGAGGTGATTTGTGCAATTAGTTATTATTAGTATAGTTCAAGGGGGAGGGTTGAATTTTACCCTTTAAGATACGATGTTGATTTTGAAAGTTCTTTCGTTCATCGAATTACCTTTCTCTCCCCCTGCCGCGTAGGTGCTGTAGTTAAAAAATTGTGAGATTTAATTCCTAAAAATTAAGTCATTGCAAAATATATATATTTTTAAATAAAATCAATTAAATTACTTATGCAACTTATATACAATGTAATAGTTTCTTTTTCAATGAATTTTATATTACACTCAAAATACATAATTACATCCCTTAAAAGTAACAAATTAATACTGTATCTATCATTCAATTCTTATTTTTTTAAAATATGTAAAAGATTACGATTAATTTACTTATCATCTTCAAGCATTTAGAATACCTGAATCATTAAAGCATTTAAAGATATACACTGGAAACGTTAGAAGCCACTTTTTTTGTTAATCACAATAATGTAGGTTTAATAATGAATTAATTCATTTCTTTGTTTTTTTAAGAGAATATTTAAATGAAAGACTAATTAATTCATTTCTTACGAATTGTTTTTCCTTTGATAAGCATTTTTTAATCAGCAAAAAGAATTTACATTAGTTGAATTATTTAATATCATTGAAAAAGACTAATATATTAAAATACTATTAGATATCTAAGTAAGATTAATTAATTTTTTTAAATACTTATTTAAGATTCAAATTTGAATAATCTATTGACTATTATTAGGAAATTTTTTAAGTTTGATCATATTTTTTAGATTTAATTATTTTTTAGTCCCTTTAAATATAATTATTTTTTATTTTAATTTCTTTAAATTTTTTTACCTCATTTTAATTTATTTAAATTTTGAGATAATTGAAGTTAATCTATATCATTATCTCATTTTACAAACTAACTTCTCGTGTCTCGAAATTTAAAGAATTAAAATGAAGTAAAAATTTTTAGAGAGATCAAAACAAAAAAAATAATTATATTTAAATTATTATGTGTTTGTAACTTTAAAAAAATAAAATTTAAATTAATTTAAAATTTATTAAAAATAAAATTTGATTTGATTTGATTTGATTTTATTATTTTATATTTTAATTCTTATAAAATATAATTATAAATAATTATTAAGAATAAAATAATATATTTATTATAAATTAAATCAAATTTTAATATATTTTATCAAATTTAATAAAATTTTTAAAATAAAAAAATAAAATTATTTTATATTTTTTAATATTTAAACATAAAATTTAATTAATAAATTAAAATATTTTTTTATTTTTTATACTCCAATCACACTCAATTTCTTCGAGAACAAGGTTTGATCCGTATGCAAGAATTAAATACAGTTGTCTGCATCGCATGTGCTGACTGACTGCGTGGTGTATTAATTGCTACGTTGTTTTACTTTCATTTCTCCATATGGTCATTGGAGGTCGCGCGCTGAACTAGTCAACATAGTATGGCAAATAAAAGAAGTATATAAATAATAAGTAGAAGATTAAAAATTTAAAAATCTATCAAATATTTACACTTTACAATTTGTTGATAAAAAGTAAAATGACACTCTAGTTACTGTGTTAATTATATTAGCTATGAGACTATTTATGATAAGCTAATAACTTAGAGATAAATATATGAAAGTTTAAATCTTAAAACCCATCCAACAAATTTTGAGATCCTTTCCATTTCCGTCAAAAGTCTTATTTGATGATGTTTCTATTAATATTTTTTTTATCTAATTTGTTACTAATTAAGATAAAAATAATAATAATAATAAATTGGGTATAATTTTATTTTACAAAAAGTGATTAATCTAACGTCAATTGGACTGCATTAAACAAAATCGATTGAATTAAGTAGTTCATAAATTTATATAATGATAGGGATTTGAGTATACATGTATATATATTATTAGAAGAAGCAACATGAGTGCTTTTAAATGAGATTATTCTTACATCTAAAAAATGTAAGAATACCTAAATAATTAAGGGAAAAAAAAAACCAATGAAGATTTATCCCAAAAAATGGGAATAAGATTCTTACACGTGATGAAAACATAAAATAAAATAAAAATTACTCGTACACAGATGACTCATTTTCATAAGAATGTAAAATCCCCAAAAGTGACTAATGCATCTGCCATTCTGTAGTCTATATAGATCATATATCAGCTTCGCTATTAAAAGAGAAATAAAAATAAAATATATATAATTTAGTTTTTATTCATTATAAAGAATTTTCCTTTTAGTTTTAACAATTTATATCATACTAGTTATTGTTATAAAATATAATTAAATTATTTTATTAAAAATATAATAAAAAATCATTTCAGTATATATCTTTGTGAAAAGACATAAAAAATGTTAGTTTTTATATATTTTTTAAGAATGTATTATTTTTTATATTTTTTAAAAAATATAATTAAATAAAAAATATATACATGATTGATGATATAAAAAAATTAAAAAAATAATAAAAAAATCAGAGTTTAAAAAAAGATAAGTAAATTGGTAACATATGTAAAGAGATATGCTATTCCGTATTCGTTACTATTCAGCGTCGGCTTTCAGTAAAACTATAAAAGAATCCAAGGCCAGTCACTCTAAGTTCTGATATTTAAATATTCATGCTACAATATTTAAAAGATACTTCACTCAAATTTATATATATAATGTTTATTTCAATTCTATATATATATATATATATATATATTTAATAAAAAAATATTTATTATAAAAAGTGAGATAAATATATTTTGATTATTAAATTTTATATAAATAATTAAAATTAAAACATAAATATATGTAATATTTTTAAATAATTATATAATTTTTAAATAAATTTTAATTTTAATTATTTATATATAATTATATAATCAAAATTTATTCATCTTATTTTTTTATATATATATATATATAAAGTGTATTTAATAAAAAAATATTTATTATAAAAAATGAGATAAATGTATTTTGATTATTAAATTTTATATAAATAATTAAAATTAAAACATAAATATATGTGATATTTTTAAATAATTACATAATTTTTAAATAAATTTTAATTTTAATTATTTATATATGATTATATAATCAAAATTTATTCATTCAGTTTTTTATTTTTTTATATATATATATATATATATAAAGTGTATTTAATAAAAAAATATTTATTATAAAAATTGAGATAAATGTATTTTGATTATTAAATTTTATATAAATAATTAAAATTAAAATATAAATATATATGATATTTTTAAATAATTATATAATTTTTAAATAAATTTTAATTTTAATTATTTATATATAATTATATAATCAAAATTTATTATTTTATTTTTTTATTTTATATATATATATAAAGTGTATTTAATAAAAAATATTTATTATAAAGAGTGAGATAAATATATTTTTATTATTAAATTTTATATAAATAATTAAAATTAAAATATAAATATATGTAATATTTTTAAGTAATTATATAATTTTTAAATAAATTTTAATTTTAATTATTTATATATGATTATATAATTAAAATTTATTTATCTTATTTTTTTATAATAAAAATTTATCTCATTGAATATATTTCTTTTATATATATATATATATATATATATAAAATCTTACTTTCATAAATATATAATATTTTAAGAGGTGTCAAATTGTAGTGTCAGAAAGACATTATGGTTTATGGATTCACTTTCTGGCCTCTGCTCTGGCATGGGCCTAGGCGCCTAGCTTGTTTTATTTCGTTGGGAGTGAGTCCGTGACTACTGTCAACCCTCGTTAATTAATGAGATGCTGGTGGACTTCGAGCAAGAAAACAAATACAACGATTGTCGTGTTATTCGTGTACTGCTCCTTAATTTAACGTTGGTTAAATTATATTTTTAGACTTCAATTTAATTTCTATGCGAAAAATTATTTTTATTTTTTTGTATAATTATTTTAAATTTGTTTCTCTTTAATGCTATTATAATTATAAATATTAAATTACTATAAAATATAATAACCAAATTAAAAATAAATATTATTTATAAAGTTAAAAAATATATTTTAATCTATTTTTTTACATGATAATTATTTTTAATTTTATCTTTACACTTAATTGTATAAATAGAAACTAAATTAAAATAATTGTACATATAAAGACTAAAGGTATATTTTACTAAGCTTTTAAAAAATATATAAGATAGTATAAATAATTATTTTTTAAATATTTTTATAAAATGTAGAAGTTGTTTTACATTTAGATATAATTATAAAATGTACATTTTACTTTCTATTTCTTCTATTACATTTGTCCATAATTAATTATTTTGAGAAGCAACATATTCTTGCTTTTCAAAAAAAAAAAAAAAAATTCAAAATTTTATTTAAACATGTGTTCATGTATAAGAATTATTTTTTTATTAATTTTTTTTCTTTTTTTTTATAAAAAAACAAAAATAAACGCACTCTAAATTAACAATAATCATCATATAAAGACCTAACTATAAACAAATGTCACGTATACGAACCAAAAGTATATTTTAACCTTTAATATTCCAATTCCATGTGCTCAGTAAACTAATAAAATTATATTTTAACCTTCAATTTTTCAATTCCATGTGCCCAGTGAACTTTCAAATCAGTCTTCTTTTAGCACACATTGCATGTCAATACTAAAATATATATATTTACAAATGTTCCAAAAACTTAGAATCAAACCGAATAGTTTAAAATAAATATATAAGGGATTAATTTATATTAGTGTAAGTTTTTTTATGTTTATTTTTAATTATTAATTTTACTTTTATCTAATGATTGAAATTTTTTTATTAAAAATAACTATTAAATAAAAATAAAATTAATAATTAAAAATAAATATAAAAAAATTATATTGATATAAATTGATATCTCTCAGTATATATATATATAATTTTGAATTGATTCTATTTTAATGTGATTTTTTAATTAAAAAAAGTTTTGTGATTTATAATTAATTATAGATCCAAATCGGTTAATCACAATCTATTGAGTCAAATTATTCTAATTAAAATTATTTTAACAAAAAAAAATTGTAAGGTGAAAAATTGATTTCTTTTGTTTTTTTTCATGTAAAGTGATTATAATTTGTTTTTATACTCATAAGTGAATAGAAGAATAAAATTTTATTTTAGTTCTTAATTAGACAATGTTTTAATAATTCAACCAGAGATTAAACTAATAAGACTTTCAATTTATGATTTAAATGATTAAATTTATAGTTAAATTAGATAATATTTTAAAAAATATAGTTTATAGTTGATTTATAATTCAACTTGTTAGTCCGCACCTATTTTTAAAACGTTGGCATTAAGCTTGATAAAAGGACTAAAATAAAAGGAATTTAAAAATTCATAAAAATAAATTAATAAAATTATTTTATAAAGAGCAAAATTGATTATAACCAATATATCTTGTAGATATTAAAATAAGATTTTACTACTGAATAGAAGGTGAATTTTACATTCAACCTTTTTGAAACGAACCGAATCGAATGAATGGAGAATCACGCTGACCGTATACGACAGACTGTCGGCACTGCTAGCGCTGCTCCATTATGTATTCATCGTCAATCCCTCGAAGCCGAACACTCATGTCATGCCAACTTTTATAATTTTTATATTTTTACATTAAGTAATATATATATTTATTTTTTTATTTTATTTAATATTATTTATTATACATATTTTTATTATTATTATTTTATTTAATTATATTTATTAAAAATAATATAAATAATATCTATATTTTTTAAAAAATATTAAATAATTATTTTTCAAGCTTTTAATACTCAATTATATATAGCACACCGTATGTGTTTACAAACTTCATATTAAAAATATAATTTTTATATTAAATTTTATATTAAATAATATATATTATTATATATTTTATTATTATTATTTTTACTCAATCACATCTATTAAAAATAATATACATAATACCTATATCCTTAAAAAGGACATAGAATGATTATTTTCCCTAAAAATAAAACCATTGATCAGATTTAAAACCTCTCCGTAGTTCCTTCACAATCACGTACAAAAGACACAAGGTGCTTTTACTTGGCAACAACAACAAAAAATCAAATCAACAATGGAAGGTGGGCATGAATATAAGAAGGGCTTCTGGAATGTGAATGAAGACAGAGTTCTAATGGATTACGTAAAGGAACATGGAATAGGGAAGTGGAATCGTATCGCTGAAGTCACAGGTATATATATATATATATCTCCCGAGTAGTTATTACTATAGCTTGCAGAACATGACACTTATATTCGTCATTCTTGCTTTCTTTCATTCTCGCTCTGAGTGTAGGGTTGAAGAGATGTGGCAAAAGTTGCAGACTGAGGTGGATGAATTATCTGAGTCCTAATGTTAAGCGTGGGGATTTCTCAGCACAAGAAGAAGACCTAATTATTCGGCTCCACAAGCTCCTTGGAAATAGGTCCTTTGTTTCTTAATTTCTTGTTCAACAAATCCCTTATCATCTACTATATTATTATTACACAGAGTAATTTTTAGATAGGTATATATTATTATATATATTAAATTATTATTTAATATATATAAAATAATAAAATTATTATAGAATTATATCAATTATTAATAATATTTTTATATATATTAAATAATAATTTAAGTGTTTAAAAAATAATGTAATAGATCGCGCCTACTTAAAAATTTCTCATATTACACATTTAATTGGTTACCTTATAGCACTTATGATCAATTCACAAACGACACATTTTTCTGTCTAGGTGGTCTTTGATCGCAGGGAGGATTCCGGGGAGGACAGACAACCAGGTGAAGAACTATTGGAACACTCATTTAAGAAAAAAGCTTGGTGTTAAGAAGGGAAAAAGCAAAGTTTGTGCCCCTCCAAAGACAGTCCCTAATGAACCGAATGATAATTGTAATAATACATCAAAGTGTACTATGCATTTAGAGTACAACAGTGAAGGTGAAAAGCTTGTCGAAGCTAGCTCAAGTGATTATCAGAACTTCACAACCACGCATGAGGTGATTATGAATGAAGATTTTGAAAGTACATTTTGGTTTGCTAATAATGGGCTTAATTTGTTCAGTCCTTGTTTGACGGAGTTTTTTCAAGACTATTTTGTTGGCCTTTGATTGGGGTGCCTGTAAAGTATTATCCTCTTTTGCAAAAAAAAGAAAAAAAGAAAAGGAACCCTTTGATAATGATTAATTTTTGGTCCATATGATTTCTCCAAATTAATTGTATCCATCAAAACATGCGTGTGGTGTGTGCCTGTGATTATGTGAACACGTTAAATTACATTACATGGAGTAGACTGCAGCTCTAGCCTGAAATACATTTTAGTTACAAAATGGTATATGGATCGAGCACTATTCAAAATCAATTTTAATTCCTTCATTTATCCTTGCACCGTTTAGTCATTTACTCATTTACAAACTTGAATGCATTAAGCTTCCTGTTGGCGTATCCGGTGTTCAAAATCATTTGAGTGTCTGCCTTTTCTATTACAAAGACGCTTTTGTGCACATCAAGTGATACCGAATAGGGGTGTTCGGGTTCGATCTGTATGTAAGTTGTAACTTTCTTAGAGTTCTTAATAGATAAAATTATCATTAAAATATAAAAGATCTTGGAGTCCATGATTCTCACAAAAATAAGATTTAGTAAAAGAACTTACCTTAATTCACAGTCAAGTTTTAATGGCAGCAAATGTTTTTCAAGAAGGTAGAAGAACTCTCAAACTTGATTTCTACTCTCTTGCTTTGCTTTTCTTTCTTCTTCAACATTTGTGATGGGAAAAGAAAGAAGTTAACCTTATGGCAAGAATAGGACCAATTGAGTTTTACGTTAAAACAGTTTTTTAATATTGTTAACCTCTATCAGATTATTAGTTATTATAATTGTAAAATTGTTTATTCTTTTTTATTCAATAAGAGTTTATAATCTATTAACTTAATTTAATTACTTATTAAACTAATAAGATAAGTCATATATTCATCATATGAGACATTTAATCAATACAATTTGGATCGATTTCTAGTTAAAAAATTAACTAATCCAAATAATGTTATTCATATCGATTTGGATTATATTAATTATTATGAAAATTAATCCAATTTAAACTGATTTAATTGGATTGGATCAATTTAATCGATTTTTAAACATTTTTTTCTAAGCATATAATGTTGTAAGTTTAAAGCAATTTATTCTATTAAAAAAGTAAAAAATAGAAATAATTAATTTTACATGTTTAAAATAATATTTAATCACATAAAATTAGATAAGTATATGAAAAATTAGAATTATTATAACCAAAATATAAATTTAATAACAAATAAATATATTATATAATATTAATTAATTTATATTAGATTTAATTAATTAAAAAAACAGAAACTGATTTAATAAAAAAAATAAAATTTAATCCGTTCTTATTAAATTTCAATTTTTCGATTTGATTTTTGATTTTGAATAATAACGACAGCTATTAGAAGTTACAAACTCCACTCAAATCAAATTTGTCCTTTTAATTTTGTTCTTATTGGCCATTGTATATTATACGTATCATGAAATCTATCTCGCATCTTGGTTTTAACTTTTGAGTTTGAATCCAGCATGAAGGCAATATTAAAGCTTTTTTGAAGAACCACCAGTTTAAAATCTAAAAATTATATCATTTTAATTTAGACAAAGATGGTCTAATTCTTACATACGTACAATCTTTTTTTTTTTTTTTGACAGGACAATCTATTAATCCTTAAGAGCGCATGTTGTGGAAGACAAGAGGTAAATGTTATTAATGTTATTATTTTTTATATGTATTAATATAAATTATGTTATAATTTTATAAAATTTAGATTAATTAGATGTTAAATTTATTAGAATATTTAGTTTAGTCTAAATTGTAATCAGTATTATTATTAAGTTTGTTATTGTTAGAGTACTACTCATATGTGAGTTTTATTTATAAGTCTTGTATATTCATAGTCTTGTCATAGAAGGTAGATTTAACTCATTTTAATAATTCTATATATACAATGAGAGACTGCTATTCTTAGCCACTCTAGTATATACAATTGTTACATTGATACTAACCCATAAGCAACTACTATGAGATTGGAATAATATTTCTCCCTCATCAAGATCACCAAGGTTTCAATCATGACAACATCATCGACATCTTTTTAAGGTAACTCTATAACTCATTATATATTTTATGTATATCATAAATTTAGGATTAATTGATCTAGAAGTTTTAGCAAATGGTATCAGAGTGATTTTAATCCTAATTATGACTATCAATTTTTTATTTTACTTAAAAATTATATGAGGTTTAAAATTAAAAAAAAATTCTAAAATCCTAACGAATATGATGTTCAATTCGATTTTTTTTAATTAATTCTAAAAATCGAGTTAGACTTTTGTAGATCGAAGTTTCCTGATTTTAACAACGTGCATACTGTGTTAAATGGAATAGAACCTAGTGAGAATTTTTGTAAAATTTCATGAAATCCTCTTGCTTTTATTCCAAAAATCAAATTTTCTCTTTTGATGTATTGTTTTCTAAAATTGGTTCAGGGGTTTTGTATATCTCGTCTTCCTAAATTAATAAACACCAAGATCATGAATTTTCGTTGAGAAAACAAGGAGAATTTCGTAAAATCACGAAACCCCTTTTTCGGTATAGCTTAGAAAAACCAAGTTCTTTCAAGATTTTGTTTTTCAAAAATTGTTTTGAGATGTTGTAGATCCCTTTATGACGATTCCAACGAGATATGGATCATATAAAATGGCTGAGAATTTGAGGAGAAATCACCGCAACCCATTTCATCATAAGCTGGGTCGTGCGACCCCTTTAGCAAAAAAACGGGTAAGGAAGACGCGAGCTACTTCCTTAGCCCACGTGCAAGCTGAGCGCCTGTGGGCTCATGTCCAACATCCAAGTAAGCTTTTTCACTTCTGTTTTCACCAACTTATTCCAAGCACCTGGATTTGTTTTTTAATGAATTTTATTTATTTTTCCATACCCATTTATTATTCATTCCCAAAAAACAAGAGTTTAAAATTATTAAAAATATAAGGTACTCTCCTCTTTTGCCTTTGGAAATTTTTGTGTATTATTGTAAAATTACTAGACATGATATATATTGTGCACTCAAAGTTGATATTGTTTGGTCACTGAAATAATTTTTGATGTTATTTTGTGTATAAATTAATATTTAATGTTTTGAAAACTATTTATTTTGTTGTTATTTATACAATTTGATTATGAGAGTTGTTGTTTAAAGTATTGTTGTACTGCTTTGGGGTACTTTGTATGATTATGAGCTCACATTTGCGGGACCAATTATGTTGATGTGTCATTTTGTTGATATTTTGTCAATAATGTTGCATTGAGGATTGTGTTGATGATGCACTTATCCTATTGGTTTGTCTTCATTAATATAATTCCTAATAATTTGTTAAAGACATTAAGGTTGTGTTCTTAGAGTTCTTAATTTTCTCTCAGTACTAACTTTAGGGACATAATTTTGATGTTTGTGATATGCTCAGATGTTGTAATTCTAGACCCTTAGGCGAGATTGCAATTGCATGAGAGAGATCCATTATGGTTATTTGCTCACATATTATACATGTTGATATGCTTAACAAAAATCTCTCTTTAATATATCGTTCTTTCAGCTTTATTAATGCAAATGAATGCTTTAATGAAATTGAATAAGACTAATTATGGGGATTGGATGGATTTTGTGAAATTGTTTCTTATTGTCTCTATGTTGATGCTGCTCTCACTGAGAATGAGCCTTAGTGTTAGATCAGAGAAAGTAGAAAACTCATGTTGATCAATCTAAGAAATGAGAGAATGAAATTGAATTAAAAGATTACATAAGTACAAGATATATAACAGAAGCTAATAGAAGCTAACTAACTAACATAATTAGAATAACTAATTCCAACTAGGATAACTAACTCTTGACCATAATACTCCCCCTCAAGTTTGGAGCATAGATATCTAAAGCAACTAACTTGGACAACAAAACTGAAAATTTACAAAAAGGGAGTGCTTTGGTAAACATATCAGCTAACTATTGCTGAGTTGGGAGATAAACTAACTTGATGAAGCCCGAATTGACATGCTGTCTTATGAAATGGCAATCAATGTCTATATGTTTTGATTTCTCATTTGAGGTTGGATTAGCAGCCATTTGAATAGCAGACTTGTTATCGCACATGACCATGATTGAAGGGATGCTAATCTGAAAGCATCTCAACAATTTTTGCTTTGACCACAAAAGTTCACTTGTAAGAGATGCAAGAGCTTTGTACTGCTTCTGCAGAGGATCTAGCAACTGTGGGTTGCTTTTTAGACTTCCAGGAGACTAAGGAGGAGCCTAAGTAAACACAGAAACCAGTGGTTGATTTTCGAGTCACACTATAACTTCCCCAATCTGAATCAACATATGCTGCTAGGGTGGTATTGGAGATAGAAGGGAAAAAAATTCCTTGTCCTGGAGAGGTCTTCAAGTACTGTAGAACATGATGGAGAGCCTTTAAATGGGGTGTTCTAGGCTTTGACATGAACTGACTTAACTTGTTAACAACAAAAATGATATCTGGTTTGGATATGGTCAGGTACATGAGCCTACCAAGTATGCGTCTATACTGAGAAGCAACACTGAGTGACTCACCATCTGTGTCATTTAACTGCAGATTGGCTTCCATGGGTATGTTGGCAGGTTTGGAATTTATGAAGCCTGTATCTTCAAGGAGTTCCAGAATGTACTTTCTTTGGCTAAGGTGAAGTGGCAATTTCCAGGCCTAGAAAGTACCTCTGGCTACCAAACGGGCTTTATGCCTTTCAACAGAGCCATCCGAGTTGTATTTGGTCTTGAAAATCCATCTACATCCTATGGTTTGTTTTCTAGGAGGTAGAGGAACCACAGACCATGTATGATTAGCCTCTAAGGCTTTAATTTCATCTGCCATAGCTGCCTTCCACTGTGGAAACCGAACTGCTTGATGATAATATTGTGGTTCATAGTGAGAATCCACATTAGCAATAAAGGAATGGTAATGAGAAGATAGGTTGGCATAGGAGATATGCTGCTGTATGGGATAAACTAAATTATGGACATAGTCCTGAAGGTATGTGGGAGGGTTGTGTGTCTTAGTTGACCTGCGAGTTGGAATAGGGGCAAGTACAACAGGGTTGGGAATGGGTGAATGATGAGGAGGATCAGATTCAGGTTCAGGTGGAGGGTCAGTGTTTGGTATTTGTGGTATATGGTTAGGTTCGGGTTGGACAGGTAATGGTTTTATAGGATTTGGATTCATTTCATGAAGGGGTTTTGGCAATACAGTGGATTCGAAAGGGTCTAGTGTTGTGTCAAAAGAAGTTGTCTCAAAAGGAAATTATTTTTCAAAGAATGTAACATCTCTAGAGATAACAAATCTTTTAGTAGAAAGGTCATAAACTATGTAACCTTTATAACCAGGTGGATATCCCATAAAAACAACAGGGAAGGATCTAGGAGAAAACTTGTTTCTCTGATGAATTGGAACAACAGCAAAGCAAAGGCATCCAAACACTCGAAATGCACTGTAATTAGGCAGTTTGCCATAGAGCAGTTCATAAGGAGAAGCATTCTTCAAGGAGGGAGAAGGAACCCGATTGATCAAGAAAGTGGCAGCAATGGCACATTCACCCCAGAAGTGGATTGGAACCTTGGATTGAAACATCAAGGACCTGGCCACATTTAATAGATGCTGATGTTTCCTTTCGACCACAGAGTTCTGTTCTGGGCGATAAGGACAACTGAACTGATGCAGGGTGCCTTGATCTTGCAAAAATGTAGCCAATTGGAGTTCCTTAGCATTGTCAGACCTGAGTATCTTAATTGGCCTGTCAAAATTAGTCTTGACATAGCTAAAGAATCTCTTAATGATGGAAGGAGCCTCAGATTTATGTTGTATCAAATAAAGCCATGTGAATCTAGTACAATCATCTACAATAGTAAAAAAAAATCTTACCATCATAGGTGGGATGATGATAAGGACCCCATATGTCCACATGAACAAGATCAAATACTTGTGCAGAGTAATTGTTATTAGAAACAAAGGAAAGGTGTCTAAACTTAGACAAAGGACAAATCATGCAATCACTGCAAGAAGTATTAGGTAAAGGCAAATCAATTTTATTACTAAACAGTTTTAAAACCTTTTCTGAGACATGTCCTAGCCTTGCATGCCATAAGGCATGATCAAAGGGACATAGAATTATGTGTATAGCTACATACAGGTGGATAATTTGTATTATTGACAAAAAAAAACAGAATTTTTAACAGAGACTTTGTTGTTTTGCTGAGAGTGATTTTGTGACTGAAGAACATAAAGGCCTTGGTGAAGCTCACCCTTGCCAATCGATCCTCCTGAGGTCTTTGTGCAACCTGGATTTCGAAGGAAGATTTGTTAAAAATGACTGAAGCATCACTATAACAAAGTAAACTACTAATAGAAAGAAGATTCACATGAAAAGAAGGTATGTAAAGAACATTTTGAAAAATCAATAAAGGATTGAGTTGCACAGAACCAATGCCTAAAACTGGAACTAAAAGGTGATTTGGTAAGGTAACAAATTTATTAGTGAGAATGGAAATCAAGAAAGACTTCTGAGTGACATGTTATATGTGAAGTGGCACCAGAATCAAGTATCCAACAATTTGAATTCTTGAAAGGAGACTGTAAAATGGAAAGTGTGATACCTATGGGCATATTACCTACAAAAGGATCAATTTGATCTTGACCATTGGACATGGGAACCCTTGCTAGCTGTGCCTGAAGCTTAGCAAGAATTTGCTGACATTGCTGTGGAGACCAGTTTGAATCATCAGTAGTCATTACTTGGTTTACAGAAGTGGTGGCTTGATGCTTCTTGTGGCCAGGAGGATAACCATGAAGCTTGAAGCATTTATCTTTGGTATGTCCTGTGATCCCACAATGAGCACAAATAGGCCTATCTTTCTTCTGATTTTTACCCTTGTTCTGAGAAGATGAGTGAACAGCATAAGCAACTTTAGAAAGAGATGCAAGTTGCAAACCAACTTCCCTCTGAGTTTCATCTTGAACAAGTATTGAGAAAACTTGAGTAATTGGAGGAATTGGATCCATCATAAGGATCTGACCATGAGCATGAGAGAAAGACTCATTGAGTCCCATGAGAAAATTCATGACAAATTCATCTTGAAGGAAATCAATTAGGGGCTGAACACCTCCATAATGATAATTATGGATGGGTTTGTATTCACCAAGTTTTTCCCATAGACTCTTGAATCTGGTGAAATATGCACTGATTGTGCTTGAATCTTGAGTACAATGGAGAAGAGCTTTTTTTAATTGAAAAATTCTCGATCCATTTTTCTGAACAAAACGGTTCTCAAGATCCTTCCAAATCTCTGCAGAAGAGGTGGAGTAAATCACACTGGTGCTGATTTCTTTAGTAACTGAATTGAGAATCCAAGAAGCAACTATGTTATCGTTGCGTTTCCATAGACGAAAATTCTGAGGTTCTTCAGGTGGAGGTCGAGGAACAGAACCATCGACGAATCCCAATTTGTTCTTACCATCGAGGGCAAGAATCATGGAACGACGCCAAGTGAGGTAATTACTACCATCAAGAGGCTGTGAAACAAGAATCAAACCAGGTAGGTCGGAGGAATGGATGAAAAGAGGATTCTGTTCTTCCATGGCGAAGAAGAAAGAAAGAGATTTAGAGTTTCAGAAGAGAGGATCAAAGAAGAAGAAGAAATGTGTTGCGGAAGTTGAAAGGTAAACAACTGATACCATGTTAGATCAGAGAAAGTAGAAAACTCATGTTGATCAATCTCAGAAATGAGAGAATGAAATTGAATTAAAAGATTACACAAGTACAAGATATATAATAGAAGCTAACAAAAGCTAACTAACTAACATAATTAGAATAACTAATTCCAACTAGGATAACTAACTCTTAACTAACTCTTGACCATAATACTTAGCAACCCACAGATGCATCTTCCAATGCAGTTAGGAAGAAGCATAAAAAGTGAGTTCAATCCAATAAGGTCTGTTTGATGACCATGAAGTATAGTATGAATAAGACAATTAAAGAGAGTATTCCTAAAACAAATAATGCTAAGGAGTTTCTCAAGTTTGTTGGTGACAAATTCAAGAAGTTTGATAAAACTAAAAAGGTCTACTACATCTCTTTGTTGGAAAAGACCACATTTGATGGTGTGAGTGGTGTTCATGAACACATCTTTAAGCTTATGAACTGGTATAAGTTGAGATCAATGAAAATGGAGTTGGGAGAGGATTTCCTAGTTTGACAGGTGTTTGAGTCTCTTCCGACTAGTTTTGATGTTTTAAGGACTATTTACAACGCTAAAAAAAAGATGACTATTAGTGATCTTATATATGCTCTTACTCAAGAGGAGCAGACCATGAAAAATGGTAAGACCCATAGTGTTCAATTTGCTTCCCCACAAGAATGGTGACAAAAAGAATAAATTTACTTAAAGGAAGAACAGTAAGCCCCAGTTTAAGAAAAAAGGGAATAATAAGTCTGGATATCCTTCTGGACCACCTTCTGGTCCTGGTGAGTCTTCTAGTATTAAGCTCAAATATCAGTTTAATAGAAATTGTAAGTTCTGTGATATATATGGGCATAAGCAATTTGATTGTTTGAACTTTAAGAGTAGGCTTGAGAAAAAAAAAAGTAACTCATTGACTCTAGTGTGTTTTGAATCAAATCTAGTTAATATTTTTTCAAATACCTAGTGGTTAGATACTGGTACAACTATTCATATTACAAACTCATTGCAGGAATTCAGAAGCAAGAGGAGATCAAGTGAAAGGGAGTTGATGATCACAATAGGGAATGAAGTTAGAGTCAAAGTAGAACATATAGGAGTGATTTCTTTAAAGTTATGTATTGGAAATGTTTTAGTTTTGAAAGATACAATTTATATGCCTTCTATGAAGAGGAATTTGGTTTCAGTTTCTGTTTTGGATAGTTATGGTTACTCTTTCTATTTTAATAATGAAAATATTTCTTTATATTATGATTATGCTCTTGTTGGTTCTGGAGTCTTGTCTAATGGTCTATACATGTTGGATGTTGATTCCTTTTTCTATTAATCAACAACATTCAGTTATCAATAATATTGTTGGGAACAATTATGGTAGAGCTATTGAAAACTGTTTTATGTTGTGGCATAAACGTTTATGACACATCTCAAGGGAGAAAATGGAGAGGTTGATAAAGGATAATATTCATCATGATTTGGACTTCTCTGATTTTGATACATGTGTTAATTGTATAAAAGGGAAACTTACAACTGGAGCCAAAAGGAGTGAGGTTATCAAGAGTGAAGAAATGCTATAATTAATTCATACATATATTTATGAGCACATTACTCTTATTGCTATGGGCAATTTTAGGTACTTTATCACCTTTATTGATGATTTTTTCTAGATACGTTTGGATTGATTTGTCGCTTGAGAAATCTGACTCTTTAGATGCCTTTAAAGCATTCAAAACCATTATTGAATTGAAATTTAGTAAACAGATCAAATGTGTGAGGTCTGACAGGGGTGGTGAGTACTATGATAGGTATGATAAAACTGGTAGAAATCCTGGACTTTTTGCTAGGTTCTTACAGAACTATGGTATTAAGGCATAATACACTATGTTTGACACTCCACAACAAAATGAAGTTGCAGAAAAGTAAAATTGTACTTTTATGGATATAGTGAGATGTATGCTTAGTCATTATAATATTCCAGAATTCTTGTGAGGCTGATGCCTTGAAGACTGCTGCTTATATATTAAACCATGTGCCAAGTAAATCTGTGTTAAAGACTACGTATGAGCTTATGTAAGGAAAACGGCCTACTTTGGGGCATTTTCCGTATTTAGGGTTGTAAGGCAGATGTGATGTAACACCCTCCCTAGGGTATCACATGTCTGACTCCTGACTCATAATCTGAAAAAAAATTCGCACAAAGTTTGAGTTATAAAAAGTGGATTTTAAAATTTCTTCTTCACTGAAACATAAATTTACTGAAAATATTAGGTAATATTGAAAATCATATTTCAACTATTCATTATGCAATATTGACACTAATTAATATTTCATAATTTAAAGAGAAATATAAAATTAACAGACTCTTTTTTTTTTTAAACAGTAGCAAACCCCATGACGGGTCCTACTTAATAGCACGGTACAACACTAACGTTAAAACTTAACATACTTATTCTGTTGTGTATCCATCTTGTTGCATCAGACATCTGTTCTATATCTGTTCTTTGTCAACACTGCACACCTTCGAGTCCTGAATGTCCACTCCTTATTGTTGTCACCCATCTCAGAGTATCCATCATCCGTTATGTCTAAGACAACTCATTCTTTCTACTGTTTAATTTTAACAATCTGACGACAAGAAACAACATAACAAAGAGGTGAGATCACCTACGCCAATACCAAACTGACAAATGACAGATAAGAGATAACACAAGAATATCATACAGATATGTCATACCAGAATTTCAATAATGCACTCAACATTAATCAACTATCATCATCATACTATTAACATTATTATCATCACACAATAATCACAATAATGCCATCAACATGATTATCATCATCATCATCCAAATATTCAAAACAATTGTCATAGTCAATATTCTCAATTAATATATCATATAGATATAAATGTTCGGAGTTATGCATGTACACAAAGACTCGAGTTTTTCAAAAACAACTCCATGGAGGTTTTCACAATTTCGAGGAGAATCTCTGTCAATTGTCGTCACCTTTAGCCCAAAGATAATCTTCCAGTTGTTGAAAAGAATCGTGTTCTTGTCTGTATCGTCAATGCGTTGCAACGGATGCATCGCCAAGTGACACAGTGGTACTCGTTGTCCACTTGGTCGACCGTCGCGCCTCTACGCCCCAAGATCCATCATAGACCTCACTATCAATTCTCATTCCTCTTCGACCACAAGGCCATATACAATGCGAATATATCGTGCGAAGTCAACCCCAAAGGGAAAATCTTTTCAATTTCATTTGTTTAATGTATCATATGCCTTAACACATATTTTTTTCCAATGCATGTATAATGCACCAAATCCAATCACAAGCATCTCTTTCCAATGCATATAAAATGCACCAAATTATCTTTTGTATTTTCAAATGACAAAAATCATGTTATCACATTTTCATAGTTATAAAACACTTTCGTCGTGTTTTCAAAATTGCGTAATATTTTCGTTCCATTTTCACAATTCCAAAACGTTTCTGTTACGTTTTCACAATTCCAAAATGTTTATATTGCGTTTTCAAAATATCGTAACACTTATGTTATGTTTTCAAAATTAAACGTTTACATTATATTTTCACAATCTGGTGACACTGACACATTTACGTTTTCACAATATAGTAACATTTGCATTACGTTTTCAAAATACCATGCAACTCTTACATTTGCACTTTTAAAACACGATCTATTTTTTTTAATATTTTTCTTAATCGCGTAAAAATATCGTTTCTCAAAATCGCATAGTATTTTTTATTTTGTTTCAAAGTCGCGTAACTTAAAAATCATTCTTTTAAGTTGCATAAATCATTTTCCGTCATTCTCAAAATATTTAAAACACTTTCCAAATCACATAACGATTTTCCGCTATTTTCATAATCACGTAAAATAATTCATCACTTTTCCATTACGTAGTGATTTTTCAATAGTAATTTAGATTACGTAAAATATTTAAAGCTAATTCAAATCGCGTAGAAATATTTTAACGTATTTAAAATCGCGTAGAAATATTTTTCCATATTAACGTAACTTAAAAATCACATTTTTAAGATATATAAATAATTTTTCACCACAATTTCATTCTGAGAAAATATTTCTTGACCTTTAAAAATTCCTTTTTAACTTTTCTCAAAATAATATAACTTTACACTTCATTTAATATATTTTCTTACTCAAGAAAATATTTTTATGATTCTTTCTTTCAAGAAATTCTTTTTCAAAATATAATTCACAAAATCACTTTTTCATTGATGTAAATCAACGTTTCAAAACTTAACATTTTTAACGTATTTCAAAACTTGAAACTAAGTTATACGTTAGTAAATTTTCAAAACACCATTATATTCTCTATTTTTCCCAAATCAATTCTAAAATCAATTCTCTTCAAACAAATTAAGATTCAAACCCTTGCAACTTTTCATTTTCATTTTCATATGAAAGTTCATTTCTCAAGTGATAAAATACTTTGATTTCCCTTTCCAAAATCCGTATACTAAAATATTTTGTTCAAACATTTTGTTTCCACTTTAAAATTACTTTGTTTCATAAAAACCAAAATTATTCCAACCTCCAAAAATCGTAGAGTCTTTGGCCATTGAAGCCATCAAATATTTTCCTCTTAAATTGATATGGTTTTACACAAACAAAATCATTAAAAATTCTTTATTTTCAAAACCGAAATACCGATGGTCATAAAAACCAAACCCATTTGTTCAAATTCATTTTTACTTTCCTTACAAATTATTTTTCACTTTCTTTGCAAATCCTTAAAATTATCATTGCTATTTTCATTTAAATCTCATGTTTAGTAAAACACTTAGAAACTTTTTACACAAAATAAATCAATAAAAATTCTTTTAAAACCGTATTCATGTACTCTTTGAAAAATAAATTCTTTGTTTATTTTCCTTACTTTTCTAAACATCCATTTTCATCATTCAAGAAAATATTAATTTTGTGAACACCTATTTTGAGGTGTCTTGTTAGAAATCCACCATGTTCTAAGTACTTTCAAAAATCAATTCTTTTGTTCTTGAAAATTTTCAACATGAACTCTAATCAAGGCATCAAAACCGTAGCTCTCCCTTGGCTATTGGAGCCAAAAATCAATTCTTTCCACCATCAAGTCATGGCATATACATATATATTTCATCATAAATAATACAAGCATACCATCAAGCCATAAAAGCATGTATAGCATATCAAGCATATCATCAAAGCTATAAAATCATCAAAGCATATCAAGCATAGAAAATTAATCAAAGCTCATAAACACCCACAAATTAATTACATGACCATGGATATGAATCCTCACATGGATTCCACATCCATCAAATAAAATACCATCCCTCACCACCATGCTTGGTTGGTGAGATGGATCTCCTCTTACCTCTTGAAGATCCTCAAAAGCTTCTTGATTTGCTTCTTTTTCCAAGTCCTTCATCACCAAGAGCTTCTCAAATACAAAACAAAATACATAGAAATTAGTATCTAAGCTAGATTAAGAGGAACCATGGATCAAACATGGTTTAGATCATGAAAAAGAGAAGAAAATGAAGTTTCCTTATACTTCATCTCAAAAACCCAATAACTTTGATCTTGAAGAAACTCCATGAAGATGAATGATTTAGAGAAAATCTTCAACATGAAAGTTGCTTAGAACATCATGTAGATTCAAGATCTATGGTTGGATGAAATTAAAAGAGATTGGATGGTGATTTTAGGGTAGATAACCGAATGGTTTCTCTTGAAGCACAAAGATGAAATTTTTGATTTTTGATAGAAACTTGAAGCTTGGATTTGAAGCTCAAGATGAATGATTTTGGAAAAACTCATAACTAGAGATGTTCTTAGAATGATGTTTAGGTTTAGAAAATCAAGTTGGATGAAATTTTTGAGTGATGGAAGGCATTCCAAGGTGCTTGGCGAATGGTGTTTGGAGAAGAGAGATGGAGAGAAAATTCTTAAGTTTTGCTCTTGAAAATGTTCAATGAAGACCAAGGAAGACAATAATGACTAAAGCATGCAATTATGGTCTTCCAAAGCTCCTAATGCAGCACCAACCGTCCCCCCCCTCTTCATGCTTCTCATTGATGTGCAAGTTATCAATATTGGTCAATATAATACCTAATTGATCAAGACATGCAAAAAGCTTGTCGCTTTGTCTTCTAAACAAGGCCAAACCATCCCTTTCCTCTTCATTATGCATTCAAAATGTGACAATTTTCAAGCCACCATTATTTGTGCATTCCTAGCCATTGATTAATTCAATGGTTAGGATTTAGGTAGATTTAGGTAGGTTAGAAGACTTAATCTAGGCCATTGGATCTTTCTCCTTGAAATTCTAGTCATTGGATATGTCTCCAAAAATTAAGGGTCAAGATTGCTCCTTCAAACTTTTAATCCAAGGGTCATAATTAGTCTTTGCCATTTTAGAATACCAAATCTCTACCCTTGATTAATTCTTCATCCAATGGTCATAAATGGTCATGTTACTTTTTAAGATTAAATCTCCATGCTTGATTTAATAATCCAATGGTTATAAATGGTGCTTTGTCATTTTTCAAGACCAATTCTACACCTTTGATTACATCTATGGTTGATATCAAAGTTCTTCACAACTAAGCTTATTCTCACACCATTGATTAAATCAATGGTTATTATCAAGCTTCTTTATTAAGTTTGTTTCTTAACCTTTGATTAAATCAATGGTTAATATTCAAACTAAGTATTCTCATCCAAGGGTATAAATCAAGTCAAGCTCTCTTTGTTGACTACACAAGATAATATTTATTCTTGATCCTACAAATAATATTTTTCTTGGATTTTTATCATCCGATAATTAAATACAAAGTATAAAATACGATCTGATAATAAAATTTTAAAAGCTGTTTTAGGATTCGGGTTTAGTAAGATCTCTGTCTCCGTCTAAACAAGACAAATTTTTCTATGCGTAAAATTTTTTTCACTTTCATGAGACCCACTGGCCCACGTATGGCCACTTGGGCCCACATACTTGCGGGGCCCCTGAGACAGGAAATTTTCAAAATCATCCATAAAATCACAAAAATTATAAAACGCATAAATATCAAATCGAGTTACGTAAAATAATTACCTAACGGTAAAAATTAAATTACGTAAAGTTTTCTCCGGCCCAAAAATTTTTATTTTCCTGACACGGAGTAAATCACTCAAAACGTTTAAATACGCTGATGAAATAAACAAAATAATTTTATAGTGCACAGAAATTACTAAACAGTAAAATTCTGTTAACTGTCAAAATTATTGTTTAAGAGATAGGAAATTTTGGGATGTTACATGTGAGGCCTTATAACCTACAATTAAAGAAGCTTGATCCCAAAATCATTAGTGGTTTCTTTATTGGTTATTGTATTGGCTCAAGGGGTTCTAAGTTTTGTTGTTCTTCTCATACTACTAGAATTATTGAATCTGATCGGACTGTCTATTTTGAAGGGAACTTAGAGCATAGTGGAACTCAGGAGCCGCGTATTATTAATTTTAAAGAGGAGTATGATGTCATTCCTATTTTTGTTGTTCCCTTTCCAGGGATAGTGTCACCTCTTTTAATCCATGATGATGATGTTGTTGATCCTATTGATAATGTTTATATCCCTCAACAAGTCGAAAATAATGTACAGAATTCAGATGTTGTTGTGGCTCCACTGAGAAGATCTGAGCGGGTTCTTATATTCACTGAGTCCACTAGATTCAGAGATTATGTTGTGTACCTACAGGAGCATGAGTTTAATTCATTGAGGATTTTGATCTTATTTCCTTTCAAGAGGCAATGGTTAGTCCTGATAGTGCACAATGGTTGTTAGCTATGGAGGATGAGTTAGCTTCTATGATAAAAAATAATGTTTGAGAATTGGTGGAGTTGCCTGCTGGTTGTAAAACTGTTGGTTGCAAATTGAAACTTTCTTACTGGTCTCCACTAAAGACTCTTTTCGTGTTGTGATGACCTTAGTTACTCATTTTGATTTGAAGTTTCATAAAATTGATGTTAAGACTACTTTCCTAAATGGAGATTTGTATGAGGATGTGTATATGGATCAACTTGATAGTTTTATTAAAAAAGGTACATGGTATGTAAATTGAAAAGATCCATTTATGGATTGAAATAGACTTCCATACAATGATACTTGAAATTTGATTATATTGTTGACTCTATTGACTTTAAAGAAAATACTATTGATCAATGCATTTATCTAAAGTTTAGTGAGAGCAGATTCATCATTCTTGTCTTACATGTTAATGATATATTGTAAGTTAGTAATGGTGTTGATTTTCTGAGTATGACGAAACAGATGTTGACAACGCACTTTGATATGAAATATTTTGGTGATACCTTTTTTGTACTGAGCATTGAGATTTACTGTGACAAATCTCATGGTATTCTTGACTTGTCTCAGAAAGCTTATATTGAAATGATTCTAAATAGATTTAATATGAAATATTGTAATCTTTGTGTTGCACTCATTCAAAAGGGTGAAAGACTCTCTAATACCCAACCTCCTCAAAATGATAAGATATTGTTGAAATGAAGAAAGTCTCATATGCTTCCGCTGTTGACAACCTTATGTATGCTCAAGTTTGTACACATTCTGATATTACTTTCATTGTTAGTGTACTTAGGAGATCCTTGAACAAATATGGTGTGGCTCATTGGCAAGCTGTAAAACGAGTTTTGAGGTATCTATTGGGTATCATAGATTATATGCTCACCTATAGGAAATCAAATCACCTTGATTTGGTTTGCTATTCTGATTCTGATTATGGTGGTTGTCCAGATTACCATAAGTGTACATCAGACTATATCTTTATATTGGCAGGAGGAGTTGTTTCTTAGAAAAGAGTTAAACAAACACTTACAACTACTTTCATTATAGAGGTAGAGTATATAGTTTGTTATGAGGCTACACGTCAAACGGTATGGTTGAAGAATTTGATTACTAAATTTCATGTTGTGAAGAATATTTTCAAGTCTCTTACTATCGATTGTGATAATTCTGTTGTAGTGTGCTTCTCTCAAATCAATAAAAGCTCTAAACGCATAAAGCATTTTGACACAAAATACATATTTGTTAGAGAAAAGATTAAGGAGTTTCATACTTGTATCGAGCATATCCCTACATAACTTATTGTTACAAATCCTCTAACCAAAGGTTTAGCTGTTAAAGTTTTTGTTCATCATGTAACCCGTATAAGTATAATGAGATCTTTTGATGTTTTGGGTTAGCGAGAGTTTATTTTATAATTTTATTGTGACTTCATTTTATTATTATATCTCGAGGCCTTAAAGACTTATATTGTTATTATTATCGTTGTCACATAATACTGTTGTTATTATTATTATTTGTGCAATTTGTTTGTTTGTATTATGACATATTATGCAGACATTTTGGATTCAGTCTCATTTTGTTATTATGCTGAAATGTTTGTTAAATCTCATAAAACATCTTGGGCGGATGCTTAGACTATTTTGTTGGAAAATGCACTTAGGTCACATATTGATACACAATTTTGATGTGTTTTTCCATTACCCGCATATCACATTTTGTTGGGTTATCAGAATATGATTATCTTGCATGTATGATATCAATACTCCTTCGAATATGATTTTATGCAATGTTGATATGCTTGTAATCTCATTTTGGATCAGTTGTTAAGGGCGCTGACTTGATTTTGATATCATGTTGTGACCACATATTGTTTGATTACTCTGAAGAATTATTTTTTATTGAAATAATGTAATATAACTCATGTCATCCAAGTGTAAGAATATTAGAATTTTTTATATAGACTAACATAAATCATATTATAAATTTATAAAACCTAGATTAATTATATATTAAAATTATTATAGTATCTCGTTTATCTCAAATTGTGATTAGTATTATTATTGAATTTATTATTGTTGAAACATTGTTCATATATGATTTTTATTTATGAATCATGTATATAAACTTGTCATAATAAATAAGTTTACAATATTTTAATTATTTTATATATATAAAAAGATGCTCCTATTTCTAACTATTTTAGTATAATTACCTTATTAATATTAACATATAAGTGACTACTTGTAAAATAAAAATAATATCTCTCTCAGTAAAGATTACTTTCAAAGTTTTAATTATTACAATCTTATCAACAACTTTTTAAAATATTTGTATATCTTATTATATATTTTAAATATATTATAAATTTGACATTAATTAATATAAGAGTTTTAACAATTAACTTACAATTTAAAGCACAACCAATGTTATTGTACACTTAATAATGTTATGGTGTTTGGTACTCCTTTGATTTTACCTGTCATTAGAAGGAATTTATTTTCATAGTCGGTCATTATTTTAATATTTACTAATAAAAGTTAGGCTGATACTATTGTGCACCTCTCCATGTTATGGTGTACAGAACTCCCTTGACTTTACTTGTTATTGGAGGGAACTAATTTTCCTAGCCGGTCACCGTTTTAATATTTACCAAAGAAAGTTATTGTGAAACAAAACACCATGTGAGGTTAGTCGTCTCTACTTTAAAATCACCCTTCTTCGACTTGCTCTGTTCTGTGAGTTTAGTTTTTAGGGTTTGTTTGAGTGTTGAATGGCGCTGTTCCTGCTTTACGAGTCTGCTTCGGGTTACGCCCTGTTGGAGGCTCATGGCCTCGACGAAATTGGGCAGAACACGGAAGCTGTTCGGAACTCCGTTTCGGATTTGAACAGGTTTGGCAAGGTGGTCAAGCTTCGCTCTTTCAATCCTTTTACCTTTGCTCTCGATGCCCTCAAACAGTGTAACGTTGTCTCTGAAGGTAACTAACCACTCTCAACTTTCACTGCCAAGTAATGATAAATTGTTTAATGTCTTGAACTTGATTATTATATTATATTATATTCAGGCCTATTGACTGATGAGCTGAGGACTGTTTTGGAGACTAACTTGCCTAAAGTCAAGGAAGGGAAGAAGTCCAAGTTCAGTTTAGGTGTCTCAGATCCTAAGATTGGTTCCTAGATATCTGAACTCACTAAAATCCCTTGCCAAAGTAATGAGTTTGTCAATAAGCTACTTCGTGGCGTGCACCTCCATTTTGATAAGTTTGTCAGTGATCTCAAGGTTAGTCATTCATTTAGTTACTTTGTCCTCTTTTTTCTGTTTAATGTATTGCAGGATCCCCATGTACTATAGAAATCTCTCATTATTTTATTTAATTTCGAATTCCATAGTTGGGAGATTTGGAAAAGGCATAACTTGGTCTGGGGCATAGTTACAGCAAAGCAAAGGTGAAATTTAATGTTAATCGTGTTGACAATATGGTCATTCAAGCAATCTTTCTTCTTGATACACTTGATAAAGATATCAATTCATTCTCCATGAGAGTCAGGTACTATGTGTTCAACATTGAATTATCAAATCTTAAATCCACTATTTTCATATTCAAAATAGTTTACTTCCTTTAAGAGAATTAATAAACTTGAAGAGTTGAATTCTCTACTAGTTTGTCAATTATGTGCAGAGAATGGTATTCATGGCATTTTCCTGAACTGGTGAAGATTGTGAATGATAATTATCTGTATGCGAAAGTTGCAAAATTTATTGACGATAAATCAAAGTTCTCTGAAGACAAGATTTCAGGCTTAACGGACATAGTTGGAGATGAAGATAAAGCAAAGGAGATTGTGGAAGCTGCCAAGGCCTCCATGGGTAGAATTCTTATTCTTGTATTGCATTCAACTTTTCCCTCATTCTCTATCTAAATCTTCTTTCTCTTGATTTTCTTCAGGACATGATTTGTCCCCAGTGGACTTGATTAATGTCCAGCAATTTGCACAGTGAGTAATGGACTTATCTGAGTATAGGCGGAAGCTGTATGATTACCTGATTAGTAAAATGAATGACATTGCACCAAATTTGGCCTCTTTAATTAGTGAAGTTGTTGGTGCTCGTTTAATTTCCCATGCTGGTAGCCTCACAAATTTAGCTAAGTGTCCCTCTTTAACTCTTCAAATTCTTGGTGCGGAGAAGGCTTTGTTCAGGTGTTTAACTCCACCTCTTGTTTTGAAGTTTTCTAAAGTTTGAACTGCTTATTAGTTTATAGAAACTAACAAATCAAGGATTCATATGTTAAACTGCAAGAATTTGTTGTTTCCATTATGGTAGGTTGTGTGTTTTGTTAGGACAACAGCTAATTTTGGTCTGCAACGTTGATACTACTATTCCTTTGTGCTTTTTCTTCAAATGTATAATGTCTTTTCCTGTTCTATTCAGGGCATTAAAAACAAGAGCAAACACTCCCAAATATGGTCTGATATTCCACTTTTCTTTTATTGGTCGAGCATCTGCCAGAAATAAGGGCCGAATGGCTCGCTATCTTGCAAACAAATGTTCAATTGTATCACGAATTGACTGCTTTTCTAGTTTGTTTCTTACACTTTAATTTTAGCAATCTCTTATGCATTACTTAGCATCTCTTTACACGTGAAATGAATTTTTTGAACTGTGATACAGAAAGGGGTACTACTGCTTTTGGGGAGAAAAACTGCGTGAGCAAGTTGAGGAGCAACTTGACTTTTATGATAAGGGAGTTGCCCCTCTTAAGAACATAGATGTGATGAAGTCTGCTATTGAAAGTGTTGAAAACAAAGGTAGGGAAGCAAGGAGACCCATTGTGCCCCTCCCCCCCCCACCCCTACTCCTCACCCCTCTCCTGATTTTCCCTTAAATTTGAATAATATGCATTTGATTGTGATTATATCTCAAAACTTGTGACTGCCACTGTGCCACTATATGGTGGAACTTTTCTTCTTCTTATTCTTCTTATTCTTCTTTTTCTTCTTCTTCTTTTGCTGAGGTTATATGGTGGAGAGTTAAATTTGCTTGAACTTGGGAAGCATATACGTTTGAGTTCCTTATGTGCTACATGTGTAATGTATAATGGTGGAATTTTACTAATTTAAAGTAATTGTTGCAGATATAGAGATGGAAACAGAAGAAGTGCCTGTTGAAGTTTCAGGCAAGAAAGCCAAGAAGAAGAAGCAAAAAACTCCTACTGCAGATGAAGATAATGACATGGCTGTAGATTAAGCCCACAGAAATTACAAATGGTGATGGTTTGGAGGATCATAAATCAGAAAAGAAGAAGAAAAAAAGAAAAAAAAAGAAATTGGACCAGGAGATGGAGCTTCATGATTAGGCTGTAGATGATGGTGCCAATAGGGTTGCAAGTGAGCAAGATAGAGCAATTTAAAAGAAAAAGAAGAAGGATAAAAAGGATGATAATGGGGAAGTACTGGAGGCTGCTAATGAGACTAAGAAGAAGAAAAGTAAATCAAAAAGCAAGGATGCCGAGTAAACTGTGGAGTGCAGTTTAAAATGTGGAAATCGAATTTGCCATGTTATTGTATTGAATAATGTTAAATTTTATTTGCTTTGAACTTTTGCTCGTTGGTGTTGACTGCATTTCATTCAGCATACAAATTTTGTTCTAGCAAGTTTTGAGAGTAGTGTACAATGTTCTTATTGAAGTTTTGAGTATTAATGTTTCAACCAAAATTATATGTTTCAACCAAATAATGTTTCAACCCCATTGTCCACTGGTCAATCTCCACAATTGTAACTAGGAAAATGTTGCTCTTATTTACATAACTCCCGAGCACACCAGAGAGCAGAAATCTGAGGTTAAAATTTTTGTTCTCACACGCTATTAGTAGTTGAATTACTTATTGAATTGGTATCCCATAGCCCCAGTCTAATAGGCTACGGCACAACCAGAGCAAGTGCAACTGCTCCTTTGTAATAATTCTCATCTAAGATTGTCCAATGGAACACACTTGACCAAATTATATAGTATACTTTTTCTAAAATAAAATAAAAAAAGGAGGATCGGCAAAGTCTTTTTTACTTACGCTCATTTTCAACCGTTAGATCCACTTTCATCTAACGGTTAAAAATGAGTGTAAGTCAAAAAAGACTTACACTGATGTAAATTGATCCTCCCTCATAAAAAAATTGCTGAAATGTTAAATATAATACTTGGTGATACTAGATGTATTCCTCAGAGTATTTGTAAACTACCACTACCAATGTTCGTCAAGAAAATAATTTTGCCCACAAGCAACATTGGAAGGAAGAACAGAAGAAAGGGGAGAAAACAAAAATCTTTCTCACAGTCCTCACTTCTAACTGTCAACTTCAGTGGGTTCAACCACCTCAACTTCTACAGTTTCTGGGACATGGGGCTGGGTTCCAATGGACTGAAACTGACCAGGAGTTGACCATTTACCGGTGAGAGCCATACCCATCATCTCGTATATCTTTCCTCCAAGCTGTGCTGGAATATCAGGCTGCACACCAACAAATTGAGATAAAAGATACAAGTTTAGAATAGAGCATTTTGGTTTAAATTACTGCTAAAAACGACTAGCATATGCAACATCTTCATTTCAAGGTGCACACCAATAATGGGGGCTGGGCTTTGCAGCAACATATGCTCTTTGGAGGGCCAATTATTGTTCCTTTGTCCACCCTTTCACAATTTCTTCTTCGCTGCCACCGTGGTTTCTCCTCCTCTTTCTCTTCACTCCAGCTTCAACCCTATCCCCATATATCCCCTTCCCTTCAACCACAAATCCCTCATCACATATCTGTAACTTGTGAGGGAAAAGGGGTGAGAGAAATGAGCACACGAAAGACGCGAACGACGATAAGAAAAGGAGAACGAGATTGGCTAGCCATATATCCCCTTCCCTTCAACCCCAAATCCCTCATCACAGATGTGCAACTTGTGAGAGAAAGGGGCGACATAAATGAGCCGACAAAGGACGCGAACAAAGATAAGAAAAAGAGAATAAGAAAGGGGGAGACGGGAAAGAGCAGAGGAAGACCTTTCATAATTAACTTGTTCAATAATAACCAGTTTGTGAAGTTTCATGTAATTCATCTTGGCCTTTGAATTGATATAATAGTAAATCAACGGTGTTTCTTTCAGAGTGTACGATACACCCTCCCTAGGAGGGTGTATATTAGACAGCACCTAAAAGTTAACCCCATATGTGGTTAATAAATTAATTAAAGAAAACCTCATTTCTCTTTTGCCATTCGAAAGTCGAACGAAGTAAGTGTTGGAGGTGACAATGGCTTCCCCAATCATATACAACAACAACCAATTGGAGAAGGACGCGTTGACGATGCTATATAAGTTGTGTTCAGTGAAGCAGAACAAGGAGAGGGCGGTGAGCGCCAGAGCGGTGAAGCTGCTGGCGGAGCTGGTGGCAGAGCAGGGGACAGGTATGGCTGAGAAGGCAATGGTAGTGCTGAACAACTTGGCGGGGATTCAGGAAGGGAATGATGCGATTGTGGAAGAAGGTGGAATAACTGCTCTTGTGGAAGAGCAATTGAAGATGAGTCTGTGAAGGGAAAAAGAATTTGTTTTGACACTTCTGCATCTGTGTGTAACAGCGTGAGGAACAAAGGGTTGCTTGTGAGGGAGGGTGGGATTCCACCTTTGGTTGCTTTTCCCAAACTGGGAGTGCTCGAGCGAAGCACAAGGTGTGTGAGTCCCTACCAATTTGACTATAGAATTAGAGTCTAAAGGCTTGCTTGGTAGTATTGGAATCAAAATTTTGTTGCAAATATATTGTCTAGTTGTGATAATTTGGAGCCCTTATCTATGTCTTTCTTGTCTTGAAATCTTGTGACTCTGTCTCTGTTATTCCTCATATATATACACATTAAAGAGTGTAAATTGTAATTAACTGTGATGAGGGTCTCCTGTTAGCCATTGTTTGAATGTTAGTTAGCTTGCCTAGATAACTGTCATAGCATGTCAGTAGCAACATTTGGGATCCTATGAGCAAACTTTAGATAAAGATAAAGTCATTTTTGTAACGAAAATTGGCCAAGGAGAAGATTTTATTTTAAAGAATTTCACTACTACAAATAATACTATTTTGATTGGAAAGATGAGCATTATTATGCAAGCGATGTATATAATTTTCATGGATGGAATGGTGCATGTTGTTAATAAATATTCTTTTTCTAATGATTTACATCAAAGAATAGGCCTAGATATTACATGTATTCTTTTTTCTTTCTTTATTTTTCCCCTTACACTATAATATTTTCTCTTCTTTTCTCCCCTCTTTTTATTGAAGCTTCTAGTTGGTTTTGCAGGCTGAAACGCTCCTTCGATATTTGAGAGAATCAAACAAGAAGCATTGTCTTCAAATTCTTAGAGAAGTAATTACATTACTACTTAGGAAGGTGATTATACAATGTAATTGGTTGTTGTATATATAGTGTTGGAGGTGACAATGACTTCGACAATTGCAGAGAGGATGGCCTACATAGGTGTGGAAAAGTGACGATGGTTCTGTTGCTGGGCTTGGATAGCAGGTCGCAAATTGACGGAGAGCAGTGGTGGTCGAGATCGTCATTTTGTTGTCGAGACAAGTGTGAAGAGGCTTTTGTTGTGCGTCGTTGTGCTTGTAGGTGAGTTTGGTATGTTTTTATTTCTATCATGTGTGTGTAAGATGGATTTAGGGTTTGCAGAATAGGGGAACTAAAAATGGTAAATCAATTAGGGCTTTTGTTGTGTGTCGTTGTGCTTGTTGATGAATTTTGAAAGTCTCTCTCTCTTTCTATCCTTACAGTTCGCCTCTGTTTCAATTGGGCATTTGATATTAGAAGCCACATTGTTGAAACTCGTAGCTGTGAAGTCAATCCATTCAATCTCAATGTTTCATTATCATTATCTGGGTATTCCTTATTCCTTCTTCAGATCATAGCATTTTTTTTGCCTTTTGAAACTTCTGTTTGAGCTTTTCATTATTCGAATCTTCTTGCTTCCCAATAAATAACTATCTGTGTCTTTTTTATTCTAGAGTTCTTCTTTTGAGTGCTTTAGCATATTCCATTCCTTGAGTCTCATGCTGAAGATGTCATTCGAGTTATCTTCATTTCTGGTCAGTATTTCTTTTTTTTTTGTGTTTTGTTTGTCTTGTTCTTCTTTTAGCTGAATTTGGATTAGAATATGCTTTTAGCTGAAACTCAAACTGTGTCATTGTCTTTTGTTTAGCACGTACACGTAGTGGTGCAACTTGATAACCCAAAAAATTGGTTCTTAAAATTTTATTCCTTTAACATTTTGCATGTATGCCTACATACCCACACACCAGAATTGATCCAGGTCTTTATAGTGTCAATAAATCTGATGTGTTTTAGGTGACAGAGAAGAGAAATGTGTCCACTGCATATAGGCTATTTACAGGTGAGAAACCTGATATCTGTTGCCTCTCATTTTAATTCAATCTCTATTTTCCTTATACTTGCTTAATTATTTGTCTCTTTCAAATTTTTAGAATGTTTCAGTAGTATATGAGACATCTAACCCTTGAATAGATTGAAGAAATTACGAAAACCCAAACAGCAGTGTTAAAAAAAAAAGCAAAAATTCCCACTTGAAGTCAAACACTCATAATGAAAATGAGTTAAAAAAGAGAGAGAGAGAGAACAATGATAATGTTGTGAATCCAATATATAAGTCTAATGAATTCAGTAGCCATTGGTTTTGAGGATGATTACTCAGAATTACAGCACCTTCTCACTTTTGTCCATTCTTTGCTTTTCTTTCCTCTCTATCTCTTTTTCTTTTTGGCTACTGTATTTCACATTTGTCTTGAACTCAATATTCTGTATGTCTCCAGTACTGGTTGGTAATCCTAATACTAATACAGCCTTTGGAAAGCCTTTCCTCATTAGTTGTGTATCCCTTCCCTGTAAATTCATTTCATTTATACATTAGGTCTAATTGGCATATGCTCATTCTGGTGTCCTTTCTCTTAATTTTAAGTTTGTTTAAACATGATGTCATTTGCAGCTAAACTGCTGCATGAGATCACCCAGTTTACTTGAATCTGAGAGATACAACACTTTATCATCAATCAAGCTTTTTCAATAGCTGTCTATAACTGGAAGAAGTAAAATATGGAGAAATTAACTTGAAATCATTAGTCCTAGCTATATGTTATCTGAGTTTTATTTTACTACTTGATTCCTGGATGATGCTATCTCGCCAATTTGTTGAATATTGTTTATGGGGATGAGATAACTTGCCTAGAATAGTCTTAATGTATTATGCCAACGTTCTATATTCCCCTGAAGGGTATTTTCACGGAGTTATATGCAACGCTGAGGAGTTTCATAACACTACTGTGAACCATGACCTCCACTTCAGACAAAACAGTGTTCTTGACACCCAGGATCGAAACACCTACTATGTTTCTTGCTACTTTTCCATCACCCAACAGCAACAAGCAAACAATTGCCATGTCCAGTTGACACCTGAGCTTGCTTTGAGACCAAACAGGAAAGATGAGAATACATAACAGAAAACATAAATGATTGCTTCTTCAGTTATGCACTTTACCTTTGACTTATATTTTACACTAATTTTAACATGACCACACATTTGTACCCAATATGAATCAATTGGTTCACATGATTTATTAAATTTTATCGGATGACAATGATAAGTCATCAATGCAATTATTGTACTCTGTAGAATGTCTTTATAGTTTATAGCAAATAAAAGGCTCAATTATATAATACAAGGGCAGAAAGCCTCTAAGGCTTGAAGTGCGACAAGCCCATGAAAAATACTCATCAAGTCTTTTCTGCAAGGACATGCTCAAGTAGCTGCATTATATGTATATCCTGTCTATCTTTTCCTCTTTTTTGTTTTTTTTTTAGTTATTGCTCTCATGAAACTCACTTACTACATCATTCGCCTCTATTATGCTGCAACGTTTCTTTTTCATCAGTGCTTCTAACATTATAGTTCTGAATCAGTTTGCCTCTACCTCTTACCCAGCTTCTCTATATCTATTCTATTGTATGTAAGAACATGATTAGCTACACTCATACCAACCATAAATTATATGCATAGTTGAATAACTTATATTTATGTTAATTTTTTTTTTATTTTGGTGCTAGAGTTAAATTATAAATAAAAAAAAATTGCAACAAAGGAAATATTAAATATGCATAAAATATTGTAATTTAAATTGAAATTTTAGTTAAAGTAGTTGTTAAATACATGTCAACAAGGTAAATAAATTGATCCATGTCAACAACCTCATTCATAGTATTAGTAGGGAATACCATCTCCTTGGAGTCAAATAAACTGAAACAAAATGAGAGATAATTACGTTTCAAGATCATGACTTTCAAGCATGTCATATAAGTCTTGGATCTTTCTTGTTCATCATCATATGTTGTAGAAGAGTGCTATGTACTAACTAACCACTGCAAGGTTATTGATGATGATGCGATCATTCTTCCCCCAAATGATGAGTGTTTTCTGCTTTACCTATTAAAAAAATTCAAAAATAAAAAATCTTATTCAGGAGGAAGTCAATCCAACAGTCTCAAATTTTTATCTAATAACTTTTTTGCTAAAAACTACTGATAATATAATAGAACTGGACCAGAAAAGATTGTAGAAGATGAAGTTTTATTGATAAAACTCTCCTCTACCAGAATTTGAATCAATGTAAGACAGAATCAAAGAGGAATATTACAAGAAAGCTAGCATCAATAACAATAGTAGACTCTTTGTTGTGAATACAATATCCATGACATTCGAGAGTCTTGTGGCTATCCGTTTTTTCTCTTGCTTACTCCAAATCTAACCTGGACCTTTCAATTGACACCCCATGCATGAAATTTGGCCGAAGTTATGTCATAATTCTCAAACAACCCCATGCATGAAATTTGACTGAATATGGTCTAGCTTTATATGCTAAATGGGATTTATTGGCTTAGGATTAAAAACCAAGTATTTCACATATTGAAGCCCTATATATTGGCTTTAATATATTGGCTTTCAAATGGGATTGATAGTGACCAATTCTAAATTGTGTAGCTAATGTTATGAACAAAACAACAGGTGCTACCACAAATTGTAATTATGCAGAAACAGTATTGGCTTTGACATAAATTAGGTTTTAATGGGAAAAGAGTCATGAGATGGAATTTATATCCATGGGAGCATTACATATCATATTTCAAATGCAGATAACAGTGCTCAAATACTGAATTAAAATCCCAAAAGCATATGGTCCCAGTCCCTAACATCCCAGATTTCTGAATCAAAATCCCCTCAATGTGGTTTATCGACCCATATAATACTTGCACAATATACACTTGTTCTCTTGACAAAAGATGACTCAACTTTGGTTTCCGTCAAAATTAAGAGTTAACCAGAAGCAAGATATTCAAAATGGTTTAAAACAGATCATAGGCAGCCATAAATCACAAAAATGGTTTTAGGTTTGCAACAAATAAGTGCTGATATTTGAATTTATTGAAGTAGTAACAAATAATATGCAAAAGTGCTTCAAACTTCAAACATATTCTTGCCCAAACAATCCCACAATAAACAATCTCAAAATCTCTGTGATGTGATTTGCAACCTAATCCAATCTAATACAGAAATAAAACAAAAACCAAAATTGGAGCTCATTCCTGGTGTATGTTTGTGGATATATAGGCACACATGGAAAATGTTAAAACATCAAAATTTTACGAAATTTTTTGGGGTTATCAAGGTGAACCACTACGTGTACGTGCTAAACAAATGACAATGATAAAAGGGAAAGACAGAGACCAAATAATAATGGTTCAAGCATTAGCAGAAGCAATCTTGAATAGAGTATTGGTTCAAGCATTTTGTCAAGCATATAATAAGCAACCAAAACAAGAACAAAGAAGATTGGCAAAACCAAGATACAAGCTCGCATTAAGACTGACGAGCAGCACTAACACGCAGCGGCAGTTAGCCAGTGACTGACAAGTAGTAGCGGTGAGCTCGCACCTTGACATACACCAGGAATGGCAAAATGTTTCGCTTTCTAAATAGGTATAAGCCTTTGTTTGGATTTAATTATGTGTCATTATTCTATCATCATCAATCCCAGAAATTAACTGACTCTTCTACATACAAATCACTAAACTCAAACTCTTAATTCAAATATTACGTAAACCAATCTGAAGAATCAAACTTTCAAATTTCAGTAAAATTGAAATAACATCCTCAAACTTAGCTCTCAGTTTGAAGTCAAAATAAGTCAAGCTTTGTCAGCTACAGCCTACATGTGCAACTTTATCAAGACATTGTCTCATAAAAATGATAGATTAATAGTTATATACATATAAAGAGGATGATTTAACAAGGGGCTAGAAGAACTAGAATGTTAAGACAAATAAATACCAGTTTAGAAACATTCTTCCAGAAGTGGGGGCTGGGCTTTGCAGCAAAATACGCTTTTTGCAAAGCCATTTCTTGTTCCTTTGTCCACCCATTCGCAATTTCTTCTTCGTTGCCACCATGCTTTCTCTTCACTCCAACTTCAACCCCATCTCTATCTACCCTCTTCCCTTCAACCCCTATATCCCTCATCATTAACATATTGCTCCACATAATTTTCTTTTGTTTCGCTTCACCAGCACCACCAAATAACTGATTAGAACTAAAAAAATGGAAGAAATTGACGGACGATATATAAGAGAAATCAAATGGTTCATTCTTTCTTCAACGACTTTCTTCAGAAGAATGTTCATTATGATGAGAGCAATCCATGAACCATCTTCGCTCAGCACAATAATTTACCCATGTGAACCTATGAATTGCATCCTTGCCCTCCTCTTTACATTCATTTCACTCTATCGCAGACCGTGATAGAATAGAGTCTTTATTCTTTAATTACTCAATTAATCAGCATTTTGAAAACTCTCATTTAACAAGAATTTTTATAGGTTACCGATCGTGAATCTTGATTGTTAATTTATTTTAGGAAAAAGATCATTCTATATCTCATTACATATTTTTTTAATAATATGTGATTAAAAAAAAAAAAAATAAGTATAATAAATAGTATTAAATGAAATATAAAAATAAATATATGTAACATTTGTGGTAAGAATATCAAAATTATTTATTTTAATCATATATAATTTTTATAACGAAGTGTATAGTACATCTTGAAAATAAAGGTGTATATTAGATTGACCCTTAAAAGGCTATAGTACGTACAACAGATTTGCAGAACTAGAAGTAAGCAAGGCAAAGCTGGACTGTTGGAGTTGTCCATTGAGAATGAGTCACGGGTGGGTTTAGAAAGAGAGAGGGATGGGCTCACTGACATGGCCTTGTACTTCCAAATCTTGAATTCTCCCTTTCATAAAGCCGAACTCGTCCGTTGCGAATGAATTGGTGACACTGTGATAGTAAGTAACCATCCAACAGCGCTACACAGAGAGAAAATAAAAAATAAAAAATCTGAAAGGGCTATGCTCTTCTTCCTCATTTATCTTCCAACAAATAATATATATGGCGACGTCCCATTTGAAAGACAGTGAGAACAAATGGATTTATTTAATTTTGGAATTTTTCTATTCCACTGATGATTTGTCATTACTCTTTTTAGGGTTTGGATATTCTCATATTAATAATAGTAAGTAATATGACACAGAAAAAAAGCATAAATGTAATTATAGTGGGACATGTCATTATTTATGTAAGACCTATTAATTTTATTTTTGTATTTTTTTTATAATATGACTTTGTCATGTTATTTATTAATATGAGATGATCTTAATATCTCTTTTCATACTTCTAACTTTGTCATTATATATTAGATAAATAACTAAATTTACGATAAAAGAAGTTAAAAGTTAAAACTCATCTAATATATTTTTTTAAAAGTTACACCCCACGTGATTAATTTGCTGTGAAGATCATTTAGACATACATAAGAAATATTTAATAGTATTGATAATAAATAAATTATTAAGTATTTTACTGGTTAAAATATGAAAACACAAAGAACCAGGAGTGTTTATGGATTAGATTGGATCGATTTTGAGAAAAAAATTTATCCAATCCAATCTAATTGGTTTTCTTTTTTTATCTTCCAATGAATTTAGTTCAAAATGTAAATTCGATTCAATTTAATCCAATCTAAATCAGTTTGTATTTGACTAATTTTTTTGTTTTTCGTTATAATTTTTGTATACATAATTTCATCAAATTCATCTAAATATGAAAGTTCAAATTCATTAAAATACATCAAATATAAATTTAAACTAATTCATCAAAGTTCAACAAATATAAGTTCAAACTAATTCATCAAAATATAAATGCAAATTGTAAATACAAATCCAAATTAATTTTATTTTTATGTAAATCTCTCCGATATATGGAAGTCACATTGGACCTCGACTAATCCAGAGTCGAATTGGGTTGAACTACAAAAGTGTAAAATTCTCTCAGCGTTAATTTTTGTATATTCATAAGACTCGAACTCGACTAATCCTAATTAATTATTAATCCTACAATAAATGTTTAAATTGAAGATAGATAATTAAGTTTAATTTGAGAAATAATAAGAAAATTCAAAATGTCCAAATTATATTATAAAAAATGTATATAAATCTTGGTTTGGTTTGATTTGATTGATTTTTAAATTTGGATTCGAAATTTGATAAAATTCAATTAGTTTTTTTGATTTTTCAATTTTTCGACTTAGTTTTTTCCGTGTTGATTGGATTGTTTTGGTTTTGAACACCTTTAAAAAATTATTATAAATAATTTATATTAATATATTTTTTATATCTAAATATAATTATTATTTTTTATACTTGTGTATTGACTTTACTTTTACTACTTAACATTTTTTTATCTATTATTATATATATAATTTAATTTTAATGCATTGTCAATATAAAATATTTTACACTATTAATTAATTATACATCACCACATATATATGTAATTTTTTAAGTAATTATTATAAAATCAAATATTTTTTATGACATAATAATATATAATTAAATAATAGTGTAATTTTTATAACTAACAGTACATTCAAATTAAATGCATATATAAATTCTTAAAAAAAATAAGGATATATTGTGACAGTTGGTCTATTCACAATATTCATTTCAAAATATTGAAAATCTAGAATAGTAATTAATAATACTATGGTAAATTTTCAAACCAAGTCAAATGCTTCATTTACTAGAAACACTACATATATAAATTATAAATTAAACTACTATTTGTAGATTAGATTTTATATTTTAAATACTACAGTATTCTAAAAATAATTTATTATTATAAATTAATGATTATGTAAAATTATTGTGCCGTCTAATTCAATTTCAATCAGTGTACTTGTTTACAGCAGAAATTTTTTTCTAATATACTTAAACACTTAGTTTATAATAGAGTACAAATGACGTCATTTGATTCATATAACTGACCTTACTTAATAAAAAAAAATTTAATTATTATTGTTATTATTATATGTGGAGAAAGAATCCTCCATGTAAATGTTCACCATTGAATTCTGCTTATTATGTGGGTTTTATTGTGGGCTCTACGCTAGTTGAATGGTTGAGACTTGTGTGGAGCAATAATTTCTCTTGCTCCGTGTGTACAACATAATTTCTCTTAACAGGCCCTCATATAGGATCTGAATATGAAAACACTGGTGGAAAGCAAAGAAAAATAATAAAGGCCTTGTTACAAGGATTCATCTACAATGCACCATAAACTCGACAGTGCAGTACTGCACCAAAGAAAAGTAACTGTAGATACAATAGTAAAAAAATAAACGGTTGAGATAACAAGTGATGCAAACCGGTAAAAGCGGTAAGTAAAGGGTGTATAATGACAAATCAATCCCTATGTAAAATGACAAGTCAGTCCCTAGATGAAAATAATTTTAAGTAAAATGAGAAAAAAAATTAAATTTAGGAAAAAAGCAATTAAAAAGAACTGAAATAACATTGACCGAATTGGGATTAGGGTTCAGGGATCCATTTCCACCGCAAATGCAGCTCAGAAGATGACTGGGACAGTGAAGTAGGGTTGTAGGAACAACACACCGTATTTTGAACGCAGATGGCGATTACGAAAGGGGGGCGTGGTGCTTGTTGGATGCGATCCCGCGTGGAGAAAGATTGCAGATAGTGATGGCGTGTGTAAGAGAGAAGTTAGCAAGGATGGAATGCAGCCTGGAGAGGAGGCGGAAAGTCATAATGGATTGGTGAGTAATCGTAAGTATTAAGATGATGTGAAAATGTTAAAGGAAAAATTAGGAGGTTGTAGATAGTCAATTACGATGAAGTTAATTTGGAGCTTGTAGCGAAGGTTTGTGCCTTGTTTGGTTCCATAAAGTATGAAGAAATGGATGAGGTAGTTGTGTTGGTCACTTGCAAAAGTGATAGTTGGTATTAGAGTTTAGGTAAGGAGATGAAATTCCATGTTTTGAATTGTGTGTAATCCTGAAATTCACTGTTGAAGTAGAGTTAGAGCAGTAAATGGGAAAAAAATTATTTTAGTTGTGAGTAATTGTGTTACATGATGGAAAGATTTAAATGTTTAGTAAAAAAGAGCTGATCATGAAAGAATGTGTAGAGACTAGAGAGAAAGGCAGACAATAGTTGTGTGGGCATGGAAAGTACTATACCAAAGCTGCTTTTGATAGTAAGTTGATTTAAACATATTGATTGGTTGAGGCAGTAGTAGTAGAATCCTCCATTAATGTAATGTAGATTAATATGATATAATATGAAAGTAAAAGGTATGAAATTTGTAACAGAAAATAATGATAGAATAATGAAGAAACTTATTGTTTGGTTGTCTGTAACAGTTTGAAGAAATTGGGAGTATAATTTGGAGGTTTAAGCATGGGATGGAGATGATATGATAGGATAATATGTGTTTCAAGAAAAATGGATTGTGAAATTGTGAGCAGGCAGAAGACGATTGTTTTTAGTTGTGTTGTATTCGGTGGTTATGTGATTATGTGTGAGATGGTAGTTGAATTATGTGTTTCCCATGATCAATTGTCAATATATGTGACAAATTTGAAAAAATGTGCAGAGACATTGGCTGGGGCTCAATAGTTTGAGGCAGGACAATCCATTTAGTTGCTTGGGATGATATTTGCAAACGTAAAAGAATGGGAGGATTAGGATTGAAATAGGCTAGAGCTGGTAATAAAGCTTTTATCATGAAGTTTGGGCGTGGTTGAAAGGAGGGATGTACTGTGGGTTTGTACACCCTTAAAAACTTGGTTCAGTGCCGCACCAAAAGCTGTAATAGTGCAACATAGAATCCTGCCTCGTTACAATAGGAGGAGACTTCTATCATGGACTTAAATTGTTTAGGTCTATAGATGAATAATCTTTTTTTTATCTGATATAATTTATACATATAAAAATTATTAATTAAAATTTATAAATTTTTTATATGTATAATTATTTATAATAAAAAATAATTTAATTAAATTTTGGTGTGAATATAAATATTATTAATTAAATTTAACCTTTTAATATTAGTTATTGATTTATTTTAATAATTCAAAAGGCCTTAATCCATCTATAAACCACCTAAACGTGCTCCATATTAGACATTCAGGATAATAGAGGAGCATTCTACCATGCACCCTTCCAAGATATGGTGCACGGGTGCACGTTGCAATTGACCTCCAATTATAAGTTTATGGTCTTTTTCACCTATTTTAATTATTTATCTTTTAGCCCCTTAACTCTAGATTTTTTTTCCTCTATTCCCTTTCTTGGACCTCCACCCACCGCCGCAACATCTTGATGCCTCGGTCACGCACCTCTGCCACCGTCTGAACCACCAATCACCGCCCAAGCTACCATATCCGTGCCCAGCTTCCATATTCTCCGATGCACCACCACTAGCCACCGTAGACTCACCAGACCCAATCACCGTGCTGCAACCCCAAACCGCTACCAACACCGGAAGCCTCTATGCCAACAGCCTGCGCACCGCTTCTTTGTGTTGCCTTCATAGCCCTGTTATGCTTCAAAACATATGAAATAGATTTTTTCGATACATAATCCATAATTCCATATGAATTAATGTCACTGGTTCTCATAATGTGAAAAAGGAAAAAACGAAAAATAATTTCTCAAGTTGAGCTTGAATTCTACTTGGGGCCTGAATGGGGCGAAGACAACTATTGAATTGTGTCCACCAAACCCAAATGAGTTGGAGATAGTTGCAGAAAGTACAGTAAAGATCAGAAACAATGGAGTTTACATTATTACCACTATTTAGACCAAGAGATCGTACATATCAACATTAACTTCATGCATCTTCTTAACATTAGGGAAATTGTCAATTGTAACATCAGACTCCAAGTTATAAAAAATAAAATCATCTTGTGGAATCAACAAAATCGAACATATTTGATTAATAGGATGAATATCTAGTTCAGCACACTACATCTTGGTTAATGGCTGAATGCAACCTGCCAGTTATGGTTGCTTTAATAGTTGCTATTTCCCCCAAATTAATGAAAAGTGTTATTACATACCACACCAGCATCACTGCACAACATCTGCTCATCGGAAAAAATGGGGAACATGGCTGGAATTGGTGGTGGGGTTAAGTATGTAGTTATTTACTTTTGCCTGTTCACCTATCTAACAAGTTCCGAGTCATCATTTTAGTCATTGATTTAAAATTGACACTAATCAACAACTAAAACACTTGGTGCATGGATGCTCCTTAATTTCGGATGGTGCATGATATACGTTCCCTAGGATAATAATGCTTAGGCAAATTACACATCACCTCACGCTTCGTTTTGTGGTGGTCCCCAAAAGGTACACCCTGTTATTTACCTCTCATAACCAATTATACTATGTTGGTTATTAAAAAGGTTAGTTATAATTTATATTTTATGCTTCATTAATTGTATCTATTTGGTTTAAAACTCAACGTAATTAAACCATCACACTTAATGCAAGTCCACTCGAGGATAGAAAAAGGAGTTGCTCCTCATCATCTTCTTCGCCATTATCCTCTTCACCACCATTCTCTTCCTCTACCTTCTTTGGATCTGCTGTTACCAGTGCCTTCTCCCTACCACCGCGTTCAGCTCAATCCAATTACGCCACGCGCCGCCACAACCTCTGCCACCGCCATCACAGGGCCTCGACGCCAAAACTATCAAGAAATTGCTGATGGTGTTGCACCAGGCGCCGTCGGATCCGAATTGCACGTTTGAGGAAATAGAGTGTTGCATTTCCCTGAGCGCGTTCAAAGAGGGCGAGAAGTTGAAGGTTTTGTCGGGATGCGACCATTGCTTCCATTGCGAGTGCGTTGATAAGTGGCTCACGAATCACTTGAGTTGCCCTATCTGCAGAGCTTCTCTTAAGCTCGATTCTTCATTTCTCGGGATTTTGATCCAAGAACTACCCGTTAGAATTAACCTCCGGTTCTGATTTGTCCTCTCTGCTCCTTTTTTTTTTCCCCCTTTTTTGTTTGAGTTTTGATTTATAATATTATTAATAATAATTTACTTGTTTTGGATAATTTATTTTGAGTCACAGTAAATCTTTTTTTTATCTGATTATTTGAATCATGTAAATAATTGTAAGAAGGAATTTTTGTATGTTTTCAATATATTAAATGTATTTTTTTATTTACTATAAAAATGATTATTAAAAAAATTATAAAAAAATAGAATATTACTTTAAGATATATTATATTACTAGATTTTGTAACAAAGAAAGATATTATTAGGTTGCATACAATTTTTATGAGAAACCTCTCCTAATTAAACAAATTTTTTCGGTATTACTAAAATTATGATTTTTGGATAAATGATTTTTTATTTAAATTAAATCAATTTATTATACTTTTATTTCTTGAAAACATGGGAATGATTTTAATGAAAGCACCCTTTTATTTTAAATTACTAGACTTTAAGTCATTAATTAATCCATATTAACCTTTTCATTTGTTACCAGTTGTACAAGTTTTCAATTATTAATGTGTTTTTATATAAAATCAATGACAAGGATTCAAAGTGCACAATGCACTCTATTTTATCCATCACCTTACACAACTTTTTTAAGGATACGAATTATTAGACACGTTCAACAGATTTAGTGCATGTTTGGATGTACTTATTTTAGCTAGAAATAGTCTTTTTTTTGAAAAAAAAAATTTGTTTCAACAGCAGTGTTTAATCATGTTTTGTAAAATCAGTTTTAACTTTTTACAAAATTTAATATAAAATAAAAACTTTTTAAGCTAATTTTTATAATGCTGAAAATTCAAGTTTATGATTTTAACTTATAAATTATTCTTTACATTTTGATATGTAAATAATTTTATCCTCAATTAAATAATTTTTTAATCATTTTATCTTATTTAGATAATTTAATATATAAAAGCGATTCTTTTTTATATCAACTAAACGAAATAAATTAATTTAAAATCACTTTTTATTTAATATATCAAACATAAAAATAAATTGATTATAATCGATTATAACAAAAAAATTTTATCTGATAATTAATTGTTAAAATAATTAAATTTTCTGATTAAACCAAACATACACTTAAATAGTTGATAGTCTTAAATGATATAGTAAAATTAGAGTATATGTATTTGAAAAATTAGATAAAGCTAATAGTAGATGAAAAATGAATTTTTATAATATCTTAATAAGTTTAATATTCACTGTAAGTTGTTAAGTATTAATTATATATTAAATTTATAATAAATATTTAAAAATAATTAATAATCAATCAAATTGTTGACAATTATTAAATCTTTTTAAGAAAATTGTATCGTCAAAATCTTTAATGAAAATAGAATAATTTTAATTTTTTATTCAATTTTTTTTATAAATCTTATTAATTATTACATGAAAAATATTAAATATTTTTTTATATTTTTAAGATATTAATATTTTATTTTTTTATTTAATATTAAAATAATTATTAAAAAAATTTAAAAATATATAACAAAACTTCTGAAAATATAACTGAGTCATGTGAGATGTGCATCGTTTGGGGCTTTTGGCGTGTTTCGTTTCTCGACGAGAGCAGCAACAGGATACGATATGCTTGGAGAAAGAGCAACTAAAACCCCCAATCCAGTCACTTGATCGTCATCTTTACTGTAATCTCATCGATTCCATTACTTTCTCCTTAATCACTTATATTTTTCTTCACTCTAAATCAAATATATTTAATTTTTCGTCCTCTTCTTTAGGAATTCTAACCAAGGAGTAGCATAGCAAGCAGGTGCGCATAAAAAACATGGCCACCCAATCGCCGCCTCCTCCCACCGCTTCCGATGAAAACCAAGGTTTTTATTTCTTTCTCTTTTGCCTCTGATTAATTACTCTCAATCTGAATTCCAATGTTTTCTTCAGTCAACAATCCGTAATCTTATTTTATTCATTTCAGCTTTCTTATTATTGATCGCTGGAGAATCCGTAATTGTCTCCGTAGTCAAATCGGAGCCTTTTGCTGATTCTACTTTTCACGTTGAATTTGAATAGCATCTTTTACTTTCTTGTGTTCCTATCTTGAGTGACATCTGTATTATGTTTGTATGGTATATACTATCCATTACTTTACGAGAATGATTTTTTTTTTTTTTTTCGTGAGATCCTCTTGTCCCTGTTAGCCTTCACAATATTAACTGATAATTTTGCACAATTCATATACGTTACATTCTGTATCTCAAATTCTCAATTCTCTCCTCTGGGCACTCAACATGCCTTCACACGTGTGCCCCGCACGCCACAACAATTCGACCTTTTGGGTCTCTCACCAAGGCTTCTCAGCTCTTCACAGTTGCCTTTTGGTGCTTAAGTTCTGAATAGTACAACATGCTTTCTGAATGCTGCGTGTAGCTGCGGCACAAGGCAACTGAGCATGGTTGCGGTTGCATTGCAGGGTGATGTGGTTGCAGACTCTCCCGCAACTGCAACATTGCAGCTGCACAGACTTTATCCTCACAGACTCCAAGGTGGATCATATGGACCATTCAGAAAAAGTTACAGTGGGACCAAAGAATTATCCAATGGCTTGCATAGGTGTCTGTAAGGAGTATGTGAGGATAAACTGCAATTTTATTGTATCTTTTAAGAACGAAAGAAATTGTAACTTTCTAAGACATGTTTAACCTACATAGGGATTAGATGGAAAAGGGAAAACAGCGAGACAGAGAAGATACACATGAAAATATATTTTACTAATGGGACTCTAAATAATTATAATACAAAACCCTGACATCACAACTCTATATATACTAAAACTATATCATGGAAAGACACTTGTAACCTTTGGGTGCACTACTAGTAATTTCTAACTTAACCAAGAAGACACATAATAATAAATCATATTTATTAACAGTTTCCTTATTTTTCTTATGACAAATATATAGTTTCCTTCATCATTATATTGTATTGCTTGCCATAATACCATTGAATGTTTCCATGCTTGATTGGATTTGCTAGCAGAAAGTTTCAGATAAGTTGTAAGTTATGTTGTTTTCGGCATGATAAAATTGATTTGCTGATTCTCATTTTTGAGGTTTAGGTGCTGAAATTGTGCAACCAACAAATGCAGATCAGCAAAATGCCAAAGAGGAGCCTGTTAAACAGAATTTAACGACGTCAGTCTTTGTGAACTCACAACCATTGCGGGAAGAACAAGTTCAGAATGCTGTGAAATTTCTATCACACCCAAAAGTTAGAGGTTCCCCTGTCGTCTTCAGGCGATCATTTTTGGAGAAGAAGGGCCTTACGAAGGAGGAGATAGATGAAGCCTTTCAGCGTGTGCCAGTAAGCTAGTATTATTTTATAAGTCACTCAATTTTCTATACTGCTCTTTCACTTGTTCATTTACAAACAACCAATTGATTATCTGTTTATCACTTTCCTGTATGTTCATCTGCTTTGATCCTTACCTTCGGTTCAAATCACAGGATTCACCTCCAAGTGTGCAGACAGCTGGTGTAAATCAAGGTGAAGTGTCTAATATTGAAGTTACAGTATGGTTTTCTGTGATCTTGTTTTTACCTTTAGGTTTCGTTAAACTGCTAGTGAAATCTCCATTTAATTTTTTTTTTGTTTCATAAATCTCCATATAATTTTGTTTTCAATTGAACTGGATTGATTCCTGCTTCAGTTACCTTTTGAATATGCCTCATTGTAATACTAACAGATGGACAATTGAAGTCATCTTCAAACATTCAACAAGAAGCCCAACCACAAACTTTGCAGCTAGGTGTACCTGCTTCTAGTGGTGTTAATTCTTCATCGCGAACCTTATCACGCTCCAGATTTCGCTGGTTCCATGCCCTTATTGCAGTTGGATTACTGGCTGCTTCAGGTGCTGGAACAGCTATAATAATTAAGGTATTTACACCAACTGTTCTGTTTGATGCCATCTGAATTGGTGTGTTAATGCATGAGGGGCATATTGCTGTGCTATGTTCAGTTTGTTATTGACATTTTTATCCTTTCTTGTACATAACTTAATATCTTGTGATGTGCACAAGTTTTATCACATTGTGGTTTTCTCACTGAACTTTGGAAGCATGCTCCTTGTTTCAGAATTCCATTCTTCCTCGGTTAAAATCTTGGATACGCAAGGTTGTCTTAGAAGAAGATGATGGGCAATTAAAGAAAACAAACGAAAAACCGACGTTGGCAGAAGAAGCTGCACAAGCTGCAAAATCAGCTGCAGCTGCAGCTGCAGATGTGGCTAGAGCAAGCCAAGAAATGCTGACCTCAAAAGGTGAAGGTGGGTATAATAGAACTTTAATTTACATGCTTTAAAATAGCTTTGATTTGTTTTAATGCGCTCACTTTCCTTGGATGTCTTTTATTTCTGAGAAATGATTGTAGTTGTTGCTACATCTGGTTTTATACTTTGCAGAGAGGAAATACTTTGTGGAAGTTGTGAGCCTTTTAGATAAGCAAATACAAGAAATGAAGTTAATGACTAATGCAATAAGAAGATTGGAAGGTAATTGGGCATTGCCATTTAATATATCGGGCTAATATGAGAAGTTTGCAATGCTTTGAAGTTTGAATATTTTATAAAGGGTTTGATTTATGATTTGCTGATAACGCTTGTATATTTGTCAAAAATGCATGTGGTTGTGTAATTGGGGGACTTGTGTATTTGTAGCCCCTTAAGAGTGCAACAAGGCATATGATACTGATGTTTTGGCTCATGGTGACCAAGAGTTTTGACAAATTTTGTGTGCATTTTAAGTATTCTAACTGGATTTCTAGCTTCAGGAAGCTCAGTTATTCCCTTGAATTCGACTTTCATACAATCATTTGAGGCTTGCTGATAAATTTTAGTGGCTTTTCATGTCAGAAATTCTAGCACATTTATGTTGAAGATTTTTACCAGTTACTTAGAATGTCTGTTTCTTCCAAATTATGGGAACAAAATATAGCTTCTAATGGAGTCTCTGTCTCAGGGCAAGAAGATCACCGAGTCACTCAAACAAGTTCAAAGGTCAGATATAAATAGACTTAGATGGGGAATTTCTCATCATCATTAATGAGATTTTGGCACACCTTTTCTGATCCTCATTTGAGTTGTCTAAAATAAATAAGTTTTACTTTTGACGGCTATAATTTTTTAAAACATATGCAGCAACTGATTGTGAATGGCAAGGCAGACTATGGCTTGCATTCAGGTTGTTATATGGTAATTAAATCTTAATTAAATTAGCCATATTTTCTGAATTATTACCTATAATTATAATGTCATCATGTGCAGTGAAATCTTTATCCCCACCTGCATCTGTTGAACCATCAAGTGATCCTCATCCAAAGTCATATATGGAGGTAGTAATTATCTTGCTTTTATAATTCTCTTTTTCCACCCCCCTAGTCCTTGCCTTTATTTGTGGGTCATATCTGAATGTTTGTTGTTTTCAATCATGTCTTGAAGAAGGTCACTATTATAATAATCAGAAGATAACATTTACGAGTTAAATACTTTGGGATTTGACTATTGATCATTACTTTTCTGTTGTGGCCTATGTCGTTTTGAATTGTGTTTCTGAAAGTGCCCAAGTCAGCACGGCTAATTGGGTGTGCATGATTAGGATTTTCAACTGGGGAGATGAATTTGTGATTTTAGTCTTTTGTGCTGTTATTTTGTTTGTTGGCAGTGCTTATTACAAGCGTGAGTGTCAGTTGCATATTTGATGCTTAATTTACTCTATTTGCTTTGCTTATTAGTTGATTAGAGTATTTTAGAAAAGATAAAATATGGGTTCCCATGAGATCCCGTGTTTTGTTTATTTTGATTGAGAAATAATTTCAGTCATATGATCCTTCATGAGAACTATTTCCTTCAAATTATTATTTTAATGTATTCTTGAACCTCTTTGGTTCTCTGATTTTATTTTATATTCTTTCTTTTGGAGGTTATCTTATTTTTCTCCTAGTTGTGCCTTCTCTTCTGTCTCTAATATAATTTCTTTTCCTATATAAAAGAAGAACAACTAACCAAAATTATATTTTATTTTTTTCATAGTTTTTGCTAAAGGGGACTATTGATGGAACAAAAGCCCATTAGAATATTAGATGCTTTCTGGAACTCCTGACCATCATATTCATAGGATTTGCTATTCTTGTTCAGACTGCAATCGAAGGCTCATGCTCGTCCCTGCAACACAGAAGTTTTGAGAAAAGCCTCAAACTTATTTTTTCCTTGCTTTCTGTAAACTTTCTCTGCCAGCTTGCCAATACCATTTTCGGCCTTTAAGTATATGGGATCTAAAATTACCAATTGTTTAAACATTGATTCTAGTGGTAACGCAATAAATTTACCTTTAGGTTTGAACCCACTTTACCTTGTACTTCAAATTTGAGAAGTCAATTTTTTGACAATGCTCATTAAGCAACAAACACTTCCCAGGGGATTTCATGTTGGACCTGCACTGCAGAAAACCTTGAATAGATACACTTATTAGCAATGTTCTGGTGAAAACCTGAACAGGTTGCACTGGCCAATCCAGTCTGAGTTATGCCACCATGCTTTTGAGAAACTGTTTTAAATTTGGAATCTTTCTGCCTCTTGTAAATGCATCCACTTTCAATAGAACATTCCCTCAAAATGATGATGATTTTTTTTTTTTGTCTGTCATGTGATATGGATGCAAAGAGTTGAAAGTTTTCTCATACCCAGCAGCTCATGTAGTACATGAAAATGTTACTATCTCAGTTTTGACAACTGCCTAATGATAATAAATGAACTGTTTATATGTTCTTCATATTTGATGGAATGGATGCACATTGTTATTTATCTTCCTTAATACTTATAAGATTTTGTTTGACTTTTACAATTATTTTTTTCAGATAATGGCGATGGTCCAAAGAGGGGAGAGGCCTTCTAACATTAGAGTAAACATTTATGCTTTTTAATCTGGATAAATTTAGTTGCACACCTAAAATCATGCATGTATTTGTGCACTATCGATATAAAATTATAAAAAAATGATTGAAGTTATTAGAAGTTTGATACGTAGGAGAGTTAGTGGTGTTGTTGTATGTGAGGAGAGGTGTTACTATGGGGTAAAAGATTATGGTGTGCAACCATCAAATCCTCGCTTAGTGCCTAGATCCAAGGTTTATTACAAAGAGCTTGCTTTGCATTTCCTAAAAATTTTAGGTTTATGAAGATTTTTTTATTTGACTAAGTTACATATGTCTCAATTTTTTAAACTTAATTTAGGTTCATCTTTGAAGAGTTTCTGTCAATAAACTCATCTGCAGCATGATGGTTTGTTGATTTTAATTGTCTGTTTACTGATCATATTTGTGAAGATGATATGTCCTGCAATTGGACCATCAAGGAAAAGACAGTTGATCTAGTGATAAATTTCATTTCTAGATTATATTTTGCTAAGATCATAATATTTAAATTTAAATTTACAGAAACTTTAACTGTATTCTATGGAAACTTTATAATTATCTACTGTTTGAAAACGTCAAATTAAAATTTTGGTCCAGGTTTAAATAGGTCCTTATTTTCTTAAGACATGAACTCAAGTGTGTGGATCTATATGATTTTTATAATGGGCCACTACATCTTATATTAAAGATAGGAAAAAGGATTTGAAGCAAGTGGAAAAAGTAATAATTTGTATGTTACATTTGTTAGGATACCTAGGCTAAATGGGAGGTTATCTTGTTTTTAATCTGAAAGATATAATATGCATCGAGTTATATTGTGGCTTCTAATTAACCCATAAGAATGGTATAAACATTAAATGCATATTTTTCTTTTTATGAAACAGTAATTTATGCATAATTCTTAACATTCCTTTCTCGGTGGTATTATTCATATGAATCTGATTATTTGCTTCAACTTCTCCTGGGTAGCCTTGGGAGGTTGGTCAGGTGCAAAAGACGTCTACCCAAGTTCTTCAGTCACAAGTAAATGGTGAAGACTTGAATATTAAGGTCCAAGATACCACTCAATTAAATGGTGATGACCCAGTGCCCTGGTGGCAGAGGAAAAATGTCAGAATCAGAGAGATTGATAATGAAAATGAGTATAATGGATCACCTTATGGTGCTGCTTCCAGTCAGCAGCCAGTCCAACGTGTGTGGGTTCCCCCTCAACCTCCCCCCATTGTAATGCCGGAGGCCGCAGAAGCAATCAGACGCCCAAAGCCGGTGGTCCAAAAGGAACAGACGTCAGATAATCAGTCAGTAGCTCATTCTTCAGACATCTCTGATGAGGTGCCTAGGATCCCAAAACTATCGGAATCTGAAGGTGCAATAGAGGGCAGCAGCATCAGCTCACTTCTCAGCTCTAGTGAGATACGAGAAGACCATGAAGTCATATATGAAGAGAAATGAAGGTGAATCATGATCCATCATAACAAACATGTAGTTGGAAATAGAACTCGAAGTAGTCCCAAACTCTGGATAAGCTTGAAACAATCTTTGTTCATAATCACGTGTATCCTTTACTTTGAACTGGGCATCAATACTAGATGCAAATGCACGTTTCTTTTTTTATGAAAGAATATTGTACAAGAAGAAATAGTGTTTTTGGTTGTATGCATTATTCTAGGTTTTATGATATGTTGCATTTTTACAGTTATGAGTGCATGCAGCGGTAAAATACAGGTATGGAATACGATGATATTATTATGTATTCAAATATTTAAAATACAATGAGCGAAGTATTATACTCTACTAGAATGTTGCAATGCAAATTTATAACAAACTAGTAGCAATGCAAAGGAAAAATCTGAGAAGGATGATCTAACAAGAGGAAATAAAATGAAGGGTATGTTTTCGTTAGTTTAGGATCTCAAACAGTCTCTTCTGTGTTGCAGAGAATTTCGTTTCGAATAACCACTTTTTTATGAAAATTGTTGTGACTTGTGGCAAATCCATATTCAAACTGTATCCTGAAGTATCCCACCAGTACTATGGTCCATGTTTTGAAGTTGCTAATCTTGCTGCATTAGTGTATTACGTGATCATGTTGTGCTTTATGATTGTAGTCAACGCGTTCGCGATGAACGTGGATTTTTTTAATTTATTTTTGGCCATTTGTTTCAGGTTGCTCGTTTGCATCATCTCTAGTTTTACCTGTTTAGCTTCTTGTAGATCTAATGCTCTCACTGCATATTTGTATCCACTCAAAGAGCTCTAAACTTGTTCCATATAGCAATTTTATCACTTCAGTTCATATGTCGTCATATATGCACCGAGTCCTACATAGACAAAAATGTGAGATGTTGGTTAATGGTTACCAAAGTTTCCTACCCAAACTATCTTTTCATTTTATAGATGCAGACGCTTTAGTTCTCCAGAGCAATCCTGCTGTCGCTGCAATTAGAAGCACAATTTAACAAAATTAGTCAAAGAAGAGCGATGACATGGCCTTTTGGCTTATATGCATGTCTAATTTAAAAACAGTAGTATACTTTTCCCTTAATTTTTTTACGTATTTTCAGACTAATCAATCCCAATTTAATTATTAAAATAAAACTCAACATAGTACAATAGCTTTAATGCTCAAAAGAATTTTATAAAGAATAAAAAGAATATTGGAAAAATAAAGTTTCACATGGATACGCCATATCCCATTTCATTAATATGTGACATTTGTTGGTCAAACACGCAAACTTCATAGAACTAATACAAAAGAAATTTAGTTTTTTTTATTTAAGCTAGGCTTGATTGGACTTGAATTAAAAAAGTTAGACAGGATGTACCCAGAAAAAAAAAAGACAGGAATTCTAATGTGAATTTTTACTTCAAACTTTAAATATTGTAAGTAAATTCTAATTTTTTTTTATCATGATTTGAACTATAATGTTTCACTCTTTATATTATTTTATATCAAGGTTTGGTATTTTATACTGACAAACAAAAATTACATAATCTAAGTAATTAAACCGTTTGGACTATAAGCTCAACACTGCCATTTTAAAAAAAAATGATTGTTCATCAAGAAATTCAGTATGGCTAATAGCATTATAGCAACAGTAGCCTGCCTATTTCAAGTTTCAATTTTCAAATATGTGCGGTGCAATTCATTACTAAGTTTAATTCCTCCCTTCTTTATAAAAAAAAATGATAATTTTGACAGTTTGAGACAAAATTTGGTCGATTCTATCACAAGCAAAAGAAAAACAGAGAAAAAATATATATATAAAAATGAGAGGCCATCTCTGTTTGCATTCATCAAATGCCAGACTAGGAAGACCAAGCATCTTATTGATTCTTAATTGAATAGATCCCATGGTTTAACTTGTGAGTGTCAAGTTTTACCTTTATCTATATTTAATGGATTTATTTGTAAATCTCTAATATATATATACCTTAGCCAATCAATTCATTTCTTATTATCATTTTTTATTATAAAAAGGATCAAGATTAAAAAACAAAATAGAGATGGAATTTAATGTTAAAATCTCCAAACAATAGGACAAATGAAATAACATTTAGCATAATGAAAGAGCATTTTTTACCGGCTAGTATAAAGAAACATTTAATAACCACATAGGAAATATTTTGATATTAAAATAAGTTTATTCAGACTCCTCTAATAATTGAATAATAATTTCTTGACTTGAGAATGGAAGAATTTGAACGTGTTACATGAGAACGGTGTCGTTATGCGACTGATACTTGAACCAAACCCGTGAAGTGAAGCACGTGCACGTGTTTCGGTGTTTGGCAGCCGCCTCTTTGTCGGAAGCTATGAAGCACGGATACGGATACTGATACTGACTTACCGAGATAGCAAACGGCATTAATTTCAAAAATTATAGGATACGGATACGATATATATATATGTATATATATATGTATATATATATATAATTTTAAAATTTTTAAAAAAATTCATAATTCATTAATATCATTTTTATAAGTTTGAAGATTTATAATATTTTAATATATGCATATATGTTAATATTTAATATTTAGTAAGCCTCTCTTAAAAAATATAGAACATAATTTCTATTGACATAATTTAAAAATCTCTTAAACTAACTTCTAATAATAACTAATCGTATGCATACATGTGTATAAAAAAATAAGCGATGAAATATTGGTGTGTATGAATTGTAACAACGAAGTGGATGACTTTAGTACGAGCGAGAGGTTGAAGGACGAGATGAAAATAATGTTGTGTGAAAAGGTAAAACTTAAAAGTATAATAGTGGCGTGTGATAAAACTTAAAATCTTGGTATGTGAAAATAGTAGGCTTACCAGACGTCGTCATGTGAGCTTTAGTGAGCTACTGAGTTTCTAATTGAACGTTAGTCATGGAAACTAAGTTTTTTTAAGAAAATATTAATGGGTTGTGTTAGTCGTGTCTAATCGTGTCGAGAAGTGCAGCGTGTCAGAAGTGTCCATAAATTCAGAAGTGTTTGGCGTGTCAGAGGAGAATTTGACACGCACATTGACGTGTGTCGTCGGGTTTGTGTCGGAATATGTGGCAACCTTCACCATGTCGGTGTGTCCGTCTTCATAGGTTGGAAGCAAACTGTTCTTGGCTTTTTTTTTTTTAAACTATCAAATATTTTTATATGTTTTATTGATTTGAATTGTTTATAAAATTAATTTTTAATTATAAAAATATGAGAATTATGTAAATTTTTTAAATAATTACTTTTCTATGGAGATAAATTATTTTTTTCTGACTTGGCAGCATAAATTATTGGAGGGAGAATTTTTTTTTCATAAATATTGGAGAGAACTTCTTAATACATATTGCATTTAGAGTTTTGTTAAATTTTTCTAGAACATACTTTTTATAATCATTTTAATATATAATAAAAAATATTAAATGAAAAAAATAAGTATATTTATTATTTTGAAAATATAAAAAATATTCAATCTTTTTATTTAATAATTAAGATGATTATAAGATGAATAATTAAAAGAATTTATAATTATTTATTTCAAGTAAGAAATATCTTAAGAGGATGTTGATTTACTTTGATTTTAAAACGAGAAGAGTCTTCTCACACCTTTTTTTTTTTTAACAAAATTATATTTCACTTTAACTATTAAATTAACATGATGCATATTTAGATATAATATAAGAATATTATCTTATATGTGCTATACATAAAGATATTTTTTTTTCTCATGCTTGACTTCTTAACTCATGCCTGTTGATTTGAACTTGACTGTTGTATTTTTTTTAGTTTTTAGAAATATCTTTCATTTGAAAGATGATATATTAATTTGTTAAGATATGATTAGATATTTAAAGTGATTTTTTTAATATTATTATTTTTATACAAATGAATTTTGAGATTAAACTTAGAGTGTTTGGCGATTTTAAAAAATGTATTTCATGATTAAGAGTTTTTTTTTTATAATATCTCTTCTTTAAAACACATTTTAAGGAATTAAAACAGAAATAAATAAATGCAGTTAATATTTCAAAAATCTAAAAAGATTCAATATTTTCTTATTTAAGTAATTATGATGATTTAATTAAATATAATAAATGCTTCTTAAATATATTTTAAGGGAACACATTAACCAAATACAGTGATTAAAATTGGAAAATAATAAGCCACATAATTAATATGGAAATTTATAAAAAAAAATAATATCGAAATTGAATACTTCTATATCATAATATTTTTAATAATCCTCTAATTATTTAAATAAAAAAATCAATATTTTTCAATTTCTTAAGACATTAAATGCTGTCATCTTTTTCATTCAATACCTATTGTTTTAAGTAATGAGCAAGAATATAACATTATTCATAAAAATTTCTAATGATTATCGTAAGAAAAAATATAAAAGGAATTAAAAATATAACATTCTATAAAATTGCAATCATTTAATATCTTAAATTAAAATTTTAAAAAATTATTATTTTTCTATAAATAATTAAAAATTTAATAAAAAATATTTAATATTTCTTGACCACTAATTAGTGAGACCCATTAATATGACATAAATAAAGAGATATACTATTATAAGAAAATGCTCTCACAAAGTAAAAAGTTCAATGCCAGAATCATTTTTTTTTTTTTGGATCAGTCAACGCCAGAATCACTTGAGGATAACTGATAGGTACTCTTAACTCTTAACTCTCACTCTGAGTGCAAATAAAATAACCCAACTATCTAGTTAATACTAAATTGAAAGAGACTTTTTTCATGGACCCAATATATTTAGTTTCACAAATAGATTATTTTTTAATTTAATAATATTTATATATAGATTTAGATATATAAAAAAAAAAATATTAATTAAAATTTATAAATTTTTTTATATATAATTATTTATATAAAAAATAATTTAATTAAATTTATATACAAATTTAAATATTATTAATGAAAATTTATAAAAATTTAATTTTTAATTTAAATTATTAATTTATTTTAATAATAAATTAATCATCAAAATATCAATAATACATTCATGAATCTAAACTTATTGCATCCATATTAAAATTTTCCTAAACAGAATATAGTAGTGGAGGACGGGTGCTGATTCCACACTCTACACACTCGTCCTATCTGTATTTCGTCTTCATTATATGCTCATATGTTAATCACTAAATCCCAACTTGCCCACTTTCCATTTCCTTGACCATCTCCCTTTCTCTTTCCTTTCGCAAATATATATATATATAAGAAGAAGAAGAAGAAAAAAATAAAATAACGCAGCCTTCAGAGACCACATCCATTGTTGGCTATTAAATTAAACTAAGCCATTTCTTGTACCACATACGAACTCTTTTCTTCTTCAAACTGAAGTTGGGTTTTTCTGTGATGGCTCTCAATTTGCCTTCTCCAGCTGAAGTCAAGTCCATTTTTTTCACTGATTCCTTCAAGTCCAACACCCTCACAGCAAAATTCCCAGGTTTTTTCTTTTTTTCATTTCTCATTTCTCGCTATGGTTCCTTCTTCGTTTCTTCTGGGAAAATTCAGAAGTCAAGAACTTTATAGAGAACCCCCCATTAGCTCTTCCTTCCATGACTGTACTTTTTTTTTAAATTTTTATTGGCTGATGCTGATAAGAATATCCTATTATGAGTTATGTATAAACCATTGTTGAGTACTATATTGATGCTACGGTGTTATATACTATGATGTTTTGTTTTATGAAACACTTATTATGTTCTGTTTTAATGTCAATTACATAGAACATAGTAGGTTTACTTTGATGGTCATTTGATTGTCAGGTGGTTTTGCTTTGAAAAGAAAAGATTGTGGAGCAACAGCTGGAAGACGAGTTTATTGCTCAGTGCAGGCACCACCACCACCAGCCTGGCCAGGAAGAGCGGTCCTGGAACCAGGTCGCAAGACTTGGGAGGGGCCAAAACCCATCTCCATCGTGGGATCTACAGGTTCAATTGGAACTCAGGTATTAGTGGGAATGGAATCTGAATCTCCCTCTAACATAACAAGCTATGGTATAATAATATGTTGGATTGGAATGACAAATAATCCAAAGCAGATGGCTGGCTGGATTTGCAATATGCTGTGTGCTTGCAAACATTTGTCAGAAATAATTTGAGTTTTTAGAGCTTCAGTCCTCACTTATAAATCTTTAAAATGATTACATGACTTCTTTTTTTTGGCCATTAATGAATGTATGACTAGAAATAGTTGATTGTTTACTTCTTGTAGATGTAGCTTGACTTGTCTTTGTCTCCTATTCTTTGATGTAGTGCATCCTTTCCCCTTTATGCTTTTGTAGACACTAGATATTGTGGCTGAGAATCCAGATAAGTTTAAAGTTGTAGCACTTGCAGCTGGTTCAAACGTTACTCTTCTTGCAGATCAGGTAAATAATTCACTCCAAGCATGTAGCGGAACTCGATTGATTTGTCTTTCTATCTATATGACCAGCATTAAATTAAATCTGAAATTTCATGACCTTACTGGACTTACTTGATTTATTCACTCCCTACAGTATACCAACCCAAAAAAAAAAAAATCTTTTTTAATATTTATGTTGCACAGGTAAAGAGATTTAAGCCTCAACTTGTTGCTGTTAGAAATGAGTCCCTAATTGCTGAACTTGAAGAGGCTTTGAATGATGTTGAACAAAAACCTGAGATCATCCCTGGAGAGCAGGGAGTCATTGAGGTGGACATCTGGTTTGTTCATATGGTGTAATTTGGCTTAGAGAGCCAATATTGATTTTCATATGCTATATCTTATATATTCTCAGGTTGCTCGTCACCCAGATGCAGTCAGTGTAGTCACAGGAATAGTAGGCTGTGCAGGACTCGAGGTAACACCCCCGCCCCCAAAAAAAAAAAATTTGGCCCTTCTTGGAAGCCAATCTATTTGCTATTTAACCAGGTCTTCTGTGTGCACGCGTCTACATATCTTTTGATATTAATTTCCTTGATCACGTCTGACAAACAACCAATTCTTATCCCACTAGGCAGAAAATAGTGAGACATGCTTATTAATTTAATTTTTGGGCATTTATTGTTTGAGAGGAGAATGTTTCATTAAAGCTTTAAAGTTCATGGATGTCATTCTATATATGATAATATAACTTGTTTACTGGAAATAACAGTTAGAGAAGAGACAAAATAGAAGGAATAAATGAAGAATAGAAGTATAAGAAAATTGCATTCAATGGCCCATACCCTACTGCATGAACCCAGTAATTTTTTTCTGTTGCAACTCTATTGCTAGTTTGTTCCCCATATAAGTGAACATTTATTTTTATTTTAACAAAATCTGCAGCAAGATTAATCAGAGAGCTAAGACACTAAATTAAAGATGGTATTGGTTATCACTTATCAGACAACTGATATTAGGCAGCTGAAATACCTCTCATTATTTATTAGCCAACAGTTGCTGCAATAGAAGCAGGGAAAGACATAGCTTTGGCCAACAAAGAGACACTGATTGCTGGAGGTCCTTTTGTTCTTCCGCTTGCTCAGAAGCATAACATAAAAATACTTCCTGCTGATTCAGAACATTCTGCCATTTTTCAGGTACAAAAGCACATAATCTATTAAAAATTATGTATGTGCAACAAGATCAATGGACTCTAGATACGCCCATGTTATTTATTACTCATATTATTCTCTGGCCTCTGTATCTTTTTTATTGAACTCAAGCAAATTATTTTATCATCCTGCTCCACTTGTTACTGCAAACACTTAAAGGATTCTTCACTTCAGTGTATCCAGGGGTTGTCGGAGGGTGCACTTAGGCGAATTATTTTAACTGCATCTGGAGGTGCTTTCAGGTGTGTAAATTAAACCTAACGTGTCTGCACTTTTACTGTTTTGGATGTTCAAAAGAGTCATGATTTGACTGCTCCATGTTTTCTTTTTACGTTGGAAACATTTCTTTTTTCTGAAATGAAAGGGAACTGAAAGGGAATATATAGCACTCTAAACTTTCTTTTGTATGTCTGAATTTCTGGTTGCTGTCAGTAACAAGATTGAGATCTGTTGAATCAATATATTTTGATCATGGAAAACCTTGAATTGTTCCTCTCTTAGTTCTGTTTCCTGGCTCTATATAATCAACCTGACTTTAAGTATCATCCTCTTGGTGATTGACAGGGATTGGCCTGTTGATAAACTGAAAGATGTTAAAGTTGCTGATGCATTAAAACATCCCAACTGGAATATGGGAAAAAAGATAACTGTGGACTCTGCTACCCTTTTCAATAAGGTTTGTTTCTTTCTGATGTCAATATATTGGATGAAAAATGCCTTCATATGAATTTGTCTAATTATGTGGTCTGAATTTCCTAGCTATAAGGTAAATTTCTTCTACTTTGCAGGGTCTAGAAGTAATTGAAGCACATTACTTGTTTGGAGCTGACTATGATGATATTGAGATTGTCATTCATCCACAATCAATCATACATTCAATGGTTGAAACACAGGTTTAACCCATATACTGTGTTGTGTTGGCTGCTGCTTTTTAATATCCATATATTCAAATACATACAGATGATTAGCACCTACAAGTTCCCAGCCCTTGGCTAAATTAGCATAGGCGTGGGGTGAGCTTGTGTAGTCTTTTGTTCAAATATATTAATATGGAAAAAGGAATAGAAGAAAGGAGACAAATGTTATTAAATATTGTTTAATCTTTTATCTAATACTAAATTATTTCTTAATTCCAGGATTCATCTGTTCTGGCACAGTTGGGGTGGCCTGATATGCGGTTGCCAATCCTCTATACATTATCATGGCCTGACAGAATTTATTGTTCTGAAGTAACTTGGCCTCGCCTTGATCTTTGCAAGTACTATCATTTTTCCCTGCAGCTTACACATTTCAACTCCATCAAATTCTCTGTAGTCCATACTGAAGAAAATAGTCAGATACACTTGACATCGAGTTTTTAAACTTTGAAGCCTTTTTTGTTAAATGGAATTTTATAAAGTCTAAGTTGAATTATCAAATGAATAAATGATCAGATAATTTCATTTTCTTTTCCATTTTGGCTCCTTGCCAAGTTTCCAGCAGGGAGTATATTTCATTCTTCATGTATTGCCATGTAATGTAGATTGGAGTTTCAGAGCGATGTGACAGCATTGTCATCTGCTTCAACCCCCCCCCCCCATCTTGGCTTTTTTTAATTGGATCAAATCTAGTAATTTTCTACAAGTATGTTTAGGGCTGTGAATATTGTGAAGGAATATTAAGCTGGATGCATTATATTTTTCATATGGGTTAATTCTCAAGCAGCATTTAGAGAAAGGCATAAACTATGATCCTATAATTTCCATTCCACTATATGTGTTCTTTACAATCATGAAATTTTATTATGTATGATGAATCATTTAATTAAATTGAAATTGGCATAGAAAATTTGTTGTTAGTTTGTTTGACAGATCCAAATTTGAAATGTGATTATGCAGGCTTGGTTCACTAACATTTAAAGCTCCTGACAATGTTAAGTATCCATCCATGAATCTTGCCTATGCTGCTGGCCGTGCCGGAGGCACCATGACAGGAGTTCTTAGTGCAGCAAATGAGAAAGCTGTAGAAATGTTTATTGATGAAAAGTAAGAAATTTTGTTATTTTCCTCATTACAAGTGTTGCACTAATAATTCCGCTGTATATTTATATCTTTACACGGAATTTTCTACCTCATTGGAATTGTTCGTATGTTATTCGAGTGGCCAAGGTGGGGATGGAGGAAGCGAGTCTATAGTTACCATCCAAGGTTCACATCATGCTTACCACCTGAGGAGGATGCAGCATGACTATAATATGACCATTTGGATAGTCATGCAAACTGCCACTGTTTGATGATAACGAAAATAATATATGATGAGCTGACAAGCTGCACAAATTGTCTGTCCTTAGGGGAGTAAAAACACTAATAAGTTGTGCATTGCAAAAATACTGCAGTTATAAAACAATCTTCAAAAAATATTTTTACTTCTATCCCGCCATAGCCTCAACATGATCATCCATACAAATACATGCACTAAGTTTTGTTTGAAAACCCAAAATACTGACTCATTTTCAGGTTTGTCAGAAGATACTACTTGGCTCTTGTGGAATTTTCATACATGAAGCATTGGAATTCCTTATATTGAACATTTGAAAGTTAAAATAATAAAGTGATTTGGTTGTTTGGTTAAAGGGCATTACTCCAATGCCCATATTTTTTTCTTGGGTTTGGTACCCATAGTTTTAAAGCATTTTATTGACTGCTAGTAATATATAATTGACTTTTAAACATTTATTATAAAATCAGTAGTTAATAAATGTTTGACAACTCACCCGGATGTCTAAGCAACTCCCTTGGTTAAAAGCCTTTGTTGGATATTTAATTGCATTTTTTAAGGTCTTTAATCCTTGATTATGTGGCCATATTACTTTGATTCTTTACCTTCATTTTTCAATTTTGTTAGTCCAAGAAGCACGGACACGGGCACAGATTTGAAGCAAAATATGAAGTGTCCCATTAGGAATTGTGTCAGGTTGTATCATGTCAGTCTGACACAATCTGATGTGTGTGCACAGCTCCTCTTTTGAAGTGCCCATGCTCCGTGCTTCATAAGCTACAATAGTCAATAGGTGTCTTGTTATCAATGTAAATTCTCCTCTGACTGGCTATTTCTGTTTTGCTGTTTCCAGGATTGGCTATTTGGATATTTTCAAGGTTGTGGAGCTAACATGTGAGAAGCATCAAAATGAATTGGTAACCTCGCCTTCCCTTGAGGAAATTATTCACTATGACCTGTGGGCACGAAAATATGCTACTAGTTTGGGAAGCTCTTCGAGCTTGACTCCTGTTCCTGCATGATTTAAGAACTGGTGGATGTGACTGATTCCTGCCAACTGCTACCATATTTCACTATGATCTAGAATGATGCATTCCCCAGATATTGAAAAATGAGAAGGCTTTTTATTAATGGAATGTTTAGATTTCAACACATTTTAATTGATCTTACTGTTTTATTGTGATTTCATTGAAAATCATTTTGCCTGTCTTTTCACCGTTGAATGTGTCAAACGTCTATTATTCTTCATCTAAGATGGATAAGGCATTGAAAGTCAACAGCCACATTGTAGCTTAAGTCTTAAACATTCTCATCCCCATCCCCATTCAAAGTAAAGTTTAGCAATTTTAAATTTAAAAATTGCATCTTAATGGTTGTACAAGTACCTTGTGTTAGTGTCTTCGGTTCATATAGCATTTTCCTGAAGTTTATCTGCAGCTAGTTACATGCGCCACTGCCGCTACTTCAATTCCATGTTGAGTACGTTGTCTGCCAGCAGTCACATTTGGAATGATCCTTTTTTTGTATACAATAGCTATTAGAGTAGATGAGAAGGTCGCTGTACTACATCACATCAAGAAACATAAAATCTTAGAGCTTTCACCTTACATTCTTAAGGTTTTAACAGAATTAGGTTGCGTTTGGTGTATTTGATAGTATAAAATATAATAGTATAAGGTAATAAGATAAAGTTTCATAGTATAAACAAGTTGGTAAATTCTTATACTATTAAATATTTGGTACACATAATATAAATAACTTGATAGTATATGTAATTATCTTTTATGATCATATTATGATTCACTTTCCTCATCATCTTCTTTGACTTCTCACCTAGAATTACACGCACCCTCTCCTAATTCAAACACGAACCAATAACACTATAACAACAATCACTCATTCATCACGTCTCCAACTCTCCACCACCACATGCACAGTTGCTTGGAATTGAATTGAGCCCTCACAACGGACAATTCGACCAACTAAAATAGAGATTCATGGAAGCTCCTCCATGTTCAGAATCAGAGAAGAGGGGAAAATGTCTTCCTCAAACAAATATGAAAATGGAAAAGGATTCACAACCCACAGTGGCAGGACGAGACTGGTGACTTGTGTTGGCGTCGAGGACAAGGGTGGCTCGCGGTGGTGCGTGGCTTGACGAAGGTTGAAACGGCTCTGGCGTTGGGTCGTATAGCGACTCCGATGGCGATGTGGGACGGTGTAGTGGAGGTCGTGGCAGAGACCAGGCGACGTATCTGGGGTGACTTTTTGGTATGGGTGGTTGGGTTCGCTGGAGCGATGCAAGCAACTGGACGACGATTTGGGTGTTGCGCAACGAGGCGGGGCAGTGAAGTAGAGGAGTACAGGTTAAGATGTGGTGGTTGGAAGAGAGCACGACGAGTTTTTTTGTGCAGAAGTCGGTGTTGGACATGGCAAGAAAACTCGCAGAGGATGATGACTCCTTATGTGAGAGGAATGAAGTTGAGAGATAGGATGAGAAAAGATATCATATTAGGTCTTATCATAAAGTGGGAGAGAGGATATTGTTATCAAGTTATAGTAGGATAAAAATACTTAACTTGATTTTATTATACTATCAAATAAGTATACCAAACACTTAATAAAATATGATAATATTAATTTATACTATCAAATTTTTTTTATATGACGCACCAAATACAGTCTTAGTATTTTACATACACCTTTAATAGTATTATTCAAATTAATTAAGTTCATAGGCGAGAACTTGTGAAATTAAGAAGAAATCAATAATAGAGATTATCATAGAGCACATATTTATTGTTACTCTGCGTATCTGTTGTTGTTCCATGAGTATGTAATAATTTCTCAATTGAGAAGTGTCGAATACTCAAATACCAAACCAATTGGTGGCTGGGGGGAGTTCATGTCATGGAAATGACTAAATAGATTTCTCCTTCAATTTGACCATTGGCCAAAGCAGAGCAGAAGGCCTAAAGATAATTGGAGCCGCCTCCTGCCGGAAACAAATAGTCACAATCACTTTCTTTTGGACCATTAAATGTGTATTTAATTCAGTTTGAAAATTTTGATTATTTTAATAATTAATTATTATATAATTAATTATAATAGAATTAATTTTATATTTAAATATTTTAGTTAAAAAATTTATTTCGTTTAAATTTAATAAAAAATTATTATTATATATTAAATTATTAAAAAAGATATAAAATAATTAAAAAAATTATTTAATTAAAAATAAAATAATATTTACATCTCAAAAATTATAAAATAATTTATAATTTAAAATCATAAACTTCAAGTTTTAAATTTATAAAAAATTATTATAATATATTAAATTTCATATAAAAATTTCTAAAAAATTATCCAAACATACATAAATAACGAATAAAAATGGTTGGATGATGAAAAAAATGGTATCCAAACATGCTCTAAGATTGTGGCACCCTTCTTTAAATTAAACCAGTTATTTTATTTAAAAAAAAGTTATAAATCTAGTATATACTATACTGAGGATGGTTTTGATTTGAAAATTTTCTTCTCTATGCATCAAAAAAAGAGAGGAGGGGGGAGAGTTATGGTGGTTGGTTGAGAGATTCACATGCTGTACCTGATTATAGCAGTTGCGAGTTAAAAGTAGAGATAAGCAAGGCAAGTACATCAATAATTTTGTCTGCCACTACCGGGTAGCTATAAGAGAAAGAATACGCGTAAGTGGGCCGCGCACTTCTTCAGCTGTAACTTGTAATTGGACATAGCTCTCCACCTAATGACCTATTCACATTTCACAAACAATACTGCCCACCCAACCCAATATAACTTTTGTACAATAACAGCCCGGGTATAAATTATAAAAGGCTAAAGTATAATGAATCCTCTTTTAACAATAAGTTAATTGTACAAATCTCTATGTGGTACAAAATTTAACCATTCAAACTTACTAAATTATATGTATTAATTATATATTATAGGGTTTTTTATATATATATGATGTTAAATTTATACTATTCTACATAGTTTAATAAGTTCATAGCATAAGAGAATATTCTACAATTAACTTATAATTAAGGGAACTATATGTACTTTAGCCTATATAAAAAAACATTGCATCTTGGTACTTACCCATACTATATGGTATATAATAACGAAATTTGTATGAGGTAACGAAAATGAGAGGGGATCCACTTACACCTAGTATAAGTAAAAGAGACTTATATCTAATTTTATACCCTTTATTTTATTGTGATCTTATTACTACAATTTATCTCTTATCATAGCTATAAAATCACAAAAAATAAAAGATGTAAGATTGAGTATAAGTCCTTTTTACTTACACTAGATGTAAGTGGATCCCTCTCTAATGAAAATTAGTACAGAAAAAAAATTGGTTTAAGATTCTCGTCTCTTTCAATATAGTTTTTATATGGGAATGATAATTTTTTATGAACTTTTTGATTTTCTTTTTCTTTATGAATTTTATAAACAAAAGTTTAACTGTGCTTACTAGATTTTTCTTGGTATTGTGGTCAAGTGATATTTGGGGTAATTTATACATACTTCAACTAATTTATCTTTTTAGTTTGATCACAGACAAGTCATCAACGTCAAGATTACGAGATTCACAAGGATATTATTTGTTGCTTGACCACAAAAAAATTAGCATAGTCAAGAATCAAACTCATAACCATATGTTTACTTATGCATCACATGTTCATCTAACATTAAGTAAGGTTAAATGCATTTACTAGATTGAACTAAAAGGAGAATAAACAAAAAGAATAAGAAAAAGTTGAGTGGGTCACTTGAACATAATAAAGATAATTTTAATTTTGATTCATTCATAAATTAACAAGCTTTATGTTATCAATTAATTATAAAATGTTATTTTAAAATTATTAAATAAAATTTAAAAAATATTACTTTATTATTTTTTTTGGTAAACATATTACTTTATTACTACAATAATATAATACTTTTTAGTTTAATAATAGTAAAAAGTTACACTAAATTTAGCTGAAAATTATAAACTCAATTCTCAATTTACAAAATTCATCTCCTCTCTTATAACAACTCTTCAATTAACTTGGTATATGGAAATGTGCACCAAACAAGACACATGGAAATGGCAAAAAAAAAAATACATGATATGGATGTGGGAAAAATAAAATAAAAATTGAAAGATCCAGATCACACACCGAACAGAAGGGCATATTATAGGAGGAGTTTAACATACTCCAACAATACTGTGGAGTATCTAACCGGTTATAACAAGTTATTGTGACCGGAACACAATATTTTTTTATTATTTAATTTTTAAACTCTAAGATTGTCATTAGTTCCACTGCAGCTAAGACGAGACGTCAACAACGAGAGGATCGTAAATCCGACATTATGGCGGTGGCGGCGTATTCCACCATATGTGGGAATCCTTTGCCTAGTAGCTCTCTCGTTAAGGCTGTCTATATGAATTAAATTCGAATTGAATAGTTTGAGAAAATACATTTGAATTGGATTAGTAAAATCGTCGACCTAAAATTTATATGGATGGGAGATGAGACGACGGAATTAAATTTGAATAAAAATCGTAAATCCGACATTATGGGCGTATTCCACCATATGTGGGAATCCTTTGCCTAGTAGCTCTCTCGTTAAGGCTGTCTAAATGAATTAAATTCGAATTGAATAGTTTGAGAAAATATATGAATTGGACTAGTAAAATGTCACTCTAAAATTTATATGACTCGAATGAATTAAATCTGAATAGGTTGAGCCTAAATGGATCTGGTCAACCCATTATTTTAACACTACATAAAACTAAATGAGTTAAGTTAAACTAATAAAATATCAATCTAAAACTTACATGATCCGAATGGACCAACTCAAAAATAACTCAACCCCGAATGAGCTAACTTGAATGAGCCGATCCGACCCGTTCTAACATCTCTATACCTCACCTCCAACACAGTAACCCCACGAACCATAACAGAACAAATCAACACCATACTCCTCCATCAGATCAGAATTTCCAGGAACCTATGTCAAAGCCCATAGTCCTCAACTCAAAAAAGCAACAGCCGTGGGGTGTGGGGGTTGATCTTTTATTTTTATTTGAATTTTTTTCTTTATCTGTTGATATTTTTATTTGAAATTATAAATAATCAATGAAGCAATATTTTTAATTAAACATAATTATAAATCAAGTTTTTAAACTCATTTTTATAAAAGCTTATTTTTAATTTTATAACTCAAAAAGTGATTAAAAATATGTAAAATAAAAAATAGCATATATATATATATATATATATATATACACACACACATTTATTTTTTTTTTGTGTATTCTCATTTTGTTTTTCTCTACTTTTTCTTCATTGAAATATTTTCTTTCCTTTCATTTTATTTCTTACCATTTTCTCTTATGCATCCAAATAAAGTGAGTCACTAAAACCTTAAAATTTTGAATTATAAGTAAGTTTTTCATGCTAATATTTTTTTAATAATATATTGGATTTCTAAAAATCAAGTTATTATAATATTATAACATTGAAAAATTATAGTAAGAATATAATAACTTGAAAAAAATAATTTATTTATAAAATCATAAAATAAAAACTAACATGGATTGACTCATTGTTGAGTTTTTGTCCATGAGAACTATGTAACTTAAGTACGAATTTAAGGCTCTTTATTGGTAGACTTACTATAAATATTCATCCAGGTTAGTCGTTGGCTACGGAAACACAAGTGAGCTTCTAAATTGCCTTAATCAAGTTCTCCTGAATTAAAATTTTAATATTTAATAGATATACTTATGTCAATTAAAATTAAAATTCTATATTACAGCTCTATGATAATTAAATAATTGATGGAATCCTCAATTAATAAGTAATATGTAATCTCGTTAAGACAAGCAATTTACTTTGATTTTAGTATAAAAAGAGTCTCTCGTCACTCTTTTTTTTTTTGTGTAAGAAATAAAAAATTAAGAGAACTAATATTACAATTTGAATAGTCTCAATCGTTCATTGGAAATTGTATTCTTTGATATTAATAACAATTAAATAGAATAAAAATTATAATTACATATTAAGAAAAAAACTTGAATAATATTTACTTCGTGACATAATTTAATTTACACTTTTTTTATACTTTTAATTAATACTTTTTATATTTGACATTATCAATTATATTAAACAATTAACTTCTAATTGTTGAATATAAATAAAGTTGCTTACCAGAAGAGGGCTTTGGTCAATATTTCATCATATTGACTTCATCATATTTTCCACTCAATCTAGGGTATATCTTCAAATTCAGCAAATCTATTTTCGCTCACCTGTACGGCACTTTCCAGGTAAGCAATATAAGTCATAGATCAAATTTATACCCATACCAAAGGTAAATTGGACATGTAGTATTGATATTTCACATTAGGAGTGACATCCGCGCGGAGTGAAGGCGGGGAGTACTTCTGCTCTCCGTCCCCGCAACCCAACTATATATTTGTTATTGAATTTTTTTTTTATTATTCTCATTTTTCGAATCTTCACAGATATATGTGGAGGTTTTTTGTTATATAAAAAAATTAAAAAATTAAAAAAATTATTTTAATATTTTTTAATTTTAAATAAATATAAAATTTAATTAAATATAAAATTATTAAAATATATTTATTTATTTATATATATATATATATATATATATATATATTACAAAGGATAGTTTAATAATTTAATAAAGACAAGAATATCAGAGGAGAAAAATCTCACATTCAATATTTAAAAATAATTCCTACAAGAATCACCTAAATGCAAGGAGAATGGAAAATTTAAATTTATTATTTTATATTAATTACATCAATTTCACTAATTAAGTTATAATATATTTATTAATATTTTTATCATACTTTTTTATAAAAAAAGTATACATATATTACAATTTAATTAATAAAATAAATATAAAAAATAGATTTAAATTTTTTCTGAAGAGTATTGTCATCCCTTCTCCGCATTGATTGTGGAGTATTTAAAACGTTCCCCTATTATATAGTATGCATGGCACAGTATTTTTATTCTACCAAACACGTTATTCGATGTTATCATCGTTAACCCAATAATCATCGACTCTTGCTCTATTGATACTCTCTTTTGTTATTAGGTAAGAAAAAGGTTGGTGCAGCCGTGCAGCTGTAGCATAAAAAATCATTAGAAAGAATATATGTCGTGATCTTTATGGATTGTGATGCAACATTTGGATTGCTGAATTAGTCTATAAGAGTATTTCCTTTAAGTTATAATTTTTTTGACTCCTTTAGGATATAGTTTCTAAGCAGGCAAAAGGATTTTTCTTGAAAAAAAAAATTATGATTGAGAATTTAAATGTTTCATTTTTAAATTTTATTGATAATATGGTAGATAATATTTATAACAAATAACAAACTACCTATATTGTTGGGAATAGATCATCTCATATTCATGTTAAATTTTCACATACCATTATCATGTAAAGAGAAAGATAGACACAATGAATTTAACTAGTAGGACTCTTTTAAAATGTGAGACCAATATTAGGTTTTATTGTATCTATATCTTTTTATATTACAAGATTATGTAAAAATTTGACATAAGATGATCTATTTCCCTGTATTGTTATAGTCTCAAAAGAAAATGTAATTTAATTTTTCGCCAAAAATATATAACAACCTATAAAGGGGTAAAGATCATTGCAAGTCCAAAATAGCTCAACAAATTTAAAGTGAAATAATAATAGTGGGTTTGAGATTTTATTTTGACCCAAATTTTAAAACAATATGTTTATAGATTTTTCTACTTATAAAATCCTATTTTATCTATTCATTTTTAACGTGAAACTTATTTTTATTCATACATCCACAATAGAAATAAGTTAGAACACCGTAGTAATAGTAATAATAATAATAATATATTAAGAAGAAGAAGAAGAAGAATAGTGGGTTTGAGATTTTATTTTGACCCAAATTTTAAAACAATATGTTTATAGATTTTTCTACTTATAAAATCCTATTTTATCTATTCATTTTTAACGTGAAACTTATTTTTATTCATACATCCACAATAGATATAAGTTAGAACACCGTAGTAATAGTAATAATAATAATAATATATTAAGAAGAAGAAGAAGAAGAAGAAGAAGAAGAAGAAGAAGAATCTTCAAGAAATGAAAGAGATGGAAAAGAGAACAAAGAAATAAGAGGAATCTACAACTTTTTGAGTAACATTTTACTCTCATTTGTTAAGACTAACCTTCTAATTTCGGACGAAGTTTTTTATGATTGTTTTATTTTTGTAGATGAATGATACGCTACATCTACTGAGAAATTCATTAAACTTTATATATTATTATCTTTCATGGCTACATCATGATTATATTTCTTGAGACCCAAGATCCAGATTGCAATAAGTAATTTTTGTTTGCCAAAATATTTTTATGCTTTTAATTTTATTCTTTCGCTTAAGCCTTGTCCTTCTTTGTAATTTTTAATATATTTTTCGTTTCACATTTTTATCTTTGATCTTTATTATATATATATTGTAATAAGAAGTTTAAAAAGAATATAAATTGTCTCATGTCAAGATCAAAGCCGGTCAGAATCAAACTGTAGACAAGTTGACTGTAAGAATCAAACTGCAAGAACCAATCTCTATTACCATATCAGCATATTTTATTTACTGTTGTATATGAGCAAATAGTTTTTAAAATATCTTTTGGTAGAATATTATTTTAGTTATAATTTTAAAATAATATTATTGAAGTTAATCAGCACGAGAAACTGAGACATTAGAAAAGAACAGAGCAACATTCACATGTGAGCGGCTGAGCTCTAACAGGCGTTCACATCTTCATATGAAAGTAATTAATTTGTACTAATTAAGAATGTGAAAGGAATGACCTCGCACTTAGCCAGCCAGAAGATATCTCGATTCTCACCATCTTCTCATTCTTCTTGATGGGAAAGTTCTATGTTCATTGTTCACGACAAATTTAGGAGTTGGATTCAGTGGTTGACCAATCCTCTTTAACCACCTCCTCTGGAGCCTTGCATTTTCCAGTACTCCTTTTCCTTCTTAATTATCACTAAAAAGTACTACCATTGTTGTTATCCTCAATGAAACTGTAACATTGATTGAGGCTAGGCTATTAAGGTCTTTGAAGGGATAAAGAAAGACAAAAATACCTTGATAATTGCCATTTGCCACCTTGTTCCTCGATAGTTTGTCTGGTACAAATGAATTGTATATATGCGTGTTTCATGTTTCGGCTTCATTAACGGTTCCCATTTCTCAGTTTAGTAAGTGATCATGCAATAGTAATGGGTTACTTGTGCGTGAAAGCTTATTACCTCATTTTTTTATTATATTTATGTTCACAATTTATAGCCATGTAAATCTCTTGCACAACAAAATAAACTGATCGATTTTATGTAAAACATAATATAAGCATTACATAATTACATTTTTTTTACATGCTAGTAATAACCTTACCGTGATTCAGTTTGTTTACTGAAGACAAAGCCCCTTCCGGTGGTCTAGTCTAGTGTGTTTATCTCGTAGCTATTTCTTCCAAAAAGCAAAAGAAAGTGCCTGTCCCGTGTCTCTTTCACTTTCACTAATGCGTTTCCACTGTCTGTTGAAAGTTTTGTTCAAAGGACAAGTCAGGGAGACCGCAGAGTCACCCAAGACTAAGACCAATTAGAGGAGATGAAGATTATGCAATGTATAGAGATATGTAAGACAGTTATAAGACACAAATAAAAAATTATTAATTATATATATTATCATAAAAAAATTGAAGTTATAATATTACATAAATTCAAAAATAAATTTTACAATAAAGGTGTAATATTTTGTATATAAATATTATTTATATAACATCACTAATGAAATTGGAAACAGACCACATTGCTTTGTCTTGCTTTGCTACTATTTTTCCGAACATTTCATAGACTTGGTCTGCCTTTTCTCACTAGTTTATTTAGGAGTTGGTAAACCCCTTGTTTCACCCGAGAAGATGACACAATAGGAACAGTATTAACCCGCACTTTATGGATTTGATCTCTGTTGTGGTTGGGGCTGCTAAAATGAGTCAGATAAGCCTAGTTTGAGGTGGACTAACTTTAAATTGGATTAGATCGAATTATATTAATTTTAAATTAGTATTTTATTATTTAAGTGTATTTTGATCTAACTTGATTTAATGTAATATTATTAATACGAACTGATCTAATCTGTTTAGATTTAATTTATTCGAGTTATTTTTAATTTTTTATTTATTTTTACTAATTTAATCCATCTATTTTATCTAATTATTCAGGTTAACTAATCGAATTTAATTCATTTTGATTATCACAATTCACAAAGGGTAAGTTTATCTAAAACAATAAAACAATATTTTTTTAAAAAAATCTCATTATAAATTTTATATACGGTTTCATTTTCGCAAATTGGAGAAATTAAATAGAACAATTCCTAAACAAAGTAAAATTTCCTACAAAATTGCACTTCATAGGTAAGGGACGTTCATTCATGCAACTTGCAAGAAGGGCTTCGAACTTAAGTTAGCGTTGCTGTTAGGTAATGCAATACGTACATGAATTTTGAACACTTAAAATTCACAGGATTAAGATGCATAGTTAGGTTGGAAGATACTCGAATGTGACGGCCAGAGCGATGAAAAGTCCAAAGTTGAAACAGGCTTTCTAGAAGGTAAGAGCCATAACCTCCCCTTCTTTTCTTTCGTCTAAAATTAGGCTGGGGCGTTAGTTAATAAGGCAATAATACTCTTTCAGAGACTTTGGTTTCTTCAATCAACAAACAATTTTTATATTTTTACATTAAATAATATTTTTTTATACTTTATTTAATATTATTTATTATACGTATTTTTTTATTATTATTTTTTATTTAATTACATCTCTTAAAAATAATATAAATAATAATACACCCTTAAAAATAAGTATAAAAGCATCATTTTTCATTCAACAATAAAGTTGAAATGTAAAAGATTGATTGAATGAGAAATTCTATGGTAGCATGATAAATTTAATACTCAGATTTAATTGTTAAATATTTGTTAAATACTTAGTTTATAATAAATATTTAAAAATGATTAATAATTAATAAAGTATTTAACTGCTCACTCTAAAAAAAATAGATACCACAAAAATTCCTTACTTATCAGTATTGTCCGTATAAAATTGTTTAAGCTCTTAAAATTCTGTTCGGACATTGTGTCTTTATCGGTTCAGCATTTTTAGTTGCAAAATTTGTGATGTATCAGAGATTATAAGAGATTGCAATTTGGACATATTTCAAGTAGTGAAAAAAGTTTAGCATATATTCTTTTTAAAAAATGTATAATTTAAAAGTCACTTTAAATATAAAAAAATAAAAGATAAATTCTACTTTCAAGTTAGGATAAAAATGAAAGTAGAAATTATTAATTTAATCCTCATAAAACAATAAATGTTGAGATTAATTAATTCATAAAACTTAAAAATATTATATTTAAATTGAGTTTTGTAACACATTTCCATAATTCCACCCCTTCAAAAATTTGAGTGATCATTGTGTTTATTATTATAATCATGTTATTAGTGCATTTCAAAATAGATAATTTTAAGATAACTCAAATAAGTGATAAATTAAATCGCTTATATACGGTAATTTTTTTTTTATTATATATACTGAGTTGAAATTAAAATTTATTACATTATACACAAAAATCATTATATAATAATTAATAAAACATAAAGTGATGATTTTTATTATTTATATGGTAAATTTAAATTTTAATTCATTATATATAATAAAAAATATTATTACATAAATAATTAAAATTATTACTTATTTTAAAGATATTTACTATTTATTTAAGTTATTATGCATTGGAATTGTTAAAAAAACATTATTCTTATTATAATTGAGGGCCACTCCCGAATCAATCCTCATTAACTGTCACATCACTTTTTATGTAGCTTTGTTCTTAAGATTGATTTTTTTTTTTTTTTTTTCATACATAATATAACTAAAAACGAATTTATTTCTATTTTATTGTTTGTATTATAATATTATTTTATACTATGAGCTAATTATATATTAATAAATTATTTAATAAATTTTTTTAATTATGATAATAATTATTTAAAAGATAATATTTATTGAATAATTTAACAACACATACTTGAATAATAACAACAATTAAAATAAGTCCAATTGAATAATACAAAGAAGCTCGATTTTGTATATATTGTATAACATAGGAAAAAGAAAACAAATGTCTTCCTTGAGCTAATACTAGATATTTGTTTGAATTTAATTTTAATTGACTATAAATATAAAAATGCTTTATATTTTTATTTAATGATGTATTGTACATTATTTAATAAATTTAACATCTCATGTAATTATTAATATAATTAAATTTATTAAATAATATATTAATATAATCTTTTTTATGTTAACAAGATATCAAAATTAAATACTAGTTGTTCTGGATCAAATTTATCAATACCAATATACTACTACACGTATATATATATAAATGAAAAAAAAAAAAATCCATGCGACCTTTCAAGTTTAAAAGCCAAAGTTACATTTATCACTCTCCCCTCACTCTCGATGTCTATTGGCTCCGTGCTCTAATAACTCCGCCAGTTCACAATTCGAAAGTCATTTATCCATCGACAAAGACTTGCTCAATTCCCCTACAGTTATTTATTGGCGAAGATTATAATACTCATATTTGAATGTGAGTATCGATCGATACTCATTTAATTTTGACCTATTATAACAGTTTTTTTTTTTTAAATTTTATTATTATATGTAAATATTATCAATTAAAATTTATAAAATTTTATATATGTATAATATTTATGACATTAAAAAAGATTAATCTTAATTTTTATATGTAAATTTAAATATATATAAATATTATCAATTCAAATTTATATTTTTTTATATATACATATATAAATCATACTTATTACGTGCTCAACATATTACAAATTATAAATCCCACTAATTTATACTCACACTAATTAATGGTAATCAGTACATCTAAAATTTTGTGAATATTAATACTCACACTAAAAAATGAGTATGAAAGACGTCCCCACTATTACTATTACTTTAACTTTGGGATATATATTATCACCCAAGTCTATGCCGTGTGAGACCCACACGATTTCTTTCCATGAAAGTGCAGAACATACTGTGTCACCACACCATGCAGGCGCAACCGGCCATTTCATCCTATTCCTTCTTAGTTACTTCTCCCAATTTGAAAATCGAAAATGTTTCGTGTACACTATTGTGGGTATTCTATTTTTACACTTTTCAATTGTGACTTTATTAAGAAACTAGTTATTCTGTCGTAATTTTATTAGGAAAGAAAGCCATCCAAGACCATATACTTTATCATCATCTTAATTTACACTAATTCCATCAACAAATATATTCAAATCCGAACTAACCCCACCATAGGCGCAATACGGTGTCCAACAATAATATCTATAGGAAAAATGTTTTTTAACAATTACTATATTACACCTAGTATAAATCTTAAATGGCAATATTTTGTGAATAAATGTCTGAAATATATTATATTTCGAGACATAATAGATGTATTGTATATCAATATAAAAAAAGTGTCAACTGAATGTTTAAATAATGAGATTAAATATTTATAGGACTATAATCAAGGATGAAGTTAAGAGCGCGAGCATAAACTTTTGCCTCCCCTCCTTATACCATTTTTTTTAGCTACCAATAGTCTAATTTTTAACAAGACTTCATTTTATCTATGAGATATGGTATATAAAAACACTCATTATTGTGATACATTTAATGCTTAACATTTGTTTCATAATCTTTTTTTCACTCTTTTTATAAAGCTTCATATGTAATGAAATTATATAATTAAATTAAAAAGTTCATTTTTTTTATGTCAATAAAATGTTAAGATGTAACTATTTTAATAAATACAATATGTAAATATAATATTGAAAAAGTAAATTAAATTTATATTATTAAGTTAATTTTAATTTTAAAATAAAATTTTAATTATTAAGTGTAATATACTTGTTAAGAATATTTTGTTAAAAGAGAAAAAAAATATTTCTATATAAAAGAACAAAATAGCTAGAATTAACATGTAATTTTACAAGAAAAGAATATGGACAAAGCTCTTAAATTGAGTATGTTTTTAAAAGCTTTTAAATTGAGTTTGTTTTTAAAATGAATAAGTAAAGGTGTATATATTTTTAAATTATTTTAAAATTTTTATATATTTTATCAAATTAAGGATAAATATATTTTATTTATTTATTTTAAAAATAAATTCAATTTAGAGAATAATTAGTAAAAAAAATATCTTCAAAAAATTTTATCCATACACCTCAGCCACTTTAGTTACACTAATAATACCTCCCGCAGAAAGAAGAAAGCCACTGAATTGGAATTGTAGTCAATAAAGCAAATACTTTTTATTAATAAATTTGATATCTCATATTTGATATCATATATTAATATAAGTGTAGATAATAAGATGAAATAAACATATTATATACTAATATAAGGGAGAAATAAGTTGAATATAAAATTCTAATTGCATGAAATAACAGGTTTGATTCAACAAACAAAGTACAAAAGATAATCTAGTATAATTTAATTTGAACCCTCAAAAATTAATGTACTAGCTTTATTTGGGTTTCAAAATGGTTGCAAATTCCGACCAATTCCATTACCACTACTGAAAAACCCTACCAATTCCTGCCGGTAAGGTAAGAACGACTTCCTCTTAGTATGGTCCCCATCCTTGGCCGAGGCGCCGGCGCCACCGTTGCCGGCGGAGCTGTTTTTGGGCGCCACCTTGGTGGGAGCCAGAAACAGGAGCAGCTCCTTCTTCCCATCACTGTGGCTCCTAAGGAGCAGGTCTCGAAGCTTCCACCGCTTCGACGATGACCCCATGGAGTTGCTCTTCTTCTTGCACGGTGGGGTCCACACGCAGTAGGTCCCTGCGGTCACGCCGTTGAGCTCATTGCTGTCGTCGGCTTCGGATGTCGAAGTCGAACACGACCCCGTCTCTCGCTCCTCCTCGAACATCAGCTTCCTCAGAGGTAAACGACGACAACGTGCCCCAACAGCCGCCGTTTCGATGTTTGTAGTCGGAATCGGCGAAATGGAAACGACGCCGTTGAGGAGATTGCGGTCGAAAAGTGGGTAGGTGGGTCTGATCTGGCCGTTGTAGAAAATGTCGTCGGCGGATACCGGAGACGAGTTGGGGTCTCTGGAAACGAAAGCGAACTCGAAGTCATCGTCGTCGTTTTGGTTTGGTTTGTCGTGATGATCGTCGTTGCCTTGAATAATGACGTTGTTGTCGTTTTCTTCTTCCCAGGAGTCGAAAAGGGTGTCGTCGTGGTCGTGGACAGAGAGGGAATGGGGGTCCCTGCGGAGTTCTTGGATGACTCTGGCGGCAATCTGAGCAAGGGTCTCAGAAGAGTAGCTGCTGAAACTGGGAGATGATGATAGCTGGGGAGTCTCCATCTCCATCATTTGGAATTAGACGTCAACGAGAATATCAGAGAGGAGAAATCAAAAGAGAGAGAGAGAGAGAGTTTGGTTGAAATGAAGGAAAGTGTGTGGGGAGGTTCAAGGATAAGATATACAGGGCGGGAGTGGCGGTGGTGGTAAAGTTTTTCCTCCCACTTTTGTATTTTTTTCTATGGAATATGGAATATTGAATACTCTCCCTCTATAAAAAGTGAGAAAAATGACAAATTGGGCAAGGTACTAAAGTGGTCCTAAAGTTTAATGTGTATGAGAGCACAAAAAATGGGCTGCGGCCTGCATTGTTAGGCACGTAGACATGTAGGATTGCAGTTGGTAAACTTAAGTTTAGTTGAAAGTGTGTTTGTAGAACTTAAGTTTGGTTGAAAGTGAGCCATAAAGAATTAATTTATGTTTGGAAGCTTTTGTTCAAAAGTGAGTTTGAAAGATTGTTTTTAATTGTTCAACACAAAAGCAAAAAATTGTTGCTTTGATCCCAACTTACTTTTGAAAAGAAAAGTATGTTGAGCCAATTGAAAAAAAAATAACCCAAACATCATTGCACTACGTTTGAGGCATCCTAACTCACTTTTGAAAATCCTAACTACAAACCAAACACACACTAGATAATTACCCCGATTTTATTTCTGGAAAGTTAGGATTAAATCTAGGTGTTTGTTAATATAAACATTTTAAAGAATAAAAAATTCTATGTTTTTATAATAATCTTTGCATTGGCTTACATTAATTTTATAAAACTGCTTTCAATTTTTATTTTTCAAAACATTTTATTGAAGTTAAATGTATGTAATGTTATTAAATCTTAATTAAGGGCACATATTATGTTATTAACAGACCCTTAAATTGAAACTTGAAAGTGATCAATGATGTAAGAGTTTGGGGCTCATCAATAATAATTCTATTTATTTATATTTATTTTGGCAATAGAGAACTCAATGACATCAAATGATGTGGTCGCGGCTTGTTGATGATGATATATTAGGATTGGGCAAGGAAGGGCCAACCATGTACTCGGGCCCCGCTACCATCGCTTCAGTTCCTTTATGAGTCAGTAATTAACAATAATAAACACTTGATGTTCAAGTTCGGGTACATGGGTTATGCCCTCCAAATGAAAGAAAATACTAATGGCAATGCGTAGAAGGGCGGTGCATGATGATATAAGTTGTAACTAGTTCATCCTGACTTATTTTTCATTTGATCATTTTTAAATTCGATCTATATTTGTAAATGATTAAATTGAGGGATTGTTGATCATCTTGGATCTAAGACATAATAGACCTATTATAGACATACATGTCGATCATACAAACTCATATCTTAGGTAGGTCCATTTCAAAACAACAACCCTAGGAGAATCTGGGTCAACCTGACCGAGATCCTGCTTGTAATATTCGACCGGTCTATGCACGAACGAGAAACGACTTGTTAAACACATGTTTAATATGATCCTTCAACGGTCACAGGCCGACTGACACTATCATGACCAACAGTTGTGAATGGCTTCACGCCTTAATGACCAGGCATATAACGAATACTAACGCTCAGAGTCCTAAATGGCCTGAACGATAGGTATCCGAGGAGTCGGTACTCAGATCATCTATATAAATTGATCTGGCAGTCTAGACCAGGAATGTTCCATCTTTATCCAAATACTCACACCGACCATACTTTGTGGTCATTCTACTGACCTGCCTAAGTGTCCTTGACCTTGTTTTTGTCTTACCCGTAGGTCTTCAGCGAGTCCACTTCTTACCTACCGAACTATACCGACCTAGGTCTCGGTCAGTATCCGGAACATCTGGTGCCCACCACGGGGCTCAAGTAAAACTTTCCTACCCTACAACCAACCAATTTCACTTTTACTGCAGTTATCTTTCCAACTTCACCTTTACCGAAGTCATCTTTCCAACGAATCATGGTCACTAACGAAAACAACGTCGACAACAAAATCCACCAAGAGAGTCCTCAACTCAACTCTATTGAAATGCTAATGCAGACCGTCAGAGATATTCACAGCAGAATCGATCATATAACTAGCAGGGACAAGTCGTGTGCGAAACTTGAAAAGGAGACTGAAATGAGACCTGAAGAAAACACTCTAAATAGAGAAGCTCGCTGACAGACAAGTTATTCTTCTCCAGTTGCTGATCATCCTTTCTCCGATTTCATAATGTCGATTCCCTTACCAGAAGGTTTTCGACTACCAACCATGAAGCTTTATGATGGGACGACCGACTATCAGGAGCATATTACAATATTTAATTCGATGATGCTCTTAAGTAGGGGAACCGACTCAATCAAATGTCAAGCTTTCCCGACGACTTTGAAGAAATCAGTGTTACTTTAGTTCTCGAGCCTTGAAGTAGGTTCGATTTATGATTTCGTAGAATTGTCATCTAAATTTCTTAATCATTTTTCTACTAGCAAGACTCACCAGAAGACTTTGGCTAGCATTATCAACTTGAAGTAAGGTCAGGATGAATCACTCAAGGAGTTCATGAGGAGATTTGGTGAGGAAGCAGTTCAGATCAGGGACCTCAACCCTGTTGTGTCTCTATATGCTATCATGGCCGGAGTGCAACCAAGACCCTTTGCAGATTCTTTGGCCAAAAAACCACGTGGATTTGGATGATTTGAGAACTAAGTCTACGGGATATATAAACATGGAGGAGACTGCAACCACAAGAAGACAAATGGAGCAACAACACTTGAGATCGGAAGCCGGAGGAAATACAAGTAATACTCAAATTTCTATCTGACCGAGTTTTCAAGACCGACCATAAGGAGGACGATGAGCAAATCAGAGGGACAGATCAATAAGAGTGGAGGAAAAAAATCGACCGATTTGATTGTGCTCCTTAGGTAGTTTTAAGTCATCCACAACTTTGGTACGATGTGTATACGCCACTTATCACCCGACAGGAGTAAATATTATGGGAGGTCTATAACACTAGTATTATCCAAGATCTAAAGAGTGTAGAACAGTCGAGGGAGCAGGTCAATGTTGATAAAATCAAAAGGTGCGATTACAACAAAAGGTATGGGCATACGATCAAGGAATGCATTACCATTAATGATAAAATCGAACAACTCATCTGAGATGGTCATCTTGGAAAATACGTCTACCGACGTAGAAGCCAAAGCAGAGAAGTGAGAGAAGGAAACCGGTCCAGACAAAGGAGTTCGAGCCCGGGAGAAAAGGACAAAGCAGCCGCGACGACTTCTGATTCCATAGACCAAATGATCAGGGGAGTCATAGATTGAATAGTCCATGGGTTCGAGGAAGTAGGAAGCTCAAATTCGTCTCTAAAGCACCATCTCCGAGCTGTAATGTTAGATTTTTTCCACTGGGTTTTGTTTGGAAGGTTTAAACGAGTCACATTTCAATTTCATTATATTATTAATAAAGTTCTTTTTCATTGTTGTCTCAGTTAGAATAAAGTTTTTAAGGCACAGTTTGGTAAATCCGATTGAGATCATGAAGACGACCTTGTCCAATAAAATCGGTCGAGGTCATGAAGACGACCTAGTCCGATAAATTCGACTGAGGTCATGAAGACAGCCTAGTCCAGTAAATTCGGTCGAGGTCATGAAGGCAGCCTAGTCCAATAAAATTGGCCGAGGTCATGAATACGACCTAATCCGGTAAATCTGTCCGAAGTCATGAAGACAATTTAGTCCAATAAAATCGATCAAGGTCATGAAGACGGCCTAGTCTAGTAAATCTGGCCGACGTCATGAAAACAACTCAGCCTGATAAAATTGGCGAGGTCATGAAGATGGCCCAGCCCAGAAAATCTAACTTAGGGCATGAAGACGATCCAGTCCGATAAATCCGACCGAGGTCATGAAGACAACCCAACCCGATAAAATCGGCCAAGGTCATAAAGACAATCCAGCCGAGAAAATCCAGCCAATGTCATGAAGACAATTCAACCCAATAAAATCGACCGAGGTCAGGCCTAGCCCAGTAAATCCTGTAATGCCCCAATTTTTCACATTTCTCAGTACATGTGATTTTTATGAGTTTTATAATTTTTGTGATATTTTGAATATTATATTATATTTAAAATATTTTAAATATTGTATTATATTTTGAGATATTTTGTTAGATATTTTGAATATTTTATTATATTATAAATATTTTGAATATTTTATTATATTATGGATATTTTTAGATATTTTAAATATTTTAATATATTTTAGATATTTTAGAATATTTTGAATATTTTAATATATTTTAGATATTTTGGGATATTTTGAATATGTTAATATATCTTAAATATTTTGGATTGATTTTGTGATTTTGTGAATTGTTTTATTTATTTTGATTTTTCTGTTTTTGTTTTTGAGCTTTTTGTGTGTTTGACGTCGGGTCGGAAAAATAAAAATTTTTGGGACCAAAAAATTTTGGACTGTTAATACGGGGTCGGGGGAACTTACTAAACCCGAAACCGGAAACACTTTTCAAAGTTTTCATTCTCTAAGATTTTATCTGATAAATAGAATCTAGATACGTTTTATTATCCATTAGACGATGAAATGTAGTAGCTATTATCTATTGGGTAATAACTACCAAAAAATATCTGGTCAGGTGCCTAGTCATGCACCTAGTTATCACGTGACTCACCATGTGACTCATCATTGTGTGACTCACCAATGATGACTCGTCAAGTGACTCAAGGCTAAATGAAGGTTCTAGGAGGCTCTAAAAATATCTTGCTTGAAAATATCTTAGCTAAATATCTTAGTTAGATATTTTGATTAGATATTTTGGTTAAGAAAATATCTTAGTTAACAAATATCTAAAGCTAATCATGTCATCTTTTTCATGAAGCTATAAATAAGAGGGTTATAGTTTCTATCTTGTTCTTTTCCATCTTACTCTTGCACGAAAGCTCTCACATTTTCTTTCCTTGTGTTCCACGACCATGACCATTTAGAGAGCTAAGTTCCTACACTTGCTCATCTTTTATTCACTTCATCCAAGAGAACAAAAACTATACACCAAATTCTCTCACTTCATGAAAACCTTTCTCACTTTTCTTTCTTGAAAGCCCACGGCTAAGCTTGCTTTTAGAGGTCAAGTTTGTGACTTAGTTCATCTTTCTATCAATTCTATCAAGAAAACCAAAAGCTAAACACAAAACTCTCATCATTTTCTCTCAACAAAACTCACGGCTAAGGCACCTATTTCCACATCCAATCTTCTATAATTCCATCCAACCATAGATCTTGAATCTAAACACAAATCCAAGACACTTTCATGTTGAGACCATCTTCCAAATCATCCATATTCAAGCACTTTTTCGAAGCTCAAAGTTTGAGGGTTTTAGGTGAAGTTCTTGATCTTCACTTCCAAAATTCATTTTTTTAGTTCTAAGACCATAACTTGATCAATGGTCATCTTGTTGTAAGCCTTAAATGTGAATATTTGTGTGTTTGTTTTGTGTTAAGGAACAACTTAGTGGTGGTAGGAGTTCACTCAAGGAAGACAACAAGGACCTTTAGATCATCATTTAAGATAAGAGTGAGATTAACCTCATCAACTAACTATGGTGGTGAGGAATGGACTATGTGTTTGTAAGTGAAGAATCTATATGAGGATTCATTCACTTGATTGTGTGGTTTTGATTGTTTGTGATTATGTAGTTATGTATGATTATATGATCTTGATAATATGCATGATAGTTATATGGTTGTTTATTTGCTACATTGATTTATTTATCCGATTATATGCCTTCAATAGTTTGTACTTATACGCTTTATATGATGTTATAGTTTTGATAATATGCATGAAATTGTGGTAATATGATTTAAAGATTTGTGTATGATGTATGTTATGAAATATATGTAAAAGGAAGAATTTTTGGTTCCAAAGGTCAACCATGACTCACGGCCATCTAGTCCATATTAAGGGTAATCAATGGTCATCTTGTTGTAAGCCTTAGATGTTAATGTTTGTGTATTTGTTTTGTATTAAGGAATAACTTAGTGGTGGTAGGAGTTCACTCAAGGAAGACAACAAGGACCTTTAGATCATCATTTAAGGTAAGAGTGAGATTAACCTCATCAACCAACTATGGTGATAAGGAATGGACTATGTGTTTGTAAGTGAAGAATCTATATGAGGATTCATTCACTTGATTGTGTGGTTTTGATTATTTGTGATTATGTAGTTATGTATGATTATATGATCTTGATAATATGCATGATAGTTATATAATTGTTTATTTGCTACATTGATTTATTTATCCGATTATATGTCTTCAATAGTTTGTACTTATACGTTTTATTTGATGTTATAGTTTTGATAATATGCATGAAATTGTGGTAATATGATTTAAAGAATTGTGTATGATGTATGTTATGAAATATATGTAAAAGGAAGAATTTTTGGTTCCAAAGGCCAACCATGACTCACGGTCATCTAGTCCATATTAAGGGTAATCAAGTCAAAAATATTTTATTAATTATGTACTTAATGAATTTTGTAACAAGAATATGACTTAATGATTTTTAAGTTTGGAAAGGAAATGAATAGGATTTTTATTATCTGAAAGAAATGGATTTTTGACAATGATTACAAAGAATAATGTTTTTACTATTTAAAGGATTTTATTTGAAAGGAAATTGATGAAGAATTAAATCAAGGATTTTAAGAGGAGTATAGAAACATACAATTTTAAATGGACTAAGAACGATTTTTGCGAAATAGAACAGAAAAGGAGTTTTTAAAGGTAATTTGAGATTTAAAGTATTTTATTTAAGAAGAATGGAACAAAGTTTTTATTATTAGATAAATGTGATTTTTTATTATGATGATGGAGAATAAGTTTTGAAAGTAATTTAGAATTCAAAGTATTTTATTTAAAGGGATTTTAGTAAAAGTCATGGAAGAAGTTTTCAGTAAATTAATATAATGCAGATTTTGGGAAAAACGTTAGAAATTATTATTTAAAGGAGTTTTCGTAAGAGAAATGGAAATTAAGATTCAAATTTTTAAATTGGAAGGGTTCAAAATCAAGTTTGGAAAGTTAAGAAATGTTTTACGCGATTGAAAAATAGTGAGGAGACTTACGGGATTCAAAAACGGTGATTTTTGAGCTATGCGATTTAGAAAAATGTTTAAATATTTTTACGCGATTGAGAAAACGTTAAAAAATATTTACGCGATTTGAAAATGCAACAAAAGTGTTACGCGATTGTGAAAACGTGATAAAAGCACTACGTGATTGAGAATAAATAACAGTTGTTGTAGGACTGACATACTGGACCCGGGTGTATCAATGGTATGATGTAATTGTATGAGCAGTTATATAATATCATTGATCTAATGGTATTAGACAATTGTATGAGCGGTTGTTTTAATATCATTAGGAACAGTCCAATGGTGATTTGTATTATGCGTTGAGTTATTATGCATTGAATCATTAATCATGCATTGAAAGTCGTATAGATTGTGCATCAAAAGGCTATTATTGTATAGGAGATAAATTACACCTTAGTGCGAGTGCGATATAAGTAGTGTAGGTCACTTGTTGACCTTGGGGGCGTCGGGGTCTGGGTTTTCCATAATGGACAGTTGTAGCCCCATTGGGTCGTGGATTAGACCAATACAATGCACCGACGATCCAAACCGAGACACTATACTTAATCAAGATACATAATAGACGGTTTCGTACAAGGTCATGATGCGCAAACTGATGGATTTTTTTATAAGCACTTGAGGTCGACGAGGTACAAATCAATGTCTTCGTATCATTCACTCTGAAATTTTGTTAGCTCCATAGAGTAGGATTGTGTCCACATGCATAGTCAGTACACATCATTGTGGTGACATGGTCCATACGTGTTTTGTTGATATATATATATATATATATATATATATATATATATATATATATATATATATATTATTGATGTATATATTATTGTAGTACTATTAGTATTTATGATATTGTGATACATTCTTATCGAAGTTATTTATTAATTAATAACATGATTATAACTGTGATATTTGTGATACATGTATGTATGGAATAACTTTGTTATTCATATCATTTCTTTACTGTCATATTGGACTTGATGTAGGAGATCTTACCTCTTTTTGTATTATTTATCTTGTTTTGTGTGTATAATTGTTAAAGTCTGTGAGGTAGACAACGGGTTTTCTTGGGTTTGGTATGTGGTGATCTTTTGAGAGCAGTGATGACGTCAAGACAAGATTTTTTCAATTTCGTCAAAGTGCAATTTCATGGAGAAGTTGATGCATGACGCATTGAGATGGAGACGGGATATGTTCAGTACTTTGGGGATGTGAGTCTGTTTATGGGTAGGACCCATCATGGCGTTGCTACTATGTCTTTTCATGCCATTGTAGATTTGGAATTCTATATGCCGGTTAGGGAGTTGTGGAGTGATATCCATTCTACTCTTAGTGAGGGTTCAGTGGAGTCGACAACTCGGACTCCTGTTTGTGGAGACATGCCCCAATCGGGGAATTTGTCACTTGGAGTTTCTGGATTGGATACGGAGGAGGATCAGATACAGGACCCTTGTCTTCAAGTGCTCAGACTTGGGCCTGGTTCGTTCTGGATATGGTAACTATGTACTTGTTGTTTTAAGAAAGTAATTTCCGATGTATTTATTTCACGTTGTTAGAATTTCATATAAATGTATTATGTATATTATTTCAGTTTGAAAACTTAGTTAAGTTTAAGTTATCTGCGAAAAGAAATTTAAAATTCGTGCTTATTAATAATCAAATCTTTCATAACTTATTTCTAATTTTAAAGTTAATCCGAAAATGTGACTCTCGAAGGAGGGTGTTACAAATCCGGCTGAGGTCATGAAGACGGCTCAGCCTGGTAAATCCAGCTGAGGTCATGAAGAAAACCCAGCCCGATAAAATCGGTTGAGGTCATGAAGACAACGCATCCTGAAAAATCTGGCCAAGGTCATGAAAACGGCCCAGCCCGGTAAATCCAATCGAGGTCATGAAAATGACCCAATCTAATAAAATCAGTCGAGGTTATGAAGGACCTAGCTTGAAAAATTTGACCGAGGTGATGAAGACGATCCAACCTGATAAAATTGGCTGAGGTCATGAAGACGACCTAGCCCAGTAAATCCGGTAGAGGTTATAAAGACAACTCAGCCAGATAAAATCGGCTGAGGTCATGAAGATGACCCAGTCTGGTAAATCTAGCTGAGGTCATGAAGACGGTCCAACTCGATAAACCAGCCTATGGTCATGAAGACCTGTTCGAAGAAACTGAAGACATATGAAGTTATTCGAAGTGAGTAGATATTTCAAATCGACAAATCAAACCGAATACAAAGTATACAACTTCAAACCGAAGAGCAAGGGTGAAAAATGAACCAAAGGTACACTTATCCATGAAATACAAATCCGAGTTTTAAAGACTACAAATTCATCAAGATTAGAAATGTATTACAAAGTTCAAAAAAACTGAATTACACTTCATCATTAACGCTAATGCTCGGTCCTCCTACATAAGCTCGACTCATCTTCACAGATGACCAAGCCGAGAGATTGTGAATCGTCCTGACCTATTTCTCATCCGGCCACTTTTAAGTTCGACTTATCTTTACAGATGACCAAGTTAAGGGACCGTGGACCATCCCGAGCCTAAGACGTAATAGGCCTACTGTAGACCTATACAAGCCGACCATACAAGTTCATCTGTTAGGTAAGACCCATTTTGGAACAACAAACCCGAGAGAATCCGGGCCAACCCGACCGAGGTCCTGCTTGTAGGATCTGATCGGTCTATGCCCGAACAGGAAACGACTTGCTAAACATATGCTTAATATGATCCTCCAACAATCACTGGCCGACCGACACCATTATGACCAATGATTATGAACGACTTCACACCTTAATAATTATGCATATAACAAATCATAACGCTCAGAACCCTAAGTGACCTGAACAACAGATAATCAAAAAATTAGTGTTATCATCTATATAAATTGTCCTAATAGTCTAGACCAAACATATTTTATTTTTATCCAAATACTTATACTAATCATATTTTATAGTTATTTTACTGATTTGTTTAGGTGTCTTTGATCTTAATATTGCTTTGTCTGTAAATCTCCAACGAATCTCTCTTTTTACCTACCAAATTATATTTATCTAAGTCTTAATCAGTATCCGAAAGAGTAATCATCTACCATAATTATTCCTTTTCCTTCCTAACGTTGCGAACCCAAAAGCAACGACGTTTGTGTTTGGATTAGGTTGGTAAACTTAAGTTTAGTTGAAAGTGTGTTTGTAAACTTAAGTTTGGTTGAAAGTGAGTTCTATCAAGCTAATTTATGTTTGGATTTTCATTTCTTTTGAAAGGAAAAGTATGTTGGGGTAACTATGGGATTTGGAGGACACTTAAGACGTGTGATCAACTGCGTTCTTCACTTTCTTTTCAGTCCTGCCACCTAATACATTTGATAGTGACCATAAACGTCTGAGACGGCAAGGTAAAGTACACCACTTCGACGGCATTAATTGCAATGCAAACCACCATCAGAATGAATTTCTGCTATTTGTGGAAAGAGATAAATATTTGCTTCTTGCCACAAATTATGGCTTTGGTTCAACAAAATTACTATTATGTATGTGACCATTTATGAATGTAGTTTGTGATTAACTGATTATATAGTTAATTTATTCATCAGCAGAGAACACTGCAATTTCCAGCTTTTCCATTTAAATGGATCCAGAATATTATTAACTTCTATTTCATAACATTCTCGTATATACTTTTAGCTTTTGCGGAGGAGAAGACTCCAAATTACTATCCTAACTTTACAATAACTGTCGATTTAGAGATTAAATTTTATTTTAAAAAATTAAGAAGATATTATTATTATTTTATTATCATATTTTAATATTTTTATTAAATAGAATAAGATAATATTAATAAAAATAGAATATAATTTAATCAAATATAGTTATAATTTTTGTAAAATTGAAGTATTTAATATTTTTTAATCTATGTGTAAAAGCTTTAATGCAATTGGTTTAGATTAGTGAAATGAGATAGAATAAAAATGAATGAGGCGGAGTGATATTAACTATCATTGTTTAATTTTTAAAAATTAAGCTGAAATAGAATAAGGCGGTGAAATGTATTCTATTAAATTCCATCCAATATTCACCATTTTTTTACTCTTAATTTGAGGTATGGAATGAAACATTTTTTTACTTACTAATATAATTATTAAATTACTCTTTTATCTTTAACATGTTAAATATAACAAAGTGTAGATTACGATTTCCTTACTCACCTGCTCCACGCATGAGCAAATCTCCCTGCACGTGACATTGTGGTTCCATTGCCCTTTTTTTTTTTATATGCTTTTTCCATTGCTAATATGCTTCATATTGTATGACATATTACGTCAGTTGATATGAATTAAACATGTAAATATAATAACTAAAATATGCAACACTGATCATAATACATTAAAATTACTCTAAAAGTGGCTATAAGCCTATAAATTGTAGTCTTTCAATTATTTAAAGAGTTTGCTAATGCGCAAGCTATATGGAAGGTGCCTTTAAAAAATGGAAAAAAGAAAAACAGAGATTATTTAGAGGAATAATACAAGAAAAAGACCAATTTTTTTTTAACGAAATATTATTTGATTACTATATTTCATCATTAGATAATTTAATTAATAATATTTAATTTTGTTTAGCTAGAAATATAATTAAAGCTTAATGTATATGAAATGAGAGTAATATGAATATAATAAATTTATAATTTTACTATTTCATTCACTTTATAATAGAATGAATCTTTTTGATTCAATTATAAAATATCTAAATAATAATATAATAATTTTATTTCATTCTATTATATTTTATCTCATTTCATTTTATTAGATATCTAAACATAATCCAAACGACAAATATTATGAAATAGAGGAGTATCATTTGTACCAAAAAGAAGGCTTGTCTGTCTTAATATTAGTATTTCTTGAATAAATTTAAACATGTTTTAATATTAAATTTAATGAATATGACAATTTTATCTTTTAGAATCTCGTAATAAATTCAATATTTTTTAAGATCAAAATATAATTCTTAATATAAAACACACATACACTCGTGTTTAATGTTTACTACAAACTCAAACACGAGCTTTAAAATCTTTTTATTAAACATCAGTCCTATAAGGTGAATCATATATTAAACATATAATGACTGTATATATTAATAATGAGCTTCAAAGAGATTAAGTTCCGCATTACCCCGCATATGCAATTATCTTGTTCTGCAAGTAGCCATAAGGTCAAGGGGTCAACTAATTTAGTGTGTGCTTGGTTAAGTGAGAATTTTGATTATTTTAATAATTAATTATTGTATAATTAATTATAATAAAATTAATTTTATGTTTGAGTATATTAGTTGAAAAATAATTTTAGAATAATTTATTTCATTTAGATAGTATAAAAAAAATTATTTTTATGTATTAAATTATTAAAAGAGATATAAATTGATTAAAAAATTTATTTGATTAAAGATAAAATAATATTTATATCTCAAAATTTTTAAAATAATTTATAATCTAAAATCATAAATTTTAACTTTCAAGCTTATGAAAAATTATTATAATACATTAAATTTTGTGTAAAAATTAAAGTGAAATTTATCATATGTTATAAATAGTCTCTGACAACTTAAAAAAAAAAGACTAAAAAAAACTGTTGAGAAGCTCTTATAAGATACAAAGAGATAAAAAATACAGTGAAATTTTCAAACACATAAAAGCAATACGAAGAAAATATTGGGTTTTGCCTTAGGCAAGTTGATGGACGAAGTTGAAGTATATAACACTTCGTTCATAGCTTAAAAAAAGTAAATATTCCAAAACAAGATAATTCTCTGTTTTAAGCCTCTAATTAACGTGCGCCAGACAAAACAAGGAAACTTGCCTAAATATCCCAAAATAATACAGAAAGATCATACATATGAAGTTGGGTGAGGAGACTCAGGAGAGGATTGCACCTTTCCTTGGCTTCCTGAGCTGTATGATGTTAACCACAAAGATGGTTTGGCTTAGTCTGGTTAGCTGACAACCTTTATACTTCTCTTTGATGTCATTTTGCCATGCCAATGTGAGCTTACCACATTAAAATTAAACAACCTATGAATTATGATTATGGGGATTAATGAATATGCTGGAAAAGCATGGAAAGGGATATGCTTATTTATTGATCTTGCACGCTGAATTGAATTGGTAAAAAGTCGAACTAGCTTTAGCTTTATGCACGAATGAAATCTCTGGAGCTTTCGCAACAAAATGCTCGAAAAAGAATCGTTGATGTAGCGAATAATAACATATCGAAAAGCAAGATCTACACTTATAATTGATCATTCATTATACTTTTATTGTTTTGGTTAATCATCACGTGACGACATGGCATTGGTTAAACTTTGCGAGTAAGTAAAGGCCACCAAGAATGTCTATCAACAAATAGAGAGTTTTAGCTGCTCTAAAAATAAGAAATTATTTTTTCTTATTTTATATTATTTAATGTGTATTATCTTAGTTATATGTGCTATTACAGTTTTTTATTTTAATTATATTTTTAATATTATAATTAAGACAATATACATTTAATAGTATAACATAATAAAAACTTCTTACTAAAAAACACCTATAAATTTCTTATCAACAAAATAGTATGAGGTCTTGCCCATACCAAAACAAAGGGCAAATAAATAGTGTGAAGGTCAAGTAGAAGAGAAGAACACACATATGTCTAGCATTTCTCCAATGGCACCTCTCCTCTTTTTATGCTGTAAAATAAATGAATCAAAACTAATCAAATTACAAGAAAATTTATAAACAAAAACTAGGCAAAGTAATAGTACCAAAAATAATAGGTAAAAAAAGAGAATAAAATCAAATATCATAGCCAGATGAACAGTTTAATTTTGGTCAAAATATATATTTAAAAAAAGAAAAAAAAGACCTCAAGTGGTAGGAAACTTGAAGATATCACAAAGTACAATGTTATTATTATGACACCGCACAAATCTAATAACAAAAAAATAGATTAATTTTGTATGTATCTTATTGCAAAAGAAAAACCCTCATACTCACTGTGTGAAACAGCTTTGCAACCTAATAAAATAAGATGTTAAATGTCATAATAGTCTGGTCATGCCTGACGGGGTGGTTAAGAAAGTGGTTGAAACTTGCAAGGTAAAACTTGAAACTTCTCGATTCAGAACGAAAGTTGAGTACTCACCGAAAATGGAAAAATTCATATATACACTCACACACAAGAATTTCTCCCAAAAGTGACACCCAAGAAACGTAGTGTGCTCTCCGTTGAGTAAAGGCCATCTTAAGGTTAAGGATCAGTGTGATATTGATTTATAAATAATGGAGAAAAATTTAAATGAAAAGTTATTTGAAATATGTACAAAACATTCATCTATAAGTTTTTTATTTCCAATTTTTAGGTAAATTAACTCTAAACAAACATGTCAAAAAAAAAACTCTAAACAAAAATAAGAGAAGTACAATGGCCTTTGCTAAATACAAAATTGATCCAAACTCAATATTCCATTCAATTCAATAATCAAATTACATCAATAACATTGGAACACATGGATTCACTTTCAGCTACATGGTTCAATAAATGTTATTGGACTTTATTTAAAAATAAAAACTTCCATAAAATCATTTCAAGCAATGTCTTTTTGAAGAATTTCTCCTAATGTTTTGCTAGGTCTTTCCTTCTTCCTTTTTCATTTTCTTTTTTTAATCCACTTTTCTTATTCAAGCCTTCACTGATCCTTTCATATGAACAAATCACCTTAACTAAGTTTTTGTTTTCTTCTACTTAACAAGTGCTACTCAAACTTTTTTAGTTATCTATTATCACATTTCCTTATATATTCAGTTATCCACCTTAACATTCTCATATCCGCTATTCATTTTCTTTTATCATGTTCAACTTTCGCTGCCCAGATGCAAAGAAAATATATGAAACAAAAATTACATTTAATTTTTTTTAAGACGGCATATTGGAGTCATTCAATATGTTCATGATAAGCGCCTTATTTGCGAGAATATCATTTAAACTTGTAAGTTGTAACTAGAAAGAAACCTGCTACATTATACTGTCAACATCAAAAGAAAACACGTATCACCAATTAAAAAGAAAATTAAAAAAAAAGGTCTCAAATGCCACACTGCTTTTCAAGCAGTGCTTGCATCCTCAATGTAAGTTTGGTATGAAGTAAGTATGAGCATTATGCCACCTCCAGTATTCTACTCTCTTCCTTTATCAACTAATAGAACTCATATGAAGGACATCATTCCGTCCACGTTGCAGGCTGTCCGGTTGCCATTCTTTGATCTTGTTTGCTTAAAACTTGCAGGTATTTTCTGGAAGACATAAACAAACTCACCAAGTTAGATTAGAAAATCAATACATAGCCAAATGAAACAGAAAAAGGGAAAAGGAAAACACATTAAAAATACAGCTAAAACTGTCAAAGGCTTTATCTAAACTACATAAATTTTGCCACCAAACATTGCAGATAACATCTTACTCTTGCAATTCCATTAGCCTATGACATAGGTTAGCACTTGTTCTTAACAAAACACTACACACAGTTATTCATACACATAAAGAAGACAACAGAATCAAGTGGAACACATCTAAACCTACTATGGTTTCGATTTTGGAATCAACCTCATATTTCTTTCTTTCCAGAGGATGAGATTTAAACTTTAAAGCCAAGAAGAAAAAGATAGAAGAAAAACTCATTTGACACCACTGAAAAGTGACAACCAGCAAATAAATTTACACTAGCGAAAACCAAATCCCACAATGAGCAGGTCAAATCATATTCTTACTCCTATCTCTTCATATAACAATAATGTTAAGTTAATTCGAACAAGAGCTCTGTTTCACTTAGAAGCTAAATTCACTTCCAGGGTTTCCATAATAATCCAGAAGTAGGAAGAACATCGTGCCACATTCACATCCAGCTTAGATCTGGATCATGAATTCCCATGTTCCGATTTTCGCAATACAATGGCAGGTAAAAATGATTAACTCCCAATTAATTCAGCGATAAGCAGTAAAGATATGCATATCAATTAAAGCACTTGGGAGAAAGCAATGTCAATTAGGGTTACACATATCTATTGCTATTATTTAGACAATTTTGCTGCTCCAGCATTTCAAAACCTCAATTCTTTTGCTTGAAGAAAACTGTAATCCTGGTTTATGATATCTGTTCCCCAACTCACATATCATTAGTTCAAATTAGTTCAAAAAGAATTGTTGGGTACGTAGTGAATGCACAGAAATTTCAAAGAATGAAGACTCAGCATTCAAATTCAGAAAGCATACTGCAGAATCAACAAGACATCCTAAAACTAAATGAAGATCAAAATCACCAGGAAGAGATTACATGTACCTTGGCTCTGAAAGATTTGATGACCAGAACCAGCAATTTGTCTCCTGCTATTACTCTCACTTTTTGTATCAGTTCCTGTCGTGAAATCTTCTTTTCCTGTTAAACAGAGGAAGCTCAATAAAAGTGACAACAATGATTTCAGCTAAAGAAAAATGAGGGACTGTCTCAAACCCCAGAAGCAAGTGAGAATCACTTACTTTATAATCTTTGTGATACTTGGTGATCAAGGCAATATCAGGCGAAGGCAAAATCTTGGAAAGCACAGAAATTAGAGTTGCAAATGGCATCCAAGGCGATGACGGTCTCAAAGGTTCTTCAATCTTCACATGCCCTACGAAATTGAACATATGCAGAAACTCAGAACAACATCTCTGAACTGATGAATCACAAAATTAGCAAATACCATAGTAAAACTAAAAGCACATGAACAAATAACTAAACACAATGACATACCAAAAGCTTTGAAGGAAGGAAGCTTGAAACTGATAACATATTCGGGCAAGACATGAGTGTTCATCTGGCTACTCCAAAAAATGTACTCCTTGGAAGCTGAAAGACTGTCCACCATCCCAGAATCAAATTCTTCAGAACTGGGACGGCATTGCTGGGAACCAGGATGCACCAGCTCCGTCCTCCCCAAGATAACGCAACACAGCAACAAGTGCCTTACACCGTCTTTGTCAGCAACACACCTTTTCACACTGATAAATCATAAACAACAGATTCGATCACAATTCAAGATAATTGCACAAGAGAACTAAATAATAATAATAATAATAATAATAAAAATAAAAAGTAAGTTTCACGCGTACCTTTCGAGAGGAGAATCATCTGGAGAGAGACGCAGTCCATTATTCAGAGGCTTACCACCAAAACCGTGTTCAACGATCTCACCTATCTCTTCCTTACTACAAGCTCCGTACCAAGCATACTTCACGTTGGGATTCCCGTCACGCAATTTGGCCACTGCACGCACGAAAATCTGAAAGGATTGGACCCGCGCTTGCGCCATTACAGTTGAACAAGCATTCTTGTGAATCGCTACGACGTCGGTTTTCAAACCGTGCGAACCCAAACACCGAACGAATCTGCTCTCGATAAGGTCGCGGACCCTGTGACCTTGGGCGAGTCTATCGAACCTTTCGTCGAACACCTGGTGCTGGTGCCGCACCGTATCGCCGCCGGCAACGCCGCTCTCGGAGTCGGAAACAATAGATTCTTCATCGGCGGCGGAATCGTAAGCCAATCTCTCGGACGCTTGGTTGATGGAATCGTAAATCGGCCGCTCCATAATGCCGAAACAGCCAAACAAAGAAAACAAGATAAAAAGGATTCTGTATGGAAAGATTTAAGAACGAATTGGAGAAAATCAAAGTCAAAGAATGAAAGAATGGTAGAGGAAAACAAGTAAGAAAGAAAGAATTGGTGTGGTGTCTGTTTACAAGTTCATATTCATGTGTACAGAGATAGAATAGAAATAGAAAAACTTGGCGTGAAAGAAAAGGGGGAAACACAAATACAACGGACCGGTATATATTGAATTACAAACACTAGTCTGTTATCGAATAATAATAAGAAGAAGAAGAAGAAAAAGAAAGAGAGAGAGAGGTGTTTTAAAATAAACGGAAACCGCCTTATATATGTATCTATGAAGAGAAATAGGATTTTGCAAGAGGCGGTGCAGATCGTAGGCGCTCACTGTTTTGCAAGAGAAATAGGTGTTCTTTTACAAAGATTGATAACAGCCGGCTATATAATTGTGAAATTACATATTTACTCTCCGTTATGCCTCTAGTGGGCGGATTTGTTCGATGATACGTGCATGTGCATCCTTGCGCAATAAGGCAAAAAGGTCAAACTTAGCAAGGACTTTTTTTTTTTTTAGGTTCAAAACTTAGCACGGACCTTTTTTTTTTTTAGGTACAAAAATTTGCGAGGACTTTATTATTACACGTGCCACACAGCACATGTTCTTTTTTTTTTTTTAATTATATTTCAAGGGTATCATTCATAAATTATGGGCTATGGCATGCCAATTGCGTGCCATCAAAGTTTTTTATGTCTCTATTAATTACTATAAATGCAAATGCCTTATATATTCTATTTATATTTTTTGGAAGAGTTATTTTTTATGCTTCAAGTTAAACTTATCTCGTTCAAGTCTTATGATTCGGTAAGTATTGATTTTTTACTCACAGTAACTTAAGTGGTAAGTAAGATTAAATTTTATATTTGTAGAGAAAGGCAACTACAATATCTGAGCAAGTAATCGTAAAAAGATAACAAATATAGAAGGATAGGAAATATTTTTAAAAAAATTGTTCTTCGATTATAATAAATTATAACAAGATAATCATAATAAAAAACTAATAATTATAGTTTAAAGAGTAGTCATTTCTTAGAAAAGAGTGTCAATATAAATTTTACAAGAAAATATATATATATATATATATATGATTTATATAAACACGATATGATTTAATAAACACGATTTTTTTTTTTACGTCAAAGGCATGAATAACATTAAACCAGAAAGGCAAAGTATGTACATCCATCATAACTAAGTTATTTACTGTACAAGGTGCATCCTCTACCCATATGGTGTCCTTGTAAGAGAAAGACAATGAAGCCAAGGCATGTGCCACTTTGTTCCGGGTTCTTCTTCAATGCTCATAAAAGCTACTGGAGCATGGATAGACAATGTCAAAAAAATAATTGATTTATTAATAAAAAAAAATGGAGGGTTAAGATTTTTTACATGTAACTTGTTTAGGAGGTCATGTAGAAGAAAAAAGTTAAATTACAATGTTGTGTTTTATTGAAATCATTTAATTGCATAAAAGTTCTATTTAACGATACTTAAAAGTGAAGGGGTTCTGCCTCTCCCACCAAGGAGGGACACCATGGCCGCCGAGAACGCCGACGATTAACTGAAGTGAAAGCTTTTGTTCCTTCATTGTCGTCTCTCTCCCTCTGTCACTCACCTCACCAAAACTACCATTGACATGCAATGTTGAGGGCGAGTTTTTACTCAGGTTCTTAAAGAAGTTGGGTTGAGGGCTAAGAAAGGGGAAGAGTTAGAACTTTGAAAGGGCAGGAAGACAACGGTTACAACAGGTTAATTTTTCTTATGTTTTTTTTATTTGCATGTTTATTAGTATTCAGCATTGCGATGGAAGCAATAAATTTTGTTCAGATTCATGTTTCATTGTCGTTGGTTAAATACGTGGCATGATTTGGTTTTGAAATGTGCCTGTATCTTTTCCTTCATAATAAGACTCTGATTATAATTTTCCGATTTCAGCTCCAAGGGCAACAGTGTATTCGCTCATCTATGCTGTCTCTCTTTGTTCAACTCTCTTCAGTTAATTCTGGTTTTGCTTTACTTTGCGACACAATAGTTAAAACAATTTAGGACTAGATTGCAATAGATATAAGTATAAGGCTTCAAATATATAATAAACCTTTTTTACCTGACAAAATAAATATAAAAACTTCGACGGTAACCGGTTACTCATGGTAAATTTACTGATGCATTGATGTTCAAAACATATTTAAGAACATTGAAGAAGAACCCCTTTGTTCCACCCCGTTTTATATGTTTAAAAGAAATACTTCTAAAAGATTGTGCTAAAAGTAAGCATCTTGTACCTGTTAGTATTAAAAAATATACATATTTCGATGACAAGTAAGCAGTTATTTAATAGTTATTAGTGGTTACAAAAATTTATGATTTTTGCTATTATGAGTAGTTATTAGTGGTTACAAGTAGTTAGGATCTTTGTCTATAAATATTAATTTCTATAATATAATAAGGGTTAAAACTTGTAAAATTCCTACACATCTCACACACGTAAGAGGATTCAACGGACACATTGCAAGTTTTTAATCACCATTTTCAATTCAGTCAAGTTTGTTCTCCTTTCCTTTACTTTATTCCATTCTCTTCAATTCACTCAAATTTATTCTCTTTTATTTAACTTCAAGATCTTTATTGCTTTCTTTACATGTTTTTATTTATTTATTTGTCAATTTCAATTACATTGCTTTCATTTATTGCTTTCATTTTCATTTTACTTTGATTTATTTATTTGCACTTGTTTGATTACTCTCTATTTTTTATATTTGTGATCTGAGTTGTCTAATTATTGAAGAACCCATAGACGAAGTGATTCTCTTCCCCGAATTGAAATCTGAAATCAAACTTTGTCTATAGACAAAGAGTTTACCAAATTGTCGAACAATTGACAAAATTTTCAGTAAACAAATTGGCACGCCCAGTGAGACTCAGTAAGGGTAATGTGCATCACAATTACTTTATGAGTTCATCTTTTGATAAGTTACTCATACAACAAAGAATAAAACTGGAAATAGTTTTTAAATCAGTACTAAAATCGATTACGAAGACATATATCTATTGCCTTTATTTTTAATTCTTCAATTGTTGGCCAACTTTATACTTGATTGGTCATATAAGAGTTAAAAAAACAAAGGGTAAAGTGGTCGAAAGTGTCAAGTTTCATGAACTTTAGAAGATTGTTGAAGAATAACACTTCAATTTGAAGACAGAAGTACAAGTGTTCGAATTATTCGAAAAGATTTTTCCAAGTTTTGACACCCCCAGAAAGTGTTTCTAAAAAAATGAGGTAAATCGAAATTATTTGACTGTTAACACCAAGATCAAACTGGTGAACTTATTTTCATCAAGCAGATAAAAGTGTTATTGCCCTCCAATCACTTTAACTATCTTCATGAAATTATTAGTTTTCAAAAAAAAATTATATAAAAATTTTGTCAAATCAGTAAAATTGATTTGCAACTTATGGTGAAAGGCATAAAACCGCTCATTGGCACTGAGTGGAGAAGAGTAAAGTGTGCCAAAACATTCAAATTTTTCATGGCTATAAAACCATGTCTTGAGTAGTCAAAATGACTAAAGTCGAATAAGTGTCAAAAAAAAATCACGTAGCTTGTCAAAATGTTAAAGCCATTTCTATGGAGTTCGACCATAGAAAATAAAATAAAAAATCAAAATGGCTGTAAAATCGAAATCGAAATTTTGAGTGCTAACATGCTATAAAGGTCGAAATGGTTGCTAACATTATAGCTAACATGATATGGAGTTGGTCGAACCTTTAAAAATAATAATAATAATAAAATCATGACAAAAGTTGTCAAGACGTAGAAGTCTTCGACATTCTGACATGGTTTTGAGTAACCATTTAATTATTTAAGCTCTTATACCACGGAGCTAGTCGAACTCAAAGCTTCAAAAGGATAAAACCCATATACGGGGTATTGCTATAAGGGGGCCCACGCATAATAAGAAAAATGGCAAGGGACCACATCTAATTGATAATGGTCAAATCTAATTTTTCGACACAGAGATATTTGGGTTCATAGCATCAAAATCGAATTAGTAGCTTGTATTGGCATTAGCAAGTCTACAAATGGAGTTTTCTTATCATAGAAGCGTTGACAAAGCTAGTCATCTGATTAAGGATTGATATGGCCATTTTAAATGCTCAAAGACACTAGTATTGGTGAAACTAATATACCTTTAGCTAACTTCAGCATGTGGCTATCAGAGCCAAGGTATATAGTTAGCATTAACACTAATATTAATGACTTCATTATATGAAGTGGTCGAAGGTTTGAGCAGCTGTTACATGTATGTTGAAGAAAGCCATGCAAATACTTTTGTCAACAAGCATCGAAATGAATCAGTTGGTGAAAGATCAATATTTAGACAAAAAAAAAAATTGCTTGTTGCTATCATTGTCAAAATATGTAGTACTTTCAATAGTTAATTGGAGTTATATTGATAATTAGATAAAAGTTCGATAAATGAGAAAGTCCTTTGAATTTAAAATTGGTTGATGGTATAAATAATAAAAAATACTTGAAAATTTTGACCATAAATTTCATAAATTGAAAATTCAATATTGGATTGATTCTTGTAGAAATAAAAACACCATTTTAGTATTTATCTTTTTCCTATTCAGTCAAAAGATAAATATTGGGCGCCTGTGTTAGTATTAAAAAAATATATATTTCGACAAGTAGGTAGTTACTTAGTAGTTATTGGTGGTTATAGAAAGTTATAATATTTGCTTACCATGAGTAGTTATTGGTAGTTGCAAGTAGTTAGGATCTTTGTCTATAAATATTAGTTTCTACAATATAATAAGGGTTGAAACTTATAAAATCCCTACACATCCCACACACATCAGAGGATTCAACGGGTATACTGCAAGTTTTCAACCACCATTTTCAATTCAGTCAAGTTTGTTTTCTTTTCCTTTATTTTCTTCCACTCTCTTCAATTCATTTAAATTTATTCTCTTTTATTTAACTTCAAGATCTTTATTGCTTTCTTTACATGCTTTCATTTATTTACTTTATTAATTTTGATTACATTACTTTCATTTATTACTTTTATTTTTATTTTTCTTTATTTTTTTATTTGCACTTATTTGATTACTCTTTATTTTTTATATTTGTGATCTGAGTTACTTAATTATTGAAGAACCCATAAAAAAAGTGATTCTCTTTCCCAAATTGAGATCTAAAATTAAACTTTATCTATAAATAAAAAATTTACCAAATTATCAAACAATTTACAAAATTTTTATTAAACAGTACCACATATGCTAAATATGTGAACCCACTGCTCCTAGCATGCAAGAGGACGTAAACCTCCCTACAATCGGTCTCAGCTACCAAGTCTAAAAAGCAAAGGTCATGGGCTAGTTGGAGTCCCATTCTCAATGCTAAGCATTTAGCCATTTTCACTTTCATAGTCACCTCTAGAAAGCGTATAGCAGCGGCCATGATATTACCCACTGAATCGCGTATCAGAGCACCAAGCCCACAATATCCACCGAGCCACACCACGTCATTAGTATTTAATTTATAGGCTCCAGGAGGTGGCAAGTCCCATGAATTTGATTTCTGCTTATAAGTCATTTGTAAGTATCTTTGACTCGAATGTAATGTTCTTTTTGGTAGTACATATTTTGAACTAATTAATAGTTTCATAATTTAGAAAATAAATTTCATATGTGATTAATGTTTTTTTTAAGAGTGAGTTTTGCGAAAGACTGAAAGTATCATTTCAAAAAGTGGTGATTTTTTTTTTAATGGGCAATTAAGAATGATACGGGACACATTGTTCCTCTTTTCTTAAAGAAATGTGGGAGGATAATTTATTTATTTGAAATAAATATTCCGTGACAATAATATAAGGACTAAAATAAAAACAAGAGAAAACTTTACGAACAAAATTAAGAATGCGGAGGGATTAAATTAAAAACAAAAAAAAATTATAAAGACTAAATATATCATGTGTTTACTGTCTAAATATATTATAAGAGCGGTTTTAGAAATACAATAGTTTAAAGTATGATGGAGGTTTCTCAATACTTGAATTGACTTGCGGTTACACGGTGGTCAAGATACATGGATCAGTTTAGTGGAAAGTAATGGTAGTAGATACATGGCTCTTAATAAAATAAGGAGAACTGCTATATGTCATGAATGTATTTCGTAGAATATATTATGAATGATCAATTAACTAATTATATTAGGTAAAAAAAATAATTATAAATTAAAAAAAATAAAAAAATATTTAATTAAACGGTAGTTGTTTTTTTCACTTCGTGAATTATTTCACAAAATCAAGTTGATGGAAAACATCATTTCCCTAAAATAAGCTACTGTACTTGATAAGCTTTCAATGAGATTTTGTGGCATGTCCTATCCTTAGAATGGATCAACCTACACATGTGCACGCACGCACATGCACATACTCATAAATTTTTTGGTAGTCATTGCATTATTGATTATTGAGTTATGAAATAAAATATTCAATCACACACACATATATAACATTTTTTTTCATAGTCATTGCATTATTGATTATTGAGTTCTAAAATAAAACATTCAATAATTATTTAATTATAAACATTACTGCATCTTGGGAAAGAATATCACATCATAAAGACATTATAGACTTCTTCATATTTCATTATGGCATGCTTATTCAATATAAATATCAAATGAGTGAAGGAAAAAGAAAACAAAGAATGCGATTTTTTTTTTATGTATTTATATAAATATGGATGATATGATACATTAGCATTTCCATTATTACTCATTTACTAATTTTATTTTAACTTTTTTTTTTGGCCCGGTTTTTACTCCTACTTAAATAAACTTAGAAAAGAAAGAGTTTATTATTATTCTTATTATTATTTTGTTACAAGAAAGAGTTTATTTTAATTCTAGGAGAAGGCAAGGACAATGAGGAAAAACAAGAAAAGGCGCACAAATATGAGAAGATAATCCCAACAAATTAAGGGTTTGGCTCATCCCTTGGAAAAAAAACGTTTAATAGAGGAATCAATTGTTATTTGTCGGTGTCCAAAATCTTATCCAAACAAGCACATTAGCTATTAGGAGCGTTAATTTGGCCTTTTTCACTTCATAGGAATAGTTTGAAGTTGAATTTATTAAATAAGTGTCAGTCAATAATTAATTTTTAAAATAATATAAAATATATAATATTATATAATAAGTCGTATCATTTAATTACGATTTATGTATAAATTTTTTTTTTATTTTAAAAAAAATTATGACTCTCAATCATGACTTTTTTTTTTTAATATAATAAAGTTGTGCTTGTGAAGCACAACTTCTCTGATTTTTTTTTAAAATGAAGTGAAGTCATGCATTACATGTAGGACTTCTTTGATTTGATTTTTTATTTTTTGCATTTTGACATAAGAATTCTTGTCTTTTTTTCTGTAACAAGTGTTGTCATTTTAACAGTATAAACTTTATACTTGTTATGCTACTAATATCATATGATTAATTTTGAACTATTTACATATTAATGAGGTTAAATTTACTTATTTATTTTTATCTTCTTTAAGCAATAATATTAATTAATATTTGAAAATTAATAACGACATATTTTTCTATTTATATGAGACACCACATGATTTCAAGTGTGGCATATAGTGTCCATATAAAATAATAAATATATGTAGCTGTTAATTTTCAACTATCAATTGATATTATTATTCAAAGAAGATAGAAATAAAAAAGTATATTTAATCTAATCAATATATAAGTCTAAAATTAATAGTATGATGTTAGCAGTATGATCAAGTACAAATGTTTTACTCTTAAAACAATAAACTTGTTAAAAAATAAAAAGTCGTAATTCTTATGTCAAAATATAAAAAAAAAAAAAAAAAATAAAGAAGTCATGTTTCACAAGCATGACTTCACTACACATGAAAAAAACATAAATTGTGTTTGAGAGTCACGATTACTTTTTTAAATATATATATATATATATATATATATATATATATATGTGTGTGTGTGTGTGTGTGTGTGTGTAAATTGTGGTTGAGAAATATGATTTATTATATGATATTATTAATTTTATACAATTTTAAGAATTAATTTTTAACTTAGGTAAATTCAACTTTAAACTATACCTATTACGTAAAAAAGTGTTAATTCAGTCGGGCCATCGTTTCGAGTCCCTTTTTTTTAAAGGCTGGACCTACAAAGAAAAAGGTGCAGATAAACCAGTCCCATTTAACAATAGCTACAAAACACATACATAGATTACCGAATATGAAATACGATACAGATATAAATATGAAGACACACTAAATTCAAAATATTATAAACATATATATATATATATATATATATATATATATATATATATATATAATTACAAAATTTAAGAAAAAATATTTATAATTCATTAATATTATTTTTATAAACTTAAAGATTTATAATATTTTAATATATGTCATATGTGTTAATATTTATTATTTAGTAAGCTCTTCTTAAAAAATATGAAGCATAATTTATATTGACATATTCTAATAAATTTCCTAAACTAACTTCTCCTAATACAACTAATTATGTACAAGTACACGTGCATAAAAAAAATAAACCAGAGATAATATTAGTGTGAGATAAGCTTCGGTGACGACGAAGTGGACGACTTGATACGAGTAGAGGTAAAAAGAGCAAATGAAAATAGTGATGTGTGAAAAGATAAAACTTAAAAGTCTAATAGTGACATGTGAAAAGATAAAACTTAAAATATTAGTTTGTGAAAATAGTAGCTTGAGATATCAGTCATTTGATTAGGCTTAGGTGGGTTACGGACTTACTAATTGAACGTTAGTCATGGAAACTATTTTTTAAAAAAAAAAATATTAATGGGTCTTGTTCAAGTCGTGTCTTAAACGTATTCAAGCGTGTCTAAGACATGTCCGAGCGTGTCCGAAATGTTTTCAAATTAAAAATAATAATAATCTTTTTAATCAGATACATTCGGATATGCAAGATACATGTGTCACATGGGTGTCTTCATGTGTCTGACACAGACACATGTTCGACACACATACATGCCTCAAAATCGGAGTGTCCGTGTTTCATAGAACAACAGTATTGCATGAGACCTAAATTTTAAAGAGTTTAATTTTGATATCCCTCAAGTGTCATCATATATGTGACTTTTGAAATAATTGTTATGAAAGTCAAACATTTTTATTAACATAACAATTTACGATTGCATGATAATGTAAAAAATTTTTACATTCTCAATATATCTAAATTAAACATCAATAAGAATGTAATCGAGTGATTCTTATTTTTATATATTTTAAAAATATATATTACATTAATTTTAACGTATATCAATGAAATACTAAACGATTTTAAATTAATGTAAAATTTTATAGATATGATCTATATGATAAGAACTTTTAATGCAATGATAGATTTAATGAAAAAATTATTCAATAAAAATTTATTCAATCATGTAAGATTGACTTTGAATTATACCGATATAACTTGATTCCTTTCTACTATATATATATATATATATATATATATATATATATATATGAAAAAGATCAATTGACACAAGTGTAAGACTTGATACTCTTACACCACTTAATAACTTATCATATAATGTAATTTTCGTTGATCCAGTCGTTGATTATAACTACTTATTATATTGATTATTTGTGTCAAATTTTAAAAAATTAAACATCAATAAGAATGCAATCAAATTGTTCATTCCATACATTTCAAAAATATATAATAAGTTAATCTTGATAAAAATTGATGATATATTAAATAATTCAGATTAATGTGAAATTTTATAGATATGATCTATATGCAAAAAAATTGAATTTAATGGTCGATTTTGTAATAAAGTTATTTAATAATGTAAAAGTGACATTCACTTACACATGTATAAATTGATCATTCATCATATATTAATATATTTTTTGATAAACAAAGGACAATACTATATAAACAATAATTTATATTATGAAATATTTAATATTAATTTATGCATCAAAATTTTTTTATTAGTTTTATTCATAGATACATTAGAACTTTCCACACAAATCTATATATAATTACAAGACTCTGCAGATTCATTACCTATCTTTTTGTTTCTTCAAATATTCTTTATATTAAATTATTCATTTTAATGTATCAAATTAATTATCTATTCTCATTATGTCTGTGTATATCTAAATTTTTTAAAACGACGTTTCTGAAAAAATCTCTAGACGTTAAAATCAAAGGTAATTTCTGTGCATTTGCATGCCGATCATACATTAGAGCTTGAAACGATGCAAATTACTCCACGAAATTTCATCCATGAAAAATTACAACTTAGATCTTAATTATGCCAGTTATTTACTTAAACCTAGTTTATCCTAATTTTAACTTTAAGGGTTAGAGTTTAATTTTAAAATCAAGACATGTCATAAGCCTTAACGAAGACTTTAAAGCTTATGTTAGTACTTACATATGACCAACTTAATAAATTCCACTCAAGACTTTTTTTTTTTTTGTTGAGGGTTGTTGGATCTTTGCTAGTTGAGCAAATTCTCATGACTCATTCATTTATAATTTTATCTCTCTCTCTCTCTCTCTCTCTCTCTCTATATATATATATATATATATATATATATATATATATATATATATATAGATAAAAGACATATTTAGTGAGATGAACAAATCTTGTCCAGACATATCTAATGAGAATAGTTTTTATTATGAGAGAGGGTGAGAAGAACAAATATTCACCATACAACTATATATGAATAATCAAGATTAAAAGTTACTTAAAGATCATGTGAGCAATTAAAAAATTCACATGCATTTATGTTATAATATTGATCATTCATATAAGATTTAATGGTCAAGATTCACTCATCTCACATTTTACAATAAACATTTTTTTTCTATTCCTTTCACAACATTCCGTCCAAACATACCCTAAAGTTCAACGTCGTAGCAAAACAACAGAAACACTAGTCATTCTGGCTGAGCCATGGCTAGTTAGATAACACATCAGGGGACAAAAGCCAACAAACAACATGACACATAATGCTAAAATAGAATATAGTGGTGCTGGATAAAGATCCTGTCCAGTGTCCAGCCAGTGCCCCATAGATTCGTCCATCTATACAAAACAAAACTCTTTGAACTCGGAATTTATTTCAGACCTCATTCCCCATGGTTTACCCATTTTCCCTGAGCCGCAGTCACCGTTGGCAGTGTCGCGCATGCGCATATTATATGCATATTACGTACGCCAGCTAACTACTGAAATTCTCATAATAATAATAAAAAAAGGAAGCTAACTATTGTAATTTACTTGAGGGTAGGCCATATACTCTAAGCACATGAACCAAAAGAGCCAGATACGTAATCTCTTGACATGCATAACAGGATTAGACAATCTGGATTCATTATAGATGACGATGCAGTTCACTAATCTACTTTGGAGTTCACACTAGCCCTAAGCAATGTATTGCTCTTAATTGGCTGTGGGATCAGGAGCTGTATATGGTGCTATAAAGGGTGTTGGTTTTTTTTTTTTTCCTATCCGTCCGGTGTGGTTTAGCAAGGTGGTGGTTGGGGATTGGGCTGAGCCCAATTATCTTAATATGGTCCACCTATTATTAACCAAAAGCAAAGGAAAAAAAAAATTATAAGATGAATAGTAGAGGAGTATCTAATTCTAATTAAGGGCATAAAGATTACAAAATTTTGGAAGAAAAAAATCATCCTAAAAAAATTTCCCGCTTTAAATATTTTTCAGAAAACTCCAGCTTTTAAATTTATGTGATGACTTGGCTTTTTCTGAACTTTCATTTGATTTTCAAGGAAAAGAAAGGAAGAAAAAAAAAAGAGTAAAGCAACACAAGTGTAGTAGTAAAGATACGTAGCTTGAGAATGAAGGTTGTTGGCAGTTTTCAAGTTTTTCTACCTCAAAAGGAGATACTTAATGCTAATTTACAGGATACCTACTGATGTACATGGATGCTGCATAAACACATGGCAAAAAGCCAAGATCACTACAACATTATTGAATTTGTAATCGCACGTACAGAAACCTTTAGTTGTGGACATGTCATGATGAAGTGAAATAATATTTTATGACAAAAAATTTGTAATCACATGAAGTGAATACTTGCAACTTTGTCTCTTATTTTGCTTATAACTGATCATGAGAAATAATATGATATCACTATATTCATATTTCATATATATTTAGGAGTGTTAAGACTTGTGTGCTTGTAATTAGATGTCCGAAGAATAACCGTCCACCCTAATTGATGTTTTTGGCTCTAACTGACTTAACTATTTCATCTTTACGTGACCCTTCATTTCACTAACAGGCAACAGCCACCTCATTGGTCACAACTCACAAGAGTAGTTGAAACTCGAAAGTTTGGACACTCCACAACAAGAGCCAACAAAGTAACAAAAGGACCTAGAAGGAAGGCATACACCGATCAGGAGAAATGATGACATGCTTATGATTGACACAATAATCTATCTTTGTACTAAAGCAGATAGAAAATGACCAACCAATGAAAATTGAAAGACATCCGCAATACACACTCATTACAAGAAGGAAAACCTAGCAACGCAGTCAGGTGTACAAGGGTAACGTGGGCACACACGCACTTTATTCACCTGACACATCGTGTATTTTGGGTCCTGTCCTGTAGTAGAGTGGGCTGTGTTACTCACGCCAACTATCTCGCTCCTAGCTACATGTTCTTCCTCTCCTTGGTGGATAAAGCTACCTTCCTCGTTGCTCTTTCAGGTGTCACCCTTCTCATAGAAGCTTGTCAGTTTATTCCCAAAAACCCGCCTAGTGGTGGAATATCGCTTTGAAGTTTGAATTTAACGATGGTTAATTAATTTGAAACAAGAATAAAGAGATAGACATTTTATATTATTAATGTTATTGTCATTGTTATCTTAAGAAGAATTGTTGAGTACGGTATTTAAGATAAATTTATGTATTTATTGAATATTAATTTTATAATAAATATTTAAAATTTATTAAAAATAATAAAAATACTTGATAGATATTGTACTTTAAAAAAAAATCATAAAATTGTCCAGTCCTAAACAAGATCATTGGATGCAGAAAGAAAATTGCAATGCAACGATGGCATGGAATGAAATCTTTGAATTTTGAGTTTGGGGGCAGGGTCAGTGTCTAGGTAAAGAAAAAGAAAGAAACTATGAAAACTTTTGAATTTGGAGTATGGGGACGGGGTCAATGTGAAGGAAAAGAAAAAGAAAGAAACTAGTAGAGGCACGTGGCGCGTGTGGGAATATATCCCTTGCTTGTGGGAGGAGGGAGAGTGGGTCCATTGGTATGGGACCCGCAAGTAGAGTGCTCTTTCGGTATGCGTTCTTTATCGGGGACCCAAATATTCTCAGCTTGTGTCACTTTAGACAGGACTAGTGTGACATGTCTTTGCCTCCAATTGCATTGCTTACATTCAGAACTAGAACTAGCACCTCCTATATCTACCAAACCATCATCAACGGCTGTACTTCTCCCATATGAACCACCACTTGTGACTGTGACCAAATCAAACCGTCCATTTTACAAGTGAATAATTGGTCAAGCTGAGATAAGCCATGGGGTCACCATAGAGAGACAGCTTAAGGCCCACTACTCTCTAGTGCAGTGAAGTAGCAGTACAACATGGCAGCTCAGTAGGCTCAACTTTTTCTTCCTTCTTATTCACTGTCCCGTCCCAAGTAACACACACATTGTCGTCACATACTACCATACCATACCACTCCCACTTCCCCACATATCTCACTGAACACTTTCACATTCTTCACTCTCTTCACCTAACACTTCCTAGCTAACCCTCCTCATTCTCTGTTCAATGCTGATCATCACACACTACAACTAGCTGGAATTCGCTTGAGATCAATGGATTTCTCCTCTCTCCACGTCTGCATGGAATCATCCGATCATTGGCTGCAGGTATGCCATGCACATATATATGAAAATGTACAAATTTGCCTCTAATTTTCTAAACTCATGCTCTCATATATATGGCTTCCGCCGAAGCACATTGATGCTTCTGTACTAATTTAATTTGATGGGGGTGATCGATGAATTTAAACTCCATTAATTCCTCATATACTTCTCACACACTAATGAAATCAGTGATAAAAGTAACGGACCGTTTGATAAGAGAGTTTTAGCTGAAGGTTTATAATTAGTTATCAAAATTAAGCTGCTATATCACAATTAGATATTAATCAGGAAGAGTAGGTGTAAGTTATAAGTAGTAGTATAGTATCACGTTGCACTCTGCAATATCTGTTTTTAATTCTTCTAAATTCCACTTAAGTATGTTATGCTATTCAAAAGGGCAAAAAAATAGAAAAAGCCAAGGGAAAGAATATTTAGAAGGAGGAGATGCAGAAGAATAAAAGAAAAGGACACAATCCAAAATGACAAATTTGACAGTACGTAACACATTTTCACCATGATCTAGATATTTGCACATAATTTTTTTTTTAACAGAATGCTCAATACCAGTGTTTAAATTAATTGATGAAAGATTTTCATTCATCACTTTAGACATATATAACTCCAAAAATGTTTGCAGCCAGCCATAAAAGATTTAGTGCTTTCTTCAATTAAATATTAAGTATTATAAGAATTATTAAAGTTATATAACAAAACTTTTTCTTTTTGTGTGACTTCTGTGTAATTACAGTAGTAATTTTTAGGTGCTGTAATTATAGTGTGTGGGACTATCATTTCGGTTCAGGATATATTCACTTCTTGTCTCTTTATCTGAAATGTCAGGGCACAATTCACGAGGAGTCTGGGATAGATTCTTCTTCTTCTCCATCTGGGGACATGCTTACATGCTCAAGGCCCATGATAGAGAGGAGGCTAAGACCCCCGCATGACCAAGCTCTCAAGTGCCCCAGGTGTGACTCAACCCACACCAAGTTCTGCTACTACAACAACTACAGTCTCTCCCAGCCCAGGTACTTCTGCAAGACTTGCAGAAGGTACTGGACCAAAGGAGGCACTCTTAGGAACATCCCTGTTGGTGGTGGTTGCAGAAAGAACAAGAAAGTTTCTGCCAAGAATAAACCCAACGACCAATCAACTATTAATCAAAACCATGCACAGCCTGGACCCTCTAATTACCATCACAACCCCAAAGATCTTCAACTTCCTTTCCCAGATGTGCAATTTTCCCACCTCAACAATTTACTTGGGACTAATGCTGGGGCACTGGGAAACCCTAATAATTTTATGGAGAGCAAGTATAATATGGGTATGCTAGAGAACCCTGCTAGGCCTATTGACTTCATGGAAAGTAAGCCGGAGGGTATAATTAGTAATTCTAGGAATTTTGATTTTTTTGGAAATAGTGATATGGGAGTTGTGGGTGTTGGGGTTGGAGATATGAATAATGGTTACAATGGGTTACCACTAAATTATCAAGGTCTTTGCTCTCCCGCATTTGGGGGCATGTCCCTTGATGGGAACAATGGTGGAACTTACATAATGGACACTTGCCAGCGACTGATGTTGCCATATGATGCATGTGACAGCCAAAATGGAGGTTCAATTGATGATGTGAAGCCAAACCCTAAGCTATTGTCCCTTGAATGGCAAGACCAAGGTTGCTCTGATGCTGGAAAAGAGTCATTTGGATATCTTAACGGTCCAGGATCATGGACCGGCGTCATCAACGGCTATGGATCTTCCACAACAAACCCTTTGGTCTAGAACTAATCTTACTACTCATTCATCATGATCAACGGCTATAATCTCTCTCCTGGGGCTTGGTTAATTTGATCAATGAGCTACTCAATCACGTCCTCATCATATATATTAATATTATTACATTATCCTTAAAGGCTTTAATTTGATCGGAGGGTTCCTCATATTTTACTTTGTAGTGTTTCTTTCTTGAATCTTGCCAAGTCGGTCTTCAGTTTCTATTGACTTAACAAAAAGAGTGTGAATGAGAAGCTTCAGTGTCCAAATCGACTGCCTTAATTGGTGCGTTACCTTTTGATTTATATATTCATGTCTTTGTGTGCAGCACATGTCTGAAAGCTTTAGGATTTTGTTGTAACATCGAGGATGATATGGTAGTTCTTTAATTTTCCAGTTAAAGAAAATGCAGTAGTATATATTATCTTTATGAAGCCCTTATCTCAATGTTTGTGGGGGTTATTATTTTATGCTTTTTTTTTGTACATTATTATATGTTCTTAATTACTAATGTTCTGACTTATTCTGACTTTTTTTTGTAAGACATTTGAGTAATGGATAATGATTAATCCTAAGAATCCTATTCCGTAGAATGATAAAGTGGACTCAGATAGTTTTTCTCTTTTCCTTTTTTAATTTCTAGTTAACAAAATGAAAAGAGTGAAATGCATTGCACTTCATTCATGAGTCGTTTCACAAAATTTCTTTCGTGATATATAGCAATCCTCGTGAGTAAGGGATCAAGAATTTTCATGGGGTGGGACTTCAGTTATCCAGAGATTGGATTGCGAATATTCCTTAACACTTGGGAGCCATTTTTGGTTAAGAACTTGAATATTTAAGAAGGAAAATAAAAGATAAAAAGTAGAACATTTATGATGAAAATCACTTTGAATTTGATTGATACAAAAAACGTAGAACAATTAAAAGTGAAGTGCAAACCACTTTGTCTTCAGCCCCACGTACGATTTGTAGCCCTCTTGTGCGAATGTGTGTGTGCTCACTTAGCTTCAACTCTCAAAGTTGTTGCCACCATAGAACCTATAATTTTTAGTAATAATACTAGCAGAGAATTTATTTTCACAAACCTTTCACAGACTTTAAGATACATTCATATGAACCATTCAAAAAGGTTATAGTTAAACCATAGTGTTATCTAATTACTTTAATAAGAGTTTGTAAAGAGTTCACGAGAATGATCAAGTATATGCAAGTATACTATTACTGTATACATTATGGGAGAATACGTTATTTTAGTGTTCCCTCCGTTTTTATTATATATCTTTTTATAATTTTTTATTTTAGAAAATTAATAAAGTATTAATATATTCTTTTAATTTTACCCATAGTATTATATAATTGGAATAATGCTAAATACAAATAATTACACATACATTATGTCACATTTATACAATTTTCATTCATCATTTGATTACACTTGACTTTATTTTTTATACACTCATGCTTTAATTTTGGTCTCATTCCGTTTACTCTACACTCACATCCTGATTCTAACTCATTTAGTAATAAAATTTTGAACAATTCAATAAAAAATAATTCAGTCAAATATAATTATTTTTACTTATAATTAAAGCTATTTGATGACCTTAATTCTTATTCAACTACTTTAAAAGACATAAAAAACGATAAATGGAATATTGCAAGTGAATATAAGATCAAAACGTACATATTAATACCACTTAATACAAACTTTGTATTGTGGGGTCTAGCACTCTGCATTTCTACGTAGATGAAGATGCTGTCAATGTTTTATACTATTATTTCTTTTCCTTTTCATTGATTTTGCTGTGAATTTACCGAATGGTCGAATAGATACATATAATCTATCTTTTTCTTGCATCATAAGCTAGAGTCTACGATCAATGATGTGTTGTACTCGGTATGATTAAAAATAACAAAACAAAGAACAAAAGACAAAACAAAACAAGTAGTGCATGGCTCATAAAGTGCAACACGCACATGACTTCTACTTTACTTCATTACTTGGTTGTTAATTAAAATCAATTATTATATTCTTACCACAAACAGTACGTATATTTTTTTTTATATTTTTTTAATATTATTTATTATATATATTTTTTTATTTATTTTTTTTGACTTAATTAACACTCTTAAAAAAAATATTAATAGTTCTTATACCTTTTTAAGGATGTAAGACGATCATTTTTCAATTGAAATTAATGGAGAACAGATGACATTCTGTGTGTAACTATGGTACATAACTCGAGTTGCCAGGCAAACTTGTTCCTTATGTATTTTGAACAAACCTCCAGCTACCGGAACTGCTATGCATTTGATGGATGATTGTATGAAACCCCCCCCCCCCCCAAAAAAAAAAAAAGAGCTTTTAGTCTTAAAAAATCAATAGCTTTGTTGTAAAATATATGCTTTTTCAAGAAATGCTCTCTTAAAAAGCGTTTCTGTTAAAAGATCATTATAAAGAAACAATTTTATTTTAAAAAAATTATTATATTTTTTTTTGTTTCTCAAAATATTTCTCATTTTCCCACGTGATAGGTGAGAGGCTAATTTCATGATGTTATATTCTTTCTTTTGCTTCTTGAGAGAAGTATCAATTTTTTTTTTACTTATCTTTCAACAAAAGTTCTTTTTTTCCTTATGTTGTCATATAAAAGTAATTTTGTTCTTTAATTAAACAACTCATAATTTTTTTAAAAAATTCTTTTATTTGACAATAACTTTTGTTAATTTCAAAATTAAAACAAACTCTAAATATGCTTCATGTTATATCTAATGTTGTTTATCAACTAATTAAATTTATTTTTACCCACGAGGAGTTAAACGCATGCAGATCTTAGAAATGCTACCTGTGAAGTGAGTCTAATTATATCGCTTCGAGTTCAAAGGTATTAGTCTCACACTAAAAAAATATCATATAATTGTCCTAGGAGGGATGTTAGTCATGTAACACTCACATCATCATCTTCGATTATTTATTTATAATAATAGTTAACATTTCACACTTAATGCATGTCTAATTGTCATAATTCATATGGTTTGAGTGCATTACATTTAAAGCTTATTTAGATTAAAAAATAAAAAGCATATTGAGATTTCTCGTATTGTAAAGCACATAAGATCATAATTTACAGATTTAACATAAAAGAAAAAACAAAATAGTGAAATAAGCATTAGATACGAGACGATGAAGTGAATGATAATTCTTAATAAAAATCACATTTCTTACATAGAGATGTGAATTATGATTCATGTTTTTACAAAATCAAGGCTTAAAAAAAATGCCACACACAATGAGAAATTGAATTTAAATCATCTAAAGTTAAGAATGTATTTTAGAGGATAAAGTGCAATATTTTAAGCGTTAATAAGAAAATCAAGTAGTGGTAATCATAGTTTGGATAGCCCCATGAACTTGGCCTACTCGACCCGATTCGACCTTAAAAATATGGTTTAGTTCGATTTCACAGGTTAATTCGGGTTGGTGAATGATGACCCCAATCACCATTGGGTTGGGTCTAGAGTTAATGATTTCAAAATCCAATAAACCCAACTCGACTCGTACCCTTAAGATTCCTAGCTTGAAGGGTGCATTTTGCTTCTTTAGAATGACCATTTGAGAGAAAATTTCCCAAAGTCTATGTCTCACACTCTCTCAATCTCTCCTCCTCCTCACTTGATTGCCTTGCCATCCTAATGAACGGTCAATTTTGCTTCTAGTTCACCCTCGTTCTGGTTTTGGTTCCGGTGTCATTACTTCGCTTATGCTTCTGGTTATGTCGCTCTGGTGTCATTGCTACGTTCGTGCTCTATTTCTTTGAGTTCTGGTGAAGACACTGAACCAATTTGTGTCTTTGCTCCGCTTGTGCTCATTGTGGTGGAGGATTGGTGGCGTCATGTCTTGTAGCTCTTGCTAGTGAGTAGCATGGTGGATTGGTGGTGGCGGCTATGACCATCTTTCTTTTAGCAATGATTGTTGGTGGCTAGGGTTTCTTCACCCTTAGGAATTAGGAATGAAAGACAAAGCTACTTGGGTATTGGACTTGGGTTAGGTTGTGTAACTAAGCTGGGCAAGGTTTCTTTTTTCATAAAAAAAAAAAAAAAGTGTGACCTGATAAGAATGTAGATCATCTAAAGTTAAGAATGTATTTTAGATGGTAAAGTGCAATATTCTAAGCGTTAAGAATGTAGATCATCACACACAATGAGAAATTGAATTTAGATCATCTAAAGTTAAGAATGTATTTTAGAGGGTCAAGTGTAATATTCTAAGCGTTAATAAGAAAATCAAGTAGTGGTAATCATAGGTTTGGATAGCCCCATGAACTCGGCCTACCTGACCCGATTCGACCTTAAAAATATGGTTTAGTTCGGTTTCACAGGTTAATTCGGGTTGGTGAATGATGACCCCAATCACCATTGGGTTGGGTCTCGAGTTAATGATTTCAAAATCCAATGAACCCGACTTGACCCGTACCCTTAAGATTCCTAGCTTGAAGGGTGCATTTTGCTTCTTTAGACTAACCATTTGAGAGAAAATTTCCCAAAGTCTATGTCTCACTCTCTCAATCTCTCCTCCTCCTCACTCGATTGCCTTGCCATCCTAATGAACGGTCAATTTTGCTTTTAGTTCACCCTTGTTCTGGTTTTGGTTTTGGTGTCATTACTTCGCTTATGCTTCTGGTTATGCCACTCTGGTGTCTTTGCTACGTTCGTGCTCTATTTCTTTGAGTTCTGGTGAAGACGTTGAACCAATCTGTGTCTTTGCTCCGCTTGTGCTCATTATGGTGGAGCATTGGTGGCGTCGCGTCTTGTACCTCTTGCTAGTGAATAGCATGGTGGATTGGCGGCGACAGCTATTACCATCTTTCTTTGAGCAATGATTGTTGGTGGCTAGGGTTTCTTCACCCTTAGGAATTAGGAATGAAAGACAAAGCTACTTGGGTATTGGACTTGGGTTAGGTTGTGTAACTAAGCTGGGCAAGGGTTCTTTTTTCATAAAAAATAATAATAAAAAAGTGTGACATGATAAGAATGTAGATCATCTAAAGTAAGAATGTATTTTAGATGGTAAAGTGCAATATTCTAAGCGTTAAGAATGCAAATCATCACACACAATGAGAAATTGAATTTAGATCATCTAAAGTTAAGAATGTATTTTAGAGGGTAAAGTGCAATATTCTAAGCGTTAATAAGAAAATCAAGTAGTGGTAATCATAAGTTTGGATAACCCCATGAACTCAACCTACCCGACCCGATTCGACCTTAAAAATATGGTTTAGTTCGGTTTCACAGGTTAATTCGGGTTGGTGAATGATGACCCCAATCACCATTGGGTTGGGTCTCGAGTTAATGATTTCAAAATCCAATGAACCCGACTTGACCCGTACCCTTAAGATTTCTAGCTTGAAGGGTGCATTTTGCTTCTTTAGAATGACCATTTGAGAGAAAATTTCCCAAAGTCTATGTCTCACACTCTCTCAATCTCTCTTCCTCCTCACTCGATTGCCTTGCCATCCTAATGAAAGGTCAATTTTGCTTCTAGTTCACCCTCATTCTGGTTTTGGTTTTGGTGTCATTACTTCGCTTATGCTTCTGGTTATGCTGCCCTGGTGTCTTTGCTATGTTTGTGCTATATTTCTTTAAGTTCTGGTGAAGACATTGAACCAATCTGTGTCTTTGCTCCGCTTGTGCTCATTGTGGTGGAACATTGGTGGTGTCACATCTTGTAGCTCTTGCTAGTGAGTAGCATGGTGGATTGGTGGCGGCAGCTATTACCATCTTTCTTTGAGCAATGATTATTGGTGGCTAGGGTTTCTTCACCTTAGCAATTATGAATGAAAGACAAAGCTACTTGGGTATTGGACTTGGGTTAGGTTGTGTAACTAAACTGGGCAAGGGTTCTTTTTTCATATAAAAATAATAATAAAAAAGTGTGACCTGTTAATCCAATCCAAACTAACTCGAATTTGATTGGATTAATTCGGTTTAAGTTAAGTAAAAAAAATTTCCAAAATTCGATCCAACTCAACTCATAGTTGTTTGATCAGTTTGGACACATATTTCTCCCTTAACATAACTTGACTCATGATCACCCCTAAAATCAAAGGTCTAAGATTTTACAGGATACAAAGATTTGTATAACAAATCATACACGTGTAATAATCCATTCCATTGATTTTCTCTTCAACGGTTACAATCGTGCACTTTACTCTCTAAAGAAAAGCCAAAACCCGTGAAATTCAAAAGTAGACATACCATAAGTACTCAATTCAACAATTAATATGGGTAAGAGCTTCCTTTAATAGATAAGTTCATTTTTAACATGATCTACATAACTTTATACACGTTTAATGTCATATATAATGCCTAGGGTAGACAGTGCCTATCAAAGAATTTTTCCACTCCCATCTACCAAACCTACCAAGTTTCATGATAAACAAATTTGAACGAACATGAACTATGAACACAGTACACTTTACACTATCTTCGTCATCCAAAGTTTTTATAGGCACATGGATAAATGCGTTTTTATCTATTAAGCAATGTTTCAACTCTCTAAAAATAAAGAAAAAAGAATAGTGCATAATGTGACAAAAAAAAAATGTTACGTCAAATTTGAACACAGCACTGCTCCCATAAGTTTCATCTAGATCCCCTCCAAGGATGCTGATAACATTACTTACTTAAGAGCTCGAACATAGAAGCTTTCAATTAGCGGGCTCGTACTTGCAAACACAGTCGTAGATGTTCCCTTTAACCAACTTTTCAGCCAATCTCTGGTTTTTCACCATTGCAAGCTGCCAAAAATATATAAGAAAAGACGAGGAAGGGGAAGAAATGTGTCAAATGAGCCACTCATACCTAACTGCTTCTCGTCAACACAATGGCATGCAGGCAGGGGCAAGAAATAGACTTCGTTAAAAATTTAAAGCAATTAAACAGTGCAGTTTCACATTCATATTGACATAGAATAGTTATAAAAGTAAAATAGTACATCCGTGGCGCCAGTAATTAGTAAAGAAAAGATAAGAAAGCCATTAGCAATTACAGAAGAACCAATTACCACGATAGATATTAATATTGAATCCTTGCAGGTAAGTCAACTCGCAACAATGTGCAAGACGGTTGCCTACGATGATTTGATCAAGTACAGCACAGAGACAGGTGCACAAATAGAAAAATTAAAAAATATTGGTGTACTTAAAATGACGATAAGTCATAAGGATAAAGGGTAGAAAAAACAGTGTACGTAGAATCACAGACATGGCCTAGTGAGAACGACAATCCATTTAATGAATCCTAATGAGCTCATGAATCCACGTAACCCAAAGGAGTCGAGTTTTCAACACAAGGCAATCATAGAAAGGAGAACGAGAAAGCTTAGAGAAGCATCAGCTTAGTAACTCTACACCAAAACACAATGATGAAAAGTGCAAACCAGATATAAACAAGATGACCTTACCTTCAAGGCATCACACTTAAACCGAGCATTGAGGTTGGTATGAAGAGCTCTACCCATCCCTTCCAAAATTATCTGACGAATAAAGAAAGCTTAATCAGAATATGCTTCTCCTTGATTTTCTTAAATCCATAGTTATCAAATAAACAGAATGATCCTCCCACCAAATCGGCATTTTTTGCAGCAGCAGCAGCCAGCTCAGAGCTGACCTGTCTTAAGTCTATACATGGACTACCACACCCGTTCTCGACAACCATCAAGGGAAGGGAAGACGAATTTTCTTTAGAACTGTCTAAGGTATTATTCATTGCATCCACAAGCAAGCCTCCAGATTCAGCAGCTCGCCTAAGAATGTCACAGTGCTGTAAGCTAGAAGAATTAGTTCCACTGTGTTTTTTTTTTTGGATAGAAAAAGAAATATTATTAGAAGAGAGAAGAAAAGTACAAAGGAGGATAAGCAATCCTCTAAAAAATCACAGCTAAAACCTATGAGATTTTATCATGCAACAAAGCAAGTCAATCTCTCTGCATGTCTACCAAAGAAACACCAACAAAGAAACCATGAGCTGAACACCAAACAGAAGCCAATCTCCACTGTTGTAACTAATGCATAATCATCATGGATACTGTGGTCAGGGTGAAATAAACGATTTGACATGAAGCATAAGGTCGATGATATTGGGATCTTCCCAACAACACTTTTAATCAGATACCACAACAGATACTTTTTTCTTTTGCCAAAGATACCACAATAGATACTTGACACTGAACAAATGTTCTCTAGTCCTTCTCTTTGCAATCATAGTGAATGCTAGACTACTTTGTCATTCAAATTTAAAAGGTAGGAAGGCCTACAAGACTAGAAAAAAACAGAACTATTACATTTCATAAATTCACACAGCGGTTTATTTGGATTTTAGAATACACAAAATTAAAGGGAAGGTCATGAAGTGAAGGAAGAAATTATTAGAACAAAAATCAGGGCAATGATACGACAGGTACTGAAGCTTCCATTAAATGCATTACAGTAGGGAGGTGTTAAATTTATTTGCAAGGGGATTTTTTACTAGGAGTTTAGCAAGCATGGCATTTTCCATCAAGGGGTAAACACAAAAAGAGAGGTAACTGATTGACGGTAAAGACATTCAGATGAATTTTACAAGGGGCTCTCTTAACATCACAAATATTACAGAGACCAACAAAGTGAAGTTCATGAAAATACACAAACCTTGGCAGCCTCAGCAACAATGCCAGGAAGCTCCATTGCAGTCACATCATTTAAAGCAGGAAGGGAGTTTGCAACCAGAACCACCTGCACTCATCCATTATTATCATGTTCACATCACACAACACTTGGGCATAGGAACAAGTGACTCTGACTGCATAGCAGCCAAACCAACACAGATAATTCATCATTTACTTGATGTTAGCAGTCATAATTTTACTTGTGCATGAAATCATAATATTTGTAAACAAAAAACCACAGGATTTTTTTTGTGGGGGTTGGGGTGGTCAGAACTCAGGCATATTTCATGAGATTGTCAGCTACCAATGGATTTTAATATGATTATGTGTTTACTTTTGTCAAGGGAACAACTATAGTTCTAGAACATCTTTCCTCAACCAAAACACCATTTATTAAAATCATGAATAGTTGAAATTCAAATCAAATAATTTCTTAAGGGGAAATTTAACCCAAAATAGTAACTTCAAATTTTCTTCAATAAAGAAAGTGAACTCACTTCAGTTCCATGACGGAGGAGCTCCCGTGCCAGTGGAAGCATCCCTAGAACAATGTCCGCACCTGAATTATCCACAAAAAGTAAAGCTCTTCTATGTGGGGGGGGTCTCTTGTCCCCATTCCCTAACATTCTCTCTTTAAAGGCATCAAAATCATCCACCTAGATGACAAAAAGTTAGCTTAGTATTCTACTATCAACCATGATAAATAAATTCAGAAATCAAGTATCCTCATCAATGGATATGTTTTACTCCAACTACCCGCCAAGGTCTCTGCATTTTATTGCGACTCATTCTGTAAATTTCAATAATAGTTCCTTTATGATAGAGATCCACACATGCACGAGATCCCCAGTCAAAAATGTTTGCAGCAAGAACACCTTCAATTAGAGTAAGTAGTCTTGTTTCCTGAAACAAAGGACGTGTTCAGATTACCTGCAAACATGATTTATGAGAAGCTAGGGTGGCTTAGGCATGCTGCTGAACCAAAAGGACTACATATTTGTGACAAGACTGAGTTTAGACTCAACATGGCATCAAAATGAAACTCACTCATAGTTTTACTTTTATTCACTTTACTTATGCATCAAACACATATTTGCTTTAAAAAGGAATAACATATTAATTGCATATACCAGTCATACACACTACATGAGAAAGAATTAATATTGGCTCCTCCCACCATGTTAAATTCAGAGGATTACAGTAATGATTAGGCGTACCTCATCCAGACTATCAAGCTCCATCAACAAATCAGGTAAAACAGCAAGTGATGCCTCATTTTCCCTGTGATATATACACACAAATAACAAATTTAAGTGCTAAACAGTAAGGAAATTTTCAGAAGAATATATGTCTAAAGATGACATGAACATATGTTCAAATTGACGGCAAGGATGTTTTCTTCTTATTTGTTTTTAGATTCAAATTGTACATCTAAAGCTTGTGTCTTTTATGATGACTTCAGATAAAATATAAACATTAAAAAACCAAGTTTTCATGACTACTCTTGTCATGATGGCTATGTTCAGAGTTGGGTATATGAAAGACAAATTACTCTTAATATTTTTTTTGGGAGAATTACAATAAATGAAATCCTAACAAACAAATTTCCAATAAGAGAACTATCATTTATTAAAAAAAAAAACTCATTAAGACAAAGTACAGATCACAGAAGTACGAGAAAGCAGGATAAGGAAGCCTCCTAGATGAACCAAAAAAAAAGATATCTAGATTTCCAAATGGGTTTATAGGGTTTAGAAGGAGATCTAGATTTCCAAATGGGCATGCCATTGGTGTTATTCCTATGGAGTGCCACTGTCCAAATTTACAATTTGACCTTAGAAGGAGATTTGGATTTCCAGATGGGCTTGCAAGAAGGAACCTCTCCCAATTAGGAGAATGAGTAAGAATCTGAAAAAAGTGTAAACACACCAGAAGAGTCAAGAGTCCTTATTCTCTCCTTTTTAATTATACTGTAGAAATAAAAGTTTAACAATATATCCTTCGATAACCATTCAATAACACAGAGTGGACCATGCATTCTGCATATGTTTTAGTGAGCTAGAAATAATGCATTGCATCCTATCACACAACTAGCCAACATCAGTTGATCTAAGTAAATTGCTTTAGTGAAATTTGCACATGTAACATAGTGGGTCAAAAGGCAATTAGTTACATATAGAGTCCAAGTAAAGATCTCATCTATACAGATCAATGAAGATAAAACATAATTACCTCTGCTTTATACTTATATAGGCATCAACAAAATGGAATTCTCTCAAGCACTCTTCTCTCATTTCTAGTAGCTTGGCCAAGCCTAACTTCCCATATGCAGCAGGCTCCTCCATCAACCTATTCAGTTGGTGTGGAAGTTAATCAGTCAATAAAGAGTATGCCAAATAGAATCAATAAATTTTAAATATTTATTGAGCTAAACAAATACTGTAACAACAACAATGGTACAACAACTGATCTGAATGGAACTGAAATTTAAGAGCTTTATGTTTCAGCTAGACATATATGCCCCGACCTACAGGAGTATGAGGTTCTGAGACTAGTAAAATAATCAAAGCCTGAAAAGCGCATTATGACACAACAGAGAAAAATAACTTCTCCACAACTAAAAAAATAAGAAAAGAGAAGGAAAGGGAGCATAAATGTAAATTCAATCACATATTTGATCATCTTAATACAACCAAGAATATATTATACATGTTCTGACAATGTTTAGAATGCCATTGAGGGAGTATAAACATGAAAGCTTAAGAAAAGTTAAAACTCAAATTGTGATCATATGGAAAAATTAGGATTTTACCAGTAAGGAAAACTAACCATCAAGAACCAAATAGCAGGTCATGGATTAAAAAATATAATTTCCTTAACTTGTCATCTTACACGCTTAATAAACTAGGTCTTTTTCTCCACAGGCTTTCATTGAAGGAAGAGTTATATACTATAAAATGAAGAATGTAAGGGTGGGTCAGGGTAGAGAAAAATCAAAGTAGGCGAAGGTTGTGAATTATAGCCCATCTATTTTGACATGATCAGTATATATATCCCAGGTACATGCAAGACAGTTTTTTTCAAAATCAGAGTCAGGGAGGTCGGCAACTGAAATTGCTTCTCATACACTTTTTCTTTTTGTTGATTTGAGTTTCTTAAAAACCATCAAATACACCAGAGAAGAGCTTGACTCACTAAAATTCTTTTAAGAAGTTACTAATCAAATTGATTGAGATTGACCATAACAATGATCAAATACAAATGGTTCTTACAAAAAGTTATAACTAATGCAATTGATTAACCATAAAACAATTAAATACTCTCAAATGGTTCTTATAAGTAAGTCTGCAACAGGATAAGCAGATAGATAGCCATGCTTCAATAACAGCAGTAAGCCATGAAAACAGGAATCTCATGTCAATATTACCTCGCCAGGTGGGCAGAAAATGCACGAGCAAAAGCATCACCCCTTCTTTTGGCATCATCAGTCCCACCTTCACTTGCTACAGCCTACATTATTTTACTTGAGAACCTCACAATCATATACTGCCTTAGAAAAGAATGTCAAACTATTCCCCCCCCCCCCCACATGATGCATTCATGCTTCAAACAAGGTGGACAAGGCAGTAAAAATAAAACAATAAACCAAATAAATAAGGCAAGGGTTTCTATCCAACCATCAATAAGGTCAGTGCATTACTACATAAGACTTCTACAGGAGCAACTACACTATGCACTCCATCTGATTGTCAGGAAAACTGTGAAAGTCAAACCTTATATGATGATATTTAACAGCAATAAAATTCCAATCACTCAATATAATTTATGTTCATAACCCACAGCAAGCTCTCTCTCCCAGTTTTTGAGTTGTGTTTCTCTGATTCTGAGACTAATAGCCATTTATTTTTACGCTGTCTAGCTGCTAGATATATGTTGTGAAGTATCTTTGGTATTTTCAGTAAATATTGGATTCATCCAGTAAGCTTTGAGCACTATATATTGTGTCAGTTGAGAGGTCTTGGGACAAGTAAAGAGGGAAAGGTTCTTTGGCACTTGGCAGTTTGCAAAATATATAATTATTTGGTACATATACTTGGAGAGGAAAGCTATGTTTTTAGAGTAAATTTTTCTTGCTGCCACTTTTATGGATAAAGTGATCTTTTTAGCCTCTTTATAGTGCGAAGGTAAGGGTTGTCAGGTTTTCTATAGAGATTTCAATGTTGGACATGCAGAGAGACTGGCGAGCTTTGCTAGTTGATTTGTCTTTCTTGTTTGCCCTGGTGTTTATGTTTTTTGGTTTCTTTAAAGAGGACACCTTATCCTCTGCTTTTGTACTTCTCTTTCTTTCTTCTCTTATAATTTTTTATATATAAAGATGTATTGACATATGTAAAAAAAAAAAATGATCATTACTTATTCAATACCAGTTTGGTTACTGGAAGAGATCTTGTCTTTATCACAAGCAGAAGCTAGTGTTGTCTTTCATGCTTTAATTTCTTATCATGTGCATGGATGTGTCTAATTGTATTGCATTTGTAACATACGAAGAGACACACAAGCACATGCACGAAGGCTAGGTGTTTCAAGACAACATGATTACCTTGTCCACAAGATCTGGCAAGTGCTCTGACAAAATCGTGAACCAATACCTACATCAGAAACAAATTTTGCATTATCCACAGAAGCAAAACACTAGAAACAATTGAAGTCTTAATTGACAATGAAGTCAAATTTTGTTCACGATTTATAATAATGTACTTACTCCAGTTCACTGTGATCTGAGAGATCAATAGTATTAGGCTCATACCTGTTGAGACACAACTAATGCTCAAAAAATAGAATACTGATAACAAATAATCATCTTATAAAAGTATATTGTGAAAGTAATAACATGAAACACTTTGATGAATAAGCAAGCAAACTATAGTGCAATAAATATGAAGGCTATATATATATATGTATTGCCATTAGGCAATTTAAATTACCAAAACATAACAACACAAGAGCAGCTGAAAAGATTTTTACTCGTACAAAAGCCAACATGTTGGGAAATCATGCATACATTTTTGGGTCTGCTAATAATGGAAACACCTCCAAAGTTGGTACTAGATGGAGAACACCAACATTTAGAGCACTAGCATCAGATCGCAGAGTACTTCCTTTCGACAAAGGAACTTCAAAACCCCCAAGTCCAGTAGTTCCAGGAGGAGTCATCGGCACAGGGGCAGTGATCTCAGTTCCCTTCTGCAGAAACTTCTCCATCCACGAAATCTGCACTGGAATCACTAAAATCAGAATGAAATATAATAATAAAAACATAAAATTTCCTAACAGATTGACCTACTTCCAAACATAAGAAAAAGAACGAAAAATTGACTCTAGATGGCATATTGGTGTCCTAAAATCTAAAAGAATTCACTTGAAATGATGCCATCACTTGCAAAAGGTATTTCATTGATACACTTTACAATTACAAAAGGCTCCTTTTATAGGAGTATAGCAGACCGAAAACTACAATCAAGGAGGAAAGAAAGGAAATTAACAAAACTGCTAATCTAAATATGGTAACTTTGCTAGCTGAAGGAAACAGAATATTCACAGTATTTACAGCATTTATTTCCAGTGTTAAACACGGTTTAATAACGGTTTAATACACTGTCGGCACCATCAATCCAGCAAGAATGCAAAAGCAATAACAAGGTTTAGCTGACATGCTCATTTGCTGCATATGCATACTTTTTGTCAGGTACAATGTAACCACTGCTCCTTCTATACATTCTAATTCAAAGTTTGTCAAAATCTAGTGCCTGATTGCTTCTTTTATTCAAAACAAACCATAAAACAGGAAACTGGTGCACTTCAGAAGTATAACAAAACAAAGATCTCTTACTTGCTACATTATTACAGTATTATTAACACAGGATAGTCGAACCACTAATGAAAGAAAACAAATGCCAATCACACCCACCACATAAATGGTAATAACCAGAATTTTAGGGGTTTAACAGATCAATAACCAAGTTTAACATAATGCAAATATAAAGGAGTGTTTTACAAGTATCAACTTGTTTGAAATATTTACAAACTGTCAAGGATGCTGTCACAGTTTACAATCTTTTAGTTCTTTTCTTTTCACTTTATAATTGCTTTCTCCATATTTAAAGGTTTTTATATTATTCATTTACTTTCTGTCTTTAGTTGGTAGGCAACTATTCCAACTTGATTGAATATGATTCCTTCCAATGGATGCCATGACAAATTATTTCAGAGAAGCTCACTAGTGGAGTTACTTTAGCAATTTTATTATTGCAACTTCAAGAGAAACCCCTAACACAATAAAGTGGTACCTTGTTGATGGTAACGAAATTGATAACCAAAAAAGAAGAATCATTCTTATTAAATTGGCTTCAGAGTTACACAATAACTGAAAAGTTAAGTAAACATATTTAATTAGTTCATTTATCTCAAGCAGGTAACCAGCACACATCAGATTTTTCCAATTCCTCTCACTTGCCTTCTCATTTAAATCCCTAAGTGGTGGGCCATGAATCTTGCCCCCCGTATATGGAGCACCCATTGGGAATCTTTCAACAAACTGATGCACCATGAGGTCATCTAAACCATGCTTTTCATAGCTCATAAATGCACCTAAAGCTCCCAGAAATCCTTCATGTCGCAAGAACATTGCTTGTGCAGCCCCTTTAGACCTAAATGACAAATATATGAATCTCAACACAATATACTAACTAAATTAAGCAAAGATATAAAAAAATTTGCCAGATCAAACCATTAGGCAATTTATGTACCAGAAATGAATTGCAAAAGAAATAGCGTCCATGGTATAGGCATGACCCCTTATAAAAAATCCTCCAAAAAAGATACGCTTCAACCCAAATTGCAATGCATTCAAGTAAGATATCTACACAGGAGAGATAAAAAGAACACAATTGATCAGATACTCATTGGAAGAACAGATAGTGGAACAGAACAAGAAAACTACTGAAGGAAGATAATCCTGATAATGTCACAAAGCATGATCCAGAACTATGTCACAGATCATCTTCATTGCTTAGAGATGTGTCTCCATGTTTTTTTAGGTTGTATTTGGATCAAAAGAATTTTTTTTTTCTGGAAAATCTTTCTAAAGAAAACAATGAATTTCAAAATCAGGATATTATATTTTAAATCTTAACCCCCCAAAAACAAGGTTCACAAATTCTAAAAGAACTAATATAAACATTTTGTCAACATAAAATGAATAGCTATTTTACAACAAAAATGAAATGTTTAATAAATACTTATGGAAAATTTCTAAAAAGGATATATTCTTTCAATCATATACATGCATATTTAAAGTGAAATTTGACAATATTCAATTAACTAAACACAGAGAACTGCATATTTTTTCACGTCTAATTTATCCAACAGATACTCGAGAGATTTCAACTAATGAATTTATTAACATGAATAAGCTGAATGAAACAGTAAAATCATTAACCAATATGTTTCAATAACTGTATACACTTTTCCAGCTTGAATTTATTGATATAAAAAAGAGTTGGATAAAATTACAATTGTCAGCTCACCTGGCCAATATTGTAAGAAATCATTCGAAGAAGAGAGAGTGATATATCTTCAGGTCTGTAATCTTCAAGCTCCTTTTTTTCTGATGTAGCCTTGCCAAAACTTGAAGCAATGGTGGAAGCCGATAGGCCAATCTAGGGTTATTTAGTACCAGTGAATACTAAGTCATGTTGATTGATTTAAAAAGTTCAAATAATTCATACCGATCTAATCCATATATGAAGTTAATTTGGAGCAATTTTTTGTCTATAGGATGAATATCTATATGGCAATGTGATCAACCACAAAATTTACCTTAGAATAGTCCATACCACCATAAATGTCCCCAACAAGCATGTCAGTGTTTCTATTATCTCCTTTCTGACTCAGCTCAAGCAACTCATCAAAGCTGGAATTCATTTCAACAAACCCTTTGGCAATAGTTCAAATATAGCAGTAGATAAAGAAAAAAAAGGAGTCATCAGAAAACAACCTCTGGCACTTTGTTAACAGTCTTCCCAAGCCCCAATAAGTACCACCACCAACATTTGTCCCACTAACCCTCTCAAATTTCCCATCCCCATCAACCTATGTCAACCCAGATTAAAACTATAGATTACCACCTGAGTGTCTTTATGAAACATAAACCAAAGAGATCAGAAGTTTAATAGAATAAGGAAACAAGACAAATATACCTTGATCATACTAACACCAGATCCAATATTAACTAGAAGATAAGGAAACAAATCATTAATGTCAATTTGAACAAACTCTTTCTGGCCCTCCTTGTGTGTAAAAGCTTCGTGACAGTTATGATAGCTGAATGGCTTGAGTCTAACCTACTCAGCCTCCTCAATTTATAGAATAATTAGTTACAACAATTGAATACAAAATCCCTTGATTTTAGGGATTGACTATTAACAACAATATCAAACAATATCTAGCTATATCAAACCTAAAATAAACAATATCAAACAATATCAACAATATCAACACTCCCCCTCAAGCTGGTGCATAGATGTCATAAGCACCCAGCTTGTTACATATGTAAGCTATTCGTGAGCCCCGTAGAGACTTGGTGAAAACATCTGCAAGTTGATCATTAGAATTGACAAATGAAGTACTAATCTCCTTTGAAAGAATCTTGTCTCGAATGAAATGACAATCGATCTCTATATGCTTAGTTCGTTCATGAAAGACAGGATTAGAAGCAATATGTAAGGCTGCTTGATTATCACTTTGCATAGAACCCATTTTGCAAAACTTTAACTCTTGAAGTAGATGTTTTAACCATATAAGTTCACATGTTGTAAGAGCCATAGCCCTTGATTCTCGCTTCGCACTTGATCTTGCAACTACACTCTGTTTCTTACTCTTCCAAGAGATGAGATTACCTCCAATGAAAACACAATAAGGAAGTTGACCTCCTATCACTTGGAGAAGATCTGCATCAGTATAGGCAACAATGTACGTGTTACCTCTGTTCTCATATATTAGCCCATTTCCAGGAGTTCCTTTAATATACCTTAAAATGCGAGTCATGCATCCCAATGACCGTCACAAGGAGAGTTAAGAAATTGACTCACAACACTAACAAACAAAGGCTATATCCGGTCTGGTCATAGTGAGATAATTCAACTTTCCTACTAACCTTCGATATCTTCCGGATCGAGTACGGCTCCCCCTGATTTGGAATGAGCTTAACATTCGGATCCATAGGAGTATCCACCGGCTTACAATTTAGCATCCCAGTCTCTTCCAAAATATCAAGTGCATACTTCCTTTGACAAATGGAAATACCTGTTTTTGATTGAGCAACCTCAATACCAAGGAAGTATCGCAACTTGCCCAAATCTTTGGTTTGGAAATCTTTGAAACAAATGTTGCTTTAGTCTAGTGATCCCTTCATCATCATCACCTGTAATTACAATATCATCCACATAGACCACAAGATAAATGACCTTTTTACACGGTGAATGTCTATAGAATACAGAGTGATCAACCTCACTACGAATCATGCCAAACTGCTGTATGACCTTACTGAACCTCCCAAACCAAGCTCGAGGTGACTGTTTTAACCCATACAATGACTTCGAAGTTGGCAAACAAGACGACTCCCCCGAGCAATAAACCAGGTGGTTGCTCCATATAAATCTCCTCCTCCAACTCACCATGTAAAAAGGCATTTTTAATATCCAGCTGATATAAAGGCCAACAAGAGATAGCAGCCATGGATAAAAAGAGACGAACAGAGGCCATTTTAGCAACAGGAGAGAATGTATCACCATAGTCAAGACCATAAATCTGAGTATATCCTTTGGCCACAAGACGAGCCTTCAAGCGATCCCACAGTCCCATCGGGACCCACTTTGTAAAAACCCAACGACAACCAATAGTAGACTTCGGAGGAGAGGGAACAAGAGCCCAAGTGTGGTTAGATTCCAAAGTGTCATCTCATCAATCATAGCCTGTCGCCATCCCTGGATGGGATAGTGCTTCTGAACAATTTTAGGAATAAAATGGACGACAAAGCGAGATACAAAGGCATAATGGTTGGAAGATAAACGATGATAACTTAGAAAATTATAAATAGGATGAGGATTGCGAGAAGAACGATTACCTTTGCGAATTGCAATGGGAAGGTCAGTGGTAGGCTCAAAGTTGGGACCAGGAATCGACGGAGACGGAGGAGCAGGAGGTGAGTCACTGGTGTCCACAACAGGTGCAGCCTTCGGAGTAGTAGGATGAGGACGACGGTGATAAGTGAGACGAAATGGCTCTATGGGGTACTTAGGAGCAACAGGGGCAGCCTCTTTCATATGTGAGACAGGTGGACTTAAAACGGGAGAATCGAAGACTGGAATAGGCAAGACTTGAGAAACAGACTCCGACAAGACTTGTGAGGCAAAGAAAGGTGTATCCTCGAAAAAGGTAACATCTGCGGAGATGTAAGAACGATTTGTGGATGGAGAATAACATCGTACGTACCTTTTGAACCCGAGAATAACCAAGAAAGATACACTTAATGGCGCGAAAGAAGTTTGTCGAGACACTGGAGCAACATTGTGGACAAAACATGTGGAACCAAAAACACGAGGGGGACAAGTATAAAGGGGTGCCCGAGGATATAGAATAGAGTGAGGAACTGGTTATTAAGAACAGAAGATGGCATTCGATTTATTAAATAACTGCAGAAGTGAGAAACAAAGATCACTCCAAAATTTCACAGGAACATTAGAATGTAACATGAGAGTACGAAATTTGTTTCAACAATATGGCGATGTTTGCGCTCACCACACCATTTTGTTGAGGTGTGTGAGGACAACTCGATTGATGAACTATACCATGCGATGCCATAAAAGAATTAAAAGGGACGAGAAAAATATTCTTTGGCATTATCACCTGCGTAAGACACGAATAGTTTGTCCAAATTGATTATGTATTTCAGCACAAAATTTTTGAAAAATAGTAAATAACTCAGAACGTTCTTTCATTAAAAATAACCAGGTACAACGAGAGAAATCATCGATGAAAGTAACAAAATATCTATATCCTAAGAAAGAAGAAATACGACTTGGACCCCAAACATCAGAATGAACAAGACTAAAAGGAGACTCTGCATGACCTGTAACTTTACTTGGAAAGGATGCCCGAACATGTTTTCCAAGCTGACATGCCTCACACTCCAATCCCGGTAAAGTAGAGAGATGAGGGACCATTTTCTTTAATTTATTTAAACTCGGATGACCAAAACGACGATGAAGAAGACTAGGTGACTCTGTGGCAACACATATGGTGGAAGATGGAGGTTGTAAGTAGTAGAGACCGCGTGACTCAAATCCTGCTCCAATCGTCTTCCCCGTACTCCGGTCCTGGATAGAAAAGGAAGTAGAAGTGAATGTTATGGAACAATTGAGAGATCGAGTAAGTTGACTAATAGAAATTAAATTAAAAGGACATCCAGGTACAAATAAGACTGAATTTAAAGACAGAGAGGGAAGAGGTGAAGCATGACCAATACCAGTGGCTTGAGTTTTAGAGCCATTAGCAAGGGTGATGTGATGTGGTGTTTTAGTAGAGGATAAAGTAGAAAAGAGAGAAGAGTTACCAAAGAATATGATCAAGCACGAATCCAAAATCCAGGAACCAACAGGAGATGAATGAGAGAAACAAACCGTAGAATTACCAGAATGAGCTATAGTAGCTGAAGATGAGGCTCGTTGGGTTGCCTTAAGCTGAAGGTACTCCTTATATTCATCAATTTCAAATTTGTTCGATTGTGACTGTCGATTATCATACACAACCTCGGCTTTATGATCGGCAGACTGCGTCACATTGACTGACTTTTCTGGAAAACCATGAAGAGAATAACACTTGTCTTGGGTATGACCCACGCGCTTGCAATAAGAGCAACGAGGACGATCACCTCTACCACGACCACCTCTTCCACCACGCCCACGGCCTCGTCCTCCACGGTTTGCCGAATTAGAGACAAAGGCCGAGGACTCGTCGCGTCGGAAGCCAATCTCGAGATGTCTCCACCAGGGTGACGAACTCGTAGAAGACGATCAATGAGCTCCTCCACCGTGGGGATGTTAGGATTAGTTAGAGCTTGATTAGGACAGATTCAAAATCCTTATGTAAACCGTGAAGAACAAAGACCATATACATATTATCAAGTTTTGCTAGTACCTTCGTAAGATCATCACTGTTATAATGCGTTTAATGTCATAAATGACTAATGACTGTGCTTTGTTCAGATAAGAGGGAAGATCATGATCTGTCATCTGAAGAGTGGCCAAATTGTGAACAGAAGCATAGAGACGTTGTAGATCATTGGAATAGACATTTTGAGCTTTCTTCCATATTTCATAACAAGTTTTGTATGGGCGAAAGTGTACCATCAACTTCGGATCAATAGACTGCCATAAAAGAGAGACTAACTGATAATCTGCCCTTTTCCATTCATCACGAATTTTCTCATCAACCTCTGCTTCCTTCTTGGTGAGATGTTCATAAAGCCCTTGTCCTAAAAACCAAATTTCAACCGCATTGTACCAATCCACAAAATTCTTACCATTGAGTTTTTCCGATGTGATAATAGGACTTCCAGAGAAGGCAAAAGAGATGAGACCCTTCCCTGTAGACCCAGAACCAGCACCAGAATTGACGTCAGAACCTTTGGAAGAGGCGGTGGTCGAATCGGACATGGTGAGAAGGAGAAGACTGTAAGTTCTGGAAACTGGATTTTGATAGTCAAAAGGAGGCCAGAGGACGCCGGAGAAGACGACGGAGATGACGCGCGGACGAAACGGCGCGTGGACGGCGGCGCGTGGATCTCACGCGCTCGGAGATCTGCGGACTGTGGCGGCGCGTGGAGGCGCGTGCGGCGGAGAACGGAGGTGGGTCTTCTCCGAAACGGATCGCCGGCGTTTTTCGAGTTGTCCGGTCACCTTACTTTGGTGATCGGAGACGGTGGCCGGTGACGGTGGCCGGAGACAGTGGCCGGAGAAGATCGCCGGAGAGCGGTTCTTGACCAGAACGAACCCTAGCTCTGGATACCAAGTTATGATAGCTGAATGGCTTGAGTCTAACCTACTCAGCCTCCTCAATTTATAGAATAATTAGTTACAACAATTGAATACAAAATCCCTTGATTTTAGGGATTGACTATTAACAACAATATCAAACAATATCTAGCTATATCAAACCTAAAATAAACAATATCAAACAATATCAACAATATCAACAGTGACGAATTGCCTACTAAGAAGTGGTAGAACATCTAATTAGCAATTATTGACAGTGAAAAATAAAAACTACAGATAAGTCAGCAATAATGAATTAATGGCATAGTATACTCCCTTCACATGTTCCAAAGGATAGAACTTGTTTTCTTTCAACAGAGAAGGGCTAAGACATAGATCTCAATCAGATCTTGGTTAACAGCAAGAAACATATAATGCAAGAAGGTAACAAAAGACAAAAAACTGTCAGCCATGGCTATATAAAAAATTATGTGACACATTAAACTTTAAGCATATTCCTACAACCAATTTGCCAATAAAATGGAGCATCAATGAGTATATATAAACTTTATATAAGGGCTGTCCACTGCACTCTAATGGAAGTAATAGCATGCAAATCTTGGCAATTGATTGGCTCTTTATCTTCTTGAACAAGGGGAAAACACTATGATCTGACTAAAGAAGAAAAGTCAGACAAATACGTTTTCTTTCTTTAATACACGAGATATAGACTTGCGCATACATTTCAACTCAAAAGATACAAGGATTTTCAAATTAAAAAAAAAAAGAGAGATACAAGGATTTGTCACTATCAATATGATTCTTAAACAAAATACAAGAGACAAATAATTTCAAAAACTAGATCCACCTTAAGCAAGAAATTTGCTCCTGCTACAAGACAAGCCATTTCATCTTCTTTGTCAAGACTAACTCCGAGTCTTTCTTTGAAAAGGTCAGCAAATTTATATGCTCCACCACCAGTAGCCTTTATCACAAAATGAATGTATTAATGGAGTACTTCAACGACATTAACACAGAACAAGCAGTAAAGAATTACTAAATTAATAATAATCACAAATTTCTAAAATAAATTGTTACAAACAATAAAGTAACATATAAAACAAATGGAGACATCCTTAATGTTGTTGTTATACAAAAGGGAAGAGGAACTCAGCTAATTATCATTTTTGCAATAAATACTTCCAAATGTGATAAGCAGGACATAGATTATACCCCCCATGCATGCAAGCTAAAATAAAATGACTAATAATTTGGAGATTTGAAATAACCCTACAACTGAGAGAAAAAAAGAACCTGGCTTCTGAAAAAAGGTAAAAACTAGTCAGAGAATCAACGTTACCTTTATTATGGCATTTTGGTCAGCCACAGCATCAGCATAATGTGATTCCCATCCTATGAGAAAGAAAAGTCCATAATCATTAATTCATTAAGTTCTGAAAGTAGTTGAATTAACACATAGGAACCAACAAAATTATAAAATGATATTCAATTCATGCAGTACTGTTTTAGCAATCCAATGTGGCAAGAAGAAACGGATAAAAGAAGTAAATTGAACAAGACAGTCATACCACCACAGTGAAGCTGCTTTGAATAAATGAATTCTAAGCACTCATTAACCTTGCTTGTCTCAAACTTCACAAAATGAAGCCTCCCACCAAGAATAGGATAGCTTTTCCTGTTACCATTGAGAAGTCCCAGTCGATCCTTCACACTTCTCATCCTTTTATCATTGGCTGATTGGTCTTCGTGTCTTGAAAAGTACACCAACTTTATCAGAGATCCTGCACATATAATTTGAATAATCTTAAGTTTCAGGCATATTTCTAATGCTACCAACCTTTTCTCTGAAATTAATTAATATGCAATTGAAGAGTCAGATGTCATTGAATATATGAAACAAAATGAAAAACCAAAAAAAAGGGAGAAACTGCTATAGGTACCGCCATAGGGGTTCAAGTTTAAACTTAATTACTCAATCCTCTTTTCTTTACTTCCCCCCCTCCCCCCCATGAAAGAATGATATAACACAAGAAGAAAGAGTACAAAGAACCACTTTTTGGGTTGAGAGGAAGCTCCCGCAAAACATTAAAGTTGTTTTATACATTTCATATACTAATTTCATGGCAGAGAGTAAGCAGGAAACGGTAAATAACCCCCCCCCCCCCCCCACCCCAAAAGAAAAAACACAACAACAAAATGAATGGTCATAAAACATAGTTAGCCTTTGACAAATAAATTATTGAAGAAATATAAGGGTTGCATAGGTAAAATCTAGAAACTATTTTCAAGCCACTATCCTGCTTCCACCACCATCACTGAGAAGTAGTAATAGCAAATAACTTTAAAATGGAAACCGCAAAAAAAAAAGGCAGTCACCAAGAAATATGAAATATTAATCTGAATTACTATACCTCCAAGGTCAAGAGCGAGGTGAGATAAATCATCAGATTGATTGGGTAACAAAATTGTGGGATACTTCTCCTCCACATTTGCTTGAATTTCTGCTTTGCTGAGATCCAGCAGAGGCCGTGAACTTGACCTGTGAATTGAATTGCTGCCTGTGGGTGCCATATCTCTCTCCCCTTCACCACTGCCCTCAATCTCAGAGTGCTTTTGTTCTTACCCTCACTCTCCTGCTCCTTAAATTTCAAAGTCCAAGAATTTTATCCTCATCTACCAAGCCGCCCATTTATACAAGGTCCACTCCACCCAACTACCTCCATCACAAGCCTATCACAGTGATTACTGGTCCAGTGGTCAATCCTACACTGAAACAACAAACAAACAAACACAAATTTTTTACCCTTTCCTAGTTTCTGGTAAAACAAGTTATTTTTAATTAATTAATTAATAAACAACAAATGAGACAAGTGAAGCCATATTTTACGTTAACAAATTATAAATTATTCTGGTTCAATTCAACAAACCACTCGACGGCAATGCATGAGTGAATTTTAAGAATTGTCAATGGAATTTTAACCCTTGGATGATGAAATAGGTAGGCATCATTGTGGCAACGCAAAGGCAAATTTAAATATACAAAAGATAAGAAGCACAAAATTGCTCAGATGAGATCACAGACCAACCCCACGTGAACGAAAAGTCCTAAGTCAACACCAAGTTTAGAACACAAGAAAGACGAAACAAATAGAAGTAAATAAAATAATAATAAAATGAAATTTAACGAAGAAGTGAAAAGGACTTGAGGAAGTGAAGACAGAAGAAAGGAAACTAACAGTACTTAACATGAACCAAGCCGTCCTTGCGACCACCTTCGAACAATGGAAACAAATTAGCAGAAATGCAAATCTACTTTGCTACCATGTATGACTTTGATGGGAGCATGCTGACAAAGCTCCCCATCAGTTTGGTCAGGTGGTACATTCAGTTTTACCGTTGGATTGAGGCTTTGCAAAAGCAACGGTTGGCATTAAGCACCTACCACCTGCTTGAACGGTAAAAATGTGAAAACTTTGAGATTGCATTTTGGTTCTTTTACCGTATGAGTGGAAATACGCTAAAATTTCCCTTAAACAAGTTTAATTTGTATCTTAACTATAAAATCTAAATTTAACTTGTGAAATTATAATAAGTCGATTTTTAAGGTTTGACTTGACTTAAAAGTCTATTTAAAAGTCTACTATATAATAAAGTTTTTAAATAAATTTACAGGTCAATAGACTTTTACATAAGTTAACAGACTTACATTTAAATAGATTAACATATCTTACATAAATTAATATGTCTATCTTTAAATAATTCAACATACATTTACATTAGCTAATAGGCCTAAGTTTTAAAATAAGTCAACGAATCTACTTAAGGTCTATAGTCCTTTATTACAACTTAACACTCACCTTCTAATTTTATAAATATTTATCATTTTTTTACTTTAGTCTTTAATCGATGTAAGACTTTAAGATATATAAAGTTACAAAATTATTAGAAGCATATAATTGTAAAATATGAAAATCGAACCTACGTTCCTCCAATTATAACATGAATGCAACAAAAACTAGAGTTATAATAAATTAGCATCATGATAATAACTGCATGTTCTATAATGAATTGACAAAAAATATAATATCATAATATCATTAATTGATGAAATTAACATATTACCCCAAAAATTTCACAAATAGCTAAATGAGTTAAACATGAAACATAATTCCAATAACTTTGGTAACTTTTCGTCGAGTTTCTGCAACTAGAGACAAAATAACTGCATGATTTAACCATAAAAGAAATTAAAATAATAATATTATATATGTTATTAACAAATATATAAATAATAAATCTATAAAAAAGTTATTAAATGAAATCACTTATTTTATATCTCTAGAACCAACATTTTCATTAAAAAAAACATAAATCGAGGTACTTTCAAATGGTATTATAGTTACAGAGGAGATATAATTCAATGTTATGAGATATTGCTGCAATTCATAGTCTCTTGTGAGATATAATTAACATATATTTTATCTTCATATTTTACAATTTTATGCGTCAAAAAATTTTGTGATTTAGTATATCTCTAAGTCTCATATCGACTAAAAATTAGAGTAAGAAAATAGTGGACATCTATAAAAGTAAGGGTGAATGTTAATTTATTATTTTATTCTAATAAATATATTATATTAAATATATTAATAAATATATTATTTATATTATAACTTATTAATTTAGGTTTTAGTTCTAACTTTTATTAAAATTTAATTAAAAAATATATTAATATATTATAATAAATAAATAAATATAATTATAATTTATAATTAGTATAATAATATATATTATATTATATTATATTATATATAATTAAATAGGTCGAGACGATCTGTCAAACTTAAAAAGTTCTAATAAATAACTTAAGACTTGATTTTTTTAATTAATTTTTTTTAAAAAAATTAACATAACTTATTTAATAAACATATTAGATCATAGGTCTTCTAACAAATAATCTAATCTATTTTTACATCTATTTAATGAAGATGTTGTTATCTGAAGTTGAATATGTGTTGTCAATTATTATTTATTATATGAATGATGAATGATTATGAATGATGAATGATTAATAATATCTGTTAGACACAATAACTAAGAAACTCATTAAAGAGTAAATACTAAATTTGATCCCTTAAAAATGCACATCGTGTGTAAAAATTTTTGTGCACAAATGAGCACTAATGAAGTTACTCTTGTTCGAAAAAATAAATTGTCATATATTTTATTTGTTAATAACGAAATATATTACTTATTTAATATATAGTATATAAAGTATTTAATATTTTGTTATGTATAATTTTATGTAAAAAAAAATTGTCACAAATAATTTGATGTGATAACATATAAAATATGTTAAAATTAAAAAAATACTAAATATATAAAAATAACTTAATAAATAAAATTTAAAAAAATAATACACCAAAATATAATAGGAAAAGAAAAAAAAAAATAATCACCCTTAATGGCGTGAGCCTCGTGATAAAGATTTTGATTATTAAAATAATAATCACCTACTAATGGTCCATTTCACTGTAGAAAAAATAGTTTTATACTTATTTTAAAAAGTATATTCTTATTTATATATTTTTAAAAAATATGATTGAATAAAAATAATAATAATAAAATATATATAATAAATAATATTATATAAAATATGAAAATAAATATATATATTATTTGATATTTGATATAAAAATATAAAAATTGTTCCTGTATCGGTCTACGTGATCCGCGGCAGCTTTGTAGATCCAAAAGTGACGTCCTATCGACGAAATTAAATAAAAACAAAAAGAAAAGAAAACCAAAACCCTGGTGTCTGGTGAGGTCCTTAAACCCTAGCTTCGTCGGCGAGGAAGAAAAACCCTAAGTATCCAATTTCGGTCATCGCTGACACACAGACACAGTCGCGCTAAAACGATGGAACCCTTTCGATTGAAAGCAAACTACAGTTGCGTTCCCGCGCTGCAGCAGTTCTACACCGGCGGGCCCTTCGCCGTCTCCTCCGACGCCTCCTTCATCGCCTGCGCATGTGCCGATTCCATCAAGATCGTCGATTCCGCCAATGCTTCAATCAGGTCCACCCTCGAAGGTGATTCCGAAGCAGTAACCGCTATGGCTCTCAGCCCAAACGATAACCTACTCTTCTCTTCCAGCCACAGCCGCCAAATCAGAGTTTGGGATTTATCTACTCTCAAATGCGTGCGCTCTTGGAAGGTAAAAATTTGAAATCAGATTCCATTCAATTGAATTCAATTTGAAAGTGTCTAATGTGAGTTACTAATGGGGTTGGGTAGGGTCATGATGGTCCGGTTATGTGTATGGCGTGTCACCCTTCTGGAGGACTGCTTGCTACAGGGGGAGCTGATAGGAAGGTCCTGGTTTGGGATGTGGATGGTGGCTTCTGCACTCATTACTTTAGAGGTCACGCTGGAGTTGTTTCTTGCATTATGTTCCATCCCGATCCGGAGAAGCAACTTGTAAGTCCAAAGCTTATTGCTTTGCTTTTATTGCATTAGTATGCATTTTGGTGACGGGTATGGAATGGAATTACTTACTATCTGAACCACTTGATAGGTTAGGTTTGTACGGGATGAATTAAATTAAATCATAAGTTGCAAGTTAAAATCTGACATTAATTGAAGAAAGAGAAGCAAATCGTAGCACATAGGTGTAAAACAACACACCATTTGGTATGGACTGCCAGATTTTTGCACTGTGTAAAATGAGTGTACTAAACAGAGTGATTTGATGGCAGGGACAGGAGGAGTGTGAATTTGATTAATGGTTATGTAACGTGGTTTTATCATTTGGTTATATTTTTTTGTTTTTAAATTGCAACTCATGATTTCTTAAGTGCAAGAAGATGGAACATCAGAAAGGGGGAGGGGTTTAATAACACTAAAGCAACGCATATTGATATGATTGATCGCCTTACAAGTGTTTTTGATCCTTTCAATGCGAATGCGACTTTTCTCCCTCCTTACCCTATTCCTTGTTTTCAACCATTCCCAAGTGTTGATTCCACCTTTTCTTTATCATCTTTAACTGATCATGATGTGATTGGTTTCCACAGCTTTTTTCTGGCAGTGATGATGGTGGTGATCATGCAACAGTGAGGGTTTGGGATGTTTCCAAGACCAAGAAAAAGAGTTGCATTGCAACACTAGATAATCATCGCTCAGCAGTGACTTCTATAGCAGTATCTGAGGATGGATGGACTTTGCTTAGTGCTGGAAGAGATAAGGCAGGCTATAGAAGGCTTCATCCTGCTTTTTATTTTTTCTTTTTTTTTTTTATCTGGCATCTTGCTTTTTATTTAAATTTAGTTGTGATATAAGTTTTGCATGATGAGCTTATTCTTTCCTTTCTTCTCTTTTATTTACTTATTCATTTTTGGATTTTCAAGTTTGTGCCTTCATCTCTTCTTTGGGGCTTGAAGTAGCAGAGTCTCCTTTAAATTTTTTAAAACTCCTTCTGAATATGAAGTGCTCTAATAATTTATCTTTATTCTTGGAATTTTGAGTGAGATGAACCATTATTTTACATGCTGCATGATTTCTCTGGAATAAATTTTAATTAATATGCCAACTGTAAAGCATTTAGTCTACTAAATTGACAAATTGGTGTGTGGATTATTGGCAGGTTGTAACATTGTGGGACCTTCATGATTATAGCAACAAGAAGACTGTCATCACAAATGAGGCAGTTGAAGCTGTTTGTGTAATTGGTACTGGGAGTCCTTTTACTTCATCTCTGGATTCATATAGGCAAAATGCAAAAAAACAAGCTGGTTTCCAAGCATTTTATTTTGTTACAGTTGGTGAACGAGGCATTGTGCGCATATGGAGTTCTGAAGGGTAATATTTGAGGATTTCTTCTTATTTTAAATATTTCTAGTTCAATAAAGTTTTGCATTAGTTACACTTAGTTAATGAAAGACTTCTAAATTTTGGGAGGTATTCAAGGACTCGCGTTCAAAACTTGGTAACTGAATCTGTGTTTGTTTTGTTATTGTGGATTTATTCTGATGGGGACAGCTTGTAAATAATTTGACACACTTAAATTTGTGATGTAAATATTTTACACTGAAAAAAAGTGAAGGATCTCAAAATTTCAAAATTACGTCAATCAAGATGGAATCTGTGCGCTGCCTCATTCATTTTTTTTTTGTATTGACAGTGCAGTTTGCATGTTTGAGCAAAAGGCTTCAGATGTTACAGCCAGCATAGATGAGGATGGATCACGAAGGGGTTTTACTTCTGCTGTTATGCTTGCCTCAGATCAAGGGTTGCTTTGTGTGACTGCAGATCAGCAGTTTCTGTTTTACTCTCTGCAATGTATTGAAAAGTTGTTGAAGTTAAATCTAACCAAAAGACTTGTAGGATATAATGAAGAGGTTGTGGATATGAAGTTTATTGGGGATGATGAAAAATTCCTTGCTCTCGCTACAAATCTTGAACAGGTATGAAGATGCGCATTTGTATCTAGAAATCAGTAAAATGTTGTGATTCAAGTAGAGTTTGACTTTTTAGCAACCCAGTCAATTTGAACATATCAATGCTGAAAAAGTTACAATATCTTGTATTTAGATAAAGTGATAAACATGTTTTATCTTTATCCAAATATTAATCTAATCATAGCTTCTTAGTGAATCTAATCTAAGTGATTCAGCATATCATTGAAAAAGGTAAAGAATAAGAACAGAAAAAGGAAAAATGGTATAAGAAACGAAATCTTAGTCAATAGTATGTTGCAAAAACTTGCACAATATCACACAAGCAAAGTATATGTCCAAATTTTTTGAACTTCCATAATTATAGTTAATCAAAAGTGTACAGTTGTTAGCAAAAAAGGGGAGGATAAATGAGAGAGAAATCATGGACACCCTGGTTATTGGGATTTGATTCACTACCCTTCAACAAGTTGTGTATTTTCCGTTCTCTAGTCTAGCAAGAGTGATGTTTAAGGTTTGGTCTCTAATGTATAACCCTACCTGGAGCTTTGCAGGTTCGGGTTTATGACCTTGCATCTATGTCATGTTCCTATGTCTTAGACGGTCATACTGAAATTGTTCTATGCCTTGACACCTGTGTATCAAGTTCTGGGAGAACACTGATAGTAACTGGAAGTAAAGACAACAGTGTAAGTTGTTTCCACTTTGGTCTCAAGATTGTTGTAAATACTTTGAATTTTCTTCTTTGGGAACTAGTGCTCGAGGTGCTCCAGCTCAATTGTTAACATCTGGTTCTCTATTAAGTTCATATTATGCTTGCAGTGCGGTGTTCAAGTCTTATGAATAGTAAATTTTTGCTTGTCCATCTGCTGTATAGGTTAGGTTGTGGGAATCAGAAAGCAGAAGCTGCATTGGAGTTGGTATAGGTCACATGGGAGCTGTTGGAGCCATTGCCTTTTCGAAAAGAAAGCGAGACTTCTTTGTTAGTGGTAGCAGGTGAGTGTTGATGCATTAATTTCTATTTTTATTCTTAAAAGAAACACTTCTTTACTTTTTAACTCTCCATGAGTTCCTGCATTTTGGACTCCCCTTGTGTGGGTTTTTCTTGTGCTCAATATTTTAATCACAAAAGTAATTACTATAAAATGAAGCATTAAAATTGTAACGAGAAATGCGGTATGCCATGAGGTTTATATCAATTATCAAGTGATAATGATATAGTGGAGGAAGAGAATAAGTAATTTTCACTGCAACATATTGCTTAAAGTATATGTTCTGTTATCTCTGTTATAGTTACTATTAGAGATATAATAAAAGTCATTCATGGGCCTTCACCTAATAGCTTAAGCTTTTGGAAGAGATGGTTCATGACATGGTACTAGAGCCTCTATGACCAAGTGGTTTAGAGTTCGATCCTTGCCTCCCCCATTTTTCTTCAGCACAAGGAAGGTGGGCTTGTGCATTATCCATGCTTCAATCCCAAAGGGCTCTTGCGTGAGGGGGCGTGTTAAAAATATTATGAAAGTTATTCATGTGCCTTCACCTAATAGCTTAAGCTTTTGGGAGAGATGGTTCATGACAGTTACAACTTTGATTCTCACAATAGCATTTAATTTAGCACCAATAAGAAATCTTGACTTCAACTAGTTAGAAAGTAGTATTTTCAAGAATCCTTTTGCTGTTAAGGTTGATTGCTGTCTGTTGTCCTGCTAACTTCAAGTCACAATCCTTTAATGTAACTGCAACAGTGATAATTCGATTTTACATGTAGAAAAAATGTCATGGTTGACCTTATATATGGTGTTGTTCTCTCTTAAAGATAATGGAAATGGAAATCCCAGTGAACTTCCTTTGGTTACTAGTATAATTGAATTCACCTCTACTTGTTTCAGTGTGGGAATCAATCCATATTAGAAAATTTGTGTTGAATTTAATCTTCTGTCCCTTCCCTTTTTGTGTTCTTGACTCAATCATGCAAGAAAGCTGCATTTATGTCTTATCAATATATTCTGCTACCAATTGATCATTTTACCCAAACATCAAAATTTGACCTCCCTGTTCTTTCTGCTTTATGAACAGAATGTTGTAATATGCTACTGAATTTACTGTTGAATCCTTTGTTCAAATGTATTTCTTACCAATCTGTGTCAATGTTTATCAGTGATCATACTCTTAAGGTATGGAGTATGGATGGTCTCTCAGACAATATGACACTGCCGATTAATTTAAAAGCAAAAGCTGTTGTTGCAGCTCATGATAAAGATATCAATTCTGTAGCTGTTGCTCCAAATGATAGTTTAGTATGTAGTGGTTCTCAGGTTGGTATTATATCTGAGTTTCAGCTTTCCTTGGCCTTTTAAATTAAGTAATCTAATTATTATTTGCAGAAAAAGGGACTTCCCCCTTAGTTGTCTATTGCTGATTTTGGTTTCTATTCCGGGTGAATAAAAGCAAATAGTTACTTTCACTAGCTTCCTTTCTTAACTTTTCCTTTTTTTTTTTTTGAAAATTATAGTGTTTCCACTGTAGTTACCATTGGTTTTTTTGTTTTGTTTTGTTTTAAACTTTTCTCTCATCAGGATCGCACAGCTTGTGTTTGGAGACTTCCAGATCTTGTATCAGTAGTTGTATTTAAAGGGCATAAAAGGGGAATTTGGTCTGTAGAATTTTCTCCTGTTGATCAATGTGTTGTAACAGCATCTGGTGATAAGACAATAAGGATATGGGCTATATCTGATGGTTCATGTTTGAAGACATTTGAAGGACACACTTCAAGTGTGTTAAGAGCATTGTTTGTTACTCGTGGAACACAAATTGTTTCCTGTGGTATGAGGCTATCTGTAGCTGATTTTGTTCTTTCTGACATTTTGATTGCATGTGTGATCAACTTAATCAATGTTTCAGGTGCTGATGGTTTAGTAAAGCTGTGGACTGTAAAAACTAATGAATGTGTTGCCACTTATGATCATCATGAAGACAAGGTAGGCAATTGATCCTATGTTATATTCCTTATCTTCTACTGATTTTTTTTTAAAATTAATGTAATATAATATTTTCTGTTTCTAGATCTAAATGCCCTGGAAATGTGTTCTGATGTGATGCATGCCCGGGAAATTTTTTTAATGTAATATGATATTTTCTTTTGCTGACAAAATTTGGCCTGCAGGTTTGGGCCTTGGCTGTAGGTAGGAAGACTGAAATGCTTGCAACTGGTGGCAGTGATGCTGTTGTCAATCTCTGGTTTGATTCCACTGCAGCTGACAAAGAAGAAGCTTTCCGTAAAGAGGTGAGTTAGACCAATAGTACATTTTTAGTGCTCACTTAATACGGAGGCAAAATCAAGGGGCACGTTTCATGGTTGTTTTTGATGTACTGATTACAAAGATTCCTTCTACAGTTATTCCCCGTTACATAATACACATTTTTCTGTTCCTGTTTCTGTGAATTTAAGACAAACAATCAAGAATCAACAATCAAGATCAGTCACAATCTAGGAACTCAACTGTATGAAACATCAATCAGTCAAAATCAGTTGTTTAATCATCAAGGATTTGTGCATCTCACTCTTTTTTTTTAAACTAATCTCAACCTTGCAAAAAGTGGAATATCTAAAGTTGCACAGGATATTTTTGATGGAAAATTGACTGTAACACCTCAATGCCATCTTAAAGTGGTAAAGAGTGGTGTAGGGATTGGATCATAAATCTCCTAGTCTTTCAAACCATTTAACAAAACATGTATCGTACTCTGGGTTTGCTTTGCTGCATATAGCAATGTAAGCTAATGGTTATTAATCTTCACGATAGTTTCTTGATGACTTGGGTATTACATAATCTATTATATACAGTTTCACAAGTGAAATAACCTTGGCTTTAAATCAGTGAAGCACAATGCCAGACAACCCCTTATGTAGGCATTGTTCTTCTAGATCATGTTTTCAGTCATGGACAACTTTATTTTGCTTTATCATGGAGTATTTGAAGCAAAGCACACCAATTTTAGTGACAAGGAGAAGAAGGGACTTATTCAAGAAATGTGTCTACACTCTACAAAGATCTATTTCTTAAGTTAAAATGACTGAGATTGTGGAAGATTGTCCAGATATATGACCTATTGCATATATGTAATTTTTAGGATTTTTTTTTAAAAGAAATACTCTTCCAAATCACGTGTGCCCTGTGTATTAGAAAAGCAATGTGATTTCTAATGTTGATGCAGGAAGAGGGGGTTTTGAAAGGTCAAGAGTTAGAGAATGCTATCTCAGATGCTGACTATACTAAAGCAATCCAAATTGCATTTGAACTGCGCAGGCCCCGTAGGCTTTTTGAGTTATTTGCAGAACTTTGCAGGTTAGCAGTAATCTATTTTGTTGTCTGAATCCGATTGGCATACACTTGACAGAGTTTTCTGCAGGAAGAGAGGAGCTGAAGATCATATAGATAGAGCACTTAAGGCCTTGGGCAATGAAGAGCTTCGTATATTATTTGGCTATGTTCGAGAATGGAATACAAAACCAAAGCTCTGTTATGTTTCACACTTCGTGCTTTTCAGAGTTTTCAACATCTTTCCTCCAACAGATATTGTTCAGGTGCCTTTTTTTTCCCCTTCTTTAAGAGGCTTCAGGCAACTGATCATGCATTTCTTGCATATTGTGATACTTTATGACTGAATTGCTTGGGCGGATTATTGAATATGGTTTTGGATTTCTTACATTTGCTGGTTTTACTTTCTGTTTGAGAGACTTCATATGCTGCCTGAGGTATTGAGTTGGACTTTAATATTGTGTTTATTGCTGGTCAGATTGTATTCTTCGCTTTAATGCAAATGAGAAAATCTTTAGAAATATATGGTAGTTGGCACCAAGACAAACTCTATGTTGATATACGATGGACATATATAAATTGAATTCTGGCACTAAGACAAACTCTATGTTCATATCAGATAAGCTGATATAAATTGAATTCTATATAGTGAGAACTTTTAATACAATTGCGGATTTTGAAAGATATTTATATTAGAAGTTATTCATTGGTTTAACAAAGTTTTACACTGGTTTCAAAGGATTTTGGCATATGTGTATGTTGATTAAATTTCTTAGGATGTTTTATTTTTTCATCGTTTATAAATTGCAAGTCTTGGAGAAAAGAAAAAAATATTTCATGTTTGAGGGACATTTTTTGTGGGACATTTCAGATTAAAGGGATCGGTGAAGTTCTTGAAGGTCTTATCCCATATAGTCACAGGCACTTTGGCAGGATAGACAGACTTGTTAGAAGCACATTTTTGTTAGACTACATTCTATCAGGAATGTCAGTTATTGAACCAGAAACCCAACAGAAAGAATCAAAGGCTGAGTTTCCATTGCAGTCTGAAATCGACATTCCAGACAAAGAACATGGCATCGAGGAGAAAGATCATACTCAAGAAAATGCTCCTTCAAAGAAAAGGAAATCAAACAAATCAAGACATGGTTCCCATAAGAAAGTCAAGGATGTAGCTTACAACAAGGTCGAATCTATACAATTACAGGCATAGGATTGATGCTCTCATCCTCTCATATATACGTATGTTTATTGATCAATGAAAGAGCTGTTTTGGTTCATTCAATTTTGAAATCTTGCTGTAATTTGAGAATATGTAAGCCGAAATATTACTGTCATTTGAGCTGTAATTGTATCAGTATTTCATTGTGTCTTGTAGATTAGTTTTCAAGTCCTACTCTCAATATGTGAAATAGAAATGTTTCTTCAGCTGGCCAACAAAAGAAAATTGTGTTATAATTGAAAGACTGCAGAAGCGCTGTCAACTTCAGCATGAATACAACAGTTTATTTATAAGACATTAGACATTAAAAATTTAATATTCCCATCTTTGATAATTGATATGCCACGACCGACACGGTCTTAAATTTTTTTGTACATCTCATATTTTAAATAAAACTATAAAGTTTTTAAGTACTTGAAAAATTAAAATCCACCTACTAAACATTTTTTAAGAAGTAATCTGAACCAATGAATATAATGCATTAAAATGATGATTTTCTAGTTCTTACTGAAAATTCAAAATGAGGTGAAAAGTTTCCTACTGTAATTTACTTTCTTCATCCTTTTTTTTTAATTTTTGTCATGCCAATCGTGGATTATTATTATTTGTGGCGGATTGATTTACCATGTACTTTATTCCTCTTACCGAAAACGCTAATCATAACGAAACTGCATTTGCATCGTCACACCGCGTTAGCAGCTTCCACAGGCACAGAACAGAACAGAATTCCCAGAAAAACAGATATGTCTGAAGTAGCAGCTCAGTCACAGAGGTATCGTGTAGGCTACGCTCTCGAACCCAAGAAAGTTCAAAGCTTCCTTAAACAGTCCCTCATCGATTACGCCAACCAACACTGCATCGATCTCATACAAATCGACCCCAACATACCCTTACTTGAACAGGGCCCTTTTCATTGCATCATCCACAAATTGCACCTCCAACAATGGACCAAACACTTACACCAATTCTCAGCCAAACACCCAAACGTGGCCATCATCGATCCCCCCGAGTTCGTAGATCGCCTTCACAACCGGGTTTCCATGCTCGACGCGGTGACCCAGTTGCGAATTTCTCTCGAAAACGCCACTGTCGGGGTTCCCAAGCAAGTGGTCGTGAACGATTCTAAAGCCTTCAATTTCAGCGACGAGAACGCAATCGAAGAACTGGGGTTGAAATTCCCCGTCATTGCAAAGCCCCTGGTGGCTGACGGCACCGCCAGTTCTCACAAGCTGTGTTTGGTCTTCGACCGTGACGGGCTCAACGCGTTGACCACTCCCATTGTGTTGCAAGAATTTGTGAATCACGGTGGAGTTGTGTTCAAGATTTACGTTGCTGGGCATCACGAGAATTGCGTAAAGCGCAAGTCTTTGCCTGATATATCCGAGGAGAAGCTGAAAACGCTCAAGGGGGCGCTGCCGTTTTCTCAAATATCGAACTTGAGAGACGAGGAAGGTGGTGGCGTCAGCAACGTTGAGAAAACTGAAATGCCTCCTCAGAGTTTGGTTACTGAGTTGGCAAGAGCGTTGAAGGAGGCCTTGGGACTTAACCTTTTCAACGTTGATGTGATTAGAGATGGTAAAGATCGGACAAGGTACCTTGTTATTGATATCAATTACTTTCCGGGGTATGCAAAATTGTCATCTTATGAGCCCTTCATCACGAATTTTTTGTTGAATATTTTACACTCGAAGACTGCGTAGGTGAGTTACAACTTACAAGCCAGAGGATCATGTTATTAACACTATTGTCTAATCATTTTTGTTATTGTTTTTTAATTTGTATGCCTTGATATTGCTCCTTAGGCCTTATGTATTTGATTGGGGTATTGATCATTTGAATTTCCACGAGTCTCAAACTGCTGTGCCCATTCATAAACGTGGTTCAATATTATGATGTTGAATGCATCGCGTTTTTCATTTGCTTTGTTAATAAGAATGGTATGAATCCTTCAATTTGGAATTGGAGCACTTCGAAAATTCACTCATTTGACAAATACAGAATTGTTTGCGACTGAAGAAGGAAAAATCGTGGAATAACCGAATAAGTATTACTTTTAGTTAGGATGGTGTTTGTCTTCTAGGCCATGTCTTTCTTGATAGTACCATCAATTCAGAGTTACTTCAGAATCTGGTTCTACGCTTTTCTGCCTTTTGAGTAAAGCTTTATTCTACAACAAATCGATAATCACCATGAAATTTTATTCGACTATAAACAAAAAAAAATAAAAAAAAATAAAGATTTTATGCCATGTTAATGCACTTCATTGTAGAACAATTCCACATCCCTCATGTGGCTGTTGTCATTATGTAGCATTCATCTTCTACAATCTTCGCTACCAAGAAAAAAAGATCTTCTACAGTCTTCTTCCGGTCAACAGCCTCACCGACACCGTAAACCGGAATATGCTTCTCCCAAATATTTATGCTGTCACATTCTTCAGTTTCGTCCCCTAGAATGCACCCTCCACTCGAGCACTTCTTATTCTTAATCCTCGCCCTTCCAAGTCAATGACACATCTTCCCACATCTTCCATACTGATGGCATTCATATTTTCATCGCAAGAGACTACAGTCTAATTAGTAATTACAGACAAATTAACCCCCTCTCCCCCCGGTCAAAAGAAAATATTTCCGAAAAAAAAATTATGAAATTATCATGCTGTTCACTTTATTGTATGGTGGAACTTCCAAAAATTCCAATCTGCTTTATTGTATGGGTAATGGGTACATAGTTAATAATAGTAATACGAACTGTACCTCTCAAGGTCAAAACATGATTTGACTCCTATTAAGTACAGAACAAACCATGCAGATAAACCATAGCCAGTGCCACAAGTATTTACTACATAATGAGAATACAGTCTAGCTGACTAGCTCCACCCAAGAAAAGTATGACCTGAAGGTGTTCTAATGATATATAACTAATTAACAGCATTAGAAAACCAAACAAATGGTTCTTCTCATCATCATTCTAGGCATGGAAGAAATCAAGCAGAGGCAGCCTTCTCTGCAGTTGTTGCCTCTCCGCTAGGCGCTAGCAGTTGCCTTACCACGCTTAGCTTCATAGTCTTTAACAGCAGCTTTAATAGCATCTTCAGCAAGCATGCTGCAGTGAAGCTTAACTGGTGGAAGTGAAAGATGCTTTGCAATCTCACTGCAGGACATCAATTAGTCTGTCACTTCGAAAACTCAAAACAGCAGAGCAGAACCATTAATCATGATAGCATAACCAAAGCTAGAATCAACAGGCAGAACTTAAACTCCTAGGCATGGTGCATGTGATAGGAACCCAAAGGTCCAAAATAAAACAGTTAAAGATATAATTAATTCAAAAATAATCTAAGTGTGTGTTTGGTTTGTAGTTAGGACAACTCGATGATGTTTGGGTTTTTTTTTTTAGTTGGCTCAACATACTTTTCCTTCCAAAAGTAAGTTGGGACCAAAGCAACAATTTTTTGCTTTTGTGTTCAGTTGAACCTAAAAACAATCTTTCAAACTCACTTTTGAAACAAAAGTTTCCAAACATAAATTAGTTACTGCAAACTCACTTTCAACCAAACTTAAGTTTGCAAACACACTTTCAACTAAACTTAAGTTTACCAACTGCAATCCAAACACACACTAAACAACTCTTATATTCTTACATCAATCAAACAAGTGCATATATTCTTTTTCACATTTCATCTAATACCATTCATACATACTTTTTTCTATCACTTTCTCTCATTCAATCACATCCCTTAAAAAGAGTGTGAACAATACATATACTACTAAAAATAATGTCTGACTATCTTTTTCCTAATCTAAAAGGAGATATTAGAGTGATCAGCGTCTAGGAAGGAGACGATAAGCAGAAGATATATATTAAAGAACAAAACATCTTCCAACATTAACCATTACACCAAAAATGTTATTTTTTAACTATGTTGCACACATACGTGTACGGTACCGGTACTGGGTACAAGTATATTAATATAAATTATTAAAAAATTATATATATATATATATATATAGGAAGGATCAGCTTACACCAGGTGTAAATTTTTTTTCTTTTACACTCATTTTCAACCGTTAGTTCTACCTTCATCTAATGGTTGAGATTATTTCATGAAAGATAACCATTAGATGAAAGTAATCTAACAGTTGAAAATAAGTATAAGAAGAAATCAACTTACATAAGAAACTAAAATTCCATAAAATAAAACATGACAATATGATATAAAAGATAAAACACACAAAATTTCAAAATAAATCACCTAAAATATTAAAAAAATGTTGCTGTGCAACTGCAAACCAAGCAAGAGAGCATCGAAAATATGTTTAAAAAACCAAATGTTGCAGTCGAAGAGCAGAACAAAGCAGCACCCAACCCAAAATATATATTTTTTAAAATGTTGCTGTGTGTGAGTGTGTCGAAGGAAGCAAGAACAGAAAGAAGGAATTGTTGATTTGGGGAGAAAACAAAATCATATGGGGCTATCAAAAGAGGAAGATGGAGATTTAGGGCAGTTCGTCCCCACCGTGCGCTACCACCCCACGCCAGCAGCGTGAATCACTACCGGCACCACCACTTCTCACCACTGTGAGCCACCAAGAAGGGGAAAGATGATTTCAGTGTGTATTGTGAAGGCTCAATCCAGTAGAAACACGAAAAATGAAAGAGGGAAGGAAAAAATAGGTTAGTGCATGTAGAGCGGCAGTGTTTTGTAAGCAAAACTCAGTAAGCTGTATCACACCGTCCCCAGCCGTATCCGAGCCATATTCGTTTTTTTGTTAAAAATAAAAAAATTGGTAAGTACCAAGTACGTGTACATTGGCCAAAGTGGCGTACCCATGCTTCAGAATAAGCTGTTATGTTGTCTTCTACAACCACTTAAAACAGATATCTTCTATAGAAATAGAATCCATCCATTTCTTTTCAGCCTCAGGCATTAAAACCAAATGGGAAAGAGTAATAGAGATAAGGGCCTAAAAAAAATGCTATTCCCAGAACTTTGTCCATGTCCATGGTTGCAGTTGCAGCTGCAGCTAACAGACTATTTTCGTTACTTTTGTGAAGAACCAATATCCTTAAATGCATAATTATATGTACACCCAACCAGCAAACAAATCACATAATACACAACCCATAGCCAGAACAAGTGACTGATTTTATGAAAACTACCCTAGACAAATCATGTTTCATATAAATTATTAAGAGAAATGGACATTTTGAAAAGTAACATACAATTGTAACATATGAGTTAAACAAGGGAGATGTTTACGTGTTTCTAATGGACAAAACTTCCTCCATTTGCTTTCCCTTTACCCATTCAGTAGCTGAAAAGAGAGAAACCATAAATTAGAAACAGATATCCAAAAGCATATGATTATGAAAATGATAAGCATCTGTATGGCAATCAATTAAAAAAAAGAAAATAATAAGAAACCCTAGCTTTCCCTTAAGATAAGAAAACATATATTACCAACAGAGGAAGAGGCAATGGCGGAGCCACAGCCGAAAGTCTTGAAGCGAGCATCGACGATCTTTCCGGTGTTGTCGTCAACCTTAATCTGCAGTTTCATCACATCGCCACACGCCGGTGCCCCCACCAAACCAGTGCCCACGGTGGGGTCATTCTTGTCGAAGGACCCAACGTTTCGGGGGTTGTTGTAGTGATCGACAACCCTCGCGTGGTAAAAGCGCGGCGGAACCCTAACGGCCATCGACGGCGACGGCGACGGCGTTCCCAAAAGTCTCTTTGCGGCGAGCCTCAGCATTTTTGGGTTTCGGAATTTGCAAGATAAGACTAGAATAGAGCCAGGAAAGGAAATTTGGAAATAATAAATATTTTTTCTATTGTTATTTCTATTTCTACTTTTCTATATTAGGTGACGTGGAGGTTGGGATTCTTCTGGACTCGAACCTTCTCTTCTCTCTCCACGTGTACGTTATTGGATCGGGTTCTGTTCTCTTCTCTTATCTTCTAATCTTTTTTTTTTTTTTTATTTTAGAGAAATAAGATTATCATTTGTTTTGGTCAAGAGACTCATCCATGATATATAATTTTGATTTTTTGATCATATTTTTTAATTATTTTTATGTTGTTTTTTATATTATTAATTATATTATTATTTTATCTTATTTAATTATAATTATTAAAAAATAATATGAGATAAAAAATAATATAAAATTATCATTTTCTTATTATATATGATTATGACATAACATCAACATTAACAGTAACAATATAATATGAGTCAGGAGGATTAACTTATTTATTTAACTAGTTGTAAAATATCCGTGTTTTGCACAAGTTAATTATGACAAAAGAAAAATTGTGATATATAATTGATAGAATTGAAGATATTATAAGATATGATATGTTATAATGAGAGATAAAATTTGAGCGAAAATGATTATTATTAATATTATTGATAAATTTTATAAATTAAGTAGATTATATAACAATAAATAATAACAATTAAGTCACTCTCATTAGGTGGAGTCGGTTACATGGATCAAACGAAGTCATTGTGTCATATCATAAATCAAGTCTTCAGAAATGTCATTCAAATCTAAATCTTTTTTAATAATTTCACTTATAGTCTTTCTTGATCTCCCTCTACCTCTAGTTATTTGATTATCCTCCACTTGATCTATTCTTCTTACTGTGGCTTCTAAAGGTCTTCTTCTTACATGTCCAAATCATCTAAGGCGAGATTCTACCATATTTTTCACAATAGGTGATGCTTTCGCTTCTCTCAATGTATTAACGTATTCATTCCTAATCATATCTTGTCTTGTGTAATTCATACATCCAAGTATGAACATCCTCATCTCCGCGACACCGATCTTATGCTCTTGCTGACTTTTTACCGCCTAACATTTAGTATCATACAACATCGCGGACCTTATAGATATGTGGCAAAATTTACCTTTCAGCTTAAGAGATACTTTTCTATCACAAATCACTCCCGAAGCACTCTTCCATTTTATCAATCCAGCTTGAATCATATGATTTACATATCCCTTTATCTCTCCATCATTTTGTATGATAGATCCAAGATACTTAAACCGTGTGACTTATAGTATGGTGTGGTCCCCAATTTTCACCGCTAAGCTAGTATTAGCACGTTTCTTATTGAACTTACATTCCATATACTCTGTCTTACTCTTACTTATACGAAAATCATATTCTTCCAAAACTCGTCTTCATAACTCTAGCTTCCCATTTGTTTCCTATTTCGACTCTCCAACTAAGACTATATCATCTGCAAAAAGCATGCATTGTGGCACTGGCTCATGGATATGCGTAGTAAGCACATCCAAGACCAAGCTAAAAAGATATGGACTCAAAGTTAACCGTTGGTGCAGTCTTATAGTTATAGGAAAATCTTTCGTAACCCCTCCTTATGTTCTTACACAAGTTTTAGCCTCATTATACATATCTTGAATTGTTCGAATATAAGCGATATGAATACCTTTATTCTCCAGAGCCTTCTACAAGACCTCTCTCGGTATCCTATCATAGACTTTTTCCAGATCAATGAAAACCATGTATAGGACTTTTTGTTTCCTCAGATACCTCTCCATCAATCTTCGTAGAAGATAGATTGCTTCCATGATTGACCTCCCAAACATAAAACCTAATTAATTCTCTGAAATATGAGTCTCTTGTCTTAATTTCCGTTCAATTACTCTTTCTCATAACTTCTTGGTATGACTCATGAATTTAATCCCTCTGTAATTTGCACAGTTTTGTATATCTCTATTGTTCTTATAAGTAGGAATTAAAGTGTTTCTCCTCCATTCATTTGGCATTTTCTTAGATCTCATTATCTCGTTAAAAAGCTTTGCGAACCAGCTTATACCTTTCTCTCCTAGGCACTTCCACACCTCAATAGGTATATTATTTGGTCCGATCACTTTTTTTTTTCATCATCTTCAAAGTTTCTTTTACCTCGAACTCCCAAATTATAAGATAAAAGGTTTTTATTTTAGTCCTCCTCTCTAGTGTTTAGAATGTCCAGGTCTCCTAACGTCTCATGTCCCTCATTAAATAACTTGTGAAAATAACCATTCCGTCGATCCTTGATGTCTTGTTTCGTAACCAAGACTTTACCTTCTTCATCCTTAATGCATTTCACTTGATCTAAGTTTCTTGTCTTCATTTCCCTACTTTAAGCAAGCTTGTAAATATTCCTTTCTCCATCTTTGGTGCCCAAAGATTGATATAACACGTTGAATGTTTTAGCTTTCGCCTCGCTCATCGCCTTCTTAGTATCTTTTTTAGCTGCATTATATTTTTCCCAATTTTCAACATTTTTACACACGTGTCAAGTTTTATATCATTCCCTTTTAACTTTAACCTTATCTTGTACACTTGCATCCCACCACCAAGAATCTTTATCCTTGGGTCCAAAGCATATTGATTCACTGGGTGTCTCTTTTGCTACCTTCTTAATCTCTTTAATCACTTCGTCCCATATATCATTTGCACTCTCTTATATCTCCCAAATCTCTTCCTCCATAATCCTCCTCTAAAAGAGCATTTGTTTTCCTCCCTTTAGTTGCCACCATTTAATCATTGAGACTCTGTCTCGACAATTTCTCCTTATTCTCATATTAACTCGTACATCCATAACTAAAACTCTGTGTTGGGTAGTCAAGCTCTCTCCAGGGATGACTTTGCAATCCATGCAAAGCTTTCTATCTGATTTTCTTATAAGAAAATAATCAATTTGAGAGCCAAAACTCCTGCTTCTGTACGTGATAAGATGCTCTTCTCGCTTCCTAAAACAAGTGTTAGCTATTGTAAAAACAAAAGCTACCAAAAATTCTAGAATCGCTTTACCCTCTGCATTAACTACTCCTAGACCATACCCTACATGCAAACCCTCAAACTGCCTAGATTCACTCCCCACATGACCATTTAGGTCCCCTCCTAGAATAATCTTATCTCCTAAAGGTATTCCCTAAATTAAACCTTCTAAATCCTCCCAAAATTTTATCTTGTAGTACTCGTCTAAACCTACTTGGGTTGCATACCCACTGATAACATTAAAAGTCTTTTGTTCCATAACAAACTTTAAAGGTATGATTCTATCTCCGAGCCTTCTCACATCCACAACATTTTTCTTTCGATTCTTATCTACTATTATGCTTACCCCATCTCTAGATTTTACCTTATCGGAGTACCAAAGCTTAAAACTTGAAGTGTTGAGTTCCTTTGCCTTTTCTCCCACTCATTTAGTTTCTTGTAGGCACATAAAATTAATCCTCCTCCTAATCATGGTATCAACTATTTCCATATATTTACCTGTAAAGTTTACATTCCAAGTACCAAAACACATCATACTCTTGTGAACTAGCTTCTTTACCCCAACCCGTTCACGAAAATATGAGAACTCTTACTTATTTTTTACTACACCCAAATAGCGATACAGCAACTTTAACTCATTTGACACTATACTCCAATCATACAATGCGTTACTTAGGGACAACGACTTAGCATTAACACAATCACATCTTTGATCAATGTCATAAAGATTCGACAACGTTTTACTTTAGTTGTCAACTGCCTAACACAACTCTCTTCTTTTTTTTAGACTTGAAACTAATTATGTAAAGAAATTTGTAACAAAGCTCCCAATAAATTTTTTAAAAACAAAAAATTACTCTTACCGGCGACAACTCCTAATAACGAAAAATTTCTTATATAATATGTCAGGCTAGTGCATATATGCCACGTGCTTAGTATAATGTAAATGTCATCGCCTTCTTTTATCGACGCTATTATTGGGCTCCTCTTAATTGGGCTAAAATGTCCCAATTTTTTTAAGCCTAATGTGTCCATCAAATAGAGTTTTAGAAACTACATCACTTAATTGGGCTATAATTTACTCTTAATTGCGTTTCGTTTGTTCTCAAAATAAAATCTACATCACTTTCTGTTATACTCCAATTTATATTACCATGATAAGACCTAAAAATAATAATGCTTTTGTTTGATAGATTAAAGAATCACCACCATAACTTAAACGTAGTATGGTTTGATTGAGTTGTAATCAAGTTTAAGATGTCTCCACTCTAATGTTGCTGTGGTTAAACCTTACTAGTGTTGAAAAGAATAACTCATCAACTTATGATACATGAACTATATATTTTTCCACAAAATATGGCACTATTTGATTTAGTTTGATTTAATTTTAAATTTATTTCTATTATCTTAAATTATGTTTATCTTATTTTGTTGTTATCTTATTTTTTTTGCTAATTATGTAACCATCATCTATATAATAAATCATTATGATTGTACTCACTTGAGTTTAATCAACCTTTTATTCAAAACATCTTCACTATTTCCATAGAACTATGCATTAAATTTATGAAATAAGGCATTACATCATGTAGTCATTATTTTGCTAAAATAAAATACTATTATTTATCAGACTATGACTTCTTAGTTCATGTAAGTTATCATTCTAGAGTCTTTCCGAGAGCTTCATATAAGATGTACATGTATTTAAATTTAATATATGAAAAAAGTAAATGAAAAGGTTATTCTGCCCAAATCTTCCTTTTCTACTAACAAAATTATATCGAAGCCACGTTATTTGGCTTTGAGAAATGTCATATAATGGAGTGTATATTTTTCCAATTTCCTCTCCTTGCAAACGAATATTGATAGTTAGTACAATAATACGAAAGCCTTGCTTTATTCACAACTATGCACGGGAAATTGTAGAAAAAATGTTAATACCCAACCAGAAAAGGTGAATAGAAAAAGTTATTTCTCCACTAAATTTCCTCTTCCTATAATAGCTATTTATCTTAGTGGGCCTATTTGCAGCAGGCTTTGCTTCCTTCCATACTGTTTGGAATCTAAGGTCCAGCCAACAGGAAACAGAACGGATATGGATAAGGATCTGGCCTGAAACCATACAATCAGACATCCACCTAAATGAAGCCCAATCTAATGCAAAAGAGTGGACGAAAATTAGGCAAACGTTTTTGCTTTGTAGTTAATAGAAACCAAAAAAAACAAAAAACAAAAGAAAACAAAATTGCTTACTTGAAATAATTAAAACTGGACTTTATTTTTTATAAACAATTAATGTAAAGTGTTTTACACTGTTAAGTAATTATAAATTATTACATGTGTAGCTTTTGAGATAGTTATTGTAAAAATTAAATATTTTTAATGATATAACAATATATGATTGAATGATAATGTAAAAAACTTTTATAGCATCAAAATTAAATCTTTAAAATTATTGCTAACTAGCCTTTTGAAACTCCTTTGTTTTAAAAAGGGGAAAAAACAACACTCATTAGAAAGGATCATACTTATGAATACAAATGTGCAAAAATCTAAAAGAACAAAATCAAACCATAAATTGAACCAAATTACTACATAAATAATCATATTTTTCTGAACCAATTTTAAAATTTGAACTGATTATTTTTTAAAAGTGGTTAGGTTAACTAGTTTTATATCTAGTTTGGTTCACTGGTAATAATTACCGGTCCACTCTTCAAGTAACAAACCTCACTTTTGACATTTCTCTCATATTTCTCACTTTTCACTGAAAATCTTTAACGTGAGATGAACCCTAATCCCCAAATTTATGAACCTTAACCCCTAAATTGGGCACCATAACTTGCTCAATTAGAGACACCTTCAGGCTTTACAAGTTTTAGACGATTCATTACATCTTTTTTCTAAGTCGATATGAGTCTTCATCTCTCTATGTTGATCTGTTGCGTCTTCAGCTCTCTGCATTTGCGTCTTCATCAACTGCTATGTCTTCGTCGGGTCTTCATCTTTTGCTTAAGTGTTAGTGCTCATGCCATTGATTGGCTTCTATTGGTGTTAGGTCTTCATCTTTCTAGTGAGTGGTGATTTCTTCTCCAACTTAAACCCTTGATTTTTCGTTTTTTTTTTAATTTTGAAACTTACATTTATATTTCCATTTTTTAATTTGGGTTTTTTGTTTATTATTTTTTTAGCTTCATTTTTTGCTGGATTGAGTGAAGTTTTCAGCCTCTGATTTTAGCTCTGTTTTGCACTAAAAAACTTTAGACAATATGAGCTCTAATATTACATAGATTCGATTTGATAGTACTGTGAATGTGTTTTGGTTGCTATTATCTCCATATAGGTGTTAAGAGTGAGAGATGCTAGCTGCTAAGGCAATATAACCATGTGTGCCAGCTATACAGCTATAACTTAACTACTTATTAGATTTTTTTGCAAACCTTGCAACACCAAAATCAACAATTTTTGGCTCATAATCCTTATCAAGCAAAATGTTGCTGGATTTTATATCCCTATGAATAATTGATAACTCCACAATGTGTAGTTATTTGTGCCCCATATATGTATTTCTCTGATTGCTTAAGTCTTTGTATTTATGTATATTTGGAAGATTTTGTGCTTATATTTGTTATATTCAATTCTGATATCTTTCATGTATGTAATTGAGTAAACTGTGCATATTATTTGATTGATTAAGTGGATTTGCAACTGTTATTGATTTGGTGATTTTTCTATCGTAGGAAGAGCTCCAAACGAGATGATATATGTAGCATGTGAGCAAAAATGAGAAGAGAAAGCCAAATTGAAGACATACACTACAACACTACGGCGCAGATATATCAATGTCGCGGCGTAGTTCATCCCCTGATCAAAGTCAGAGAGCTACGCATTTTGCACGCCGCGACGTGAAGAATGGATGTCGCGGCGTCCCTCATCGAAATTGAAGCGCGTCGCGGCGTGAGAAGTTGAATGTCACAGTGTAACTCTGTTTTCTGAGTCTATAAATAGAAATTTAACAGATTTTCTAAAGAGAGCTTGCTGAGTTTGGAGAAGTTACGCTAGGTTTTCACGTTCTGGGCTGATTGGAGGCCTAAGGAGGCCTGATTGGAGGTCATCTTCTTCATAGAAGGAGATTAAAACATCAAATCCTCATCTATGAGCTTCTTTCCTCTTCTCCTTTTGCTTTTCTCTCTTCCCTCTATTCTGAACATGTATTTTTGTTGTATAAATTCGTGTGTAATGTTTAGTCAAGCTGTATTTAGGAATTACTTTGAATCTTTGTATGGATATTAATGATTTTGTCTTACTTTGAGTTTATATTGATGTTTGGTTTTGTTCTTCCATACCTATGCTTAATGTTTGCTCTTGTTTGGCCAACAATTGCATGATCTTAGTGTTGCAAATGAACTAAACATAAGGATTTGTGGATATGGATATGGTATGGTTGAGGCATGTTCGATGAGTTCAATTGGCTTGGATGAATTGATTCGCTAATAGGATAGAAATATACATCTTAGCCATGCATAGCGTGTGTTTGAGAATATATTGTTCATGAGTGGAGTTTGCACTAGTTCTCATTAAAACATAGTGAATTAGGTAAATGAAACTATGGTAAATTGTGCTAGACATAGGCTTTTTAACTAAAGTAGATTCTTAAGCTAACCTAATTAATCAATAATGTTGCTTATAAGGTTTGTATGTCATTAGTTGAAGTAGAAGGTGAAAAAGGATTTCCTAAATCTCTAAACCATTATCTTTATTGTTTTGTAGACTTTAGATTTAGTTTCTATACTTTTCACTTATTTTATATGTTCTTGAATAGAATTTAGTGAAGTTATTGGTTGTTATTTAGTAATGGAAGTCATTTATCCTCGTGGAAACGAACTTATACTCTGTATCAGTATTATTTGTATGACATGTGCACTTGCGACCTAATAAAGGGACAAACAATAATAGATGGAGAAGAATCATGGTGTAAATAGGCAATTCATTTTGCAGCTCCTAAAGCAATTTTATACCTCTGGTCCCAAACCAATTCTAGCTAAAACAAAGTGGATAATCACCTAAGTCAGTACCTCAGTCGTGACCTTGAGTCCACGAGTACTTCGGCCAGACACAACTCCCAAAGTTATCATTGTGAACACTCAATTTTGTCCTGAGCATTTTAAAAAAATTTAAAAAAAAATATATATATATATAATGACCCAATTTTCTGACAGGAACCCATAACCTAATTGATCCATTATCCATCCCATTCACCCATAACCTTACCCATTAACCCACAACTCATATACTATTAAACTTATCTCAAGCCCTAGTAATTATTCTAAACAAATCTCATCACTCATACTAAACAAATTGATCATAAACAAACTAATTCTAAACAAATGCCAGCATTTATCTTAAACCAACTCATCCCAACACTTATCACCATCACTCTCCAAATCTTAATTTATTCTGTAAAATCCTATAACCTGTAGACTTTAGCTTAAACAGACTTCAGCTTAAAATAGACTTCAGCTTAACACACTATATCCATATTTTCACATCATGTAGCCTCTTTTCAGTAACAAACTAACCTTCACCTACCATTTCATCTTCAACCTCTATTACTCTCCATAGCCAAACAACCATAGCCTTCATCTTCAACAATCAAAACCATCATATTCAACCCACAAAAAACACTCACCACTATAACAACCACCCTCCAAGTTTCACCCACTCCACCACTTCATCTTTTTCATCCTTAACCTCACATCACCTTCATCATCTCACAAAAAACACTCATACCACCACTTCACCTTCTTTGTCTTCAACCCACCAAAGACCCTCACCATCTTTACCACCTACCCATTTCATCATCTTCACCCAACAACCACCCACTACCACCCAAATCACCATCATCATGCAATCATAACCAAATTGTGACCCAACCACAAAGCTCTGCTTCACAACTACAAGCCCTTGCCGTTCGAACCAGATTTGTGACCTGCTAGTCGCACCTCCCCACTCGAACTAGAAGTTGGACCGCATCGCCTCGTTGGAACAAACTAGACCCGAACCCGCTGCCGTTCCGTCCACCGAGTCGCAATCGCCCAGATCCAGTTCCATCGAACTCAGACCGAAGCTCCGCCAGCAAGCAGCCGCCGTCGCTCCTCTACTTGGTTTCACCTTTTTGTTTTATTAAAAAACATCCCTCCCTTTTCTTTTTTGTCAACTTCTGTTTTTTTTTTTCAATTTTTGTTTTTTTTTTAGAAAATGGGCTTAGATTAGTTCATTGGACTGAACTCTTAAAAATATAAAAAACTTAAAAATATTAAAATAAAAAAATAATAATTGAACTCTTTTTTTAGAAGAATAACATAGGATTAACTGAATTGTGACAGCTTGTCAGTCCTATAATATTCATAATCATCTGAGTTTTAACAACTTGATGATTCAATTTTTTTTTAAATAAAGAAATCAAATGAATTTTTAAAGTAAAAATAAATCTTTTTTCAAAATTAAAAATAATCAACTCACAAAAATTTTATACATAACTACATGACTTTGAGTCCCTCATGGCACCCGAGAATGCGTAGGAGCAAAATATCTATTTTGTCGAACCAAAATTTAAATTTTCAGAAATTATATTTTTTAGTTTATCTTTTTACAAAAACGGTGAAATAAATATATTAGGAGATTATCAAATTTTGTATAACTGATTCTTGAATCCAATTTGGTTCTAAAGACCATTTTTTTAAAAAAGGTTTCAATTTTTTCTATTTCAAATAAAATTGATGATGACTCATAACAATTTATTTGCTTGCCACTCCTATCGCGATTTCGATCGCGACATATGACGACTCTACTGGGGAGACTTGAGAGTCAAACTCATATAAGTTGGTTATGCAAAAATTTGTGATCTTTGTATATTTGTGTTACTTTTTTCTTTTTCTTTTTCTTTTGTTTTGTTTTTGTTTTTGTTTTCTGTTTCTCACCTTTAATTGTTTGTTAATTATTTTATTATGTAAACCTTAGAATAAATAATTTCTTTTGGAATATTGTTTTACATTTTTTTTTTGCTTTGCAGGATGCGGGTAGTCTTTAGATTATAAAAGTTTATATGCTCCCTACACTCACTACACCTACACGTTTATCACACACATCCGAGTGTGGCCCTATACTCGGGTCTGAGTGAAGCCTAAGTTAGGTAGATGTTGCATAGTGGTAGTCATTTTAGATGTACATCATGTTTGGTTATCACGAAAACCTCATCTAGAGTGTGTCTTTTTCACGAATGTCTCACACTTAGTGGTTTACCCACTGTTTGTGGCCAACATTATGAAATAGGACTTAACTTTAGAGGCCTTTAGAAAAGTAGAGTCACCTAATGAAAGTTCTCACGAATCAGAAAAACTCATAGATCCTTTGGATATGAATCTCCAAGTTTAAGGCAATCCCTTAGGACATGAAGGGAGCATACTTCTTCTTTATCTAGCTATCCCTCATTCCTTTTTTTTAAAAAAAAAAATCAGCATCTTGCATCTTCATGGTATTCCTAGCATTAAAAAAAAAATATATCATCTTACATTTTCATTGTATTCCTAGCATTAAAAAAGTAAACAAAAAAGATACATCATTTTACATTTTTCATGGCATTCATAACATTCCAAAAAAAAAGATACATCATTTCGCATTTTTCATGGCATTTATAGCATTTTTTTAAAAAAGAAAGAAGAGAAAATGTTTTCATCACAAAATTCATTCATTTCATCATATGCATATCATGCATCTCACTCATTTCATCTCATTCTTTGTTTGATTTCATTCTGTTTTGATAAATCAAACAGAGGGAACCATTGCGCGATCAAGGAAAGAATGAATACAACATTTATTGCTTTTCTGAAAATACCATACACATAATGAGAATTGTATAATTTCTAGTAGGAAAACAAACTAAATAAAATACTACTATACAGATCATGGTACTTCCAACTGTGTCATTTATAAGAACATTTTACATGGTAAGATAGAATATAAATCATAATAATAATGATGTTCATATATTAAATCACATAGTGATCACATCAATATACCAATTCACATTTCATTTTGCATTACTTTTCTCTTCTTTGCTTACATGGCCAATAACATAACATAACATATTTAAGATCTCGAACTTTCTATGACGTCCCCTAGAATGATGGTCATTCTAATCAAAGAACCCAATAAAGGTGGTCATTCCACATGTCCTTGGAGGGGAGATATGGAACTCAATAAAGTGACCCATGTAAAACTTCCTTTTAATGTCTTAAATAATTTCATTTTCATCGTAGATCACATCATTTGGTCATAAATCATATCATTTCTATCATAGATCATTTTCATCATAAATCATTTCTTCATAAACTTTCCCATAATTAAGAGTTGAATCATTGTCATATATGAAATTGAAACATCAATTAATACATATAATTAAACATAATTAATAGTACAAACTCAAGTTTCTAAGCATTTAAACAAATACATACCTTTAATCATGCTAAATCTAGCTCTTGGTCATCCTTGGCCATTTACTTTCCAATTATGGGATCTATGCTAAAATTCATCAACTCAAGATCATTTAATCACACTTTACCATAATTGAAACATAGATTTAAATAAGGTTCTCTATTATTATCATATTACCTTATTATCTTTATTATCCTTTTTTATCATCATATAATTGTCCACTTAAGCAAATACATCTCTAATTCCTTATTTAAAGTCCTTTATTGAAACCTCCTTCTTGGAAATTTGTTCAACAACTTATTTCCAATGCTTAATTCAAGTTTAGAAATTGAAAGTGCAACATCTAATTAACCTTATTTCACCTTATAATTATAATATTCATCAATCCACCAAAATAGGGTTCTTGGACCTTAAAAGCTCCAATCCTAGGGTTTCTTAATTAATGATGAAAAATTCATCTAAGAAGTTAACTTCAAGCTTAATCTTACTTTTTACTTTTCAATTTATAGTTCTTAAATTCTTAAATCTAAACCCTAGGTTAAAACCCTAACCCTAGGTGATTTTTAATTCAAGATAGAAAGACTCATCAAATTAATTAATTCTAAACATAAATAAGATCAAGAACCAATTTAAAACCATAACCTCATTAAATTACTCAAGATCAATAATTCTTTTAGAATAATTCCACTATGGTAGTGTTTTCTAAACCAAAGTTACAAGCATATAGAAGCCATAATAACATCAAGACTCTAATCTAAAAACTCGATTTAATAAAAAACCAAGAAAGATAAAAGATTATATTCCTTCCTCTTCTCCATGTTACAAAAGGCATGACTTATTAGAGACAAAAGGAAGAAGATTTGAACTATTTTCTTGGTTTTCTTACTTGTTAGAAGCTTGTAAGATTGCAAGGAGAATATTTCTCAATTTTTTAGAATTTTTGGATATTTTCTTCCATTTCTTTCTCTTTCTTCTTTTCTTCATCTCTTTTTTCTTTCTATCTTTCTTTTTCTTTTTTTGGTCTTGGCCGAACTTTCTCTTTAAGCTCTTGGAGAGCTTCTAGCTTGTTCTTTTTGTCTTTCTCATTTTCTTATAATTTTATCATTATTTTATTATTTTGGTCGATTAGATTTTAACTCATGTCTAACTTAACCAATCAAATTCTAATTAATGGCTAACTAGGTGGCTAGCTTCTTATTGGTTGTGATTTTAATCCTACAAGATATTTCCCTTAACTAAGTGATTTAAATGTTAATTAATTAGGTTTTGTTCACCACCAATAAAATTTTGACTAATATTTTTTAGTAACTAATCATAGAAAGACTAGAGTTTAGAATGGTGTCTTGTTCTCATTGGTTAGCCATTATTTAATCATTTTTTTTCTAACTAACTAGTTTAACTAAACAAACTAATCTAACTTCTAGTTAGGACATCTAGTTAGGAGTTTCTATGGTGACTAACCTTCAATGGTCACTACACCAACCACTTAGAAGGAGTTTAGTGTCTTCAATTCACCAATAAGAAATAATATAGTGTTTCTAAGAATTAATCATTTTTAAATTCATATCTTGCATAATGTCAAATTTTTATCAGCTAATCATTAACGAATCAATTTAGTACTTATGTTTTGCATGTTGTCTAATTTCTATTGGTTGATTTCACTTAGTTGTCTGACTCTCATTGACTACTCCTTACTAACCAATCACATTAAAGCTAGTGTCTTATAAGTTGTCTAACTCCCACTGGCTACTCATTATTAACCAATCACATTAAAATTACTGTAATCCATTAGTCAATCACCTTAGAATTTGTGTCTTCTTATTATTAGTTAATCATTAATCAATCAAGTTAAGACTAGTGTTTACTATTTAGCTAGCTTCCATTGGTCACTTAATCAACTAATCATAAGTTGATTAATATTTCAATCCACCAATTAAATTAAGCTAAGTGTGACTTATGGTATAACATCCCAAGAAACATGTTAGGATTGTATATGGTCTTAGAGGTACTATTATACTTGCTTAATATGTCGATTTAGTTTTGTGACAAACTGAGTCAGTTTAGACATTTTGCTGCAACATAGAAGTTGAAAAGTAGCTTAAAATGACTCAAATAGTAGCATAAATTGCTAAGTTGAGAGAAACATGTATGAATAACTTGTTTCTAAGTCACAAGTGAGTTAAATAAGATGCAGTTAAAATTTGAAAATAATTGGAGTTAGTTTGGTATTTTTAGGCATACTAGTTGTGTTTTTAATATCAATTGACCCCAGCAGATATGAAAAAATAGAATAAAGGTGAAATAATAATTTAGATGAATCCTAGTATATATTTTAAAGTTGTTGGAAGCTGGAGAACTTGAATTAGCATAATTCAAGTGTCCTTAGCATATATAAGTTTCAGTACATAAACTTAAGTTGGACTTTTCTCTAAATTTCCTCCATGTCCCTATCTTTCATTTTCTCTCATTCTCCACGACTGAGAACCAAAAAGCAGAAAAAGAAAGAAAAGAGAGAAAAGAAGAAGGGGAAAAAAGAAAGAAGAGTAAGAAAATCCAAGTAGCAAAGCTCAAGGATCAAGTCCAAGGCTTCAAGATTAAGAGTCTTCAAGAGGTAGGGGAACTTCTTACTCACCAATTTTCATCTTTGAGTTTTATGGTTGAGTTAGGGGTTATGCATGATTGAGTTTTATTCATAACCTATTTTAAATGGTTTTAAGTTAGTGGTTTAATGACTCTAACGTGTTAGAGAACATGATTATAGTTGCAAATCACGTAGAAACCATGAGTTTAAGGAAAAGAAAGAGATGACCATGAAAGGCAGCTACGTACTGCCCTGTTTTCTAGTGCAAACCAGATTGTATAACTGGTTAGGGAGGCTTCTTAATCGATTATTGAGTGTGAGCAATCACGATTTTGAGGGGAATAACCGGTTAGGAGAGTTTCCTAACCAATTATTTGTTTTGGCCGAGACTTGGGTTTACATGAGGAAGTATCCTAACCGGTTAAGTAATGTGACTAACCGATTACCACAAATGGGTAACCGTTATGATAAATGGAAAATCAGAATTTTCCATCCTTTGGGTTAAAAATAACTCTAGTAAAGCTATGTAATGGTAGTTAACAACCCAACCAACATAGTTTAAGGAAGTTTGGAGTTCTAGAAGCTCTAGATAAAGCTTGAGTGCATAAAGACTCCTTCAATAGTTGAGGTTGAGTTGTATATATAAGTTTTTAAAGAAAGTACTTTTTCATCTTATTAAGTTGAGTTGAATAAGAGTGTTAGCTTAAGATAGAGATCATGGTTGGTGATAGGAATCACCTAGAAGTTGTTTTGGAGGAGTTATAACATGAAAAATGGTATTTTTTTTATAGAAAACCACCATATAACCGATTACTATGAGTTAATAATTGGTTATTGAGCTTGTTCAAGCAGTATTTTCAGTTCTGAGTATCAGAATAATCGATTATGAAGAGCTCATAATTGGTTATGTTGTTCCAAAGAATCAGAAACAGAACATGGCATCATGACAGCCTGTGATGTTTGTTACATAACTTGAGCTGTAGATTTCGGAATCACTTGATTCGAATGCCATTTGAAAACTAAGACATAAGACTTTATGTGGTAAAAATTTCAGAATTTTTGAGCAAGCTAATCAATACCAATTTCTGTTTGAATGCAAGGCAGATTCTGCAGAAAAAAAGTATTCTAGTAGCCAGTAAACCATATTGCATAATTTCTTGCTCCGATGTTGTATCAATATGAGACTAATGACATTTTGAAGCTAAGATGTGAGGCTTATTGCCTGTAAAATTTTAGAATTTTATCATTTGTAGTTTATTCCCAGTTTCATTTTAAAGTTAGGACAAAATCGGGTAAATTAGTGAATGCTTTGTTTTGGCTTTTGCAAAATGTCGCATAACTTTGGCTACACTTAGCCAAATAAAGCAAGGTTGGTGGCATTGGAAAGATATGATAGAAATATATATACTCATAAAATTTCAGAATTTCTGAAGTTATGATACACATTTAGTGTAATCTTGAAAATCAGCTTTTTTAGGCAATATTTGAGGTGTTTTGGATATGGTTTAAGTCCTATGAACATTAGTAACTCTTTTATTAGTTAGAGTTGAGCGCCATAAGACTAGTGAGTTAGAGTTGAGTACCATAGGGTCTAGTTGGCAAGAGTTGAGCGTCATAGGCCTAGTTGGCAAAAGTTGAGCGTCATAAGGCCTAATTGGTAAAAGTTGAGCGTCATAAGGCCTAATTGGTAAGAGTTAAGTGTCATAGGATCTTGTTGGCAATAGTTGAGTGTCATAGGACTTATTTGGAAAAAGTTGGTTCCTTTATTTAAAAAGGATCAGTTATCCAAGTAATGGATATTGCCAAGAAAGCCTAGTAAAGTGGTGACACTGGAGTGTTTCATGAAAGAAGTAGTTATATTATATGCTAGGTTATAGACTAGTTTGTCCTAAGCTAGGCGGTGGATGAGCATATTATATGCTAGGCTGTGGACTAGTTTGTCCTAAGCTAGGCGGTGGATGGGCATATTATATGCTAGGCGGTGGACTAGTTATATCCTATGTTAGGTTGTGGACTAGTTTGTCCTAAATTAGGCGGTGGATGAACATATCCTATGTTAGGTTGTGGATTAGTTTGTCCTAAGCTAGGTAGTAGATAAGCATATCTTATACTAGGCGGTGGAGTAGTTATATCATATGCTACGCTGCGGACTAGTTTGTCCTAAGCTAGGCGGTGGATGAGCCTATCCTATGTTAGGCTGTGGACTAGTTTGTCCTAAGTTAGGCGGTGGAAGAGCATATTCTATGCCAGACAAAGGATGAACTTCTAGTTTGATATTGTGGAAGTAGTGCATAGAATAGTCCATTCATCATCAGATACGATGTTATGAAATTAGTACATGGAACAGTCCACTTATCATTAGACAATTTAAGGGCTATTTATCCTATTTTACTCAAATAAATATAAGGAAATACAGTTCCTAAGAATAGTTGAGTTATAAGTATAATTTTAATATTGGATTATGAAATGGCTAGATGAATATTCACATAGAGCCTCAATGTGAATATTCTAATGCTAATAGCGTTATTCATGGTGAATTGATATTTGCTTAGTACTTATATCATGTTGATGAATAACTAGATCAGAGAAGTTAATATAGTATGCTCACTTTAATGAATAAAGTTGAGGCATGAGGAGACCTTTAATATTTTACATTTGAATAACCAACCATTTGTTTAATATCAATAGTAAGTTATAAGTTATAAGTTATAATTTTATAATTATACTTTTGTATATATTTATAATAATGTCATAAGATGTATAATATGTTACTGAGAATTTTATGTTCTCACCCATTTATGTTTCATGGTTAGCAGGTCAAGGCCCTACAAGAGGGTAATAAGATAAAGATATAGATGAAATAAATTAGTTTAGATTTATGTTTTAATTCAAAGCTTATGTATTAATTTATAATTGCTTTGAAAATGTAAAAGTTGTATGTATAAAGTTTATATGTATAAATTTAGTTATGACTCTCCATAATTATTTGTTTTAAATGTTATGAATTAGTTGATGATTAAGTTAGAAGTAACATGACTGATACTGTTTGTCCAGGTATATGTCAGATATATTAGGGTACAGATATTAGGTTGTTATATATGGTGTCTCACTCCTATTGGATGAAGACTATTTTATTAATTTATTATAACTAGATAGTTGTAGTAATCAAATGAGTATAGTATTTAGCTTGTTTATTTAATTAGGGTTTTCTAAACTTTATTGGACATAAATGCTCTTGGTAAAACTCCTAAGATTATGATTTTTTCACTGATAAATTTAGACACTTCTACTAGACATTTTAATCTACACTTTTAACATCTAATTAGTTTTCTATGCTTTTTTAACATCAATGACTAATAACTAATCAATAATAGATAAAATAATATTAATTAATTAATTTTTATATAATACATTTTAGTACTTACAGATCCCTAAAATATCTATAGAAATTAGTTAGAAGGAGGATATTACAGATATCAGTCTCAATTACCTTGACTACTGCAACATTGACCTTTTCCATTCAACTAAACTACACTCAACACAGACTCCACAAATTATATGGGAACAACCTATTACACACCTTGAACTGCAAAATGATGACGTGAGCAGAGCGATCTAACTCGGATCTCGACCTTATTCATTAACTCCGGAAGACATGCAATGACGTATCATGGACCCCGACCCTTTAGAAAAAAATATCGCGAGATCCAACATTGACACTATAACTTGGATCCCTTTGTCCATCACGCATCGTGTGCTCTAGTTGAACTCATATCTTTACACTTAGTTATCACATCTAAGCGTTAAGCTGATGGCAACTATTCTAGATCTTGTTTTGGGTCCACGGGTTTGGAGCAACTCAGCCCGCCAAAATAGAACTCAGACATTAGTGTGCATTCATAACTACCAATTTTCTAGGCGAAACTCCCTCAAAGGATATGAATGTTAATCATATCCCACATAAATAAGGATTCTGACACAAGGAATAATAGTCCTCTAGATCTTATGCAACAACATTCAATCTACATTGAATGCTCATATTCTCAACACCCTATGAGGCTCCTACATATACCCTATAAGGCAAAAATGTATAGACCTAATCTCCAATTCTACACACTATTCTCCTTACACACTATGAGTATCAGAGTGTTTTTTACAAGTACCCACCATTACATGCCATCGCTGCAGCTAGTGCTACGGAGGATTCTGCTCACTACAACCTTCTCAGGTAACTCTCAGAACCTAATTCTGAACATAATTAAACTAATTCAATCTAAACCGATTATCGATCTCAAAATCTAAACCAAAACTAATTTATTCTCTATACTAAAAAATTGATTGAATTAGATTGATTGAATTTTCTTCTCAAAATTAATCTAATCTGATATATAAATACCCCCTAACTATTACATTTAAAAAAAAAATTATTACATACCCCACATACATTGGTCATCTAAAATTTTGAATTGAATAAGGGGTATTTAAGATGTTCATCCAAAACAATTTTGCGCATTCAAGTAACATAGCAAAGCCATCATTGTATTAAGATTTTAGCACAAAATAAGATTTTTATAAACTGACCTCCTTAGTTACTTCTTATTCTTAATTTATTTTATTGAATTTAAAATTTTTAAAGTAAAATAACATCATCGTAATTTCTTCTAAAGTAAGTTTATGTAAAGTAAATAATTTTAATTTAATTTAAAATAAATTGTGATATTAATTTATTAAATAATTTAAAAATAAATACATCTTTATTTATATATTTTACTGTCAAATTCACTATTTTATTATTATTATTATTGTTATATGTTTAATGTTTAATAATTTTGTATCACATTTGTATCCCAAATTTTCCAACGTTAAGATTTTATTTTTTTAAGAAAAAACACTTAAATTACCTTAAGCATGGATAAAGTTAAAAAATAATTTAAAAGCACAACTTGATAGGCCAAAAAAAATGAATTTGACCAACAGACCAAGTTTATGGATTGGGCAAAGTCCCCTCGAATTTATAATTTTAAATTATTTAAAGTAAAATATATACCAATCCTCTTTCTCTTCTCTTGTACTATTTTCCTAAATTGAGTAAATTCCCTAATCTTAGCCCTTTCTTTCTTCATTCATATCAGCAAGTGGAACTGCCGTCGAAGTGGAGGCTGCAACCATCTCCGTCGAAGTGAGGCTGCGGTGCACCGTGCACGTCTGTTTCCGGCGTCGAAGTGAGGCATTTCGGGTGTGTATTATCATCTATTCTGTTACTTTTTTGGCCTCATCCTCTGCCCAAGCCCCAAATCCAAGATTTAACATACATTAAAAATTGTGGCCGAATGATGCAACATTTAACGACTATCTTGGACTCCAAACCACTGAAACCTACTAGGTCCCTTCAAAATTGAGATATGATGAAGCCATATTATTTGCTATGGAAGTTTGTTTCATTGTCGAAGCTGTCGCGTTATGCATTCTTAATTGAACTTCTATGTAATAAGTCAATAACTCTGATTTTATGACTGGAATATACAAGAGACAAAAGTGTTTTGCTTAACTGGGATAACAAACAACAAAGGATATTAGTGACCAAGGAAGGATATTAGCCTCACAGTAAGCAATTTGTTATTAGTGACCAATGAAGGAAATATATCAAAATTTGCAAGCTGATAAAAACTTCCACTGCTTTTGGTACCATCTACCGTCAAGGGCTTGAGTCCCTGTGCGAGTAACTCCCTCTGCTTCTGGTACTGTATGTTTGGGAGTGGGGTTTTTGGAGAGTTTTGGAGAGAAAGGAAAGGGAGGATTTATTTTTTATTTTGAGTAAACATTCTCAATATTAGCGATTTTTTTTACAACGAAGTCATAAAATGAATGATAATCATGTAACCTCTCAATCATCCTTTATTTATTTTTATAAATATTTTATAACTCTCTCAATTTAAAAATGAAAAATAAGCCTTCCCTTTCTTTTCTCTCCAAAACCCTCCATCCAAACATAAAGCTTAGGCTTACCATTTCTACATCTATAATAATTACTCTATTCAGTGTGTTGCCAAAAAACATGAAATTGAAATATCAGAGCTATTAACGTTGGCAAAATAAAAAATTGTCCTTTCCATTGCATTCTCAAGTTCAATGCCGAATTTGATTCCAGGTTGCATTAGGTGCACATAATCTTCAATCTATATCAAAATTGTCTGCAGCTTTGTAACAGTCTTTTTTTGTCTGCACTCAATCATTGTAACTAAGTTAATGTAAATTTGTTTGTTATATAAGCCTATAAGGTGAGAAGTATAATATAATTTGTAACAGCTATTGGACATTACCTATTATTAGTCTGTTTATGTGTCCAGTTAGTTGGGGGGGGGGGGGGAGCCCCTTCAAGCATGAAATTTGTTTGATGATTGTGATGAAGCACTGAATGCATGGTTTTGTTTGTGTTTGAGATTAATGAGGGTGCTCAGGGAATAGAATTGCTCTTTGAAAGCTTTGGTTTTGCTTTTAATACTTAGTCATTAAATGCAATGATTTAGTGCATGTTTGGTTCGGATGTTTTGAACCGAACAACAACTTTTTTGCTGAAAAAAAGCTGTTTGTTACTGTACTATCGTGTTTGGGTTCACGGTTGAAAGAAATCAACAGCTTTTTTTCTTTGTAAAAAGCTGTTGGTTTATAATCTCTTCGGTGAGCATTATTTCAATAAGCTGTTAGCTTTTCAAAATTTGTGACTAATGAGCCCTGTCCGTTGAGCCGTCCAACTACCAAAAAAATAATTCCATACCCTTTTTGGTAATTTAATGCATAAAAGTGATTTTTTTTACATCTAAACGAAATAGATTATCTTTAAAATTGCTTTTCAGCTAAAATATCCAAACGAAACAGATTATCTTTATATTCGATTATAACAAAAAGCTTTTATATAATAATCGATTATTGAAATAATTAAGTTTTCATAGCAATCTCAAACACGCACTTATCTTCCTATTTTTCTGGCCTATTATTGGTTGAGTGCTTTGATAGAATTACCTTTATGTCATGCAAGTTTAAATTTTGTTGGAATGTAGTAATATTTTAAGGTGTTCTTTGTACATGATGCAATTCCAGATATTTTCTTCAGCTCTTGTTCAATGGCAAAGGACCAACCAATTTTTGTCAAAGATGCTGTTTTCAATCTGCAAATGTCCCTCCTTGAAGGCATCCAAAATGAAGACCAGCTGTTTGCAGCTGGATCTTTGATGTCAAGGAGTGAATATGAAGATGTTGTAACTGAACGATCCATCGCAAACGTATGTGGTTATCCACTCTGCCGCAATGCTTTGCCATCTGATCGCCCTCGGAAGGGTAGATATCGAATTTCACTAAAGGAGCACAAGGTCTATGACCTACATGAGACATACATGTATTGTTCTTCCAGTTGTGTTGTTAACAGCAAAGCTTTTTCTGGGAGGTTGCAAGATGAGAGATGCTCAGTTTTAGACCCAGAAAAACTAAACAATGTTCTTAGGTTGTTTGGGAATATGAATCTGGAACCTGTGGTGAATTTGGGAAAGGATGGAGATTTAGGTTTGTCTGGCTTGAAAATCCAGGAGAAAACAGAAACCAGCACTGGGGAGGCGTCTTTGGAGCAGTGGGTTGGACCTTCAAATGCAATTGAAGGTTACGTACCAAAACAAAGAGACAGCGATTTTAAGGGCTCTTCTTGGAAAAGTATTAAAAAAGGTGAGAATTTTATGGCATCCTAGGTAATTGTGAGGAGCCCTAGATAATCAGATAGCCATATGCCATTTCTTGCTTAAGAGTGTCTTGTTTATTGTATCATGTTCAATGTTTGGCATATGGGTGATTATGATATGACTGTGAACCTGAGGACCTAATTTCTGAGAAGTGGAGTAGTGTAATTGCTTATTCTTATCCTTTTTCACTTTCCAACAAAGTGAGCTTTGATTGTGCATTGCAGGGTCCAAAGCTACTCATGGCAAGTTGAATGGTGACAAAAATTTAATTAACAATGAGATGGACTTCATGAGTACTATAATTATGCAAGATGAGTATAGTGTTTCAAAAGTATCATCAGGTCAAACAGAGACAACTGCTGATCATCAAATTAAACCAACAGCTGTAATGGAGCAGCCAAAAAGGGTTGGCAGTAAAGTGGTCAGAAAAGATGATGATAGCATTCAAGAGCTGTCTTCATATTTTAAGAGTGGTCTAAATTTAAGTGCCTCTGAAAAGGAAAAGGAACCAAGGGTCAAGGAAATAGCCAAGTCAGGTGAAGCTGTGCTCAAATCCTCACTCAATCGTTCTGGCGAAAAGGAAATTGTTCATTCCGTCTCCATATCAGAAAGACAATGTGATGCAGAACAGAATGACTCTGAAAGGAAATCAATACAACTCAAAGGGGAAACGAGTAGAGATGCTGCTAATGATGATGTTTCCACTTCCAATTTAGATGCTGCCAATGTTGAAGAGAAATTTCAAATAGAAAAAGCAACTGGATCATGCAAGACTAAACCCAAGTCTTCTCTTAAATCCTTAGGTGAAAAGAAACTTAGTCGCTCTGTTACTTGGGCGGATGAGAAAATCAACAGCTCTGGGAGTAAAGATCTTTGTGAGTTTAAAGAATTTGCAGATATCAAATTTGAATCTGACTTAGTCGGTAATGTAGATGTTGCTGATGAAGAAGATATGTTACGTCATGCATCAGCAGAAGCATGTGCAATTGCATTGAGCCAAGCGTCAGAAGTAGTTGCATCGGGAGACACAGATGTCATTGATGCTGGTAATTTCTGTTTCTTTTATGGGTTTTCTATTTAAATATTAAATGATTTCTAAAATATTTTTGGTCTGTGAACAAATCTTGTGCAGTTTCTGAAGCTGGAATCATTATATTGCCATGTCCACACCATGCTGTTGAGGAAGGGACTGTGGAGTATGTTGATATGCTAGAAACTGATTCAGTTACTTTGAAATGGCCAAGAAAGCCTGGAATTTCTGATGATGATTTGTTTGACTCTGAAGACTCATGGTACGATGCTCCACCAGAGGGTTTCAGTTTGACTGTAAGCCAATAGCGAAAATTTTTACAATTATCCAAAGCTTACATGTTTTCATGATATATTCTATGGCATATCCTGATGCTTGTTTTAACTTTCTTTCAGTTGTCACCTTTTGCAACTATGTGGAGTGCCCTCTTCTCGTGGATAACATCATTTTCTTTGGCATATATATACGGGAGGGATGAAAGTTTTCATGAAGAATATCTATTAGTTAATGGGAGAGAATATCCTCGCAAAATTGTCTTGACAGATGGTCGATCATCTGAAATAAAGCAAACTTTAGCCAGTTGTCTTGCACGAGCTTTACCTGCAGTTGTTGCCGAGCTCAGGCTGCCAATACCAATATCTACCTTGGAGCAAGGGATGGTAGGATTTTGGAGTTATCTGATTTGTTCTAGTTTACGATGCATTATAATTTGTCATGAATTAAGTCATTACAGATTTATTATACTCTAGTAGGCATGCCGTAGTTCATTTTACACTATATTAATTTAGACCTCTCTCATGCTTGTGAGCCTCCCCACCCTCACAAAATAAGGAAATCAACAAAATTTGAACAATTCATTTAAGCATGCATATTGATCTTGTCTTCATAGTTTGTACTATGTCATTCCTTGTATGGCTCAATTTAGGGATATCTGCAATACTTGTAAGATATCAAGGTGCATGGTCTAAACACCTAAATGCACTAATGGTGAGTGCTCATTGCTGGAAGCAAGTACTAAAGTGATATCTTCATGTTGCATTGATTTAGTATCCACATACCTGTTAGTTTTGCAAAAAGGCAAACATGTTCCCTGATGTAGGACAAAGGAACTGGTTTAGATTGGCAATGTGGTGGGTTCTTCGGTTTTAAAATTATGCTTTATTATTTAAAAAGATGGAATATAATTTTAAGGACCAGTTTAGAAACTTGTGAGAGTTGATGGGTTTAAGGCTATGGATTGCAGATAGTATTTTTTTGGTTTCTGACCAAGGCATTCCCACATGTATTACTATGAGACTAACCTTCATGCCGGGGGTGGTAGTTAGGTAAAGCCTTCCCTAAAGTTGTAGATAGGTTTAAGATATAATCTTCACATCTGTATTGAGAAAAGTCTTTCAAGAAATCCAATTACTTGTTTGTACGTGGATGGGTTATATATAAGTTAGTTCTCATGACTTTCTCATAGGTATGCTTGCTGGATACAATGTCATTTGTGGATCCACTTCCAGCATTCAGAACAAGACAATGGCAAGTGATCGTTCTTTTGTTCATTGATGCATTGTCTGTTTGTAGAATACCTGCTCTTATCTCATACATGACGGATAGAAGGGCTTTGTTTCACAAGGTGAGACTCTTTGTATAAATCATGCTGGTTTATTATTTTATATATATTCCTACGGCAGGAATCTGATTGATGTGCATGAAGCATTACATAATGATGTTCGATTGCTTAAATAACCTGACAAAAAAGCTTAATACCTTTGTATGACAATGAACTTTTGGTAGAGGTAGTTAACATCTAATATTTCCCTGACGTAATTTGCTAGAATTTTGGTTACTTTTCATCTGCGTTTCCTTTATAGATGTTTTGTCACCTCTGTTTATTGGTTCTAATAGGAACTTAACAATACAAGTACCACATGGCTTGGCAGCCTTGTGCTTAATTTGATAACCACATGTTATGATTCTATAATATAGTTCATTTAATGTGGTTCTCCTCCCATGACCATGGACTTGACTTTCTTGTTCCAAAACTTTGCTTTACAACATCGGTCCATCTTGTAATGCTATGCTGATTTTTAGTTGAAGTCAGGTTGATCACAAGCTGTGGCAGTGTACATAGATTGCCATAGGCACAAATTTATGGCACGTACATGTGACTCGAAAAAGAAAAACGCAACTTAGATTTTTTTTTTTCCCTTTTACTTGTTTTTTCCTTTAGGAAGCGGGAAGAGCATCTTATCACGTATAAAAGCGGGAGTTCTTGCTCTCAAATTGATTATTTTCTTATAAGAAAATCGGATAGAAAGCTTTGCATGGATTGCAAAGTCATCCCTGGAGAGAGCTTGACTACCTAACACAGGGTTTTTGTTATGGATGTACGAGTTAATATGAGAGTAAGGAGAATTTGTCGAGACAGAGTCCCAATGATCATATGGTGGCAACTAAAGGGAGGAAAACAAATGCTCTTTCAGAGGAGGATTGTGGAGGAAGAGATTTGGGAGGTACAAGGGAGTGCAAATGATATGTGGGACGAAGTGGTTAAAGGGATTAGGAAGGTAGCAAAAGAGTCACTCGGTGAATCAAGAGGCTTTGGACCTAAGGATAAAGAATCTTGGTGGTGGGATGCAAGTGTACAAGATAAGGTTAAGGTTAAAAGGGAATGTTATAAAGCTTGGCACATGTGTAAAAACGTTGAAAATTAGGAAAAATATAAGGCAGCTAAAAAAGATACTAAGAAGGCGGTGAGCGAGGCGAAAGCTAAAGCATTCAATGGGTTATATCAATCTTTGGGCACCAAAGACGGAGAAAGGAATATTTACAGGCTTGCTAAAAGTAGGGAAAAGAAGACAAGAGACTTGGATCAAGTGAAATGCATTAAGGATGAAGAGGGTAAAGTCTTGGTTACGGAACAAGACATCAAGGATCGATGGAAGGGTTATTTTCACAAGCTATTTAATGAGGGATATGGGACGTTAGGGACTGTGGAGACATTCTAAACACTAGAGAGGAGGACCAAAATAAAACCTTTTATCATAGAATTCAGGAGTTCGAGGTAAAAGAAGCTTTGAAGAGGATGGAAAATGAAAAAGCGGTCGGATCAGATAATATACTTATCGAGGTGTGGAAGTGCATGTTCAAAGCTATTTAACGAGATTGAGATAAGAAAATGCCAAATGAATTGGAGAAACACTTTAATTCTATTTATAAGAACACAAAAAAACATGCAAATTATAGAGGGATTCTCATGAGTCATCATGAAGTTATGGGAAAAAGAGTAATTGAACGGAAATTAAGACAAAATATTTCGAGAGAATCAATTCGGTTTTATGCACAGGGAGGTCAACCATGGAAGCAATCTATTTTCTACGAAGATTGATGGAGAGGTATCGGAGGAAGCAATACACATGGTTTTCATTGATCTGGAAAAAGCCTACGGTAGGTTGATAGAGGTCTTGTGGAAGGCTACGGAGAAGAAAGGAGTTTGTATCGCTTATATTCGAGCAATCAAAGATATGTATGATGAGGTTAAAACTTGTGTGAGAAACACAGGAGGTTCTACAGAAGATTTCCATAGCTATGTGACCAAGGGGCAGCTTGGTCTTGGATGTGCTTCTTGCCCATATCCAAAGCTAGGTGCCACAATGCATGTTTTTGCGGATGATATACAAATGGGAATAGAGTATTGAACATGACTTTCGTATAAACGGGAGTAAACGGAGTATATGGAATATAACATAAGAAGCGTGCTTAATTTACTTAGCGGTGAAAATTGGGGACCACACCATACCACAAGTCACACGATTTAGGTATCTTGGATCTATCATACAAAATGACGGAGAGATAGAGGAGATGTAAATCATAGGATTCAATTTGGATGGATGAAATGGAAGAGTGCTTTAGGAGTGATTTGTGATAGAAAAGACCTCTGAGTTTAAGGGTAAATTTTGCACAGACTGCGATGTTGTATGGTACTTGAATGTTGGGTGGTAAAAAGCAAGGAAAGACATGAGGATGTTCAACTTGTTGGATGTGTGTACAAATACAAGACAAGATAGGATTAGGAATGAATGCATTATAGAGAAAGCAAGGATAGCACCTATTGTGGAAAAAATGGTAGAATCTCGCCTTAGGTGGTTTGGATATGTAAGGAGAAGACCCTTAGAAGCCCCGGTAAAAAGAGTAGATTAGGTGGAGGATAGTCCAATAGTTAGAATATAGGTGAAATTATTAAAAAAGATTTAGATTTGAATGACATTTCTGAAGACTTGATTTATGATAAAGTACAATGGCGTCGTTTGATTCATGTAGCCGACCCCACCTAGTGAGAAAAGGCTTGGTTGTTATTGTTGTTGTGGTTTACTTTGACTCCTTGTGTGTGTGTGTGTGTGTGTGTTTGGTGGGGATGTGAGTCATAATCAGTTACTTTGTGGAAAACAATGTTCGACATATAATTTTAGCTATCTGATGGCTTGAGAAAATTCCTATATGACAAAGCTGGTATATGGAGGTTAATGATATCTTATTATTTTGAAGTATTATCTCTTATATTATGTCACGTCTGATTATGATGTAATAAATATCACACTACGTTTAATTTAGAATTTTTTAACCATTGTTCTGATGTTGTTTTGGTGAAACAGGTTTTGAATGGTGCAAAATTAGGCATGGAAGAGTATGAGGTTTTGAAGGATCTCATAGTACCACTTGGCCGAGCACCTCATTTCTCTGCTCAAAGTGGAGCGTGACAACATGTAACTTCCATTGTAATGGGCCACAAGCTCGTACTACATCAAACGCATCTAGGCCTTTTAATGATTTGAATTCAATCTTTTTTTTTTTTTTGGGGTGGGGGTGGGATTACCTTTCAAGCATTGGGGTGTTGGGTAAAATCTGTTTATAGAAACCTCAAACAACATTGGACTGTTACACCTAGGCCCCAGGCACAAGCAATAAAGGAACAGATTTCTATGTATGGTCTAATGCTAGTGGTGGTGTGTAAAATTATTATTCAAATGGACAATATTCTGAAATATTGTCTTCGAATATAGAGTTAAACGGCAGTTTGTATTTTTCTATGCCTTGCAGTTTGTAGAATGTTCTGAAGATGTATCTTATATTTTCTTCTTAGAGGTACTCCATGACATGTCGTGGAATAAAGGACACATATTGTGAAATATTCAAATACAGTTTGTGGAATAAATGACACATCTTGGTTCAACTACATGAAAAATTTACAAAAATCCACACTTCCTTTACTGAAGGAATGTTCAATTTTTTTTAAGCAATATGCTTTGAAAATAAACATTTTCTCAAGTCCCTGGTGACCATCTTTCTTAATTTGTAAGGGATTGAAACTTTAGCACATTGGAGGGTATGCTTCAACATTGCCTCCAAAGCCAAATGTGTTTAGTTTCATTTACAGAATGGATATGGCTTATCTTTTTTTTTTTTTTGGGTCAACATGGATATGGCTTATCTATATACTATTAACTTAGAACTCGAAGAGGACAACCATCTTGCATGCTTTCCTTAACGAGTAGCTACGAAGAGCAATGGTCTGGTTTTTTTCTTTTTGTTTTCATTTTGGTACAGAGCAATTGTCTTCTACTCTTGGTGTTTTTTCAATCAGCGGGCAAAACACATACACGGAATGATCTTTTACTATACGTTGCACAGGGTAACAGTTCAATATAAGAAACAGCTATCTTTAATTGCAAATTCGCAATACATGTTTATGATGAACAAGAAACAACCTCTATTTTAACAATAATAATGAAATAACTGGAAACATGGTCCTATATATACATAAATACTAGGTCGGATTATACGAATTTACACTCCAACAGTAACCTCATATGATACAATCTCGGGTGTGGATGAATTTATGACTAGTGAGTTGTTCTGGGCTTGATCATTTTCTGATTCTAGCTCCAAGTCATTTTGGTATTCAGAGTTGTTAACTGGTGGATCTTGGCATTCTTCATTGCTTCTTATACATGCTTTTGCATCTTGGCTGATTCCTGAGACCTTACTTATAGTAGACCTGACAGAGTCCCCTTCGGTTTTTCTGAATGCAATTCCCTTGGGCTGCAGCTTGGCTTGAGTTTTTCTGATTGGTTTCGTTGAAATCACATCTTTATATCCCTTTATCTTTGCCTTGGCTGAATCATTCTGATGTTGTTTCTTACGTGGGCTAGAACAAGATTTATCTTCTGAATTGTTATTCATAGCAGATCCTTTGTGCCTTCCAAGCTTTGGGGATATTGGGCGGGTTATAGGTATCTAATTGGTAGATAAAATACATAAGAATATATATCTAAGGAAGAATGAATACAAAAAGCGCAAGTCCCATGAAAGAGGTACTGAAGAAGAAAGAGAAGGATCTCTAGCTAAGAAATGCTTTAGCAACATGAACCGGCTTTTGTATTTCCATGAAAAAGAGCTTCTATTTGCCATAAAATGTTTAAAAAGAAAAAAGGCTTAATTATGAAAGTGGACAGGTATATCTCATAACTTCTTTTAGAAGGCAGTATCAGCTAAGAGGAGAACATGTGATAGATGAGTTACCTTCTTCAGTTCAACTTTTTGAGGAGGTTCCTTATAGAAACTTTGGCATTGGAGTGGCTTTGAATGTCATGCTCTTCCTCAATTGCTTGATCTCTGCCTCCTGGTTTTCCTGCCAAAAATCAGAAGAAACAATGGAGAGAGTAAGCTAAAAGCAGCAGATAAACTGCCTGTGAAAACTCAAACCACAACATGGAACAGAATCTATTAAGTTCATTGAGTAGTTCGCGCTGATACCTTTAATTTCTCTTGCTGGTTGGTTTTCTCTGCTTCCTTTTCCTGAAATTTCTCTTCTAACTTTGAGAAGAACTGAGAGGGAAAAGGGAGAAAATAGGATTAATATCTGGCATTTGTAATAATAATATCAATAGGCTGGAAGGTTGCAGCAACAACCTCCTTCCTCTTTTCAGCGCGTTCTTCCAATCTGAAGGAAAATCCAAATCCACTGCCCCTCCCACGAGGAGTAGCACTTCTGATAGCATATAAACAAAATTTCAAGAACATTTTAGCTAAAGAAAAAGAAGAAAGGAAGAGAATTCATCAAGAAATGTCAATGGCACATATTCAAGTCCTAATGATATAGACAAGCAAGGATGACAAAATGATCTGAGAGTAATAGTGTATAAATCATACGAAGTTGTGGAATGAGCATCATCATCCTCTTTATTCGGCTTTTCAGTTTTTGCCGGGTTTGAAATCTGATCAACAGGTCTGCAATAATGTCCAAAACCATAAGGTTATAATCCATTCAGCAGAAAAATGCAGAGCAATCTCCGAAATATATATAGTCTTCACTCTTCATTAATCATTACAGTTGAGTTCACCTTAGACTGAAAAATATTGATAGGGAGCATTATATTATAACTGAGACAAAACTGTAAAGGATGATTTAGAAAATCTTGGGAGGTTAGGACTTACAGGGATGCCTCAGATGTAAGGCTCTTGGCAATTCCATTCACTGGAGTAGACCTTCCAAACTGGTAGACAGAATGGAAATCATGAACATTATGAATTTATGATCAATGAAAAGAAGCTATAAAGCTACACAAAGAAAGGCACTGTAAAAAAAAAAAACAAACTAACAAACAAACAAACAAAACAAAACAAAAAAACTACCACAGATCGTTTAATGGTGGACATGGTTGTCAAAGTCCTTTGGTTTGAATTTCCAGGGTTTCTTTTTTGCCTCCTTTGAGTTCACTTCAGTGTTTGATAACCTGCTTGAGTGATGAATGGAAGCCTCAGCTCTAACCCCATTACCTTGAACATGCTTAGCTTCTGTCTTCACGAGAACTCCATCAATGCTTTTCTTCATACCATCTCCACGAGCTGATTTTGTTGGGAAAGAAAGGCCCTTAGAAAGGTTTCGCCTGTGTCTTGGAGATGATGAAGCTGGGGCCTTCAAATTGGGTTTATCTTTGGTGGCAGATTTGTTGTTCTTCGAAGTAGCACCAACTCTGCCACCAGGCTCCTAACCACGTTAACTTAAATTAATAAAGGTGCCCCATCATGTATACCATGTGTTCTAATTGTGAATAATCATTACAGAAATAGTTTAGTTAAAGACGAAAAATTCTGATTCATAGTATATGTTATTTGAATTTTTACTTGCTTCAGAAGATGTTATATTGGCTTCAACTTCAACTCCAACACCAGCAGAATTGGGGCCTTCAGCTTCTACCATGGGTTTAGATACTTCATTCTTAGTCTGAAGTTTAGCATTATTACAATCGTTTTCAACTTCTTTATTTATGTTCTCCTTAGTTGTTACCCCAATAACATGTTTCTCGTCCTCCACAGCAACTCCATTTTCAGATTCCATTGTGCTATAAATAGTCACAAAAAATAAAGTCGAGTTTCAAGATGATCAGTTGTAAACGAAAAGCCAAATATTTTTTTTTCTTTTTTTCGGTTTCTGAATCAAATAACTGAAATCAATGAGCATGGATAGAAAATCCGGCACAATTTGCTCATTTCTTCCTAGTTTTAGCCAAAGCTAACAACAATTTTGCATAAACACGTATGGTTGAAGTGCATGATAACTTTAAGTCTATTGACATCAGACTCTTAATACCTTCATCAAATTGCATGATGGGAATCAGTGGGCAGAAAAGGCTATATGCCTTTGGATAGTGAAAGATGAAATCTAAGCACTGCCAAATCTCGCTTCCTCTTTTATGTTACATTCTCGAGTTACTTCATTCATAATGTTTTACCTAATTATGCAAGGAGTGGTAACTAATAGTCCAGAGCATACCATGCCATTGTAATTCAACAAAAGCTCATAAACACTATCAGATTATAGTTAATAATCAAAATTCTAGATCTTCCCTATTCTGTTAATTCTTAAGCTAGCATTTCTCTGAAAATGAAAGCATAAATTTAAGGACAGATGTAAAGATCTAGAGTAAACAGTTTCCTCTGATCCATCTTCATGTGCATTCTCTGCAAAAATTTCCTTCCTTGAAGCCTACCGTTTCCAGCCCCTTGAATTTTCCAATTCTCAACTTCAATATAAATTATCTATTAACGGAATTAAGCAAGACTAGAATTCTTTCCAATATTTGACAAAAATCTAGACTCACATTTATCACCACCCCCTTTCTTTAGCTCTAGAAATGAATTATATTTTTCTGAAACAAAAATGATAAATAGAAAAGAAATGAAGCTACATAGTCGCCTCAATTAGCATTCCATTTTTATTTTCTACTTCCTGAATTCAAATCCTCGGATTCCAATGCTACATTTTCTCAGTAATAATAAAAACAAACAATAAAGAATGACATAGCACAACAAACTCTTCACAAACTTGACACAGACCCAGATAAGATGAGCATGATTTATATTGAAAATACAAACAATCCAATAAAAGAAGCTATTCAGAATCCAAATCAAAATAACAGAAAGACAAAATGCATCTGTAAACAAACATAAATGTGGGAATTCAGAACTCTTATATACCATAGATGATATATAAAATATACACTATGGGTACCTCTGAAACTTGGGTTCTTGAGTGCTGGGCATGATTTATAAATAAGACTCACTTGGACACACAAAGAAATGGATATTAAGCAGTAGCTTAACAAATTCAAAGACTGAATTATGCTAAAGATTGGTAGTGTAAAAAACAGAACAGAGTAGAATATGATGATCGATGGTGGTTCGGATTAGAAGCACTAGAGGAAGTGGATTTTTAAGTGCTTGTGGTGTGTGTGATAGTTGAAGCTGAAAGCTGGAGTTGGTGACACTCAGGTTTTCCTTTGGAGATATGTAAGAGAGATTTGTGGAAAGAAAGCTCAAGTGACTTAGGAAAGTTAGGCATATTTTGTACCCAAAAAAATCCATGAATAGGCAGTCATGATTGATCATCGTGTTTGAATATTGATGCTTACTTAGATAATATTCTAAAAGAAGACAAATGTGTAATATTAACGCGTACTCACTGCAAGAGACAAGCTTTGTACTAAACCAAATTGATGTGTTTCGTTCTGAATTATTGCCCCAGCATCATCTGCAACTGCAAGTCTGCACCATGACAGGAATGAACCAACTTTCTTTAGGTATATTATGGAAAAAGATAATTTCATAAAGTAAAATTTTGATTTATTTAAACATGTTCAAATAAAAATAATTTTTAAGAAACTTGTAGAGTGGGTGAATAACTCTATCGTAAAGTTGATCATTTAATTTGCTAGTACCTCAGTCTTATAAGATAACGGTACAAAAATTTCACAACCTAGTTGTAATAAAAGACCTCCTTTCCTTGCCAAACATACAGAAATTGTGCTTACGCAGATCCAATTAATGAAGCACATTTGGATCTAATGTTTTGTTTCCAATGACAAAATCCTCTCTTAATCAGGCAATATGGGTTTATGACTTGATCTACTTGATTGCCATTTTTTCTTTTTTGATTAACATACAGGAGATTTGGACATGTGATCCCCATCTAAAATATGTCACAATAACACCTAAATATAAAGTATTGCGGGAAGCAATATAATTTTAAGATGGCTTAATGATGAAAGTCATGAGTTTTATTTTTTATTTGGGGACAACTGGGTGTATTATAATTTAATACTATGTTTGGATGATAGGTAATGGGAAGAACAGAAAGGAAATAAAGGGAACGGACATAAATTTTTGTGTTTGGAAGTTTTAAAATGTATAAGAACGGAATAGAATACATGGGGAATCATTTCCGCTCTCTTTTCCTTAACATTATGTTTGGATGACAGATAAAGAGGGGAACGGAAAGGAAATAGGAGAAATAAAATTAATTTTTTATGTTTAGGAGTTTTAAAATACATACGAACAGAACGGAACGCAGGGAGAATCATTTTCCCTATATTTTCCTCAAATGACCAATTTTTATTCTCCAAAATCGAGGTAGAATTTTATAACACACGTGTTCGTTAGTTAATGAATCTTCCAAACAAAGAGAGAAAAAATTATATTCCATTCTATTTCTTTCTTTTCCGATTCATCCCTTCCTATTCCGTTCCGTTTCGTTAATAAAAAATCATCTAAACACATGGTAAAATTTTATTAACCCGTTTGTGAGAGAAAGAAATGTTAAAAACACTTTTCCATACACTATTCACGTGACTATAAGTTGATTACTGCCTTTACAAGTTTATCTCAAAACTGATTTATTAAAAAAAAGAAAAAAACTTTCTTCACTTCTTCGACCTTTGTCAGGCTGTGTCATCTGCTACACACTTGCAGCTCTCATTAACGTCGTCAATGTCTGCTCCCATCGGCAGTGCCGACACCATCGCCTGCTCCCATCGCCGGCGATGGTTACGGTCCTGGTAGATCTCGGATGGGCTAAAAAGTAAAAATTCAGAAGGATGCAGGGACAGATGCGTAAAATCATTCTTTTCTCCTTTGCTTCCTGAGAGAAACAAATGCTACGCTGTCGCAACACAGCAATGGTGGGAGGAGAGAGAAAAGTCCTCTCTCATCTCAGAAACAGAATCCATGAATGATGAAACTTAGGTGCTCCTCGCAAATCTAATCATGTGCTCCTCATTTCAAAACAAAGTTGAAAATCAATTAACAGATCTCATTTCAAAACCACGATTGTATCCAAGCGTGAAGGTGGATTTTCCCCACTTCGATGGAGAAGAGGTTGAAGATTGGATTTTTAATGGTCAAGAATATTTCAAGATCTATGAGGTTCTAGTGGAGCAACGGATTTTGCTGGTGTCTTTCCATCTATCAGGTCCTGCATAAGCCTGGTACAGATGGATAGTGAACAACAACTTTCAGTATTCTTGGGAAGGGTTCTTGGAGGCATTGAGGCTGAGATTTGGAGCCAATCTCTATCATAATCCGAGAGCAGCCTTGAAAGAGCTGAGGCAAAAAACAAAAGTAGATGATTACCAATCTCGATTTGAGGAAATTTCGAATTAGGTAATAGGATTGTCTGAGTAGTGGCTTGTTGCTTTTTTCATAGCCAGTTTATAAGACTATTTGAAATGTGAATTACTTATAGCTAAGCCTCAATCGTATGTAGAAGCTACATCGTTAGCTAGGTTGCATGAACAAAAACAGTTGTCATTACAGCAAGTTGCTAGACAGGTAGGGAGTAGAGGGGGCGCCACTATAAGTTTTAAGGGGAGTAATAATTGGTACAATTCCAATGTTGCTGGAAATTCCAGGAGTTGGGCACCTAAGGGAGCAAATGTGGAAAGTAGCAAGGCATCTAACCCCTCAAACCCTTCTACAGTCTCAAGTACAAACCAGAATTCTGTGTCTGGTCCCAACCCCACATTTAGCAGACTTACTACAGCTGAAATAAAGCAGAAAAAAGAGAAATGGCTTTGTTATTGCTGTGATGAGACATACACCCCGAGCCATATGTATAAACCCTCATGCTTCTTGTTCATAGGTGAGTAGGACACGAAGGAGTTACTAGCAGAAGAGGGTGAGATACAGGATCAGAATGCCACTACTGAAGTTGTGGAGGTAGAAGGTACAGTGACTCTAGAGATAAGTTTCAATGCACTAGCAAGGCAGTCCCACCCTAGCACATTGAAGCTACAGGGTAGGTGCAAGGAAAAAATTGTTCACATCTTGGTAGATAGTGGAAGTACGCATAATTTTGTTAAAGCTGCTGTTGCTAAGAAGTTGGCTTTAAAACTAGAAATGGTGAAACCATTCAAGGTCTTTGTTGGAAGTGGGGAATTTATCATGTGTAATGCTAAAACTGAAATAGTTTTGGTGGAATTTTTCAATTTGGAAATGAATGGATGTGACATGGTGCTTGGAATACAATGGTTGGAAATTATTGGCAATGTACAGACTAATTACAGGCAATTGACCATGGAATTTCAGTTGAATGGGAATCATTCTGTTACAAGGAGAGAGAACACAGAAGATAAATGGAATGGATGCTATCAGTTGCAAATCCCTCCAAAAGATGGTGGCCTCAGACAATGTGGTTTCTTTTTACCACCTGCAAGTTGTGGCTGATCAGCCAATAATTCCCAAAGGAGACAAATTACCTGAGGGAGTTATGGAGATTCTACAGAAATATGAGGCAGTTTTCAAAGAGTCAACATCTTTGCCGTCTGACAGAAAAGTAAATCACAGTATCCACCTCATACTAGGCTCCAAACCAGTAAATGTGCGACCTTTTAGGTACCCTCATTTTCAGAAAAATGAGATTGAGAAACAGGTCGCGAAAATGCTGAAATCAGGAGTAATAAGGGAAAGTCAGAGTTCATTTCTAGTCCAGTGTTACTTGTCAAAAAAAAGGAGGGCTTTTGGAAGTTTTGTATTGATTATAGAGCTTTAAACTTAATTACTATCAAGGATAAGTTGCCCATACCCACCGTCGATGAGATTTTAGATGAACTGCATGGTACTATGATTTTTCCCAAGTTGGATCTTAGATCGGGTTACCACCAGATCAGGATGAGGGAACAAGACATCTATAAGACAGCTATTAGAACTCAATTTGCGCCACTAAGAATTTTTAGTGATGCCTTTTGGCCTCACAAATGCTCCCTCTACTTTCCAAGTCACTATGAATAGAGTTTTCCAGCCATTTCTCCGGAAGTTTGTTGCTGTTTATTTCGACGACATTTTGATATACAGTAAGACTGAGTCTGAGCACATAAAACATCTTTCCTTGGTTCTGGAAGCTTTGCAATCTGACTGCCTGTTTGCCAAGTTGTCCAAATGTCTGTTATACTCAAGTTGAAGTGGAAAGGTCATGTAGTCAGCCAACAGGGAGTTCAAGTGGATGCAAAAAAGAAAAAAATCCAAGCCATTCTGGATTGACCAGTACCCAGCAATGTCAAGCAGTTGAGAGGGTTCCTTGGCTTAACTAGTTACTACAGAAAATTTGTGCAAAATTATGCACAGCTGGCCTCTCCACTTACTGATTTACTGAAAAAGCAAGGTTTCACTTGGAGTGATGCAGCTGCAGCAGCTTTCCAAAAATTAAGACAAGCAATGACACAAACTCTTGTCTTAGCCCTACCTAATTTCAGTTTGCCTTTTGTGAGGGAGACTGATGCTTCAACTACAGGCATAGGAGCTGTTCTGACACAAGCAGGCCATCCGGTGGTGTGTTTTAGTAAAAAAAAGCTCAGTTCAGGACTAGCTATGGCCTCAGCCTTTGTTAGGGAACTCTATGCTGTGACACAGGCAGTGTGTAAATGGAGGCATTATCTGTTGGGGAGGAAATTCAGCATCAAAGCTGACCATCAAAGTCTCAAGGAGCTAATGTCTCAGGTTATCCAAACACCTGAGCAACAATATTACCTAACTAAGCTTTTGGGGTTTGACTATGAGATAATCTATAGGCCTGCGAAACATAACCAGGTAGCAGATGCTTTATCCAGACAATTGGAGGCTCGGCCAGAGGGTGAAGATTCTGGTTTGTATGCTTATTCTACGGTTTAGGATTCTTTACTTGAGGAATTGAGGATTTTAAATCAGCAGGATCCTTCTGTTGTTAGCTTACATCAGCAAGTCGCAGCTGGGTCCTTGGGATTTCCTTACAGGATCAGGGATGGACTTCTATTCTATCGGGATAAGCTCTATGTTCCTGATTGTCCCCCTTGATCTCAACTTCTCAATGTGTTCCATTGCATTCCTCAAGCGGGACATGCTGGTTCCCTTAAAACCTTTAAAAACATTTCTGCAATTTTCTTTTGGCCTGGACTACGAACTGCAATGCAGAATTTTGTTGTTCAATGTTGTACTTGCCAAACAGCCAAGTGTTCCACTGCTAAATCTCAAGGGTTGTTGCAGCCCCTTCCTATCCCCACTCAACCTTAGATAGACATTAGTATGGATTTCATTGTTGGCCTCCCTAAATCTGAAGGGTTTATAGCTGTCATGGTGGTATTTGATTGTTTCACTAAAATGTCTCACTTTGCTGCCTTGAAGCCAGGATACTCAACCAAATCCGTAGCCACAACTTTCATCAACACAGTGGTGAAGCATCTTGGTTTTCCCTGCTCTATTGTTTTAGACACAGACCCCATCTTTTTAAGTTCTTTCTGGAAGCACCTATTCCAATACAGTGGCACCACCCTCCATTTCAATTTGGCCTATCACCCTCAAAGTGATGGCCAAACTGAAATTGTTAATAGGTTTCTTCAGTAATACTTAAGAATCTTTGCTTCTGACAACCCTCAACAATGGCATTCCTTTCTGGTGTGGGCCGAATTCCATTACAACAACACTTATCACTCATTGGCATGACCCCGAGTGAAGCCTTATTTGGCATCAAACCCCAGTCAATCCCTGGCTACACCCCTGGTACATCCCCTGTAGCTGAGGTTGATTCTTTAATGACAACCAGGCAGGAATTACAGCAACAGTTGCAGCAAAATTTATTGAAGGCTCAGTATCGTATGAAGAAGTATGCTAATGGCAACAGGCAAGACAAGGTGTTCGAGATTGGTGATTTGGCTCAAGTTTAAGTTAGCCAAGAAGTATTTTGGCCCTTACAGGGTTATAGAGAGAGTTGGTGTGGTTGCTTACAAACTGCAACTTCCTCCTGATAGCAACGTTCACTTGGTGTTCCATGTTTCTTTGCTTAAAAGGTTTCATGGACCTGAGCCTGACTCCATTCCCACCCTACCCGAAGAGCCACTATTGTCTGTACCAGCTCCTCATGCCATTATTGATCAGCAGCAAGTTTTGGAAGGGGAACAACTTATCACTAAGGTACTGGTTGAGTGGCAACAACAACCAAGAGAAGAAGCAACTTGGGAAAATTGGGAGGACTTGCAAGCTTCTTTTCCCCATCTCAAGCTTGAGGACAAGGTTGTTCTTAAAGGGGCGGGTATTGTTATGAATGAAGAAGAGGAAGCTTCAGGAACAAAGAGGTTGTGAGGTGCACCAGCGTGGGTCAAGGACTTTTACAGTTGAAGAAGAGGAAGCTTCAGGAACAAAGAGGTTGTGAGGTGCACCAGCGTGGGTCAAGGACTTTTACAGTTGACAGTTGGCTGACCTGGCATTTAGTTCGGATTGGTTGGCATTCAGTTGTACTGGTAGTTATCATTGTAACTAATTGGCAGTTTAAATGAAGCATTAGTTACTGATTAGAATTAGCTTAAGAGGAGCTAATCATGTATAAATACAGAAGACTACCCTTGTAATTGTGAAAAAAGAAGTGAAATCGGAAATTGGAGTTCTTTTCCCCTTGAACTCGAAGAGAAGGGGTCTGTGTGTGTGTGTGTGTTTTCTCTTTGGTTGTGTGTGTGTGTGACAGACTTGCTTTAATTTGCTTCTCCAATTTGCCTTATCGAAATGTTAGGATCAGCAAGCAAGCAATGTATGCGTGTATGGTTTTACCAATGCTTTACCGATAGGTGTTTCCTTGCTACAAGTATTTGCTACTGCTAGTTAGCTTTCTTTCTGAAGCCTAATATAGTTAATTATTTGTGTTAGAATACTTTTGAAGTATCTATTTACAATGTTAGAATTATTATATATAAAAAAAGTGCACATGACATGTGCATAAAGAAAGGAATAAAGAGAGAAATAAAATAAAATGCATTTTAGAAAAAATTAAATTAAACTGAGCAAATAGTGCAAATAATAATGAAAGAGAATAAAATGAAAATTTAATAATTAATAATAATAATATAATATTATTATTATTATTATTATTATTATTATTATTATTATTATTATTATTTTCAAATTAGTTTTAAGGTATAGTATGAAGAGGAAGAGGGGAGGAGGAAGACAAGCTAAAGTAGAAGCAAAGTGATTTTACTAATATTTTGAGAATAAGGCTCAAAGCGTATGCATATAATTAAATATTTAGTTTAGTGTATACCAACAAAATTTTTTAATATTTGATCTGATTCATGAATGAAATATTGTGCTTGAAAAGTTATAAAATACGGACTTGATTTGATTTTTTTATTTTATTTTAGTTGTGTATAAATAGAATTCACTTAAATTTGATTTGATTTTAGTTTTAATTATTTAAATTGACATCTTTGGTCTTATTAGTTAAGTCATTTAACTTATTCTAAATAAGAACAATAAAATAAATTACTAACATAAAATCAATTCAATTAATCTTTAATACCTTTTAAAAATGAAATTTGATTTATAAATTAATTTAAATATCATTTTTTATAATGATTTTTAAACATAAAAGTTGATTTTTAAATTTATTTAATTAAATTAAACTTAAATTAAATCAAATTAAATTATTTTTAATTTTTAATGATTCTAAACAACCTTAAAGTGAAGTACCACTTAATTGAGCTAATGATTTTGTGCAGAAATAATTATTTTAATTATTAAATTAATATTTTATTATAATTTTATTTTTTATTGGATATAAAATAATTTAAGGATTTTAAGGACAAATACACAAATTAATTAACAATAAATGAATGAAGCATGAGTTACGTACTTAAAAAATTAATGAATAAGAAATAATACGTAATAGAGAACAGCTATTTATTTATTTAGTACAAAACAAAAAGTGTACAAATGATGTGGCCAACTTATTACACTTTATTTAAACAAATAAAAATTAAAAAATATGATCTAATATCACTTTTATCTTATATATCACTTTTATTTTATTTTTTAATAGTTATGATTAAGTGAGAAAAATAAAAAAAAGTAATATAATTAAATATATAAAGAATAATATAAAAAGTAATATAAAAAAAGTGTAAAAAAATCATAGTTGTAAAATTTAATATGAAAAGAGAGAAATTCATAACAAACGGTATTCATGAATTTGTATAACTTTTCGTATCAAATGCTTTCGTATTATTTATCATTTATGTATCTAATAATTACTTTTTTCATTATCTAATAGCATGTTTAGAAAATATTATTTTAATAAAAATAATCATTTATTTTTAAAAAATTCTTTTAGGAAATTTTTGATTATAAGATATTTGTATGCAAAATAAACTAATCCAAACAAATATTAATTTTTTATGTTTGTTTGTACATATTTTTATTAATGATAATTTTTTTTAAAGTAATGTTATATTTTAATGTGTTTGGATGAAATATTTTTTAAAGAAAAAAAGCAAAGCTGAAGCATAAAAAAAAAGCATACTAATGCTTTTTTCTAGTTTATTTATTTTATGTAACAAAATATTCATGTCATTTCAAGTTGAATATGGTAGTTAAGTAAGTTATCATCAAAGTAAGGACTTTAAGATTTGAAATTTTGACATTGTAAAAAAAATTCACTTGACAATCCACCTTTGTTGTAACTAGCTACTATTGGGGTTCTAACTATTCATTTTTAAAAAAATTATTCTATAAAATGAAAAATTGTTCAAATATTAAAAAAATTTAAATATTACATCCAAAAACAAAATAAATTTTATTTTTAATTAAAAAAATAAATTCTTTTAAATCTCATATGTACCAACCTTTATAACTTTTCATTAATTTTTAAAAAAAAAAACCTCCACTTATTAGTAACATCTTAATTGAAATTGCTAATCATGAATATGTGGGGTATCTCTTCTACATTTCTACTGTAACTAACTATGGTTGAGTTTTTAACTATTCTTTTTTTTTATAAAAAATATTTTTTATACGACGAAGAAGCTGTTCAAATATTAAAAATAATTTAAATATTACATTTAAATATAAAATAATTTTTTAAAAATTTAAAAAAACATAATAAAAAAACATAAGTTCTTTTAAATCTCATATGTACCAACCTTATAACTTTTCATTAATTAAAAAAAAATCGATTAGCCACTTATTAGTGACATCTTAACTAAAATTGCATCATGAATGTGTGGAGTATCTCTTCTACATTTCTACTATCTCCACATGCAGCTGATCAATTTTGGAGAGTTTGCTTGAATTAACATAATCAACACAAAGTCGACTTAGAAGTACAATGAAAATAAATGGTAAATTTTATTTGCTATATTAATAGTTTAAATTCTAAAGCTGTCATTTTTTTTTTTTTTTATCTAAACACCACCCCAATAAAAAATGTGTGAGTTGGTCAAGGACGGAAAAAAGAAAAAAGAAAAAAACCAAGCCATCATCAAGATTTCGTTCGTGAACCACTTCTTTCTATTTTTGTGGAGAAGAGACACGACGATATATTTATCTTCAATCCACTGACTCCAATCCTATCATCATATATAATTAATTATTTTCTCCAAAAGGTTTGTGATTTTTCTAACATCACGCTGCAAGAGGAACGTAGCTTTTTCTAACAGGCAAAATGGGTTCCCCAAACTTGATATATTACGACAAAAGGTTAGTAATTTATGAAGTTTTATTTAGGAATGTCAATTTTACCCGTTCTCTTATGTATTTGTAGGTAATATTTGTGATGAAAGTAAGTAATATTTATTTAATTTTTTTTGTGAATATAAATATTTATTTATGTTATTCTCATTTAATAAATAGAATGGGAGTAATTCTTTCCGTATCTTTTGCGAATACTTATAAATAAAATTATTAAAATATTTTTATATAAAATTATTAAAAAAATCTCATTATTATTTAAATATTATCAAAATATTACTTTTTTTTTCAAATTTATTAAATATCTACGAATATTTGTGGATATCTATTTACTCGCAAAAAAATAATAAATAAGTACACATACGAATATAAAAATAAGAACTGAAATAAATATTATCCGCAGAAGCAAAGAATTGTTATTCATCCCCACCCGCCCTGTCCCATCCCGACCTATTGTCATCCCTAGTTTTATGCATTCGTAATCGTATTCTATTATACTCAGAGGTGGAATGAAAGGGCCCGTATGGGTCACGTTCTCTCCCAACTTGTTACTTGCAATATTTTTTCTATATATATTGTATCTCATTTTTATAAATTATAAAATAAATAGTAAATTTTATAGCAAAAGATCAAAAAGTCATAAGTAAGAATAAAATAATATTGAAAACAAAAAAAAATCAAAAGTCAAAAAAAGCAAGGAGACAGACTAATAAAGACTTCTTCAAGAAGTTTTTGATATTCAGTTTTTCAAATTAAACATTTTAACTTTTTCAATTTCTCATCTTATCGCTTTTAATTTTTATTTGAAATTTTTAATACACAAAAAGGTGCAAAAGTGAATTAACAGCCAGCAACCGCTGTTGAAGAAGAACACATTCAGAACAAGAACACACGCACAAGGTTGGTTTGCATTGTACAATATTGTTGGATTACCTTCTATTTTTTTGTTACAAGTCTTTTCTTAATTTATTCTTTTAATGTTCTTTTCTTTTCTCTTATTTGTTTTTATAGATTTATAAAATTAGAAAAATAAAAAAAAATTACATCACGTACATTATTTAGTTTTCTTTGTTCAATTTGTTAACTAATATTTATATTGTAATTGATTTAGAGTGTTTAAAATACATTAAATTATAAATAGATTGTAGCTCATTTTTTTTAATATATATGCATTTTTTTTAGGTTGAAAGATGTTTAAGAAGAAACAATTGATTCATTTTTCAAGAGAAAAGAGAAAAATAATGATAATGCACAATCTAGTGAATCAAATATATATTCAGAGATGAATGTTGAAAATGTTGTTGAGCAAGCTACAATAGTGCCTACTATTGAGCCACCTCCTGCCAAAGTTATGAGAATTGAACAAGAAAAAATTAATATTGACATTTTAATACATGATCCTGAAAAGCATCAACACATTTAGGAATATCCTATTAATCAATAAGATGAAATTCGTAGGGCTTATATTAAGTTTGGACCATATCAATTTATTATGGATGTGTATCCACTTTCTAGTCCAGAAGATCATCCTCGTCGATTTTAAGTTCATTGGTTTAAAAATTTTTCTTGGTTAGAATACTCACTTGGAGAAGATGCTGCCTTTTGTCTTCCATGCTATTTATTTTCTAAAAAAGCAAGTCCATTAACTTCAAAAAGGTTTAGAGATTAGAGAAAAATGAACAATAGAAAAGAATGTGCATTTTTATCTCATGTAGGAAAAAATCCTAATTCAGTTCACAATATTGCTATTAGATGTTATGAAGATTTGAAGAATCAGTCATACCACATTAAAAGAGTATTGCATAAATAGATTTCACAACAAATTTTGAGTAACAGATTGCGTCTTAAAGTCTTTATAGATGTTAAATGGTTAACTTTTCAGGCTTGTGCTTTTAGAAGCCATGATGAAAGCTTAGACTCCAAAAATTGTGGTAATTTTCTTGAGATGATTAAGCTCTTGGCTTCTTACAATGAAAAAGTGAATGAAGTTGTTTTGGAGAATGCCCCTCAAAATGCAAGGTACACATCTCCTATTATTCAAAAGGAAATTTTACATATCTTTACTAAAAAGGTGCAAGATAAAATCTGTAATGAGATTGGTGATGCAAAATTTTGTTTGATTGTTATGAAGCTCGAGATGAATCTAAAAGAGAACAAATGACACTTGTTGTTAGATTTGTTGATAAGCATGGACTTGTAAAAGAGCATTTTTTGGATGTAGCTAATGTTATAGATACCACTGCAATAACCCTTAAACAGGAGATATGTTTAATATTGTCTCATCATAATCTCAACATTCAAAATGTGCGTGATAGAGCAAGTAATATGAGAGGAGAGTGGAATGATTTACAAGCTTTAATTCGTCAAGAATGTCCTTATGCGTATTATGTCCATTTCTTAGCTCACCAATTACAATTAGCTCTTTTTGCTGTAGCTAGAGAAGTAACTGATGTTCATGCATTCTTTCAAAATTTGACTTTTATTGTCAATGTGGTGTGCTCTTCTTCTAAACGCAATGATGAACTACAAGCTACTTATGCAAATGAAATTGCTCAATTGGTTGCAAATGATGAGATTGAGACAAGATGGGGAATGAATCAAATTAGCACATTGCAAAGACTTGGAGACATGAGATGGAGTTCTCATTTCAATTCAATATGTAGCCTTTTATGTATGTTTAGTGCAACTGCTTCAGTTCTTAAAGATTTAGTTGTTGAAGGCTCTACATGCTCCCAACGAGGTTATGCTACTTATGATCTTAAGTCATTGATGTCATTTGAATTTATATTCATTTTGCACATGATGAAAGAGATTATAGGAATTGTTGATAAACTTTGTCAAGCTTTGCAACAAAAATCTCAAGATATTTTAAATGATATGCATTTAGTATCTAGCACAAAATCAATGATTCAGAGGTTAAGAGATTGTGGTTGGGATAGTCTTTTAGAGAGAGTTAATTCCTTTTGTAAAAGTCAAGCTATTCAACTTCCCGATATGAGTGCTTCTTTCTCTGACATAATTCAGTCTCGTCGTCAAAAGGATAATGTGACAGTTGAGCATCACTATCATGTGAATATATTTATAACTATGGTAGATTATCAATTGAAAGAACTTAATAGTAGATTTAGTGAACAAGTGACATAGCTTATCATATTAAGTATAACTTTAGATCCTAAAGATGACTACAAGTCATTTAATGTTGGTGACATATGTAAACTTGTTGAGAGGTTTTATCCTTTAGATTTTTTTGAGCAAGAAAAGATTCAATTGAAATATGAATTGCAACATTATAAGCTTGATGTCTTTAAACATCCAAATTTTCAGAATTTGTCTACTATTGCTAACTTGTGTCAAAGATTGGTGGAAACTGGAAAATCAAATGCTTATCCGTTGGTTGATAGATTGTTTCGGCTTATTTTAACTCTTCCTGTATCAATATCAACTACTGAGTGTGCCTTTTCAACTATGGAAATTATTAAAACAAGGCTGCGGAACAAGATGGAAGATGATTTTCTCACAGATTACATGATTGTTTATATTGAAAAGTAGATTGCTGAAAAATTCACCACATATGCGATAATAGATGACTTTTATTCTATAAAATAACATCGAGCACAACTTAAAAATTGAAAGTATATTTTTAAGATTGTTTTATATTTAATTGTGTTTACTATGAATATTTCTAATTTAAAGCATCTTGATTATGAATTGAATTGAATTTATTTTTATGTTTATATTATATGATAATTAGATTTTTTTTAACTTAAATATTTAGAAACATATATCTAGACTCTAGTCTTTAGTCTCGACACCCCTAGGATTAAAATCCTGGCTTCGCCCCTGATTATCCTCAAAGCCAGTGGCATTGCTTATGTATCTAGCCTTCCATTACCCACAACATGCCTGTCAGTTAATTCCCTTAATGGATTCCAAAATGTTAACTCATAACCTAGATAAAAAATGGATTATCTAATTTAAAGCGACCCCTCTATGGTAACTTTGGACTTGAGCTCTAAACCGACCTGACAGCCTAAGCTCACGTAGTATCAGAGTCAAGATCTCATCTTTGTCACCTACTTCACTAGGCTTTTCCTACCTACTTCGCTAGGCTTCTCCTACCTACTTCGCTAGGCTCGCCTGTTCTGTCTAGGCATCTGTGGAGGGGAGTGTTAAGAGTCCCACATAGTCTGCCTTAATCTTTCAGGTGCGGTTTATGTAAAGATCAGGAAGACTGACTCTCCGGACACCTTCCGTTCAGACCATTTAGGATTTTGAACGTTATGCCTAGTCATTTATGGCGCAAGACATTATGTCTGGTCATTATGGCGTAAGACGTTATGTCTGGTCATTATGACGTAAGGTCATTATATCTATTAGTGAATCGTATTAAGTACGTGTTTATCGAGTCGTTATTTATTCAGATATAAGTCGGTCGAACCTTACAGAAATGAACTTAACTTATGGCCGAATGTCAATTGGGTCAGGACGATCCAAGCTCAAACTTATATACAAACAATAACAACTTCCAATTGATACCATAAATCTGCATATTTTATATAGAACCAGCATCCCCACCACCCAATTTGGCCATTCATATATAAAATTATCAGCTGACATTTGGAGACATTTATGTTTACAAAAAATACTGAAGAATTGACAATTTCATTTTATTTATTTTTATTAAATATAGATCTACTTTTTTAAAATTTAAATTAATGTTTTAAATTTTCAGATAAAAAATTATTTAAAAAATAACTTGTATTAAATAATTTTTAATACTAAAAAAAACTTCCCCATCTTTATGTTTTTTTTTTTTTGTATTACAATCAAGTGGAGTTTACTAATTCACTTATGTAGTTTTTCATTAATTATGAGAGTGATAATAGCTTGAGGTCATTGGGTCAGCCAAGTTTGACCTGCTCATGTTAGGTTTGCATTCGAAATACCGGTGTAGAATAACTTGCATTTGCATCCACTAATTTTGTTTGTAAGTAAATATAATTAGATACCAAACTTAAATTATTTATAAAATGTAGAACCTTAGGTACTTGTCCTCATCGTCGCCTAACTTAAATTATTTTAAAATGTCATTGTTGGTACTTGGTAAAGGATTTCCAAGCAAACATATGTCAATCACAGATTTCAAATCTAGATTGCATGGAACTCGAATCCTGTTGGTTGCTTTTAAAATATAAAATCGTGGATAATTTAATCCAAAAGAAAAATATATACCAGTTTGGCACGAGGCTTTCACAGGTTATATGATATGCTTTTTCGGCAGTAGATTTTATGCATATCAGTCATGAAATACAGATATGAACATATACATGAGATACAATATTGACATAAATATAAAAATATATTAAATTTAAAAAATTATAAGACATGACACACATATATATATATATATATATATATATAAAATAAAAAAAAGAAAATCTTGAGAATAACAAAACGTTTTCTTCTCTCTCTTCTCTCATGAATAGTCCTGAAGGTGTTGATCGATTGGAGGGTGATGGTGCTCTACCACCTTCTATAGAGGAAAAAGATCTCCTCCTACGTAGTAAGAGGAAGGTACGGAAGGAAGATGGTGCCTTTTCTGGCACCTCAGCTTTAGTGGCACAAGAAGAGGACTGGATGGTGGATGAGTCTCCATTCTTAACCCCAACGGGGCAGAACAATGGAGGGCTTACGAAGATTGGGAAATCTTATACAGATTCTGTGAAAGGATTATTGGAGCAAGATGCATCAGTGGCTAGCCTCAGTAGCTCTGAGGAGGACCTCATCTCTGATGATAGCTTCTCTGCCTCAATTGGTTCCAGTGATGAGAAGGAAAAAAAGATAGGCTAGAAGGAAAACACGCAAGGAGCAAAACAAGTTCCCTTCTTGCCAGGTAGAGCTACAAGCTGACGACTGCTACAACATCATAACCAACCAAGCAGAAAAATGCAGACTGTCTCGCCCATGGAAGAAGTCTCTCATCATCAAACTGTTAGGAAGGCGTATCAACTATAATATTCTGAAGAAACAGCTTGATGCTATGTAGGCTAACAAAGGGATGATACAGGTGATAGATATAAGTAATGAGTTCTTCCTGGTTAAATTCTACTCCATTGAAGATTATGGATTTGCTCTTACTGGTGGTCCTTGATTACTGTTTGATCATTATTTATCTGTGAGAAAATAGGAACCTGACTTCAACCCTTATAAGAAGCGAATCCATAAGATTGTTGCCTGGGTGCATCTACCAGGGTTAGCTATGGAATACTACGACAAATCCTTCCTAGAGACGGTGGGAAATCTCATGGGAAAGACTCTCAAAGTGGATACCAATACGACTATTCAAAGCAAAGGCAAGTTCGCGAGAATCTGCGTGGAAGTTGATCTTGATAACCCCCTTATCTCTCAATATAGAATCAATGGCTCCACCCACTTTATTGAGTATGAGGGAATTCATCTTATCTGTTTTGCTTGTGGGAAGTATGACCATGAACTTAAAAATTGCCTAGAAGCAAGAAACGCGGAAGAAAACGAAGGCCCTGTACAGGAGAAAGATCGTATTATAGCTCAAGTTGTGGTGGGTGTCCAAGGAGGAGACGCAGCAGGGATAACAAAAAAAGCCATGGTGGATGCAGACCCACGATATGGTCCTTGGATGATGGTTAAAAGGACAACCCATACACGTCACTATCCAAAAATGCTGCATGACAATGAGCAGAAAAATGGGAATCAGGGGGATGTGAGTAACGCCAATTATGAGGTCTTAAGGGATGAGGAAACAACTAACAGAAATGAGGCCCAAGCACCCATAGGGAATGGACTAAAGGAGCATGATATTTTGAATGCCAACAAAAAGAAAGAATTTGTGAGTGGGAGTCAGATGAGGAGAGAGAGAGAAATTCTAGAACCTTGGAATGAGACGCTTGGGATCGGGGCACTAAATTACCATATGAGAGATCTACCCTCTCACCCACTAAGGAGACAAATCCTGCTAACATTATCCCTAAAAGTACCATAAAGCCAGCAGGTGATTTAAATGGTCTCTATCCTAGCCACATATCTACCCCTTCTAGAATTTCTCCATCTAGTATTGAACCTTCTATCCCTATCTCTGGCAACAATACAAGGCCTATTGTAAACACTAGCCATTACCATGGGCCAACTGTATCTTATCTCCCCAGCCCAAAGCCACCTGACCTAAATTTACACAATGAATTTCCAATGCTGGACAATTTGACCTAGGAGTTTCAGCCAACTATTGGACTTAGTGATTCTACCCAAGTCTTTGGGCCAGAGGACATGCAATGCGCTTGACCAAGGAGCTCCCCTGCCTTTATTTTTTTCTTATGATTATTTTCTCTTAGAATGCTAGAGGGGCCGCTGGTGATGCTTTCCAGTGTGCTCTTAAGAACTATATGAAAATTTATAATCCTGACCTTATTGCCATTCAAGAAACCCGTTGCGGAGAAGAGACAGTAGCCAGAGTTAAAAAGAAGCTGGGCTTTAAATACCAGGTTAACGTTGAAGCTACTGGTTATGCTGGGGGTATCTAGCTTCTGTGGAACAGTGATTCTTTCAACATCAGAGTGATTGAGTCCTTCACGCAATTCATTCACGTAGAAGTTTCTGAATTAAGCAGGGCCCCCTGGTACTTAACCTTTATTTATGCTAGTCCTAGAGAAAGAGAACGCTGGGATGCTTGGGCCAAGATTGAAGACATAGCTAATATGCCTGGGAGCTGGCTCATGGTTAGTGATTTCAATGACATAGCCAAAGCCGAGGAGAAAAAAAGGGGGTGCTCCTATTAACTATCGTAAATGTCAAAATTTTGTCAACTGGATCAATAGATGCAATCTTATTGACTTAGAAGCTGTTGGTTCAAAGTTTACTTGGCGGGGCCCTAAGCGGGAGGGTTTTTAGAGAGTTTTCCAGCGCCTAGACAGAGCACTGTGTAATGTGAGCTAGAGAAATACCTTCCATGAAGCCTATGTATCCATTTTGGCTAGAACTCAATCAGACCATCACCCTTTGTTGCTAACTACAGTTAATCTTTCTCAATCCAAGACTAATAGGCTATTCAAATTTGAATATGCTTGGCTTCAGCACCGGGATTTTCCTAATGTTGTGGCCAGGAATTGGGAAGAAAAGATCTCCATTAAAGATACCACTTCTCTCTTTATATCTCGGTTGAGACAATGGAATAAAGACTAGTTTGGGGATATTTTTAGAAGGAAAAGGAGGCTCATGGCTAAGTTGAAGGGGATTCAAAACGGCCTTAGATACGGCCGGAGCATAGCCTTAGACAAACTTGAGAATTTTGCCCAAAGCTAATTGGAAGAAGTCCTTTTACAAGAAAAGGCCTTATGGCATCAAAAATCCAGGACCCAATGGATTAAAGACGGTGACCACAACACCACCTTCTACCATACCAAAACGGTCATCAGAAGGAAGCGCAATAAAATCATTGCCCTCAGATCCCAACAGGGGGAATGGGTAGATGATCAAGACCAACTCCAGAATTGCGCCATAAATTTTTATCGCTTGCTGTATACTGAAGAGAACCCTGAGAGACCAATCCTGCAAACCGATATTTCTTACCCCCCCCCTTTGTGTCTGCAATTCCAATAGAACCTCTCCAACCCTCTTGTTTTTCAGGAGATTGAAAATGCTATGTTTGGCATTGGTCCCCTCAAAAACCCTAGAGAGGATGGCCTGCCCGGGATTTTTTACCAAAAAAATTGGGACGCTGTTAAAGATACTATCAGTAGAGTTATGCAAAAGGTGTGGTTTGATCCGAGCAAAGTGCAGGAGCTAAACCAAACTATGCTAGTCTTGATCCTCAATGTGGACAAATCAGAGTTTATTAATCAATTTCGGCCTATAGCCTTGTGCAATGTGGTGTACAAATGCCTCTCCAAGATAATTGTGAACATAATAAAACCCACCCTTAAAGAAAGGATCTCTCTTTTCTAGGCCAGCTTCATCCTTGGACGTAACATTCATGACAACATTATCATTGCTCAGGAGTTAATGCATTATATGAGAAAGGTTAGAAGGCGCAGAGGTTTCATGGCTATAAAGATTGACTTGGAAAAAGCCTTTGATCATCTCAGCTAGCGTTTCATTAATCAATGTCTAGTTGAGTTTGTTATTCCCAGTTCTCTAGCTAACCTGATCATGAAGTGCATTTCCTCTCCCTCTTACAACCTTTTGTGGAATGGTAACACAACCGAGATGTTTCTACCATCTAGAGGAATTCGGCAGGGTGATTCTATATCTCCCTATATTTTTGTCATCTGTATGGACAGGCTGTCCTATATGATTGCTGAGAAAGCGAATGAGTAGAAATGGCATCCTATGAAAGTAGGACGCAATGGCCCAAAAATTTCCCACTTGCTTTTTGCTGATGATTTACTTCTCTTTACGGAAGCCTCTGTTGATCAGATGAACTGCATCCTTCAGGTTCTCAATGATTTCTGTGAAGCTTCTGGGCATAAAATAAATTCTCAAAAGACAAGTATTCTTTTCTCTAAGAACACAACTCAGGATAAAGTCATTGGGATTACTGGAAAATGTGGCTTCAATATTACCAAGGAGCTTGGTCGTTACCTTGGAGCCTTTTTTGGATAGAGGAGATCTTCAAAAAATCACTTCAGGCACATAGTGGACAAGGTGCAATCTAAACTGAGTGGTTGGCAATCTCAATGTCTCTCTCTAGGTGGTCGAACTACTCTTGCTCATTCGGTTTTGGGTCCTTGGTTGTGTTCAACATGCAGTACACAAGGCTTCCCAAGTCCATCTGTTATGACATTGAAAGGGCCCAGAGAAGCTTTATTTGGGGGGGACTCTAATCAAAAGAAAAGGCCCCATCTGGTCAGGTGGACCACGTTATATGGCCCAAAAGATTGTGGAGGCTTAGGCTTCAGGAATTTAATCAATTTGAATGAGGCCTTTTTAATCAAATTGGGCTGGGGTCTTATTTCTAACCCAAGTACTCTTTAGGCCCAGGTGCTTTTGGGCAAATATAACAGACATCAGAACCTTCTGGAGGGAATCATTTCCTGTGCCTCGGACTCAGTGTTCTGGAAGGATTTAGTCAAGCTTTGGCCGAAGCTCCTGAAGAACGTGACTTTGTCAATTGGTAATGGTGAGGCTACGACCTTCTGGCACCACCACTGGGTGGAGGGGATCCCTCAACTTGCAGCCCATGCTCTTGATCCCACGGCTACTGTAACACCCTTGTGGGGATGTCACATATATAAAAAGAAATAAATAGAATCTACCCAAGTCGTAAAACATTTATTACATATTAATATGGGTTGTAAAATAATTCCTGTTAAATAGAATATTATTAAATAAAATAAGGCACAAATATAAAGTAAACAGAACAACATCACTCATAATATACATATAGTTCAAGTTATAAGTTATACAAATAATTTACAACTACAACTACAAATACTTAAACAAACAAGAAAGAAAAGAAAAATAGTAAAGAGTCAATATATACATACGCGAGACGCGCCCAAAAATACATCATAAATATTTAATCCTCGATGGATCACTCTCGGAAACTCATCGAAGATAAATATCCAGGATGCCTCGACACTCGGCGGACATGAGACCGCGCAGTCGATACGAGTGTCATCTCACTAGGCTCAGTGGATACACCACCCCAATGACGCCTAATGGATAAAGGTAACTCTAGGTGCAGAAACACAGTCGTCGTCATCACTGGCTCGTCATCAAACCTATGACGTAGGGACACAGTCAGCCGTCCCGCATACGTCATGGAATCTCTGTCTCCTCGCATATGCCAAGCTAACGATCCACCGTGAAACTCGAGTGTCACAAACCCCAAAAATCCTGGCACCACCATACCTAAACTAATCAGTCCAATGATATGGATGATCAGATGGTTCTTGATCGTCGAGCGGTCTTGGCTTTGCACGATCTTCCTCCTCCTCGGGATACGAGAATCTCAAGAGGCTATTCCTCTTCCTCAAACTCTTTACCGCGTAAAATAAATATACGAGTAAAATACATACAATAAAGAAAGAGGTAAGACAATCTAAAATCATCACAAACATGGCAAATAAGAAAACGACAAACAACAGATATACGGTTCATGCAATATGAAAAGCTATAACATGATAATTTAATAACAAAGTATAGTGTAAAAATCTAATTATCATAACAACACATGATTTCATAGATAAAACAATAACACATACAATATAGCATCACAAATAAAATAATTTCAGAAACAGATAATTTCTCAGAATCAATAACCAAATAAATAAATAAACAGATAAAATAAATAATGTTCAAGATATAATTAAATGCAACATGACACGATCCTACTCCATGGAGCTAAACACAAACAGATATCGAGAGAGAGAATGACTCGCAAAATCTATTAGTACCACGGCTTGCCCAACCAAACTATTCATTTGTCACACTTTGCGTCTATAGCCCCAAGTCATATGGAATCTATCATCCAAAGCATGGTGTAGTTCATGGTCTCACATTGTGGCACTACGGTGCAATGTACTATTAGATTTTACGAAATCTCGATTAAAAATAGTGCGTGTCGAGTCCATTAGTGTGCTATCGGTTACCACGGCCCAAACGGAGCGGACCGACTGTCCATATATGGGATCCCGTACACTAACGTCTCCAAGTTCATAAGAATAATGAACCACACTACGTTTATCGCATCGACAACACGATGTGATTCCCTCGTCAACCAATCCACCAAAAACCGGCATAACCAAGATAAAAAGATACTGATGTAAGTCCCACCGGACAAATCTTGTTCCAGAACTGTACGGGTTCACCTCATAGCCCGACAGAAGCAATGAGAAAAATACAGAAAATCCAGAAAGAATATAGAAAATACCGTTTCGGTCAATCGCGTAGAAATTTTATCGCGTTTTCACAATCTTGTCGTTTTTACAAACGTTTTTAAATCGCACAAATTTATTTTTCTGTTTTCAAAATCGCGTAGAGTTTTTAATACATTTTCTCAATCGCGTAAGATTTTCTTGTCCAAACTCCTTAAAAATTACTGTTTTAAATAAACAGAAATAATAAATAATACGTTTAAACTATGTAAAATATTTTTCATACCGTATACTGTCTTTTGGACATCTTTTCTATCTTAATTGCCCGTTTTTACTAAAAATTGACAGTATTTTGTTTAGAAAATTTATATAAATGATTTCCTAATTTTTTCGTAAAAATTCTGTTTATTTAATTTTTAAACCATATAATTAATCCTTTTGAAAACTACTAACATGCTTCAAAATACAGCATGAGCCATATGTTAGAAATTCTCAAAAGTTACTGTATTTCACTTCTAACAATAAAATCAATAGTTTTAATTCAAGACATTTAATTCTAATCAATTAATTTCTTTAAAACTCCTTTTAAAAAAAATTTCTTTTTAACATATATTGCATTATTTTGATTGAAAAAGGTTTGGAATTGATCTTAGAAATCATATATAAGTGGTTTGGCATGTTGGCCTAAACATAAAATTATATCATTTGATTTCTAAATCCATTTTCCTTAATCTAAACAATGTGATACCTTGTTAATGTTCCTAAGTTAATTAAATCTCATTTTAGGAAAATTAAGAGAACATTTTGGTTCTCCATTTTGGTCATGGCTGTGAGCCTCAAGGTTTGTGTTCTTTAGAATACTCATGCAATCCTTGATATATTATTCACATCCTATAAATTATCATACATTTCTAACACATGCAATATATTTCTAACACATATAACCTAAATCAAATCTTGTAGACATACAATCAAAGCTTGTAGACATGCAAATTATTACAAACATCAAATAGGAAAGCTACTAACAAATACACAAACACATAAACAAGCTACTAACAATCACACAAATGAATCCTTATGGATTCTACAATCACAAAAATCACACTCCATCTTCTTACCACCATCCATAGATGATAAGATTAGTCTTCCTCTTACCTTAAATGAAGACTAAAACTCTTTCACACTTTTTCTTATGTTTCGGTTTTCTCCTTCAAGTCACCTAACAACTTAAACAAAAATCTACAAGTTACTAACCATAGAAAGAGAGCTTAAACCATGGAGAAATCATGGCTTAGAACTTTGAAAAAGAGTTTAGAAAAGAAAAACTAGGAATTTCACCTTCTTGGTTAAATCTTCCAAGTAGGTTTTCAAGCTTCAAATGAAGGATTTTGCAAGAACTCTCAACTAGAGATGTTCTTAGGATTGTGTTTAGGTTTAGAAAACTTGGTTGGATAGAATTTTGGGTGGTTGGATAGTATGGATAGGTGTTTGGCCGAATGGAGCTTAAAGAAAACATCAATGGTGTTTAGGGTTTTTGGAAGAGAGAGAAGAGAGAAAATGCTTGAAGACAAAGTGATTTTTGGTCTTCCAAAATGGCTTGGCCGTAGCCTTCAATGCCATGCAAGGTGTCCATGGATTTTGCTTCATCCAAGCCTTAGAATGGATCAAAGGCCAAGATCAAAACTTGGTTAGCAAGCTTGGCTCCCATTGGTTCATCCTTGCCTTGTCACTAGCCTTAGTCACCATGCTTAGTCACTAATTAACCTAGTCATCTAGCTTAGTCACTTGTTCTAGAGAATTCCTTCACTAATGATGCTTAATTAAGCTACTAAGTTAACTGTATTAGCTAAACGTGGGTCCCGTAAAATATTTTTGGGTCCACTGTCATCTAATTATACTGACTAATAAAATAATATACAAAATTATTTTATTGGACAGTTAAATCCTAAAAATTAAAAGATTAATTATCATCTCATTCAGAATTGAGTTTAGTAAGATCCCTCAGTCTGAATAATTAAAACAAGATTTCCCTGACCCGAAAAAATATTATTTTCCTGTCCCGGAGCAAATCGCATAAAAAGTTCAAATAAAATCACAGATAGTAATATTAAGCACTGTAACATATAGAAAAATTAAAAACAGTACAATCGGGACATAACGGTTATTTTTTCATTTTTTCCCACAACGAAGCAAATCATCCAAAACGTTCAAATAAAATTACAAACAGTATTAATTGTCTGTATATCACCCAGAAAAATTAAAACAGTAGCTCGAGAAAATTTTTATTTTACCGTCTTGAGGTAAAATACGTAAAACGATCAAAGAAAATTTTAGCCTGTAAAACATATTTGTATTTCATACAGAAAAATAAGAAACAAGATAAAATAGGACATAACATATGATCATTTACACAAAAGCTTGAAAAACAAAGAAACAGAACATTCGGGACATTTTCTAAAAATTGAGGTGTTACAACTCTCCCCAACAAATAAAAATTTCGTCCTCGAAATTCGCTGCTCATCAAAACAAATGAGGATATTGATCCCTCATTTTATCTTCCAGCTCCCAAGTAGCATCACCCGTCACGTCATTCCATATAACCTTCACTAGCTCGATCATCTTTTCTCAAAGCTGCTTTACCTTTCTGTCCTCGATTCTAACAGGTAAAGTCTCGTAAGTCAAATTCTCCTTCAACTGTACTTCATCTGGTTGTATAACATGCGTCGGATCTGGTATATACTTCCTGAGCTGAGATACATGAAATACATCATGTAGATTGGATAGAAAAGGCAGCAAAGCAATCTGATATGCCACAGGACCTATACGTCGGATAATCTGATACGGTCCAATAAACTTAGGAGTAAGCTTCTTAAACTTAATAACCCTTCCGACACTGGTCGTAGGAGTAACTCTTAGAAACACATGCTCACCCTCCTCAAACTCAAGAGGTCGTCTTCGTTTATCCGCATAACTCTTCTGTCTGCTTTGCGTCGTTCTCATCTTCTCTTGTATCATCTTTACCTTCTCCATAGTCTGTTGTACAAGATCTGGTCCAACGGTCATGCTTTCCCCATCCTGATACCAACATAATGGGGTTCGACATCGTCTTCCATACAATGTCTCATAGGGCGTCATCCCTATACTTGAGTGAAAACTATTATTGTAGGTGAATTCTATCAAAGATAAAAATTCATCCCAACTTCCTCGTTGTTCTAAAACACAAGCACGCAACAGATCCTCCAAAGATTGTATAGTTCTCTCTGTCTGACCATCAGTCTGCGGATGATACGCTGAACTCAGTCGCAACTTAGTTCCCATAGCTTCTTGCAGACTTCGCCAAAACCTTGACGTAAACCTCGGATCTCGATCAGAAACTATACATGTAGGTACACCATATAATCTAACAATCTTGCTGATGTACAACTGGGTTAATCTTTCCAACGAATACTTGATATTAATTGGTAAGAAATGAGCCGATTTAGTAAGCCTATCGACTATAACCCATATTGAATCATGACCTTTCCTCGTCTTCGGCAAACCAGTAACGAAATCCATAGGGATATTATCCCATTTCCATTCTGGAATAGATAACGGTTGTGACATTCCAGCTGGTCTCTAATGTTCCACTTTCGCTTTCTGACAAACCAGACAAGACTCCACATACTCTGCTACGTCTCTTTTCATCCTTGACCACCAAAATAACCTTTTCAAGTCTTGATATATCTTGGTCATCCCCGGATGTAAACTAAGATCACTAGTATAAGCTTCATCTAGAATCGACTTCTTCAATTCAGAATCATCAGGCATACAAATTCTTCCCTTAAACCTTAAGATTCCATCTGCTCCTTCTTCTACCGTCGCTTTATGACCTTGCTTTAGCAATTCTCTCTCATTTTGCAAAAACAAGTCTTCCTTTTGTTTGTCTCGGACGACATCAAGAAATTCGTTTATGATCACAACCTTAAACAAACGAACTTTTTCAGGTAGAAACTCCACAGACAACCATAGATCTCGAAACTTATTGATCAACTCTTTCTCCTTGATCATCATTGCCGAAACACTAAGCACCTTTCTACTTAAGGCATCAGCTACCACATTAGCTTTTCTCGGGTGGTATTGAAGTTGAAAATCATAATCCTTTAAGAATTCCAACCATCGCCTTTGCCTCATATTCAATTCTTTCTGATTAAACAAGTACTTTAGACTCTTATGATCACTAAAGACATTGAATAGCGCTCCATACAGAAAATGCCTCCACACTTTCAGAGCAAAAACCACTGCAGCCAATTCCAAATCGTGCGTTGGATAGTTCCTCTCATGAACCTTTAACTGACGAGAAGCATACGCTACAACATTCCGATTCTGCATCAAAACGCAACCTAACCCTTGATAAGAAGCATCACAATACACGTCAAAAGTTTCCTTAGAATCTGGTAAGATCAACACAGGTGCAGTTGTTAACCTCTTCTTCAACTCTTGAAAACTGGCTTCACGTTCTTTCGTCCACTCAAAAGCTTGACTTTTTCTCGTAAGTTGTGTAAGCGGTCCAGCAATCTTCGAAAAACCTTCAATAAACCTCCAGTAATAACCAGCAAGTCCAACAAAACTTCAAACTTCTGTTACCATCTTAGGCCTTTCCCACTGTAAAACAGTCTCCACTTTTGATGGGTCTACTGCAATTCCTTCTTTCGAAATCACGTGACCTAAAAACTGAACTTTTTCCAACCAGAACTCACATTTAGTCAACTTCACGTACAACTGTTTTTCTCTCAAAATCTGAAGAACAATACCAAGATGTTCAGTATGCTCTTCCTTAGATTGAGAATAGATCAAAATGTCATTGATGAAGACAACGACAAATCTGTCTAGATACGGACGAAAAATCTTGTTCATATAATCCATAAATATGGCAGGAGCTTTCGTCACCCCGAATGGCATTACCTGATACTCATAATGTCCATAACGAGTTCAAAAAGCGGTTTTCAGTACATCTTCCCCTTTAACACGAATCTGATGATACCCCGATCTCAGATCTATCTTGGAAAACACCACAGCTCCTCTTAACTGATCCATCAAATCGTCAATTCTTGGAAGCGGATATTTATTCTTGATAGTCACCTTATTCAGCTGACGATAATCCACACAAAGCTGAGAAGTTCCGTCCTTCTTCTTGACCAAAAGCATTGGCGCTCCCCATGGTGAAACACTTGGTCGCACAAACTGCTTCTCCAACAATTCCACCAATTGCTTCTTCAGTTCCTTCAACTCTAGTGGCGACATACGGTACGGTGTAATTGAGATAGGACCTGCTCCTGGTACTAAATCAATTGAAAACTCGATCTCCCTCTCAGGTGGCAAACCAGGTACATCATCAGGAAAAACCTCGGGAAACTCGTTGACAACAGGAATAGTATTCACGTCCTTCTCATTCTTAACCTCTAGAGAAGACAATACCACATATCCCTGTGCTCCCTCTCTTAACAAAGACTTGACCTTAACAGCAGTTAAGAATCCAGACTTTTCTTCCTTAGGAAAAACATTGATTTTGCTAGCACAATCTATAAGGATATGGTTAGAAGATAATCTGTCCATCCCTAATATTACATCTATCTCAACAAGAGGTAAACAAATCAAGTTGACTAAAAACTTACGATCTTTCACAACAACAGGACAATCCAAACATATCTTTGATGCAATCACAGGTTTAGCAGTTGGAGTAGAAACACTCAATTTAACATTCAAAGAAGACACAGGCAACTTCAACCTTTCCACACAATCATATGCAATAAACGAGTGTGTAGCACCAGAGTCATATAACACAGTCAGATGGTTACCTCCAATGTCACCTTCTCCTTATATAAGATCATCAGATTGAGAAATTTCTGTTCCCGTCATAGTATATACTCGCCCTCCAGATCTCGGTTGAGTATTCCCTGACTTCTATTGATTAGCACGAACATAACGAACAGCAGGCTTCCTTTCCGGTTGAGGACAATCATTCGCTATATGCCCAGGTTGCTTACAGTTAAAACAAACTGTCCCCTTAACCGTGCACTCCGGAGAGATATAACCTTTCTTTCCGCACTTAAAACATGTTGGCGTAAACGTCACTTTCTGTCCAGCTCCACTACCACTTGCACTTCCCCCAACTGGTGGTCGTTGAGATTGACTCCCTGATGGTCTGGAATACGGCTTGCGCTGAAACCGATTCGTATTACTTCCTCCACCTCTCTGAAACCTTGTTGGCCCAAAGCTACGATTCCTTTGATCTCTTGACGGTTCTAATTCCTCAAGTCGCGCACATGCATCAACCAAAGCATGAAACTGATTTATCCTCAAGGATATCACCCCTCGCTTCAGTTCCACTCTCAAGCCCGATTCAAACTTCCGACATCTCCATGAATCATCCGGTCGAGTCTGAGCATAATCCGAGAATTGAGACAAATTCTCAAATTTTGTTGCATACTCATTCACCGTCATATTTCCCTGTCGCAAACCAAGAAATTCCATTTCCTTGGCATGCCTATCACTTGCAGGAAAATACTTTCCCAGAAAAGCATCAGAAAACACTTCCCACGTAATCTCAGTTCCTTCAGCTTGTAAAACTTGGCGAGTTCCTCTCCACCAATGTTCTCCATCTCCTCTTAGCATAAAGACAGCATAAGTTACATTCTTATCATCTGTGCATCTCATTCCTTCAAAAATCCTTTCTAAGTCTTGTATCCATTGACTTGCCTTCTCCGGCTCAACCTCGCCTCTAAACTGTGGCGGATTGTGGCGCCTAAATTCAGATAAATTTAGGGCATCAGCAGTAGCATCTTGTTGTTGAGCTGCTCTCAAATTCTGCTGCATCATTACTTCAGCCATCCGCTGCATAGCCTCAACAGCCACAATCATAGGATCCACATCACGATTCACGTTCGCACGTCCTCTACCTCGTCCAGACATCTTCTTTCTTCAAACAGAACAAAACAAAATTAGATACATCCTTTCGGAAGTAAATCACAGAGAATCACACAGTACAAACAAAAACAAACTCAACCACAACCCCAAAAGACTCTAACTTGGGCTCTGATACCAACTAATGTAACACCCTTGTGGGGATGTCACATATATAAAAAGAAATAAATAGAATCTACTCAAGTTGTAAAATATTTATTACATATTAATATGGGTTATAAAATAATTCCTGTTAAACAGAATATTATTAAATAAAATAAGGCGGAAATATAAAGTAAACAGAACAACATCACTCATAATATACATATGGTCCAAGTTATAAGTTATACAAATAATTTACAACTACAACTACAAATACTTAAACAGAAACAGTAAAGAAAAACAGTAAAGAGTCAATATATACATACGCAGACGCGCCCAAAAATACATCATAAATATTTAATCCTCTGATGGATCACTCTCAGGAAACTCATCAGAAGATAAATATCCAGGATGCCTCGACACTCGGCGGACATGAGACCGCGCAGTCGATACGAGTGTCATCTCACTAGGCTCAGTGGATACACCACCCCAATGACGCCTAATGGATAAAGGTAACTCTAGGTGCAGAAACACAGTCGTCGTCATCACTGGCTCGTCATCAAACCTATGACGTAGGGACACAGTCAGCCGTCCCGCATACGTCATGGAATCTCTGTCTCCTCGCATATGCCAAGCTAACGATCCACCGTGAAACTCGAGTGTCACAAACCCCAAAAATCCTGGCACCGCTGATAATCACATATTTTATTCATTAAGAAACCCTTATGTTTAGTTATTTACACTCTTCTTGTACTTAATTGACTGAATTTGATTATGTTTTGTAAGTTTAAACTCGAATCGGACTTAATTGATTTTTTTCAGCATTATTCGGGTCTTACACTGTTTCTGTATTTTAGCCATATCTTGAGTTCTAAATGTCTAATAATTATGAATTTTACCTTGTAGGAAAGATAAGAGAGAGCTCTACAACTTTGATGAAGAGCTCAAAGTCAATTTCAGACATCTAGTGGAGCTAATTGGGCACGAAAATCAGAATACGGGATCTGTGACTGGAACCCGAACAGTGTGTAGTAACTAGAACATAATTCGAGTTTGGGCATATAAAATGGGCTGAAAATTTGTAATATGAAAGTTAAGACCCATATGTACAACTTTCATGTCAAGCACAAAACTTGATTCGGGCTCCTTGATAGAGATATTGGGTCTGAAAGTCAAAACAGAGGTGCTGAAACTGGTCCTGAATAGTCTGTAGTAATTGGGTCATATCTTGGGCTGTAGGACGAATTTTTGGGTGCTTCCAGAGCCATTGGAAAGCTTAGACAATTTCCTAGAACTTTCATGAAGACCACTTGGCTCAGAAATGACGAAATCAATGAGTTCAGCAATGAATACTTTCGGAGACAAGGAAGCTCACCTACCAAGTTCACCTACCAAGCTCACCTACCAATCTCACCTACCAAGCTCACCTACTAATTCCACCTACTAATCTCATCTACCCATCTACTACTACTCTGAATCCTCTATAAAAGGAAGCATGTGGAGAGCTCTAAACACAACATACACTTAGTGTTAAAGATATTTTTTCATAGTTCTTGTATATTTTTCCTTCATTGTAATGGAGAGCTAAGTCACTTCTAGTCAATTCGGGACTCTTGAAGAGATTGTGGCTTGGATTCTTGAGACCTTGGTTATGTAATGTATTTGATTTATATTTGAATTCCTCTTCTCTTATTCTTCTGTTCTCTTGATCTTGAATGCATGAATGGTGATTTCGTTTATGTTTGATCGATTTGATCTTGGTTTAAGATTAAGTATTGTGATGAAATTTAGAACTGATTGATCTAAACTAATCACGTAATTGAAGAGGTTAGGTTACTGATTTGTGCCTAGGTTAATTGAATTCGGTGCTTAAATTGACATATATTTACATGAATGGTGCGATTGCAGATTTGTGTTTATCACTTGTCAATTGAATTCGGACGATTGTCTAGTATGAATTCTGGATCTGATGCAGAGATCTCGGTTAGATCCAAGTTAACCATTCAAATATATTTCAGGTGTTTTGTTGAAAGGTCTATGATTGAATCCACCCAATCTCGGATAGATTTCTGAATTGACTGTTCTTTTAATTGTTATTTCTCTTTAAATCCTGTCATTGCGATCCTTGAACCATCAAAACCCCTCTTTTTCTAACTTTCACTTGATTTGATCAAATTGCATCTACGATCCTTGAGGAGACGATCCGGTGTTGTTCACTATACTACAAGTTTAGGTAATAACTTCGGTTATAATTTTGATTGAGTTCGGCGCTCGTCAGAATTTTGGCGCCGTTGCCGGGGATCCGTAAGTGTGATATGAACTTTTTACGTTATCATCTAACTCTTTCTTTTTCTTTTTCTTTCATTATCATTTTGTTGCATTCTGTTGCATTTTAAGGATACAATGGACCATGCATAATGGAGTCAAAACTTGAGGAGTTGACTTCTTTGGTAAGACATATAGTAGTGAGACAACAATCACCTGTGCAGGAAGCTACACTTGTGTGTAACATTTGATTTTGTTCATCTCACCCCACATATGCATGCCCTACACTTCAGTATGGTAGTTCTGTTTTTCCAGATCAATTTGTTGCAGCAGCTAGTTATTTTCCTGATGAACCACAGTTCCAAAGCAGAAGAACAGAGTTATGACCCCTTCTTCAACATATACAACCCTAGCTGGGAATACTATCCAGATCCTGGGATATGGCAATACGGCATCACTACAGCAACAATCATTTCAATATGAGCAGCCATTCTAGCAGATAACAAGTCCATCAACCACAAAACTTGAGCCTTCATGGGAGGACTTAATGAAAACCCAAATTGAGTTCCAGCAGAATTTCACTGCCACTATTCAGGATTTAACAACCCAAATTGTCGGTTGACAACCACATTGTTAATGAACTGAGATGTCAAGAGTCGGGCCAACTCTTTCCCCAAACAATTCCTAACTCCCTGCATTCTAATTGTCATATTGATTTACATGCAGACTTAGTTGAGGAAACTCATGATGAGTTGTGTGCTGAATTTCCTGATTTAATTGGTTTTGATGATTCTATCAATTGCAACTCATGTGCTGATCATAATGGTGATATAAAATGTGTTGTGTGTGCTGAAATTTCTGCATATTTGAAAACTAATGATTCTGTTTACGCAGGATCTAATGATATAGAAGGGTATATCAACAATGTAGTTGCAGAATCTGAAACATATAGGGAGGTGGAGTTGAAGGCCATTGAGGAATTTTCAAAGAAAGAGGAAAGTCAACAGATGCTAGTAACTACTGAAGTAGATTTTGTTTTTAGGCCATGGTCCAGCATTATCAATGAAAGCAGGATTGCAAAATTACATGTATTGCATGCCATTGGTGAAGTCAAGGAAGACCAATGGGACCCCAATGGGAGCCCTCATGCTTCAAGCTTAACTTGGTCATTACACTTCAACCAATGGGACCCTAGTGAAAGCTATCATGTTGTGTCAACCATAACTTGGTCATCACGTTTCAACCAATGGGATCCTGGTGGAATCTTTTCACCAACCTCACTTAATAAGACCAATGGACACCATCTCAAGCCGAAAAATGTGGAAGTGAAAGTGATGGGCTTTTACCATCCGCATTATAAAGATCACTAAGAAGTGTCCCAACGTCGAGCTAATGACGTTAAACAAGCGCTTATTGGGAGGCAACCCAACTAGATTTGTTTTCAAGATCTTTGGGGATGATTTTCGCAATCTGAGAAGATAAAAACATACTTCACTTTAAATGGCTGAGTAAGGAGTCAGTAAGTTATACCTTATTGACTCTTGAGATGCATTCTTGTGGCCTGGTACATCATGAACTTCTTAATTGTGGAATCTCTTCAGAGATGAACAGAAGTGTTACAGTCTTGGGAATCTGACTCTAAAAGACCCGCATTTCTTCTTTAATTTTATATTATTCCAGTCATGTTATTTTGGTTTTACATTTTACTCATTGTTTTGTGAGTTTTCAGGTTCTGTTACAGTTTTGATTCTTACGCATATTTTTTGCTTGCCATTATCTCGGCCCTCATCAGGTTGTGTTGCTCTTTTCTTTCCGTTTTATTTATCACTTTCACATCGAGGACAATGTCTATATTAAGTGTGGGAGAGAGATTTTAGCATGTTTCTTTTTTGTTAAAAAAAAAAAAAGAGGTTCATTGCATGATTGAATAACTTTTCTCCCTTCTTGATCTGATATGCTTGGTGATAGATGATTGAATTGATAAATTGAATTTGATGGATGCATACCTTGTGAGATTTTGAGCCTAATGGATGGATTCAACATTTATGTCATTCTCTTCTTTCTTGTGTGATTTTCACTCATGTTAAGGACCACTCTAGAACTTTCTTTGATTCTTTTTGAGGCTACATTTCACTTGCATGCATAAACATGATTGAGGCCCTCTTTCTTAATTAACTAGTTTAACCAAATAGCCAACCTTGTTTCCAATATGATATCAAGCACTCTTTTGACTTCTTGAAAATTCTCTGATTCCTGCCAACCTTGTATATTTTCCTTTGCTTAACCCCTTTGAGCTTATTTGACCATTCCTTCTTTCTATCTCATTCCTTCTTTCTTTGGAACACTTATGCAATCCTTGACATATTATTCACATCCTATAAATTATCATACATTTCTAACAAATGCAATATATTTCTAACACATATAACCTAAATCAAAGCTTGTAGACATACAATCAAAGCTTGTAGACATGCAAATTATTACAAACATCAAATAGGAAAGCTACTAACAAATACACAAACACATAAACAAGCTACTAACAATCACACAAATGAATCCTTATGGATTCTACAATCACAAAAATCACACTCCATCTTCTTACCACCATCCATAGATGATAAGATTAGTCTTCCTCTTACCTTAAATGAAGACTAAAACTCTTTCACACCTTTCCTTATGTTTCGGTTTTCTCCTTCAAGTCACCTAACAACTTAAACAAAAATCTACAAGTTACTAACCATAGAAAGAGAGCTTAAACCATGGAGAAATCATGGCTTAGAACTTTGAAAAAGAGTTTAGAAAAGAAAAACTAGGAATTTCACCTTCTTGGTTAAATCTTCCAAGTAGGTTTTCAAGCTTCAAATGAAGGATTTTGCAAGAACTCTCAACTAGAGATGTTCTTAGGATTGTGTTTAGGTTTAGAAAACTTGGTTGGATAGAATTTTGGGTGGTTGGATAGTATGGATAGGTGTTTGGCCGAATGGAGCTTCAAGAAAACATCAATGGTGTTTAGGGTTTTTGGAAGAGAGAGAAGAGAGAAAATGCTTGAAGACAAAGTGATTTTTGGTCTTCCAAAATGGCTTGGCCGTAGCCTTCAATGCCATGCAAGGTGTCCATGGATTTGGCTTCATCCAAGCCTTAGAATGGATCAAAGGCCAAGATCAAAACTTGGTTAGCAAGCTTGGCTCCCATTGGTTCATCCTTGCCTTGTCACTAGCCTTAGTTACCATGCTTAGTCACTAATTAACCTAGTAATCTAGCTTAGTCACTTGTTCTAGAGAATTCCTTCACTAATGATGCTTAATTAAGCTACTAAGTTAACTGTATTAGCTAAACGTGAGTCCCGCAAAATATTTCTGGGTCCACTGTCATCTAATTATACTGACTAATAAAATAATATACAAAATTATTTTATTGGACAGTTAAATCCTAAAAATTAAAAGATTAATTATCATCTCATTCAGAATTTGGTTTAGTAAGATCCCTCAGTCTGAATAATTAAAACAAGATTTCCCCGGCCCGAAAAAATATTATTTTCCTGTCCCGGAGCAAATCGCATAAAAAGTTCAAATAAAATCACAGACAGTAATATTAAGCACTGTAACATATAGAAAAATTAAAAATAGTACAATCGGGACATAACGGTCATTTTTCTATTTTTCCCCACAACGAAGCAAATCATCCAAAACGTTCAAATAAAATTATAGACAGTATTAATTGTCTGTATATCACCCAGAAAAATTAAAACAGTAGCTCGAGAAAATTTTTATTTTACCATCTCGAGGCAAAATACGTAAAACGATCAAATAAAATTTTAGCCTGTAAAACATATTTGTATTTCATACAGAAAAATAAGAAACAGTAAAAATAGGGACATAACAGTCATTTACACAAAAGCTTGAAAAACAACAAACATAACATTCGGGACATTTTCTAAAAATTGGGGTGTTACAGCTACTGAGTCTAGTCCTATCAATGTCAGTCGTCTTGTCATGGATCAAGGTAAGTAGGATTTCGTTCAGCTTCAAGCTCTACTCCCTACCCATTTGGTCCATAAGATCAATGCAATTTGCCCTCATCACTAGCTAAACGGAGAAGATGAGGTCTCTTGGGGTCAAGACAGTGCTTGCACGATGAAGGCAATCTATGAGGCCCTCTCTTCAGTTACCCCTACGCGAGACCCAATTTGGAGCCAGATCTGGAACTGGAAGGGACCCCAAAGGATTAAGATGTTCATGTGGTTGGTTGTTCATGGCAAGCTCTTCACAGTCGAAAGACGGAGCCACTGGAACGATGGTGCGTGCCCTGATTGTGCCCACGACACTGGCATCGCAGAGAGTCTGATCCATGTCCTCCGTGATTGTCCTCTTGCTGCCCGATCCTGGATCCGCCTGGTAAGTTCGGATAAAATTGTTCCCTTCTTCTCTGGAGATCTCTATGAGTGGGTCTCTAACAACTTTAATAATGTTTTTGGTATTATTGATAATGGTAACCGGAGGGACATCTTCATGGTTACTACCTGGTGTCACTGGCTATGGAGGAATAGGGAACGGTTTGACAACCACTTCCAATGGCCATTCAATATGGTTTGTGCAATTCAGAATCACCTCCGTTCAATATCTCTGGCTCGTGACAAGACGCACCATGAGGAAGGGAGACCCCGCAGGATCATTAATATCTCCTGGAAATTTCCTCCTTCGGGATGGGTGAAATTAAATACTGACGGTTCTGCTATTGGCCAGTCCGAGGACGCGGGGTGTGGTGGCCTCATCAGGAATGACCAGGGAATATGGCTGCAAGGCTTCATTAGGAGGATTGGGCATTGTAATGCCTTTACAACGGAACTCTGGGGTGTCCTTTCTGGTCTGCATTTAGCCTGGGACTTTGGGGTGAGGAAGGTTATTGTGGATTGTGACTCCCTAGCTGTGATCCACGCTTTAAACAAGGAAAATACCAACCACAACGTGCATAACAGATTAATCAATAGGATTCAGTGTTGGAGAAACAGAAGCTAGGAGATAGTTTTCACTGATACTCCTTGGGAAGGTAACCAGTGTGCTGACTTTCTAGCCCGGTTGAGTCTCTCTCAAGACTTGGGTTGTAGAACTTGGGTTAGCCCTCCTCAACAACTGGATTCTCTGCTTCTTGATGATGTTTCAGGGGTTTCTTTGCCTCGTAGCTTTTCTTGCTTCTCTTAGTCTGTTTCTTCTTTTCTCTGGGCTTTGAGCCCTCTAATGTACCAAAATATATATATATATATATAAAAGTAAATTAAAGAATTTAGATTTTTATATATATAATTACAAAATTTAAGAAAAAAACTATAATTCATTAATATCATTTATATAAATTTGAAGATTTATAATATCTTAATATATATTATATATGTCAATATTTGTTATTTAGTAAATCCCTCCTAAAAAATATAAAACATAATTTTTATTGATGTATTTTAAAAAATATCCTAAATCAATTTCTCCTAATAGAACTAACCATGTACAAGTACATGTACATAAAAAAAATTAACTAGAGAAAATATTAGTTTGAAGCAAACTTCAGTGACGACGAAATGGATACGGCAGTACAGTAGAGGTAGAAGGTTTGCGCAGATGAAAATAGTGGTGTGTGAAAAAATAAAACTTAAAAGTCTAATAGTGACATGTGAAAAGATAAAACTTAAAATACTAATATGTGAAAATAGTGGCTCAGGACGTCAGTCATGTGATTGAATTTGGGTGGGTTATGAGTTTACTAATTGAACGTTAGTCATGAAAACTATTTTTTTTTTCAAAAAATATTAATAGACCGTATCCTAGCTGTATCCTTTCTAGATGTATTCAAGTATATTCGAGACGTATCTAAACTATAAATAATAATATTTTTAATCAAACACATTCAATCACATAAAATACATATATCATATAAATATCTTTATATATCTAACATGAACACGTATTCACATATGTCCGACACCCATATACTTCATAGCGTATTGGATATTCGGATTTGTAGGGTCACTCTCACTATCTCACTTTCGTATGGCTTACCTAATTTTGATGGCACAACTCGTTATGTAACCAACTTTGCATGGATCTTTTCGTATGGCTTACTTAATTATACTCGTTATCACCTGACCGTACTACGTAAACCTCCAATTGGAGTATAACAAGAAAATAAAAATTCCTGCATTGCCAACAAAGTTCGCCCGTATAAAATTCAATTTTCCAATTGAAAACATCTCCTAGTTATATAGTCTTTCTCTCTATCATATGGTAATCTCATATAATAAGTAAAAAGGAATAGGAAATTGAAGGGAGGAGTTTTTAACTGTCATAATCCCGAAGAACTAATCTTATAACAATATCGGCAAGAATATTTGTAAAATTCTGCCATATCTGTAGAGTGTAACTGTGTAACTGTAAGAGTTTGCATAAATAAATGCGACACGTCTCTTTTTTAAACAAAAAATTTCAGGGAAAAAAATCTGATTTATTTTAGGATATAAAATATGGTTAACAGAAACAACTTTAATCTGTGTCTGTGTCTGTATATGTGTCACTCTTCCATTTACAGTTGAGTTCGTCCTACTACTACTTCCACTTCAATCTTCATTCAGGAATCAGGAATCAGGAGTCAGGACTATATATACACGATTGCTTAACGCACATTCTCACCGTCACACAAAAATCCTCTCTTCCTTTATTCAATATTGTCATGCTTCTCTCATTTCTTAGCTAGGGAAATGTTAGTTCTTCCTTTGCTGAAATGGCCTTAGCGTGTATGTCTGAATCTTGTATCCTTTACCGTTTTCACTTCTTTTGTACCTCAGTTTAATGTAACTATAATCTCTTCTCCTCCAATCTCCCTTGTTATAAAAAAAAAAAAAAAAAGTAATTTTGATTTTTGATTAAGGTACCATTTCTTTTTCAAATTAATGCCCAATTCCTCACTAGTGTTCTGAACCATTCCCATCATGGTTTCAGTCATGGAATCTCGTTAATCTTGCCAGATAAACCATCTGGGTCTACCGTCCTCATATTTAACCGTTCTGTTCTGTCCACCCCATTCTTCTCAACTGCTCCTGAATTATATAGCTAATGCAGGTTGCAATGATGGGTTTCCGTTAATTTGGTTAGATTGTCTTCAAAGCCTATACCTTTAGAACTTGAATTCAGTTAACATCAATTTGAGTGTGACAAGTGTACTATGTAACTGGAATACTGCAGGTCGGCTTCTACTGGGTTCTCCCTGGATGATACATGGAAGGTTTCTCTGATAATCTAGATAAAGAGGTTTTGGATCTCGGCTTTGTCATGGTTGAACTCTAGTCTTCTTTTTATTCAAATACTTACTCATTCATTAGTCATTCATTCATGACAATATATCCAAACATTCTTCATTGTTTTTTTTGAAATGTAAATTCTTCAACTGGATTCATTTATTTATTTTCCTCATCAAGGCCCTGATGTGCTACAACATCCAACAAATGAGCATCCATTTTTCCTGCTTTCCTATTTAGGAAGGTTAAGATATGTAGGATTCCAGTCTCCCAGCCCAAAGTTTTGTTGTAGATATTTTTACATGTGCAACTTTAATTACTATTTTGCCTGTAGAGTCCCTTGAAGTGATTCATCACCTTCCAGTCACATCTTCTGCTTCATTTTTCTACAAACCAAAATTTAAGATCAGCATTAATCCCTTGGTATTCCAAGACCTTCATGGAAGAAACATTTGTTCCCTTCCGTGGGATCAAGAATGACCTCAAAGGAAGAATTCTGTGCTACAAACAAGACTGGACCAGTGGATTAAAGGCAGGCATCAGGTTTGTGATATAAATTTGCAGATTCTGATATTACAATCTGACTAGCTGCCTCAAGTTTGGTACCAAAAGGCAACCCCCCCTCCCCCCTCTCCAAAAAATTGCAAATGGTACAAGTTAAAGTTTGCCTTATAAAATCAGGAAGAGGATTTTTCAAAGATTAAATTTTGATGTTGTGTTATATAGGATCCTTGCTCCAACTACATACATTTTCTTTGCTTCAGCAATTCCGGTTATCTCTTTTGGGGAGCAACTGGAGAGAAATACTGGTATGAGAATATTTTTCAGGTTCAGTGTCCTTTTTGGTATTTAGGTGGTCGTTTGCTAAGAAATGCTTCATTGGTTATATTCTATAGATGGGACTCTAACTGCAGTGCAGACCCTTGCATCAACAGCACTTTGTGGCATTGTCCACTCAATCTTTGGAGGGCAGCCTCTCCTCATACTAGGTGTAGCCGAGCCAACAGTTCTGATGTATACATTCCTGTACAACTTTGCAAAGGATCGAAAGGATTTGGGGCACAAACTATTCCTGCCTTGGACTGGATGGTATCTTTCCATCTCCTTGAGTGGCTACTTATTATAAAGGGAATTATTGTTGACTTGAAGTAACCTCCACCTTATTGATTTTTAGGGTGTGTGTTTGGACTGCACTGTTGCTCTTCATGCTGGCCATTCTTGGTGCATGTTCCATAATCAACAGATTCACACGCCTTGCTGGTGAACTATTTGGTCTGCTAATTGCAATTCTCTTTATGCAGCAGGCTATAAGGGTGAGTATGCATCAACCATGGACCATTTTTCTTGAGTAATCTGCACCTTGGATATTTGGTTCATATATGGGAATCCTCTATTCGCACAGTCACCTAAATTGAAACCCCAGTTTAATAATAAGGTTAATAATCTCCATCTTAAAGGGACTCGTGGAAGAGTTTGCTGTACCCCAGAACCAGACAGAAGGTACCAATCAGATTGCACTCCAATCCTCTTGGCTGTTTGGCAATGGAATGTTTGCTTTGGTATTGTCATTTGGCCTTCTGTTCACTGCACTAAGAAGCCGTAAGGCTAGATCCTGGTTTTTTGGGACAGGTATTAATTTTTCTTCTGAATTCTGATGTAAAGATTCAGTAGGGAATTTGATGCATTATCATAGAAACTGGACCAGAAAACAAGGAGAAACTGTATAAGTTTGATGTATAACTCTCTGCTGCTACTGATATAGGTGAGATATCAGTATCAGTGAGATGGAAATTACAGAGAAAATGTGAACAGATACAGAAAAGAAAATACTGATAGTCCCAGGACTTTCAAGAGGCCTGGTCTCTCCCTCCCAACTCCTTCTACTTAGTTCTCTCCTCCCCCACGCAACCATTCCCTGCTCCTTATATTCTTCTTTGCCTCTCATTAATTTCCTGCTTCTGTCTCTTGAACTCCTTGGCAGTTATTCTCTGCCTCTAATTGATTTCCTGCTCCTGTCCCTTGAGCTCCTTGCCATTTAAACTGGCAGTTATTTTCTGCCATTAATTGATTTCCTGCTCTTGTCACTTAACTCCTTGCCACAGAGGCTGGCAGTTATGCTTACATTCAATGCTAGTCATGCCCATTTGGGGTTCTGATTCCCTGCTCCAGCGGGTCTTCTTCCTAGCATACACCTTATTTATAGGAGGGCGGCTATCACATTACAAGATATGCTGCAAGTGTAACGCGACTTAGATAAACCACTTTCATGTCCTCAGGTGCTAGTTCTCCAGTCTGTTTCCATTTTTTTTCCATTAACTCAAAATTACCTTCCTTAAGCATTATGGTGATTAGTTTTTGCAGTAAAATATGCTTGTCTGATTAACATTTTCATTCTAATAAATATGGTTATGTTATAGATTGGTTGCGGGAATTCATAGCTGATTATGGAGTCCCACTAATGGTTCTTGTGTGGACTGCTGTGTCTTATATACCAGCCAATAAGGTTCCAAGGGGAATCCCAAGGCGACTTTTTAGTCCAAATCCATGGTCTCCTGGTGCATACTCAAATTGGACTGTAATCAAGGTGTCTCTGATTATTTAATGTGTATATTATTCTCATAGTAGACAACGGATAATTTCACTATAGGGAAAGCCAAATTCTAGGCTTTTCCCATTGAAAAAGCATGGCTCTTTGCTCATTTTTGTTGGGTATTGCAGGATATGTTGAATGTTCCTCCCATCTATATTACTGGGGCATTTATACCAGCAACTATGATTGCTGTGCTTTATTACTTTGATCACAGTGTTGCATCGCAACTTGCCCAGCAGAAGGAGTTCAATCTAAGAAAACCCTCTTCGTATCATTATGACCTTCTTCTCTTGGGCTTCTTGGTTTGTAATTTCTTTGAAATACTTGGAAATTAAATTGCAATACCAGTGAATGACAACAGATAACATGTGTATAGACATCTAGCAATTGTTTCCTTTTAAAATCTTATTCATATTGCTTGTCAGACCATATTGTGTGGGCTTATTGGAATCCCTCCTTCCAATGGTGTGATTCCACAATCTCCAATGCATACGAAAAGCTTAGCTACTCTAAAACATCAGGTAATACAATTTTTACTAACCTTTGAATACTACCATAGCTCAACTGTTAATCATGAATCCTTTTTCCCTGCTAATTTCTTCGTTTTATTTTGGTGGACAATTATTTTTTTGCGGAGTTACCTCTACCAGAATCTAACTATCTTTTAGCTTTTCACTTTTTCATCGGCTTCATTCAGAATTGTCTTGGATATTGTTTTTGCTCATCTGATTATGCATGCTACTAGTGAAAAGTAACTATCAGTGTTCTTGTTCATCCTACCTGTTTTCCAACTCCATTCTAGAACTAAAGCTATCTTACTATTTCGTTCTGTCCTCTTGCAGTATTCCTGTCTATCGTTGTTTCACTTATTTCTATGTACAGACAAACTTGTATTGCCCATTTTGCTAAGTTTTGCTCCTTTATAGCTAAGCTAATTGAATATCATGGATATTTGTTTTGTTTGGAATAGCTTTTGTGGAATAAGCTTGTATGTACTGCACGAAAAAGCATGCAGAAAAATCTGAACCTGAGTCAGTTATACCAAAGTATGCAAGAAGCATATGATCAAATGCAGACTCCATTATCCCACCAAATACCACCTGCCCGGGTAAATATAATCCTACGATTTCCAATTGATTTGAAATTTGCGATCTTCCTTGCCTTTATCCTTTATTTTGGTCTTCAAGCAGGGGCTAAAAGAGATAAAAGAATCCACCATCCAACTGGCTTCAAGTCATGGATACATTGATGCCCCTGTTGGTGAGGTTGTTTTTGATGTGGATAAGGATGTTGATGACCTTTTGCCGGTTGAAGTTAAAGAACAGCGCCTCAGCAATCTGCTTCAGGCATTGATGGTTGGGGCTTGTGTTGCTTGTATGCCTCTTTTGAAGAAGATACCAACTTCAGTGCTTTGGGGTTACTTTGCTTTCATGGCAATTGAAAGCTTGCCTGGAAATCAGTTTTGGGAGAGAATATTGTACCTTTTCACCGCTCCAAGTCGAAGATACAAGTATATCTATGCTCATAGTCAATTTTGTCATTGCCATAGTCCTAGCATGCATTTTTTGTCATTTTTCGGAATTCCACTACCTGTTTATTTATTTTTTCCTTATTCAAAAACTTTGATGGGAAGTTGGTCATAATTTGATTGTGCTTATGCCTAGACTCCTACATATAGATCCATGTTAAGTTCAACATGTGTGTGTGTGTGTGAGCGCGCGCGCTCACATTTAGCATTATCATTCCATTTTATTAGGTTGAAGAAGATGATGATCCTTATTTTATTTTTTACACTTTACTAGAGTGCTGGAGAAATACAATGCAACCTTTGTTGAGATTGTGCCCTTCAAAACAATTGCAATGTTTACCTTGTTCCAGACAGCTTACTTGCTTCTCTGCTTTGGTCTAACCTGGATACCAATTGCTGGGGTCCTTTTCCCATTGTTAATCATGCTTCTTATCCCATTACGGCAGTATTTCCTTCCTAAGTTTTTTAAAGGAGTCCATCTTCAAGAGTTGGATGCAGCAGCATACGAGGAAGCGCCTGCTATTACTTTCAACTTGCCATTCGACGTAGGTAGTTTGAACCATTATCAAATTAGTATAAAAGTAAGTCTTTATGGAATTTGTTCATTCTAAACGGTATGGATTTGTGATTGCATAATGCCCTCCAATTATAAGTGGGAATACAGAAAACATGCTCAAGTTTAATCCTTATATTTAGGTTTATGCAAGAATCGATTTTCCTTTTTAAACATGATCATTTTCTTCCTTGCAAATGGCTTTCTTTGGGCTTTTGTTGGGTGGAGTACAATTCCAGCCAGCTCTGACCATAAAATATCCATATTCTACCTAGCATTATATTACATATATCTGTTAAAGCTTTTGTTCATAGATTAATGTTTACATACCTGACAGGATTCAAGTAGTCAGGCAACTACAGCCAATATTAGTGGTGGGGAAATTCTTGACGAAATTACTACAAGGAGTTGTGGAGAGATCCGCCTCACTCAAAGCCCAAAATCAAGAAGTTCGACTCCAACATCATTTGGAGATATTATACCTGCTTATGAAAATATCTCAAAGGATTCACATCCCTCGAGTAACTGAATTTAGAGGGGAAAGCAGCCTAGGATCAACCATGAAGGAGATCAAGTTAAAGCAAACTACTAGTCCACAGCCACTTCTTGGACAAGATACCAATGGTTCACCTTGAAGCTAAAATTGGTATATTTAAGTGCGTGTACGTGAAAATTTAATTATTTTAATAATTAATTATTGTATAAATTTTTTTTGTTATAATCGATCATAATATAATCGATTTTATGTTTAGATATATTAGTTGAAAATTAATTTTAAGTTAATATATTTTATTTGGATAATATAAAAAAGAATTATTTTTATATATTAAATTATCAAAATATGTATAGAATGATTAAAAAAATTATTTGATTGAGGACAAAATGATATTTATATCTCAAAGTGTAAGAAATAATCTAAAATTTAAAATTATAAACTAAAATTTTAGCATTATAAAAAAAACTTTTATAATGTATTGAATTTTGTACAAAAATTGAAATTGATTTTATCTAATATGTGAGAATATTGTTATAATAGCTTTTCTCTAAAAAAATTGTTTGATTGGGAAATAATCCCAACCAAACACGCTCTTAGTACGTGTTTGAGATAGCTGTGAAAACTTAATTATTTCAATAATCGATTATTGTATAATTTTTTTTTGTTATAATCGATTATAATAGAATCAGTTTTATGTTTGGATATGTTAACTGAAAAATAATTTTAAGTTAATTTGTTTCGTTTGGATAATATAAAAAATAATCATTTTTACGCATTAAATTATCAAAATAAATATAGAATGATTAAAACAAATATTTGATTGATTAAAAAATTTATTTGATTAAAGATAAAATAGTATTTACATTTCAAAGTGTAAAAAATAATCTATAATTTAAAATCAAAAATTAAAATTTTAACATTATGAAAAAAAAATTTAAAATACATTGAATTTCGTATAAAAATTAAAGTTAATTTTACTAAACATACATAATTATTGTTACAATAACTTTTTTTTTACAAAATAACATATGTTGGGGAAAGAAAAAATCTTTCCCAAACATGCTCAAGCCTGATGAAAATAGTTGTTAGTGATGCTCTAGAGGTCAAGAGCTTGATTTATGTAACAGAAGTCATCTCGTAGATGTCTGTTTTCTTCCTTTCAACCTTTTACCATTGAGTTTATTGTTTGACAACGTTATTTCTTAATACAGAATGAGCAGGGATATTTTCATGTTGATGGGTAGATGGTTTGGATCTGTGTCTTAGGTTCACTTTTATGTAGTTTACGTGATTTAAAAGCAATGAAGGGATTTGGACACAAAGAATCTGATAAATATTTATGTTACTGTCCTTGGCTAAATAAAACTGCATAATGTGTAGTTGGCTGTGAACTATAAACCTTGCCTTTCCGCTGACTTGATACCAATTTTACTGTATATTTTGTGTGACGCATGTAAAATTACAAAACCAAATTGCAGAGACCATTTAAATTTTAAAGGGCTTCAAGCAATTTGCTTACTTTTTGTTTATACATTTATTGTTTTCTGGTAAAAGAAGACTGATGTTGGGAATTGTTAGTACATAATTTCAAGCATGCATTTATTCATTCTTTGACTGTAACCTTCAAAAGAAATACGGTGACTTCAGATGTCTAATATAATATTTATGCTATCGGTGACGATGAAGGCATACACAAGACCATGATATGACATGCGTGCTTTTAGCTAGGCTTGGAGAAAAAAGTGTTGACAGTATGAGTTTCAAGTTTGTAATCCAAGTGAACCTCTGGTCCTACATCTGTCATCTCAAGTTAAGCCCTTTTCCTAATAAGCACTAAGCTGTCCTTTCAAAGCTGTAAACAGACTTGCATCTCGTTCTGCTTTTCAATAATGGCTTGAGTGTAGTAAGTGAAAAGTTAATAGGAGCACCAACTTTTGTTTGCATGCGGTTAGAGATGCCCGGAATCATGGATAGCTATATCTGTAGTTGTGTTACTACGTCAAACAGTTTTTAGCTGTGGATCTAATTTGTTTTTCTCTCTTAAGATGCGACTATTATGACTGCTAAATACTAAGAATACTGTAGCCCCTGCTGATGGCTGGATGAGGTTATTGAACTTACATGGCTAAAGGAGTAAGGAGCTAGGTTCATAACAAATCCACAAGATAGTGAACTGAATTCCATAGCGCTTAATATTATCTTTGGGTTGGTGGGTGACCCTCTGACAAATCATTGATTTAATCATGCTGGACAGCAATTGATTATCCTCAGTTGCTGTAGATTTAATCAGCATTTGCAAAGGAATCAATAAACAGTAAGTATTAAATAAAAAATAAAATATTTAATACATTAAGAATTTAAAAAGTTTTATTTTTTGTTTAATACTTTATTTCTTTCACTCTTTGAAAGGACACTTACCCTTATTAACAAAAGCCTATTCCACAAATCGACTTTATGAAATTTAAATATCTTTAAATGTCCTCTTCAATGCCTACAGTGAATTATGATTACTTCGGTTGTCCAATTTGAAAAAGACACGTTTTCTTGGAGATACTAGAAAAGATTGTTTCAATGAAGGGGATGAGGATTCATGGCGCTCCTGGGGACCCATCTAGTTAGATAAGAAACATAACTTAGTGGAAATCATACACTCGTTGCGCTGTCTCTGATATGTACCAGTAATCACCATTATCATAGATACCGAAATTGTGTTCTATCAAATTCTAATGATGTCATTACTCATTAGAGAGAAGATTCAAGGAAGTCATATGTATATGCTGCTGGAGCACGTGTTGCCATCACGTTCTTTTAAATTAGTTATGAAGTAGTCCATTAAAATTTAGAACTTCTGGTACGTTTTAAAGAATACTTTTTTTTTTATATAATAATGTATCAAAATGAGTCAGTTTATAACCTAATAAAATAAATAAATTAGACTAAAAAATTTGATGCAAAAATAATTTTGACCTCACTAAGTTAGTTTGGTTTTGGCCTGATCCCCGTTGGCTAGATATTTAATTAATTAATTAATAATTTTTATTATATGAAAAAAATTTTATTTTTATTTTTTAATATAAGTTAATATTTGTGTAAAAAAATAATTTTATTTTATGTTTATTAATATTTGAAGTATGTAAAATAAAAAAAATAATGAAATATAAAAATAAATTTTTTAATATTAAAAATATAAAAGATTTTTTTTTAAAAAAAATGAGAATTTGAATAATTAGGTCGACTCAACCCACAACTTGCATAGAGTTGGGTTAAGCTAATATTTTTCTAACTCGCAACAAGTTTAACTCGACTCAATACATATTTTGACTTGACTCAGACTGATCTAAATTAGCCAAGCTTGTTCATTTTTTACACCATTAATTATAACTTTAAAAGGATCCTGCGAACTCCAACCCAACTAAGATAATTGCTATCGTACACTCTCTTAAGTTTGGATGTACGATACACTTTCTATTTTATTTGTTATTGTAATTTTTTTTTGTTTTTTTGCCAGACATTGTCCACTACCACCTTCTGTTGCGGTCATCGTATGTCGGCCACCGTCACCACACGCCAGCACCATCGACCACCGTCGACCGCCACTGGCCACCGGTCACTGTTAACCACCACCGGCCACCGGTCACTGTTAACCACCACCCACCGTCGGTCCCTTCCATCACCGATTGCGACAGCCACCGATGCCACCACCACTGTTGCCAACCTCACCGTTGCCACAGGCCATCACCGTCGATGGCCTACACCGATCGCCGCCACTGCCACCACCGTCAGCCACCACACACCGCCGGCCACTGTCACCGCCACCACCATCACCACCCGCATCTACTGCCACCACCGTCGCTGACTATCACCGTCGACCGTCGTCGTCGTTGGCCACTATCTTTGGATCAAACTTCTATAATCTACTTAACAGATTTTCTGTACTTGATCTAAGTTATTAATATTTTTTATGATTAAATCAATAACGTAAATCACAAAGTATACCATACACCTTCCTTAAAATTCCCCCCAAATCAAAACCTAAGAAGAAACATAAAAAACCACAAACACGTAACTAAACATAAAAAAATAGGAATTATAGTATTTTTTGGGCGCCACTGATGTTCGGACATGGCTCCATGATTGCATTCAAGGGGATTATAGTATTTTTCTCTCTTCTCTCTGGTGGGTGTGGCGTTCTAGGAATAAGGAATGCATTCAGCAGGACCAAATGGATATCCTTTTTATTATCCCCTCCATTATTCAGTTGTCCAAGACTATTGATCATGTGTTTCAGGTCCAAGCAACTACCCCTACTACACAACATTGGGTTACTTGGCTTCCTCCTCCACAAGATTGGATATGTATGAATGTTGATGGCAGCTTGTTGGGGAACCCTGGGCAGGCTGGATTCGTTGGATTGATAAGGAACCATGTGGGAGCTTGGGGGAGACGATTCATAGGACACATTGGGATTTCTGATAACCTCCACCCTGAGTTACTTGCAATTCTTCTTGGTCTTTGTCAAACTTGGGATATGGGTGAACGTAAGGTGGTATGTTTTTCAGACTCCACAGATGCATTATCTTTGGTGAAGGGTCCCTTCCCCACCTTCCACTAGTATGCTCCAATTTTGGCTGACATTAGTGAGATGCTTGGGAAGGATTGGACAGTTAATCTTCAGGGCATTCTCCGTGAGGGAAATAGCAGCACGGACTTCCTTGCAAAAATGGGAGCTAGATGCACTGAAACTTTCAAGGTTATGAATGTTCCCCCTGTTGGTCTTGGTAGTCATCTCTTAGCAGACTCCATGGGGATTGCCTTTGTTAGAAGTTAGTCTCTGGTTTCTTTTCTTTGGTTTCTTTTCTTCCATGTACTCAAAAAAAATTTAATAATAAAAAACAGAAGCATATAACTAAACCAAAAAATTTCATCCATTTCTCTCAAACCAAATATAGTGTTAGGGGTAGGAAATGCTCAAACCAAATATGAAATCTCTAAACGAGGATTAGGCGCACACAAAAGGAGGTAAAAAATCCCTAGTAAGGACAAAAACAAAATGTATTCATTCTTACTCTATCCTAATTAAATTAATGTCCAAAAAAGCATACGTAACATAATTAGGAAGAAGGGTAATGTAATTTGGGTTTTTTGACCAAACTGTTATTTTTGGCAAAAAATATTATCAAAATGTCACTATTTTCAAACTAATTATCGAAATGCCACCGTTTTGGCCACGGTGGCATTTTTTATTTTTTGTTGGGCCACGTTGGATACGCCATTGCGCTTGGCGTATCCACGTGGAATACGCCATTGCGCTTGGCGTATCCACGTGGAATACGCCAGAGCGCTTGGCGTATTCCACGTGGATACGCCAAACGCAATGGCGTATCCAACGTGGATACGCCAAGCGCAATGGCGTATCCAATGACGTGGCTTGCCAAGTCAGATGGATTGAGACTGGCTATAATGAATCCGACTGGACTGACCCAAATGGGTTAGGACTGGCCCGAATGTACTGGACTGGGTTAGGTTAGGCTGACCCGAATATGTTGGGACTTACCCGAATGGACTGGGCTAGGACTGGCTCGAATGGGCTAGGACTGATCCAAATGGGCTGAGATGAGCCGAATGTACTGAACTAGGTTCGACCGAATGGACTGGACTGGGCTGGGCCTGACGCTAATACACTGAGACGACCCAATATATCCTTTTTGGCATATTTTTAAAATTTTTAAAATAATATAAATAACAAAATTAGCCTTGAGACAAAATAAAAATAATTTTTAAAATTAATTATTAGTATTTTATTATTTTAAATTTTTATATTTGTTATACAATTTTTTTATAACCATGTTATATTTTATTACACTTTAATTGTATTATACTTTAAATCTCCTTATCATATCATGTTGAGTTCTAACCCAGCCCTCCTCTCAGGATAGAATTTGAACTAAATAGAAAGGATAAGATAGGTGATAGGATTGATTTATCCTATCCTGCTGGTTCACCAAACAACAGTTTTAGACAGGATATAAAAATTGATTTGTCCTATCTCTACAAAATTAATTTACGTTAATAGTTTAACCGATTCTATAAAAAAATTGACAGAGTTTCCCCTAAAAATCAGACGTTCCCAAAAATATTTCATCCTGTATAATGAAACATATTTATATATATTCAATTCATATCAAGAAAACACATATAAGATGCATAAACATAACAGAAAAATCTGGTACATATAAATACAGTAATCCTTAATCAAGTAAATGTAATAAAATGTAGTACATATACATCAATGAGAAGGGCCAGGGTCAGAATGTGGGGGTCTGTGATGGGGATCAGAAGAAGGTCCTGCCAGTGAGTGATGAGGATATGGTGGGTAACCCGTATACGGTGGATATGGAAATGACGGTGTCAGGGTAAAAGTATAAGGATATGGTGGGTAAGGGTAAGTGTAACACCCTCCCTAGGGTATCACATGTCTGACTTCCGACTCATAATCTGAAAATGTTTTCATAAAAGGTTTGAGTTAAAAACGTGGGTTTAAAAAAAAAAAATTTCTTTCTTTGAAATATAAACTTACTGTAATCCATAAGTATTATCGAAAAATATATTTAAACTAATTCATATACAACATTGACACCAATTAATATTTCACAATTTAAAGAGAAATATAAAATTAACAGACTCTTTTTTTTTTAACAAGATAGAGACCTCATGACGGGTCCTACTTAATAATAGACGAGACAACACTAACGTTAAAACTTAACATACTCATTCCTTATCTTGTATCAAACTTGTTGCATCGAACTCTACTCCTTGTCTACTCGAGAACACCTTCGAACTTGAGACACCCACTCTTCAATGTTTTCATCAATCTCTCGAGTGTCCATCGCCTAGTTATGTCTAAGACAACTCATTCTTTCTCTTGTTTAATTTTAACAATACGTATACAAAGAAGACAACATAACAAAGAGGTGAGATCACCTACACCAATACCAACATGGCAAAGACACGGAGATAACACAAGCAAAGAATATTTTACAGGGGATATCATATCAAACTTCCAATAATATATTCAATATTAATCAACTATCATCATCAAATCATTTATCAATTCAATTATTATAAACAACAATTACGATAATGTCCTAATTATCATCATCATCATCCAAGTATTCAAAACAATTGTCATAGTCAATATTCCTCAATTAATATATCACACAGATATAAATGTTCAGATTATGCATGTACACAAGACTCGATTTCCTACTCCATGGAGCTAAAACTCAGTCGGAGAAATGATCGAAAAAGATCCACGGCACCACATGCCTCAGACCACGTGCTATAATCCTCATTTTGATTTTGCACATCTAGCATATACACGACAGTCTTTATCAGATCTTGATTAAGAATAGTGTCTCGGTCCGGATCATCGGTGTGTTGCATCGGTCTAACCTACGGGAAGAAGCGCGACCAACCACCCATGTAGGCAACCCGCACCCCGATGCCCCCAAGGTCAACAAGTGACCTACTGATAATCACATATTTTATTCATTAAGAAACCCTTATGTTTAGTCATTTACACTCTCCATATTCTTAATTGATTGAGTTTGGTATGATTTTGTGAGTTTGAGCTCAAATTGGTCCTAATTGAATATTTCCAGCATTATTGAGATTTGACACTATTTCTGTATTTTGGCCATAACTTGAGTTCCTAATATCTGATGAACATGAATTTTACCTTGTAGGAAAGCTAAGAGGAAGCTCTACAACTTTGATGAAGAGCTCGAAGTCTGATTCAAATGTCTAAGGGACCTAAGTTGACATGGAATTCAGAATACGGGTTCTGTCAGTAGAATCCGAACAGTGTGCACTCAAAAAAATCATATCTCAAGATGTAATAATGGAGATGGGCTGAAATTTGGATATTGGATAGTCAAGATCCAAATAAACAACTTTCATGAAGAACACATTTTGAGAAAAAGAAGTCTAGTAGGTCATTTTGAGCTTGCAAGTCGGAACAGAGGTGCTGAAGTTGGGTTTGAGCAACCTACGGTATTTGGGACATATCTTGGGCTTAAGGAAGCCAAATTGGACGAACCAGCTATCCATTTTATAGCCAAGACAAGGATCTACAACTTTCATGAAGAACACTTTTCGTGGTTCTGAAGTATAGTGGGTCGTTTTTGGCTTCCAAGTCAGACACGAAATTTTCGTCCTCAACCATCCACTCATCCATCCACTAATCCACTCATCCATCCACTAATCCACTCATCCACTCATCCACTAACTCACCCACTCATCCACTCATACACTAATCCAACCACTTAACCACTCCACCCACTCATCCACTAATCCATCCACTCATCCATCCACTCACCCATTCATGTCCATAATTTCCCACTCACCAAAAGTCCTTTGGCATTTTTCACTAATTCAACCACTCAACCATTCCACTCACTCATCCACTAAACCAATCCACTAAACCAACCCACTAATCCATCCACTCAAACACTCCACTCACTCACCCACTCATCCATCCACTTCCCTTTGTCATTTTGTTACCTTAGACTTCTATAAAAGGCACCATTTATCATGAACAAGATGTAATTCTCCTTCATTTCTCTCTAAGTTTCTTCTTGCTTCTTCATAGTTTCTCATAGTTTTGTATATTTTGATGCTCCCCTTCATGGTAATGGAGGGCTAAGCTACTTTGGGTCAATTTAGAACTCTTGAAGAGATTGTGGTTTGGATTCTTGAGACCTTGGTTATGTATTGTATTTGATTTGTAATTGAATTCCTCTTTCTTCTTCTTTTCTTCTTCTTGATCTTGAATGCATGAATGGTGATTCTATTTATGTTGATCTGATTGATCTTGGTTTAAGATTGAGATTTGTGATGAAACTTAGAACTGATTGATCTAAACTAATCACATAAATGAAGATTGAGATTTGTGATGAAACTTAGAACTGATTGATCTAAATTAATCACGAGAATTGAAGGGTTAGATTCTTGATTTGCGCCTAAGTTAATTAAATTCGGTACTTGAAATTAACATAGATTTTCATGAATGGTGCGATTGCGGATTTGTGTTTATCACTTGTTAATTGAATTCTAGGCGATCGTCTAGTATGAATTCTGGATTTGATGCAGAGATCTCGGTTAGATCCAAATTAACAATTCAATTGCGCTTCAAGTGTTTTATGAAGGGTCTATGATTGAATCCACCCAATCTTGGATAGGTTTCTAAATTGACTACTCTTTAATTGTCATTTCTTCCATTAATTTTGTTAAGTATGATCTTAAACTGTCAAACCCCCCTTTGCTAACTTTCACTTGATTTGATTAAATTGCATTTACGATCCTTGAGGAGACGATCCGGTGTTGTCACTGTGCTACAAGCTTAGGTAATAACTTCGGTTATAATTTTGACTGAGTTCGGCGCTCGTCAAAATTTTGGCGCCGCTTAGGGGATTAGTAAGTGTAATCTTTTCATTTTAAGTGTTTTTACTAACCTTTGCTTTTTATTAACTTTTCTAACAATGGACCATGCATAATGGAGTCAAAACTTGAGGAGTTGACTTCTTTGGTAAGACATATAGTAGTGAGACAACAATTACCTGTGCAAGAAGCTACACTTGTGTGTAACATTTGTTTTTGTTCATCTCATCCCACATATGCATGCCCTACACTTCAGTATGGTAGTTCTATTTTTCCAGATCAATTTGTTGCAAGAGAATTGGTTATTTTCCGATGAACCACGGTTCCAAAGAATAAAGAACGAGTTATGACCCTTCTTCAACACATACAACCCTAGTGGGAATATTATCCGGATCTGGGATATGGCAATACGGCATCACTACAAAGAACAATCATTTCAATATGAGCAGCCATTCCAAGCAGATAACAAGTCCATCAACCACAAAACTTGAGCCTTCATGGGAGGACTTGATGAAAACCCAAATTGAGTTCCAGCAGAGTTTCACCGCCACTATTCAGGATTTAACAACCCAAATTGAGCAGATGACAACCACTATTAATGAACTGAGAAGTCAAGAGTCAGACCAACTCTCTTCCCAAACAATTCCCAACTCCCTGCATTCTAATTGCCATATTGATTTACCTGCAGATTTAGTTGAGGAAACTCATGATGAGTTGTGTGCTGAATTTCCTGATTTTATTGGTTTTAATGATTCTATCAATTGCAACTCATGTACTGATTGTGACGGTAATATAGAATGTGTTGCATGTCTTGAGATTTCTGCATATTTGAAAGTTGATGATTCTGTTTTACGCAAGCATCTAATGATATTGAAGGGTCTATCAAAGAATGCATTTGCAGAGTCTACAACACATAGGGAGGTGGAGTTGAAGGCCATTGAGGAATTTTCAAAGAATGAGGAAAAGCAGCATATGACAGTAACTACTGAAGTGGATTTTGTTTTTGGGTCATGGTCCAATATAATCAATGAAAGCAGAATTGCCAAATTACACGTATTGTATGCCATTGGTGAAGTCAAGGAAGACCAATGGGACCCCAATGTGAACCCTCATGCTTCAAGCTTCACTTGGTCGTTACACTTCAACCAATGGGACCGTAGTGGAAGCTATCATGTTGTGTCAACCATAACCTGGTCATCACGTTTCAACCAATGGGATCCTGGTGGAGTCTTTTCACCAACCTCACTTAATAAGACCAATGGACACCATCTCAAGCCGAAAAATATGGAAGTGAAAGTGATGGGCTTTTACCATCCACATTATAAAGATCACTAAGAAGTGTCCCAACGTCGAGCTAACGACGTTAAACAAGCGCTTATTGGGAGGCAACCCAACTAGATTTGTTTTCAAGATCTTTGGGGATGGTTTTCGTAACGAGAAGATAAAAACATACTTCACTTTGAATGGTGAGTAAGAGTCGAGTCAAGTAAGTTATACCTTATTGACTCTTGAGACGCATTCTTGTGGCCTGGTACATCATGAACTTCTTAATTGTGGAATCTCTTGAGAGATGAACGAAGTGTTACTGATCTTGGGAATCGACTCTAAAAGACCCGCATTTCCTCTTTAATTTTATATTATTCCAGTCATGTTATTTTGGTTTTACATTTTACTCATTTGTTTTGTGAGTTTTCAGGTTCATTGCAGACTTTGATTCTTACGCATCTTTTTCGCTACGCTTGCCATTATCTCGCCCCTCATCAGTTGTGTTGCTCTTTTCTTTCCGTTTTATTTATCACTTTCACATTGAGGACAATGTCTATATTAAGTGTGGGGAGAGATTTTAGCATGTTTCTTTTTTGTTAAAAAAAAAAATTTCATTGCATGATTGAATAACTTTTCTCCCTTCTTGAATTGATATGCTTGGTGATGGATGATTGAATTGATGAATTGAGTTTGATGGATGCATACCTTGTGAGATTTTGAGCCTAATGGATGGATTCAACATTTATGCCATTCTCTTCTTTCTTGTGTGATTTTCACTCATGTTAATGACCACTCTAGAACTTGCTTTGATTCTTTTTGAGGCTACATTTCACTTGCATGCATGAACATGATTGAGGCCCTCTTTCTTAATTAGCTAGTTTAACCAAATAGCCAACCTTGTTTTCAATATGATATCAAGCACTCTTTTGACTTCTTGAAAATTCTCTGATTCTGCCAACCTTGTATATTTTCCTTTGCTTAACCCCTTTGAGCTTATTTGACCATTCCTTGTTTCTAGCTCATTATGTGCCTTAAATGAGAAATCGTGTTCTTACTTTACCTTAGGGAATAAAAGAACATTAACTTGGTTAATGGATGAGTTTTTGAACAAGTGTGGGGGTGTGTACAAAATGGTTGTTGAAAAAGAAAAGAGTGCCCAAAAAAAAAAAAAATGTATGTATATAGTTATGTTCATATATATAAAAAAAAAAAAAAAAAACCAAGTGTTTAAAAAAAAAAGAAAAGGATTGGGAAATGAATATGTAAAGGGATATACACTAGAGTTGGGATGAACTTTTACGCTTATTATTTGAACTCACTCTCATTTGCTTTTATTCTCTTTGGTATTTATCTTCTCATATCCATTTTATCCTCTCCTGTTACCTTGAGCTCACTACAACCTTGAATAAAGTCCTCATGATTTGTGTGTGCATGTGTTTTGAGTAGTGGAGAAGTAGAAGATAAGCAAGCTTATGGTAGTGCAATTTTCATGGGTTGAATTGAGTGAAATACCTACCCTTTAAACACTTGAGAGATTGAGAGGAATCTTGTGAAGATCTATCATTCTCGATTCATGTTGAAGATACCTTGCTTGTTGGTTTGAGATGTGGAGAATTGTTAACTCATGAATGTTTTGATCCTTGAACCTTTGGTTGTTTCTTCTTGATTGTAAAATTTTAGTCTTGAGTTTTGCCCAGAGTGCAAAAAGCTAAGTGTGGGAGAATTTGATAATCACATATTTTATTCATTAAGAAACCCTTATGTTTAGTCATTTACACTCTCCATATTCTTAATTGATTGAGTTTGGTATGATTTTGTGAGTTTGAGCTCAAATTGGTCCTAATTGAATATTTCCAAAGCATTATTGAGATTTGACACTATTTCTGTATTTTGGCCATAACTTGAGTTCCTAATATCTGATGAACATGAATTTTACCTTGTAGGAAAGCTAAGAGGAAGCTCTACAACTTTGATGAAGAGCTCGAAGTCTGATTCAAATGTCTAAGGGACCTAAGTTGACATGGAATTCAGAATACGGGTTCTGTCAGTAGAATCCGAACAGTGTGCACTCAAAAAAATCATATCTCAAGATGTAATAATGGAGATGGGCTGAAATTTGGATATTGGATAGTCAAGATCCAAATAAACAACTTTCATGAAGAACACATTTTGAGAAAAAGAAGTCTAGTAGGTCATTTTGAGCTTGCAAGTCGGAACAGAGGTGCTGAAGTTGGGTTTGAGCAACCTACGGTATTTGGGACATATCTTGGGCTTAAGGAAGCCAATTGGACAAACCAGCTATCCATTTTATAGCCAAGACAAGGATCTACAACTTTAATGAAGAACACTTTCCGTGGTTCTGAAGTATAGTGGGTCGTTTTTGGCTTCCAAGTCAGACACGAAATTTTCGTCCTCAACCATCCACTCATCCATCCACTAATCCACTCATCCATCCACTAATCCACTCATCCACTCATCCACTAACTCACCCACTCATCCACTCATACACTAATCCAACCACTTAACCACTCCACCCACTCATCCACTAATCCATCCACTCATCCATCCACTCACCCATTCATGTCCATAATTTCCCACTCACCAAAAGTCCTTTGGCATTTTTCACTAATTCAACCACTCAACCATTCCACTCACTCATCCACTAAACCAATCCACTAAACCAACCCACTAATCCATCCACTCAAACACTCCACTCACTCACCCACTCATCCATCCACTTCCCTTTGTCATTTTGTTACCTTAGACTTCTATAAAAGGCACCATTTATCATGAACAAGATGTAATTCTCCTTCATTTCTCTCTAAGTTTCTTCTTGCTTCTTCATAGTTTCTCATAGTTTTGTATATTTTGATGCTCCCCTTCATGGTAATGGAGGGCTAAGCTACTTTGGGTCAATTTAGAACTCTTGAAGAGATTGTGGTTTGGATTCTTGAGACCTTGGTTATGTATTGTATTTGATTTGTAATTGAATTCCTCTTTCTTCTTCTTTTTCTTCTTCTTGATCTTGAATGCATGAATGGTGATTCTATTTATGTTGATCTGATTGATCTTGGTTTAAGATTGAGATTTGTGATGAAACTTAGAACTGATTGATCTAAACTAATCACATAAATGAAGATTGAGATTTGTGATGAAACTTAGAACTGATTGATCTAAATTAATCACGTAATTGAAGAGGTTAGATTCTATCGATTTGTGCCTAAGTTAATTAAATTCGGTACTTGAAATTAACATAGATTTTCATGAATGGTGCGATTGCGGATTTGTGTTTATCACTTGTTAATTGAATTCTAGGCGATCGTCTAGTATGAATTCTGGATTTGATGCGAGAGATCTCGGTTAGATCCAAATTAACAATTCAATTGCGCTTCAAGTGTTTTATGAAGAATCTACATGATTGAATCCACCCAATCTTGGATAGGTTTCTAAATTGACTACTCTTTAATTGTCATTTCTTCCATTAATTTTGTTAAGTATGATCTTAAAATGTCAAACCCCCCTTTGCTAACTTTCACTTGATTTGATTAAATTGCATTTACGATCCTTGAGGAGACGATCCGGTGTTGTCACTGTGCTACAAGCTTAGGTAATAACTTCGGTTATAATTTTGACTGAGTTCGGCGCTCGTCACCTACACTACGCATATCGCACCCACTCAAGAGGTGTGTTTCTCCTAGGCAATCAGCCATATCCAGTCCTCATCGGACCATTCCAATGCATGTATAATGCACCAAATCCAATCAAATATGTCATTTTCTCACAAACAGTGTATGACACCCTGGTTCAACAAGAATCATATCAGACTTTCAACAAATAAAATCATGTTATCACGTTTTCATAGTTGTAAAACACTTTTACCGTATTTTCACAATCGCGTAACATTTCATTATGTTTTCACAATCCAAAAATTTTTCATTATGTTTTCACAATACCATAACACTTCTTTTATATTTTCACAATACCGTAACATTTTTGTTACGTTTTTAAAATTCCAAAACGCTTTTATTACGTTTTTACACATCAGAACACTATCTTTACGTTTACAAAATTTCGTAACATTTCACATTACGCTTTCAAAATGTTATAACTCTTCACATTTGACTTTTAAACCACGCATTAATTTTTAACGTTTTTCTCAATCGCGTAAAAACATACGTTTCTCAAATCGCATAGTATTTTTCCACTGTTTCAAAATCGCGTAACTTAAAAATCATTCTTTTACGCCACGTAAATCATTTTCTATCATTCTCAAAATATTCAAAATACTTTCCAAATCTCATAACAATGTTCTATCATTTTCACAATCACGTAAAAATATTCTATCACTATTCAAATCACGTAGTGATTTTTCAACAATATTTGGTCGCGTAAAATATTTAAACGCTTTTCAAATCGTGTAGAAATATTTAAACATTTTTCAAATCGCGTAGAAATATTTTATCAGTATTTCAAATTATTTTTAAGATACGTAAAATATTTTTCAACATTTTTCAATCACATAAAATATTCCTCAATATTCCAAACATTATTTTGACTTAAATAAATCAATATCATTTTTAACACATTGTTCAAAATTGCGTAGCTTAAAAATCACGTTTTTAAGATACGTAAAACATTTTTCATCACAATTTCATTACGTAAAATACTTCTTAACCTTCAAAAATTCCTCTTCAACTTTTTTCAAAATAATATAACTTTATATTTCATTTAATATATTTTCTTACTCAAGAAAATATTTTTCCACAGATCTTTACTCAAGAAATTCTTTTTCAAAATATACTTCACAGTAAATCACTTTTCCATTGATGTAAATCAACGTTTCAAAACTTAACATTTTTCTAACGTATTTCAAAACTTGAAAATAAGTTATACGTTAAGTAAATTTTCAAAATACCATTATATTCTTCATTTTCCCAAATCATTTCTAAACTCAACCTTCTTCAAAATAAATTGAAGTTCAAAACATTTTCGTTTATAAAAACTTGATTTTTCTCAAGTGATAAACGCTTTCGATTCCCTTTCCAAAATCCTCAGATAAATCCATTACGTTTCCACTTAGAAATTCACTTTGTTCATAAAAAAATCAAGGCATTACAAGCCTAAAAACGCGTGGACATACGATTATTGAAACCATCAAATATTTTTCTTTTTAAATTGATATGGTTTTACACAAACAAAACCATTAAAAATCCTTTACAAAAACGTAAGACTCATAGTCTTTGAAAATCAAATCATTTGTTCATTTTCAATTTTTTCACTTTCTTTGCAAATCCATTTTCACTTTCTTTACAAATCCTTTTTCACTTTCTTTGCAAATCCTTAAAATCATCATTGCTCTTTTCATTTAAATCTCATGTTTAGTTAAACACTTAGAAACTTTTTACACAAAATAAATTAATAAAAATCCTTCTAAAAACCGTGTTCTTGTTCTCTTGAAAAACAAACCCTTTGTTTATTTTCCAAATTCTTCAAATCATCCGTTTTCATCATTCATGAAAATCTTAAGTTATAAACACCTATGTTGAGGTGTCTTGTTCAAATCCACCATGTTCTAAGACTCAAAAATCAATTCTTTTGTTCTTAAAATTTTTCAACATGAACCCTAATCAAGGCATCAAAACCGTAGCTCTTCCTTGGTTATTGGAGCCAAAAATCAATTTCCTTTCCACCATCAAGTCATGGCATATACATATATATTTCATCATAAATAATATAAGCATACCATCAAAGCCATAAAAGCATGTATAGCATATCAAGCATATCATCAAAGCTATAAAATCATGCAAAGATATCAAGCATAGAAAATTAATCAAAGCTCATAAACACCCACAAATTAATTACATGACCATGGATATGAATCCTCACATGGATTCCACATCCATCAAATAAAATACCATCTCTCACCACCATGCTTGGTTGGTGAGATGGATCTCCTCTTACCTCTTGAAGATCCTTAAAAACTTCTTGTTTTGCTTCTTTTTCCAAGTCCTTCATCACCAAGAGCTTCTCAAATACAAAACAAAATACATAGAAATTAGTATACTAAGCTTGATTAAGAGGAACCATGGATCAAACATGGCTTAGATCATGAAAAAAGAGAAGAAAATGAAGTTTCCTTATACTTCACCTCAAAAACCCAATAACTTTGATCTTGAAGAAAGTCCATGAAGATGAATGATTTAGAGAAAATCTTCAACATGAAAGTTGCTTAGAACATCATGTAGATTCAAGATCTATGGTTGGATGAAATTAAAAGAGATTGGATGGTGATTTTAGGGTAGATAACCGAATGGTTTCTCTTGAAGCACAAAGATGAAATTTTTGATTTTTGATAGAAACTTGAAGCTTGGATTTGAAGCTCAAGATGAATGATTTTGGAAAAACTCATAACTAGAGATGTTCTTAGAATGGTATTTAGGTTTAGAAAATCAAGTTGGATGAAATTTTTGAGTGATGAAAGGTGCTCTTGGAGGGCTTGGCCAAAATCTAGAGAAGAAAGGAGATGGAGAGAAAATTTTCTAAGTTTCCTTCGAAAATGAATCAATGAAGCACCAAGGAAGACAATAACGACTAAAGATGCAATTATGGTCTTCCAAACTCCTTCATGCAGCACCAAATTCGTAGTCCCCCCTTCTTGCATTCTTCTTGAGTGCAAAAAAATCAAAAGTAAGCCATTATGATGTCTAACTTGACCAAGACATTAAAAACGACATAAAGTTTGTTTTCTTTGTCTTCTAAACACTCCAAAACCATCACTTTTTCTTCATAATGCATTCAATAAAGTTGTCTTCATTATTTGCCACCATTTGAAGCATTTCTAGCCATTGATTAATTCAATGGTTAGGATTTAGGTAGATTTAGATAGGTTAGAAGACTTAATCTGCGCCATTGGATTTTTCTCCTTTAAATTCTAACCATTAGATGTGTCTCCAAAATTAATGGTTAAGATTGCTTCTTCAAACTTTAAATCCAAGGGTCCTAATTAGTCTTTGCACATTTTAGAAGACCAAATCTCTACCCTTGATTAATTCTTCATCCAATGGTCATAAATCTTTGTTACTTTTTAAGATTAAATCTCCACCCTTGATTTAATCTAAATCCAAATGGTTATAAATGGTCTTTGTCATTTTTCAAGACCAATTCCACACCTTTGATTACATCTATGGTTGATATCAAAGTTCTTCCTAACTAAGTTTTATTCTCACACCATTGATTAAATCAATGGTTATTATCCAAGCGCTTTATTAAGTTTGTTTTTAGCCTTTGATTAAATCAATTGTTAATATTCAAACTAAGTATTCTCATCCAAGGGTATAGATCAAGTCAAGCTCTCTTTGTTGACTACGCGAGATAATATTTATTTTTGTATCCTACAATTAATATTTTTATTGTATTTTTATCATCCGATAATTAAATACAAGATAAAATACAAGACAAGAAATTTTCTAAAATCTGTTTCCGGATTCGGGTTTAGTAAGATCCCCTGTCTCCGCCTAAACAAGACAAATTTTTCTATGCGTAGAAAATTTTTTCACTTTGTGGGACCCACTGGGCCCACGATGGCTACCTGGGCCCACATACCCCTTTGCGAGACCCACAGACAGGAAAAATTTCAAAATCATCCATAAAATCACAAAAATTATAAAATGCACAAATATCAAATCGATACGTAAATTAATTACCTAACGGTAAAAATTAAATTACGTAAAGTTTTCCTCGGCCCAAAAATTTTTATTTTCCTGACACGGAGTAAATCACTCAAAACGATCAAATACGCTGACGGAATAAACAAAATAATTTTACAGTGCACAGAAATTACTAAACAGTAAAATTCTGTTAATTGTCAAAATTACTATTTAAGAGATACTAAATTTTGGGGTGTTACAATACTCCTCTTTACGTAAATTTCGTCCTCGAAATTTCATGACCATGATTTCACACCTGAATAAATAATGATATTATTCCTTTATCTTTTCTTGATCCTACGTAGTTTCACCTCTTACGTTATTCCAAACGATTCTAAACTATTGAAAGTTTTTATCTCTTGTTCACTTCTCCTGATCAAACAAATATCTTAATAATTTTATTTTCTACGGTTCTCCATTACCGTCTTAACTTTTCCAATAGATAGACTTCTTCAATTTTTGAAGAATCCACCATGCTTCCACTGCGCCATTTTGATACTCGACCTGGATATAAATAGAATATTCTCTCTTGCAAGATATTCCTTCAATTGCAGATAGATGAAAGAAAACATCATGGAAAAGAACAAAACGAATCGAATATGTTATCGAACATATCCAAGAAAGAATTGGATGTAACTCGATCTTCAAGAATGAATTTCTCGATATCAATACAAATGGCTACCATCCTTCATTCATGCCTAGAATAGTTTTTCTCAAATAACTTCCAACTAATGTAATGTATTACTTAAAATTTTCTTATCCTTATATCACTTTATTCTCCAGCTTTAGCTTTTTTAACAGGAAACGTCTCACTAACCGAGTTCTCCTTTCAACCGCATTATATCAAATACTATGACATGGATTTTAAATAGGAATATCCTTTCTTGTAAAATATTCTTTCTTGCAAATGCAATATATGAAAGAACATTATAAAGGTTTAGGAAGAAAAGCTATCGAAATGATCTGATATGTTACCAAACATATTCAACAAGAATTTGATTTTGCCTGATTTTCAAGAATGAGTTTTTTTGAAATACTAATATTGGATTGAGACAATCTCATAGGATATGGTTGGAAAATAACCAATCCATTTTCAAATATCATGTCTGTTTATGAAACAGATCAAACTAACACAAAGTTTTGAGTTTTGAAAGATCACATCCTGTTTAGGAAACAGATCAACCTATATAAAAATTTTGAACGACAGATCAAACTAACCCAAAGATTTGATCCATAACAACAATTTGAATAACTTGAGTAGCTCGATGAAAGTGAGAATAGAAAGTAAGTAAACAAATCGAGAGGATTACGAATAACTCTAACATATAATTGATCTACTCAATCACATGTCATAAGGAATAGGTTACTCAAAGAAATATTTGGTATGGTTTATAGGATTAGCTCCAATGACGTAATCTCCATTGTTTAAATCTTCCGCTCTAAACACTTCCTACTACATGAGATTTTACTAACAGAAAACTCTGTTTTTATTGGAACTCTTTCTGCACTTGAAACAAATTATTTCCTTGAACGTACAATCTTTCGTTAAGTGCCCATTTCCATACTTCTTACATTCCGGTGCAGATGTCACAGTCAAACTAAACCTGTCATTACTAGTACTTTCTCCACAAGCTTGTTGTTGTTGTTAACTTCTTGGAGATTACAAGTACGTTTTCTGTTGGAATCGCTTGACCTTAAGATTTTCCTTTTTTTCGTAACCAATATAGTCCAATGTTACTGGTCTCTCATCCTAAGATTGATTCAACTCTAACAAAATCTTAGCTTAAGCAATCAATTCTTGCCGGGAACAATCTTTCGTGTTTGTCAGTATAATTGCTTCACCACTATTTGTATTACTTCCAAAGTTAGTCATATCACCACCATTATGTCTCGCTTCCACACGTGACGTCTATCGCGAGTCATTTCTTTTCTTCAAAGATGGACGAATCAAAATAAAATGGAAACCATATGTAACCATTTCAAATAAACGTTTGTTTCTCTTGACGTACATTCCTTTATTAAGTACCTTCTTTCACATCGATTCACCGCCTTTGGTTTCCTCAATGGTTGTAAATACATCTTCCATTGAAATCAATCACTTTCCAAATATCCTTAAAAATATCGGGTTCCAAAATTTTGAAATCTTATATTCCAAGACTTATTCTCTTCCATCAGATCCTGAACCTCAACTTTCATTTTTTTTCCACTGAACAGCAGTCCTTTGTTCCTACAGTCATCCTTCCACATTGCTCCCGTTGCTGCCATAGCTTTTGCAACTACATTACGCTCCCTTAGTTCCTGCAGTTATCTTTTTACATTGCTCCCGTAGCTGCAATTGCATTAATAGTATTATGTTCCGCATCCACACACGTACATCTAGCACGAGTTGTTTTCTCCCTCCAAAAATGGATGAATCAAAATACAATGGATCCGATATCCATTATAAACAACATTGTTTCCTTTCGGAAAACAATAACACGAGAACACAACACAAGCAAAACAGACCTAACCACAAACCCCAAAAGACTCAAACCGTGCTCTGATACCAACTAATGTAACACCCTCCCTAGGGTATCACATGTCTGACTTCCGACTCATAATCTGAAAATGTTTTCATAAAAGGTTTGAGTTAAAAACGTGGGTTTAAAAAAAAAAAAAAAATTTCTTTCTTGCTGAAATATAAACTTACTGTAATCCATAAGTATTACTGAAAATATATTTAAACTAATTCATATACAACATTGACACCAATTAATATTTCACAATTTAAAGAGAAATATAAAATTAATGACTCTTTTTTTAAAAGAAGAGTGAGACCCCATGACGGGTCCTACTTAATAAGACTGACAACACTAACGTTAAAACTTAACATACTCATTCCTTATCTTCAGATCCAAACATTTGTTGCATCGAACTCTACTCCTTGTCCACTCGTAACACCTTCGAACTTGAGATGCCCACTCTTCAATGTTTTCATCAATCTCTCGAGTGTCCATCGCCTGTTATGTCTAAGACAACTCATTCTTTCTCTTGTTTAATTTTAACAATACGCATACAAAGAAGACAACATAACAAAGAGGTGAGATCACCTACACCAATACCAACATGGCTAAAGACGAGAGATAACACAAGCAAGAATATTTTACAAGGATATCATATCAAACTTCCAATAATATATTCAATATTAATCAACTATCATCATCAAATCATTTATCAATTCAATTATTATAAACAACAATTACGATAATGTCCTAATTATCATCATCATCATCCAAGTATTCAAAACAATTGTCATACCAATATTCCTCAATTAATATATCACACAGATATAAATGTTCGGATTATGCATGTACACAAGACTCGATTTCCTACTCCATGGAGCTAAAACTCAGTCGGAGAAATGATCGAAAAGATCTCACGGCACCACATGCCTCGACCACGTGCTATAATCCTCATTTTGATTTTTTGCACATCTAAAGATATACACGATGCGTTCTTTATCGATCTTGATTAAGAATAAGTGTCTCGGTCCGGATCATCGGTGTGTTGCAGATCGGCCTAACCTACGGGAAGAAGCGCGACCAACCACCCATGTAGGCAACCCGCACCCCGATGCCCCCAAGGTCAACAAGTGACCTACACTACGCATATCGCACCCACTCAAGAAGTGTGTTTCTCCTAAGCAATCACCATATCCAAATTCTCATCGGACCATTCCAATGCATGTATAATGCACCAAATCCAATCAAATATGTCATTTTCTCACAAACAAGTGTATGGACACTGGTTCAACAAGAATCATATTTGTACTTTCAACAAATAAAATCATGTTATCACGTTTTCATAGTTGTAAAACACTTTTACCGTATTTTCACAATCGCGTAACATTTCAAGTTATGTTTTCACAATCCAAAAATTTTTCGTTATGTTTTCACAATACCATAACACTTCTTTTATATTTTCACAATACCGTAACATTTTGTTACGTTTTTAAAATTTCAAAACGTTTTTATTACGTTTTTACAATCAGTAACACTTCATTACGTTTACAAAATTTCGTAACATTTCACATTACGCTTTCAAAATGTCAGAACTCTTCATTTGACTTTTAAACCACGTACTAATTTTTAACGTTTTTCTCAATCGCGTAAAAACATACGTTTCTCAAATCGCATAGTATTTTTCCACTGTTTCAAAATCGCGTAACTTAAAAATCATTCTTTTATGTCACGTAAATCATTTTCTATCATTCTCAAAATATTTAAAATACTTTCCAAATCTCATAACAATGTTCTATCATTTTCACAATCACGTAAAAATATTCTATCACTATTCAAATCACGTAGTGATTTTTCAACAATATTTCAAATACAAAATATTTAAACGCTTTTCAAATCGTGTAGAAATATTTAAACATTTTTCAAATCGCGTAGAAATATTTTCTTGTATTTCAAATTATTTTTAAGATACGTAAAATATTTTTCAACATTTTTCAATCACATAAAATATTCCTCAATATTCCAAACATTATTTTGGACTTAAATAAATCAATATCATTTTTAACACATTGTTCAAAATTGCAGAAATTTTAAAAATCACGCTTTTAAGATATCGTAAAACATTTTTCATCACAATTTCATTACGTAAAATACTTCTTAACCTTCAAAAATTCCTCTTCAACTTTTTTCAAAATAATATAACTTTATATTTCATTTAATATATTTTCTTACTCAAGAAAATATTTTTCCACAGATCTTTACTCAAGAAATTCTTTTTCAAAATATCTCACGTAAATCACTTTTCCATTGATGTAAATCAACGTTTCAAAACTTAACATTTTTCTAACGTATTTCAAAACTTGAAAATAAGTTATAACGTTAAGAATTTTCAAAATACCATTATATTCTTCATTTTCCCAAATCATTTCTAAACTCAACCTTCTTCAAAATAAATTGAAGTTCAAAACATTTTCGCTTACAAAACTTGATTTTTCTCAAGTGATAAACGCCTCGATTCCCTTTCCAAAATCCTCAGATTAAATCCGATTACGTTTCCACTTAGAAATTCACTTTGTTCATAAAAAAATCAAGGCATTACAAGCCTAAAAAACGCGATACGATTATGAAACCATCAAATATTTTTCTTTTAAATTGATATGGTTTTACACAAACAAAACCATTAAAAATCCTTTACAAAAACGTAAGACTCATAGTCTTTGAAAATCAAATCATTTGTTCATTTTCAATTTTTCACTTTCTTTGCAAATCCATTTTCACTTTCTTTACAAATCCTTTTTCACTTTCTTTGCAAATCCTTAAAATCATCATTGCTATTTTCATTTAAATCTCATGTTTAGTTAAACACTTAGAAACTTTTTACACAAAATAAATTAATAAAAATCCTTCTAAAAACCGTTTCTTGTTCTCTTGAAAAACAAACCCTTTGTTTATTTTCCAAATTCTTCAAATCATCCGTTTTCATCATTCATGAAAATCTTAAGTTATAAACACCTATGTTGAGGTGTCTTGTTCAAATCCACCATGTTCTAAGTACTCAAAAATCAATTCTTTTGTTCTTAAAATTTTTCAACATGAACCCTAATCAAGGCATCAAAACCGTAGCTCTTCCTGGTTATTGGAGCCAAAAATCAATTTCCTTTCCACCATCAAGTCATGGCATATACATATATATTTCATCATAAATAATATAAGCATACCATCAAAGCCATAAAAGCATGTATAAGATATCAAGATATCATCAAAGCTATAAAATCATGCAAAGCATATCAAGCATAGAAAATTAATCAAAGCTCATAAACACCCACAAATTAATTACATGACCATGGATATGAATCCTCACATGGATTCCACATCCATCAAATAAAATACCATCTCTCACCACCATGCTTGGTTGGTGAGATGGATCTCCTCTTACCTCTTGAAGATCCTTAAAAACTTCTTGTTTTGCTTCTTTTTCCAAGTCCTTCATCACCAAGAGCTTCTCAAATACAAAACAAAATACATAGAAATTAGTATACTAAGCTTGATTAAGAGGAACCATGGATCAAACATGGCTTAGATCATGAAAAAGAGAGAAGAAAATGAAGTTTCCTTATACTTCACCTCAAAAACCCAATAACTTTGATCTTGAAGAAAGTCCATGAAGATGAATGATTTAGAGAAAATCTTCAACATGAAAGTTGCTTAGAACATCATGTAGATTCAAGATCTATGGTTGGATGAAATTAAAAGAGATTGGATGGTGATTTTAGGGTAGATAACCGAATGGTTTCTCTTGAAGACAAAGATGAAATTTTTGATTTTTGATAGAAACTGAAGCTTGGATTTGAAGCTCAAGATGAATGATTTTGGAAAAACTCATAACTGTAGATGTTCTTAGAATGGTGTTTAGGTTTAGAAAATCAAGTTGGATGAAATTTTTGAGTGATGAAAGGTGCTCTTGGAGGCTTGGCCAAAATCTAGAGAAGAAAGGAGATGGAGATAAAATTTTCTAAGTTTCCTTCTTGAAAATGAATCAATGAAGACCAAGGAAGACAATAACGACTAAAGCATGCAATATGGTCTTCCAAACTCCTTCATGCAGCACCAAATTCGTAGTCCCCCCTTCTTGCATTCTTCTTGAGTGCAAAAATCAAAAGTAAGTTTATTATGATGTCTAACTGACCAACACATGCAAAAACGACATAAAGCTTTTTTTTTGTTTCTAAACACTCCAAAACCATCACTTTCTCTTCATAATGCATTCAATAAAGTTGTCTTCATTATTTGCCACCATTTGAAGCATTTCTAGCCATTGATTAATTCAATGGTTAGGATTTAGGTAGATTTAGATAGGTTAGAAGACTTAATCTGCGCCATCGGATTTTTCTCCTTTAAATTCTAACCATTATATGTGTCTCCAAAATTAATGGTTAAGATTGCTTCTTCAAACTTTAAATCCAAGGTCCTAATTAGTCTTTTACATTTTAGAAGACCAAATCTCTACCCTTGATTAATTCTTCATCCAATGGTCATAAATACTTTGTTACTTTTTAAGATTAAATCTCCACCTTGATTTAATCTAAATCCAATGGTTATAAATGGTCTTTGTCATTTTTCAAGACCAATTCCACACCTTTGATTACATCTATGGTTGATATCAAAGCCTTCCTAACTAAGCTTATTCTCACACCATTGATTAAATCAATGGTTATTATCCAAGCGCTTTATTAAGTTTGTTTTTACTTTGATTAAATCAATGGTTAATATTCAAACTAAGATTCTCATCCAGGGTATAGATCAAGTCAAGCTCTCTTTGTTGACTACGCTAAAGATAATATTTATTTTTGTATCCTACAATTAATATTTTTTATGTATTTTTATCATCCGATAATTAAATACAAAGATAAAATACAGTACAAGAAATTTTCTAAAACTGTTTCCGGATTCAGGTTTAGTAAGATCCCCTGTCTCCGTCTAAACAGTACAAATTTTTCTACGCGTAGAAAATTTTTTCACTTTGTGGGACCCACCTGGGCCCACGTATAGCTACCGGGCCTACATACTTTGCGAGACCCACGACAGGAAAAATTTCAAAATCATCCATAAAATCACAAAAATTATAAAACGCACAAATATCAAATCGACACGTAAATTAATTACCTAACGGTAAAAATTAAATTACGTAAAGTTTTCCCTACCAAAAATTTTTATTTTCCCGACACGGAGTAAATCACTCAAAACGATCAAATACGCTGACGGAATAAACAAAATAATTTTACAGTGCACAAAAATTACTAAACAGTAAAATTCTGTTAACTGTCAAAATAACTATTTAAGAGATACAGAAATTTTGGGGTGTTACAGTAAGTAGGTGGTGGGTATGATGTAGATGGTGGATAACCTGGATATGGCGGGTACGAGGGAGGTGGTGGCTGAGACGGACGGTAAGTAAGTAGAAGTGGGCGGTGGCTAAGTACTAGGGTTAGCGGAAGAACCGAGTCATCCGGAAGACGTAGTCGTGATCGAAAGTCTTGGTTAACCCTCTCCGTCACGGCGCGGTCGCCGCTCGCTCATCTGATCGCTTCGCTCGGATGGTCCGGGAATCTCATCTGCGAGGAGGAGCTGGACGTAGGTGACCTAATGTGATGCGATCATGCTCCCTCACTGCAGATAAGATGTCCTCCATGGACTGTTGAAGGCTAGCCATACTAAATCCCGAACTAGGGTTCCTAGCCGACCCATAGACGTTCTCTCGCAATGTCACCTAAGATACAAATATAACACGTCATTATCAATATAAAATACAAAATGTTCAAAACAAATAGCAGAACATATTGGTAAAAAGCTTACCACAACCCCAATGGATGCACCAGTTCGGGAAATCCAACGCCTGGTAATCCGTCTGTACCAGCGCATGTACTCAGACTGTGCAGTAAGGGGAGCTTCCAAAGGCCAACCATCAACACACCGTTCCCGCCGCGCATCCCAGATGGCTATGTGTGCAAGGTGTGTGGCTCGCCTATATATATGTCAAGGTCATACGATGTCAAGACAAATAATATATATAATAAACTAATGTAAAGATATGTTAAGAAACTCACCGAAATCCCAACAAGGTCTCACATAGCTGCATCCAATCTGGATGGGATGTACGACCAGTAACTACATCGCCATCAATGGGAAGTCCCGAGATGATAGCAGTGTCCTCCAATGTGATGGTGCACTCTCCGGTAAGCATATGAAATGTGTGTGTCTCGGGCCGCCATCTCTCAACTAATGCTGTAATGAGGGAGTGATCGATGGTGCAATACCCCATATGGGCAACCCCCACGAAACCAGCCAGCTCTAGGTATGGCAGTATCCGCTGATCTGGGTCCATATGTCTGAATTTATGGGCACGTCTGACACGCAGATGACGATCTGGTCTTCCTTGCCATACATGTTGTGATACATGAAAGTCCTGCATCTCTAGTACTGATAGGTCCTCTGGGCCTGGGCGCAGGTGGAATGCCATGTCTCACGCTGTAATCAAGCAACCGACAAGGACATTAGGTAAGTCTTCAAATAATAGAACATTCTATAGAATCGAATATACATATTAAATATGAGTGTATCAAGCATAAATTAATAGACACCAGTAAAAGCACAATAACGTAGATTATCAAATTACATACTGAAAATATTCAGTTACACATAAATAGTCATTCATTACAATACAATGCGAATTAACTTATGTCCTAATCAAGTGGATGGCCCTGCTTGGTCATTCCTCAACGAAGTCGATCCACCACGACGACAACTACGAGAGTTATGTCCAGATTCACCACATTTTCTACATCTTTGTCCCGGTCCTGGTTCGCGCCAATGTCAAATATTTAATTACCCGTGTTAATCAGATATTTCTTTAGTGCCAGGTTGCGAAAGGCGCTATTAAAATTACTACCAATATGCCGGATGCAGAAAACATGATGCGCACGCGGTGCTTGCCATCCCAAATGTGGATTCGCCATTGATTGTATGATGCCTTGATGTCGATCAGATATCAAGCACGACCTCGTTGTTGTGTGACATGTGTTCGAATCAATGCTAAGAACCAACTCCAAGCATCCTTTGTTTCCCTTCAACAATGGCAAATGCAATGGGCGAGAGGTTTTCTATCGTCATCCCGTGTTGTTGCAATCAATAGTTTATGACGATATTTGCCATACAAATGAGTGCCGTCAATCTGAATAATGAGCTTACAATATTGGAATCCAACAACACATGGTTTGAATGTCCAAAACAACCGATGGAATACACGTTTTGAACGGTCAACTCTATTGGCCTCGACATAATCAACGGTTTAGCCTCCACCACAAGGTTCTGGCATGTCTCTTTGCATGACAAGTAACCATCTGGCAATATCGCATAAGAATTATCCCAGGCCTCCAAATACTTTCACAATGGCAATTTGTTTTGCTTTCCAAGCTTTCCGATAGGACACGTCATATCCGAATTGACATCGAACCCTTTCAATAATTAAGCATACAGTACATCGTGTTTTTGCTTAACCATCTCCGAATGCAAGAACAGATTATACGAGAGTCTAACTTCGGTGATCTTGTGAAATGGTCACTGGGTTGACACAATAAGGAGGCCCATTATATTTTCGAATTTCCCACAAGTTTGATTTCTTGCTTAGAATGGCCCTAACCCTCCAATTACAACCATCAAGAAATTTCTAGGACACTTAACAATTAGACGTTGTGTATCGTAATCCTCAACCTCGTAATTCGGTGTCTAATAATGGAATAATGTTTTAGGGCCAAATTCGATGACCTTCTTTAGAGGGAAATTGTAATCCGACATATAATTCTTCATCCTGACTCCAAATACCACGAGAATCTAATTCACAAAGATTATCGATGTATTCAACAGATCCCAATTGATTTCGTAAAACCGAGGGCATGGAGGCACATATGTAGATTCAGAGCAACTACCAATGGATGGACTAGTTGTTGTATATTTACTTCAGTGGTCGATTCATCTTCTTCTAAGTCGGTGTCGTATCTTCACCCTCAAAAGCATCTCCCTTCATCATCGCTTGTGTCGATAATGCATCCGCCATAAAGCGGGTTATCGCTTCAAGGTCCAACCTAAATGAACTCCCTTCAGGCATGCAGACGCACTCAACTTCTTGAGATTGTACTGGGGACGGAGCACATGTGTCATGGAGAATTGAGTGTTGATAGAGTACGATGATTCAAAGAAGATTAGAAGGACCACTTGTAACCCTGTTTGAATGAGCTTCAAAGACGCTCATCATGGCTTCACTTGTTTCCGTCTCGACATACAACTCCATGAAGTTAAGTTAGGATTGATCAAAGCAATCAATCATGCAAGCAACATCTTCATCATCTTCTAATGGAAGAAAGCTATCCATCTTAACATTACTCCATCGTTGTGGAAATCAGACACAACACTGACACAACTTGATTTTCTTGGAGCCTTAATTTTAAATGAATTCTCCTTTTTAAAAGCTCGATAGTCGTGTCACGTTGAATCACGATAGACTTGGGACGGCGACCAGACATTAGACCCTCTTCACCTTCATACGTTTCTCCCATTGTAGTAAATGAGTAACAACAAGGTGTTTCTTTCATCTTACACTTCGAATAACAACAACAACACAAATAATTTAATTTTGTACAAACAAATACTAAAAACCTACTAAATAACAATAAAACATATATCATACATACACAACCAGAATAATAATAAAAGAAACAAACAAATACTAAAAACCTACTAAATAACAATAAAACATATATCATACATACACAATTCAGAATAATAATAAAAGAAATAATAGTAATAATAATAATAATAACAATAATAATAATAATAATTATAATCAATAATAATAGTAATCAATAATAATAATAATAATCAATTATTCTAATAATTAGACAAATATACATAATACATAAATAATATAGAAATTAAAAAAATATACAAAATATAATATATAATTCTAAAAACATAACAAATATACAAAATATAATATATAATTCTAAAAACATAACAAATATACAAAATATAATTAATAAAATAACACAAGATCATAAATAATAATTTAATAATTAAAATATTTAATAATATATATAACAATAACAATAATAATCTAACGATAAATACTTACTTAATACGATTCTTGACAAATTTTATAACCATAGCAGGAGAGTTTTTTAGAGAATGAAATCTGTAGAGAGATGGTGAAAATTGATAAACGAATGAAGACGCCGTGAGAGAGTGAGGAGGGCGGGTTATAGGAGTTTTCGGAAATACGCTATCAAGGCTGGCATGATCCACGTGGAATACGCCAGAAGCGTTGGCAGATCCACGTGGAATACGCAAGCATTTAACAGATTCCACGTGATACGCTGAAACAAGACGACAGATTTCCACGCGGATACGCCAAATCGAAATCACAGATCCAACGCTACCAACAAAAAAAATAAAAATGCCACGCGCGCCAAAACGGTACAGATTTCGATAATTAATTTAAAAATAATGATATTTTGATAATATTTTTTGCCAAAAATGATAGTTTGGTCAAAAAGCCTGTAATTTGCACTTCACTTTTTTACGCCATTTATTTTTTAATAAAAAAAAAAGAAAAATAAACTTCTTAATACACGTCCTCTTTTTTTTTTTTATTCTTCTCAATAAAACTGCAACAAAAAATTGTAAAAATATGGTGTGAAAAAATTATTTTTCAATTAGGAAAGAGATGGCTTTAGCTTGCAATTACAGTCAACTACCCATCGCGGCCCAATCAAGCAATTGGTGATTGGGTGATGGGTCCATTGTAAAGAAGAAAAAAAAAGAGACAGTGTCTGTGTTGAGTGTTGAGTGTTGAGTGTTGAGTGTTGATTGTTGTTTGTTGTTGTTGTGAGTGGTGAAGTGTGAAGACGGGATCGCGGGGCAGCCCCAGGATGAGGCCAGAGATAGTGTTGTTCGGGGATTCGATAACGGAACAATCTTTCAGTTCGGGTGGATGGGGTGCTGCACTTGCCAATGCCTATTCTCGCAAGGTGTGTGAAACAAACAAACCCCTCCTTCTTTCTTCTCTTCTCCACAACACTTCACTTTAGATTCTTAGATCCATTTCATATTTCCTGTCTATAACTAATAAATCAGAAAAAAATAATGGGTTTGTTTTGTTGATGGTGAACTGTGAAGGCTGATGTATTTGTTCGGGGGTATGGCGGATACAACACTAGGTGGGCTTTGTTCTTACTCCATCACCTCTTCCCTCTGGTATGCGACCACCCTCTGGTATGCTAACCTAAATTCAAGTCATCATTTGACAATGACATACCCAGATTGAGATTTTGTTTTAACCCAAATCAAACAGTCAATATGAAAATTGAAAACTGTTAATAACACATTACTTTCACACACATCTCTCTCACATCTACCTATGCCTATGTGGCAGAGTACAGAAAACGTGGTAGGTCTTTGTAATCAGATGTAAAACCTGTGTAGATGTGGGGTGATGTGTATAAGTGTGTGTGAGTAGCATTGTTGAAAAAAAATGGATTCTGTTAGTGTGTGCATATCCACACACTTGCACCTATATTTGAAGGATAGAAAGCCAAAATTGCTTTGGAATAGAATTTTCATATGTAAAACTTAAGTGTGCCTTATGTGCTGGACATGTGATTTATCTTTATTAGTTTAATAAATTAATTAAATTAAAGAGGCTAAATTCTTATTGGATAAAAAGGAAGAGTAGTTTATTTGTAAAGTAAAGTAACTGATAACTTGATGGAAGTTGGCAAAACATAGTTTAATGTAAAAACTCAAGGTCTTGTTCTTGCCATAAGGGTTTTTTTCTTCCCTTACTATCATTAAAATAGAAGAAGAGAGAAAAAGGAAGGCAAAGGAATAGAAAGTGAATTTTAAGATCTCTCTTACATTCTTGGAACGCAGTTTGTTGCTATCAAAATTTATTCATGGATCAAGGTTAGTGTTTTCATATATTCATGTTTGTGGGAATCCTAAATACTAAGATCTTTATGTTTTAATAGTAGTTTTCTATATTAAAAATCCTAGAAAAACTACAATTTACATATGATATCAGAAACAAGTTGTGGAATTTATGATTCTCCATTGATGATAATTGTATGAACCCTAACTATGAAAATTTGGGGGTTTTTCTTAATTATTTTATCCGCTGCACAATGAATAGCACTTAAAAGCTACTCACGCACGCCATTTCCTTTTTATATCAATCGTATTGCAATAACATAATGTTTATGTCAGATTTTGTTCAATTGTTCACAGGTTGATTATGTCAAACGAAGTGCTTTTTCAAATTGTTTACATAATGATATAATGCCGAAAGTCATTACTCAAGTTTTTATATATATATTGACTATAATATATTGTGTGGCACATGGATCAAGTTTGTCCCTTTTGTGAAACGAAGGTGGTTTTACAAAATGCTGCACTTTGTCTTATATGCCTACTTTATTCCTTTATGGATCAAGTTTTATGCATAATGCTATCAATTTTGGATGATATTATGTGAGATTTGTTAATCACCAAAGTGGTCAAATCTTTAAGTTAATTTAATTCCAAATTGTATGAAAGTTATTTTTTCAATTACCCAAAGAATGGATGCTATGAATGACATGATGACTATTTGTGTATGGGTAAATTGAAGTTCATTGTTATAAGGCATTTATGGATCGCTCAAAGGTTGATTAGCTACCCTTATAATAAATGGACATGATTGTTGATAGTGTAAGTGCACTATTAGTTTTATTTATATATCCAAAGATAATAAACATTTCTAGTTAGTGCATATATCATTGCCAAATAATGTTAAATTTGTTAGCATCATTATGTTTGTTGTTGTATGTTGATGTATCATCCAAAGGAGAACATTGATATACATTGAATGCTTAAGTGATTTGTTGTCTGAATCTGTATAGTATGTTAATTTATGACTCAGTATTAATGTTAGGCATGTAATTATTGTAGTATCTGTCTCCATTTCTTTAAATTCGCTTGCTTCGTCTGTTTCAATCTTTAATGGGTTGAACTTTTCTGATTGGAGTGAACAAGTTCAATTTCACCTTGGTGTAATGGATCTTTATTTAGTGCTCTGATGGCAGCAAGCCCATTGTTAAGAAGGTTTATGTTAGAAGGGAGAGGCCCAATAAAGGGCCCACAAGGAACATAACAGACTTAACTAACTCTGAATAGTTCGTTAACTCGTTGGAGGGGAAAACAAGGGAATAAAAGGGAAAGAATCGGGAAGAGGGGGTATGAAAAGTTTTGTAAGGGATTGTGGGGAATTCTCTCGGGTATTGAGAGAGTTTTATCAGTCCTATACTTTGTATGTTCTGTATTGGGTGATTTACCCTAATTCATTCATTAAAAGAGATATTTCAGTAATTGATTCCTTGTGCAAGTCAGCCGTATCACTTAAATCAGTAATGATATCTTTACAAGAAGAAGAAGAAGGTTTCCTTATAGAATTGCGTGTGCTAATAGAGGGCGAACAACTTAGAGAAGAAAAGATCTCTGAGGGCATTCAGGCTGTACTGCAGGAATTTGATACTATTTTCAATTCTCTAGAGGGGTTACCACCTATTCGGAGATTGGATCACGCCATCAACTTAAAGGTGGGTGCTGAAATTCCTAATATACGTCCTTACAGGTATCCCCAATACCAAAAAAATGAGATTGAGAAGTTAGTACAAGAGATGTTAGAAGCTGGGATTATTAGACCTAGCACTAGTCCTTATGCTAGTCCTATCATTTTAGTGAAAAAAAAAAATGAGAGTTGGCATTTTTGTGTTGATTATAGAGCGCTGAATAAGGTCACCATACAAGATAAATTTCCGATCCCCATTATTGACAAATTGTTAGATGAATTGGTAGGGGCGACTATCTTCTCTAAACTGGATTTGAAATGCGGGTATCACCAAATTCGTATGAAGGAGAGGGATATTGAGAAAATTGCATTTAGGATGCATGAGGGGCATTATGAGTTCATGGTGATGCCTTTTGGCCTCACAAATGCACCCTCCACGTTTTAGGCCCTCATGAATGAGGTTTTGGGACCATATTTGAGAAAATTTGTTCTGGTATTCTTTGATGACATTCTGATATATAGTGGGGATGAAACAACCCATGTTGATCATTTGAGACAAGTGTTTCAACTGTTAATAGAGAACAAATTGGTAGCCAACTGAAAAAAATGTACGTTTGGCAGCAGTAGTGTGGAAAATTTGGGACACGTAGTCTCCTCACAGGGGGTTGCGGCTGATCCAAAGAACGTAGAGATAATGCTAAAGTGGCCAGCACCTAAGGATGTCAAGGGACTGAGAGGGTTTTTGGGTCTAACGGGTTACTATCGGCGATTTGTAAAAGGATATGGCCAGATTGCTAAGCCCCTTACTGAGTTGTTGAAAAAGGATGGGTTCCAAGTGGTCTACAAAGCGGTCAAACAGCTTTTTGACACACCGAAAAATGCCATGGCTGATCTTCCAAAGTGTTGGCGCAAGTACCTAATTTTACAAAGACCTTTCGTTGTGGAGACCGAAGCATCTAGTCGGGGTATGGGGTCAGATCGATTCAGCAAGGCCGCCTTGTGGCTTTTATCACCAAGCTCTATCCACTAAGGGACAACGAGCAGAAGTCGCTTTATGAGAGAGAGCTCATGGCCATTGTTTTCGCTATTCAGAAATGGAGACACTATCTTTTGGGGAGGCACTTCATCATTCGCACGATCAAAGTCCTTGAAGTTCCCGACGGAACGAGAGAATGTTAGGGAGGATCGGCTTAAATGGGTCTCCAAACTCATGAGCTTCGACTTTGGGATCCTAAGACAAACCCGGGAAGAGAAAACACGGTGGCGGATGCGTTATCTAGACGAATGATGTACTCAGCCTTTCTCGGTTTCAGTTTCAGAAGAATGGGAGGAATTGGGGGAAGAAATAATGAAGGATGCAAAACTGAGTAAAATCATCCAAGACTTAGTGGTACAACCCCAAGCTCACCTGGGTTACTCTATGTATCAAGGGAAACTGTACTATAAGGAAAGGTTGGTTCTTCCCAAGGGGTTTGCCAAGATCCCTACTGTAATTCATGATTTTCATGCCTCAGCTTGGGGGGTCACTCCGGTTCTTGAGAACTTATAAGAGACTAGCTGCGGTTTTCTATTGGGAGGGGATGAAACACGATATCATCAAATTCATCGCACTTGCGACAGCTGCCAACGGAATAAGGTTGAATCTCTGTCACCTGCTGGTTTATTAGCATCGTTACCGTTCCCACTCAGGTTTGGGAAGACGTCTCCATGGATTTCATCACGGGGCTTCCCAAGGCTAAAGGCAAGGATACTATACTGGTTGTGGTGGATCGCCTTACCAAGTTTGCACACTTCATGGCTTTGGCGCATCCTTTTACAGTCAAGGAGGTAGGCTAGTAATTCATCTCACAAGTTCTTCGCTTACATGGTTTTCCCTCTACCATTGTATCGGACAGAGATAAAATCTTCCTCAGCAAGTTCTGGACTGAGCTCTTTAAACAAGCAGGGATTCAACTGAAATTTAGTTCCACTTACCATCCTCAAACAGATGGGCAAACGGAAGTAGTGAATAGATGCTTGGAAACTTACCTTCGTTGTTTTATTGGAGAGAAACCTACTAGCTGGGTAGATTGACTGTGTTAGGTTGAATATTGGTATAATACAAATTATAATCGCTCTACTCACATGACCCCCTTTAGAGCTTTATATGGAAGAGACCCTCCAGTACTGTTTAAAGCTGTTGCATATCCCTCTCGAGTTGAGGAAGTATCTCAGTTGGCCCTGGACAGAGATGTTATTTTGCAGGAATTGCATCATAATTTGAATAAAGCCCAAGAAGTAAATGAAAGCAAAGCAAATAAAAAGAGAAGGGATTTGGAGTTCAAGGTGGGAGGTTGGGTCTACTTAAAGGCCAGACCCTATAGAATGCATTCCATTGCAAAGAGGAGGTGTGAGAAGCTTAGCCTGCGTTATTATGGCCCTTTTCAAGTCGTAGCTTGCATCGGACAGTGGCATACAAGCTCCAACTACGAACATGCCCAAATTCACCCAGTATTCCACATCAGTAGGGTGAAGAAGGGTTTACCAGCTTCTCAAACACCTCAATTGATTCCTGTGGAGCTGTCTCAAGATTGGGAATTAAAGGTGTACCCAATTGCAGTAGTAAATCTTCGCTACAACAATGTGTAGGGAAGCCGAGTTGCTCATACACCGGGAGGGCACTCCTTGTTGCGATGATTCTTGGGAAACGATATCGCCTTTGCAAAGAACGCTTTCGGACTTTCACCTTGAGGACAAGGTGAAACTTTGGGGGGGAAGTATTGATGGTAGCAAGCCCATTGTTAAGAAGGTTTATGTTAGAAGGGAGAGGCCCAATAAAGGGCCCACATAAGGAACATAACGAGACTTAACTAACTCGAATAGTTAGTTAAGTCCGTTGGAGGGGAAATCGTGGGAATAAAAGGGAAAGAATCAGAAGAAGGGGTATGAAAAGTTTTGTAAGGGATTTCAGGGGGAATTCTCTCGGGTATTGAGAGAGTTTTATCAGTTCTATACTTTGTATGTTCTGTATTGGGTGATTTACCCTAATTCATTCATTAAAAGAGATATTTCAGTAATTGATTCCATCACACTCCAAGTTGAGAAGGCTGCTGTTATTACTGCTGTTAGTAGCAATGAAGAGAAAACCCATTATAAGGCTTGAGAAAGATCAAATTAACTGAGCCTAATGTTTATGCAAATGAGCATAGCAAACAACATCAAGTCAGCTCTTCCCAAAACTGAAAGTGCTAAAGAATTCATGAGTTTTGTGGAAGAGCACTCTCAAACTGCTGACAAGTCTCTTGCTGAGACATTAATGAGTACTTTAACTATCATGAAGTTTGATAGTTCTCGTACTATGCATGAGCATGTCATTGAAATGACAAACATTGTAGCAAGACTCAAGTCTTTGGGAATAGAAGTAGATGAGAATTTCCTTGTGCAGTTTATTCTGATCTCATTACTGTCTAAGTATGGTCCATTCTAAATGAACTAAAATATCATGAAAGACAAATAGAATGTGCATGAATTGCACAGGATATTAGTTCAGCAGGAAACCAGACTTAAAAATCTAGAAAATCAATCTATCCATTATGTGAACCATCAAGGAGCTGGAAAGAAAGCTGAAAAGAAATATAAAAAGGGAAAATGACCATTAAAGATTGGTGAGTTATCTATCAAAATCCAAAAGAAAGAGTCAAACAATAATAAATGTCATTTATGTGGGAAATCTGGACACTTCTAGAAGGATTTCCCAAGGCGTAAGGTTTGGTTCGAAAAAAAAGGTAAGCTTAATGCTTATGTATGTTTCGAATCAAATTTAACTGAAGTTCCTTATAATACTTGGTGGATTGATTCTGGATGTACAACTCATATTTATAATACGATACAGGGATTCTTTACAATCCAAACCATAAGCCCAAATGAGAAGTTTATCTTCATGGGGAAAAGAGTGAAGGTTCTAGTGGAAGGTATCAGGACTTACCGTTTAATCTTAGACATTGACCATCATTTAGATTTATTTGAAACTTTTTATGTACCTAGTATTTCTAAGAATTTAGTTTTTTTGTCTAAACTTGATGTTGTTGGATACTCTTTTAGGTTTGGTAATGGATGTTTTAGTTTGTATAAGCATACCTATATAATTGGTTCTGATATACTTTGTAATGATTTATATAAATTGAATATTGATAATTTATATGTTGAAACTCTTATGACCTTGCATCATAATGTTGGCACTAAACGTAGTTTAGTGAATGAACATTCTGCTTACTTATGACATAAACGTTTGGGTCACATTTTCAAAGAAAGAATGGTAAGGTTGGTAAAGAATGACATCCTTCTAGATTTAGATTTCACTGACCTTAATATTTGTGTGGATTGCATTTAGGGAAAGCAAACAAAATACACAAAAAAGGGTGCCAAGAGAAGCACTCAGCTTCTTGAAATTGTACACATCGATATATGTAGACCCTTTGATGTCATTTTTTTCGGTAAAGAAAAATACTTTATCACCTTTATTGATGATTATTCATGTTACGGATATATCTGTTTACTGCATGAGAAATCTCAAGCAGTAAATGCCTTGGAAATTTATGTCAATGAAGTTAAAAGGTAATTGGACAAAAAGGTGAAAATTGTAAGGTTAGATAGAGGTAGTGAGTATTATATAAGATTTAATGAAACTCGACAACACCCAGGTCCATTTGCTAAGTTCCTAGAAAAGTGTGGCACATGTGCTCAATACACAATGCTAAGTACACCGCAATAAAATGGTGTAACAAAAAGGCATAAGCGAACCTTAATGGATATGGTCAAGAGCATGTTAAGTAACACGTCTTTACCCTTTTCATTATGGATATGCTTTAAAAACTATTGTATATTTGTTGAACAGGGTTCCTAGTAAGGCAATTTCAAAGATACTTTTTGAACTATGGACAGGTAAGAAACCCAGCTTAAGGCACCTGCATGTTTGGGGATGCCTTGCAGAAATAAGAATTTATAATCAACATGAAAAGAAATTAGATGCAAGAACAATCAATAGATATTTCATTGGTTATCTAGAAAAGTCTAAAAGGTATAAATTTTATTATCCTACCCATAGTACAAGAATTGTTAAAACTGGAAATGTCTAGTTCATTGAGAATGGTGAGAACAGTGGAAGTGAAGCTTCACGAAATGTAGAGATTAAGGAAGTTAGAGTACAAGTTCCTTTGACTTGTGCTCCTACTTATGAAATTGTTGTTCCTCATGTTGTTGAACCGCATAACAATCAAGAAGAACAACAAATTAATGATCTCGAAGTTAACAATAAACCTATACTAGAACAACCACAAGAGATAGCATTAAGAAGATCCCAAACAGAAAAGATATCTGCTATTTTAAATGACTATGTGGTGTATTTACGAGAGTCAGAAAATGACTTGGAAATTAATGACAATGATTCAGTTTCGTTTTCACAAGCCATTAATAGTGATAATGCTAATAAATGGTTAGATGCCATGAAAGATAAGTTTAAATCAATAAAACATAATGGTGTATGAGACCTTGTGGAATTACCTGAAGGGTGCAAGAGAGTTGGGTGTAAATTGATTGTAAAGACTAAGTGTGACTCTCATGGCAACCTTGAACGTTACAAGGCCTGTCTTGTTGCTAAAGGATTTACTCAAAAAGATAACATTGACTATAAGGAAACATTCTCACTAGTTTCCAATAAAGATTCTTTCAAAATTATCATGATATTAGTAGCTTATTATGATCTAGAGCTGCATCAAATGGATGTAAAAATCGTCTTTCTAAATGGAAATTTAGAGGAAGATGTTTATATGGATCAACAAATGGGGTTTTCAGTTGAGGGGAAAGAATACATGGTGAACAAACTTAAGAAATCAATATACGAACTTAAGTAAGCTTCCCGGCAATGGTATCTCAAGTTCAATGATATTATTTTATCCTTTGGATTTAAGGAAAATACTTTTGATCAATGTATATATCTGAAGGTCAGTGGGAAAAGTTTATCTTTTTGGTTTTATATGTTGATGATATCTTGCTTGCAACTAATGATCTTGGTCTATTAAGTGAGAGTAAGAAGTTTCTCTCTAATAACTTTAAAATATAAGATATGGGAGAGGCAAACTATGTGATTGGAATAGAAATATTCCGTGACAAATCACAAAGATTGTTAGACTTGTCTCAAAAAGTATATATCAATAAAGTTTTAGAGAGATTCAGAATGAAAAATGTTGTAACCGTCTCCTTTATGTGTATTTATTTTTAATTATTGTAAATTATTATGAGTATCATTAGTTGCCATAGGTCAGGTTGTATATTTTTTAGGAAAATAGTTATTGCTATTTATTGTCCTGAGGTTTATATATTGTAAGAAATTATGTACAAAAATTATCAGGAAATAATATACAGTTTTTACCCTTTCTAGTTGGTATTAAAGCTCCCGATCTGGGAGACTCTGCTTCCGCATTCAACCCTAGGCTAGCTTGCCTTCATCGCAGCTGCCTCCGCCTTCATTGCGGTTGGTTTCCTTGTTCTTTTTTTTGCGCCTTAATCGCGCCCAACGCCGCTGCCACCACCGCCTGCCGCCAGTCACCGCCTGCCGCCAGTCACCGCCACCATTCACTCTGGCAACCCTATCGGACGGATCGCCGTCCCTAGTCTGGCCGACCACCGAAAGCCCACCGTCGGAAGCCCTCCCACGTGCTCTCATGTGCGACCTCCTTTCTCTGCACGTGAACCCACGTGCTGCCAGTCTAGCCCCTAGTGGCAGCGCGTCCGACATTTGTTCCCAACGTGGTTTGTCTCCTCTGACTCGTCTCATCTTTCCCTACTAGAGTCTGCCACCACCTTGCCCAAACAACAACCCAGTACTCCTGTTATAAACCAAACAACAACCTCTTCCTCATCCTATCAGCCAAACAGTGACCTTAGACCACCATGTCAGACACCGAGACCACCATCACCTCCACCACCACCCAGAAAACCACTCCCTACATCACCACGCCTCTTAATCCCAATGACCTACCTGTTTTCCATCCTACCTATCATCTTATAGGCAAGCACTATTTACAGTGGGCTCTAGTTGTTCGTACCACCCTCAAAGGTCGTCGCAAATTAAGTCACATCGAAGGTACAGCCCTTAGTACGACTGACTCGACATTTGAAGAATGGGATAATGAGGACTCTCTCATTATGACATGGTTATGGAATTCTATGACACCAGAGATTAGTAGAAATTGTATGTTCTTGCCTACTCCTCGGGACATTTGGGACAATCTTCGTCAGACATATTCCATGAAGCAGGACATAGCTAAATGTTATGAGTTGAAAACCAAGATTTTTTCCACTAAGCAGGGGGCTTTATCAGTCACAGACTACTATGGGATCCTCAATGAGTTATGGATTGAGCTGGATCAGTATCAAAATCTGACAATGGAGTGTAGTAACGATGCTTCCACTTTGGTCAGTTTCGTTGAACGAGACCGCATCTTTGAGTTCCTCTCTGGTTTGAACTCAGAATATAACCCTATCAGAGTTCAGATTCTAGGTAAGGAGAAGCTTCCCTCTCTTTCTGAGGTCTTCTACACTGTTCGTGGAGAGGAGAGTAGACGGGCTATTATGCTTGATGACAAACCCTCTAATGGGTCAGCCTTGATCATGGGCAAGCCTCCTAAACCCGGCTCTTCCTCTTCCACTTCTTCTAGACCTAACAAAGATAGTAGCTGGTGCACCTACTGTAAGAAATTTGGTCACACCAAGGAAAATTGTTTTATTCTCCATGGGAAGGACCACGTTCTTCGGCGTATAGGTGGATTCAAGGGTATTCAGCGTGGGTAGACCAATCTGATGGCCTCAAATGAAGTCTCACATGTGACAGATGAAGTTCCTGCTCCCAGTCAGAATGAACTGGGGCGCTTACGGTCTCTTATTGACTCTCTCAGTAAGCCTTCGGGTACTTGTTCTCTAGCCATGATTGGTAAGAATTTATGTTTTCAGTCCTTTAATGCTTCTAGTACTGCTTCTGAAGAATCATGGGTTGTTGACTTTGGTGCTACTGATCATATGATTTTTTCTTCCTCACATTTGTTGTCTTATAAACCACCTTTTGGTATCCCTACCATTGCTGTGGCTGATGGCTCCACACCTCGCCGTGGTCGATGGCTCTTAACCAATGTTCTTCACACCTCATTCTCTTACCAAGGATGTGCAAGAACATTTGTCCTTTCGTGATCTTGCCACAGGGAGGACAATTGGAGTTACTGAGGAACGAGGAGGGTTGTATCACCTCCTCAATGGTCCAGGTGGCTCCAGTCAGAGGTTGCTACTTTCATGTTATCAGTCTAGCGCTGAGATTTGGCTTCAACACAGGCGTCTTGGACATCCTCATGTCTATGAGTTTGCTAAACATCATCGTGTATCTTTTCCTCCTAGCATTAATAAAAGTGTTGAGCCTTTTGCTCTTATCCATTCCGATGTTTGGGGACCTGCTTCTGTTTCTAATATTTCTAGGGCCAAATGGTTTGTTTCATTTATTGATGATTGTAGTCGTATAACTTGGCTTTTCCTCATGAAAGACAAATCTGAAGTGCCAAAATTATTGGTTCAGTTTTATCGTATGGTTCAGACTCAATTTGGAAAACCCATTAAACGACTGCGCTCTGATAATGGTAGGGAGTATGTCAACCAAACACTTTCTAACTTTCTTAAAGAGCATGGTATTGTTCATGAGCTGACATGTGTTGATACTCCTCAGCAAAATGGGGTTACCGAGAGAAAAAATCGTCACTTACTTGAAATAACCAGGACAGTGCTTTTCCAAATGTCTGTTCCACATTCATATTAGGGGGAAGTTGTTTTAACTGTTGTTTATCTGATAAATCGATTACCATATCGTGTCCTTGGTAAAGAAAGTCTTGTTCAACTCATGACATCTTTTTTTCCTTCTGTTCATATTATGCAGAGTCTCCAGCCTCATGTTTTTGGCTGTGTGGCCTTCGTACATGTCCATCGGCAGCATCGCAGTAAACTTGATCCTCGTGCTATCAAGTGTGTCTTCCTAGGTTATGTTCCTGACAAGAAAGGATATAAATGCTATCATCCTTCGAGTCATCATTTCTTTGTCTTCATGGATTTCACTTTTCATGAAGTCGAGTCTTATTTTTCTCGTCCTCAGCTTCAGGGAGAGAGCTTTCCGAAAGCTGAGCCCTCTGAGTCTTTTTTTCCAGAGCCTTTCGTTCCTTTGTTGCCTGGGTCCAAATCTGTCCTTGACCCTATCTCTCCTAGTCCATAGGAGTTAGCATCTTCTTCTGGTACCCCACCTGAACCTGAACCAACTAAGGTCAAGACCAAGGCTGGCACACCAAAACTGGTGTATAAGAAGAGACATGAGCCCGATCGAGCTCAACAGTAACTCTCGTTGTCCGAACCTACGATAAGTACTGAAGGTATAGTTTCCTATATTTCTGACCCTAATACTTTCAATATTCTTTTGGATAATTGTGATCTTGACTCAGATGACTTACCCATTGCCTTGAGAAAAGGGAAAAGGTTGTGTACTCGATACTCTATTTCTTAATTTGTTTCCTCCAAAAATCTTTCTTTACAGCACAAGAGTTTCATTTCATCCCTTGATTCTATTCAAATTCCAACATCAGTACAAGAAGCATTGAAGGATAAGAACTGAGTTCAAGCCATGAATAAGGAGATGAGTGCTCTGGAGAAGAATGGAACATGGAAGATTGTTGAAAGACCTAGTAACAAAAGACCAGTGGGGTGCCGCTGGATCTATACCTTGAAATATCGGTCTGATGGTACACTAGATCGATATAAGGCAAGATTAGTCGCAAAAAGATTCACTCAGACTTATGGAATTGACTATCAGGAGACATCTGCTCCAGTCGCAAAGATGAATACTGTAAGAATCCTACTCTCTCTTACTGCACTCCTTGGTTGGGAATTGCATCAGTTTGATATTAAAAATGCATTCCTTCATGGAGACTTGGAGGAAGAAGTTTATATGGAGATTCCACCAGGTTATGACTCCACCAATGGAAGAAATAAGGTATGCAAGTTAAAAAAGGCTTTGTATGGGTTAAAGCAGTCTCCCCGAGCATGGTTTGGAAGGTTTACAAAGGCGATGGTGTCCTTGGGATACAGGTAAAGTCAAGGTGATCATACCTTCTTATTTAAACATTCACAAGAAGGTAAACTCACTGTTCTACTTGTGTATGTGGATGACATTATTATCTCTGGGGACGACTTGGTTGAGCGACAGTTGCTAAAGGAAAAATTAGCAACTGAGTTTGAGATGAAGGATCTTGGGAGACTAAAGTATTTCCTTGGGATTGAAGTTGCCTACTCCAAACAAGGCATCTTTATTTCCTAAAGAAAATATGTTCTTGATCTTCTCAAAGAAACTGGTAAGCTGGGTTGCAATTCTACTAGTATTCCCATTGAGCAGAATCATAGAATAGGGAACGATGAAGAGAGTCCCAAGGTAGATAAAGCTCGATATCAGAAGTTAGTAGGGAAGTTGATATACTTAGCACACACTAGACCAGATTTGGCATATGCTGTCAGTGTTAGTAGTTTATGCATGAACCAAGAGTAAGACACTTACAGGTCGTGGACAGAATTCTACAGTATCTTAAAACTACACCTAGAAAAGGGTTACTATTCAAGAAAGGTGGAAGTTTATTCATGGAAGTATATACAGATGCTGATTATGGAGGATTAGTCATTGATAGAAGGTCAACCTCTGGTTATTGTATGTTTTTGGGGGGAAACTTAGTAACTTGGAGAAGTAAGAAGCAAAATGTGGTAGCTCGGTCAAGTGCAGAAGCTGAATTTCGGGCTATGGCACAAGGAATCTGTGAAGTGCTATGGATGAAGATTATATTGGATGATTTGAAGATAAAGTATGAGACCCCTATGAAATTGCTCTGTGACAATAAGTCTGCCATTAGCATCGCTCACAAGCAGGTTCAGCATGATAGAACAAAACATATTGAGATAGACTAGCACTTTATCAAGGAGAAGTTAGATAGTGGGTTGATAACCACATCATATGTTTCCTCTAAATTGCAGATTGTTGACGTGTTGACTAAAGGGTTATCCATGGAGAGGTTCCAAGATCTTACTAGCAAGTTGGGAATGATAGATATCCATTCACCAACTTGAGGGAGAGTTTTGTAACCGTTTCCTTTATGTGTATTTATTTTTAATTATTGTAAAATATTATGAGTATCATTAGTTTCCATAGGTCAAGTTGTATATTTTTTAGGAAAATAGTTATTGCTATTTATTCTCCTGAGGTCTATATATTGTAAGAAACTATGTACAAAAATTATCAGGAAATAATATACAGTTTTTACCCTTTCTAGTGAAAATGTTCAGCATCACTTGTTCCAATTCAAAAAGGAGACAAGTTCAGTCTCATGCAATGTCCAAAAAATGATTTGAAACGGAAACAGATGGAAGCAATTCCTTATGCATCTGTTGTTGGGAATTTGATGTATGCTCAAACGTGTACAAGGCTAGATATCAGCTTTGCAGTTGGTATGTTGAGTAGATGCCAGAGTAATCCAGGATCGAATCATTGGAAAGTTGTAAAGAAAGTCTTAAGATACTTGCAAGGAGTGAAGGATCACATGCTTATTTATAGGAGATCCGATCATCTTGAGGTGGTTGGATATTTAGATTTAGACTTTGCTGGTTGTGTAGATACAAGAAAGTCTACATTTGGCTATTTCTATCTTTTAGCCGAATGAGCGATATCGTGGAAGAGTGCAAAGCAATCAGTCATTGCTGCATCCACCATGGAAGCTGAATTTATGCATGCTTTGAGGCCATGGTTCAGGTGAAGTGGTTGCGGAACTTTATTTCAGGACTTGGAATAGTTGACAGTATTACCAGACCGCTGAAAATTTATTGTGATAATTTCGTAATTGTCTTCTTTTCTAAAAACGACAAGTATTCTAAAGGTACTAAACATATGAAATTGAAATATTTTGCTGTTAAAGAAGAAGTTCAAAAACATATAGTGTCAATAGAGCACATTAGCACCGATCTTATAATTGTTAACCCTTTGACAAAAGGGTTACTGCCCAAAACATTTAGTGGACATGTTGAAAGTATGGGCAGTGTTTCCAAATAGGCCTTATCGTATATTATGTTAATGTTTATGTTTTATGTACTTTGACACTCTGAGCTCATGAATGAATATGTTTCTGTCTCACCTATTGTCCGAGTTTGTATACATGATTGAATAAGAATGATGATAACAAGTTCTGTCTTTATTAAAGACATTATTGTTGGACCAATTATGTGCTTCCCATTCACCGGTCATGTTAAGGAGAAGACTAACTCTGTAGTACTTGGAAGGAACTATGTTGGCTCAATGACATAAAACCCCCATGACTCATGTTAGTTCATATTCTTAATTATGATGAATGATGTATCCAATGTATAGAAGAATTTGGCTATATGTATGAATGCGCATTATGTTTGACTGGTTTATTAAACTATAAAGAAAGATAATGTCAAATGAGCCAAGTGGGAGAATGTAACACTTAAGTGTATCTCATTTGCTGGACATGTGATTTATCTTTATTAGTTTAATAAATAATTAATTAAATTAAAGGGACTAAATTCTTATTGGATAAAAAGGAAGGGTAGTTTATTTTAAAAGTAATTGACAACTTGATGAAAGTTGGCAAAATATAGTTTAATGTAAAAACTCAAGGTCCTGTTCTTGCCATAAGAGTTTTCTTCTTCCCTCATCATCACTAAAGTAAAAGAAGAGAGAAAAAGGAAGGCAAAGGAATAGAAAGTGAGTTTTAAGATTTCTCTTACAGTCTTGGAACTCAGTTTGTTGTTATCAAAATTTATTCATGGATCAAGGTTAGTGTTTTCATTCATTCTTGTTTGTGGAATCATGAATATTAAGATCTTTTATGTTGTAATGGTAGTTTTCTATATTAAGAATCCTAGGAAAACTATAATTTACATCATATGCATTTAGTCGAAGTTTTGGAATCTGTAACTTATAAAATTTGTTTATGTCATTTAAGTGTTCGGTCCAAACTACTAAACTAGAAGATTGAGGAAACCAAATGTGATTAGATTAAAATTCTCACACACTTACATTACAGTTTTGGAACACTGGGGTCTGGGGTCCAGAGCCTTTGCTGCCCCCCTGTATCCTTCCCTGAGTAGATATAGAGTCTTCCCTTATTTTTGGAAAGATGCTCTATCAATCTTCAGCTTCAAAGTGTTTAGTTGTGTGGTTGGCTTCTTTTTCAGGACTCAACTAAACCTCCTCTTGCTACCACAATTTTCTTTGGTGCTAATGATGCAGCTTTGTCGGGAAGAACCTGTGAAAGGCAACACGTACCCATTGAAGAGTACAAAGAAAACCTCAGAAAAATTGTTCTACATTTGAAGGTTAAATTTTGTTGTTTCTTAATTACCTGTTCAACATTTAACTCCAATTTTTATGTGCATTATCTGCTAGGTTGTGTCCCCTTGGATTTGCCTATGATGCAGGATGATGTTTTTTAGTTGGGGTATTATAACCTCAGTTCCACATTTGATACTTTTTTATCCATCCATCCCATTTATTATTTTAGATTTCCCAGGTAATGGCTAGTTGAACTACTTAATTAAGGTGAATATTTTGGATAAGTGCTGGGCCTGCTTGCTCAAATGCACTGCAATGGCATGAAAGAAGATTAAGAATATCAGGATTGGTTCAGTAGCTCAGTACTTTTTGGAGTCTTTAAGTATTTTTATTTTATATATTGTAATTTTAGAGACATTATCTTCTTTTGTATGGTATGGTCTTGATTTTCTAGAATGTTCTGTCAACAATATTTGAATATTTTAAGTACTTTGTGTTATTATTCTCTAATAGTAGTATAATGATTCTGATTATTTTCTGTTGTGTTCCTTGTGCTTCCAAAGGCACATGATTTCTTCCATGCTTTGTTGTTTTGCTTCTGTGTCAACTTCTGCTTTGGGTTAAGGAGTAACCTATTCTTGGTTGTTTTAATACTTCCTCTCAGTAAAAATTATGGGCATAGATGAATTAAATCCTTATACCATTAAGGGCCAGTTATATTATCTGTTATTAATTGTCAGTGATAATTTGGTTTCAGGAATGCTCACCAACTATGCAAATTGTGCTTATTACTCCACCTCCAGTTTGTGAGGAAGGGCGTCAAGCATATGCAGAGTATGATAAATTCCTCCTCTCTTGTTAGATTCAGTATTCTTAATCTGCATCCTTTTATGGTCACTGTCTTACTGCACCGTTATGTATTTGGCTATTTACAGATATCATCAAATGAAAGTATGAAACTGTTCCTTGCTTTCTGCTTTATAATTTTTTTTTTATGCAACAATTGCTTCATTCACCAAACGATTATAATTGCTATTTTTAGCACCACTGTTGCGTCCATTTTTTCCAAACCACCATTTGACTATTTCTCCTCCAATTATGTCCATCTAAAGTCCATCACGTCCCTGTTGCACTCTTGCTACACACATAGTGTGCTGTTGTTACTATCATTATCTAATCAAGAAAAATTCTACCGCAGCTAAACTTGCATTGATGTGTGGTTAACCATTCCCAGAGTGATTAATGCTTCCGTAGTGAAACCTTGTGCAACGTTACAGTACACATTATTGCTATTGTATTATCTGGTTACTTTTTTGGTTTAAGACTTGCCAGTCCATAAAATTTAGATGTTTTGGTACAGCAAGAGAATGTAAGCTTACATTGGCTTCTAATCATTCGGCAGTTGTTAATTTCATGTTTGAGAAGTTTTCGTTGGGTCTTGCAGATCTTTATATGGTGAGAATGCTAGAAAACTGCCAGAAAGAACAAATGAAGTAACTGGTCAATATGCAAAGGCTTGTGTTGAGATAGCTAAGGAAATGGGTGTGTGGTATATCAATGTATGGTCCAAGATGCAAGAAACAGATGACTGGCAAAAGAAATTTTTGAGGTTTGTTACAACCTGGCCTTGAGAAATAGTGACCATGACATAGATTTGACCCTGTTCTCCTGTTAAAGGCATCATGGATTAGTTTTGACTAAGTCCTGTTATAATGTGAATGTGATCCTGTTCTCTTGTTAAAGTCATCATGGATAAGCTTTTATATCTAATTAATGACGCAATAAACTGCTTTCTTCTATCTATATATGAAAATTGAAAGTTATAGAAGAGAGAGGACTGGGGCATTGTAAGTTTGAGATTTATTTTGTGCCTGGGCATCATTTTGGGGCTATTTAATTTATGCATAGGTTATATTTAGTAAAATCAACACCACTGCCTTTTTTGAAATTTATGGGAGATTCAACCTATTAAGGGTCATGTTACATTGATGTTTTACTATTACAGTGATGGGTTGCACCTGACACCAGAAGGAAATGCAGTAGTCTACCAAGAAGTGATAAAGGTGTTCAATGAAGCAGGGCTTTCTGCTGATAAAATGCCATTGGAATTCCCTCACCACTCAAAAATTGATGACAAAAATCCTGAGAGCGCTTTCCGGCAAGAATGTCTGTGATATCACATTGCGGTAGGGCTCTTTGGTCTAGTCTTGCAATGTTATACACTGTTCTATTTAGTGACCTATGATTTTCTTCCTGAATAAACTAGTTTTTAATGCTTTAATAAAACCATGTTAGTGTTTACTCCTCCTGTCGGTGCTTGTACCATCAAGAAGCATATGTCCATTACTTCATTTAGCTATTAATTTGGTATACATTGACTGTACCAAAAAAAAAAATTTGTACACATTGAAGCCCTGAACTTTTAGCTAATAAATTACAATCACGTGCTAATAACTAGTTGCTTGTCTTGAGGGTTGCTCGAGCATCGATAGTTGTTACGACTTAAGGATGTTATGTTTAAAGAATAAGAGTGAAATAAAATGGTCTTTTACCTATAATGCCAGCACTTCGAATTCTCCACTTTAGAGAAGATTTTATTTGACTATCATTTTTAACTCGAAATTAAGTAAATAATTGGTTAAAGCCAAAAAAAAAATGTAGTTTTCATATTACGTTTTGATTTTTCATTAAGTAAAAATTGTAGTCTGAAATATATCATCGAATAAGAGAAAATATTTTGTTGTAATTAATGAATTGAACTCTAATTTTGTCATAATGAATGAAATCCCATAGATGATATGGAAATACAACAAATTATTTTACGCTACTGCCAGCAAACCCAATTTTCTATGCGTAGAACCGTTTATGGTCTCTTCTAAATGCCTATAGTGGCATTAACAATGAATGACATGTTTTTTATTAGATCCTGTAGTAAATTAGTTAAGGTGTATGCAGATTGGTATAGACATCACTTGACCGCAATAAAAAAAAAAAAATAGTGGTACTAATTAGAAATAAAATAAGAGTGTTGTTATTGGCACTCCAAATTATCTATCTACACTCCTCACTAGCCACTTATAATTAAAAAAAAAACTAAAATTATGATTAGTTAGTAAGGAGTGTGAATAAATAATTGGGAGTGCCAATAACCTCATCCATGAAATAAATTCATTTTTAAAAAGGTAATTTTCCAATCAAAGGTAATATTGTTGATAAAACATTATATATATATACACACACACATTCTTGAATTATAGTTGTTAAGTTAATTTAATTTTATATAGATCACATGCTTTTATATATTGGTAATTGGTAATTTTGAATGAAATTTTATTTTGAAAATATATTAACATATTGTTGGTATAAAACAACACTTTTCGATTCACACAATTTTGATGTATATTCGAAAGCTTAGTATGAATGATATTCACTAAGTTATCATGAGTTAGAAACACTTTGATTATATTCGAATTGAAATTGTGAAATGTTACCAAAATGGTAATTTTGACTTGATCTCAAAATTTAAGATCTAAAACACCAGTAATTACACTTGGAAGATTTTTTTGAAGACAAAAGTAAAGATTTCAACCAAGAAGACAGTAGCTACTTAAAGATTCAAATTTAAATTCATATAAGATATAATTTGAATTTAAATCAAAAGTTAGTAGTAGTTACAAGTGTAAGATCCAAATAATACAATGATTGTTGACAAAGATTGTGCAATTACTTGCCATATGAAGATTGCTGATAATGTTAGGCACTTATTTTAGTTTTAGACATGTTAGGCACTTATTTTAGTTTTAGACACTTGTCAGAATCTTAAAAATGAGATAGTTACTTAGGTTGTCTATAAATACTAAGAGGATGAAAACATTTAGGGGTTGAAATTCATTCATTTGTATAATCTCTAAACATGCTCTTTGTCACTGATGTAAACGAGCAACTTGAGATAGAACCAAGTATGTTTCCATCATGTTTCCTTTCTATAAACTTTACAATTCCAATGCAAATTTAATTCAAGTTCATTTTCATTTTCAGTCATTTACATTCCTGTAAAATTCTCTTCTACTCCTGATTGAGTGATCTTCTCATGATCATTTGATTTCTTTTACTTGCTTTATTAAATTACATTCTTTATTCTTCTGCAAGTTTATCTTTTTGTTAACTTTACTTCTTTCCACATTTACTCTTTTTACATTTATCTTTGTTTTCCTTTAATTCTTGTTATTTGCGGAGTTTATTTTTTTGTCACGCTTACTTTATTGTCCTTTATTTCTCTGCACTTTACATTTTCTGCAAATTAATTATTTTTTCTTCGATTGCTTTCTTTACTTTACTGCACTTTCAACTTTCAAACAAGTTTATTTTATTGCATCTTTAGTGCTTTATTTGCTTTCTTTACTTTTACTCAGTTTTTTATTGTTACAACATTGTTACACTTTATTTTTTGATTTTTATTTCTTTGTGTTTTACTTGAAATTCTTCCTGACATTCTTTTTAAAAACGAATCAATCAGTACTTAAGAATCCCTTGAGGAAGAAATTATCTTTCCAAATTGAGAATTGGAATTGAATTTGTCTTTGACAAAAATTACACTAAACACATACAAATCAAAACCTTGTACCATATTTTATTTTTTTTGGTATTAACTACCTTTGTCCACATTATTGTTAGAAAAATGTTAGATGCACATTTTTATGATTCATATCTCTCGCATGTAAGTATATGTGATAGAATCAAAGTGTAGGTGTGCATAAATTGAGGTAGGATTAGTTATAATCGGACAATAAAAAATATGCAAATGTAAGGTTATGTATGTGTAATCATAAATTGAGATAGGATCAGCTGTAATTAGATAATAAAATTGTACAGATGTGAAATTATATGTGTATAATTATAAGGGTCAATTTGATATTATAAAGGGAAAAGAAAAAGAAGTGATACAATAGAAAAGAAAATAAAAGAAAGAAATGGATAAGTAGATGAATTATCTTCTCCTTGTTTGGTATTATTCAATAGAATAGAAAGAATGATTTTCTTCATTTATTTAGTTTTATAAAAAAATATAAATACATGTAAATAAATAAAAATATATGTAAATATATAGTGATGCACACAAAAATATTTTTTCTCTTTCTTTCCCTTTCTTTTTACGCAAGAGAGAGGGCGTTAGGACTACGATATTTTTTCTGAAAACTTGTAGCATAACTTATACTTTTGTACACTTAAAATAATGTCAGTTTAGGTATTGTTGGTTAGGTACACAGCAGAAATAGTTCATATCTTTAAGTGAGTTTTTTGACAAGTTAACTTGTAATAGTTGTTTAACTTGATTTAGACCACAACAACTATGTAATCATACTCTTTTGTATTTACATTTAGCAGCTAAATGAAATTAGTAGTAGTGTTCTCCCCATTTTCGTTTTTCTGCATTTCTCTACTAGTGCTCCTTCTTTTTAACAACAACAAGGGATGAAAAAATAGTAAGACCAAATCCTTTCTTTTCCATCCATAAATACATATCAAACAAGGGATAAGGCTCCTTCTCTACCTCTTCCTCTCTTTTCCCCCCTCAAAGCCGGAGTGTTTGGGAGTAGCATTTTTATCGTTATTGACTGTCATTGTTCAACGGCTGTAGATATTTCATTTCGCTCAGGAGTCAGTTTTGTGTTGCTGAGTTTTCACCGTACAATATATATTTACTGCCTTAAGTTTGTAATTAATTTTAATAGAAACAAACACAATAATTTTTTTAGTAAAGCTTAATTAACGCAATGTTAACTGCGTCCTTCAGACATGTTTCCTTACAGTGACACAGATCATTTACTCCCGAAGACCAACATTCTATAGTAGTAACAGACATGTTACCTCATTATACGGTGACTTATTATCCAATTTTACCCTTTTACCTCTTCCCCCATCTGGCCGGAAGTTACAGAAAACCGAAAACGAAAACAAAAGAATCAATCTCATTCCATGGATTGTGATCCTGGATAAGAAACATACATGTACTATGTCTTCTGAATCACTTTAATTCCAAAAGTGCAAATGTCACACTGTTGCGTTTTTAAGACTGTATATAAACATATATTATAATTTTATAGATTCTGTGGAATAAAAGCTAACAAATATGTCATTATTTATTTTTGTTTATGTCGGTAGAAAACTTGAAATGTTTTCCTTAAACAAACAAGGACCGATATTTAACTACTATCTTTATTTATCATAAGTATATAATATTACTAGTATTATTTTTTTAATTTATTGTTACTACGATTTAGTTTCCTTCCTTTTTCTGGATTGTAGCCAATCTCTGCATTTCTCTTCCATTGTTGTGCTTGCACGCATAAGTGTGACTGAATGAACTTGAGTCCAAGTTCCATCTCGGTATCATCCTTCTAAAAATGCTCCAAGCATATGCACTTGAAATAAATAAATAACTAAACGTGGTGTATGTGTGTTATAATGGCTGCCAGGGACTTACACATCAATATTTTCATTAACCTGAGACATCATCTCCACCAAATCCAGCTCCTTCTTAACTTCAATCCCCACCATCATCTCCTGTGGCATCATCTCTGTCTCAAAGTGATGCTCATCAACATTAACAACTTGCATGCCTCCCTGATCAGATTGTTTTCCTTCCACATTAGGAGCACATTGCATTTTTTCATCAAAATCTTTCTCATCCATAGTAGGAGCACAAGGCATATCATCTAGCAGAGAATCAATACTACACCCCTCTTGAAACAAATTATCATCGAAACAAAAATCTGGGACCTCGTTGAAGTCATAATTTGGCACCAACCGGTCATTGGGACAAACTTGATCTGCAGTCTGGGGCTGAGGAGGAGGAGGAGCTGCTGCTGCTGCAGCTTTGCTTGTGCTAGTTTTGTTTCTCATGGCATTGGCATTAGCAGAAGATCTTCTTCGATAGTCTATTGGTGGGTTTTTGTCCAAGTTCAAGCTCTTGATATATTCCTGCAGAAGAGAGCCTCGAGGGTACTTTGAACGACATTTTCTTTTGGAATATTGCCTTCTCTTGGTTGCGTTCCAATGGTTTTTGATTGAGTTCTCAGTCCTTCCTGGCAATCTTTTTGCAATCTCAGCCCACTTATTTCCTATCTCTGCATGAGCTTGGATCAGTATCTTATCCTCTTCATCAGTCCATATGTCCTTCTGCAAAAATGCACAAAAGTTGAAGAGAGGGCATTATTATTTGTAAGAGTATATATAAAAGTATCATATCAAGTGAAAGCATTGTCTTATATTATTATGAGGGTGAGTGGAACTAGTTTCAACTATTGGATCATGCATTAATCATTAATGTGCTTTTATATATAATTTATATTATAATATAATAATATGACAAATAAATTGGAACCTTAATGTCAGGCCTTAGATGGTTATGCCATCGCTCTCTGCACTGTTTGCCAATTCTTCCAGGCAGCGTCTGAGCGATATGAGACCACTTCCTCACTCCATATTGTTCGACCAGTTGAATCAACAATCTGTTTGTGAAAGCACTCAAAGCACACATATGTGTTTTTTGACCGAAATATGCAGAATTCCAAAAATGTGAACAAAAAATAAAATGTAACAAGATTGAATGAATAGCCATGAAAAATAACATATTTAATGGAAATTATATATTTCATATAATTAATTATTCACCTGTCTTCATCTTCTGTCCATTGCCCCTTCACTATGTTGGACTTCTTCCGAATTTTAAGTGTCCTTCTAGTGGTTGGAGATGCCTTATTGTTTTTATTCAAGCCAACTCTTTTGTAATAATTTGATGGTGTTATGCATGAGACTTCATCTGGTACAACAAAATTCAAAGGCTTGGTTTCTAGAGGATTAAAGGCCAAATAACTTTGGTTTCCAACCATCACATCCAGTTGATTCCTCCGAGTGGGGTTGAAACTATAACCTTCATATTGGAAATTGTCCATAACATGAGCATAGCCACTACCATTATTCTCAACAAAAGGCTTGCACTCATAAACGTCAAAATCTGCCTGTGAACACCCACAGTTTATATTAACAAAAGGATCAAAGTTTGGAGTTTGGACCCCAAAAACTGGATTGGATGAGGATCCATTCACATGATGAAACTGATCAATATGATGAAAATCTTGCAGGAAACCCTGAGAGGAAGGAGCCCCAAAAGGAAGCTCATCTTTCATGCTGGGTTTCGGGTAGTTTTCTTGCAAATGCATTGGCTGTGAGGCATAGTTTTCTCTGAGATTTGTCTCAAGGTCCATTACAGAAGGAGAGTAACAGAAACTGAGGGCAACAATTGTGTTCCAAGCCATCTCGACTGTGTTCCTTAATAGGAGAGAGTGAGAATGCATTAATTACAGGGCAATTGATATGAAGCATCAAATGGCCAGGATTGCTTCACATCTAGAAACTTGACCATATGGTTTACACCCTAGTAAGATTTTTTCTTTTGATGGCTACGTTGGTAACTGTCAATAAGATTAATACAGTTCAAGTATAACATTGCCGTTATGTTATTTACATAGTAACCATTACTATGGTCAAACCTTCTTCTGTGAGTAGATTTTATGCAGTAGTATGCGAAGGCAGTAGTCGATGAATGCTACAAAAGTCCACACTAATATAGATTGAGAAATTTACTAATAATAATTAGTGCATTTAGTTCTTTATTTTTATTTTTATTTCTTTTTGAAGGGTATGCAATTGGTTTCACTTATACAGGGGTAAAGTTGAAAGCGCCATTAGTTTGACACAAAGAAGCCGAAAAAAAAAATGTAAGCTTTTAGTAATTATGGTCAAAAAGGTTTTGAACATGTTTGAGAGTACTAATTAGTAATGTAACATATCATTTACTTCGGTCTGTGTGTAACCATCACTCAGGAGGAAAGACTATTGGGCCAAATTTGATTGTTTGCAAATGGGGAGCACTTTCACTACTTTGCTGTTTTGATGATCTGAATTGGCTGTACAACTTGTGCTTGCTACTATTACCTATTTCACTCTTTTGCTGGCTTGATGATCTTAAAGACTAAGCATTTTGTTTGTTAATCTTGTAATTTGGTGAAGGGAAAATAAATCTACGTTACTTGAAATGTAATTAGCTAATGAAATTTATGTATAAAATTTACTTAGAGAAATTCAGCGTTATTTTTGAATTAAGCTTGAATAGGCTGCAACCAAACATTGTCAACAAGAGAAATTCTTATCTACTCTGAAAGTACTATACTTGGTCCAATAAATACAGCATCTGAACTGTATAATTATAAAGGGCATTGGATTAAATTTAAAATATTAATTTAATAAATCAAATAAACTCTCAGCTGCATTAGAATTTCTCCATCAATTGACCCCCTCCTCCCCAAAACAAATTACACATAGCTGAAAAGTCTTGTGAAGTAACTGACCAGAGTTAACAGCTTCTTTTATTTAATTTTCGTTAAACGTTGCAACGAAGATAATGGTAAAGGGTTGTTCTTAGTAATATTGAGCGTTAAATGGAAATAAAGTCACCTAAAATCACGTAAAAAAAATCTAATTTCCCCCAAAATATCATAGATTTTTTGGCGGTATATTTTGTATGTTGTTTCATGGAACGGCACTGAATCACCCAATATCAGCAATTTGTCCCTATTTTACTTTAAAAACAAGAAATGTAAGAGCAAAAATTTGTCTGGTTGATCCGGTTTTGCATATAGAACGACAAATAAAATCTAAATATTTCTAGTTCTAAATTTATTTTGATCCAATGGCACAAATTCTCTAAAAAGTGAGACCTCATTTTGATATTTCCAAAAGATGTATTTGCTATATTAGAATTCTAAATTTATAAATATCTTCAATAAATTATGTACGCGTTATGTGTGTTAAATAAATAGAAATTTTGAAGTTTAATAATTTAAATTTCATGTTAACGTAACACCACTCGTCACTATATTTATGACCGTTCTTTTTATTCATGTTGATTTAGAGATGACAAAATCTCTCTGTATTTAAGAATATTTGTTAGAATCACTCTATTTGAAAATTCAAATTTAGAAAATATTCTCTTTCAAAACGGAAAAGGAAATAAAAATTATATGGAAGCAAATACAAAAATGGAAATGGGGATTATATCTCCGTCTCTCAGGATTCCGAAAAACTTTTAATAAAGGATTATATCTCCGTCTCGCAGGATTCCGAAAAACTTTTAAATTATTATTAATAATTATATTATATATATATACGAGGGAAGATTAGTTTACATCAATATGTTTTTTTGATGGGGATTAGATCTACTTTTCTAAATTGGTCTTGCAGGATTATTTTATTAAAAGAACTATTGATGAAAGTGAATCTAATAACCGAAAATAAATATAATAATAAAAAGATACACGGATGTAAATGATCATTTCTATATATATATATTAAAATTTTGTTTTTTTAAAATAATTTTCATCTATATTTTTTATATTTATTTAAAATTAAAATAAAGTAAAAAAAATATCACTAAATAATAATTTGTTGTTTTAATTTGTTTATATTACATACTTAAATTGAAATTATTTGTAACTTTTTATATATTCTTTTCCTTTTTTAATTTTTTTTCATTTTTTAAATATAATTTTAGGGCCCTGCAGATCTCCGCCTCTCAGTGAATAATGGGTACAGGGAGAAATTTTTCTCGAAGCAATGATCAAGAGTGGGGATGAGAAAAACTAGAAGGGTAGGGACAAGGAGCGACTCTCGACCCGCGCGGGTACCATCCCTGCACGGGGAATGCTAAACCAACTTAGACTCGCGGGGATTTCTGTTTTGTAGAAAGGCAAGAACCACACAAAGCAAGAAAAACTTGGCTTTGCAAGCATGCTTATTTTAAGTATTGACAATTCCGTTGTTTTTTTCTTTTAAATTCTCTTTTCTTCGATATTTTCGTTGTCAGTAGCAAAATTTTACAGATCTTTGGTTTGTTAGTTTTGTGCAAATTGTACTACTCTACCAGAAAACATATGCCAGTAATGCTTTGGCTTTCGGTAGCCTTTCTACACAATGAGTGACCGTCGCAGGAATTTTAAACAATAGAAGCGAATGTCTATGTGGTTGAAGGAGATACGAGTAACTCTGACCGAATAATGTTTTTCATTATTTTTAGTTTGTAGAGATAAAAAATGATAAAAAAAAATTATGGTCTGAATATATTAATACTAAATCTACATAAGTACTATTAAAATATTAAAAATATTATTATATAAATATATTTAAGTATTAAATCACGGGATTATAAATTTATTTTATTATTAAAGACAAAAAAATACATAAGAAATAAAAAAAAATTATATGAATTGTTTACTGACAGATACTCAATGTACAACTTAAAAGCTTAAGCCAGAAATCCATGGATAATTTGTGCACAAGCAGTGAAGAACTTGTACAACTTGAAAGGCCAATCCCCAAGCAGTAAAACTTGCACAGCATTTACCAAATCAAAAACGCTAATAACATATATGCGTGTAAGCAAAATAGCAAATGATATGGTATATTAAAAAAAAAAACTGGATGTGATATTTAATAAAAAGTTAAAGGATGATAAATTTATCATGGAGCAGAACCATTAGGCGCCACTCATACATAAATAATGAAATCCACAAGGTAACTAAGAAGCTGAAAAGTAAAGGGATCAAGAAAAGTAACACTCAATTCCTATCTGACCTATAAAGAAATTCAGAAATGTAAACTAGTGGGCTTGTTATGCAACTATCAAAATTTTACAATTGAAAATTAAGTAGTCTTTGGCTTAATTCGCTTCACCCTGGAATAGAGGAAAACACCGGCAAGAGCTATAGCAGTCCCTGCAGAGAAAAAGCACAAAATCTCAGCGACAGGTATGTAGAGATATGGTTAAGAAAAATTCAAGCCAAAGATCTTCAAATGATTCCAGTTGGAACCATAAAAAAAGCAATTTTACCAAATGCGTTAACAGGTGAGACAGGTGTTTGGAAGAAGAAGACAGAGCTCACGATGACCACAACCCGCTTCACACAATTTCCTACAGAGTGGGTAACAGGTGATACCCTCTGCAGTATCATATAAGAAACCTGCACAGCCCATTCACAGAAAATTATCCCTACATCACTAAGGAATACAAAACCTATTATAGAAGAGAACCATGTAGAAAAATATAATATGACTTCAAATAAATTAAGACCTTATTTAAGGCTATTGTAAGTTAGTAACAATGAGTAGACTCCCTATTCATAGCTTTGCTTTCCTTTTCCTTATATGACGACCTTATATCAAAAAGATTCCACTTCCATTTTCATTTCACATCAACGTTTTAGCTCAAGTATTGTAAAATGACCGTTTATTCCTTAACAAGCACACAATGCTTAAGATAATCTTAGGCAAGAAATCTTTCTAATTTAAAATGGTCAGAAGCACATTAAAAAATGGACAAGCTGCTGTCCTAGTGCCAAATTATTTTCAACAATGAATGCAGCGCATTCCAACATTCACGTACTCTACATAAGACTGTCAGATAACATAGCACATAAAATACCCTTCTCAACTGGCATGACATAGAATATAAGCAAATACAATATCTCATAGCATAGTAGTCTTACTGTCTCTGAACTTTAAAATAAATCTTAACCAAACTATCTTAATTGAGGTTTTAGTTTAGTACACCATGAGAGGATAGTAGGATACCCAAGAGCTTAATCTATTACGTTAAAAAGCATTTCACATCAAACAATTTGTTTTTTGTTTTCAATAAGTAACAATTACTGATGTTTGAATCTAATGGTCACGAGATAAAATACTGAACAACAGGAAGTAACAACACTCTCGAATAAAAGGGAGACAGTTATGCATAGAAGAGGAAAACTCACTTGCTGATATGCATGGAAACAGAGCGCAGCAAGAAGAGATCTGATGTACACTTCACTAACATTTAATCCCTGTCAAGAAAGATGATGTGATAACTGATTAGTAGCCTCAACACCATAATGTATTTTGATTGTGAGAATTCTAAAAGCAATCCTATCAATTTCAACCATCAAGATACTCACAGCGGCCTGCAGGTAAGCAGGGGTAAATTTGACACCCTCCATGAAGATAGTTACAGGTGCTGACAACAAGAAGGACATAACTGTTATTATTGAGAAGAGGGTTATGTTGTCCATAGATTCCTGAGAACAACAAAATGCTTGTTATTTTCTGCTTGTTTATAAAGATGAAATGTGAGTTTGTCATAAAAATGCTACTCTATTATCAACAACGAAATAAATGCAAAACTTTGGGACGTGTTCATAGATCATATTACCTCCTTCTTAACCATGACCTTTTTGCTAAGAACATTACGGGATTGATTTGTCAAATTGGAAGCCATTGCACTCCAAAATCCAGCCCTATTCAATATCCCAGATAAAGAGCCACATATTAGAATTCAATTGACTGAATAATTTCTTTTCAAATCATTCTATTTCCTCTCTTCTCTTCCCCTAGACGGAATAAGACATGCAGGAGTTCTTACCAATTGAAAGAGACCTCCGTAACGGACGCCAGTGCCACCCCACCAACAATTGGCACAAGGGAAGCAACCACCCATGCGGTAGGCATCTGTAAGAAAGTTAAACAAGGGATTAAGATTGGAAAGAATCAATTCACAATGTATTGAATGTTGAAGCAATAATGTTGATTTATTTTTTCTTCAAAGGAAATGCTTACCATACACAAGTAACCACAGACAACTATAAGTGAAAAATATACCAGTACGATACTGATCATCAAATTTATTAAAAAAGAAACAACAGTGACAACTTAGACACGGACAAAAGCAGCCACCAAGGAAGCACAGACATTTCAAAATAGTCAGCATACGTGTCGGACATGTGTCATGTCAGATACTCCTCGAACACCCATCGGATACTCATGCTACAATTTTTTTAATTGTTATGCTAATATGGGTGACATATATTGCATCTATAATGAATAATGCTAACTTTTGAGACATTAACATATCTGTTTTAATTTTGTTTCTAAGATTTATGCTAGGAATAAGAATGACTATGTAGTAATGCTTGTAGTCTACTTTAAAAAATAGGTGCTCATGTTAAGATATATGTTTCAATCTCAATCCTATACTAGTTTTATATGTTTACTTTAACAGTGTAGTGCCTTAAAATTTTTAGAATTTGCTGTGCCCTGTGTAAGTATCACGTTGTATTCGTGGTTCCTAGGGAACCACTGCCCTCAGACTATAAGTAATCATAAGAACTTAGTTTTAGGTCAATTACAACAAATAATGCCAGGTTGCAGCGATATAAAATGTTGTTACCTCTCCTAGGAACATAGCAGAAAGGATGACTGAAAAGAAAGGCTCCGTTGCTTTTATGGTATGAGTGAAAGACACAGCGACCTTTCCAAGGCTTATATTAGTGAAAAGAGTCCCTAAAGTATGTACCACAGCCATAGGCAATATTGCTGCAAGCTGCCAAGAAATTACGTATTATATTAGTATATTATAGTCAAAGTCAATGATACAAAACAGAAACAGAGCAAATATAACAGTAACACAGTGGACACAATAGATAATTCAGCAGAAATTCAAATACCTGAGCACCACTGATTTTAGGCCTCTTACATAGATTAAAACCCCACATAAATGCTACAATGACAGTCCCGACAGCAAATTGAACTGCAGTGACAGTTACTGGGAAATGGTACACCTTCAATACCTGTGAACAAGCAAGGAGAATAATAAAGAATAGTATTATAAGGTTAATAAAAATAACAAATATATTTTGAAGGATAGGTTAGAATAGAATGATGACCTGTTTGTTGTAAATATTGAAGTAGATGTTGAAGATGTACCAGAGGCCAAACAAGGCTCCCAGCTCCAGAGTTCTGAACAAAGTGCCGGAGTCAGAGGTGGTGTCGCCGGCACTCTCCGGGACGGAGGTAGCCCTGGCATCGAAGCGATGGGATGTCCAGGGCCTGCTGAGTTTGAAAGAAGAGGATGAAGAAGCAAGAGACCAGGTTCCGCCAGGGAGGGAAGAAGGAGAAGAAGAAGAGGAAGAGACATTGACGTTGATTTTGGAAGCATAAAGACGGATATGATGGAAGCGGGTACGAGGTTTTTGGAGAGAAAAGGAAGGGGAGAGAGTGAAAGCCGCGCTCTGCATGTTTCGAGATCTGAAAGGAATCCCCAAAGAAAAAGAGAAAGAGAACCGTGGGGTCACCGTACTCTCCTTCCAACACCAAGGTTGCTCGGCAACGGAGGCAATTTTAAAGCTGAATCATTGCAAACCTAAAAGGTGATAATAATGAAATAAAATGGTGGAAAAGAAAGAACATGAATCTTTATACTTAAATGGAAGATATTCTATTCCATACACCCAGTCCCCAGTCATAGGTATTCTATTGCCTTTCTTTTTGGAACTTGTCTTTTCAGGAGAACGTATCAAATTTGATTGAATCTTTTGAAAAAATTATTAAAAAACACGTCACATCATTTTTCACTTTATTTTTTAATAATTATAATTAAATAAAAATTAAAAAAATAATTAATGATATATAAAATAATATGAAATAATATAAAAAAAATAATATAAAAAAATCAAGATTAAAATTAATATTTTCTCTATCTCTTTTTAAATAATCTTAAAAGTATGTCAGTGTTACTTTCATTTATATAAATTTAAATATTAAATGTTAAATTATATATTTAAAAGATTTGAACATTTTTTACTTAAATCAACATATTAATTTTTTTTATTTTATTGAGTTGAGATAATAAAAAATAAAATAAAAGTGAAAAAATAATTAATTTTTTTAATATTTTCAAATAATAAATAATTTGAAACAAAATAAAATTTTTAAAAAGACAAATATAAAAGAATAGTAAAGTTATTAATAAGGTTTATAGAAAAAGAGAGACAATATTCAGCTAATGAGGAAGAATTGAATTAAAACTTGAGGTTTGTTTGAATATTTAATAGAATTGAGAAAAAAAATCAATTTAAGAATTGAATTCATAATCATATACTTAAGAGATATGAAATTTTTTTATTTAGACCAATACATATTAGTGTAATGATAAAAATTATAAATTTTTATTTACATATTATCCTTATCTCAATCACATTAAACTTTAATTATTTTTAATTAAAAAAACTTCAAATATTTTCAAGTTCGCCAAGCATCTCCAACTTGAAAAGCAATCAAATTTAATTATCGCTCACAAGTCATTACTAATTAACCTTTGTCAAGATTTCTTGTAGGTGTAAAACTGCAGATAACATAATCACAAAAAACTACCTATTGGAATCTACTGTTTCACTCATAAACGACAAAGCATGCATATTTAAGTTCGGAGATGAAGCACATATATTTTTCAGTCAAAAACCACGTGCATCCAGCCACTCCTAGTTGGCTTGGTATGAGATTTTAGAGTCGAAAGAGAAGGAAAGGAGTTAAAGAAAGGAAAATACTTATTCTTTTTTCATCAGATAATATCAAACAAAAGATAGAATAATTTCTCCCCTTTACTCTATTTTTTTTCTTTTCTTTTTTATGATATCACTTTTTTTTCTTTTATATTTATGATACCAAACAGATTCTTTGCCTTGGTGCTGCAAATGAAGAACTGAGATTTGTTAGTCCCAATGTTGGCATTGACCATCGACAGGATACTGGGAATGAGTAGCAGATTTCAATTTATTTGGATTGAGTTAAGGAAAAAATTGTAATTTAATAATTATATTAGTGAAAATTAATTAATTCCATCTCATTCCTTCTAAGTTAGGAGAAAAAATAAGGTATTAAATAAAATAAAATAGAATAAAATTCATATAATATAACTTCATTTCATCCTATATTAAAATAATCAATAAATAATAACTAATGTTATTCCATTTTATTTTGCCGAAGGAAAGGAAGTAAAGTGTGACTTTTGTTTGATCTCGCTACACTATGGCTGCTTTTTTTTTTAAGAGGTGGGCCCGGTGGCCTGGTCATGTTTATGGTGGTTGAACCTAAAATATCTCCCAATTGCCGCCAGTTTTAATTGGATATATTAGGGGTGACAATTAAATTAATTGATGTACTCTTTTTATTTCAAAATATTTGTTGTTTAAAAATATTAAAATATTTTTTGTTTAAAATTATTGCATAAGAATTAAGATGATTTAAATTTCAAGAAAATATAATTGTATTTAAATAAAATTTTTACTACTAAAATATTTAAAATATTATTATTTTTTAATATTCTCTCTTATATGAGTTATCAAGAAATGATAAATTTGAAAAATAAATAAATGTGTCTTTTTATTTTTTTAAAATGGCAAATAAAATCTTAAAATAAAATAAAACTTATTCTCTAAAATAACAAATATTTTGAAATGAACATAATATCATTAATTTAGTTTTATATATATATATATATATATATATATATATATATTAATTTTTTTTATATTTTCATTCAATCCAGCCGATTATATTAATATATTTAAAGGATTGAATTAGTTTTAATTTTTTTTTCTATAAACTTCACTTTATATTTATATATATAAACTAGAAGATTGAGATAGATAATATAATACTCTAATACCCTCCCTCCATAGATATTTGGATGGAATAGACGAGTCTAATAGAATAAACGACAAAAAGTTTAACGAAATAAGCGACAAAAAAACTTAACGAAATAAACGACGAAAATAAGATCTTAACTTTGATACTATGTGAGATTCTAATATAAAACTAATTGACGTCAAGTGAAATAATCTAATAAATATATAAATCTCATTCGGAAGATTAAAACAGACGATGTAAAACTCTAACATATATATAATTTATTTATATTTTTTACAAAAAAAGATAAATATTTGCTTATAGTTTTTGACATAAAATAGTTAAATATATTAACCATGTTGTGTGAGGTTTCATTATTATTTTTTATAGACATAATTAAGTTATGGATATTGGAATTTAACACTGCCAGTTTTATAAAATTAGTTGTAATTATTAATTGTAGTAAGAAATAATAAATTTTATTAATGAAAATAAATTAGAATATAAGTTCTAGGATTAGATTGTCATATGACAGAGAATATTGTCATTATTTATTTATTGAATTTAATTTTAATATGTTATTAGTGTAAAAAAAATTATATTTTTATTTAATTATATATTATCATATCATTAAAAATATTATATATGTGATAATATGTGATTGGTTGATGATATAAATAAATTTTATACTAATAGTATATTAAAATTAAATTCTTATTTATTTACTTAAAATACAAAAAAAAATTCTTATTATACTTCTAAAACAATTGAAAATAATAATTTGTATTCAGTAAAGTGTTATTCATCGAGTATAATATGATGATAAGTTTAATAATTTATACTGATGGGTGTTTAAACAATATTTTAATCGTGCCGTTTGTCATTTGATAGGCTAAAAATATACCATCAAACTTTGCAGGATCAATAACATCATGACATGCCAAGCCTGATTGTAACTTTTTTTTTTGTAATTGATTATAATTAAGTATGAAACCTTTTATAATTGTATGAAGAAGGATGTTAGTAACATATTTATTTAAATATTTATTTTATTATTAATTTATTTCATATATTTAAAAATATTAATAATATTTATTTTTAAATTAATAATAAAATTAATAATAATAAAAATTTAAAGGATATGTCATTAAAAAAATATTAATAATATTTATTTTTAAATTAATAATAAAATAAATATTAAAAAATATTTAAAAGAATGCATGATTAATATTTCCCTTGTATCATGATCACAGCGTTATGAACTACGTAAAGTCATATAGATACGGAGCAAAGACTACAGTAGAGTACAGAGTATTCCCCGAGCAGTCAAACTCTGGATTCCAAGACAGACATTGCGCCACGTTTGAGATTGCCAAACATTCATTTTTTTTATCTTTTTCCCATAATCCCATCAACAAAAATATAGATGCTAGCTTGTATCCAACACGTGTATCGTTTCTTTTCCACAGACAACAAAAATCGGATGGTGGTTCAGACTTCACAGTTCAGCTACAATCTACCATAATTAAAATTTTATCCATTCTCCATAATACCCTCCACACAGTGACTAGTTTATCATTCCCCCAAACCCAAAGAAACCGTGCTAGTAAGAGTAGAGTAGCACGCACAGGCACACCACAGAGTCTTGTAAGGGAATAATTATAAGAAACATGGTGGTACTGATTGGATTTTGATTTGAATGGATGGGATGGGTGCATCATATTAAAGCTGCCACTGCGATAGGATTGGGGTTGGTTCGAAGGGATCGGTCGGAAAATGCAATCGTTAAGTATAAGTATCAAGAATTTGGCGGATTTTCGGTCGGTGGGTGTGGGAAAGAATTCGGAAAGGAGGAGGAGTGGGATCGTCATCGTAGGCTGTGCGTCGGAGGGAGACAGTCGGAGCATGAGTCCAACCTCCAGCACAAGCTCGTTTCTGTCTCGAAGCCACACTTACGCTCTCTTGAAGCACCGAATGGAGGTAGCTGCCAAATCTGAGGTTAGTCTACTCTACTCTACTCAACTTTACTGTTTCCTTCTTTTTTTTATTTGTATAATTTGAAATTTGGAGAAGAGTGGTTAAAGGGGGGTTTGATGCTCTATTGCTATTATAGGATTACAAAGAAGCAGCTAGGATTCGAGACTCGCTAAAGTTATTTGAAGACGAGGAGCCTGTTTTGCGTCTTAGGAGACTCTTGAAGGAAGCTATTGCTCATGAGAGGTTCCAGGTCTCTATTTTCTTTACTTTCTCTTGTTTTCTCTTTCTTTTCTTTTGTTGTGGTCTGATTGCATAATTTCTCTTAATTCAATGCCTCAAGCCACTGTGTTTGAGTAGACACAGATTAGCTCCCGTCAGATACTTTTGCTCTTCTGTGAGAGCGTCAGCTGCCTATGCCAAAACCCACAAACAAAATGAAAACCTACTAGTTTAAGAGATATTCTTTAAGTCCTCAAGGAGTAAGATATTTCTTTTACTCATTAGCTATAACATTAAAAATGTAGTTAAAATGGGAGATAATAATGACACATATGACTGATGTGACACATATGACTGATGTGACACATATTCAATAGTTTAGAGTAAAAGAAATGCCTTACTTGCAGCACACCTATGAATTTCTCCTAGTTTTATTTTGATGGATTGTTAGTGTTAATTTTTTTATACTATCACTGATCTTGGGTTGCTTTCACGGAACCAACTATTCCAAAAACTTAAATTGTAAGGTGAAGGCACATGATGAATGGCTTTGAAAGGTATCAGGGCAAGGCTGAGAAGGAGAGAATAGTGAACCGAGAGAGAGAGAGAAAAATGAAAGAATGAAAACTTGATCTTATTGTATTGATACAGAGAATGATCTCATATTGTACATATATAGTGAATAGCTTTTGTTTGAGCTTAACTAATTCTAATTCAGTTATAACTTACTTTCTGTTATTAGTTACACCTGCCTAACTAACCATACTCTCTTACATCCCCCCTCAAACTCAGTATTGGAGGAGTTCCAACTCTGAGTTTGTCTCTTAAATCACTGAACAAAGAACTAGAAACTGCCTTCATTAAGATATCTGCAACCTGTGCATGAGCTGGAATGTGACTAATTTTGACTTTGCTTGTAATGACATGATCTCTGACAAAGTATAAATCAATCTCAAAATGTTTGGTTCTGGAATGAAGAATGGGATTGGCAGCAAGAAGAACTGCACTCAAGTTGTCACAATAGACCATTGGTGGAGTTGATTGAGAAACATGCAGTTCAGTGAGTAAGGATCTCATCCAAGTCAATTCAGCAACCAGTAGAGCAATGCTTCAAAACTCAGCTTTGATGCTGGATCTAGAAACATCATGTTGCTTTTTAGAGCACCAACTAACCGGATTTGAGCCAAAATAAACACAATAACCTGATGTGGACTTTCGGTCATCAGGATCAGACCCCCAATCGGAATCACTGAATCCAACCAAGTCCAATGTAGTAGGTCTCTGAAGATGCAAACCAGCAGATGAAGTAGCAAACAAATATCTAAGGATCCTTTTGACAGCCTTCCAATGAGAGTCAAGTGGAGTTTGCATGAATTGGCAGACTCATTAACACAATAAGCTAATTCAGGTCTAGTAATGGTAATGTACTGCAAACTACCAACCACTGACCTATAAAGACTTGGATCATTAAATGGTATACTACCATATGCTGAGAGTTTCAAATGAGCAGTCATGGGAGTGTGATAAGGCTTGCAGCTAGTCATTTTGGCCTTGGCAAGTAAATCCTGAATATATTTGGTCTGAGACAAGAGCAATCCACTAGTGGTAGTTTTCTGAATTTTGATTCCAAGAAAGTAGTGTAGTTGACCCATATCTTTTAGTGCAAATGAAGAATTGAGGCTACTGATAAGATTTGCAATAACTAAAGAAGAACTCCTTGTAATGATAATATCATCCACATAGATGAGGATCAGCAGTGTGGATGTGGGAGTAATTTTGGTAAACAAGGAAACATCTGATTTTGTAGAGATAAAATCTAATGCAAATAAAGCAGAGGAGAGCTTCTGAAACCAAGCTCTTGGGGCCTGTTTTAGACCATATAGGGCTTTTGTCAGTTTGCAAACTTGACTGCCACTGCCAATTTCATATCCTTGAGGTTGAGTCATATAAACCTCTTCTTGTAAATCTCCATTCAAAAAGGCATTGTTGATGTCTAATTGATGGATGGGCCAATTGTGAAATAGAGCCAATGTTAGGATAATCCTAATTGAAGCAGGTTTGACAACAAGACTGAAGGTTTCAGTGTAATTATCAAATATCAAAAGACACAAGTATTTCTGAATAGCTTGAGTAAATAATGCACTCAGCAAAAGATATTATTTATAGAGCTGATTTACATAGGAAATAACATGCAAAATACAATTTACAAGGTAAATAACTATACTAGAATTAATGTGGACGCCGCATTGTATCTATTCTACTTCTATACAATGAATCTAACTACTTGGGAAGAGAAGTCATAAACATTGTTATTTCCAACACTCCCCCTCAAGCTGGTGAATAGGTGTTCTTCATTCCCAGCTTGGATATAATTCGTTCAAAAAATGAGTTGCTCAACCCTTTGGTGAGAATATCGCAAATTGCCCTTGTGAGGGCACATATGGAGTGCAAATTAATCCACTATCGAGCTTCTCCTTAATGAAATGCCTATCAACCTCTATATGCTTAGTCCGATCATGCTGAACAGGATTATGTGCTATACTGATTGCAGACTTATTATCACAATAGAGCTTCATAGGTCCTTCCCATTTAATCTTCAAGTCTTCTAAAATAATTTTCAGCCAAAGTAATTCACAAATGCCTTGTGCCATGGCTCGAAATTCAGCTTCAACACTAGAACGAGCTACTACACTTTGTTTTTTACTTCTCCAAGACACAAGATTTCCTCCAAGAAAGGTGCAATACCCTGTAGTAGATCTTCTATCAACGATCGATCCCGTATAGTTAGCATCAGTGTATGCCTCAAGTGTTATATTCCCACTTCTTTTGAATAGAATTCCTCTTCCTGGAGTCCCCTTGAGATACTGTAGGATCCTATGAGCTGCCTGTAGATGAATCTCTCTCGGACTATGCATGAATTGACTAACCAAGCTTACTGCATATGCAATATCTAGTCTGGTGTGAGACAAGTAAATTAATCTCCCTACCAAGCGTTGATACATTTCTCTATCCACCATAGCATCTTCTTCTGCATTTCCTAATTTCAAATTTGGATCCATAGGAGTACTAGTAGGTTTGCATGTTGTTTTCCCTGTATCTTTGAGCAAATCTGTAATGTATTTTTGCTGGGATATAAAAATGTCTTTCCTTGAGTGTGTCACCTCAATGCCTAGAAAATACTTTAGCTTTCCTAGAGTTTTTATTTCAAACTCCTTGGCCAAACACTGGCTCAAGATTTGTTGCTCTTTCCAATCATCTCCGGTTACTGTGATGTCATCCACATATACTATCAAAATTGTTACTCCCCCTGTTGCCGAGTGTTTGATAAACAAAGTATGATCTCCTTGACTTTGCTTGTATCCCAAAGTTGTCATAACCTTAGTGAATCTTCCGAACCATGCTCGGGGTGATTGTTTCAGCCCATATAATGCCTTTTTTAACCTGCACACTGTATTGGCGGCAACCTTTTTATCATACCCTAGTGGCACTTGCATGTAAATTTCTTCCTCAAGTTCCCCATGTAAGAAAGCATTCTTTACATCAAATTGCTGCAATTCCCAACCATAATTGGCAGCAAGGGACAAAATTACCCAGACTGTATTCATCTTGGCAATAGGAGCAAATGTCTCTGAATAATCAATCCCATAGGTTTGTGTGAACCCTTTGGCGACCAATCTGGCTTTGTATCTTTCAATTGATCCATCAACCTTATATTTTACTGTGTAAACCCATTTACACCCAACTGGCCTCTTTCCTTCTGGTAAAGAAACTAACTCCCACGTTCCATTCTTCCTTAATGCCTCCATTTCTGCATTCATGGCTTGCTTCCATTTTTCATTGGACAATGCCTCAAAAACAGTAGTGGGTATGAAAGTAGTGTTTAGGTTTGTAAGGAAGGCTCTATGGGTTGGTGAGAATTTTTTAAATGAGAGGTAGTTTAAGAGGGGATATAAAGGCTGTTTGGTGTATTTTCTAGTTCCTTTTCTAATGGCAATTGGGAGATCTAAGTCATCATGTGCTGTTTGGGTTTCAATTTCATCCTGTAATGCTGGAGAATTAAAATTAATTACCTCATTCGAATGAGTCGAGTCAGGCTCTTGAACATGTGTCGATCCAGGAATGGCCTTTGACCTTCTTGAAAACACCAGATTCTTTCCATATCTTGCATCCACTTCAGGTCTAGGTTCAGCTGTAGGTGAATTTGGTTGATCGGACTCAACTTTAGGTTCTTCAGTTTTAGGTCTAGATGGATCTGACACAAGTGTGTTTGACTCAAGACCAGAAGTGTTTGACTCGAGACCAAAAAGATCGAGTATTTCAAGCTTATCTTTCCTAAAATCCTCCCCCTGAAGATAAGGTTGTGTGAAATAGGCTTCCTTTTCATGAAATGTGACATCTCGTGACACAAGGAATTTTTTGGACGGGGAATGGTAACACTTATGAGAAGTGGGAATATAACACTTATACCCTTTCTAAGTGGAGGAATACCCAACAAAAAAACATTTTAGAGCTCTAGGATCAAGTTTTCCCTTTTCATGACTATGAACATGGAAAAAGGACACACACCCAAAGATTCGAGGTTTAAGGTTATTAGTGGCTGACAAATTTGGATAGAAGGAATAAAGAACATCCATTGGACCCTTGAACCCTAAGACTCTAGAGGGTAATCGATTAATGAGATATGTGGCTGTGAGAATAGCTTCCCCCCAGAAATTTTTGGGAACATTTTGTTGAAACAACAGTGCTCGGGTTTGGTCTAAAAGGTGCTCATTTTTTCTTTCTGCAATCCCATTTTGTTGTGGTGTTTTGACATAAGACGACTCATGGATAATTCCCTCCTTCTGACAGAATGAAGTAAGGACAGAATTGAAGTATTCTTTGCCATTGTCAGACCTGAGTCTTTTGATGTTCACACCAAATTGATTTTTAATCATGTAGAAAAAATTTGGAAAAATAGTATTGACATCAGACTTGTTTTTAAGTAAGAAAATCCAAGTAACCCGAGTACAATCATCTATAAAAGTCACAAATCATCTAGTACCATACACACTTGGAACAGTAGAAAGACCCCAAACATCTGTATGAATAAGGTAGAAAGGAAAAGTGCTTCTTCTATTACTCAAAGGAAAAGGTTGACGCTTGTGTTTGGCAAGCTCACACACCTCACAATGAAGACTCTCAATATCTACCTTAGTAAACAGTGACGGAAACAAAACTTTAATGATTCTAAAAGAAGGATGACCCAATCGATAATGAAAAAGAGATATTTTCTCTTTATTAGATAGTACTGACTCTGACATGAATGAGTGAGACAAGTAGTTTTTTGTAGACAGACCTGATTCTTCAGGATAGTAAAGGTCATTCCCTTCTCTAGCACGTCCAATCGTCCTCCCCGACTCCTTGTCCTGAAATACACAACAATCACTGTGAAATATCACACTACAGGATAAGTCTTTTGTAAGTTTCTGAATAAAGACAAGGTTTATCGATAGTTTTGGAACATGGAGGACATTTTTTAGGGTTATAGAATTATTTATTTGGATGTCTCCAACGCCGCCACTACAATTACAAGTGTACCATCTGCAGTGGCAATTTTCTTATTGCTGGGACAAGGGGAATATGTGGAGAAGTGTTTAGAAGAAGATGTCATGTGGTCTGTGGCTCCTGAATCTAATACCCATAAAAGACTTGGTGCTTTTGAGACATTAAATCCAAATGAAAATGGAAGCTTACCTGAATACGCCATAGTACGATTTACCTGATGATTTCTCCAGACTATTGAGGAAAGCTCTCATTCTTTCTAAGTCCTTCTGGTTGACAATTTCCTCACTGTTCGACATGGAGGAACGAAACCAGTAGTGGAGCCAGAAAACAGAGGAACGGTGGTTGAAAAGATTCGAATCTGGACCCACAAAAACTAGTGGCCAAAACACAAAACGAACCACCAAAACAGGTTCAGGAGAGGCCGGCGATCAAAACGAAGCAATCGGGCAGTGCGTGCGGTGGGCGTAGGGCGGCGCGTGAAGCTCACGCTCCAAACTCTGGACGCGCATGTGACGGCGTGTGGGCGCGTGTGGTGGTCTTTGGCGGTGGGATTCGGGGTTCTGGCCGATCTGAGGACGGCGGTTCTGATGGTATGGTCGGTAGTCTGAAAGTCAATGGTCAACAAGGGACTGCGGCGGTCAACGGTGGTTTTACGGGTGGATCTGGCTTGTCGGAGATTTTTCTGGTTATGGGTGTTTGAGTTTTCTAATGAAAAGCTTGATATGAAGGCTGGGTTAAGAATTGACATTATGATAGTGATGAGTTTACAAAGGAAATGCACACAATGAAGGTGTGCAAATGAATAGGCCTGCAATGAAGGCAAGGCACTCAAAGAGAAAAACAAATTAGCTATGAAGGTTGAGACAGCGGAAACAGAGATTCCCAGATCGGGAGCTCTGATACCATATCAAATATCAAAAGACACAAGTATTTCTGAATAACTTGAGTAAATAATGCACTCAGCAAAAGATATTATTTATAGAGCTAATTTACATAGGAAATAACATGCTAAATACAATTTACAAGGTAAATAACTATGCTAGAATTAATGTGGACGCTGCATTGTATCTATTCTACTTCTATACAATGAATCTAACTACTTGGGAAGAGAAGTCATAAACATTGCTATTTCCAACAGTAATCAAAACCAAGTCTCTGATTAAACCCCTTAGCCACTAATCTTGCTTTATATTTCTGTATAGACCCACCACGAGTGTATTTGACTTTAAAAACCCATTTACTGCCAATAGGAACTCTATCCTTAGGTAAATCAACTAGAGTCCAAGTATTGTTTATCATTAAAGCACTATACTCATCATCCATTGCTTGTTTCCAATGAGGTTGAGGAAGTGCTTGCTTGACAGAAGTAGGTTCTAAGGAAGTTGAAAGTGCCTTTGGTTTATGAATCCCAGCCTTTGCCCTGGTAGTCATAGGATGAAGATTGGCTGGTGTAGAATCAGTTGGATGAACAACAGTAATAGTTTCTTATTGATCAGAAGCTGTAACAGGAACTGTAACGTGTAGAACTAGAAGGAACCACATCACTAGTGTCCTGCTAATCAGTAACTTGCTCAGATAAGTCATTAGTAGCCATAGTAGTAGTATGAGGAAAATGAGATGCAAAATGACCACTATGATATAAAGAATCCTGAGGCAAAACAGGTATAACAGGAACAGTAGACTAATATGTTGACTCAGGAGTTAAATGTAAATTTGGAAGAAAAACAGTGAGATTAAGTTTGAAGGGAAGTAAGTTTTCATCGAAAATGACATTTCTGCTAAGAATAATTTTTCCTGAAGGTGTTAGACATTGATAGCCCCATGTGCTGTGTCCCATACCCCAAAAATACACATTGTTGAGATTTAAAATCAAATTTGTGTTTATTATAGGGTCTAAGAAAGGGATAACATGCACATCCAAAAACTCTAAAAGTGTCATAAGAAGGCTTTTTATGAAAAAGAACTTCTGTAAGGGATAAGTTTTTAAGAATAGGTGTAGGGAGAGAATTGATTAACTGAGTAGCAGTGAGAAAAGCTTGACCCTAATAAGAGAGAGGTAAAGATGAGGCTGCTAACAAGGTTAATCCTACTTTAGCAATATGTATGTGCTTCCTTTCAGCATTTTCATTTTGCTGATGTGTGTAAGGACATGACAGCCTGTGAATGATACCATGTGACTCAAGATATTTGGATAAAACAAGGTATTCTCTAGCATTATCTATCTGAAGGGCTTTCAGTTTTGTACCCAGTTGCAACTTAGCCAATTGTTTGAAATTAAGAAAGGCAGAAAACACTTGAGACTTACTGTGCAAGAGATAAATCCAAGTATACTTAGAATAAACATCAACAAAATGCACATAATATCTTGCTCCATTTATTGAATTAAGAGGGGCTGGACTCCAAACATCACTATACACAAGCTCAAGTGGAGAATTGTATACAAATTTTGAAATAGAAAAAGGCAATTGATGGGACTTGCCCATACAACAAGCAGAACAAACAAAAAAATGTTTAGGAACAGAAACAGGCAAATTACAAGACTTTAAGATCCTAAGAACTATTTGAGAAGCAGGGTGTCCAAGTCTTGAATGCCAAAGCTGAAAATTTGAATTTGAACTAGTTGAAGCAAGAATGGAAACAACTGGACGGGTGGGGGATACTTGGTGTAGACCATCAAAGACATAGAGTCCATGCTTAAGGGTTCCTTGGAGAAGTGTCTCCTTGGTAACCTGAGATTTAATAAAACAAGAGTCAGAATGAAATTCAAAATAAACAGCATTGTCTCTGGAAAATTGGGAAACACTCAATAGATTCTTTGTAATTTGAGGAACGTGTAACAAATTATTCAAGAGAAATGATTTTGAACTAGAATTAGAAACAAATTCAGAATTCCCTACATGCATAATGGACAAACCTGATCCATTCCCAACCAGAACTTTGTCATTACCATTATACTCCATCTTTTGCATCATATTAGAGGGCTCGGGTGTCATGTGATGTGTGGCACCAGAATCTGGGTTCCAATTAGGATCATACAATGTAGCAGGTGTAACAAGTACATTACTCATTGAAAGATTGACATTTGGAGCATTATGAGAAGCAAGATATCTATTGTCAGAAACTTGACTAGAATTACCAGAACCAGAACCAATAAAATTAGGATCAAATCTATGCCAGCAATTAAGAGAAAGATGACCGGATTTCCCACATAATTGACAATATGGTGTATTAAATCTACCTCCTCCTCTACCAAACCTACCCATGCCTGAGCCTGAGAAGTGTTGGTTTCGAGGATTTGGATTGAATCTTGTCTGGTCATTGAAGGAAAATCCTTGAGATCTGAAATTTCCTTTTCTCTGTTGATGTTGATTGAATGATTGGATTGAAACTAAGTCACATTTGCCTGGATCAAACTATTATCAACTTTCCTAAATCGCTCAATTCTTTCTTCTTGTGCCATGAGAAGAGCTTCAATCTGTCTTACTAAAAAAGGATCAGTTCTTAATGTAATTGATGTGACAAAGGCTTCATATTCTTCAGTCAATCCATCTAAAATTGCTTCTATATGATCAGTTTCATCAACGGGTGCTCCAATTGACGCCAAAATGTCCACGATCTTCTTAATTTCAAGTAGATACACATTTAAAGAAGCTTGTTTCTTTGTATTCCTCAGTTGAAGTTTGAGTTGTCTTACTTTTGCACGAAAATGAAAAGAAAAGAATTCTTCTAGTCTTTTCCAAACCTAATGTGAAAATTCACATCCTACCATACGAGTTGTAAAGGACTTACTCATTGAAGTTAAGAGCCAAGATAATGAGAGTTGATCTTGTTGTTCTCAATTAAGAAAATCATCACTGATTACTCCATTTTCTTCATCTTTTGTAGTTGCAAACTTCTTGGGAATTGTTATTCCTGTGATATACTTGTGAAGTTTATACCTTTAATTGTTGCTAGTGCTTACTGTTTCCAGGGTAGAAAATTGTCTTCATCAAGCTTGATAGAAATTGGATTTGAAAACGTATGTAGAACAAAAGATCCTGATGTTGACATTGTTGTTTGAGAGGAATCTTGGGAAGTCATGGAAGCATAAGCTCTGATACCATGAAAGGTATCAGGGCAAGGTTGAGCAGGAAAGAATAGTGAACCGAGAGAGAGAGAGAGAAAGAGAAAATTGAAAGAATGAAAACTTGATCTTATTGTATTGATACAGAGAATGATCTCATATTTTACATATATAGTGAATAGCTTTTGGTTGAGCTTAACCAATTCTAATTCAGTTATAACTAACTTTCTGTTGTTAGTTATACCTGCCTAACTAATCATACTCTCTTATAGGCTTTATTATATTTCTAATAGTTTCCACAATATTAACCAAGTTTGACTTCTTAAGTAGTTGCTATCATAACCAAACTTCTCAAGAGCTCAAACTCTTTTAGTGAAATGAGTCAAATGACTACACACGATTGGATGATAATGTGAAAAGGTTTTACGGGCTGACAATGGACCAAAATTAAAACCAAAACTTATATTTAAAACTTCTTACACCAGGAAAGTATGATGATTGGGGGTGTCATTTTTTTTAATGGATGTTGTTGAAGGCTTGAAAGGTCTTGTTGAAGAAAGCTCGAGCTCTTATGCGCTTGAGTTTTGCTTGGTTATACTTTGAATTTTATGTGGGGTCCATGTGTTTTGAAAATTTAAATGTGTTATTATTTAACTAACAACCAATCAACAATTGTTGTGTTTCTATACTTGAGCTGACAATAGCACCACCTGGCTTAAAATTTGAATTGTCTTACTCATTCTTCTCAATAAGTAAGATAGGACAGATGACAATTTTACATATGATAATTTTACACTGCCATCAAAATTTGTTGGACTATGGTTGTCTTTGACCCTCTTTAATTCCTATTTATAAGAACAAGGGAAATATACAAAACTGTGCAAATTACTGAGGGATTAAGCTCATGAGGCATACCATGAAGTTATGGGAAAGAGTAATTGAACGGAGATTAAGACGAGACTCATATTTCAGAGAATCAATTCAGTTTTATGCTTGGGAGGTCAACTATGGAAGCAATCTATCTTTTGCGAAGATTGATGGAGAGGTATCGGAGGAAGCAAAAAGACTTACACAAGGTTTGCATTGATCTGGATAAAGTCTACGATAAGATACCGAGAGAAGTCTTGTGGAAGGTTCTGGAGAAGAAAGGAATTCGTATCGCTTATATTCTAACAATCCAAGATATGTATGATGAGGCTAAAACTAGTGTGAGAACACAGGGTGAGGTTACAGAAGATTTTCCTATAGTTGTAAGACTGCACCAAGGGTAAACTTTGAGTCCATATCTTTTTAACTTGGTCTTGGATGTGCTTACTGCGCATATCCAAGAGCTGATGCCACAATGCATGTTTTTTGCAGATGATATAGTCTTAATTGGAGAGTCGATAGAGAAAACAAATGGGAAGCTAGAGCTATGGAGACGAGCTTTGGAAGAACATGGCTTCTGTCTAAGCAGGAGTAAGACGGAGTATATGGAATGTAAGTTCAGTAAGAAGCGTGTTAATATTAGCTTAGCGGTGAAAATTGGGAACTACACCATACCACAAGTCATACGGTTGAGGTATCTTGGATCTATCATACAAAATGACGGAGAGATAGAGAGAGATGTAAACCAAAGGATTCAAGCTGGATGGATGAAATAGAGAAGTGCTTCAGGAGTGATTTGTGATAGAAAAGTGCCTCTCAAGCTTTAGGGTAAATTTTACCGCACAACTATAAGACCTGCGATGTTGTATGGTAATGAATGTTGGGCATTAAAAAGCCATCAAGAGCATAAGATCAGTGTCGCAGAGATGAGGATGTTGCGCTGGGTGTGTGGCTATACAAGACAAGATAGGATTAAGAATTGTTGAAAACGTGTAAATATCTTTTGTATAAAGTATTTATGTAGCACCTTGTATTATGCTAAAAATTATCATAGCTCTATAATCTCGCCTGTAGTTGAAACACGCGGTTTGGATATGTCTTCCTTTTTCTCTCATTCAACAGGAATGAATGCTTTAGAGAAAAAGCAGGGGTAGCACTTATTGTGGAAAAGATGGTAGAATCTCGCCTTAGGTGGTTTAGACATGTAAGAAGAAGATCTTTAGAAGTCTTGGTAAGAAGGGTAGATCAGGTGGAGGATAGTCCAATAGCTAGAGGTAGAGGGAAACCAAGAAAGACTACAGGTGAAACTTTTAAAAAAGATTTAGATTTGAATGACATTTCTGAAGATTGGGTTTATGATAGGGCACAATGACGTCGTTTGATTCATATAGCCGACCCTACCTAGTGGGAAAAGGCTTTGTTGTTGTTGTTGTTGTTGTATGGTTGTCTTTGACCCAATGTATCAAATTTCAATAAACATTGTTTCTTCTAAGCTTCAGCTCAACCATTAAATGTTGTAATAACTAATAAGCACATATCTCATCTTTCAGAACACCACATTAATTTTTTTTCCCCGTTCTATCAAATCAGAACACCTCACATCTTTCATCTTAAATTGAGAAAATGTGACCTATATCTCCATGTATGTGTTCTAAGGTAAGATTCTCTTATAAATTTACCTTTTTGACACCCTTTATTCCCCATTTTATTCCCAGGATGCAGCTAGATATCGTGATGAGCTAAAAAAAATTGCCCCACACTCTCTTTTAAAATGTTCCAGTGATGCTACAACATTGGTATGACCACTACTTTCAGTTAAATACTTATGTCTTCTAGATAGTTCTTTCTTGATTTAATCTATCTCAAGGGGAATACAATTAACCAAGAAAGTAACTACCCTTTTTTAAACAGTGTTTTCAAGTTGATTGCATTGGTAGAATAATTAGTTCAATACAATGTCTTCAGAAATGGAAATGTTGAGTATCTCTCTTGGAAAGTCAATTGGACTCTGAGTGGGTTGAGATTTGTCTGGGATAATAATTTACTCCCTAAGTTTCAGAATACCCCTCTTACAAAATTGTTACAATTTTCTTTTTCTTTTCTGGTAGAAATCGTTTGTCTTAATTTGGTTTGTAATGATTTCTACATGAAAATAGATTTATTTTCCTTTAAATTCTTCAAGGGAAAAAAATTTATGAATCCTTATTTCATCTGTGACATCACATACTTGTACACAAGTAAAATCTGAACTCTTATCCTTTAGTTTCAACTTATTCAGGGAATCAGGGTTCAAGTTAGGAGTGTATATATAGAGGGCAGAAGCCAGCCTTCTAAGGGGCTATACTTCTTTGCATATAGAATAAGAATTACCAATAACTCAGACCACCCTGTTCAACTTCTTAGAAGGCATTGGATTATAACTGATGCTAATGGGAGAACAGAAAATGTCTGGTGAGTTAATTATTTTTCTCTTTGCTATTTTGTTGTGTTATGCTTCCAAGGTGTTTTTCTATTTCCTTTTAAATTTCGTGGGGATTCAAGTTCAACATAACTTCTGTACTTTATTTTCCATATGACAGGGGGATTGGGGTTGTTGGTGAACAGCCAACAATACTTCCCAGGACTAGTTTTGAATACTCTTCAGCATGCCCGTTAAGCACACCAGATGGTAGAATGGTAAGGCAGTTTTTTGTTTCTCTGTTCCTTTATTTTTTGTTGTTGCAATTTCCTTGTTCTTTAATCAAGTCCGATATTGTTGCTTTGGTCAGCTGACATTAATGGGTAATAAGAGTTGGTTTGAGTTTCTTGACTTAAGCTGGTACCCTTATACTATTTTTGGTGGTATTTGGTAATAATATTACCTTTCTGTCAAATAGATGCATAAGAGATTCCAATGGTATGGGTATTATGCAATCAAACATTATTATTACTAACTACGGAGAAGGATAAAAGTACCAGATTTCCTCCTTCCCTTTATTTATATATTCTCTTATGAATATTGATTAATTTGCTTCAATCAAATAAATTATATACTTAAACTGTCAACATGACACAGCTGGATTTCTGTAAAAGCTCTGATCTAGAAAAAACCATTGTAGATCTCCTTTGGAAATAAATATATATGACATTAAGTTTGAGTAGGTGCAATGCTACCATGATTTCAAACCAAACAACTATCATTATTTGCATAATCAACAGATCTTACCATAGAAAAAGAAAGCAAAAGTAAAAGCCTTATTGAAGCCCATGTTCTACATGCTTCAATATAATTTATATGATTGGTTGCATCCTATTTTTCATTATTTCATGAATACTTTTAGTATTACCACAAAATGAGTTGGTATCTTGATTTTGTCCATGCAACACATGGTTTCTTCATTAGAGTAAAAACTGCTTAAAGGGGTGGAAAATTGTAATTAAGACCCTCAATAATTTAGATTCATTGGTTGCATCTGCTTGTTTGATTCGAGATTGATTTCAACTTTCAAGTATTTCCAGATGCTTTTCCTTCATGTCCAACATAAAACCAGGTGCCTTAAAACTAGTCATTTGTATTCTAATGCAGGAAGGTGACTTTGAGATGGTACATGTTGATAGAGTAGGCTCACGATCATTTAATGTGGCCATTGCCCCATTTTCTCTCTCTCTGCTTGGAGATGATGATGGTCATACTATTTGAGATAGAACTACCGCATCACCTTCTGAGATTGTGTCAAATTAGCATCTGGAATATGTAACGGATTGATTATCATTCTCATTTCTCACAGCCATACTGAGGAATTAATGCAGGCTATCGGCATTATTATTTAAGTGTAAAATATTCGATTGTTTTGAATAAATGATCAGCAAAATATTTGTCCATATATATGTATTTTATTGAATTGATGTGTAGAAAACTCAAGAAAGAAATCAATATTTAGAGGTGTAGATTATAGACAGCTCAAATTGTGTTATGTTTTCAACCTATGCTTACCCAAAAGAGGGAGAGAGAGAGAATTGAATCAACTGCTAATGTGAGCAACCATGAAGCTGAAGTAGATGCTACTATACGTTGGGCTCGGTAGCATAGTTTTTAATGATTCTAAATGTTATCAAGCTATGGTCGTGGCATTTGAAGATTACAAGTTGAGTCTTGCATGTTTGTGGGTGCAGTTGAGTGTGCTGTGGTCTCCGTCTTACTGAAGAAACATGTGATTATATAAATTTTAGAAAAATGGGCTTTTGTAATCTTGACTCTGAGTTTTTGGGTTAGTTGTGTGTTTATTTTGATGAGGAAATATCATCTGAATTGCGTGGTGTGTTAACATTACGTCTCGAAATCTGCCCCAACAAATAAAGCTCTTTCTTATATTTGCCCAACCATTCATGCCAAGTGAATTACGTCCCTCTTTTTAGCTAAATGCTAACCATGTAATGGTCATGAAATATTCAGAAGCCCATTGCCGTCTTGTCTGGCTCATGTGCCAGTTCAGCCTCCAGGTGTTGGGGTTTGGAAAAGTCTAAATGATTATTGTATCAACATGTAAAACAGGCTTGATCAGTTAGTCGGTTTAGTTTTTCGGCCATAACATATCAGTTAGTAAAATAACAGAGCTATAAAACTAATTTTTTTTAAAAAAAAAAAATAAACCTAAGGTATACCGATAATAATGAAATTTAAAAATTAAGAGATGAGCATTTAGCATAATTTCATCTTTAAAGTTTTTCCTTTCATTTTTAAAGGCATACTAAATTGACGAAAAAAGACGTATAGCTTCTGTCATTATATTTGAAATGTATCCATTTGTCTTTATATATTAAATTAGAGTACATTTAATTAAGAGTGAATTAATATCTTATCATACTCATTTTTATTGAATAATATGTATCATTCTTAATTTTACTATTTTTTAAATGTCATTCTTAACTTACTTTTTGTTTTAAAATTTTAAATTTATTTTTTTTCAACTAATTATGCTCTTTAAATCTATATTTTATTTAAATTTTTTAGCTAAATTTAAAGGAATAAGTGCATTGTACAAAATATTCACTAGTTACAATTACAATTTCCACCGGTTGTCTGCTGATGGCATGTCCTGTGGACAAGTAAGCAATGGATTGAACTTTTTTATTTATTATTTCTATAGTTTTTCACAAACTAGCAGTGTAATGTAAATATAATCGATGTGAATAAAGAGATAGACATAAAGATTTTAAGTAGGGTCTTACAAATTTTGACAAGATCTTATTATTTAAGATTTTTGTGACTATCTCTTTTACATAATTCTATCCTATGAAAAACACAAATGAAAAAACCGATTACGTAATGATAGCATCATGGTTATTTTATTTTGAAAACAGCAAACAAATTTATATTTTTTTACGATCAATTTAATATAAAATTAAAATTTTAAAATATTAACCCCAAATTCCAAACGAGTTAGTTTAGCGGTAAGCGAATATGTGATATGTGGGTTGGTATACGATCACATATTCAAATCTCAGTTATGTCAAATTCTTAATATTAGGCCGTTAAGAATATATTTGTGAATCAGTTATGTTAATTTATTGAGATCAAGTTTTAAGAAATATTCTTGTAAATATCTTATTTTTAGCGTAAACAACATGTCTTTAACCGAATTAAAGAAATGGATTAATCGAAATATACTCAAGCTATCGCACATACAATTGACCACAATAAAAAAAATAAAAATATTACTAGTTGAACTGTTAACTAATTTAATAGCACCTATATATGTTTTCTACTGTTGAGGATAAATAAAAAATTTGAAAGCCACTGACCTTTAAAATATGAACCTCTACCAAAGGTTTGAAATTGTGTGAGCAACCGGTAAAAGATATATATAAAATATTTGGTACAAGAAGCAAATAAATATTTACTAGTGTTATGCAATGTGGATTTTAAATTGGTTAAGTTAGTTAGAAGTTAGTTACTATTAATTAAGTGATAGATGATTTGTTGTATAAGTAGTTAGTTTGTTGAAACCGGTTGTACTAACTTCCTTTCTTATGATCTAAGCCATGTATATAAAGTCTTAGTTAAGTGTTTGTATACACAATCCGATAGAGAGAATATTTCAGTGGTGAAATGTTGTGATTAAGAGCATAGGATGCAAGTGAGAGATCATCTTGATCTAGAAAAATTCTTATATTAGCTCTGATCAATAAAACTAGACTCGAAAGCATTTGAAGAGTGGACGGAAGAGTTTGCATACTGCAACTCTGAACCACTATACTTTCTTGTGTGTTTTTCTCATTCTCTTCTTTTTTTTTTTTTCAACTAGTGCCAAATGATCATAATTACATATTGGAACCAGCGACAGAACAAGTCAGTTAGAAGCTAGAACCTGTAGACGATGGCGGAAAGTTATGATGGAAGCTTCTATAATGCACATAAATAGTTTTGGTGCATCAATGCACCTTAAAAAATGATCTGTAATGACATGTTAGATTCGGTTTGTTGGTTATATTATTTTAACCTAAAAATTTTGTTATATTACATTTTAACTTTGATTTGTCCTTCTCTACATTTTTAAAATTTATAATATGTTCCCAACTCATTTTTAAGGTTCACTGTTCAGTTGGATTCCGATGAACTTTTCCAACTAACTCCATGACTTTCAACTGTGAGTAAAACAAAGGTTAACTCTCACAGGGAAAAAAAAATGTCCATTATAGACCAAAATTTGGGCTACGATTAATGAACCAAAAGAACAAACATAAAATCGTTTAAACTTATATATATATAAAAAAAAAAAAAAGAAATAGCAAAACTTAGGCCAAATCACAAACTCAATGGACCCAAGATCTTAACCCAACTAAATCCAAGAATCCACGTCCTGAAACTACAAACGAGTTCACAATTGTGGTTCGACACTGGTATGTGTCTGCTTTGCACGAGTGTGGTGCGGCTGTGTATGTATGTGGTTTTTTACAAGATTCAAGAAGGAAGGATCACGTATTTGCATGTGTTCTTTGCTTTTTGAGTTGTAATCGTCCTCCACAACTGAAAACACATAAACAGAGGATTGTAGTGTGTGTTTGGATTGCAGTTGGTAAACTTAAGTTTAGTTAAAAGTGTGTTTGTAAACTTAAGTTTGGTTGAAAGTGAATTTGCAATAACGTAATTTATGTTTGAAAAATTTTACCTCAAAAGTGAGTTGAAGTAACAATTTTAAAGCAAAAGCAAGATTTTCTTACTTTTGATCCAACTCACGTTCTACTATTTATTCAGTTAAAGTGAACGTACGTTCAATATATCCAAACATTATTTTACGTCGTTCAAAAACCTTGAACGTCAGTTTGCCAAAGCAAACTGGTTTCCAAACACGCTAGTAATCGTCCAAGGCAGGTGCAATTACTTATTTAGGAGGATGTGATTATACTCCATGGGTGCAAATAGGGGGTTGCAAATAGAGCATGCACCTAAAATTGTTCTCCATGGCTGAAAACCCAAAAACAAGGGGATTGCAATCGAACCGCTTATACAACAAATTATTCAGGCGTAGGGGAAAATTCGTGTTCATTTATTTTTTGGTGGACTTTTTCAGATCTGAAGACACCCACAACCACAATTTATGAAATTCAATGGTAGCAAAATCTTTTTTTTATAAGAGTTGTTGGCAGATTGAAATAGATCATTTTTATTCACTAAATTCTTATAATAACCACCGTCAAAAAAGGTTTGGAGGTGTGGTGTCTAAAGGGGATGAGTTCTTAAGAGTTAGGAAGATGATCAAATTGAAAGAAAGTGACCAGAAGATAAAGTAAGGACTTGAAAATAATTTTTCTTTTTGATTTTTGTAAGCAAGATGATCAGATTTGTACACCACCATTCCATTTAATAAATTTTGCAATTTTACAAATCTGTTTACCTCTTTAGAAGGTTCCTGGTTGATGATCTCAGCCCCTCCTTTTGTTATTAGTAAGTCAACGCTTTTGCATTCCTGGTGCATGGATGCAACATAAATTTTTAGGTGCATAATAGACAAATCCATTTATGATATATGGTTGGTGTCCATTTTTATGAGAACAATGGTTGGTGCACAACAACTACATTACTTTACATTTGAGTGAGGTAGTAAAATTAAAGTACAGGTGTATAAAAAAATGATAAAATTAATTATATTTAGATAATAAAAACTATGCTGATATGAAATTGTATACATAAAAATGATGTGCCAATAGCATTATTTTATTTTTATAGAGTTACTACGTCTTAATTTTTTTTTTCTATTGCCTCATTTTTTTTATTTGAAAAAAACTACTATTTTACTCTATATAGTAAATATAAAGAATGTAACATCCTACTCTAATTTTATTTATTTATTTATTTAAATTCTAAATTAAAATAAGATGTTATAAAATAAACTATCACATTTTACATTAGTTCATTTACTATTTTACATAAGGGATTGATGATTTAAAAGTTGATTAGTACCCATACAATACACTTCCTAAATTAGGCATCATTTTAATAAAATTAAGCATTACTAAAGTCTTTAAGGTGTCATCACAGATATTTTTTACATATTTACATATTTATAAATATTTTTCTTCTTCCTTTACTCCTCAAAGAGTAAAACTATTAAAAACAGATTCCTAAATATGAAATTAAAAACATAGTCTCCCATTTCCGACATATAAATTTGATCTATTTGGAAAATCCTAATCCTTGACATTATCTGAAACATTTTACCATAAAAAAGAAGTGAGATAAAAATCTCAGTAAAAAATACAAAAATGTGTAATACAAATTTACCATTCATTGTTTACAATTCTTTATTTCTAAGATCATAACTGAAAGTCCAACTAGTAAAATAGTACAATAAATAGAATGCAATTAATATTATAAAGTGAGAAAGAGTAAATTTCATAAGTATCTAATTTGCTATTTCAAAATTCTTCATTATCTCTTTATTATTTCATTTCAATACTCTTAATCAAATGTATATTCTTCTCTTGATCAGGGCATCCTCTAATCCTCTCATTGTGACCATAATCATTAAAAATGACCAAGGCATCCATTGATCCTCTCACTATAGTCACAATAATAATCTCTGGTTGATTAAGGCGTCTTTTAATCATCTCACCACAACTGCAATAATTATCTCTTTGTACATTAATTCATTTTTATCAATGGAGCAACATTTAAGTGTTTATTCCATAAAAAAGTATTATTTCCAAATCAAAAATAGCTCCGATTCCAAATCAAAAATAGTTCCGATTCCAAATTGAAAATAGCTCCGATTCCAAATCGAAAATCATTTTGATTCCAAATCGAAAAATCGTTATGATTCCATAAAATTTTCCTTTTGATATAATAATTAAATTTAGTAAAAATATCTTGATGAATAATATAAATATGGTAACAAACAATATTAAAATAATTAATATAATATAGTTATTATAGTTTAGTAAAACTAAAGTAATATAGATAAGTAACAATAATTAATATAATATAATTGTTATGGTACAAGTCTGATGCAACTAAGTCAATAAAATGGAATAAAAGTATGAGTTTCATATAGAAAAAGTGGGTTTATGTCAAGAGACTTGTGAAATTAATAGTTTATTTGAATAAAACTATTTGTAACTTAATTTGTAACACTCTATGATTGGTTTATTCGAAGAAGAAAATTCTTATTTGAATTACACAATCAAAATGTCATATTGCAGAAGATAAATTGTCACTGTTGCATTATTAAAAATACAGAGTAACGCAATCATGGTTGAAAAATAATGGACTATGAGATATTGGTGATAAAAATAAAGAACAAAGAATGATATTTTTGACACTTCTTACATAATTATCAGAACTTAGATATGTGATTACAAAATTGAAGATGAGTGAAATGGAAATGGTAGAAAAACCGAAGATGTGTTTATGGCCTGGTCGAGTGTGCTTAGTGACGAGTTTGAGTGCTTAAAGAGTTATTTATAGAGTTATTTCTGCTCCTATTTTACGTATGGGAGTAAAGTATGAATGATGTCATGTGATTTGTTTGACAGAACGGGATTCATTCTTCATAAAAATCCTTTCCCGTAATCATGCATTTAATCTAATTTTTTATGCATGCACAGACACTTGTCTCCTCTTCATCCTTCAAATCCAAAATTTTTTAAGTTTTGTGATGTTCCTGTTTTGCCATTTGTTTTTGTTAATCATTTTCATGATTTTTTTAAGCTTCTTATAAGAACACTTGTCTTTGCTGAGATTATATGTTGAGTTCATCTTCATTTAATGCATTAGAGACTTATTCCTCTAAGTATTTAGATATTTTACTGGTTGTTCAATTATTTTCTAGCACTTATCATTATTACTGTCAATCATTGACTACTTGGTCAAGTGTTTTCTTGTCCTATGTATATATAGAATTTCTTAAATATAATTTATTTCCTTTCTAATTTCACGTAGTCACCGATTTAACTACATTATTCAAGTATTTAATATTTTATTCAAATAACTCATATGACATTCCATTCTTGAATTCATGTTATCAACTTTTCTTATTATTACATGAGTTTATTCGATTTTTTTTTTGGATGTTACAAAGGACAAATCAGAGTAAGATATTTTACCAAAAAAAAATTACTGCAAGATATATACACTTTTTTTTTGTTACAGATATATATACACTTATAAATGTGTAATAACTGACTAAGGTATTCGGATAACTGGTAAGGAATATGTGATCCATAAAAGTAAATATATGTTCGAATTCTAACGAGTCAAGATTTTGAAAATGACTTTTCTTAAGCGTAGCCGGATCCAAGGGATTAGCTTTAAATGCCTAACCTTTACTTCACCAAAAAATAAGTATGTAATAACTAATTATGATTGTGTCAATTTGAACGGTGGTAACATTCTTTTTGCCCGCATTGATCATGGTTTAGATCTCATTTATGGGGAAAAAAAAAGAGAGGAATAAGTTTATTAAAAAATCAATATTAGAGTTGAAGTAAAAAAAAAAAAATCTATTATGGCAACTAATTTTTTCAAGTATTTGGTGACATTAAATATATAGTTAAATTTTATTTATAAAACAATTGAAATTTTAATTTAAAAAACTTGTAATGCATATTATTATTAGACTATAGTTAAAAAAACTACTATCATCTATGTAAATGATTGAAAAAAAAAATAAAAACTCATAAAAATTATTACCATATTCCAGACTTCCAGTTATGAAAATATTTTTTTCATAAATAAATTACCTCATTAATTAAATTTTATGAATCTGAATCTACTACTGGAAGTTGCAGTTTCAAGTGGAGAGGTTCAAGTTTTTTGGGTATCACTTGGGGGAGGAGATTGTTAGATTTATAAGAGTGTAACAATTATTTTAAAATTCGTATGTATATATGAGTGTATATTATAGTTGCTTAACAACTTGACGGTGCATCACGTGTGCAATGCGAAACTCTTTATACTCACTTGTAGCACATTATAAATGTAACAGGTTATATACTAATATTATAAAAATATAAAATTATGTCTCAATTAATAAATATAACTTTTGATTTAATGATAAGCGTTTAATCTAACAAGTATTTTATAGAGATTGGTTGATACCTTATGATTATAAAATCACAAATCTGGAAGCAAACAATAATATATGAAAACACAAAAGATTTATATATATAAAAAAAGAAAAGAATATATACTACTTCCAAAACATGAAGCGACACTATATATCTAAGTTCCTTTCAAAAACATACGAAGATTAATATTGGTAACATCATATTGTCTTAAAAATAAAATATTAGTAACATCATATTAATTATCAAAAACATAATCAATTGCATTGTTCCAGAAAAAGGCAATGGCTTGCTGATGGAAGATACTACTTACTAAAATAAATTATATGAACATATTTGCTTGAAATCAGATGCCTTTATTTGAATTGTTGGTGGCTATGTCCCTCCTTCTGCGTAGTCGTTATCAATATTTTAGTGGTTTAACTGAATTCACTTAAAAAAATTACAATTTTTCTTTTCTTTTTTAGCATTGCGGTAAGGTGTTATTCGGACCAATTTGTCCACACATCGACCAATTTATCTTACTAATTTGGTCAAAGATAAATCATCTATACTAAAACTAAAAGATTTACAATAATTTCTGAGATCTAACCCTAAAAAATTGATATTGGTGAGATTTAAACTTTAATCATATGTCTACTCACTCATCACATACTCATTTATTATTAAATTAACCCTATATATAACTCCAGGAGTCGACCCTAGCATTGCTCTAAATCTCTTAAAACATACATTGGAAATTTCCACTTGCCTAATAATAATAGTAGTAATAATATGCACGGCCCAAAGATAGTCCTGAATGTCACCACTTCAACCGATATGAGAAATATTTTGTGTCTAACTTTTATATACATATTGTATTTATATTGTATGTTGATATGTAAAAGATGTTAAATTATTCTGTATATAACTGTATTATATTTGTGGGATATAAAATGAGTTTGTGAATGAATTAAAAATAAATAATTGTATAAAAGTTAGGCGAATAACGAAATTGATATAATATAGAGTATGAAATAAATTGACGTTTCGTGTTTTTTTTTTCTTTAATAGCAACAGAATATCACATGTATTGAAGCTCTTCCATTATTCCATATATACATTATTTCATGCTTGTAAAGTAACATAAAATGTATAATAATAAACATATAATTGATTCACCATCATTTCTGTTTACAGTCAATATGATATTTTTTAAAAATTGAGGGTAAAAATTTTATAATTATGCTTTTTAAATAATCTTTTTTGTATAAAATTAATTAAATAACTTTTTTCTCACACCAAACTAACCCTTAAAAATAAGAACTTGATCAGACTTTTACGTTCACAATTTTCTCACTTATCCTTGGCAGTCACACAAATATCATCTCTCTTTAGGATGTCCAATTCCGTTTGGTTCATTCATATAAAGAAACCTCCCTCCTCTCTTCCTGCTCATGTGAACTAAAGCGTCCAAGAGCTCCTCCTCTGAGGTGCAGTCAACTTAATAGGCTTAGGCGCTTAACACTCTCTCATTCGGTCGTTCCTTTATCACTGAACATGAAAGGTATGTCTCTGTCTGCCCACAACAATTTGAGCATGTTTGTGGATATGATAGCATAATATATATTGCTTTTTCATAATTATTATTTAAATATTTTTTCAATTTAATCCCTTATATTACAAATTGTCATTTAATGTAGTTTCTCATCACAATTTTTGTTATTTCTTAACAAAAATAATAATTTATCATTAATTGATAATTATTTTGTCATTATCATGTCATATCTACATAATCGACACACTATTATTATTATTGACATGTCATTAGTTTGTAACAAAACTGTGATGTTGAACCACACTTAATGATGATTTATAAAATAAGAGATCAATTTTTTTTTTAAAAAATAAAGGAAGGGTCTAAATTTAAAAAAAAATAAGAAACTAATATATCTATTTTACCTATTATTTATTAACTTCTATGGGTACTGGGTAGTACTGTTATTTGATTCGAAACTCTAAAGCAATAAGAATTAAGGTCTTCAGCACCCAAAAATTAAAAGAATTATGGTCTTCAGAATCGAATATATATAGTTTGGAATATTCGGTATATGAGAATGTTAGGGTCATTTGCACTTTCTAAAACTTGTGCATAAGATACATATTAAAAATCAAGGTGATTTCTATTATGTACCCTGCTAAGAAAGGTACATGATACATTTTGAATTACAACTATTGATTATTATTTTTTGGTGCAAAAATTATTGATTTAATATTAGATAAAACTAATAATATATATGAATTACTTGAAATTAGATTATGTGTGTTCAAGACTGGATTTGTTCTATTGACTCAACCCAACTTGAAGTTAATTAGCAAAGGTTCAAATTGTAAAAATTAGACTTGATATACTTTCGAGTCGGGTTCAGGTTATATTTCGGATCGACTCAACTCGACCTGATGTCCCGAATTATTTTAAAACTTATATTTTTTTTATAATTAGTTATAAATAATAAGACTTATTTACTTAAATTAATAACTTTTACATAACAAATAATATTTTTATATTGATATTATTTATTTTTGAAATATATATGATAAAATATATTTTAATTTTAGTTTCCCACTTCATAATTTTATGACTTAACTATGCATAATATTCAAATTTATACATTATGCCTAAATATCGAGTTGACCCAATTTGGGCTCTATCATAATTAAGTCGAGTTCGAGCCTAGAAAATTGACCTGATCAAAATATCGGGTCGTGTTCAAATCAAGTCAAACTCGTCTCACGTATACTAAAAAATTGGACAAATCATTTTTTTTAAACCTCGAATAAAAGTCCACCACCCATCCTCCCAGTGCCACCACTCCTGCTTCGATCCGCCGCTACTGCCACCCCTGGCCTCCATCGCTGCCACCCATTGGCGCGAGCTAGCTACTAGATCTCCAACCCAAACCACCAACACAAACCCAGATTGCACCGGAACCACCACAACAAGAACCATCGGCTGAACCCAGATCGCGCCAAAGGGGACCCAACACCATGGCCATCCTTCCATTTTCAACCTCAAACATAAGATTTGGAATTGCTTTGCCGGTGATGGAGCTCGCGGATTCTGGTTGGTGTGTTTGGGCAAAGGAAAGCCGTGCAATTCGGTGGCAGAATTGGTCGATGATGGGTGGTTCATGGCTGGGTTCTTAGGCTATGGTGGCAAAAAAAAAACTGGGGCTTTGGGAGTCAAAGGACGACGAGCTTGAGTTGTAGGGGACATGCGCAATGATGGGGTTCGTTGGCATGATAAAGGACTATTTTGAAAGCGGTTATAGAGTGGTGGCGTTGGTTGGACGTCGTTGTGGCTTGGGCGGTGTAGGCATGGAGGTTAGGTGGTAGAGGCAATGGCGTGCATGGGGAGAAAAACGACAACTTGCCGATATGGGGACAAGGGTGGCGAATGACAAATCTGAGGTGGAACGACAGTTGGACGACAAATTTGGTGAGGAAAGCAAGGGTTATTGATGGTGGAAGATGATGTATATTGGGCATGACGAATATTGGACATGGGATGGGATGCAGAGAGTGTGTCAAAGAAAAAAAATATAAAATAAAATAAAATTACTATTACAAGTAATATTAATGGGTGCATCATGCACCCTAATATAGTAAGATTATGATAGAATTGGCCAAAAATTAAAGGGAAAAAAAAAACTTCAATCTTGTTTGAAAGGATTTTTCCTCTTTTCTTAATTTTTTTCCCCTGTCGGAGAATATTCCTTCATTCTCTTTTTGGCATCAAAATTGAAAGAACCCTAGAGTTTTCCGTACTATAAAAACCATTGCTTCAAAGATTTTCAAGTTTTTGTGGATGTCACTGAAGCTAGTAGTTAATTGTATAGCTCACTAATTAATCAAATATGAGTAAAAGATATATATATTTGGTGTAAACTTCTTAATATTCAAAAATTACATTAAGTCTCGACTAATTCGAAATTAGTCAGGTCAGACCACAAAAGTGTAAAGCTCTCATAGCACTGATTTTTTTCATTCACAAAACTCGAGTTCAAGAAGGAAAACACTTAAATCAACTAAACGTTATATATATATATATATATATATATATATATATATATATATATATATATATATATGACATATCTAGTGAGAGGAGTTTTTATTGTGAGAGATATGAGAGGAGTAAATCTTGACCATACAACCATACATAAATGGTCAAGATTAAAAGTTACTTAAAGGTCGTGTGACCACTTAAAAAAGTCACGTGCATTTATATTTAATCTTGACCATTTATGTAAAGATCCAATGGTCAATATTTTATCCTCTCACCTCTCATAATAAACACTTCTCTCGTATAAAATCATATATATATGAGACATATCTATGAGAAGATTTATATATATAGGGTAGAGAAGTAAATCTTGACCATACAACCATACATGGATGGTCGAGATTAAAAGTTATTGAAGGTCATGTGACCACTTAAAAAAGTCGCGTGCGTTCATGATTCTAATCACGACAATTCATGTAATATCTAATGGTCAAGATTCATCATATACTTACCACTCTTCACAATAACCACTCACACTAGATATGTCCACTATATATATATATATATATATATATATATATATATATATATATATATATATATATAGAGACATATCTAGTGTGAGGAGTGGTTATTGTGAGAGGGTGAGAGGAGTGAATCCTCTCATCAATCATACAATAAATGGTCAAGATTAAAAGTTACTTAAAGATCATGTGACCACTTAAAAAATATATTATATATATATTATATATAGATATATATATATATTTATCCTATATATATATATATATATATATATATAAGATCTTTTCTAAAAGATCATCTTTTTATAAAGCGTATGCCTTGTAAACACAATCTGCAACTGACGCATTTTTTTTCTTTCTTTTTAGATATATAAGTTCAAAAAATATCCTATGAATGAGAAAAAACGAACGTGGAACTCGTTAGAACTTCCCTACTCAAGCCTCTATTATGCACACTTCATTCTCAAACATCAAACTTGAAAAGTAACAATTACTCCATGAATCTTCTCATAAAATCACTTGCAAAGATCCTTTGATGTTTCCTCTTGTTTACCAACTCAAAATTCAATTTTCATTTTCTACTCATACAATTTTTTATTAGTACATGAAATTATGTGTAAATTTTAGAGAAAATCAATTGAGACACAAGTGCATGAAATCCAATGAGAAATGTGATGCATATCCTCAATATTAATTGTGGAGATTCTTAGAATATTGTCAGTTTAATATTGTTTCTAAATATTTTTGCAACCAGCCCCAACTACCAAAATAAATATATCTTTCACATATTAAAAAACATCTACAGTATATTAAAAATTAAGGAAAAGAGTATTTAAATCCCTCAAACTTTGATTTTTTTTTTGCAAATTATTACTACAAATTTTAAACATTTTTAATTAGTTTCTAAGCTTTAACCAATTTCTCGATCTTTTCATTTTTGATTTGTTAATTTACTAAAAGTAATACCAAGTGACATGATGTTATCCGTCCGTTAACATTAATTATTGATTGTTTATTAATTTATGTATTAAAACTTGATTCTAAATATATTATATCCCTTACAAAATAAATTAAAAATAAAATTATTTTAAAATCAAGTTAAAACATATTTTGTATGGAATAAAGTATATTTAAAATCAATTTTTAATGTATTAATTAATAAGCTATCCAAAATTATTGTTAATGGATTGATAAGATATTGTCAAATAATATTGCTGTTAGTGAATTAAAAGATCCAAAACAGAAAGATCTATTAGAATGTTAGTTAAAGTTTAAGAAGTAATTAAGAATGTTTTAAGATTTATGTGAATAATTTATAAAAGAGTCCTGGTTTATGGATTATCTACTCTTTCCCTAGAAAGTATTATTGTTTTTTGTTCGTGTAAAGGAGAAATATTGTGCAACTCCAACATGCTCTGCCTTCTTGCTGAATGTGGTTTAAGTAAGACATAAGGCAACTGCCTCTAGCTTTTGGCATTACCATATTAGGATAACGTGTTTTTGGCAAACAGTTAAACTAAACTGAATTAATATTTGTGTGGCTATACCAAAGTTTTTTTTTGGCAGGACTATACCAAAGTTTCTTACTTCATTTGTAAGTAAAAAACTTTAGTCACATGTCAAAAAAAAAAAAAAACTTTAGTCACAAGTCATGAATTTCGGGAGTTAGAAAATTTTGTATTTGTTTTATGTGATATCCAATATAATATGTGTATTTCTTGTAAAAAAAATGTATATTTAAAGATATTATTTTTTCACCTAAAACAAATATACTATAAGAGAATTATTATGGATTTTTTTTTAAAAAAAAACTCATTACATCCTTCTGCAAGCATGCTGGACTGCTAGTAAAATTGTGAATCGGCAGTCGTGACTTTTACCGACATATATATTCTCCAAAGGCTCCTTACATGCAACCATTTTTCACCAAGCTTATATTAAATCAAAACCATTAAAAAAAAAAGTGCATGTTAGGCTAGTTAGCTTTCGCCTTCAACCCTTCACAAATCACAATCACATCCTCAATCACATCCTTTCTACCCAGAATCCAAAATTTCGTTGGTGTTTCTTTTCCTTTCCTCTGTTGATTACTTGACCCCTACCCCTACCCCAAGTTTGATGAATACACGTCAATTTAAAAAGCCATAAAAAAGGTGGGTTTTATTCAAAGTCCCCAAGGGTATTGTTGCCCGCAGTCACGTCATTTTTTAAAATTTAAAATATTAAATTAATTTAAGTGTTACATATTATATTTTAAAAATTAAATTGTAGCTTATATGTTCAATTTTGATCTATATGTGGACAAGACTTCAGAATAAGAAGAGGTGCAAATTACCTTTGAATTACATAGCACACACAACACAAATGATTCAAAATAGTGCTGTGCTCCTACAAAGTGAAATTCCAAGTTACAAAGTGTGAAGTTAGAAGGCCATTTTCACCTTTTCAAACCATAAGATTTGATTCATACATAAACCTAAGCTGAAGGATATATCTGTAATTTACTCTTTTAATTAACATGATATTTTTATGAGAATATCAAGCCGATCATGCAATATTGTATATCTTAAAATTATGTTTGGAAGTTTTATAGAGTGGAGAGTAATTTTTTTTTATTTGGATGCTTAAGGCTTTTTTCTTGGTACATAAAAAAATAAAAAGAAAAAAAGGTTGGCTCCTAAGAAAAATAACACCCACAAAGAGATGTTGAGTTAAGGGAATGAGAAAACTATCTATTTTTTGTTTGGGAGTTGAAGTTAAAGTAGAGAGAAGTTGAGTTATGTCCCTTTTATTTAATTTTAAATGCATTATCTCTCTCTATACTCTCAATTTGAGGAAAATTTTAAAGCTTTAAAAGGAACCAGAAAAAAAAAAAAGCACGATTCCACTATTTGTCCCACCTTTACAAATATTTAAAATAAATATTTGGTGCACTTTTTTTCCTCCCCTATCTATGCTATGCATAGCAGAAGCGTGTTTGACACTTCAAAACCAAACTTACTAGCAAAATTACCAAAACGTCATCTTCCAGTTGTCAAGTGTGAGAAACTTCCAGTTGTGGACACCGACGAGCTCCAAGTCAAGGTGGTCTCAACCGCGGGCCCCATTCAATGTCGAAAAGGAAAGCATCATGACTCTTGTGCTTTAACTGAAAACCATCCCATGGTGGCTGCTCTCCTACATGCATAACAACCTTATTCATTCCCCAAATCAGCCTTTTGATGATTGCAAATGTATCCCTAATAATAATATGGGTCTCCCTAATAAACATCCTCCATTTCATGAATTATAGTAATCATGTTATCAAGCCCTGATCCTACCTATGGTCCATACACTTACAATGCACCATGGCATCTCCTTAAAGCATCTATTTCCTTTTTATCTCTCTCTCTCTTTTTTTTTTTTGGCCCTGTCATCTCCTTCTATGTTAGTCCTTTATTTCTTTATCAGCAAGCCATGACTCATGTGAGGTAAAACCATTCTTGGAATACATGAAGCATCTTCACTCCAAGCATTCCAATACAAAATCCAAATACAATTGTACCCGGTCTCTGGTCCCTTTCCTCTGTCTATCTCTATCTCTCTCTTTCATTAAAATAAAGTAAAATAAAATAAGATTGTTAGCCCGAGAAAGGTTCACAGAAACATGCATGTCTTTTGGGTTGGGACTAGTTTAAAATTTGCATGAGAATGTGGTGATCAAGACCGCAATCAGATTTTGGTTGGATAACAAGAAAAGCAAAGAGAAGAAGCTTATGCTCAAAGCACACCATCCTTTTCTTTCCATTCTCTCTCTACAAACCGTCAATAGTTTTAGTTTTTTTCTATATACAAAGCAAAGAAGCAAAGCATCTCTGCTTCTCGCACCTCCACACTTTGCTTTCCCTTGCAAGTTTTAACCTTTTCTTTGCTTACAGTACATAGCTGCCTCTTTCTTCTTTATAGACCGATTAATATACTACTAATATTGTCGGTTGTATCTTTCTGTGCAAAATCCACCCAAAGTTTGGAATCTCTACGTTATCTGATAGTTAAACAACGGTTAATTAATGTGGTCAAAATGGGTCATGAGGTTCAACTTTTTGGTTCTTCCTGGCCCAAAATTTTTGCAGCTGTTCCCATTTTGAAATGCATGACAAACCCATGTGTACTTTCCCATTGAGTCACACTTTTGTTCGTTTTAATCGCATAACATGGTTCTCCCATATTCTGGTGGTTCAGTTCTATATGGTTTAGTTTAGAGTCCTGTCTGGGCTCTGTGTTTTCAATCTTTCCTCAGTTCTTAGTATTAGGAACCAGAGCATAAAACAGTGGATTTCACTACACCCATTTCAAAGTTTCAATCTTGTCTTCTGGGTTCTCAAGCTTCTGATTAAGATCATTAAGAAACATTCGATTTGTTCATTCTACAATAGCATTTGCTTGCTGACATTTTCTTCATTCTTATTGTTTTCCACCCTGTAATAAATTTTTGGGAAGGGGAAGCATAACTGCACCACCCCCACTTACCTTAACCATTTTACAGTGAGGAATCTGAAAAAGGCATCAGAAGTAACACCATGAGTTTTGTAACAGGCTCTCCCCAAAGCACTTGGCATCCCATCATGACTGCAGATACAACCACCCGAAGTTACTGGCTAAACTGGAGGGTTTTGCTTTGTGCCATTTGGGTCCTGCTTTCAGCCTTTTTTTCTTCATTGCTTATATGGAAGTACGAAGCTTTGAGAAAACCAGCAAGAAATGGTAACAACATGGAAACCCAGAAAGAAACATCACCAACTTTGTATGAGGATGAAACTTGGAGGCCTTGCTTAAAAGGAATTCACCCTGCCTGGCTGCTTGGTTTTAGAGTTTTTGCATTTGTTGTGCTTTTGGTGCTTCTCATAGTCACTGCTACTGCGGACGGAGGAAGCATTTTCTACTTTTATACTCAGTAAGTTTCTCATTCCCTACTGAATTTAATCTCAAAATTTGGATGCTATTGGAAATGGATTAATGGACATTATATGGATAGGGTCTCTCTGCATATTTAAGACTCTGTGCGTATAGTTCTGTTTTCTTTTAAATTTAAAGCATCATCCTACATTGTTGGTATGGAACATGAAAACAGAAGTCTGTGGCAGAAACATAAATTTGAAAGGATATTAAACTTTAAACAGAATCAATCTCAAAGACTCAAACCATAATGAAGCTAGCAGTTTTGCTAGATGAAGGGATTTGTATTAATGCAATTAGTCCTTCTCTTCTCTTGGTATTTAGCCTTTATAATCTCTTTGTGATCAATGATTTGTGTGTCTAAGAAAACAACCGCTTTACCTGATTTATGATGCCAATTGAAGCTGCTACCGTTTATAATCTCTTCTTTTTTAGCATTTTATTATTGATTTATTTTTTCTTTTGTTTTTGGGGTTCTGAAACAGGTGGACTTTTACTTCAATCACCATTTATTTTGGGGTAAGTACTGCTATGAAGGACCTAATATGTGATTTTTCATTAGTTATGTTACTCATGTCTATAATCAAGTGTATAATCTCTAATCTCAATGTGTGCTTGATGTTGTAGCTGGGATCTTTGCTCTCCATGCATGGATGCTACCAACATCATAAGAAAGCGAGTGGTGATAAGGTTGACAATGTGGATGGAGATGCAGAGCAAGGAATTTGTGATGCTCCTTCAGTCCCACAGAGTTCTAATCCATCCAACCATGAGAAAGACTTAGGAGCTCCAGAAGAACATCTTGTTCGCCAACCTGCTGGCACATGGGGTTATATCTTTCAAATAATATTCCAGGTAACCTTTTTCTTTCTCTGTATTCTTCAAATAGAAGAGTTATATAACTGTGATGAGCTCATTTTTTAGTACATCGTCCTCTTTTTCGCCCATCATCAAAATTTTCAACCTATCATTGAAGTAATGACTAATGAGATGGCATTCTGCTTTTCCTGCATAATATACAAAAAATTGCTAATTTCTCTTTCAGTTCTATGCTTATAAAAGTAGCAGGTAGTATAGCTTTGCCATTGGCCACATCATTGACTTTTGTTTCTTCACTTGTGAATAGATGAATGCAGGTGCTGTAATGCTCACAGATTGTGTATTTTGGTTCATAATTGTTCCGTTTTTAACCATCAAAGATTACAACATAAAATTTGTAAGTATCATTTATGACCTTACAGATTTGTGAATTTTCTTTCGTAAGTTTTACACTTGGCATAGATAGTTGTCGACCTGTGTTACTGCTCTTAGCCTCTTACCAAAGAAAGGGGAGACTTCAAAGCTAAATCATATGTAAAATTTTCATGTGGCAGCCAACCATCATTATGCACACCATCAATGCTGTTTTCCTGCTAGGCGATACTGCTTTAAATTGCCTGGTGAGTTTCTAGTTTTGATTGCAATATTCCATTTAATTGTTCACTTCCAATGCATATGCATATGCAAATTCTTACCCTTTTTTTTTTCTCTCTTCAGCGATTCCCTTGGTTTCGAATAGGGTACTTTTGCCTGTGGACAGTCACATATGTGATTTTCCAGTGGATTGTTCATGCTTTTGTTAAACTCTGGTATAACTCTCATTTTTTACTCAACCACTGTGAAAACATCTTATACATCATTGTCTAACATAAGTTTCTTGTCCTGGAAAAATAGGTGGCCATATCCATTTCTTGACTTATCATCTCCGTATGCTCCACTATGGTATGAACCTTTTTTTTCTTTGTCATCATATTCTGCTAACCTGTTCATATTTCCATTGGGAAATTTCTTTTTTCTCTCAATTCCACTAAAAAAATTTCCTCCTCATTTCATTTCATTCATATTTCTAGTGCTTCAGTAAGATACCTGATTCTGATAAACTGTTTATAGGATATTTTGCTGACCCTTTTTCTCTGGCTTTTAATTGATTTCTAGGTACTTTTCGGTTGCATTACTGCATAGTCCGTGCTATGGCATCTTCGCTTTGATAATGAAACTGAAACACACTGTGTTGTCAACGCGGTACCCTGATTCATATCAATGTGTCAGATGAGATGACTTTGGTTTAGGCCTAAACTAGCTTGATTTTCTGAAGAATATCAATTTTATCGTAGAGAGGGAAGAGAAAAAAGAAGAAAAGAAAGGAAAAAAGTCAGATTATACTGAGAAGTATGGATTCTATTGAACAAATATAAACCAAAGTATATAATGTTTTTTTGTTTTTTCTTTTTCTTTTTGGAAAATTAGCAGTTGAACAAGCAAGGAGAATTTGGCCGTTACTTTCTGCCAACACTTCTCAAAGAGATGGCATGTATGTAATTAACCATGCATTCTAAGAACTAATTTCAGTAAGCACTGATTCAATGATTCTAGGATTATCATTTAGTCTTATCTATATGCATAATTATTTCTTATGAGCTATTATTTTGATAAGGTAAGAGCAGGTATTATTATTGGAAATGACGCCCTTAAGGACAGCAGATGAAAACGAAAAGAAACAACTTTTCATGTCTATAACTTTCTGTTGATGGTTGCAGTCACTGATTCTAGGATTATCCATTTGGTGTGAAATATGCATAATTATTTCTAATGGGCCATTACTTTGATAAGGTAAGAGACTAATGCATAAATATGCAATCACTGATGCTCCCAGTGACAGTAGCACATGAGAACAAAGAAACATCTTTTCACGTTTATATCTCTATGTTGATGCTTGCAATCTGAAGTGGCTGGAAGCTGAGTTCTTAAACCCACTTTTAACAAGTTATTTTAAAATTATCGATAATAATATGTGACAACTGAGAATCATTATGCAAAAATGTTCATCAAAAGGTAAAAGTTACAGTCCATCTTGGGCACCTTTAACACGGAATAGTCTAAGAATCTTTTCCAGCGGTGCAGAACTCATCACTAAAAGAAGGTACTTACAAGAAGTCATTCATGTACTTCCGAGAATGAATCTGAGAAAGCTAGCTAGATTTTATTCAATGAACAGAATAAAAACAAGCAAACGCAACAATAACCAAGAAGTTAGTTGCCTTATTTCAAACAATTGACTAGTCAATATTCATATTTTTTTTTTTAGAATATCGCTCACCTGATAAGTGAGAGATTAATCTCTAGAATACAATTAGGTATTTAAGTGAAATTCCTCTCAATTATGTTATTTTCATATACATTAATTTCGAAATCGAACTTAAAACCACATACTTAATACTTATACTCGAACTAACACACGCTGATTTTATATTTATTATTTAGAACCACTAAAATGAGCCTATTTTTTTTTTGAAGAAATGCACCTAAATTTTATCATGCAATTAGAGTTACTGTTCAGTTGCTTGCATTTTATAAAAATTAGAATTTATACTCATGCAATGCATAAAGTAATATTAAAAGGTAAAAAAAATGAGATAATAGAAATATAATAAAATAAAACTTAATTTCATTAAAATATTTTCAATAATGATAGATTAAATTGTAAATAAAAGATAGGTTTATTTTGCACAAAAGCATTTTCTAAATTCAATTTAAAATATAAATAAATATATATATATATATATATATAATAATAATAAAAAATAATAATAACAAAAAAAATCTATATACTGTACTTGAATTTGAAGTATATGATTTTAATTTAAAATAGCGTGACATCAATTTAGAAAAAATCGACCAATAATTTCTTATAGAAATGTATAAAAAAAAAACATTGCCTAGACTTACCATTAACAAATATAACAAGAAGTAAATATTCTATCAAATAACTGAATAAGATGATGAAGTATTATACTATGACTTTATTCACTAATATAATAACAATATTTGTAAGAAAACAAACTAGTGGCAGAGGAACCTATCAATATGAAAATAATAACATGTATAATTCAAGGATCTTTTAAATAAGTGCTGCACATATTTGTAAAATTAATATAATACTTGTTCGTTATATTCATCTAATACTTGTGTCATTTATAAGATAATACATAATTTCATATAAAATTAGAAGAGTCAATCTTTTATTTAAGCCTTATTAGTGTTTTATATTCAAGATCAAATATATTATTAGCATTTACATATTAAAATAAATTATATTTTATACTTATGAAGATTGATAATCAACTAATTATTGATGACACATTCAATTTTAAATTACATGACTCCTAATTAAATTTCTGATTGTATATACATTTAAACAAAAATTATTTAATGAGATTTATTTGGTCTGTTACGTTAATTCTAAATTCTTTGAACTCATAAAACATACAATTATGACTTGATAGCCGCAATCCAAAATAAGAAAATTTTCTTTTCAAACTTCATAGAATCAATTAAGCTAACTAATTGATTGACTAATTAAATAACACTAATAGATAATTAGAGACACCTTTTAAGAATTAATAATCGTAATTCAAGCATTGTAGTAAAGATCATTTTCAATTTTTTTGTCAAATCATTTAATATATTTGTGTTTGATCAGTAACCAAATCAAATCTCAAAATTTTTTAAAACCAATTAAATTTTTCAAATTCTTATAAAAAAATACAACCAAAAATACCACAAGCATGGATTTTTACATGACAATTAGTGGCCAACCACCCATCTGTGTCAACTCACAATCGTCAATTCCTTCCCACCACTAGAACTTTGAACAGCTGCCACAGGTTCCCTATGCCATCCGCACATCGAACCCATGTCACTGCCAAAGCCAGTATTTGGTGCACCATTACACACCACCACATATGGTTCCAGACTCCAACCTGCATATCACCTACCAAGAGTCCACGCACCGTTCGGCCTCCCTCATGTGGCATTGCCTCATGTTGTACTTTGCTCTTGTAGATAATTGCTAATTTAGATATTAGGGTGGGATTAAAATTGTAGGAAACTCTACCATGAAAGGAAAAATTACATGAAACTTAAGTTATGGTGAGACCTTGATCAAGTTATAGTGAAGAGCAAGAAAGCAATGTTGGAGAAGTAAAATAAAAGAAGATACTGAAACTCAGAAACTCATAAAAAAATCATGTATTATTTTTAAAGATTAATTGGTTGGGGTTATGTTTTTCATGCAATCATTCTCATTGAAATCCATTTTACAGATGATATTTGAATTTTTGAGTTTTATCCATTTTTTTTTCATTCAACCAATCTAACTTTTTTACATGTTTGAATTTATTTTTTTCATTTTGATGTTAATCCTTTTTATTTATTTTTTTCTATCTTAATTGGGTGTTTGAATTTTATTTTTTTATTTTTGTTCTCTATTTTGTATTATGAAGATTGATATTTTTAAAGTTTATTATTTGTTTTTTACATGTGACAGTTGTCATATCATAACATGTGAAAAAATTTATCACATCAATGACATATGATATAAAAATAACTACCATAGATGTTATATGTCAAAATTTTAAAATATTAAGTTGATGATTGAGAAGATACATGATAAATTTTTAAATCATGTATATTTTTTTTATATTATATTGATTATATATAAATACAGATAAAAAAAAATATGTACAAATAAAATCATGTACGAATTAATTTTTATCTAATTCAGTTCAAACTTTGGGAAGAATAAGAAATAAGTTTTCAAAAAAAAATAAAATAAGAGATGATAATCCCATTTTTGTTCTTCATAGCTCTGTTTGTAAGTTGTGACATATGACACTCTTTAGTCTCTTTAATTTTTTTTTTTTCAAAACAAATCATTATTTCGAACAGCTAGAAAGATTGCAATTATAATTATAATATATTACATTTTAAAATTAGTTCATAAATAATTACATAAATGATAATCAATTTAATTTTTTTGGTATAAACAATTATTTTTACAATTTTAAATTAAGAGTAGTAATTAAGTAAAAATTTTCCTAATTGAATTTTATTTAATTGTTTAATTTAATAGTGAGATAATTACTTAAAGTTGTTTCTTACGCACGTCAAAACGCACAGCATAGTCCCGAGCAGAATTTCGCAGGACTAAAACCCTAAACCCATTCATTATTTAGTACTGAAAAGAAAAGAACACAGAGAGACACAGAGCACCCAGCCATGGCGAGCCCAAACGAAGCCGGCGTAGAAGCCCTACGGCGCTTGAAAGCCACGGATCCACCGTCATGGCTGGCACCAAACCCGGCGCTGTCTGAAACTGCTCGTACTGCATCACAGTACCTCTTCTCCATCCTCAGACCCTTCTCCCAAAAATCGCCATTGGACCACCTCTTCGTCGATGGCTTCGACGCCGAGCAGGTATGGCAGCAAATCGACCTTCAATCGCAGCCTCTCTTGTCCACCCTTCGCCGCCGGCTGAAGCAGCTGTCGAAAAATCCCGAAGAGATTTCCCAGCTGAAGGTTCCTTTGGAAGGTGGAAGCAAGGCGGAGGTGAAGAAGAATGGAGACGAGTGGGACGAAGAAAGCGATGGTTTTGACGAGGAATTGGATGAAGTCGACGAAGACGAGGATGAAGAGCGGGTAGAAAACGTGAAGGGAAAAGAAGAAGGGATGGAGGATGAAGATGATGAGGGCGGAGAGAGTGGGGAAAGTGAGAGCGAGGAGGAGAATGGTGAAGGTGATGGTGATGGGTGGTGGTGGTGGTGGTGGAATTGAGGATAAATTCTTGAAAATAGATGAATTGGCTAAGTACTTAGAGAAGGAGGAAGAGAATTTGGAGAATGGTGAAGTGGACAAGAAAGGAGATGAGGATGACGAAGACACTGAAGATGATCAGGAAAGTGATGAGGTCAGCCTGCTCTTCACTTAGTTTAGTTTTAAATTTTTTTATCAAGAAATTTGTTGCCTTAATGATTTTTTTTTCCTTTTAATTCTGCCTGCAAAATACATATTCATAAGGTTCAGTTCAGTGCTTGTTATTTGGTTATTAACTAATTGGTTTCTGACTGACTCATTCTTATTATATTTATTTAGGCTGGTGATTTTGGGATTGGTGATGATGATGATGAAGATGAAGAAGCAGAGATCATGGAAAATGCAAGGTATTTTTTCTTGTCCTCTAGCAATAGAACGAAAAAATTTGGATCTGCACCCATTTTACGCTTGCAGCTCAAGTTATTGCTTCTATTGCTAAATCTATAATTTCACTTATGGGTCAAAGAAATGCACAAATAAAAGCTTTAAATTGCTTCTTTTCAATTTGTTTAATGATCTATGTTCCACATATAACTATAGATATCACATGTGTATGTCTTATTCTCTGATAACACTCTTGCAATAAGGTGTGATAATTATATCAAAGCATTATAGCCAGGAGATCTAGGCATATGGCAAGACATATAGAATTGTGATTTTAATGTTTAACACTTGTCACATGGCTACATGATATGCATTGTCTTCTTTTTTATATTTTATTTTATTTTCGGGGGGATATTGTGGCGGAGATGAGAACGTTGCATTGGATGAGTGGGCATACAAGAAAACATAAGATCAGGAATGAATGTATTAAAAGGAAAGTAGGAGTGGCACCTATTGAGGTAAAGATGGTAGAATTGCGCCTAAGATGGTTTGGACATGTGACAATAAGACCAATAAAAGGCTCCATTAGAAGAGTTGATAAGATGGAGGATAGTCCAATAATTAGAAGTAGAGGAAGACCAAGAAAAACTCTAAGTGAAATCATTAGAAAGGATTTGGATCTAAATGGTCTCTTGGAAGATTTGGTTTTTAACAACATATAGTGGCATTGTTTAATCCATGTAGCCGACTCCACCTAATGGGAAAAGGCTTTGATTATTGTTGTTGTTTTTATTTTCGAGGGGAGGTTGGGGGGGTGGGGCCTAAGCTGCCTAATAAATTTGACAATCAAAGCCTCATAGCCCACATGGTCTTCAGCTGACAATGAAAAGTAGATTAAACTAGTCTTAGGTTTATATAGAGAATATATAATAGATGTGAAAGGTTGCTGTACAGCAGTTTGGCAAACCGATCATCTTCATACTACTGAAGGTTGCATATGCGTATATTCTTGTTTGTCTTTTTCCTGATTCTACTATTTTATCTGCTTGAGTCCCACATTGATTGGGTGTAGTACATGGAACTCCCATTTGTAGTGAAGACTCTCACCATCACCCTGGCGTTTTTTCCACTGCATCAAGTGGTACAAGAAGCCAGTTTGTCCATCCCTGTTATACTGGCTCGGCTATTTCCAACCTGAATAGATTGTTGCTGGAGCGTGAATCCCATATTGGCTGGGTGTGAAACATGGAACTCCCATTTGTGGCTGAGGCCTTATCAACCTGGCTTTTAGGAGTTCGTTCTCCTGTGCATCACAACCTCAACATCCATATAACTCCAATGTTTGTTTGTTGTCATTGTCTTAATGCCATCACCATATCCACATACCATTTTTCCTTTCTCTTCTGTTCCCTTTCTTTTTAATCTACACAAAGGAAAATACATTGATCAATAGTGTACCAGATTGCATTATAATTAATTTTAATTGCAGCTTGTGGAAACTGATGGAAAGCAAGTAAACTAATTGTATGCCATATACTTATAAGCTTTCTAGAAGCAAAAGAGCCTATTCTTTCTTTTGTTAATAGTAATTGCTGCAGGCTATTATATACTTTTTACCTTCAGCTTTGGATTCTCTCTATGGTTTCTTCTTGAGTACTGTATTTGGCTGAGTGGTCTTTCCTCTTTCTTTAAGCTTTACAGTATTTATTTTTCTAGTATTTATTATATTATTTATTCTGTGGGTTGTTTTGTTGTGGTATATTTGCTTTAATATTCTTCCTTTAGATGTTGTCACCAGTCATATATTATGCAACTGGCAGGGTGCCACTGCTTAATTATAGTACTCCTTGTAATTTCTTACTATTTTAGATGTTTTTCTTTATATTTGTATTTTCGTGTGTTGCTATCAGGTATGAAGACTTCTTTGGCGCTAAAAAGGAAAAGGGCTCAAGAAGAAAAGCTCAGTTGCTTCAGGAATCTGAAGATTCTGGTGATGAAGAAGATAATATGGAATTTGACAAACAGGTATTACATTATATATATATATATATATATGACCAGGAAGAAGATTCATTTTTAAAAAATGAACTTTCATATTCTAATTTTTACTCATGTATGTAGAAGAAAGGAACTGCTTCTACCCATGAAAAGCAACTGGAAAAAATTCAATCAAAGATAGAGCAGATGGAGAAAGCTAACTTAGAGCCAAAAACTTGGACTATGCAGGGTGAGGTAATACAATAAGCCCTTATTTGTTTTATCTGAATTATTTGTGGGTTGCATTTGTATGCCCTCGTTGGTAACCAGTTAATATTATATTATTGATTGTTGATTTTGTAACAGGTAACTGCTGCAAAGAGACCCAAGAATAGTGCATTGGAAGTTGATCTGGACTTCGAGCACAATGTGAGACCTGCTCCTGTAATCACTGAGGAGGTTACAGCTTCAATTGAGGATATGATCCAGAAAAGGATCATTGAGGTAAATTAATGTGCTGAGTTGACATGGTTTTAGACTTCTACTATTGCACCATGTTATTTGCCCAAGGGTTGAAGCTGATATAGTGATATATATATGATTATATGTACGATTTCTCTAAAAAGCTGGGTATGTTAAGCTGATTATTGAGTGACTACCAAGTAATGCATGAGATTTGAATACACACACACATACTAACATTATATGTTGTTTCTAATTAAAATTTATGTTTATTATAGGGCCGTTTTAATGATGTTCAAAGGGCTCCTAGATTGACATCTAAAGCGCCTCGGGAAGTTAAAGAGTTGGTAAACCTTGATTTACTGAAATAAATAGATTTTCAGGTTCAACTTCTTGTCTAGCTATATTTGTAGTATTACTAACTTGTACAAGTCATTTCCATGAATACAGGATGATAATAAAAGCAAGCAGGGTCTTGCAGAAATTTATGAGGTCTGTATTTCTTGACTATGTGTTGTAACAGTGGAAACCCTCTTCAACCTCCAGTTTCTTTCTTCCCCTTTACTAATTTTCAATTCTCAATGTGTCGTCATAAAAATTGTCCTTTACTTTCGATTCACCTCAGATGCTTTTTATTGTGGACAGCAAGAATACGTTCAGAAGAAAGATCCTACTTCTGCTCCATTGTCATTCAATGATGAACTGCATAAAGAGGTGCAAGTCTTGATAGCTTTACTTTGTTTCTACTTCTATTATGCTGCAATCTTTCTCATTGGTTATATGTTTCATTTCCTCATGGATGATACAACATTGGCTCAGTTGCTCTCAATCAGGCTGTGTAGGCAGTGTAGTCATCCTTTTACACTTTTCATTGTACACTGAATCTTGTGCATTTGTGATCAGGCAAGCATGCTGTTTAAGAAACTCAATCCGATCGTGGATGCCCTTACTCATTTCAACTTTGCTCCAAAACCTGTATGACATCAATGTTCATGTTTTCTCTTAATAGACAATATGCATGACACTTGGTTTTTTCTGTCTCCTTACTTGCCTTGTATTGAACTGGACAGGTAATAGAGGACATGTCTATTCAAGTTAATGTGCCTGCTCTGGCAATGGAAGAAGTAAATAGCTATTATCTTCTCAATTTTTGTTCTGCTTTTTCTTCCAGTTATTAGTTACTTACTATGTGATATACCTTCCATGGATAGATTGCACCTGTGGCTGTTTCAGATGCAGCTATGCTGGCTCCTGAAGAGGTCTTCGATGGCAAGGGTGATATTAAGGAAGAAGCAGAGCTTACAAATGCTGAGAGAAAAAGGAGGAGAGCTAATAAGAAAAAAAAATTTAAAGGTATGATTGGTTACACAATGGACGTTATCTGCCTGGTGACTGGTCCATGACGACATACAGATGATGGTGTTCAATACTTCCATACATGTCTATATGCGTAGTTGCATTGCATACCATATATATGATAGTTCTAGGAGGAAAGCTACCCAGCATTTTCTTTTGTTGCTGTTATATTGTCTGTGGGACACACAGAATCTCTTCATTTGCTTTTCATTATGAATTAACAACTTTTATGGTTACAGCTGAGGCAGTAAAAAGGACGGAAAAGAAGGTGTCAAAGGGTGCATTTCCTGGCCAAGTTAATGGTAATTACTTTATATATCAAACATTACATTAACCTCACTTCTATTTTTGAATGTGCCAGAAAAGTTAATTTCTTATTAATAAGCACATTTTGTAAATAAAATAAAAGCACAATTATTGCAATGGCTGTTCTATTCTGAAATGCAGTTATCCTGTTGCGTTACTTGACTTTTGTGTAGCATTTTAAAACTCGGGGGGAGGTGTTTGCTAGTTTTTTCTTGATGATTTTACAAATTGAGCCTGACTGGAAAAAAAAAAATAGTGAGACCGGTTGTACCTGAATATAGACTCTACCCTTGTCTAGGTACAATTCCTTGTACTTAGATATGATGACCCCACCAAAATCTTTTTCTGTCAAGCTCAGATTGTAGCCAATTGAGGTAAGGTGGCTGCCAATTGTGGAATGAGTCTAGCCAGATATAGTCTAAAGAATTTTTCCGAAATATATCACGGTAGGTTCTCACCTTGAATGTCCCTCGATCTTTTCAGGCTAAGAACAATGCAATATTTCATAGGATTTATTTACAGAAGCTGCGTAACTAACAACTTGTTGAGTTCAAGGAGACCCCATGGCAAAAAGAAGTAAAATAGAAACAACGGATGAAGACTTTTTGGAGTCAACCATGATAAATGAGCAATGCTCGTTGTATGTGTAGCAGTGGCAGATGACGAGTTACTTGAATGCTCTATGCACTTGGCTATTTCCATTGTTCCTTGAATTCTTGGTTACGAAATTCACTCGGTTTTTTTGCTTGTACTGCTACTCATCGTTATAAGTTTATAACAGCGTGGTATGTTATTCTGTGCAAATTTTGTATTCTTTAATTTAATTCACTGCTAATATGTTGTAGTGGTCTGCACATTGCTGATGACACGTAGTTGCACCTTTAAATTTTCAAACCAATAAGAAATAAAAGAAAATTATTGGAAAATATTTTAAGCTTCCATTTGTAAAACTTTTGTAAGCTTGCAAATCTTGAATATCTTGAATTCCAAATGCAAGGCACTTCTCTCTATCTTCGTTGCGCAGTACAGTTTGATTGAGATAAGCTGTTTGCTATTCATATTTTTAAATTCAATGGTTTCGTTTCCAGACATACACTCAACAAGAAAACAGGGGGACTGATAAACAGTTATTATTATTTTTTTGTTAAAATACAAAAATCTCCTTTTAACTTCAAGTCACTTTAAAAAAAAAATCTATGGTTTAAAATTCTCTTTAAAATTCTATAATGTCACTTTTAAACCCTGCATATTAATTTCTTACAAGAGGAATTTTTACACATACACAGTTAAATTTACACAGTTTATGAAATTCAAAGAGTTGAATTGTTAAATTTTAAACTGCATAAAAGTTATCTGAAAATGACTTATAATTGAAAGAAACTCTATGCATTTTAACTTAAATATTTTTTTCACATAGACAGGAGCATCAGTAAAGAGGCATTTGAATTTAGGTTTGGATGATTACATTTTAAAATCGGAATAAAATTCTGAAATTATCAAAAACTGTAACAGAATATATTTACAAAGCAACAGGCCAGCACAAATCATAAGGCATGCAGATTTCTCTTAGGCAGCCTTTCTAACCAGCATCAAACAAATAACCACTTTGCAACGTTCTGCATTTCATACGGGTAAAGTGGATCGCTTAATCTGCTCGTCCATTGATTGCAGCTTTCTCATAATGCGTGGCTTCTTATAAACTGTCTGGACCACAAGGCGAATCATACTAGGGGCACTAGAAGAAATGAAATCCAAAAACAGAAGCAATCTAAAGATATGCATACTACTTCTAAGTAATGACAAAGACTGAACATGATAGATGAATAACAGATGGCCCTATAATCTCATATGAAAACCTTTTGTAACACAACTTAGTTAACTAAATTATTGAATTAGTACTTTTTTCCCTATGAAGAGGTTATGAATGCCATTTGCAGTCCTCCAATGCATGATCACCCCACGTCTCTGAAAAATAAAAAAGACAAGGCGTTGGAGGGAGGTGGGGGATACACCTAACAATAGCTTTCATTTACTTAAATTCCCTTCAAGCCGCTCAATTGCAGCGCTAACACCACTCTTTACTTCACTCTGATCTAAATCTGGATATGCAGCCGGATTCCCTTCATTAGCTTTTTCTACCAACTTCAAATGGATCCAACCTGCCAAACAATAAATGGAAACAAAACTTCAACAAATAGCCACATATTCATAATGCCTCTAAGCAATTTTTCAAATTCTATTTTGATAATGGTAAGTTATTCATACACTTGGATAATGACAAACTTATTTTCCATCAAACAATTACACAGAAGCCATAGCTAAAGTGGAACCAATCACCAAGTATCTTTAGCGACTGCTTGATCCTGGGGTCAAATACCCTCATGCCAATTTGCCTGCACTTTAGGGACCTTCCCCCTCTCCTCACCAGAGAGATCCATTGAATTAAACTTTATAATTCACCATAGATAAGGAAACAAGAAAAAAGTAATGGCCTACTATAATATGATAGCATTCCAAATACTTTGGTCTCTGTACCTTCCTACACACACACACACACACACACACACACACACACACATATACATAAAAAATAAAGGGGGGATTCTACAATATTTCAGTTGAGCAAAATTTCTATTTATGAAAAGTATTTTACTACTACTGGATATACTGAAAACCCCAATATCAGTTGAATAACATGGGTTGATACTGTCTTGAGCTTCAGATGATGCTTCTAGCAGCATTATGTTCAATAGCATACTAAATATAAAGCTACATGTATCAGTAGAAATCCCATCAGTGATTACCAAAGACAACTAATCAAGAAATAATAACAATGTTACCTAGAGGAAAGCAAAATGCTGCTCCCAGCACTGACCCTAGCGCCATATTCCTTGCTCGCCAACGGAGCGATCCTGGCACTAACATAAAACGGAAAACAATATATCAACACAGTATTTTTGTGACATCTAACTATTTTCTACCTTATATTAAACTTTTCAACCTAAGAAGCCTTTTCATAAGATAAAAAAGTACCATGTTGGAATATCAAACTAGAGCAGTTAACTGATTTAATGATCCAGTCCAGGTAACATTAAAGAGTCCACTGTCAGTGTATGATTTCTTACTGATTAAACCAAAAGCTGAAGCAGTGGCTGATCCAGCTCCAACAACATTAAAAACATCATGCACACCTCGCTTCTCTGCAAGCAGATTTTGTATGCCATAAAATGCAGCAGTAAACATTCCAAGGCGTACCCCTCCAACAATTGAGCCCCGTGTAACTCGAATGAACCGTTTCTCCATAGCATCTCTCATCAATCGATGTTGCTCACGTTTGTCTTCTGTGCTCCCAAGCTTCAACATTACTTCTGCATCCTTGCTCTAGCAAAACATGGGAAATTTGTGATGACTGCGACAGTTAATCGAGATAATATAGACAAGCAACATTTATGTTAACATAATTGGCAATAGAAAGAATGTTAAATCAGCAAAAGAAAAGATAAACCTTAGCAACATGTTTGCGAGGGGTGAGGATAATTAGTATTGGTTCTGTCTCTTTCAGAAAGATGTTTTGAAATCATGATAGTGTTTAAGTTGGATCCATTACAAAGGAGGCAGAGTATTGATCTCCTTAGCTAAACAGCAATACAGTGCAACGAAAACAAGTACAACGTGTAAGCACAAAAAATTAAAACTTCACATCTCCACTTGTACACTTGTCTTTATTTTTATGGCCTTTTCTGTGTTGAACATAATACAGTCTCAGATGGCCATATGAAACATAAAGTCTTTTTAATCATAAACTTACAACAGAAGCAGCAGCCTCCTTGCTACCGCCATATAACATGCCTGCAAATACTCCAATGACAGTTGCGGTGCCCCAGTTAGCAGTTCCAGCTAATCTCGGAGAACCCTAATTAAGGAAAGTAAGAGAATATTAATGAAATTAAATGAATTCAGCATGGTGAAGTCCAGCACACATTTGATAACAACATTTTCAGAAATCCAGAAGAAAAGGAAAACAGACTTAAAAGGAAGGCAACAAAGTTTTTCCCATTTAGCTTAATTATTTCCAGTATGTTATTCAGATCAACTTAAGGTTGATCAAATAAACGTTCTATGGGTTATGAAAGAAAGGATATGAACATATCTCTGGAATTACACTGATTAACTTAAAAAAATTCAACTCAATAAATTGATATAGTTGGATGACTGCCATTCAATAACTTCAAACAGTATGAGAAGCCTCTGTATGAAATCTACAGAACTCTAAAAGTGATTTTGAAACTTGGTCATGAGACTCATGTCATGACTCAAACCTGCTGAAATATATGTATATTTCTTTCGCATCAATCCATATTCATAAATCATAACAGACTGACAGAGACATGAACCCAAAAAAAAAATAATTAAAAATGAAACTTATAATGCAGAAACAGCACATCTAAGATAAGACAGAAAAAAACCTAGAAGATGGAAAAGCAAATAATTAACAATTTCAACGACAGCTGCAAGGACCATATCAGATTTTTTTTTTTAGATGTTCTATTAACACTTAACATATAATGGCTTGCTATCAAGTCAAATATTCTGATTCATTGATATTTTGTCTCGGGATTATTGATTTTAACTGTAATAAATAAGTTTATAGGGTTGGTCATCATTTTGGTAACACAGATGCTTCAAATCAAAATAAAAATTATCTTTCTGCTCTTGTCAACCACCACCAATTGAGTGCTAAATGAACCAAGTGATTGCAGTAATCAAATTGATAAATTGCATTACATTCAGATAAACGAAAAATCCTAGGGTTAACTATTCAAATCCTTTGCATACAGGTATCCTTTTACCAAATAATGCAGCTAACTCCCAAGCTTAAAAGAAAATGCAATAATAAAAAAAAAGAAGCAAGATGCGAGAATTTTCGTACATATGGAACGGTGGCTTCTGAGTTGTGAGAGGCTTCCACCATGGTTGGAGGCGCAGCAAAATCCACGAAATGGAAATGGAGATTGGTTGCCGAGAAATTAGGTAACGAAAGAAAATCCGGAAATGAAACTCTTCAAATTGCGAAAACTTAAAGGGGAAATCGATCTCCAACAATCACAATGAAATTGATTGAGAGTGTAGATGGCGGTGGATTTGAACGATTGCACCGCCCTCGAATCTATTCTTATAGCCTCAAACTCTCGACTCTTGAGTATTGAGACTGAGCTGCGTTGCGTTGCGTTGCAATAGTTTTTCTTTTTTGTTTGGGTTAATTTTTCACGCCACGTAAGCAACGGTTGCAGAGTCATTCTTAATTAGTTCACGGACAATTGTTATTTCGCACCAAGCATTTCTCCATTTCTCGCGAAAGTCATTTACCAATCCAAATAACCAATCATGGGTCGTTCCACGAAATTATATTTGTGGATTTAGCATTTTTCTTAGTTCCGTTGTATCACAATAATATAAATTATGAGGAGAAATTCATTTATACTTAATTTATACTTAATTTTATATTTTATTTTAATTATGTGATTATTATTTATCTTATTAAATAGTTATATAATTAAAATAAAATATAAAAATAAAAAATTAAATGTAAGTTTTTTTCACTTACACTAAATATAAATAGATTTTTCTCATAAATTATTATTTGATAAATATAAATTTGTAAATATAATGTTAAAAATGAATTAATATTTAAAATTACTTTCACATATATTAAATAATTTGAGTCCTTTAATAATGATATAATGGAGAATTTTGACATGGAGATAGATTAAGCAGAAATCAAAATTGATTTATTGTTAAAATAAATTAATAACTAAAATTAAAAGGTTAAATTTAACTAATAATATTTATATTTGTACAAAAATGTAATTTAATTATTTTTTTATAATTAACTGTATATATAAAAAAATTATAAATTTCAATTAATAATTTTTATATACATTTAAATTTATATATAAATTAAATAAATAATAATAATTTATCTATAAGCCCAAATAAAATAAGTCCATAATAACTTTCTCCTGTTATAATCGGCTGTACCTAATTAAGATATTCTCCCGGCTGCATTTGCTTAGTTGCACTTGTGTTGCATCGGTGGAGCTAATTTTTCCTCTCTTTTTTTTTTCGGTTAACAAAATATTTGATTTTATTTAATTTATAGTTTTGAATTTAAACTATCTTTTACCCCTTCGAAATATTTTAAAATTAAAGCATCATATATTTATCAAATATACAAAAATACCAGCTATTTGAAATTCAATTTCTTTAAATATTTGACATACAAGATCTACATGACAGTTATTTTTAAAATAAAATTAATTAACTAATGGTTAGATTAATCAAAATCAATATATATATATATATGATGTGATATAAATATAACAAGTTTTTTTGGAATGGTGACAAGGAAAATAGTGACAAGGAATTGAATGGCTAAATTTATTAAAAGTGTATTTGAAAGTTATTTAAAAGAAGAGAATGGAATGATAATTCTTTCATTAGTACTTAAAGTCTTAAAATTTTATTCCTTCAAATTAGGGGATCAAAAAGGAAATGTTACTAATTTCACTTTTCTCCATCATTAGACTATAGTTGTATAACTCGGATCAGAAGTTAATTCAGTCAGAAAGCTAGATCACCTAATCAACTGTCTGACTGTGTTTCAAATGGTCGAATTAGAAAATTCGGATAAAGAAAAAAATATTTTTTAAAAAATATTATATGAAAAATTATTTGATATAAAAAATATATTATATTAAAAAATAATAAATAAAAAATATTATATGAAAAAATTCTTCCAAACAAGCGATGATAATAATATATTGGTTGGATAATAATATAAATTAAAAAATTAAAAATAATATTCAATAGAAGCATATAATCTTGTAATAAAATATATTTTTTGACAAAGACTTTTAAGTATAGTGTTCAAATCCTAAAAGATGCATCTTTTGTTAGGTCAATAAAAAAAATAATATGGCTAGCCTAGGTCAATATGAGTTTAACTAAGTCATTGAGAAAAATTAGTTCAACAAGCTGACTAAATTGACCTAGAATCGGGGTCACGAGTTTCTCAAGTGGTCTAGTCGGTCTCCGATCTATACAACTATGCATAACCTATTAAACATCTAAACAATGGAATATCATGTTTTATTTCATATCATTATTTGCCTTTCCATTTCATTCCATAATGAATTACTCTATTTTATCTTTTTTGAAACTCTCAAACATACTCTTATAACAATATTAATTAATTCTTATCTCGAGGGAGATAAAAAAAGGAATTAAAATATCAGTTAAAAAAGAATTAAAATATATTAATCATTATAACTTTTCCATAAATGATATTTTAAATTAAAATTATATTTTGTACCAAAAAAATATTTTATTTTACTATTGAGTCCCTTATGCTCTCCATAACATCAAGGTGAATCAAAACTCTTTTTTTTTTTTGTCTTTGAAGGTGAATCAAACACTGAAGTACTAACTCTTGCACAAATTAAAAATAGATCTTGTTAATTTATTTATGAGGCTAAACGAAATAATAAACATCATACAAAAATGCATTTTTGTGGGTTAATATTTAATACATTGTTAATAGATAAAAATACATTACTATTTAACATTAAAGTTATAAAACTTGTTGAACTCTAATACAGTAATACGTGACACATAATATAAATAACAACAATAATAACCAAGCCTTTTCTTATTTTTTTATTTACGTGGATTGGTCTTCAGATATTAACATTTTTTTTTGGTCATTAAATATTAACAAATTTTAAGCGTGAGATTAATCAAATTCAAAGTAATGAGGCTGCCACTCCCTCAGGTACTTTTCTGCAGGTTCAAATTTTCAACATTACAAAGGCCTCTCAACGTTCAACTTGTTTATCACTTTAACTACTCTTGTGGATTTATTTCTTTTTCTCCGAACAGATATCTAATCTATCCATTTTTAAGTCTCAAAAATAGCTTAACGAGTTTATACTCTGTCCAAGGGAACTATGGCCTGCACAAAACAAAAGGAAAGAGACTATGGGCCCGAAAATAAATTGAGTGAATCGACATAATCATTGATAAACAAATAATAAAAAAAATAATTTTTAAGTATACACGATTTATTATAAGTGTTTAAATTATTATTTAATATATATAAGATATTAAAAATTATTATAAAATTATATTAATTATTAATAATATTTTTATATATATTAAATAATAATTTAAATATTTAAATGATAATGTGATAAACTATGTTGAATTAAGAATTTCTCAATAATAAAAAAACACAGGATTGAGGAGTGTAGTTGAAAGAAATACTTGTAAACAACTTCACCATTCATTCGTGTTATGTCTAGATTAGATCGATTGATAATTGATATATTATTATTTTTGTTATAAAATAATTATATAACATAAAAATTTATATAATTATTTAAATATTAATTGATTTAGTTTACATAATTATAAAGAAAGTGAGAGCATCCTTCGGTTTAGTGTGAGAGAATATGGCAGTTGAAAGTCAACTACTTCACCATCGTCGTCAATCACGCATAATCTGGAAAATGTTTCTATACACAAGCTTAGCTGAAAAGCTGGCTTTAAAATTTGAACCACTTCTACTTCCACCATTAGGAAGCAATGTTATTATAGTCGATTCTAAAGCAACCTATTTATTCATCTTACCAACCCAAAAAGCAAACCAAAGCCAAGCAGAATTTAAAAAAGCTATCAAATGACCATTAAAATAAATAAAAAAACCAATAATTCCGCCCCCAACAAAAAGTGAAGGAAAACCCATACACAATTCAACTAGATTCCTCAACAACACTACACGTGAATAAAGCTACCCTAAAATCATTCCCACAGCAACAAACCACTATATCTCATCAACTAACCAAGCAAAGTATCATTGCACTGCCTCCCATCACTCTCTCCCTCTGTCTCACTACTCACTCACTATTATCCATATTCAAACAAGTGTTTTCCATAAAATTTTCCACCTCTGACAACTATGCCCACATTGTTCCCTGCCCTCTACCTCATTCTCTCAGCATATTTGATCCCTTTGAGTTGCAGCCACGCCAACTCATGCCGATCATATTGTGGGAACATAACCATAGACTACCCATTTGCACTCCAATACGGGTGCGGTCACCCTGGCTTCCGTGACCTCCTCTTCTGCATGAACGACGTTCTCATGTTCCACATAAGTTCAGGATCCTACAGGGTACTAGACATAGACTATACTTATCAAGCTCTCACTATTCAAGAGCCTCACATGTCAACATGTGACATGCTCGTGCTAGGGACCAAAGGCAACGGCTTCGTGGTGGAGTCGTGGCGGGCACCTTACATGAACCCCGCAGCGGACAACGTGTTCATGCTCATAGGTTGCTCACCTCGTTCACCATTGTTCCAAGCTTTCCCCGGGAAGCACTTTCCATGTCGAAACGTTTCGGGCATGGGCTGCGAGGAGTACTACGGGTGCCCGGCCTGGGATATGATGGGCCAAAAACGGGCCGGCTCGTCGTTTTTTGGGTCAGGCCCACCTGAATGCTGTGCCGTGCCGTATGAAGTTATTAAGGGCATCAACCTCACAAGGCTTCAGTGTGAAGGGTATAGCAGTGCTTACAGTGTGGCACCATTGAGGGTTGATGGGCCCGGTGGTTGGTCCTATGGCATCCGTGTGAGGTATTCGGTGCAAGGGAATGATGAGTTCTGTGGGGCGTGTGAGGCAACTGGTGGCACTTGTGGGTATGGTTCGGATGGGATTAGACAGGTGTGTATGTGTGGGAACATGAATTCAACGTCCAATTGTGATTCAGGTTAGTGAGTTAATCAAGCTTTGGGTTGCTTAATCACTTCTCTAGTGTCAAAAAAAAAAAGTTTTTGTTGGCTCTGATATTTGGTTATCGATGTTAATATGTAAGTGACTCTTTCTACAAATTTTACAGTTAGCTTATCGTCAGGAACAAGGCCTATTATGGTGAAAATGTTTGCAGGTACCTACTTGGCTATTTCATTGTTTGGTTAGTTGAGTTGGAGTTGCTGACATTTATATTTCCTTTTTGTCATTCTGTCTGTATAAGTGTATTTTAAAGTGTCATAGTGATCTGAGTACCTTTCTTATTGATAGACAAAGAAATAACCGGGTTACAAGTTGGGATTATACATAATTAACATACAAGTAGTTGATTTTGAAATAACTAGAGTTTCCTTATATTTAGATCCCTCTAAAGCGATTGGCAGCCCGTGAGTAATCTATATCGGCATATCGCCATTCATCACAATCATGTTCTTGTCAACCTTCAAAATCAGAGCAACCAGCCAATTCAATTAATTATTGCTCATTTGCCATTTTTTAGACTTTTTTATACTACTAAACCATTTATTCCTTTAACAAAGCTATAGTTTCCTTTTAACCTTTCGAAGATGCTTGTTATTTCACAAGCTCCGGGAGAGTCTCCTGGCTCTCCTCACCTTGCCTGTGAATCAAATCAACTATGCATCAGAAGAACAACTGGATCTTTATTTTTTACCTTTTCAATTTTAGCAAATCATTTGACGATTGGAGTGTAATTTTGTTATCTGTAACTTTTGTTTGGCAGGACTATTGACGTATATGCTAGTATGGATGACAACCAACCAGATTTGAAAAGTATGGTATAGTATGTGAGACTATAATCATAAACTGGGTCATGTATTCCATCTTGTAAATGCCATTTTTTGCTGAAGAACTTGCACATACAATGAGAGAGAGTGCGAGAGAGAGTTTTGGTTTGTATTCCCTAATTCCCTATGAAATACCTTGAAAGCCTTGCTCAAATATTATTTAAAAGCGCATGAGTATGACAATTGAGTTATCTAGCCATATTATTTATTTACATTAGTTGTCTTCGTCCTCATATTCCGTGATTTCTAATCAGTGGTCACTAGCAGAGAACAAAACAGGATTCAATTTGCAGGGACTATCGTTCCACCATTAGACGAGCAGTTTCAGAAAGCTTTATTATCGTCGCATCTTATATAAAATCTAAAAGTTCACTAAAAAGAAAAGGAAAAATAACATCCAACCACCCTAAAAAAAATCCCATTTCCTGTGCTCCTTTATTTTTCTTCACAAAAACAAACTACTAATTTCTATTTTATTTTGGGTACTGCAAACTTCTAATTTCTGATCTTTCTTTGCTATTCTAAAACCTTTTTTGGAAAGTACTAAAATATATAAATAATTTTACAGTCGACATTAAATTACATGGACATTATTAATTTATAATTGTACATCTCTTCCCTGCTAAATCTAGTAAACAAGTTTATAAAATTCACACCTGAGCCACAATGATTCAGGCCTATTTCATGGCCGCATCCTCTTTTATTTTCTGCAATATTTGAATAGAGGAGGCAAATGAAAATTAGTAATCTGTGAATGTAATGGAAAGTAGTAGATGGAGGATCAGATTTACTTACATTTGAGATATTCTTCCACAATATGAGAGTCTTGAGAGCCTTTCCTGATTGTTGTGTTTCACGTGCCACAGACACCCCTTCAGCTAGGTTACTTACTTGGCCACTGACCAAGAGAGCTGCTGCTGCATTGAGAACCTAGCCATTTGTTTTGTACAAAAAAATCAAAATGGGCCTTAAGTGCATTCATAGAATGCGAGACAAGTATCAAAATATTATACAGGACATAATTATGAATTTCACCGATACTTGAATTTCACTAAAAGGACTACTTTCTTCAGGTTAAGATGCAAAATGTTCTACATTGGAAGGTTCAAGGGGGGAAAAAACACCCATTAAGGTAGGCTATCAACATAATTCCATAGTATAATATCTTTCTTCAAAACCAAGTAGAGGCCCAAGTTTCATCTGCTCATGAAGTATATTCAGAGCCATACCAAAATGAGGAGGTTAGAATCAAAATAATTTGCATAGAATTTGATGGTAAAGGGGGCAAACTAAGATAGAAGGGAACAAATTTGATGGTAATCAACCACTATTTTGATTATCTAATAAGTAAGCTTGTAGATCATAAGATAGCTAATGTTGTATTCAAAGCATCATTATATTTTGCTTTTGAAGATCAGCCCCTTCACATCACTTAAAAGTTAAAACCGAGGTATAGATCATCCTCTCAGTCTCAGCTACTTAACGATCAGGAAAGTCAAAGATACTCACAAAAGCATCAGCAATAGGCCCTCTCTCTCCAGCTAGAACACGCTTCAGAACCTCTGCATTGTATTCTGGGCCACCACCTTTTAAGCTTTCAAGATTGCACCGAGGAATGCTGAACTCCACTGTTCCAATAAACAATATGATGTAAAGAGTACATTCGAGTATGCAAATCCAATAAAAGATCGGTTCTAGCACTCAGTTGCAAGTTAGCTGTATCAAATTACTACATAACAGAAACAGATTTAACAACCATAAATTATCATATGCTTACAGGGATCAAATGAGAACTTGTCAATCCCTCCTGGAGTGACGTCGAGTACTAGACCAGGTCCTGCATGTAATGCAGAACAAGATGTCAAAAAATAACAGTCAAATCCAATTCAAATGCCTATATCTTCCAAATAAATAATTTCTAGAATGCAAAACAAGCAAGAGATCTTACCAAGAGGACTCATCTCATCCAAACCTTCAGAGTGGACAACTAAAGCTCTTTTCATGCCAAATCTTTGAAGTGCTTTAGCCATTTTGAAGACCTATCCAAAAGACCAAGGTAAACATCTTGTCAGTGATGACATAGGTGGAGAAAAACAACATGAATCAGATCCTCAATCCCTTCAGTCTACATCTGAAACGGTTGCATGTAAGTTCAAAGCAACATAATAATCCACAGTTTTATTGTCAAATACAATTCACTAATAATGTCTATCATATTCAGTTGTGCTGCTACATTCTCTTCAATAAAAACCTAGGTGACTCTACCAACGTGTGTTGGTCCGAGTGGAAGGGACTCATGTCCCTTAAGCATGTGGTTTTGGGTTCGATCTCGGAATTTATGTGTATGGAAATAACACCATTGAGAGGAGTCTCCGCTTAGGCGCCTGACCGTATTCTGGGAGATTAGTCTCTCACTTATTGGGTTGGAGGATACTCTAGGAAACCAAAAAAAAAGACCTAGGTGACTCTAGGCAATTTAAAATTTTAAACTTTAGCAGAAACACTACTATTCTATGACAACCCTATCACAACAGATAATGAGCTTGAGTGTCTCAACTAGTCTTATGCAACAAACGATATAAAGGGAATCTACTTTTCAACCATTGACATAGATGATGACCTTGAGTATCTAAATCATACATATACATGGAATACACTTCTTCTGGTAGGATATGAATACACCGATTGTGAAAAATCAAGGGGCTGTAACCTCAAAGCCAGAGCTCAGTTACTTGACACACCCATGGTCATGGAATAAAGAGGGAAAATTGACTAAAATAGGTTCACACTAGAGAAAAGGGTGCTGAATTCATTTTCAAAGTTCAAAAACCAAGCTTTCACAATTATCAGTCTACACACTGCAGATGTTATGAGCAAATAGAATTCATATTCTCTCCTTCCTTGCTTAGGTATAAAATTTGAATATACTGTCCTTACAATTAACCTTTCTTGAGCAAATAGATGTTACGAGCAAATATACTATCCTTAACTCTCAAATTTGAATTTAGTGCCAAACAATTCCCTATGAAAAAACTTACCAAGTCTTCTGCGTATACTCCAACAACTGCAAAAGGTACTTGCGCTGGATTTAACATGGGACCCAATACATTGAATACAGTTTTTACTTTTAGTTTTTTTCTAACAGGGCTGACAATCTTCATTGCTGGGTGATACTTTGGAGACATCATAAACCCAATTCCTGCTTCATTCACACACCTTGTAACCCCCTGATTTGCAATCACAAATGAGAACAACATGTAAAAATGCATTTATCAATAACAACATTTTCCCTTTGATAAATTCTATTAGTTAATCAAACACGCATATGAGCTTAAAATACTCTCTTTCTCAAGAAGTTAATATGTATAAACAGACCTATGAATAAGCATAATTCATATTACAGCTTAAGTTGCTTCCTTTTCACATGAAGGCGAAATAAGCAACAAATTTACTTATTTTCTACAGTTAACCAGTATACGCTGCAGTTTTAGACAAAGAACCTATGATTTGATGATGAAAAACATTAACACTACTGCCAAATTACACAATGTCAAATGATATGCATATGTGTTATCTTCCTAAGACAAAGTGATGTAGCAATTTCCATTCTTTATGTAATGTGCACTAACCTCAGGGTCTAAGTCAATAACCACTCCCAATTCTTCTAACACATCAGCACTTCCACATGCAGAAGAACTTGAACGGTTTCCTTGCTGCAATAAGAAAATGATCAATCACATGCTGAAAATACATCAATTATATCAACAATTGCCACAATCATATTATATATTTGTTTTTGTAGCCAAATCAATATATTCACTACAATGAATATTCACACCTTTGCAACTTTGGCACCGCAAGCCACAGCAAGTATAGAAGCCCCAGTTGAAATGTTGACAGTGTTTGCACCATCACCTCCAGTTCCAACGATGTCAACCGCATCAACCAGACCTTCAACTTTCCTAGCATGTTTGATCATCGCCCTCGCTAACCCCACTACCTATCCACATTAAAAATCCAACAATTACTCATCTCGCTCCAACCTCTATTTCACAACTGAGTTGAAAAATAATGCAAGAAACAGTTAGAAATTCTCCTCAAGGTGGATATTATGACTCTGATACCACGTTAGAAACAGAAACAAGGAGACAAATATTGATAATTTGTGTACTTTTCTGAATGAATAAATACAGGATGACTAACCTCTATTTATACAAGAAGATTGCTATAAAGAAAAAGAAAATAATAAAATATAATTATGTACTAAATCAATCTAGTTTTGCACTAAATCAATTACAATCATCCCTAAAATCAATCGTGATCAATCATAATCTCAATTATAATTAATTACGCTAACATCCCTCCTCAAACTCAAGTGAGTATAGAAGAAAGCAACTTAAGTTTGGAAACCAGAGTGCGGAATCGGTCAGGATGATGATTGAGTCTAGAGTTTGAAGCTTGGAGTCTGAAGTATGGAATCTAGGACGAAGTTTGGAATTTGGAGTCGAGAATCTAAGACGAAATCTGAAGTCTGGAATCTAGGACAAAGTCTGGAGTCTATAATCTAAGACGAAGTCTGGAGTTTGCAATCTAAGACGAAGTTTGGAGTCGAAAATCTAGGATTGGACCGAGCCTAAACTCTTTGATACCAAGTTAGAAATTCTCCTCAAGATAGATATTATGACTCTGATATTATGTTAGAAACAACAACAGGAAGACAAATATTGGTAATTTGTGTATTTTTCCGAATGAATGAATGAATGAATATAGGAGGACTAGCCTCTGTTTATACAAGAAGGCTGATATACAGAAAAGAAAAATAATACAATATAATTATGTACTAAATCAATCTAATTATGTACTAAATTAATTATAATCATCCTTAAAATCAATCGTGATCAATTATAATCTCAATTATAATTAATCACGCTAACAGAAACAACAATCAATCAATAAATAAATAAACAATTTTTATCTGTGAGCAACAATAAAGTTACTTGCAGTGAAACATTCAAGCACCTGAAGCAGCAAACTTACTTCTTCAAATGTCTCCCCTTTTGCTCTCAAAAGCACAAGAACAGCGCTGATCAATGCCTCATTGGGCTCGTTCAACAACAAGTCAAGAGATGCTTCGGCTTCGGCTTCTGATAAGTCAACCCGATTAATCAACGATTCGATCAACTGCACCGCACCGAATATTTATTATCATATAAACAATTTTCGCAAAATTATAAATAATGCAGTAGAAAAATCTAGAAACAACTCTCACCTGGGTGACGGACTTAATGGACGTGGCTACATTCAGAGCCTGAGGGACGGGGACCTGGGCAGCAATGGCAAAGTTCTTGTGGTTGATGGGAGAAATTGGATGCGAAAAGGAGCAATTGGGAGAGAGAAGGGTGTGAGTGTGAGTGAAAGAATAGGAAGAGAGTGGGGAGAAGAGTGATTTTGCCATGGCTTTGGAGTTGAGGTGAGGGAGAGGGAGTATCAATGGTGCTGTACCTCAGGTACACAGAATATGCAGTGGCGCATTTACGAAGAACCTCATATGATCCTCTCTGCCGATGGTAAAAGGGGGATAAACAAATAACAATGTCAAAATATAAAGATAAAAAAGTATTATTGGCCAAAACTAGCTAAGCTGGTAATGGTATCTTTCCAGAAGGGTTCCTTGCCGGTTTGGATGAGGAAAAGCATCAACGTTGTTCCTCCTACAGTCCTATTCGTAGAAAAATGCTTATTACAACACACTTTCATCCAAGTACCTGAGAGATAATGTCTCAATCATGTTACACATTTCCCCGTAATGATGAAAATTATTGCTGAGGCTTTGAATGTTAATTTCTTAGTTCAAATTAATTCATGACTTTAGTTTTTTTTTTTAAAGCATCCTCTTACCATATAGTTAAGAAATTAATCACCTTAAATACGGTCGTATGTCCAAATAAAAACTCCTTCTAATAGTCAAATTAATTCTTGACTTTAGTTAATGTGTAAATATTTATAAATTAGTTTAAACAACAAAATACATATTTCATAAAATTTATGAATAATTTCCTTTTCATACTATCTTTAAGCTTTATATATAAGTCTTTATAGGTTGAGATTTGGTCTCTATTTAACTTAAAAATTATTTTTAAATGAGTTAAATATTTTTTCCAAATAAAAATTGGTTTAACCTGATTTGCGACCGATTTTACCATTTTTGACTGATTCAAACCAATTTTAACTAATTCTTTAGTATTTCAATTTTTTGAGTTGACTGGCTGATCGAATCCATTTTTCAATCAATGCTATTTACTCTTTTTAGTCGCACCACCTTAAATTCCTGTATAACGTTAGTGTTCACAAATTCAAGTACCTGCAATTAGATAATAAAAAATATGCATATATAAGATATAGTATACATATTAATGTAACTCCTACTCATATATGTGGTAACACTTACCAAAATTTATATAAATAATACTAAAACATACTCTTATTTAGATATTATTAATTGATCTTATTTCGTTTTATGTACTTTATAAAATGTATATAAAGCATTTTCTAATTTATATTTATGATGTAAATTACCAAAAAAGAATTGAATCATATCATGTTACATCACACCATAAATTTAATCATTAATAACACAAATGTTTTCTTACGTTTAAAGTGTACACGAAAACTTTATACTTATGAATAATATTGTTACTTATGCATCGAGACAGATTCAAGGGAGGTGTGCATGGTCTTAATCCCCTTTCTTTTGCGCCAATTTTTTAGTGTGTCAATAGTCTAATTTATTAAAAAATAAAAAGTTAATTACAATGACATATGCTAATGTTAGTACTTTTTACATTGTCGATCTTTTTATTTAAAAAATTATATATATTTTTCTTATTTTATGTATAATTATTACATTCTAACATCTTTATTTATTTACAAAATTATTCATATATCTTATACTTTATGTATAGATATTACCTCAAAATGCCCTTGAAAATAATAAAGTAATGGAAGTATGAATAATTTTTTAAAAAAGAAAGGTGTCAATGTAATAAATATTAACATTATAGGATGTCAAGTATAATTATCCCAAAAATAAAAATAATAAAATTAAAAAAGTTAATACTGATATGTATTTGATATGTGATTTATGATTTTATACATATTGATGCTACAATTTTAACTCAACTTTTTATTAGTTTTAAATCTTTATATAATAAACTTACTAATTTTTTCACTTTTAGTTTCACTTTCTTCTCCTTTTTAAAATCTATATATATAAAGACTTCATTTTACCTATGAGTCATGATGTAGAAAACACTTATTATTGTGATATATTTAATATATAATATAAATATTTATTTCTTTATTATTTTTCATTTTACTCATAAAACTTTCTATAATAATGAAAGGAAAATGTTTTTTTAAAATAAATTTATTTCTAAATTGAGTAAGTAAGAATATATTTACCCTTAATTTAAAACATTGCATCTTGATCTTGTTCTACTAAATAATCTACAAACATTAAATAATCTAAAGGTAAATACATTATTACTTACTTTCTTTAAAAGAATTTTTTATATATTTAATAATATAATTTATGATTTTCGATCTCTTTACTAAACCTTTATCTAGATCTATCCCTACTTATACATATTTATACACATATAATTTTTATTATTTTATTATTACTGTTTCATCTATTTTTTTTTATACATTTACACTCTAATTATGTTTTCTCAATGTGATTTGAAGTCATGTACATCCTGAAATTGTACATCTAACATTATTCTACACTTACAGATTGGAAAGTAAAAAGTATGTCTTTCTATTTTTTTTCCCCCTCAAAGATAAAGGTATAGAGCTAGGATTGGTAAATTAAGCGTAGGAGTAACAAAACTTTATTAATAATACTTGACCTTTTATTATTATTTACTGTTTTATATCTTTCTTAATTAAATATTACTTAACAAGACAATTAAGTACAATTAAGTTTTTATTTAAAATGAAATGTTATTTAAAAACAAAATTAAATAAAAAATGTGAAAAAGAGTGTAAAAGTATAACCTTTCAACAACACATGTCAAATAACTAGTTTATATTTAGTTATAAGATAAAAACTTTGAATTGAATATTATTATTGATATAATATGAGTTCTTCTCAACATTAATTGTCTTTTCTATGGTTAACTTTGATCCTTTTTATGGGAATATAGTTCGCTTACTACCGTACCTAATCTTTGTTAATAGTCAGACAATTATTTAATATAAGGATTTAATTTATATGTACAACTAGTGTATAAGTTTTTTACACCATCATCAACTAATTATGTATTATCATGTTATTAAGAATATTTGATTCTTATAATAATTATATCAAAAGTCACATATATGATAATATATGATTGATTGATAATTAATGTAAAAAATTTTATCTTGATAATTTATTAAAATTAAACTTTTAATATAATAATTGACATTCTCATCAAAAAAAAAAAAAAAAGAGAGAAAGAAAGAAAAACATTTACTTACAATTTCAAATCACAGGAAGATAACTTTTGTGAAAAGATCGCATAACTTTCGTACTTTTAATATTGAATGAGGATTAGTCTAATGAGCAGTTTAAATAAACAAAACCTGTGAGGATATCTCGTGAGCTCACCATATTATATAAAAATGAAGTAGTTAAATGAAGTTTCAATTAATTTTTAAAATATGTGAAATTTCATTTTTTACAAAAAAAATTATGTGAATTTTATCAGATTGATGCACTTCTTGAAAACTTTGAATCCAACCGTTGGATGGATGAAATTAACATTTATAATAAGTTATACCATCGAGTAAGTGTGTTTCTATGGAGTAAGTAGATTTACACTCCATATTTATATGCAATCTAATAATTACGCTAATTATATCTTTTGATTCTAAATTCATTTGTTTAATACTTTTTAAATATGATAATTTTATTAATGTGTGTTAGTTTAAGTAGAAGAAATTTGAATACTTTAAGTATATAATTATTGATTTAATTATAAAATTTATGTGTATAAAAATAATATTATTAAAAAAATTATTTAAATATATAATCATATCTCAAAAATTTAGTTTATTAGCTATTGAATGAGATAGTCTTAAAAAAATAAAAAGGACTCCAGAATCTTGATGTAAATAGAAAAAATCAAAGACACTGTATGTTTGTTCGCCGGAACAATTTATAGAGCCATGTTTTGCTTTTTGGGTCTTAATGGACCCATATGTCGAAGCCACGTATTTAATTTTGTTGCGCCACCAGATCATGGAGCCCCATCTATTCATACACGACTTTATCGTGAGCCTATCAGTCATGGAAGCCCAATTGTAAGCCTCGTGTTGAGGGTAAAAAATACAAATTCTAATTCGATAAAGATATTTTTGATGGGCGAGTAATATTCGATGAAGATAATTTTAATAGTCAGATGATACTATTAAAACATTTGATGAATAAGAGTTTCGACAGCTGAATAATAGCATTGATATATTTGACGAAGAGATTTTTGATAGTTGAGTGATGACATTGAAGAAATTTTTCAAGTGTTGGAACAACAAAAGGAGTTTTTGTCGGAAAAAATTTCATAACTGCTATCAGTATTTGTCGAAAGTAAAAGTTACCAATTCTGAATTCGACAGCTAAATGATGATATTGAAAAAACTCTAGTGGCTAGTACAAATATTAAATGGTTGAGAATTGGTTATTGTCAAAAATTAAGTAAAATATTAATGAGAACGTGACATAACTGCCATGTACGTAGTCAATTTTTAAGAGTCAGCTATTTTTTATATTTTTGTCTATAAATACTAGTATTCACGATATACAAATGGTGGTTTTACTGGATATACAATCCTAACATCTCACTCAAGCAGATTAACAGATTTGATTCCAAGTATGACTTCTATTTTCATTTCAAGTCATTTACATTAATGTAATGCATTTTTAAATTCTTTATTTTCAAGTATTGTTCTTTAAATTTCTTTACCTTTTCTGCAATTTTAAATTCATGCACTTTATATTTTCTGCACTTTTAAGTTCCTGCATTTACTTTCTCTGCACTTTACATTTTTGCAAGTTATTTATCAGTTTTCTTTACTTTCTTGCAATCAGTTTGACAAGTTTTTTGCTATTTATTTTAAGTTTGTTTTTAAAAGCTTTTCTCAAACGAAATTACCACATAACTCTAAACCCACATTCAACTGATAAAATATATTTATTTGTTGAAATTTGTCATAACCAAATTCACCATAAACAAATTGGCAAGCCCGGTGGGACGAGTTCAGAGTAACTCGTAGTGTCATAAACCTCTTCATAAGAAGATGGTTTTATGCGTTTAAGAAGTGAAAATTTAGTATTTTCTTGCCCTTCTCAAGATACGCAAATTATGAGTAACGCAAATAACCAGGCGTTGAATGCACTTTCAGTTGATGTTAGTGTGCTACCTTTGACAATCGTTACTGCGTCACCTTTAACCGTTGTTAGTACGGGTCCTGTGGTTGATATAATAGCAACTGGTACTCTCAGGAGTAACCTAGTGCTAGAACAAATGGTACTTGGAGTGACTCAGTTATCACCAAATCAACCAAGTAATCAAAGTGTAATGAACTCAAATTCAAGGTTGGCACCACAATATGGTTTGCCATCAAATTATATTCCTCCTGTGTTGGCACAAATGGGACTAGGCTCTACTTTGACCAATACTATAGGCCAAGCAGCAGCCTCACAAGGCCAACCACAAATAAGTTCGGCTTTAGTAAGTTTTAATAGCTAAGGAACAGGAGTTGCAAGTTCAAGTAATCCAACTCTTTTTCGATAGGGGAGATTGAATTTGGGACCTTTATTCCCAACTATGTCGAGGGATATTCCTCAGAATATAACTGGACTAACTATGAATTCTTTGGCCAGCTTTCGACAACAAATAGATGAAAGTAGCCATGAAATGGTACATATGTTCACTCAGCAAATGGGTGTTGTGATTACACCAATCATGGAAAACACAAATAATACTTACAGCGCATTGGCCCAACAAATGGCAAGGCTAAATCAAGTTTTAGGGATTGGTGAATTGGCTAATGAAAATGTGCAAGGAACCCAGCCTAGGGTAAATAGAGAAATGATTATACCTCAGGAAAATGAGGGACAAAATCAACAAAACCTGGAACAACTTAGGCAAAATGATCAGCTACGCTTGGAATATGGGAATGTCCATATGCTTCGTCGAGGTGATGAGGATCAAATGGTTAGAAATGATGCAGCCATGAGATTGCTTCGACAAAATCTTGGGGGGCACCCAGTAATTGAACAAAATGTAAACTAAGTAGTGGGACAAGTGCTGAATAGGTTTGGGTTCAATGTTGGATATGACAACCAACCCTATTTTGTTTCGGCCTTTCCTGAGTGGGTACAACAAGCAGAATTACCCAGATGAATTAAAATTCCTAAACTTTCAAAGTTTGCTGGTGAAAATGGAGAATCGATTGTCGAGCATATTGCAAGGTATACAATAGAAATGGGGGAATTGACCACTATTGAAGGCCTCAAAATGAGATTTTTCCCAAGTTCCCTTACTAAAAATGTATTCTCTTGGTTTTTGACGTTGAGACCGAATTCGATACATTCTTGGACTCGATTAGAAAGAAATTTCCATAATCAATTCTTCAGGGAAGATTTGAAAGTTGGACTTACAGATCTCTTTAATATTAAGAGAATGTATAATGAAACAGTAAAAGATTACCTATCTAGGTTTCAACAAATGAGGAGTAGATGCTTTACTCCTATACCTAAAGCAGAAATAGTAAAAATTACTGCAAGAGGTTTAGACTATTACATAAGAAAAAAGTTAGAGAATCAACATTTAGTTGATCTTGCCCAACTAGGTGAAAATGTTAGGCAAATAGAATAACTAAAAGCTGAAAAAGTTCATAAACAAAAAAGATTCCTTAAAAGGGAGAAAGTAGCATTCGTCGGATTAGGTGAATCTAACAATGAAACTGAAGATAGTAATGACGAATTTGAGGTCAACATTGTTGAACTTCAGAATGGTCCTCCTTATATGTGTCAGGCTCTCCAGCCTACAAGAAATAAGGAAAAAATGAATTATGTCAATAGAAAAACATATACATTCGACGTAACAAGAATCGACAAAATCTTTGATTTATTGTTAAAAGATAAACAGATTAAACTGTCGGAAGGTCATAGGTTATTGAAATCTGATGAGATAAAAGACCAAAAATATTGTAAGTTTCATAACAATTTCGATCATGTTACTAGCGAGTGTATTCGTTTCAGAGATTTAATTCAGAAGGCACTAATGGATGGACGTTTGAAGTTTGCTGACAAGCCTAAGGCGGATATGAAAGTTGATACAGATCCGTTTCAGGCTGGAATTTCATACGTCGATCAACAGGTTCCTTTAAATGTTGGAATGATCAACATAAGGAATTTGCAGGGATTCGACATTGACATGGAAGATGCAATGGACGTTTATCCCAAGCCAGGAGAATCTCTTGAAAAGTTCCTTGAAAAGAAGAAAGAAAAAGGCAAGGTAAGGTTGTGTCTGAGGTGCAATGCAGTGTATAATGAATTTGCTGCAAAGAAAGCTGCTGAGGAGTAACAGGGTAATTCACAAGGTAAAAAGAAGTTTTTCGATAAGAAAGTTAGAAAACCACAACAGCCCTTCAATACTCCAAAACCAGTTTATACTCCAAAGCCTAAGCTAGTCTATATGCCCATATGAGTGACTAGTTGGTTGAGTCATCTAGTAGATCTATGAGGAACAATGCATTTCCCAAGAGTTGTGTCGTACCAGTTAGGACCAGAGTGCTACCTGCCAATGTTACTGTAGACAGATGAGTTAAAAATTCTGCAATGGCAAGTTACACGTATTTTCGACGAAATGTGACTGCCAGGAAGAATAGATTTCAGAAGGATCGACCATTCTGGAATGAAGATTACAGACATGGTAGAATCAAACAAGATGAAGTTTTGATTGGCCAGGATATAGCAAGGCCATCAAAGTCTTTACCAATGTCAAAGAGTCAAAAAAGAAAGTTGCAGAGGTTGAGACAAGCCCAGAAGAGAAAGAATTTGGCTGAGGGTTTAGTTATTAAAGAACAACCCACAGAAATGAGATGTTTAGTAGTCGAGGTTAAGCCAGCACTAGATGAAAATAAAGATGACAAGAAATTGAAAAGTATTATCAGAAAAGAATCCGCAGATACAAGGGGGCAATCCTAGTTGAGCCGACAACAAGTGAAGTTAGACGGTTGGATGGGAATGACAATCTCCGACAAGAAAAACTTGCAGAGATAAAGAAAAGGAAATAGGTTCAAAGGCCTACTCCAAACAAAATTGGAAGAAAATGGTTGATTGGACTTATAGCAGCGGAAAAAGAAGCAAAGAAGAACAATCTGACAATTAAGGAAAGTAAAGACATAGCTAGGTTGAAAGCTGAGAAAATGATAAGGGGAATAGCTGGGAACAAAAGCAGTAGTGATGATGAAAATTGGTCGAAGGAAGAAATCTTGAAAGTTTTGAAAGATCCTGACCAAGATGTCGAATGGAGAAAGAAAATGCTCGACATGATTAAGGGGAAAAGAAATTTGGCGAAGTCTGATTGCCAAATTGTAGATATGGATTTGACGTTTGATGAAGTTATTGAAGCCTTGACTGATTTAGATGATCTTTTAGGCTTTGGTGATAATGAACAATTCGACATAGATTTTAATCTGGACAAGGATCTGGATGACATCATAATGGCTATGGATAATAGTTTGCCATCAAAAGAGTACCTCAAGCTTGGTGGATACAAAAGTCATGAAGAATCAGATGAGGAAGAATTCTTGAAGTCGATGAATGTGAACTTGATTTCAGTTATACCTGTTGAATTCGAAGGGTATCACGAAATTAAATATGTAGGAGAGAATGAAGAAGACCTGGATGACCTCAGTGATCATTGGCTTTTCTGTCAGGATAATATGTTAACTGTATTCGACAATACAACATATTTTTAAAAGCCAACAGAGGAACAGAAGACTCATCTCTGTCCATTGCACATCAAGGTTTTGTTAGAAGGCAAGCCGACAAATAGAATCTTGATAGACGGAGGGGCAGCTATCAATCTGATCCCAAGGACAATGTTAAAGAAACTTAGAAAGAATGAGTCTGATTTAATGGAAACTAATATGATTGTTACTGATTTCAGTGGCAAAACTTCCCCGTCAGACGGAGTAGTGATGTTAAACGTGCAAGTTAGATCCATTGAAAGGTCGACATTAATTGTCGTAATTTCAACATAATCCAGTTATAATCTTTTATTGGGGAGAGATTGGATATATGCCGTTAGAGCAATACCATTGACGGTTCATCAGAAACTTATTCTCTGGAATACAGATGATCAAGTAGAAATAGTAGAGGCAGATGATAGCCCTTACTATTTACAACAGCTTCATGTTGATTTTAAATTTTATGCTCCAAATGTCAAGCCGGTCATAACAAATAATGGAGTTATTGACAAAGATGCAATTGAAACATGCTTAATGGATTAAGTTTGAAATTCGACTAATGACTAATTTCACAAATACTACTCGAAATAAATGGATCGATATCAAGCACTAGCCATGAATGTTAATCAGATTTATTGGATCGACTTCAAATTGACTTATTTAGCCATATGAAATAAGTTTCATAACAAAAGCAAAGCTAAGCCGTTGTACACCACTTGAAGGTGTATTGTCGATTGCATAATAGATGATGGTCTTTTGGGTTTTGAGAAAGGACTTGATGAAAGACAAGGTGTAGAGGTGGAAGATTCTTTGATTTTGCTTTCTTGAAGAAATAAACTTCATTTCTTATCCACTTAAATACTTCAAAATCACATATTAGAGTCCAAATGATAAAATAACTTAATATCTTAATATGCATGATTTATAAATGTTTCATAACAAGTATAACATCATAAAAGAATGTTGCATATTTGAAATTGCATGATTATTAAGTGAAGTATAACTAAATAAAGTACATAATCATGCATAATCCAATATATCTCTTTTAAAACGTATATGTAATATGATCAATATTCTTTTGTGATCATTTGTCAAAGATCTATAAAGCACATCTATTAAGCATAAAAGCATCATTCATTTCTTTTTGTATTGTATTGTCATCATCAAAAGTACTTTATAGACTTGATGAAAGACAAGGTGTAGAGTTTTGCAAAAAGATTCTATTTTTGGAAGAAATAAACTTGGCCATTAAAACAGTAAGAATTCTTGAAACAGATAGAAGGACCTATATTTGTGAGTTCATTTCTGCCAAAGGAGTTCAAAGAAAAGCTTGTTGAATTAATTAAGGAATATAAATATTGCTTTGCGTGGGATTACGATAAAATACCTGGATTGAGTAGAGATTTTATCGAGCATAGATTGTTATTGAAAGAAGGTTGCAGACCTGTTAAGCAAGCAAATAAAAGATTTGCACCTGAGATGGTTTTGAAGATAAAGGAAGAAGTCAAAAGATTGCTCAAAGCCAAGTTCATCAGAACAACCAAGTATGTCGAATGGCTTTCTAATATTGTTCATGTAATTAAGAAAAATGACAAGTTAAGAATATGTGTAGATTTTAGAAATGTAAACACTGCTATACCTAAAGATGAATATCCAATGCCAATTGCGGACATGTTAGTTGATGTCGCATCTGGACATGAATTGTTAAGTTTTATGGATGGCCATGCAGGTTATAATCAAATTTTTATAGCCGAGGAGGACGTGTTGAAAACTGCATTCAGATGTCCAAGAGTTAATGGGACATATGAATGGATAGTCATGTCTTTTGGTTTAAAGAATGCAGGGGCCACTTATCAGAGAGCGATGAACACAATCTTCCATGATGTCATTGAAAAATTTATGGAGGTGTACATCGATGATATCATTGTCAAGTCAGAAACAAAGGAGAGCCAGCAAATTTGAGGTGTATTTTGACAAATTTGAGGAGTGCAAATTCTTGGAGCCCATAAAAAAGGTATTGAGGAGGACAAGAGAAAACATAGCTTAAAGATAAATCCAAAAAATTCATGTGATTTTGGGAAGAAGAGTCGCCTCATTAATCAAGTTGAAGATTGAACAAACTTTCTTGGGTTTTTTAGCCCATAAAAAAGGTATTGAGGAGGACAAGAATAAAGTCAAGGCAGTTTTGGAAGCCGCACCACTGACGAATAAGAAAGAATTACATTCTTTCCTGGGAAAGGTGAACTTTCTAAGAAGATTCATATCTAATTTGTCAATGAAATTTGTCAAAGGAAGAACCTTAGTTTTTTGGATATTGATAATATTATTAATCAAGTTGAAGATCGGGTTTAGGGAACAAGACTTTAGGGTGTGGGTTAGTCTTATCACCAAAGAAGCCTTCGGGTTTGCAGAATTTTTACCAAATTGAAAACAAAAAATATATACTTCTATATCGAAACAATAAAGAAACACCAAATTGATATATAACAATATAAGTACATGATCAATTCGATTAATTGGAACATTTTTATTTTTCAACTTCGGGAGATAAATATTCCTCCAACAACGCAATCAACTAAATGACTCCTAACACCTTTATCCTTTGCCATCTACCAGGAAGATTCATGAAATGCATAATGAAATTTATAAGATTGAACCTAAACTCTTCTTCTTATAGATCAGACTTGTTAAAAATTGCACAACAAAAACCACATATATCAACATCATTAAAATTAGGCAAATTTACAAAGATGGTATAGTGTCACCTAATAGTATAGAAGTTCAAATATTCATAGAATTATAGAAGATACAAAATGAGAATGATGTCAAGCAGCCTAAACAACCCAGCTGGACAAAAACCAAAACACAAAAGGAGGTCTAGTAGGTATATTATCTTAGATCGAGTTTTAAATGACGTGGCTTCACTTTGCAAAAGAGATATAGTGCAATAGAGAAACTTTGTTTAACATTAGATTTCTCATGTACTAAACTTAAATATTATATGATGCCTTGTAATGTATATATGTCAAAAACTAACGTAATAAAGTATATGTTGTAAAAGTCAACATTAAACGGACGTATTGGTAAATGGACCATTGCTTTGTCAGAATTCTCTTTACAATATATTCCAATAAAAGCTATCAAAGGCCAAGCAATTACTGATTTCTTGGCTGACCATCTATGTTTGGATGTTGATAATATAAATTTCATCGGGTTAAAACCTTGGCACTTATATTTTGATGGCTCAAGGCATCAAAATGGAGTTGGAGTAGGAATTTTAATTGTTTCTCCTCAAGGTAATCTGACTAAATTCATATTTGAACTTAAATATACATGTTCAAGCAATGAGGGTGAATATGAAGCTTTAATTGTCAGGTTAGAAATATTAATAGAAATAAAAGCATGTAATGTGCATATTTTTGGGGATTCTAAGTTAGTCATTAAGCAACTTACCCATGAATATAAATGTGTCAGTTATAATCTGACCAAATATTGTGTTGTACAACCAAAAAATCTAGAGTAACAATAAAGTCTGAAACGTCCAAGCCAATATAAATGACCGTAAATAACACAAAACAATCATTTGTTTTTAGAACACACATTGAACTTTTAAAATTTCGAGTAAGAGTAAGTTGATGAAGAAAAGTTCGAAGTGTTTAAAAGTGATTGTCGAACATATCCCTAGAAATTTGAATGAGGAGGCTAATGAATTAGCATGATAACCCAAACAACATCGTTTTGTTCGGGTATAAAATTTCGTCCAAGGTCCTGACAAATTTAATGGAAATTAGAGAACTTTTATATCCATTAGAAGAAAGAAATGTATTACAAAATGATATTTTAACAATTAATGACTGGAGACAACCAATATTAAGCTATTTGGAAAATCCAAGTCAAAATGTGGACAGGAAGCTCAAGTTGAAATTTGTAGTACTAGGAGGGGCTTTGTACAAGAAATCTGTCGATAGAAATTTAGAAGTCTGCTTGGGTGAAGCAGAGGCTTATATTGCCTTAGTAGAGGTCCATGAAGGAATTTGTGAAGCTCATCAAACAGGTGATAAGATGAAATGGGTCCTTCCACGACAAAGGTATTATTGGCCTACGCTAGTAAATGATTGTATAATGTTTGCCAGATCTTGTGAAGAATGTAAAAAACACGGCCATATACAGAATGTTCCTGCTAGTGAATTACATTTCATAGTTAAACCTTGGCCTTTCAAATGATGAGCTTTGGATATAATAGGTCAAATTCACCCTACATCGTCGAAAGGACATAAGTATATTTTAGTTAGACTTGATTCCTTTACGAAATGGGTTGAGGGTGTAGCCTTAAAAGAAGTTACCCAACAAGATGTAATTGATTTTATAGAAGACAATATAGTTTGTAGGTTTAGAATACCACAAACTTTGACAACCGACCAAGGAATGGTGTTCATTGGAAAGAAAGTTGTCGAATATGCCAATTCAAGAAAGATTAAAATGCTTACGTCGACTTCATATTATGCTCAGGCAAATAGCCAGGTAGAGGCCATGAATAAAATAATTATAAACTTGATTAAAAAGCATATTGGTCGACAACCCATAAATTGACATAATACCATTAATCAAATTCAATAGGCATATAGAAATTCACCAAGAGAATCGATGGGCACTTCACCATATAAGTTAGTTTATGGTCATGATGCAGTGTTACTAGTTGAGATTAATCTTCAATCAATTCGGATTAAAAAACAAGACGAGTTACCAATTGAACATTATTGGGACTTGATGTTTGATGAATTAAACGAATTAAGTGATGAAAGATTAGTTGTTTTAGAAAACTTGATTCAACAAAAAAAAAAGAATTGCTAAATTTTATGACAGTCGAGTTAAGTATAAATCTTTTAAGATTGATGACTTGGTTTGGAAAGTAATCTTGCTCATGGATAAAAGTTGTCGAGAATATAGAAAATGGTCTCCAAAATGGGAAGGAACATTTAAAATCACTCAAGTATTTTCTGGGAATGCTTCTGCACTTGTCGAAGTTAATTCAGGTTTAAGAGTTAAGTTCATTAATAGCAAATATTTGAAGTCATATAAGCCGACAATGTGTGAAGTATAGATTGACAATGATTAAAAATAAAATTTCATTCATATATTCGACAAATACAAGTTACATGAAAATACTGATATTACAACTTGTTTAAGTTGTCAGAATATTACAGAGAAAAATAGACATATTCTAAATAAACCTGAAGCTTCTTCCCAGTTGAGGCATGTGTTCCGTTTGAGCTCGTAGGACCTGAAAAAGAGGAAAAAGTAGACGGCCTTTAACTTGTCTTGGACGGGATGATGGTTGGTCGTCTACTCCCTGCTGAGTCATCCATATCATAACAACCGTGTTTTAGAAACATCAGGTTGTTACGATCATTACTGAAGCTCATCAGGAATATTACGATTCTTACTGAAGCTCAAGATATGTATCACCATTAATACAGAGTCCTTCTTCCATTTTTCCCATTAAGAGAAGAGGAAATTATCTAAAGACATGGTGAAATTTGCTAGGAAATGAGAATGAAAGGGTCAGATTGCACTCTTTGAATCTTGGTGTATCTGAAGAACACTATTTATAGGGGATTTTGCAAAAGAAGTCATTACGCAATGTTTTGTAACTTGTATTATAATTAATTAAATTAGTTATGATGCACAGTTACGAGATACATTGAAAAGAAACAGAATAAAAGAGCATTTAAGCGTATAGAATTATGGAGCAATAAATAAAAAAAAACATTAAAAATTGATCAAAGGGAATGCTTATTAGGTATCGGCCTAGAAGGCCATACAAATCCTGTTGGATTATATATATATATAAATTCTTTGCAAAACTTCCCAAGAATCTTCCAAGATTTGTTTGTTGGTGCAAGCTCTTTGATAATTTGGTTCAAGAGAGTTTATATCTGCTAGCACTGCTTTGGTCTTGACAGTCCATTGTTTTGAGTTGTTGACAATGCTTTGTTGCTTAGCATTTCTATGTTGCAATGCAATGTTGAGTTCTTGCCGTCGGTGGTGAGTCACTTCAAGTCTTTTCTCCAAGTGTTCAATCTCTTTGTCTAGTTCTGCCTCCTTATTTTTTCCTTTAACAAGATGGTCTTTTAATTTGGCTATCTCATTCTTTGCGTCAGTCAGCTGCTTTAAGATCCTGAATTTTTCTTGAACTTTTTTATCATAAGCAGGAATGATCTGACGAATGGTAGGCATATTCAAAGACAAGTTCTGGAGAAAATCTTTGACAGTCGAAGGAAGAGCTCGACTGGTTATTAGAAGTTATTGAGAAAGAGGTTCCAACTCAGTTACAATGGCCAGCATTCTTTCCTGAAGTGGTTGGTCGAAACTTAATTGCTCAAAAGAGTAGGTGAAGGCGTTCTTCAACTCAGCCAAAAGTCAAGTGACATAAGAATTACTAGAATCTTGTCCAGACTGTATAGAGGAGCGAGCTGACCGTGGAGAACTTCTATGACTACCCGACAGCATGAATATCAATTCATCTAAATCCACCTCCATGTCCTCAGTATTTTCTGATTTTGCAACAGTCGAATTGATTTGAGATGGTGGAAGTAGATTGGAAGGTGCAATTTCACCCAAAAGAACATTCATGTCGAATTCTTCTGAAAAGATTTCGACGAGATTGTCTTTATTTATTTGGGAGGAACTAGCACCCATGGCAGTTTGGATTTCTGTCAGAAGAGGCAAGGAGATAGCAAGCATTATAGAAGCCGGAGAAATTTGATCTTCCGGAGAGGGATTTTCATTGCCTTGCCTAGCAGGATTGTCGGGTATAACAAGATTTGCCAATTGTTGTAGAAAATGAGGGCAATGTTAGAGCAAATAAAATCAAAAGGATTTTTCAGTTGAAAACTTGGAATATTTTACCTCAGCAGACTGTCGAGTTTGATCCTCAGTGCATAATTCGACGTCAGGTCCTGAAGGACTTTCAGCAGTTTGTTCAGTCTCTGGATCCTGAAACAGAGAAAAAATCAAATTATTGAATGAAGTCCAAGTTTTCAATTCTTAAGGAAGAAATTATATCGATTAGCATTTACCTTGAAGGGGATGAAAGTGGTTTCTGCTTCAAGTTCAGTAGTAGATTTCAAACTAGAAGTTGAGGATTGAATTTTCTTCTTTTTCTTCTGCAAAGGTAACATGAGGTGAGAATTTACCAAGATATATATAAAAAAAGAAGTTATAGAAATTATACCTTCAGAGGATTTTCAGAAGATGGGCTTGGAGACTCGATAATTTCGACAGAAGAAGTGGGAGTTGAGTCACCAACCTATATTTGACAAAAGATTTAGTTTCGACAAGTTGAGACTAAGTTCTAAAGTTTGGTCGAAAAAGATACCTTGGAAGTTTTTGCCTTTGGAGGCTTGGCAGCAACCTTGTGCTTAGCAGGACTTTTCGTCGAGGCTGCCTTGGTTGTCTTTGCCTTTGGGGCTTTGGAGATAGGAGAATTCTGAGTTTTCTTGCCTCTTTTTTTTTTTTGAGGCAGAAGCTTCTTCTTCTTCTTCTTCTTCTTCTTCTTCTTCTTCTTCTTCTTCTTCTTCTTCTTCTTCTTCTTCTTCTTCTTCTTCCTCTTCTTCTTCTTCTAGTTGTTTGTACTCTAGTGGTCTTTTTAATGGGGTTGTTATTAAAAAAGGAATAATGATTAGTCAATGAAATAAGAATTCAATGAAAAAATATGAAAAAAAGTACCTTCGGGTAATTTAGTGATGACTCGAGTATCTTTGGCAAATTGTTCATACGACGAAGCAAATCAATAGGTAAAAGTAACTTCTGGAGTTCTTGAAAGAAAGATGTTTCTCGTAGAATAAATCCTATCAAGAATAGGGAAGTTACCAGCCTTGGTAGGTTTACCTGGGAATTCATCGGCCAAACCAAAACGAGCACAAGGAAGAAGCACGGGTTTTCGAAAAGGAACTTGAAAAGGTTCAAGCCATGCCAAAGGGTTTTTTATGGAAACCGTAAGGAAATTAGTGAAACATTTTTCCTTGTGCACTTGTTTTAGCTTGGCCACGATTTCTTCAGTGTTGAACAATTGTGTCAGGATACCTAAAGTCCCATTTGATCTTGTAGTACTTCTCAAAAGCTTTAATATCTTGAATATGTTTACCTTTGGCTTTCTTCAAAGGCTCTTGATCCTGCACAGGAATGAATTTTTCAGTTATACGGCTTCGACAAATATCAATATCGATATGGTAAGGACTATAATATTTAGTCCACTATTTGACAAAATCTGAGGTAACCCCTCTATAAGGTGTGAAAGGGGAAATCAAAAAATGCTGCTTGTATCTCTTATTCTTTGTAGCCACCTGTATAAGATCTGATATATCTTGTAAACAACCCTTAATAAAGTGCTCTTTGGCTTTTTGAGAGAATGGAGCCGGAATGGCTTGACAGAATCCTAGTTGTCGAGCCATTAAGTTTGGCAGGTGTAATTCTAAAGAATTGTCTGTTGAACAAGGAAGGCCAGCAACTAACGCTTGCCGACAAAGAAAATTTGACCAAATTGAAATATTGTTGGTTTGAGTGGAAGGGTTGTCAGAAATTAGTAGTCGAGTAAACCACTCTGGACTAAGAGAATGATCAGCAAAAGGTGCAAAATAGATATCCTCAATATTGAAGGAAATAGAATGAAAAATGTTAAAAAAATGTATGAAATTCTCTGAGTGATGTTTGTGAATCTTTTCATGCTTAACATGACAAAGTCTAATGCCATAGGTAGTAGAAGAAACCGTCGAAGGATAAGTGTCGACTAGATTATCTCCAAGGATGACATTTAACCAGAGCTGCAGCAACCATATGGGGCCACCAGCGTTGGTTTTCTTTCTTTGAGACTTAATGCTTTGTATAATATCGCCAATACTAAAGTAAAGATTGGCAAGAAGGAACTGACCGAAAGCCAATTCCTGACCTTCATGAAGAAGGTTGGCAAGTTGAAGGTATGATTTTGACACCTGAATTGATTTAATACAGAGAGCATAGGCTGACAACCATAGAAGAAGAAAAGCCACGTGTTTTTCGTCGGACACATGACCGTTTGCTGAAGAATAAAAATTAACAAAGTTTAAAAAAGAAGTTGCGACTTTCGAGTAAACATCTCTGTTATTCAATGGTTGGAGGATAGGAGTTATAACTTTCCCGTCTGGTCGAAGACCAGTTATGGCAGCCACGTTGAAAAATGTAGATCCCATCATGCCATAAAGGAAATGAAAAGAATTAGTGATTTTATTCCAAAAGAAAAAGGATGCACCCAGCATATAAGAATCCATTTTTATGGGGTAACGCAAAAGTTGGATGCAGTCGAAAATACATGTTTTCCTCCATGAAATTTCCTTAGAGGCTTGAACTCTATTAAGCCAATCAAGATACCCATTGATTTGGCCAGGTGGGGTTTTGAAAAGCCTCTTAGATTTATTAAAATAACTAATAGGAATAGAAGGAAGAGAAACCAAGATAAATTCTTTTTTCGAATTTTTACAAGGAAAGAAGCTTTGGATTTCTTCGGTAATGAAATTTTTGGGTAGAACTAGATCCAAGAAAGCAGCTGGAGGATCTAAAGAAAATGAAAGGTCGTTGATAGGGAGAATTACCTTGGAAAGATTCCACAGTTCAGATTTATCTAGAATTGGGTCTTGAACAACGAAATGAGTGCCCAAATCTACTGAGGTTTTGTCGAAGGATTGAGAAGAAGAAGCTATTAGTGAGAATGAAGATTTGCAGAAAAAGATATATGAGAATAAAGTGGAAGATGATGAACAGTAAAGAGAGGAATGAAAAGTGGCGTAATTTTGTGAATTTAAAGAAATAATGAACAGTGAAGAAGGTAGCGAAAAGACGCTTTATTTCTACAAAAAATTCAAAAAAAGCTATTTTTTCAAGTAGGGATAATTATGATCCCTATTTTTTAGGAAAAACGGTTATCCAAAATGATAAGTATCGGTTGTGGTTTTCAAGAAATCCACAGAAGATTTTACTGGATTTTTGAAAATCAAATCAAAATGCTTTCAAAAAGATTTTTGATAAGGTCTTGACGTAGGATTGGAACTAGAAGATAAGATTAAAATTTATCTTTCTTCCAGCAGTGTCGAAAGAAAAATTTGGGGGGGCATTTGTTGAGGGTAAAAAACACAAGTTCTAATTCGACAACGATACTTCCGACGGACGGGTGATATTCGACGAAGATAATTTTGGTAGTCGGATGATACTATTAAGACATTCGACGAATAATGGTTTCGACAACCGGATGATAACATTGATATATTTGACGAAGATATTTTCGACAGCTAGGTGATGACATTGAAGAAATTTTTCAAGTGTTGGATCAACAAAATGGGTTTTTGTCGGAAAAAATTTCATAACTGCTATCAGTATTTGTTGAAAGTAAAAGTTACTAATTCTGAATTCGATAGCTAAATGATGATATTGAAAAAACTCTAGTGGCTAGTACAATTGTTAAAAGGTCAAGAGTTGGTTATTGTTAAAAATTAAGTAAGATATTAGTGAGAACGTGGCATAATTGCCTTGTACGTGGTCAGTTTTTAGGAGTCAGTTATTTTTTATATTTTTGCCTATAAATACTAGTATTCATGATGTACAAATGGTGGTTTTACTAGATATACAATCCTGACATCTCACTCAAGCAGATTAACGGATTTGATTCCAAGTATGACTTCCATTTTCATTTCAAGTCATTTACATTAATGGAATGTCTTTTTAAATTTTTTATTTTCAAGTCTTGTTCTTTAAATTTCTTTACCTTTTTTGCACTTTTAAATTCATACACTTTATATTCTCTGCACTTTTAAGTTCCTGCATTTACTTTCTCTGCACTTTATTTTCTGAACTTTACATTTTTGTAAGTTATTTATCAGTTTTCTTTACTTTCTTGCAATCAGTTTGACAAGTTTTCTGCTATTTACTTTAAGTTTGTTTTAAAAGCTTTTTTCAAACGAGATTATCACATAATTCTGAATCCACATTCGACTGATAAAATATATTTGTTTGTTAGAATTTGTCTTAACCAAATTCACCCATAAACACCTCGTAATTGGTTTTTGTTTTTACCTAATTAAAAATGATTTGACGAAAAAGAAAAAGATGATAATTATTCATTGTTGTTGAATGGGACGCCTTTTGAGGACGTGAAAGAATCTACATGATATCTGCAGCTTGAGACATAAACTTGTGGAGAATCTGTTTTATTTTTAAAAAGTAATGAGTCTATGTTTTGATCACATTTCTGAACAACGATTCGGCAGTATAATTAATTTAATCACTTACTTTTCTTCAACATCTTAAGTGTATGGTATATTTATATTGCCTTCTTGACAGATGATATTCTTGTGTTCTCATAAATCTTCATTGACTTCCTAAGATCATATATACCAAAACCTAAAAAATTCAGAAATTGTTTAATGTTTTAGAAATAAAAAATTTCTCTTATTCTATATAAATGAGTGTGTGCTATATTCGCTAGCCTTCAATGTTTCATACTTTAACTTCATCTTTATTGTTATAACTTATGTGATACACATGATATAGAGTAAACTTTCGAAATATCTAAGAATTTTTCAAAAATTCATAAGTAACATGCTTAAATAATAACATGCATGAGTCCCTTGTGATGCTATAAAGGAGTATTCTCGTTCTCCTCCATCTCTTGCTCTACCCTATTAATATCTTTAAAGTGTGCTATAAAATGCAGATCATGAATACATGAGTCTGATAGAAGAGAAAACTATAATCTAAGTTCTGTTTTGCTGATAAATCATACAAAAAAAAAAAAACTTCATAAAGAAAATAACGATATTGCCGAATAAAGGACTGAGTTTCATGTTTTTTCGCTGTAGGTGATATCGATAGCGAATTAGGTGAATGTAACGGCGGAGGAACCAGATATTCTGGAGGAAAGTAAGAATGGAAAGGAAAAGAGCCTCGTTCTCAGAAGCAATATATTTTTAACCCGCCACGACAGATGGACGAAGCAGGACGAAATTTTTCTATACTGTTCATTTTCCTTTTATAAATTATGATCTATCGTTTGCCGATATTTTATTATAAAAACTTGTGATGATGATTATGAAATGCGGCTGTTTAAAGAGACCATAGGAATGCATGAGAGGGAAAACCGGAAAAGGACAACCGCATCATCATGCATTAATATATAAAATAAAATATAAAAAAAAAAGCAAAAAAGGGACAGCCATAAGAATTTAGGATTTTTGTCACCTTGAATAAACTACACTAACTGTGATTCTATTTCGTATGTCATTCTACTAAGTCCCATTATTAGCGCTCATCTTGGGAATTTTTTTTTTTTTGTTTTATCTAAAAGTTCTGCGTCAGAAATTATATTATTTTTTTAAATGCTGTAGTAAGAAATTTTGGGTAGTATTTTTTTTTTGTTGGGTTTATTCATAGTTAATACTTTTATGTATAAAAAAAATAGTTAATACTTTTAATACCAGAACTAACAAGCTTTTATAATGCATTCAAATTTAAGATAATAAATTTAGAAATAAAGTTTTACAGCAATACTTGTAGAAAAAAAAAAACTTTCCTATTCATCTTCCTCTCTATATATATTAGTCTACTATATATCATCTGAACTAATATTTATTAATGGGTCAATCAAAAACTGTCCTTCTTAGCTGATTCCAGGCTTTTGTTATAAGGTTAATTTTGATGCATTATTGTAAGGGTAAAGTTTTTTACATTATTAATTAAATATATATTATTATATATGTAATTTTTAAGATAATTATTATAAAAGTTAAATATTTCTAATGACATGATAATCTATGATTGAATAATAATGTAAAAGACTTTTATATTGTCATTGCATCAAAATTAAATCCAATCTTTCCCCTCGCGGCAACTTCACCTGCTCTGCAATCTTATCCTCCGATAGCTCCAATCAGATCATCGTCGGCGACAGTGGCTCCCTCCATATTATGTTTGCAGTTGCAAGAACTTCGATTCGTTCCATGGATCGCTATGACGTCTCAAGGGACCAGTAGGAAGCAGTGGATGCATTGCCCGAGTTTCATGTGGGTTATGTTGGGTTTGTGGTTGGGGATGGAAGGGAGAAGGAGAAAGAGTTTTGGATGATGGGTGGTGGTTCGAGGACCATCTTAGGATTTTTTTTTGTGTATGAGTATTACATGGATGTTGTGGTGATACAACATAGTATCTTATACAATATCATATTAAACACTGAATAATATTAAAATTTTATCAGGCCTACTTATACTATTAGGCTTAATACAATCAGACTTTATCTTATTATGCGCATCAAATGGACCCTTATTGTGTGGAATGCAAAGTGCAAACTCGTGTTTGTAGATATAATTTCAAAGTGAACATTGGTAAATGTGATTGTATCTTGCCATAGCCCTAGTTACCCTACTCTTGGTTGGTTTGAAGTTGACTTGTTCACATGGGAGAGCCCATGATCAATCAGTTACAATGGTAGGGTATCAAATAGAGACATTTCTACCTTCAAGTCAATAAGTAAAAAGGAAAAGCTAAATGTTTAAGCTTTGTGAAAAAATATATTTGAGGTGATCTTACCCTTGTGCTTAAGTAGAAGGACCAAGGTAACCACCTGCTTGAGACTCAGGCAGAATAATTAGAGATACTTGGAGGAGAATTCGACTAGAAAGTCTCATCGAAGAATTTTACCCAAATGATATTATTATATTAAAATATTATTTTTTCATTCAAAAAACATAATAATGGATTATGGATATATAAGAATATTGTTTTGGATAATGACCGAGGTCTAGATTGAAAGAGCGAGAAGGCTCACCGAAGAATTATGAAAAAAGGTGAAGGGGAGGGCAACCGTGGACCTAGACTAGTCAAATGAAAGCTAGGATACTAGATTGATAGGCTCAAGTGTTAGGAAAGGATTTCGGAGGCTAAAGTCTAGGCACCTGTTTGTCGTTAAGGGATTCAAACGTTGGACGTATGTTGTGCTTGGTTGTCCAAGCTCCGACCTGTCGATGATTGTTCCCTACCTAATCACTGACTATTGTACCGTTATGGTTAATCTTGAGAAAGGGCAACGAGCTCAAGCATTTTGGTCATGTGTGAAATGTTTTTGGGTCGGTCGAGTTCTCGAAACGTGACTTAGATGGTCCAACCCAAATTTTCATGGGTCGACCTTGTGATGGACTTGGTGGAGATGCAGGTAAGTCAGTATTTGATCAGTATGATTAGGTCTGTTACTCCTATGCTTGTGTACGTACGAGAATGGACCGATCTTATGGATGGTCGATTGGATGATGGGCCAGTATGGTCCAAATATAATTATAAATGAATATGTAAAGAAATATTATGTAAGATTTTCATGTTTCATTAGGATTTTCTTTCTTTCATATATATATATATATATATATATATATATATATATATATATATATTGGATTTCATAAATGGATGAGCATTAGGTTAAGATTTAAATGTGAGCAAAGAAAACATGTTAATATTTATGATAGTGAGACAGATAAATTTAAACTTTTACACCTAGTGTAATCGTTTATAAAAAAAAATTGACGTATAATTCATAAAAAAATGAAAAGAGACAATAAATTAGACGTGAATTTATGTACAAAATAAAGAAAAGAAAAGTGTAGGAAATGAGAGAAGAATCAAATTCGTGAATCGTGATATATCGATATGAAACACACCATAATAAACATTATATGTTTGATGTATGTCAACTATTGCCCCATTAGTTAACAATACAAAAATAAATTAATTGATATATAATGAAGTGTAATTTTTTTTATATATAAAGATTTAGTTGCATAACATTAGTCAAATGAAGTGTTTAGTTTTTTTTTTTAATCATGAAAAGGTGAAAAATATATGAGAAATAATATTTTTCACAAAAAAAAAAAATTACACATGTTTATATATACTTTGCTTACTTAAGAAATAAAAGGTAGTAAAAATGTATATTAGAATATGATTATAGGCTTGACAATTTTCACCCACTCCGCGGTTACCTAATCCGCCTCAACCTGCTTGAGATGGGTTTAAAACCCGTTGCGCTACAGGGCGGGACATGTGTAGGTTTTGATCAATCTCGCCTCGCTCTGCACCCACATATTAACAAGCATTATGTTTACTAATTAAGCTAATTATATTAATTATTTTTTATTAGTTTAACATTTATTTTGAACATATTTTTTAATTTATGTGAGATAAATAAATAATTATAATAATTAATCATAAATATTATATAGATTTACTGTAAAATATTTATAAATACAGAACGAAACAGGTGCAAGTTTTAATTTTTTTTTACGGGATAGATATAAGTTTTAATCTTAAGAGTGCAAAGCAGGATCGAGTTGAGCAAAATCCCACCCCTACTTACTCCATTGCCAAGCTTGTATATATTTATCTTATTTTATTATTTATAAAAAAATGATATAAAAATGATGTAAAATAAATAATGTGCCAAATATCATTACCTTAAATTATACTTGAGAAGGCATTAGATGATACTGAAGTAAGGACCTCTGGTTGCTATTTACAGTACTGAAGCTTTGCACCTCTTCTGTGACCTCCTCCAATTCCATCTTGGTTCTCAGGTTACCAGGTACTTCACCCATCTTGATTAGATCAATTATTACAGTATTTTATTTATGGGAGAAATGGTAGATTAAGAGCTACAATTTTATTCCCTTTCTTTCTTCTCTCTTTCTATTTAATTTCATGATGAACTTGACTTAATTTCTTTTATCCGAATTAGAAATGGAGAAGAACCTGTACGGCTTCGACTACACCGCCGGTTCCTCCGAGCAGTCGCAGTCATCAATGGCTCCGCCATTACCACCGACCAGTCAAAACGTTATTTCATCGATTTGGACGCAAGTCCCTGGACCGGCGCAGTTGGTCGGGTCCGGTCCTTCTTCTTCTTCTTCTTCGTCGTTATCCGAGGAGGACGAGGTTTCTAAAGCACTTCGCGCTAAAATTGCTTCTCATCCTCTTTATCCTAAGCTCCTTGATGCCTATATCGATTGCCACAAGGTATATATAAGCCATTATAACTTAAACTTGAATAAGCAACGGCTTTTCTACTTTCTTTCTTGCACTGCTCGCTCTCACTTATATTTTGTTTGTTTCCCTGGAAAACGCGAGAAGTAACAAAACTGATTTTTCCAGTTTCAATATTCCCCTATAATTTTTGCGATCTATCTTAACAACAGAAATAAATCTCCCCTCAAATTCGTTTATTCCTTCAATCGATTAATAAAGCTAATGTTGTTATGTTCTTTTTTTTTTTTTCTCTCTCTATCATTATTTCAAGGTGGGAGCGTCGCCGGAGATGGCGAAACTATTAGATGAAATCGGAGGAGAGAACAAGGATTTAGGTGTGTGTCAGATGTCTGCGTTATCGGGTGCTGATCCCGAGCTCGACGATTTTATGGTCTCTTTCTCGGAAAACTCATTATATTCTTCATTCTTCAACATTCAATAATTTTTTTTCCTAAACCCTAATAAGGGGTGCCTTAATTTCCTCCACCTTATAAATGTGTTATAATTTTATCTTTGTTTGTTTTTTTGCAACGTAGGAAACGTATTGCAATTTATTGGTGAAGTACAAATTGGATCTCTCGAGGCCTTTTGATGAGGCAGCCGCGTTTCTCAACGACATGGAAACGCAGCTTAACTCCATCTGCAACGGTTCTGCTATCAGAAACAACATCACTGGTCTCTCTCTCTATCTCACTCTTTCTTGCTGGTTGCTAATTATCTATTTTCTTTTACAGTAAATTCTTTGGCGCACTGGATAATTCATAGCTGTTGTTTTCTGACTTTAAAGGTCGAAATGATAGCTTAGAAGTTCTGACGGAGCTTAGAAATAAAATAATATTGAACACATTCATAAAATATTATGAAACTAAGATCCGCAGGTTAATTAATTAAACAAAGGGACATTCGTTGGCTGGTTCGAGGAATTTGCATACATGGGTGATGGAGGAATTGTAGTCATATGCAGGGGTGAGGGTTGGGTGGGTTTTATAATATTTTTTAATTCGACCATCTTATTAGAACAGTGAGTTAGATTGGCTTGGGTTAAGTAAATTTTTTGCTCAATCCGACTCAACCTAACTCGAGCAAGAGTGAATTGAGTTTGGTAGAACTTGTGAGTTTGACATATGCTTTAAAAAAAATTCTTAAAAAAGAAGTCAAAATATGAAATTAAAAATTCGTTATATATGACATACATTATATAAACATAATAAGTTACATATTAATTCACGTAACTAATGTTATACAAATATAATAGGTCTCAAATAAATTAAATATACATAAATACATAAAAAATTAGTAAGTCTTGCTAATTTAAATATGAAATAAACTAAACGAAATTAATATGTCTCAATATTCATAAACAACAAATTACTCTAATTAATTGAAGTTAATGTCATCACACATACCATGTGAATTGATATAATTATTGATTTCACTCTATTTTAAGACGTTGCAGTTCTTAAAATAAGAAATTAGAGAATTAGATTTTTTATTTGAGAGACTGAAAATTTGAGAGTTAGTGGTCCAAATGGTGAACAATGGGAACGAGTATACTATATACGTGTATGAATGTTTTTACCTTTTCTTAGGTTTCAAAATGGAACAACATTATTCTACTATATGATTTTTTTTTAGTTGTCATTTAGCAGTTGTTAAAAATTGCGGCTAAATGATTTTTCAATTGCGACTAAACGATTTTTTTTTTAATTTTAAAAAAAAGTCAGTGGGTTGGATACTCGTGGGTTAAACATTTTTAAACCCACTGCCTAACTCACATACTACATGTTGAGGTACTTTTCAATCCAACTTAATCAGTGAACTTGACCCAACTCATATTTTATGAGTTAAATTTGGTCAAAACTCATGAGTTCAAGAGTTCATTTGACTTGCTTGACACCCTTAATCATATGGATGCGGTTTAGGTTTATGTTTGCTTTGTTGGCCATCCAATAGTGGCTTTCCTTAATGATATGATCAGCCTCTTTGAGGAGACTATGTACTCTGCTGAATGAGAACTGGTTCTCAGGCGCCTAGAACGAATTTTCCAGAATTTAAAGAAGCTCTTTAATGATAAATTCACGTCTTGGTTATCTTTATGTGAACTAGTTTGAAAGAAGATATAATGATAATCAATAATGGGGACTAATTAATTAAGCTAAATCATAAGTTACACTACCCGTGAAGCCATGAGATAGATTACCGACTGTATAGTTTTGTTCAATCCCTCACGCTAATCTTTTTTTAGGCCATGTGGTTTAACCTAGCTCTTAGCCAAGTTAGACACGAAGCATGTTTGCTGTTACAGTTTTAGCTTTATGACATTCTTTATTGATTTGTTCATATTTAAATCGCATGTGTTTGACCTTTGAATTCTAACATTTTTTGCTTGTCAAATTTATTTTCCATACATAATGTGGTGGAGTTTAATGTCTTACACAAAAGTAGTTAATTAATTTGCTTATCTTAATTTCTAGCTGGTCAATATATATTAGATAATATTTTTATGATTGTGACTTACACAAAACTTGATAATTAAAAATTAATAAAATACAAAATATTACATTATAATCGAAACGAGTGTTTATGTTATATCTGTTGTGTTTTTATGTATGAACGCACATTAGAATTAAAAATAACTTGACGATAGAATAAAAAAATTTAAGCTGTTCACCATTTATTATTATTATTATTATTATTTTTGTAAATCACTAGTGTATCAAATAATAACTGTTTGCATGTCATAGAATAATTTCCTAATAAATCTATCTCTCTGGCTTAGATAAATTGAGAAACTGCTATGTGAAACTAATTCTTGGATATTATTGTCAATGAGGGTTGTTTCAACTCATATATGATGAAAAGGTCTTGGGTTTAATTTCCTTAAATTAACTTTTACAGCAGCAAATATATATATGTTGCATGTCATTCAAACAGTTACTAACTTTCAATGAGTGCTTTTGCAAAAGGAATAAACCAAATGCTAATGGAGGGATTATATTTTGATGTGGATTGGAAAATAAATCGACTTTCTATGATGCGTTTGGCTGATATTGAGATTAAATTGGTTCACTTCATATGGTTAAAAAAATTTGGTTCACTTCATAATAAAGCGGGAGGCAATTTCTGCTAGCCCTATAGTACTGTGCCGCTTTCAGTTTATATATTATCGGCAATATCTATGTCATTTTTATCTCACATGAATGGGTTTAGATTTTATGAATTAGATTCGATATATTTTGAGATAATAATATTTCATATTGTTTAACTTAATTTGATGTTATAAAATATTTTAAAATTTAAAAGTTATTTTATAATTAGTGATAAATGATAAATTTTTTTTAACTTAAATTATTATTTTTTTATATAACATTATAATATATGTATATTAATATAAATTATTTTAAAATAATTATAAAACACTGCATATTTTTATTTTTTATTTTTAAAATCTTATAATTTAATTATATAAATGTCTATATTTATATTATTTATTTTATTATCAAATTAACCCAATTTTAATCTGATCATTTATCAAGTTATTATTAAGTCAAGTTAAAATTCAAAAAATCATCCTAATCAAAATATTAAGTCAAATTTGAATCAAAAAGTAAACTCATCTTAACCCGTATTAATCATGAACACCCCAACCTCAGTTTTTGTAATATCGAGTTCACTTTATTTTTTCAATTGTATGTTATGATACTTTATAATAATGTCTACTAGGCATTACGTGGATCAAATGAAGTGCATGAGTCACGGTTTAAATAAAATTTAGACCTTTCACGCATGGAGAAAAAGTCTCAGTTTAAAGTACTCATCAGCTGGAAACAGTTGCATGTCAACTTCAGAGTTCAGACTGTTATATAATTAATTAACTCTGAACTGGAAGGTCAGATGCTTTGTCTTTGATCTTTATCCTCAACACAATAAAGATTTTGATGAATAGAATCCCTTGAAGAGAATAATACATATATCAGGATAGAGCGACTAGTACACCGGCTTCTGTTCCGAATAGTGTGGTTGCACGTGTTGTGTACTGATCTCATCTTTTCCTTAGAAATCCACTGTCACTTTTCTTAAACTAATCACTTTTGCTTTTGATGTTATCTATGTAATTTACATATGAATCGCTGTAACCTGAGGCTTTTGTACTTGAAACTGTTGCGATTCGTTGCATAATTTTATTTTAGTAATGCCCTAGGGTCAAGGTTAGACTGTACTTATATAACATGTTCATTGGCTTAATGTGGTATATATATCAGGTCCAGGTCTGCATTCTTTAATTTGAGCATTGCTGGCCTAAAGATAATTTGGTGGAAAATAATTAAAAGCTGTGACGTGGAAAGAGTTAATTTTTGGATAATCCATTTCTGAAAAACAGTCAGACGCTCTAGGCTTTATATAATTAACTGACTCTCTGATTTTTTATTTTTCCTCAGTTGATGGTATGTTTTGGTTATTTAAATTTTCTTCTGCATCAGGATTCTGAAGAGATATATATGTGCTGAGGGCCAAATAGTATTGGACTTTTTTACCCTAAACTTTTTTACTCAAATAGTGCGATTTGAAAATTAAATTTTTATAAAAGTATAAGTAAAAAGTTAATTATTAAAATAATATAAAATGAACAATAAAATATAATAAGTCATATTTATTAAGTACAACTTATATTTAAATTTTATTTTTTATTTTTTAATCATAAGTCGTAATTTAGAAACACGACTTATCGATGATAATTTTTTTTATATTTAGATAAGTCATGTTTTTCATCCACTACTTATTTTATAATTTTTAAAATTAATTAAATTTTAATTAAGTCATGGATGAAAACAACTTATTTTTTTTTTAAAAAAAGTAAATTCATGATTTATAATATGATTTGTAATTTAATAATAAGACGTGACTTAATAGCATTGACTGTTGCTTGTTTTGATTCAAATTGCATGTCAACCCACAAATTATTATTTACATTCACAATGCTTCATCTCCTAATTCCATAATCATCAGGAAATTTAAGAACATGCATTGTCTGCAAATTAATATTAGATAAAAATGAGGATAAAGCAACATAAGTTATAGTGGCAGATTCACCCACGCCAATCTCGCCTGCTGCATTGCCCTCATCACCTTCCTCATACTCCTCCTCTTCACTAAAATCACTTACATTATTTCTTATAACTGTAATTACATTATTTGTATCATATAATGCTGGTGAATGAATATTTACTCCAATAACAGAGTTAGAAATCATAAGACTTATATATTCATAAATATTCATAAAAAAAAGAAAACTTCATATCAATAAATGTTAAAAAGTTGTAATAATAAAAAAGTATAATTAACGTTATTAATAAAATACCTCTATTAAAGAGAATTAAATAAGAATAAACCGAGTTTGATACAAAGTAGCAGTAGTGGGGAGAACTTAAAAATACTGAAATATGAAACAATATCAAAATGAGATGGTGGAATTTATAGGTACAAACCATGACAAGTCATGACTTATTATTAAATTGAAAAGCTTAATACAAGTCGTGGTTAACACCCACGACTTCATATAACATTAAAAAAAATGGTAAGTCGTGTCTCAAATGCACGACTTACCTAAATTTTTAAAAAATGGGGGTAAGTCATGCATAGAAAGCACGACTTACCCAAAATATAATAAAAAAAAGAGACACAGGTAAGTCATATCTTCCAACTACGACTCATTATATGTTGGTTGTAGGCTAACATCATGCCTTGGTAAGGCCCAAGTAGGGTCGAAGTCAGATCGAACCCTGACGCTTGCTGATAGACTTAAGTAGAAAGAGTTACGCCATGACTAATAGTTATAACTTTTGGTCTAGTGGTAAGCGTTCGATCCAAAAAGTGGTATCAAAGCCAAGGTCACAGGTTCGATTCCTGAAAAGGTATGGACTGCTGGAGGCAGGTGTTAGGAGGGGGATTGTTAGTTGTAGGCCAGCATCCTGCCTTGGCAAAGCTTAGGTAGAGTCAGAGTCAGAACTAATCCTGGTGCTTGCTGATGGACTTAAGTAGAAAGAGTTACGTTCTGACTAATAATTATAACTTTTGGTCTAGTGATAAGCGCTCGATCCAACACTATACACTACTGTTCCTCTTGCACCATTTTAAGAAATAAGTTTTGACTTACACCTATATAGAAAATTCACTTTTAAAATGTACCGTTGTGGTAAAAAAAAAGCATAGTATTTAAGGAGTACAGCTATATACAAGCATATGTAATATCATCTTCTAGGAAGTGACTCTAAAGCATCTTTAATTTGGATGCTCGTGTGAGATTGGCAGTTTAGCCATTTTGATTTCAAATCTCAAATTTTGTTGTAGCACCTGCTTAGAAATTAGTTTTATTTATTTTTAAGTAAATATTCTTAACTGAAATTAATGGAAGAAATTGAAGGATGAACGTACATAGAAACTTATGTATACTGAGAGCAAAGCAAATAGTAGCCCTAGGTCTTCGCTTGATAATTAGTAATTCTGCTTTGATGCTGAATTGTTGTTGACCTATAGATTCTTTCTACCCAAGCCAAACCCAAAATGTAAATGCCCGTTTGAATAATCTCTCTCTCTCTCTCTCTTTTAACAAAAGAGAAAATGTAAATTTTAGCTTCTTAAAAAAAAAGGTCATAGAAGGTTTTTATAGTTTTGTCCTGGATATTTGGATTTCCTGGGTTAGAATTAACTCACTATAACAATTTTCTTCTAGCTTGGAGTATTGGAGAAAGAGAGTTGAATACCTACAAGACACTTCAATGCTCAAGTCAGTGAAAGTATAAAATAAGTGCAATGAGTGAAAAAGATCTTTACCCTCATGGTCCTGTAACTCTTTATAGAAATGAGTATCTTGAGACTAACTAAGTAGTGAGTAGGAACATTTTGGTCATTACTAATGCCATTGGGAGATTCCTTGGCAGTGCCCAAGCCTTATCTATTAGCTTGTGATTGGTCCCCTTACACTGTGTTTGAATATTTTTTTATTAATGGAACAGAACGAAATATGTGAGAATAGACTGGAAAGAGAAGAGAAAGAATAAAATATAATTACCTTTCTCTTTATTTAGAAGATTAATAAGAGAACGCAACATAATGTAATATAGTTACTTTTCCTCCCATTCCATCTCAATTTAATTTAGAGATAATGAAAGTTGGGCTTTTAAGGAGAAGAGAGGAAAAATGATTTCCTATGTATTCCTTCTACTTCTCATTTATTTAAAAGCTTCCAAACAAAAAAATTTATTTTCATTCCTTTTGTCCTTCTTTTCATTACCTATCATCCAAACAAAATTCTAGAAATAATTCCTAGTATAAGAAGTGAGTCACTTCTTTTATGCCTTTGGGCCTGCCTTATCAGCCTAATAATACAGTACGGATCACTATATATACCAAAAGTTTATTTGTGCTTTTGCCCCAAAAAAAAATAAAATAAAATAAAAACTCATCCAAGCATGCACTAAGTGACTTCTTACTTTTATATATGAGGTAGATAAGCGTCTTGTATGATTTATCAAATGCTGTGAAGATATTTTCATCATCAAAAGTCACAATAGAATTCAGGTCTAACATTAACATGTTACAGGTTCCATGTATTAATAATGAAATACGTGTATATTGATTGATTTTTGGTTCACTTTACAAAGGTGTACAGTGCCTCCTATATATAAGCCCTGCATATGCGATACAATCTGATAAAACAGAGGGGTAACAAACTAAATCCCGAAAAACAGAAAACAAACAAAAAAAAAACATTCTTATCTCATCTTTTATCTCAACAACTTCTGTTACTCTTATCTCATCTTTTATCTCAACAACTTCTGTTACTACTCTAATACTCCCCCTTAAGTTGGAGTGTGGGGATTATGAACACCCAACTTGACCACTAAGTCAGAAAACAGCTTGCCGCATAAAGACTTTGTGAAAATATCAACTTGTTGTTGCTTCGTTGGGACATAGGTAGTAGAGATCGCGCCTGCTTGCAAGTGTTCACGAATGAAATGACAATCTACTTCTATGTGTTTAGTTCTCTCATGGAAGACTGGATTTGCTGCAAGATGGAGGGCAGCTTGATTGTCGCAGTGTAGAAGTGTAGGTGAGTCACAATTAACCTGCAAACATTTCAACAGACTGCGCAACCAAAGGATCTCACTGGTAGCATGAGCAATGGCTCGGTACTCTGCTTCACTAGAGGACTTGGATACAGTGGTTTGTTTCTTGGTTTTCCAAGAAATGGGAGCTGAATCGAGTTTCATTAGGTAACCTGAGACTGACCTTCGTGTGATTGGACAAGAAGCCCAGTCTGAGTCACAGTATCCAACAAGCTGGAGATTATTCTCCTTAGGCAATATAATTCCCTGTCCAGGTGATGACTTTAAATATCGTAGGACGCGCAAGGCGGCATCCCAATGTGCTTGCTGCGGTGTTTGCATGAACTGGCTCAAAATGTGTACTAAGTAGGTGATTTCTGGGCGAGTGATGGTGAGATAGATGAGGCGTCCCACAAGTCTGCGGTACTGAGAAGGATCGGAATAAGGAGAGCCTGTAGCTAATGCAAGACGATGGTTCTGCTCCATTGGAAAAGATGAAGGCTTGCATGCAAGCATGCCACATTCGCTTAAGATGTCTAAGGTGTATTTCCGTTGACATATGAATAATCCAGATGAGCCTCATGCCAGTTCCAAGCCAAGAAAGTATTTAAGGCTTCCCAGGTCCTTCATGTGAAAACAATTGCTCAAATATTGCTTAAAGTTGGTGCAGGCAAGAGGGTCATTACCAGCTATAATAAGGTCATCGACATAGACCAGGACAGTGAGAAAGATGGAATCATGTGAGTAGACAAAGAGGCTGTGGTCAGCATGGCACTCTTCGAACCCATACTCCACCAATGCTTGTGAGAGCTTGGAGTACCAGTTGCGCGAAGCCTGACGCAAACCATACAAGGATTTTCGTAAGCGGCACACCATTCCTTCCTCAGGCACACTGTACCCTTGTGGGACAGCCATATATACTTCCTCATCTAGTTCTCCATGCAAGAAGGCATTGCTTACGTCCATTTGGTGGAGTTCCCATCCTTTTGCTACTGCAACCGAAAGTAAACACCTAACAGTAGTCATCTTGGCAACTGGCGCAAAGGTTTCGTTGAAGTCTTCTCCTTCAACTTGGGTGAATCCTTTTGCCACAAGACGCGCTTTATACTTTTCAACCTCGCCTGTAGCCTTGTATTTTATCTTGTACACCCACTTACATCTCACTGTTTTTCTTCCTAGAGGAAGTGGTGTTAGATCCCAGGTGTGATTATCTTCCAACGCCTTGAGTTCTTGCGCCATGGCATCTCGCCATTCTAGATGATTCACAGCTTGGGCATATGTTTTGGGCTCCTCATGAGACGCAAGTTCTGCAAGGTAAGCTCGATGTTTTTGTGAGAAATGATCATAGCTTACAAAATCCGAAATGGGATAGACCGTACCTGAAGAGATGCTAGGATTTGATGACATACATGAGGGGTTTATAGTGGCTGCATGGCAATAGTAATCCTTGAGATAGGCGGGTGGTTGCCGTGTTCGCGAGACATGTTCTAACCTGTCATGGTCCTCACTATGCTCCCCCTTATTCTGAGTTTCCAATACTATGCTATTGGGACTTCCTGCTTCTGCAATCTGTGGGTCATCTTCTAATGCCCCAGCGAAATGCTCCCCCTCACCTGGAGTTTGCAAATCTGCTTCCATAGTAGGCTCATGCCCTTCATCCAATGCACCGCCTAGGTACTTGATCTCCTTTTGAATTGTGTCATGAAATGCAGACATGTGTGGATCTATGACATCGCTCCCTTCATACGAGTTATAAGGAAAAATGTCCTCATAGAAAACTACATCACGGGAAACAAAGAATTCACGTGTTTTCAGGTGATACACTTTCCATCCTTTCTGACCTTGTGGGTAGCCAATAAACATACACTTTTTAGCTTTTGGTGCAAATTTGTCTTGCTACTTGGACGAGTTCTTTACATAGCAGAGGCACCCGAAGACCCTCAGATGATCATATCCTGGTGGCTTTCCATACAACAACTCATAAGGAGTGGTGCCATTGTTGGCAACAGTAGGAGTTCGGTTTATGAGATGAGTGGCTGCCAATACACATTCTCCCCAAAAACGTATGGGAAGGTTGGCTTCAAAACGCAGAGCCCTTGCTACATTGAGTATGTGCCTATGTTTTCGCTCTACACGCCCGTTTTGCTGGGGTGTTGCCACACAAGAAGTTTCATGTATTATTCCTTCCTGCTGAAGGTACCTTTGGAAGCTAGAGTTAGTGAACTCCGTATCTTTATCACTCCGTATCTTCTTCACGTGCATATTAAACTGCCTCTTGACCATGTTGCAAAAGCTTTTGAGCACATCCATGGTCTCTGTTTTATGCTTCATTAGATATACCCACGTTACTCTCGTGTAATCGTCAACGATAGTAAGAAAATAGTGTGAACCGTTGTGCGTGGCAATATGATATTTTCCCCATAGATCACAGTGTATGAGATGAAAAGGCTCCTCAGCTTTATTATCACTATGATTAAAAGGAAGTCTACATTGTTTGGATTTATGACAAATATCACAACATCCATCTTTATTCAAAACAAAACTACATTGAAGTAAATGTGAAATTTTCTGAAGAGCTTGTGTAGAAGGGTGTCCCATTCTGGAGTGCCAAAGACTGGTCATGCCATCTTGAACTGCAGCGAAAGACGAAGCTTGTACTGGTCCTTTGAACCCGTAAACCCCTTCATGTAAATCACCTAATCCAATCATCCTCTTCGTGGTTTAGTCCTGCATCACACAACAGTTTTTATCAAAAGTCAGTGTGCAATTTGAATCACGTGTTAATTTATGCACAGAGATCAAGTTGCAGTTAAACTGAGGTACGAATAAAACATTTTTCAGCTTGACATTCGTGTCAAGTTCAACATATCCCATCTTCTCTACTAATACGGCATTTCCCGTGGGTACTGTTATGTAAAAAGGTTTATCAACTTTACATATTCCCTTTAAAAGAAAAAGCAAGGGAGTCATGTGGTGTGATGCACCACTGTCTAAGACCCATTGGATCTCCCCTCGCCATTTATCATTACCGGCCATGTTCTCGTGCAGTCTTGCATTATTTGCCATGCATTTTCCATGAAGTGCATGACCTGCTGCAGATCCCTCCTTCTTCTTCACATCATCATCACGAGCATAAAATGCACCAGATTGTGTCCTCTGCTTATTCGATCCAAGTTGCGCTCTACGGGTATCCCAATTGGGAGGATATCTAATTATCTCAAAGCACCCGACCTTTATATGACCTATTTTGCCACAATGATCGCACTTAGGTCGAGGCCCATCTCGTCCTTTTTGTCTGCCTGCCTTGGATGAATGGAAGGTTGAACCTGAATCAATTTTGGTGCTTTTCTCCTTTTCTGCTGTGAAGCGAGACTCTTCTCTCAGAATCTGGTTGAAAGCACGTCAAAGGGAGGGTAGCAGATCCGAGTTAAGAATGGATGCCTTGATATATGCATATTGCTCATTATCAAGGCCCCCAAGAAATAGGTGGACACGCTAATCCTCCTCTCTCTGTGTTAGCTGCTTCGAGGCCCCACAGCTACACTCTAGTAAAGGTTGTAACTCATCCAGCTCGTCAAAAAGGCTTTTAAACCTTGTATAGTAACCGGTTACACTCATGTCGGGCTCCTTCTCCATTAGACAGAGCATGCGCCATAATTGGTGGATTCGGGGTGCGTTTGTTTGCGCAAAACGCTCTTCGAGATCGAGCCAGATGTCCCTTGCTGTTGAGGCGTGTGAAATACTTCCATGCAAGCTCGGGTCGGTGGCGTTGATGATCCAAGCCATCACCATTGAGTCCACCTTTTCCCAGTTGGGATAGTCCCCTGACTTAGACGTTGGTTTCTTGATGCTTCCATCTATGAAGCCAAGCTTCATCTTCGCACGCAAGGCAGTCTTCATTGAACGTGCCCACGTCCGGTAGTTGTCTCCATTGAGGACTGCAGCAACAAGAGGTGTCCCCGGGTTATCTGAGGAACCGAGATAGAAGGCTGAGCTTGGTGTGAGGATTGATGACGATTTGTCATCGTTGGAGGCATGATCCTTCTCCGACTTTCCTTCGGGATCAACCCGCTCTGATGCCATAATGAAATACGTGTATATTGATTGATTTTTGGTTCACTTTACAAAGGTGTACAGTGCCTCCTATATATAGGCCCTGCATATGCCATACAATCTGATAAAACAGAGGGGTAACAAACTAAATCCCGAAAAACAGAAAACAAACAAAAAAAACATTCTTATCTCATCTTTTATCTCAACAACTTCTGTTACTCTTATCTCATCTTTTATCTCAACAACTTCTGTTACTACTCTAATAATTAATTTATTATGTCATGTACCACCTAGAGATGCATATATGTAGTTTGGTAGAGGATGATTCTTCTTGAGGTTGCTCTTCTGTTGCTTCATCTCTTACATTAATACCCTTTGGGTGTTAGAATCTCATCAAACATATAGCTCACTCTATCTTAATTTTGGATGTGTGCCATGAATGGTTTATCTTGTTTATGGACTATGTCATGTATTAATCTATTGTTAATTCTTTTCTGTTTGTATATGGGAAAAAAAATATTTAGGTTAGCATTACACTTAATGGCATGTATAGTTATGTTATTCACGTGTTATGATCATTTCAGTAGACTGAATGTAATACACTCGGAATAAATTAGAATTTCTTGTACATAGGTCACTTAACTCATGGTGCTAGGTCAAATTAAATCAAAGCAAAAACAGCCTCTAAGCTGCTAGCTTTTGTCGTTGCTGTGTCACTGTGCTGATCGAAATTGAATCTTCTACTCGTCAGTTTGCTACTTTGCCTTATTCTTAAGTTGGTGTCTTTTGTAATCAATGCATCAAAGTCTTCTTTTGCTTTCTCTGCCAGCTGTTAAATATGCATCCACTTATTCCTTCGGTTGGGAATATTAGTTTATTTCATTTCGAATCCCAAGACTAAATAGGGTACGATTTTAAAAAAATTTGGTTGATAGCCTAAAAGAATTTTATTACCAAGGAATTATGCATGGGCATGACTCAATTCCAAGCATTAGCAATTAATGGATCATTTTCTATAAATATTACATCCTAGTACCATTTTGTACTGAAAAAAATATCCCAGTGCCGTTTCTTCCTATTAACTATCCCTTGAATCTTAGATTTTCGGGATATTTTTGTATAAATTTAGAACACTCAATTAAATGTATTAAGTTAATTAACACTTAATATTTTTATAAATTTTTATGTCATATAATTAAAAATATAAAAAATTATAAAAATATTAACTGTTAATTGACATAATACACCTAACTTAAGTACTCTAAGTTTAGACAAAAATTTATCTAAATTGTCAGCGTTTGTTTTTAAACAACCCATGCATTTGTATAAGTGTGCACTTTTTCAATGATAAATTGTTTCCTTGTTTATACAACTCATAAGGTGTGAGTTTCTTTTATTTTTATATGGGTGGGGTGGCCATCGCCCGTGCATCAATTGATGTCACCAAACACATTTTTGAAGGATGGACAAGTTACCAAATAAACTTTGTGGGTTGAACTTTATAATTTATAATATTCTTGTCTCCATTTGATAGATGAAGGTACTGGATCATCTGAAGAGGACTTCAGCAGGGAAGAGAAAGAGGCAATTGAGTGCAAGAGGATAAATGAAGATCGAGAGCTGAAGGATAAGCTTCTGCGTAGATATAGCGGCTATATAAGTAGTTTGAAGCATGAATTTTCCAAAAAGAAGAAGAAAGAAAAGCTACCGAAAGAAGCAAGTCAAATCTTACTTGCATGGTGGAATATTCACTTCAAATGGCCATACCCGACGGTAATTAAACTTATTTTCTTCTAAGCATCTTGCTAAATTTTTGTGATAATCTCGTGAAGAATTTTCTGTACATAACTTGACACATTTAATTAAGAATTTAAGATGCCTATGTCTCTTTTTGGTTACATAAGAAGTATAGAAATTGTCTAGATTCTTGACCAGGGCTTGGCACAGATCACTATTAATTAGTGTTTTAGGTCTTGATAACTTGAGTTTTAAGTTCGTTCTCAAGTTTCAATGGTCCAGGAAACGGATAAGGTTACCCTAGCTGAATGGACTGGTCTAGACCAGAAGCAGATAAACAATTGGTTTATAAACCAAAGGAAGCGCCACTGGAAACCAACGGCGGAGATGCAAGCTTCTGTTCTGGGTGGCCTCTATGGACCTCCCTCCATGAATGACTGAGGTGCTTACTTCTCATCCATTAATTAGTAGAGTTGTGCCACTACAAACTCCGGTTAATGGTAAACTTATAAGTGAGATATTCATTACTGAATTTTACAATATGTAAATTTTTATACATATTTATAAATAAGTACATATTTATAATTTATTTTTAAATGGTGAATATGTTTCAACTTATAGAATTCACCATATGCATGCATGTACTACTCAAATATATAGTAACACAACTCTAATTTGTATTTGCTCTTGTATAGTTTGTACTTGCCATTATCCTTGGCGGAGTCATTTCTGAAATATTTTCTTTCTACTTTTCTCCACCAGGTAAATAGTAGCTCCCGCTGTTAGCTTGTGGCAATAATTGCTGTAAACGTCGGATTGAGTGTGAATGTCTGAATGATTCATTCAATTGGCCGTATAATCCATAGTGCATTTCGAAATTGCTACTGTGTTATCTTAGTTCTTTGATTAAGCATAGATGGAAAACTTTCAATCGGTGAATTGTGAATTGGCTACTAATTAATATCTTTTTCAGACCCTCGTGAAGATCATAAACCTTTCTTGGTTTTTTAAAAAATAACAACATTTGAGTTACCATCACACAGTTTCAATAAAATAACAAACTATAGTTCTGGGTATAGACTTGTGAATTCATGTCGTGTAATATTGTGGCAAGTATAACTACTTTTGAACACTATATATAGATATTGTGTTGTTGTCCTTACTTGATATTCTGAATTATTTGTATTTTCAATAAAAAATATATGACTAAAAATTGGAAAAGCAACTCACAGGCTTTCTTCGATATGTTAGCTAATAAAAGAGTAAGTAAAATTTTACTCATTTTCCACAGCTGTTTCAATATCAAACATTATTTTTGTGTAGAGTGTCAAATAGCAACTTGCACACAGTAAAGGAAAAAAGTTTGTATATAGTATTTCTTTTATCTGGAGTTTGTATATAGTAATATTCCTAGGAAAATGTTATTTTTTTCATCAAGTGAATATTATATGTGAAAGATATGAATCATAAAAATTAAACAAAATAAATACAGGAAAGTTTCAATTAAAATGATGTGTATTTATTAATGGACAAATTGCATTATTACCGTTTTTAAGAATTAAATATCATACATACACTTTCATCCTGATGGGTAGCTTTGAAGTACCCATTCTTATTATCATTTTCTTAAAAAAATAAAAAGAATTAATCTCACAACTTTTATGCATTTTATTATATTTCCATTATTTTACATTTTATATATTTTTAAAACAAGACAGCTTTTCCTTTTGCAGCCACATCGACTGTGAAGGTTTGAAAGTAATATTTTCTTTTTTACTGGAAAATGAAAATTGCATTAACTATTGAGAATGTTTAGGAAGGAAAGCTTACGAATGTGTTGGGATGCCTCCTTTATATAATGATTGTTTTGATGTAAATTTTATTATATAATATATTTTAAATTCAATTAAACAGTATATAGTTACGTTGTGCATGTGTTATATCTTTGCTTAATTGAGTGAGTATATGAATAAAAAATTAATGCTGGACAGCTATTTTTTTTCAAAATGACGTGGCATGTTTGCTGATTCTTTGATATATAAGTAGTTCTTATCATCTATTTCATTTCATTCAACATCTATTCTTGTATTATATCGAAATCTTATAACTATTTTTTTTTCTGACGGTGTACGTAATATTACTTTACATGAATTTCTCCATGAAGATGCTACCTAATTCAACTAATTGGTTTCGGTAAAGATAACTATCTTGTGTTGCTTGAAGTTCAAAATGTGTACCTAATATGCTTGGATCTAGATTCTCTCCAGTGATTAAAGAGATCTAATTATTTTTTATATATAAAAATAATAAATATTACATGCGATATGTATTACCCATGCGATATATTATAAAATTGCATGTAAAAAGAAATTGAACCTCTGCAATAACTGCAGAGGATCCAGGTCCAATATGCTCATGGATAAATTTCCCTTTGGAGGCAGCAAGCGACAGCGAATTGACTGGCTAGCTATGTTGAACGTGGAGTGCCACTCTATCTTATGGCATGCGGCATTACCTCCTTTGTAACAGTAATCCCAAAAAAAAAAAAAGAAAAAAAGAAAAAGAAAATCTAAGCCAGTTCATTCCTCCTTTAATCAAAATCTCCACGATCGTTTTTTCACTCTGCAAATAAGAAAAACGTAAAAAAAAATCATGCCTGTAAGAAAATAATCAAAAAGACTATCTACTCGAGGTTCGGGAATAGTCTCTCCCCATCTACCTCTATGGTGGAATCCCATGAAAAAGACATGTTGAGAAAGCAAAAAAGGAGCAATTAATGACCCATTGAAGCCAAATATCAGAATACTCCATTTCGTCCCTTAATTCTCATTCTTCAATAAAAAGAAAGAAAAAGAAACGAAAAGAAGAAAACAAAGCAATCCCGGCGCTTTTCTTCTGGAAAAAGAAAAAAGACAGAACAGCAATTGCGTTAAGAATAACAGATGCAATTTCTCAACCTCATTAATCCTGATATCCTCGTTATTCTCGTGTGGCTGGAATACACGAAGCTGGACTCATGTGCTGGTCTTCTCAGGAGTAGGACCCTGGTGCAGGTTCAGGTGCAGGCAAAGTTCATGCAAAACGTGGCTGGGAGCCAAAACACTACTTGGCTATTGGCATCCATTGGACGCCTTAGGCCAATGCCACCATGACCTCAGTTCCAAGCAGTGCTACAAAAGTTTGCAGTGTATGGGGAGAGAGGAGAAGGACGGGAGGGTGTTAGTGTTTTTGCCTTGGCGCAGTGCTGGGAGACGTCGGATAAAGGGAGCTGCGAGAGATGCTTGAGAGAAGCAGGGAAAAGAGTTGAGGAATGTGTGCCTAGTACTGAGGTTTAATTTACTGGTTGTTTTTTGAGGTATTCGACCAGCAAATTATTCAACGAAGTCACAGAAAATGAAACGAAGGATACTCGAGGTAGTAACCTCTTCAATCTCTTTGTATATACATGACACTGATTTTATTGGATGACGTTGATTTTTCTAAATTTGAATGATTTAATATTGTGGTGCATGCAGGTTCAAGATCTCCTTTCATTAAAGGTTAAAGATTATGCATTCCCTGAATCTCCGGTATCTTAGTTATTGTTAACTTGTATTTATTTCTGGCAGTTTAGTTAGTTAATTATGCCAGCTCAAGTTAGTTAGTTAGTTTCGTTTTCCTTCCTTAGCTATAAATACTTGTTGCTTTCATTCTTTTCTTCTCTCATGAATGAGAATTACTCATTTCAGATAAGTTGAGTTTTCTTCTCTCTTTTCATTCATCATTCTCTCATTTCTCCCTGTTTTGCTCTGGCTATGACTCTTTGTGTGAAAGTTGACATGGTATCAGAGCTCCTTTTCTAGGGGCTCTGCTGCTGCTGCTAACTACTCTGATCTTCTTCTTTTGGATCGAATCTTCTGTTCGTTGCTGGTGATTTGATTCATTTTTCTGCATCGATTGAATGTAGTTTTGTTGAAGAAATTGATTCTTCGGTTTTCTTGAGCTATTGATTTCTCAAGATTTTCTTTCTGTTTCATCGTGATTTATACGATTGACAGTTTCAATTCAATTCAATTGCCTCTGGAATTGATTTGTGATACAGTTGACCTAGGTGATCCAAATTGAGTTTCAAGATCCTATTATTTTTTTTTTTGTTGCTTGCTTCAATGTTTCCAATTTTTGAATCAAGATGGCGAAGTTGTGAATGAAAATCTTATTGTATAAAATTTGAAAATCAAAATGCGATGACAAATGTAACTATGGATTTCACAAGTCCATATTTCATGATCAGAATGAAAATCTAGTATCAATGTTGATTTAAGCTTTTGAATTCTTTGAATGGTGCTAACTACCAACTTTGGTCTAGAGCAATGATAGTTGCTTTAAGCTCAAAGAATAAGGAGCAATTTGTTAATGGTTCTTTGCCAAAACCACCAGTTATAGATCCTACTTACAAAATGTGGTGCAGATGCAACAAACTAGTGTTTTCATGGTTGATTCACTCACTGGATTCGTCCATCAAGCCAAGTGTGCTGTGGATGGAAACTGCAAGTGAGGTGTGGAAAGATTTGAAGAAGAGATTCTATCAAGGTGATATATTCCGCATTTCTGACCTACAGGAAGAGATCTACCTACATAAACAAGGTGATTCTTCCATAACCACTTACTTTACTCATCTAAAAGGACTTTGGCAGGAATTGGAAAATTTTAGGTCAATTCCTTCATGTAATTGCCAAGTGAAGTGTTCCTATGAATTAATTCCTACAATAAAGTCATATCAAGAAAATGATTATGTGATAAGGTTCTTGAAAGGCCTTAATGAGAAGTATTCAGCAGTTAAGTCCCAAATCATGCTGATCAAACCACTACCTGACATTGGTGAAGTGTTCTCTATGCTCACTCAACAAGAGAGGCAAATGGGAATGGCTATTGAAGAATCCAAGATACTGATGAACACCACCAATGAAGGGAATAACAGAGGAAGAGGCTATGGTTATAGAGGAAAAAGCTCATATTCAGGAGGTAGAGGAGGTAATGGCAGAGGCAAAAATGCAAAATACTGCACATATTGCAACAGAAATGGACACATGATAGACACATGCTACAAAAAGATGGATATCCTCCTGCATACTTTCAAAATTTTCAAAAAAATAGTGCCAACAATTGTGTCATGGATGATGAGATTGAAGAGGATAAGAGATTTGTAAGATCTTTCAAGTTGAAAGAAGAAGCAGATGAAGGCTCAAAACTCAGCTTCACACCTGAGCAACATAAGGCTATTCTAGCCATGCTACAGCAAGGTTCTGCAAGTCACAATGCTAATCACATTGTCACTCATCAGTCAAAGAAATCAGGTACTCTATGTGCTGCTATAAACTCTTTAACTTGTGATAATTGGATCTTAGACACAGGAGCCATAGACCATGTGTGTCACTCCTTATCATTATTTCAATGTTACAAAAGAATTAGACCTATTCTCATTAAGCTACCAGATGGATCACAAGTGTCAACTTCTATAGCAGGAACTGTTGTGTTAAATGATACACTGTGCCTCACAGATGTTCTCTTTATACCTAAGTTCACTTTCAACCTCATTTCTGTTTCAAGAATGGCTAAAGCAAATGACTGCAAGCTGACTTTTGATTGTAATGCCTGTCATGTACAGGACAACATTACATTGAAGATGATTGGTACAACTAGATTAACTGATGGCTTATACACACTCAACTCAAAGGCAGGAGCATCATTTACATTTCATTCTCATTCTGTAAATGCTATAGAAACTAATAATACTTGTATTTGGCATTTAAGATTAGGCAACTCTTCTCATGAGAGACTAGTTCAATTGAACAAAGACTTTTCTTTCATCAAATATAATAAAAGTAGTTTGCCTTGTGATGTCTGTTATATGGCTAGGCAGAAGAGACTTCCCTTTCCTCACAGTACTAGTAAGACTAATGCACCATTTGAGTTGTTGCATATGGATATTTGGGGACCTCTCTCAACCCTCTCAATGCTTGGCCATAAATATTTCCTAACTGTGGTAGATGACCACACTAGACACACTTGGATATTCTTTATGAAGCTAAAGTCAGAAACAAGAACTCATGTTCAGAATTTTGTTGCTTTGGTAGAAACTCAGTTTGGACGAGTTAAATGTATAAGATCGACAATGGAAAGGAGTTTTTGCTGCATGATTTTTACAATAAAAAGAGAATTCTTCATCAAACCACTTGTGTGGAAACTCCACAGCAGAATGGAATTGTGGAGAGGAAACACCAACACATTATATATTGTAAGTGAGCACTCATGTTCCAAACGGTGTTCCAAAATGCTACGGGCACAAGATCAATGCTAGTCATGAATAAGAAAGTATTTCTGATCAACCGAATTCCCACACCTTACTTGGACAACAAGTCACCCTTCCAGATGCTGTACAACACTCTACCCGAATTGGAACACCTCAAAGTATTTAGCTGTTTGAGCTATGCTTCAACACTACCAAGTCACAGACAAAAACTAGACACAAGATAAAGAAGATGTGTGCATATTGGCTTCAAACCCGGAACTAAAGGTTATTTACTCTTTGATCTTAAAAATCGAGAAATACTCCTGTCTAGAAATGTTTCATTTCATGAGGATATTTTTTCTTTTCTGAGAAATAGACATGACACACTACCAAAACACCACACCTTTACTAATTCCCTCACCCTTTGATCCATGGCTTAACATAACATCACCACAACCCTTTTCTACCACCAATCTACCATCAATAGAGACCACCCCCGCCACCTTCACCAATCTATGTCTCTCCTAACACAACCCTCCATCACCTCTGATGCCAAACCAAAATATTTTGCAACAACATCAAATATCCAACCATGACCCCAACCAAAACTCTTTTGACCAAACCAATATATCACCTCCACCACCTCCTCGAACATCTAACAGAACCAAAAAAATTTCAACTTACTTACAGGATTATCACTGCAACCTAAAAACAGCAAACCAAATCATCTCCACTGCCAAATATCCCATTTCTCATCACCTAGACTATGACCACCTATCACCTCCTCATAAGCATTTTTCTCTCACCATCTCATCCTCAATTGAACCATCTACTTACCAAGAAGCTATCCAATACCCATCATGGAGAGCGACCATTGATTCTGAACTAGCTACACTTCACAAAAACCAAACCTGGACCCTAACCAAATTACCACCTGATAAACCTCTTGTTAGTTGCAAATGGCTGTTTAAACTCAAATATAATGCTGATGGTTCTGTGGAAAGGCATAAAGCCCGCCTGGTAAAGCCCGCCTGGTAAAGCCCGCCTGGTTGCTCGAGGGTTTACCCAAACTGCAGGGCTTGATTATCTTTAAACATCCAGCCCAGTGGTCAAGATGACCACAGTGAGACTGCTTCTTTCTCTGGCAACCTCTTTAAACTAGTTCATACATCAGTTGGATGTGAATACAACCTTTCTACACGGTGATCTACTTGAAGATGTGTATATGCAACTACCACCGGGCCTTAAAGTATCCGATTCATCTTTGGTTTGCAAATTACAGAAATCTTTGTATGGCCTGAAACAGGCTAGTCACCAGTGGAATGCCAAGCTCACTGAGACACTGATCTATCGATTATTTCCATATCTTGAGTGTCTTATATTTGATCTAATTGGACTTCATGTGTGCTTAATTGTTAACTTTTAGCTAAGTTTCGGATATGAAGTTTAATCGGATCTTTATTGTGAAACTATGCTTAAGTGTGTTTATAAGCACTCATAATTGCATTGTGTTTTTCGGAGATCAATATCACCCCTAGAAGCAAAAGAAAGAGAGGAATTTAAAGAAAGTAAGTGACACGGCCCGTGTCATGTGACACGGGGTGGGCCGTGTCCTTCTCTGGATTTTCAACATGGACCTGGCCAACAACACGGCCCGTGTCATATGACATGGGGTAGGCCGTGTACATCTCTGTCTTCACAAGAGGATCCAGTTTTGAGCATTGGCCATCAACACGGCCCATGTCAAATGACACGGGGTGGGCCGTGTGTCTCTCTGACTTACAAAACACTTGAATTTGTGTTACCAGAACCTGACACGGGGTAGGCCGTGTCAAATGACATGGCCCGTGTCATCGTATCAGAACATTAGATACGAATTCTAATGATGTGTTAGGTATCCAAAAATATAAATAGGGTTGCCTAGGGTCATAAAAGAGAGTCGGACTGGGAAAGCGCCAAGAGGCTAAGGAGAAGACCAAGAACAAGGGAGAAGGAGATTGGATCGAAGATTGGAGTCTCGAGTTCGAGCAATCGAGATTAATCATCCCCAACCTTTGGAAACTAGTTTGATCTTTAGTTTTATTCTGCACTTCTATTCTTGACAATGTTATTCTTTGTTATTCTTTTAGTTTTGAATTTGCCATGTGTGGCTAGTTTTCTTATATGGTTAAGGGAAGATGAAACCCTAGTTTTGATTATGTGATTCTTGCATATTTCCTTATATCAATCTTGAGTTGTGTTTTTATTCATATGTTTTAATTTAGTATAAAGGTTCTTAATTTGCCAAGTATAAAGGTTTTTATACTCTTTGCCAATTTCAAAAGTGGTATGAATAAAATATGTGATTATCAAATTTCTAGGATTGCTATCTTGTGATTTGCGGTGGTAGGACTAGTGAGGCATATGATCTAAGTAATTTAATCCCGGTGTGAGATTGGATCTTAGTGTGATTGGTTTTCTAAATCTTAATGCAATCAATAAATAGGTGTAAGAAGCGGTTTGCTTTACAAATAATTATTGATTAGGGATTGATTTGAGCGGTTGCTGAATTAACCAAAAATTAAGAAAAATAGAGAATTAATCTCACAATCACATAAAAACATAATTGACCATGTTGGTATAAAGGATATGTGGGTTAGCATAATCATATAAATCTAGTGGTGGATTCTATCTCTTAACCATTGTCTTTTAATTGATTTTCCAAATTATATTTACTGTTTTTGTTTTGGATTCAATTTATGTTTTTAATTTCAACAAACAAAACCCCTGTTTTATTATTTACTATTTTTGAGTGTTTAAATTAGGATTCAAATTATAGTGTTAATTGAATTAGTTCTCTGTGGATCGACCCTTGCTAACTACAACTGGTTGCAAGGTTTTTATTTTTGGTGGAACTTGGCAACTGATTTTCATTCTAAATTTTAATCACAATCCACACCACACCAGACACTCATCCTCTCTAGTTATGCTCAGTCTCGGGCATATTACTCACTTTTTACCAAAAAGACATCCATTGGTTTCACTGCCATACTGATCTATGTGGATGACTTGGTCCTTGCAGGGGATGATCTACATGAAATCCAGCTACTCAAAGCACTACTTGACCAAAAATTCAGCATAAAAAATTTGGGTGAGCTGAAGTATTTTTTGGGCTTTGAAGTAGCTCGATCCACTAAGGGAATATCCTTGTATCAACGAAAGTATTCCCTTAACTTATTGCAAGAAGGGAGGACAATCATTTGGGTTATTGGGGTGTAAACCTTGTTCAACACCCATGGACCCCAAAATAAAACTCGGAAAGTAAAGACAACGGCACACGGATAAGCGATCCTTCCTCATACCAAAATACGAGGAGTTAATTGGGAAATTACTCTATCTTACTCACACCCAACGACATTTGCTATCTTTGTGAGTAGATTGAGTCAATTTCTTGATTGATCCCTCGATTGTCACCAAGAAGCATGCATATACTGGGTCCTCAGGTATATCAAAAATGCCCCAGGAACAGGTATCTTTCTTCCTGCAAAATCAGATATGTGCCTTCGTGGGTTTACAGATTCAGATTGGGGTGCCTGTCTCGACACCCGCAGATCCATCACAGGCTTCTATTTCTTCCTTGGTGATGCCCCCATATCATGGAAAAGTAAGAAACAAACAGTCGTATCTCGTACCTCAGCTGAGGTTGAGTATCGAGCTTTGGCTCAAGGCACATGTGAGGCACAATGATTGCTATACTTGCTGAAAGATTTACACATTGTTCATCCCAAACCTATGGCCATTTTCTGTGATAACCTTTCTGCCTTACACATCGCGGCCAATCCCGTTTTTCACGAGCGAACCAAGCACATTGAGCTTGATTGCCACCTTGTCCGCGATAAAGTTCTTACTGGAGTTACTCACCTCCTTCCCATTGCAACTCAGGATCAAATAGCTGATATTCTAACGAAACCTTTGCAATTGGGTCCTTTCTCTACCTTGTATGCCAAGCTTGGAATGCTTGATATACATGCCAAGCTTGCGGGGGGGTATTAACTTGTATTTATTTCAGGCAGTTTAGTTAGTTAATTATGCCAGCTCAAGTTAGTTAGTTAGTTTCCTTTTCCTTCCTTAGCTATAAATACTTGTTGCTTTCATTCTTTTCTTCTCTCATGAATGAGAATTACTCATTTCAGATAAGTTGAGTTTTCTTCTCTCTTTTCATTCATCATTCTCTCATTTCTCTCTGTTTTGCTCTGGCTATGGCTCTTTGTGTGAAAGTTGACAGTTATTAAGTGCATAGAAATCTGCAATGGCACTATTACAACCTACTGTTTTGATAAAAAGTAATTTATTTTCTCATAAAATCTCATTTCCACTAAGGAGGATAGTCATAGGAGGAAAAAGAGTTGATTTGAAAGATAGAGGTAGAAGAAACCTAATGGGACAAGACTTTGGTTGTTGGTATCTCATTTCCGCTAAGGCATGTAGCTATGCATTCCATGCTTCTAAATTTTAATCCCTACCCCACGCCTATTGCAACAAAACATTAGTATTGTTTCATTTCTACATTTGAAGTTCAATTTTCTCTTCCATTGTTCTTTCCAGAAAGGCCCAGTGTTGGGGTGATCGTTGCATGTGTATTATCAGCAATTGCAGTGGCTCTACTTATCGTCCTTGGTGCACTTCTAAGCTGGAAGAGAATAGCATCGCATGAAAAAAGTAATGCTTCATCTGAAGCCATAGTGTTAGCAGTTTCTCTAATATAGTATTCTTTTTGCTGCTCTAATGTGCTAATCTTACTCTCTTCAGGAGGCAACACTATTGATGCGTCACCTGGCTTTGCCTACATAGCTGGTTTCAGTTTTAGGTACGATTTGCTTGAGAAGGCCACAAATTATTTTGATCCCACAAACAAATTAGGACAGGGTGGAGCTGGTTCAGTGTTCAAATGAACCCTCCCCTCAGGGAGGACTGTTGTTTTTTGATACAAGACAATGGACAGATGGGTTCTTCAACGAGGTCAATTAATTTGATTAGTAGGATTCAACACAAGAATTTGGTGAAACTTTTAGGATGCAGCATTGAAGGCCCTGAAAGTCTGTTGGTTTATGAATTTATGCCCAATAGAAGTCTTGATCAAGTCCTTTTCGGTGTGTAGTCCAGCTTAAATGCACAAGTTATTTGTATAGCATTATATAGTACATGCAAATATGCAGTTCCTGGTTCAAATTTTATATTTTCTAAATTACTATAGTATGATTTTGAATGACTTCTTTTGCTAGCAGGAGATATTAGTCTAGATATTTTACTCTCTTATTGTATATTAATCATACAAATTAATTTATAATCCCTGCAGCTCCCAGTTGGTCTATGGAAACTTCAGGGTGTTATTTTCATTGTGAACTGCCCCAGCTTCAACAATTCATTCTAGATGTTACAAGTGGCTGTAGAGAAAAACCTCATGATTTTTATTGGTGCCTTGACTTTTAAGCTTTTGTCATTGATTACTTTTTTTTTTTCACTAGCATAATTTGATAACTTTCTTTGGATTTGAGTCTATAGTTTGGATATGCATATGGTTCACGAAATTCAACTTAACTTTAAGTGGGAAAGAATATATATGTACAAGTTCTCTTCTTCTCTCTCTCTTTTCTGCTTTTAATTCAAAAATGAGAAAAGATCCTGTGGAATATGCAGGTAAGGACTCAGTAAATGCTGTGACCTGGCAGCAACGGTTTCAAATCATATGTGGGATAGCTAAGCGCCTAGCATACCTTCATGGAGGCTCTGGAATAAAGATTATTCACAGAGACATAACGTCCAGCAACATTCTGCTTGATGAGAATCTTAATTCAAAAGTTGCTGATTTTGGTCTTGCTCGTTGTGTTGCTGAAAACAAATCTCATATTAGCACTGGAATTGCGGGGACACAGTAAGTAGATAATTTCTTTCATTTGAATTGTCTTTTGTTTGTTTGAAAAAAAATATGAATCAGTTACACCTTCTTAGGTACCTGGTATCCAGGCCATGCAATTAAAACTGAAAGTCCTCTATATAAACGTTTCCATGGAATCTCAACCCCTTAATTATTTTGTAAATTGATAATAAAGGTCTACTGCAATTTCAATTAAAAATTTACCTGTAATACATACTTGTTCTCGTCCAAAATTAACATCAACTGCTTATGGCAGGGGATATATGGCTCCTGAGTATCTCATCCGAGGACAACTGACAGAGAAGGCAGATGTCTATGCTTTTGGTGTGATGTGTTGGAGCAATCAGCAATTGGAAAGAGGAGGTACTTATACAATGCATGATAAGGCTAATGAAATTGTCGGAAGCCCAAACTCCTTTAAGAGCAACTTCTTCCACAAAATCCCAATTTACTTTAGGATTCGCATAATGCGTATGGCTGGGACTTCTAGGACAAATCGGGATAGATCAGGTGACAAAAAGGTACATCAAATTGTCTTAGGTATTCTTGACAACCCAACTTGCTAGTGTAAAGTATTTTGGTTTAATCAGGTTGCCTATTATCGCTTTGTAATGCATTTGTAAATCACATTAGACATTATACACACGGAGTTATGTGTTGTCATTATAAAAAAATAAAGTTACACTTTGACTAATAATTATAACTTTTAACCTAGTGATAAGTGCTCGATCCTAATATGATGGTTGTTGAAATTGTTTGTGGAAAGAACATTGTTTACACACGGGGGTCAACTTCAGTACTCCACTGTGTAAGATTTACATTCCTCATCATACCTTAAATTCTTACTTGGTATTAGTGAATTTTATTAGCAGCTGGTAGCATGTTCTTGTTATCTCCTGATCAGGTCTGGAAGAATTACAAGGCATTTGATATCACAGCATCCGTTGATCCTGCATTGCTTGGCAAATTTACGGTAGAAGAGAGGCATCAAATGCACTCAATGGTGGGCTTCTTTGTACACAATCTTACGTTACTCTTAGACCATCCATGTCTGAAGTGGTTCAGATGCTAACCAAGAAAGACTATGCTATTCCCTCCCCAAAGTAACAACCATTCCTCAATTCTAGTGTGCTAAGTCTAGATAACCGCACCCAAACTGGCACCAAGAGCATTCTGTCCGTCCTCAAATGGACATACAAGTGCAAGATCCTCTTTCCAAAGCACCACAACTTCCCTAACCTCAAGTGAGGATTCAACAGTACTAGAGAATTCCTTTTCTTCTACTGCCCAGTGCACCACTACGGGGAGCCCTGATTCAAATATCCAAGCAGATATTGGGGCACCTGAGCCAAGGTAGATAGATGGATTAGAAATCTTAATTATGATGATCCAGAGGGACATGCCTGGTTAGTCTAAGAGTTCTAGTCCACGATGTATCCTTCAGGGGCAAGCTGAACGAGGCATAATAGAGAACTAAGGAAGTAAAATCATCACTTTGCTAATGAGCTTAATTTTAGAGTATATAAAATTCTTCCAAGTTCACAATGAAGCATATGTAGAAGGTTGGAAGTTAGGCAAAGGACGTGTATGGATTTTGCTAACGTAAAATCAAGGATGATGAGTGATCACAATAAGTGAAGATTATGGTCATGAAACCGTTGTTAGTTTATTTATTCTTTTGTTTTTGAAGCAAAAGAGTAAAGAAGAGGAAACCCAGATTTTTATCCTTTTTTTTTTGTTAATATATTACATTTGTTATGAAACTGTTATTCTCCCTTATTAATATTTTTCTCTTATTGCCAGTGGCCGTTGGATGAACTAGTAAAATCCAACAATATGAATTGAGTTTGATTCCTATGCAAATTCAATGGTAGATCGCCTATAAGTTTTTCTTTTTGGCGTGTGGTATGATCTAAACTTAAAATGTGCAAATCTTTTCTCTTTTTAAATTTTATGTTTAAAAAATATATATTGCTCTGTCTTGACTATAATGGGTCTCCTGAATCGAATATGATGTAAGAGTGTAATAAAGAAGTGAGCATATTGGGGTATCCTTAGGAAACGATTGATTTAGGAGTTGTTTTTACATTTTTTAAAATCTTAAAGTGGGAATATTTTGTTCCCATATATATATATATATATATAAAACTATTTTGTTCCCATGTTTGGTAAAAAATAAAATAAAAAATTCCTATCCATGTTTTATTATTTTTAAGAATATTTATTGATCACTACTCTTATTTAATTATTTTCAAAGGAGGAGGTCAAGTGAGTTATAATAATTTTTATGTGAGGAGAGTAATTATAAAATTATAAAATGACACTCTTGTTTATCTTTATTCGTAAATTCTTAAAAATAGTCAAAGTTGATTGAAGATAAGTTTGATAGATTCCTAGGAATACTATTATTTGGAATGCAATTTCCAAGAGTCCTGTACTTTATAATGAAAAATTAACTCATGAATCAAATGCTCTCTTAGTATGTGCTTAAATAGATATAAGATCCCTAAAAGGTTAGGTCATGAAGATGCCATTGACCTAGGCTAAGTAAAGACATACCGGTACATGTATATTTTTTCTTAACTGTTGAGACTGATCAATGAATGAGTTACGTTTATTAACACCGTAATTTGTCTCAACATTTTCTTCCCTATTTGTTTTGGGCCTTGAATTTACAATTTCATTCTTTGTACATTCTCTTTTAATACTTGTAAGATGTAGTGATCAATGAATTAATAATTGACGATTCAAATGAATTATGTGTTGATTTTTTTTATTACATATAATGAGTTGAAATTAAAATTCATCAAATTTTACACAATATCATAATTTATCTTAAAAGTGTTCATCATTTATTAAAACATATTTTTTAATACAAATTAAACACGTGATAATTAATTAGACAATAAATAACGATCTTTATTACTTATGTAGTGACTTTTTTTTTTATTCTCTTTAACTTGTTTAATTAGAGTTCACCATATCCAATATAAAAATCACCACTTAGTATTGAGCAACTTAAGACTCATGAAAATTTAGAATAGCAGCAAAAACAAAAAGCTCTCTTCTCTCTCCTCTCTCCTGAATGGTCCTGAAGGTGCTGATCGATTGGAGGGTGATGGTGCTCCACCACCTTCTATGGAGGAAAAAGATCTCCTCCTACGTAGCAAGAGGAAGGTATGGAAAGAAGATGGTGCCTTTTTTGGCACCTCAGCTTTAGTGGCACGAGAAGAGGATTGGATGGTGGATGAGTCTCCATTCTTACCCCCATCGGGGCAGAACAATGGAGGGCTTACGAAGATTGGGAAATCTTATGCAGATTCTATGAAAGGATTATTGGAGCAGGATACATCAGTGGCTAGCCTCAGTAGCTCTGAGGAGGACCCCCTCTCTGACGATAGCTTCTCTGCCTCAGCTGGTTCGAGTGATAAGAAGGAAAACAAGCAAGGAGCAAAACAAGTTCCCTTCTTGCCAGGTAGAGCTGCAAGTTGATGGTTACTACAACATCATAACCAACTAAGCGTAAAAACGCAGACTGTCTCGCCCATGGAAGGAGTCTCTCATCATCAAGCTGTTAGAAAGGCGTATCAACTATAATATTCTGAAGAAACGGCTTGATGCTATGTGGGCTAACAAAGGGACGATACAGGTGATAGACATATGTAATGAGTTCTTCCTGGTTAAATTCTACTCCGTTGAAGATTATGGATTTGCTCTTACTGGTGGTCCTTGGTTACTGTTTCATCATCATTTATCTTTGAGAAAATGGGAACTTGACTTCTATAAAGAGAGAATCCATAAGATTGCTGCCTGGGTGCGTCTACCAGGGTTAGCTATGGAATACTACGACAAATCCTTCTTAGAGACGATGGAAAAACTTATGGGAAAGACTCTCAAAGTGGATACTAATACGGCTATTCAAAGCAGAGGCAAGTTCGTGAGAATCTGCGTGGAAGTTGATCTTGATAACCCCCTTATCTCTCAATATAGAATCAATGGATCCACCCACTTTATTGAGTATGAGAGCATCCATCTTATCTGTTTTGCTTGTGGGAAGTATGACCATGAACTTAAAAATTGCCCACAAGCAAGAAACACAGAAGAAAACGAAGGCCCTGTGCAGGAGGAAGATCATATTACAGCTCAAGTTGTGGTGGGTGTCCAGGGAGGAGACGCAGCAGGGACAACCAAAAAGGCCATGGTGGATACAAACCCACGATATGATCCTTGGATGACGGTTAAAAGGATAACTCGTACACGTCGCTATCCAAAAATAGTGCATGACAATGAGCACAAAAATGGGAATCAAGGGGACGTGAGCAACACCCGTTATGAGGTCTTAAGGGATGAGGAAACAACTAACGGAAATGGGCCCCAAGCATCCATAGGGAATGGACTAAAGGAGCATGATATTTTGAATACCAACAAAAAGAAAGAATTTATGAGTGGGAGTCAAATAAGGAGATAGAGAAATTCCAGAACCTTGGAATGAGACACTTGGGATCGAGGCACTAAATTACCGTATGAGGGATCTACCTTCTCACCTACTAAGGAGACAAATCCTGCTCACACTGTCCCTAAGAGTACCACAAAGCCAGCAGGTGATTTAAATGGTCGTTATCCTAGCCACATATCTACCCCCTCTGGAGTTTCTCAATCTAGTATTGAACCTTCTATCCCTATCTCTGGCAACAATACAGGGCCTATTGTAAACACCAGCCATTACCATGGGCCAACTGTATCTAATCTCCCTAGCCCAAAGCCACCTGACCCAGATTTACACAATGAATTTCCAATGCTGGACAATTTGACCGAGGAGTTTCAGCTAACTATTGGGCTTAGTGATTCTACCCAAGTCTTTAGGCCAGAGGACATGCAATGTGCTAGACCAAGGAGCTCCCCCGCCTTTATTTTTTTTCCTATGATTATTTTCTCTTGGAATGCTAGAGGGGCCGCTGGTGATGCTTTCTAGCGTGCTTTTAAGAACTATATGAAAATTTATAATCCTGACCTTATTGCCATTCAAGAAACCCATTGTGGAGAAGAGACAGCGGCCAGAGTTAAAAAGAAGTTGGGCTTTAAATACCAAGTTAGCGTTGAAGCTACTGGTTATGTTGGGGGTATCTAGCTTCTGTGGAATAGTGATTCTTTCAGCATCAGAGTGATTGAGTCCTTCACGCAATTCATTCACGTAGAAGTTTCTGAACCAAACAGGCCCCCCTGGTACTTAACTGTTATTTATGCTAGTTCTAGAGAAAGAGAACGCAGGGATGCTTGGGCCAAGATTGAAGACATAACTACTGATATGCTTGGGAGTTAGCTCGTGGTTGGTGATTTCAATGACATAGCCAAAGCCGAGGAGAAAAAAAGGGGTGCTCTTATTGACTATCGTAAATGTCAAAATTTTGCTAATTGGATCAATAAATGTAATCTTATTGACTTAGAAGTTGTTGGTTCGAAGTTTACTTGGCGGGGCCCTAAGCGGGAGGGTTTTGAGAGAGTTTTCCAACACCTAGACAGAGCACTATGTAATGTGAGCTAGAGAAATATCTTTCATGAAGCCTATGTATCCATTTTGGCTAGAACTCAATCGAACCACCACCCTTTGTTGCTAATCACAGTTAATCTTTCTCAATCTAAGACTAATAGGCCGTTCATATTTGAATATGCTTGGCTTCAGCACTGAGATTTTCCCAATGTTGTGGCTAGGAATTGGGAAGCAAAGATCTCCTTTAAAGATACCACTTTTCTTTTCATATCTCGGTTGAGACAATGGAATAAAGACTCGTTTGAGGATATTTTTAGAAAGAAAATGAGGCTCATGGCTAGGTTGAAGGGGATTCAAAACGACCTTAGATACGACCGGAGCATAGCCTTAGACAAACTTGAGAATTTTGCCCAAAGCTAATTGGAAGAAATCCTTTTACAAGAAGAAGCCTTATGGCATCAAAAATCCATGACCCAATGGATTAAAGACGGTGACCGCAACACCACCTTCTACCATACCAAAATGATCATCAGAAAGAGGCGCAATAAAATCCTTGCCCTCAGATCCTAGCAGGGGGAATGGGTAGATGATCAAGACCAGTTCCAGAATTGCACCATAAATTCTTATCGCTTGCTATATACTGAAGAGAACCCTGAGAGACCAATCCTACAAGCCGATATTTCTTACCCCCCTTTGTGTCCATAATTCCAGTAGAACTTCTCTAACCTTCTTGCTTTTCAGGAGATTGAGAATGCTATGTTTGGCATTGGTCCCCTTAAAAGCCCTGGCGAGGATGGCCTGCTCGATATTTTAACCAGAAAAATTAGGACTCTGTCAAAGATACTATCAGTAGAGTTATGCAAAAGGTGTGGTCTGATCTGAGCAAAGTGCAGGAGCTAAACCAAACTATGCTAGTCTTGATCCCCAAGGTGGACAAACCGAAGTTTATTAATCAATTCTGGCCTATAGCCTTGTGCAATGTGGTGTACAAATGCCTCTCCAAGATAATTGTGAACAGAATAAAACCTACCCTTAAAGACAGGATCTCTCATTTCCAGGCCAACTTCATCCCTGGACGTAACATTCATGACAACATTATCATTACTCAGGAGTTAATGCATTCTATGAGAAAGGTTAGAGGGCGCAGAGGTTTCATGGCTATAAAGATTGACTTAGAAAAAGCCTTTGATTGTCTCAGCTGGAATTTCATTAATCAATGTCTAGCTGAGTTTGGTATTCCCAGTTCTCTAGCTAACTTGATCATGAACTGCATTTCCTCTCCCTCTTACAACCTTTTGTGGAATGGTAACACAATCGAGACGTTTCTACCATCTAGAGGAATCCGACAGGGTGATCCTATATCTCCCTATATTTTTGTCATCTGTATGGACAGACTGTCACATATGATTGCTGAGAAAGTGAATGAGCAGAAATGGCATCTTATGAAAGCAGGACACAATGGCCTAAAAATTTCCCACTTGTTTTTTGCTAATGATTTACTTCTCTTTGCGGAAGCCTTTGTTGATCAAATGAACTGCATCCTTCAAGTTCTCAATGATTTCTGTGAAGCTTCTAGGCATAAAATAAATTCTCAAAAGACAAGTATTCTTTTTTCTAAGAACACAACTCAGGATAAAGTCATTGGGATTACTGGAAAATGTGGCTTCAATATTACCAAGGAGCTTGGTCGTTACCTTGGAGCCTTTTTTGGATAGGGGAGATCTTCAAAAAATCACTTCAGGCACATAGTGGACAAGGTGCAATCTAAACTGAGTGGTTGGCAATCTCAATGTCTCTCTTTAGTTGGTTGAACTACTCTTGCTCATTCGATTTTGGGGTCCTTGGTCGTGTTCAACATGCAGCACACAAGGCTTCCCAAGTCCATCTGTTATGACATTGAAAGGGCCCAGAGAAACTTTATTTGGGGGGACTCTAATCAAAAGAAAAGGCCCCATCTGGTCAGGTGGACCGTGTTATGTGGCCCAAAAGATTGTGGAGGCTTAGGCTTCAGGAATTTAATAAATCTGAATGAGGCCTTTTTAATCAAATTGGGCTGGGGTCTTATTTATAACCCAAGTACTCTTTGGGCCCAGGTGCTGTTGGGCAAATATAACAGAGGTCAGAACCTTATGGAGAGAATCATTTCCTGTGCCTCAGACTCAGTGCTCTGGAAGGATTTAGTCAAGCTCTGGCCAAAGCTCCTGAAGAACGTGACTTTGTCAGTTAGTAATGGTGAGGCTACGGCCTTCTGGCACCACCACTGGGTGGAGGGGTTCCCTCAACTTGCAGCCCATGCTCTTGATCCCACGGCTGCTGAGTCCAGTTCTATCAGTGTCAGTCGTCTTGTCACAGATCAAGGTGAGTGGGATTTCGTTCAGCTTCAAGCTCTGCTCCCTACCCATCTGGTCCACAAGATCTCTGCAATTTCCCCTCCTCACCAGCTAAACGGAAAAGATGAGGTCTCTTGGGGTCAGGACGGTGCTTGCACGATCAAGGCAATCTATAAGGCCCTCTCTTCAGTTACCCCCACGCGAGACCCAATTTGGAGCTAGATCTAGAGCTAGAAGGGACCCCAAAGGATTAAGATGTTCACGTGGTTGGTTGTTCATGACAGGCTGATGCGGGATTAAAGGATGCAAACTCAAGTGCAGGTTGTCTCAAGTAATAAATTCTCGAGAGTTCGAAGTCGATCCATAGGGAATTGATGAAGAAAAATTAATTGAGGTAAGAAAATAATTTGTCACAACACCAAAAGTAATAAAAGTTATTCACAAATTAAAAAGAATTAGCTTGGGTTAGGAGATTTACTCTTGGTAAAAAATTAGAGGCAATATTATTTCTCTTTATAACTCAATTGAAATCTACACATAAAGGAAGTTCCAATCGAAAAATATAACATTCAAAGTTCAATTATATATGCAATCATATTATGATTCATTCAGTTATCTACAACAATTGTAAGTGAGCTCAAGTATTCACTGTGCCAATCCTCTTATCTACAATAAATCAAGATCTCCACTATACAATGAAGGTTTCTAAATTGATTGGAAACAAAATACAACACATATAATGTCCACTTTATAATATATCATTTAAGCACAAGAAATAGAATAATATAACCTTATTTCATTACCAAGAGCTTCACTCTTTCACCTAAGCAAAATGAAGATTTAGTTACTCATAGATAAGAAGAAAGAAATAAAGAAGAAGAGAAAGTTGAACATAACTTCAATTTAGAACAAGAGAAAATTACAATAAAGGAAAATAATAAACAAACATGAACATAATTTCTCATAACCAAGCCTAAAACCAAAGTCTCTTAAATGATAAGCCAATGGAGCCTTTTATAGAGAATTAGAGATACAAAATGACAAGGAGGCTGATTGAGAGTAGGTGATGAGTAGGTGGATGAGTGAAAAATGCCAAATGGTGAGTAGAAAATTATTGAGATTCTTTGTCTCTGAAATTATTCAGTACTGATCTCATGGATGCCATCAGAATGAAGCAATGTGGTTTTCATGAAAGTTGTAGCATTTTGTCTCAACTTTCCAATTCCACCAAAATCATCCAAAAATTCGTCCTACAACCTAAGATATGACCCAATTACTACAGATTATTCAGGCCCAGTTTCAACACCTCTGTTTTGACTTCTAGACCCAATATCACCTCCAAGCTGTCCGAATGAGCTCTTATGTTCTTCATGAAAGTTGTAGATATGAATCTTAACTTTTAAATTTCCAAATTTCAGCTGAAGAAAATTTCTACAGCCCGAGTTATGCTCTGATTATTGTACACTGTTCAGGTTCTAGTTACAAAACTCATGTTCTGACTTTCAAGCCCAATTAGCTTCTCTAGATGTCCTTATTTTATCTAGAGCTCTCATAAAAGTTGTAGTGCTCTCTCTTATCTTTCCTATAAGGTAAGATACATAATTATAAGACATTTAAAACTCAAGATATGACAGAAATATATAAATAGTGTAAGACCAAAATAATGCTAGAAAAATCAAAAGTACAATTTGAGTCCAAACTTACAAAACATAACCAAACTTAATCAGTTAAGTACATAGAGAGTGTAAATGACTAAAAGTAAGAGTTTATTAATGTATAAAATTTGTGATCATCACAGGCTCCTCACAGCCGAAAGACAGAGCCACTGGAACGATGGTGCGTGCCCTGATTGTGCCCACTGCACTGGCATCGCAGAGAGTCTGATCCATGTCCTCCGTGATTGTTGATGAACCTGCAAAACTTACAATTTTTACGGTTCATTGTGTGTGTTTTTCATTCTTTTTAATCTTTTTAATTGGGTTTGTTCTTGAGTTTTGTTATATTTTTAGTATTTTAAATTGTGTTGTAATTATGTATTTTTATGTATTTTTACTAGGTAAATGCAAAGGATCGAAGAATGGAAGTGGTTGCATAGAAGATTTTCTATAAAAAAAAAAATAATAATTATAGGTACTGTAGCAAGATCTTTAGTGAGAATCTTGTAGCTTGAGTCCATGTAGACAACGTCGGCATGATGACGCAAGCAAAATCTTGTAGCGATTCTAGTAGCATCGTAGTATCACGATATTATGCTTGATCCAACGTAGAAGATCTTGAAGCTTGTAGCATCATCGCGTGAAAATTATGTGCAAGTTCGTGCGGATGCATAGTAACCTCAAAAACTTCTATAAATAGGGGTCCGGGGGAGAGAATTTCTCTCTGTTGTCCCTAGCCTGTTCTTTTTCTTCTTTTATTTTCTTCTTTCTCATGTGTAATTAATTTTCATCTAGCTTGGGTGAAAGAGTGAAGCTTTTAATAATAAATTGAGGTTAGATTTATTTCTTTCTTGTGCTTTAAATGATATATTTTTATGTGACTTTTATATGTATTATATGTTGTTTCCAATTAATTTAAATACTATTCTTGTATAATGAATATCTTGATCCATTGTCAGATGATAGGATTGGTACATTGGATGCTTTTGACGATTTACAAGTATTAGTTAATAATTATTGGAATCATAATATAATTACATGATTGAACTTTGAATGCTAAATCTTCGATTGGAATTTTCAATATGCATAATTTCAATTGAGTTATAAAATGAAATAATCTTATTCTTAATTTATTATTAAGAGTGAATCTCCTAACCCAAGCAAATCTTTTCATTGTGAACAACTTAAATCATCTTAAATTTTGTGACAAATACTCTCTTTACCTCAATTAATTAGTTTTCCTTCATCAATTCCTGTGGATCGACTCCTGACTCAGAGACTTTATTACTGAGACAACCTACACTGTGCTTGGGTTAAAACATTTAATTATAATTAAATCTCATCAAGTTTTTGCCGATTGGTGCCGGGAATTGATTTGAAATTCTAATATATTGAGGTTCTCTTTTCGTAAATAAGTTTCATTTCTCGGTATATTCTTCCTCTACTCTTTTCATTTTTATTTATCTATTTAATAACACACTAACTAAGTATTATTTTTTTTTGTGAATAGTAATATAAATAATATGTAAATAGTATGAATAGTAATATGAATAGTAACATAAATAGTAAATAGTAAATAATAAATAGTAAATAGTGAATAGTGAATAGTAAATAGTGAATAGTAAAAAATAAAAAAATTAAAAAATTAAAAAATTAACCTTTTGTATATATTAACTCGGTGGGGGTAATTCTCCCTTTTTATTTTCTTGTCAGTGGGGTTAATTCTCCCTTTTATTTTTACCTACTAACTCAGTGGGGTAACTCTCCCTTTTACTTTCTTGTAATTTACTTTTTGCATTTTTTTATTTGGTGGTGGTTTATTACCCCATCCTTTTTACTATTTCACACTGTATACCGCCTATTTTTATTTATTTATTTATTTTATTTTTTCGCAATCTAACTTTTAAATTCTCATTTATTTTTCTCGCAATCTAACTTTTAAATTTGTCATTTATTTTTCTCGCAATCTAACTTTTAAATTGTCATTTATTTTTCTCAATCTAACTTATCTAACTTTTAAATTTCATCATTTATTTTTATGCAATCTAACTTTTAAATTCTGTCATTTTTTTTTTTTACTTTTGGGTAAATTTGGTTTATACCACATGCTACTTAATATTTAACTACTAGGTGTATATCGCTACTACTTGTATATTATTTTTATTTTTATTTTATGTCACTTATTTACGCTTAACTCGGTATCGTGATTCAAATTCTGCGGACGTTTGATTAAAATTAATCCAAGTCATTTATATATTGATTTATTTGAATCACAATCACACACAATTAACATGAATTGAATTTGAAGGTGCAATGTTGAACATGATAATCAAACACAACGAAATTTGAAAATGAAAGTATACATGATGAACAAGGAAATCAACCATTGAGAACTATGCGTGTATATTTGCAACCACCTCGAAATTTAGTCCATCATGTTTTATCTTTCCACTTAATGCTAATAATTTTAGATTTAAGCCAGGTATGATTTCTTTATGCCTAATTTTCATGGTTTAGAAAATGAAAGCCCATATTTACATCTAAAAGAATTTGAAGAAGTTTGTATTGCTTTCAATGATCAAAATTGCACGGAAGATATTGTTATGTTTAACTGTTTCCTTTTTCTTTGAAAGATAAAGCAAAAACTTGGTTTAACACTTTGAAACCAAGATCAATTGGCACGTAAGAAATGCAAAGTGAGTTTTTAAAGAAATTTTTTCCAACACATAAAACTAATGCTTTGAAAAGACAAATCCAATTTTTTTCCCAAAATTCAAATGAAGCATATTTTCAAAGTTGGGAAGCGTTTTAAAGATTTGTTAAATTCTTGCCACATCATGGTTTTGAAAAATGGCGAACTATAAGCTTCTTTTATGAAGGTTTAACACCTGAAACTAAACAATTTATGGAAACGATGTGTAATGGTGAGTTTCTTGATAAAGAACCTGAAGATGCTTTAGATTATTTAAATCATTTGGCTGAAAATTCTCAATCTTGGCATGAAACTAATCCTTTTGAAAATTGAATTAGATATAACCTTGCAAATGCAGGAAAAGGAAAATATCATCTTAGTCAAGAAGAAGATCTAAATGCAAGGTATGCTAGTTTGGCTAGAAGGATTGAAGCTATGGAATTAAGAAAAACAAAAGAAATCAAATCTGTGCAAAATAAAGAAATTTGTGATACATACAATCCGGGATGGAGAAATCATCCTAACTTCAGCTGGAGGAACAATACTCAGACACAATTCATGCAACCACCACCTCTTCAAGCACAACAGGATTCTCAAAATTCTCAAGGATATGCACCTTATGTCCCATCATATTGGAAAAATCTTGAAAGAACTTTGCATGCATTCATAGAAAAGCAAGAGGTCATCAATAAACAAACCACTCAAACCATGATTGACATAAAAGACACTCTTGCTAAACTTGCTTCTCGTGCATTCACCATTCACGAAAAAGAAAAATTTTCTTCTCAACCTCAACTAAATCCCAAAGATGTTGTTGAAGAAAGTAAGGAGATAAAGAGCCTAGTGTCTAGAATGATGAACTCCTTGAGTGTAAATGAGCTAGAAGATGTGAAAAAGAATCAAGATAGTAGTAATGTCGAGTTACCCAAGGAACCTGAGGTGACAAAGAATCTTGTTAAGCAAGAAAATAATGACAAGGGTCACCAAACATACATGATTGACTCAATCATAGAGAAGGAACTTTCTACAACCTTTGAACCCCTTGAGAATCTTCTTGTTAATTCGAGTTTAATTTTATCAAGAATCCATCTAATGTATTTGATATTTGCACTAACTTTTATTTAACTCGGGATCATGACACTCGGGGATGGCATCCAAAGTTTAAGAAGTTGTTTAATAAAGGTTGGAGTTTTCCGATAAAAATGTGGTCGTCCCCTAATCTGTTCTCATGAAATTAAATTGGAGGAAGGTAAATGGTCGGCAATTGAAGCCATAACTTGAGTTAAAAGATCCAGATGTAGTCGAGACTTTGGTAGAAGATTCTGTCTACCAAAGCTAAGGTAAGTTTTTAGTATTTTGTTTGTATTTTTATTGAGTCGGCTTAAGTGCCTCCCAGATTTTTCGGAGCCTTTGTATGGGGATGTAAATAGTGTCGGCCAACAAAAAAAAAAAAAAAAAAGAGATTACAATTAAAAAAAAAAAGGGGAATACAACTTGGGTTTGGCTTTGGTAACACACAACGTGAATGGGGAAATGCATGCATCTTGATCCAGCCTTCTTAATTGGAAAACAAAGAAGGTAGATTGTATCCCACATGTGATGCCGGTCGTATTATGACCACTTGTCCCTTTTGGGAGCCCTATGTTATTTGGTCTTGAATGGGTCTAATATCTTGGTCAACAATGCTTTGGCACAAAGCCGAAAAAGCAGATTACCTCCATCCCAATCTCAAATAAGTATACACTCATCTTTCATCATGTTTCTAATAACCTAAAAAAAAAAACAAAAAAAAATTAATTAAAAAAATAAAATAAAATAATAGAGGGCGAAACTACGGTTGTACTTGATCTTTAATTAGATTAGGAGCCCGGACGGATGCCGTCTGTCATAGACTCATGAGAAGACCTTCACACGCCAGTATATAAATAAAGTTCATGTACCATGCTCTGTAGAGAGCCGTGTGCTACATTCCCAATTCTTGGAACCAAGGCTCTGTAGCGCTGATAGACAGAAAGAAGCGTCCCGTCTTTAAGTGAAGAAAAGCGTGAATAGCCGAGCGTATACTTACTTTAATTAGTAGGTCTCTATGGCGTGTTCGAGGCTGCGGTTAGGTACCATCTTCTTAGAATACGACCTTTAATTAGGTTTGCATGGGAAGATAGAGGGTTGTTCTTCCGTAGCAGGACGGAAAGGATTCAAAGGTACTTGTTGTCGGTTCGGCAATCCTTGTGGAATTCATATGTTGCACTGGTGACACGCAACTTAAATACATGCCACCTTCTTGCACTCATGACGCGTTAAAGTATAAAGATACGCCATGAAAGCGTACATACGGTATGTCCTCATTTATTATTATATCTCTTTTATCTTTGTATGATTTTGTTGTATATTGATTTTTGGACAGACGATCCTTTGAGCAGGATCCTTCAGGGGTTTCTAAACTTCTTTACCCTGATGGTTTTCTTGAAGTTAAAAAAAAAAGTTTAAAAAAAGTTTAAAAAAAATAGAAAAAAAAATCGTATTTCTTAATTTCAAACCTTTCTGACAATAGCCAACCTACCCATATAGGTGCTATGATTACTTTTTCCCTTCTTTTTCTTATTTAAACACTCCATTCTCTTCACTTTCTTCCAACTCAAAATCATTCAAAGGAATGTGAAATTATGGGACCTCCTGTTCGTAACATTAAAAATGTCTGTGTTTTTTGTGGGTCAAGTTATGGGAAGGGTTTAGAGTTTGCAAACGCAGCTACCGTTCTTGGTCGAACACTTGCTGCAAGGAATATTCATGTTGTATATGGGGGTGGTTGTCGTGGGTTAATGGGGCTATATCACTCTCTGCATTTATGGCGAGCGATCAGGTTTTAGGTGTCATTCCTAAACCTTTAACTCAAAATAACATCACTTGGCAAGACAGTTGGAGAAGAAATCCAGGTATCATCTATGCATGGACGAATGAAAAAAATGCTTGACAACTCTGATGCATTTATTGCCCTACCAGGTGGTTTTGGTACTTTGGAAGAAATTTTTCAAATTGTCTCTTGGTAGAAACGAACATCCACCATAAACCCATTGGTTTGTTGAATGTTAATAATTTCTTTGATCTTTTGTTATTTTTTCTTGATAAAGTGTGGAACAACAATTTATCACTCTTTTCAAGAAAACTTCTTATCTCCGCCTCCACTATTGATGAGTGATTGATAAATTAGAAGTTTTTGTTTATGAACCGATAAAGTCCTAGCTCGAGATAGATTGGTCATCGGGAAGCGGTGAGGAAGCGGCAAGAAAAGAAAGCGGATCGACACTTCATCTTTAATGGGTTTGATTTTATTTATCGTACTTTTTTCTGTTTCAATTTGTGTTAGATTTCTCCAAATAGGGTAATATATCTTACATCCTTTACTCATCTATATTTTAACATTGCGGACCTTTGTTGTGATCTAGTTGGGGAAAGGATAGTTTTATAAAAAAAAATACGGTGTGGAATGTTTGATATGATTGTCGATAACTTACTAAACTAATGAAGGGTGGTAGAGTAAGGAGTAATTTTGCCCTTGCGGTGATTTACTCTTGAGACGCATCTTAATTGGTGGTAAGTAAGGAGTTTTTAGTTAGTATTTAACTAGTATTAATTTGTAGAAGTAACAAAGTTTTTGTCTTTTAAATTCTAATTAAAAAAAAGAAGAAAAAAAGAAAAAAAAGTTTTAGAAGTAGCAAAAAGCATATCTTGGGTCATAGCATAAATTTTCTTCTTTCTTAAAAATCACATGCTTGGATTTGAATGTTAAATTGGTGAATTGAGAATGATAGAAATATGCCCTGTGAGATTTTGAGCCTATTGATGAATGGATTGAACACTTGTACCATTCTCTTCTTTCTTGTGTGATTTTCACTCGTGAAATTGTTACTCTAGAACTTGCTTTGATTCTTTTTGAGGCTACATTTTCACATGCATACATAAATATGATTGAGGCATTTTAAAATAGCTACTTTGATCAAATAGCCATCCTTGTATATTTTCCCTTGTTTAACCCCTTTGAGCCTACTTGGCTAGTTCTTGTTTTTAGCTTATTACGTGCCCTAAATAAAAAAAAAACATGTTTTTACCTGACCTTAGGGAATAAGAGAGCATTGACTTTATTCTTAAACAAGTGTGGGGGTGTATGTGTGTGTGTAAAAAAAAAAAGAAAAAAAGAGAAAAAAAAAAAAAAAACCGACCATTTGATACACTATGTGACATATCCATATTTAGAATAAAGATAGATGCTTGGAAATAACAGGAAGAGAAGGGAAAGGTTTATGCCTAAAAATGAATTCAACTCATCAATTTAGGGATTAATTTTCAACAAAACATTAGTCAGATATTGGTCATTGTCCTTATTGATGAATATTCTCAAATATCTTTTCCACTCTAAGCTGTACCATAATGCTTCTTTTATTCTCTTTGGTATTTATCTTCTCATGACCATATTATCCATTTTCCTTTACCATGACTCTGTTACAACCTTGAATAAAGTCCTCTTGATTTTTGTGTGCATGTGTTCTGAGTAGTGGAGAAGTAGAAGATAAGCAAGCTTATGGTAGTGCAATTTTTCATGGGTTGAATCGAGTGAAATATCTACCATTTTAAACACTAGAGGGATTGAGAGTAAATCCTGTGAGGATCTTTCATTCTTGATTCATTCTTTTTAACTGAAGTTTCCTTGTTTGATGGTTTGAGATGTGAAGAAATATTAAAAAAAAAATGCTTTGTTCCCTTGAATGACTAGTTGCTCTTCTTGTTAAATTTTTTAAGTTTTTAGCTTTTTAGTTCAGTGTTATTTCCTAGCTTTGGTCTTATATATTTTGCCCAGGAGTGCAAAAGCTCAAGTGTGGGGGTGTGATGAACCTGCAAAACTTACAATTTTTACGGTTCATTGTGTGTGTTTTTCATTCTTTTTAATCTTTTTAATTGGGTTGTTCTTGAGTTTTGTTATATTTTTAGTATTTTAAATTGTGTTGTAATTATGTATTTTTATGTATTTTTACTAGGTAAATGCAAAGGATCGAAGAATAGAAGTGGTTGCATAGAAGATTTTCTATAAAAAAAAAAATAATAATTCTAGTAATCTTGTAGCGATTCATGTAGTAGCCATCAGTAAACGACGACGTCAAGCATGATGCAAGCAAAAATCAGAAGTAGCGATTCTTGTAACCGTAGTATCACGATATTCAGTAGGATCATGTAGCGATTCTTGTAGCAACCGTAGCATCACGTGAAAATTACTGTGCAAGTTACTGTGCAGATGCATAGTAACCTCAAAAACTTCTATAAATAGGGGTCCGGGGGGGAGAGAATTTCTCTCTCTGTTGTCCCGACTCTGTTCTTTTTCTCTTCTTTTATTTTCTTCTTTCTCATGTGTAATTAATTTTCATCTAGCTTGGGTGAAAGAGTGAAGCTTTTAATAATAAATTGAGGTTAGATTTATTTCTTTCTTGTGCTTTAAATGATATATTTTTATGTGACTTTTATATGTATTATATGTTGTTTCCAATTAATTTAAATACTATTCTTGTATAATGAATATCTTGATCCATTGTAGACAATAGGATTGGCACATTGGATGCTTTTGACGATTTACAAGTATTAGTTAATAATTATTGGAATCATAATATAATTACATGATTGAACTTTGAATACTAAATCTTCCGATTAGAATTTTCAATATGCATAATTTCAATTGAATTATAAAATGAAATAATCTTATTCTTAATTTATTATTAAGAGTGAATCTCCTAACCCAAGCAAATCTTTTTCATTGTGAACAACTTAAATCATCTTAAATTTTGTGACAAATACTCTCTTTACCTCAATTAATTAGTTTCCCTTCATCAATTCCCTGTGGATCGACCTCGGACTCCCGAGACTTTATTACTTGAGACAACCTACACTTGGGTTAAAACATTTAATTATAATTAAATCCCATCAATTGTCCTTTTACTGCCCGATCCTGGATCCGCTTAGTAAGTTCGAATAAAATTGTTCCCTTCTTCTCTGGAGATCTCTATGAGTGGGTCTCTAACAACTTTAATAATGATTTTGGTATTGTTGATAATGGCAACTAGAGAGACACCTTCATGGTTACTACCTGGTGTCATTGGTTATGGAGGAATAGGGAACGGTTTGACAACCACTGCCAACGGCCATTCAATACGGTTTGTGCAATTCAAAATCACCTCCGTTCAATATCTCTGGCTTGTGACCAGACGCACCATGAGGAATGGAGACCTCGCAGGATCATTAATATCTCTTGGAAATTTCCTCATTCAAGATGGGTGAAATTAAATACTGATGGTTCTGCTATTGGCCATTCCGGGGACGCAGGGTGTGGTGGCCTCATCAGGAATGACCAAGGAATATGGCTGCAAGGCTTCACTAGGAGGATTGGGCATTGTAATGCCTTTACAGCAGAACTCTGGGGTGTCCTCTTTGGTTTGCGTTTAGCCTGAGACTTTGGGGTGAGGAAGGTTATTGTGGATTGTGACTCCCTAGCTGTGATCCACGCTCCAAACAAGGAAAACACCAACCAAAACATGCATAACAAATTAATCAATAGCATTCAGTGTTGGAGAAACAAAAACTGGGAGATTGTTTTCTCTCAGACTCCTTGGGAAGGTAACCAGTGTGCTGGCTTTCTAACCCGGTTGAGTCTCTCTCAAGACTTGGATTGTAGAACTTGGGTTAGCCCTGCTCAACAACTGCATTCTCTGCTTCTTGCTGATGTTTTAGGGGTTTCTTTGCCCCGTAGCTTTTCTTACTTCTCTTAGTCTGATTCTTCTTTCTTTGGGCCTTGAGCCTTCCAATGTACCAAAAAAAAAATCACTACTTATATTAGAGATGTTCACTACATCTTATAAGTGTAAAAAAATATTTTTGTTGAATTTATAAATTTAGATGCAATCAATTATCAAGTCCAGACTTTTCGTTTCACAAGAATTAAAAAGCAAAAATAGAAATAAATAAAACAAAAAATTACTCAATTCCCTTGACCCAATTTTTAAAAGCCAAAGTAGATACATCTGATTCATTTTAGCCTATAACCTCACTCTAAAAGTCACATTCATTTATAAATAAAGAAGGAACACAAGCCCCAATAAATAAATAAAAAAAGAACACAAGCAAGGCTGCAAGGGAAAGCAGGAGAAAAAGGAAGGCAACAACCTAAAGGCAGCAACCCAGATGTACAAGAAAGGCTGCTTTGGTCTCCATGGCATACCCATTCTTGGTCAAATGGTCAAACTCCATTCACCACAACCTTCCTTCTCAAACGCCCACATGCCTACAAGTCCCACCCGTTACCCGAAACCAAGTGGGCGAAGAACCAACATAAGAAACTGTGTGGAACTCGGGAATAAATCTTTTCATGTAATTTTTTATACATTTTTTTTATACATTTTGATTACACTCATTAATAATTCTTTTGTTGTGTTCACTTTTTTTTTTATATAATTTTGTTATGTGAAAAATCACATAAAAAATCTATTACATAGAAGTCTGAGTTTTGAAATTGAATAAATAGTCTTGAAGGTATGCTAGTGTTGTTTCATAATAGTACATAAATTAATACTTTAACATTAAGCTATTTTATCAACTAGTCTTTTTTTTTTTTTTTAAGAGTATCTCCATTCATTAAGAGAGATATTAATCTCTTAAAAGACTTTATTTTAACGATATTATTTTTATATATATAAATTTTAAAATAAAATTTAATATTACATGTTTAAGACACTCTACTTGAGCTAACACCACACCATGTTGGAATTTTACCAACTAGTGTAGTAGCATGAGCTTATCTGCTTTTTTATAAAATCTTGGCATTGAATGACTGTTTTCTCCAAAATGAATTATAAAACAAATAAAATATTGGAAAAAAAAAGTAACTAATAAAAAATAAGTTTATTTTGAATATTTATAATATATGGATATAAAATAATATTAATAATGTACATAATTGTATTATAAATTTTTTCATAAAATCTATGCAAGGTACTTAAATCCATGCAAGGTACAAGTTAGTCATTGGATAATTTAAATTAGAGTAGTTCTTTCTCCTAAGTCCTAATGAGAAATTTGTAGGTACCCGAAACAAGAAAAACTTCTTATGTACGACTTTGATTATGTGTCCATTATTATGTTTTACTTTTAATAATATTTTTTATAATATAATAAATTTATAATTGATGAGATACACATTGAATGATATAAAATATGAGCTCTTTCTTGCTCCAAAAACACTTAAGGGTCAATTCGGCGTGAGTATTAAACTGATGATGAAAAATTCATAAACCAGTTTTAGATATAAAATTATTAATTAATAAAAAATTCTCAATGAATTTTTTATCCCTATTTTTACTCGATACCGAATTGATTCTAAAAGTTTCTCTTATCTAAACATCATCATGATTACTTAAATAGAAAATATCAAATAAAAAAATAAAAATATTTAATATATTAAAAATTCAAAAAAATATTTAATATTTATTCTTTTAAATTATGTTAGGAATTAACTAAAGTTTGGAACATATATATTATAAAAAATATGATTTGTATTGATTTATAAATAAATTATTATGTTTAAAACTTATTAAAATGAGAATGGATAATTTAATTTTATTGTTTTACATTATTCTCTTTATTAGAGGTAATTAGATGTAATATAAATAAAATTTCATAAAATAATCTATTTATATTATATTAAAAAATATTTATTTATTTAAAATTAAATTAAATTAAATCATAATAAATTATAATTTGATTGAATTTCTAAATTAAAATAATTGAAATTAATGAAATTTTAGAAATTAAATATTTTTTTAACATTTTAAATTTCAAATACAAAATTTGAATCAAATTATTTTTTAATATTCTAAATACACTACTAAAAAATAAAAAATGTTAACAATATATTTTTTAAATATTCCTTTTAACGTTTGTTTTATTATTGATTCATCTTATACATTTAAAAAAATTATTAAAAGAAAAAAAATACTAACAACTAGAATCATCAAAATGAATTAAACTTGATGATGACCCGTATAACGATAAAATATGCAGATTTAATTAATAAAAATAAATATAATTAAAAATAATTTAAATTAATCTGATCAAAATTAACTCGGTTTGAATAGATTAAATTGATCTACTTTGATAATATTATATAAGATTATACTAAATTAATCCTAAACTCATATAATTCGATCTGATCCAATTTAAAAATGGTATAAGCTGTGCCAATCCAGCCCAAACAGTTGTACCAACTTTTTAGCTGTTAATAACATTTATTTTTAAACTAATAATAACATTAATGTTAAAAAGAATGTAAAAAAAAAAAATAGTTAATATCTCTCTTTAAACAATTACTGTCAATTCTAATTCAAACTTCAGGAAAAATCTGGACATATGGAGGTAAGAAGACGCGTCCGTGGAGAGCTACTTTATATTACACGACAAAACAGAAATCAACCAAAGCACGTAACCATTGTTTCGTTAGAACAGGACCTGACCTGAGGTAGACGAAGAAGTGGAACTTGGAAGAAGCGTGGCCTCAGCCAAGACCATCTCCCCTGCAACTGCAACACTCACTTCACTCCTTTGTTCTTTCATTCTTCACTCCTCACTCCTCACTCTTTACCTCTCCTGCACTTCCCTTCCCTTCCATCATTCTGCCTCCTTCTTCGTCCCTTTCTATTTTTGGTACGCATTGAACTGAATCTTTTTGTTTATTTTGGAACCCTAGCTGTTCAAACTCTTGTCTCTTTTAATATTTCGAACTTAAAATTGGTGGATACAACCAATGTTGGTCCTTTGTTTCAGTTCAAACTCTCTGGATTTTGATGTGGTTTCAACCATGCTTAACATTTTTAGTTGCATGGATTTTGAATTTTGATTTTACATGATTTACTACCCTGTGCTGTTACCGTCTGGGAAAGCTAAGCCTGTGGTCACCGCCATAGTCATAGTGGATGTTTGGCATGTATTGTGCATTATTTGACTTTTTGTTAGTGTTGACTATTGTCATTTTTTCACTTTTCTTTACCCTTTAACTACCGCTCTGTGTCTTAGCATTGTTTCCATTTTGTTCCTGGTTGATACTTGATAGTGTAAAGGAGGATTTTCTGCTGAGCTACCAGACCTTTTGAAAACTGTAGAATTGAGTGGAATGGAGGGGAATGAAATGAAATTAAGATATGTTTCTTTGATTGGTTATGTTAAAAAATGATGGAATGAGATGGAAATGGATAGGATGAATTTCATCCCATCTCACAAAAAAACCATCAATTTTCTTTCCCTTAATTTGGGGGTATGAGATGGAATGGAATTGTAACTTTCTTCCCCACTAAAAATAAAGTTATAGCTCTTATCATTTCATCTACTTCTCAACTAATGAAATGGTAATTTTATTCCATTCTATCCTAAAATATTCAAACAATAGAACGGTACTTTTATTCTATTCCATTCTATCTCATCCCATCTTATTTCATTCTATCCTATTCCATCAATTATTAAATATTTAAACATAGCGTAATTGCTCCAAAACTTAGAGGTTGTTTGGTTTATTTTGTATTCATTTTCAGTGAATATGTTTTTAATGATAATCATAAAAATATCACTTTATTTTATAAAAAAAAAATGGTGAAAAAAGATTTTGTTGATTTTATCATTTCTTCCTCAAAATTTCAAAAATAGGAAACAAATTGAAAATAAAGTGATATTTTTGTAATTATTAGTAAAAATATATCAACTAAAAATAAAAACTAAAATACAAACCAAACATTCTCTTATTTGTCTAGTGCCAAAATTCTTGTCTTCTCCTCATGATTCAAATTTCGCCCAAACTGTTTTCAAAGGGAGGATTTCTTATTTAGTCTGAAAGTACTACACCAGTTCACTAAAAATATAAAACATGGCACTTCTAAAAACATAACCATACATGCCATTGGGATGGAGAATAAAGAAGCTTTCTGTATGTGTCAATTAAGATTTTGAGTCTTAAATTTGTAGTATTTTAGGTATTTTAGCTACTCAAGAGTCATTGCTATGTATTTGATAAGTTAATTAAACCTAGAAATGCTTAAGTTCATAATCAGGGGTCTAATTAATTGTGGTAAGTCCAAAAGTCAGTCAAAAATCATTAATTTTGTCACGTAAGAGTCAGTTCTAGAGTCTTATGGGGTCTGTAAATTGTCCTTGTCTTTGTATTTTTGGAGCAGTTCAGAGCAATACAGAAAAGTATATTCAGAATATTTCATTTTCATGTTTCTTTCAATTTAGGATTAAAATTCTGATAGGTAGACTCCCAGACAGATCCTTCTATCCCACTAATCTGCCCAACCTATCTTTAATTATATTTTCTTTTTCCATCCAACCCTTATTCTAAATAAATTCCAAGGCTACATCACATTGGATCAAATATTTAGGCCAAATCTAAAGTGTTGAGAGTATTACTCTTAGAGTATATACATATTTTTCCTTGGAAAACCCCCAGAGTTGGTTTCAATTTGAAGATTCAATGTTAGAAAAAATGTGTCTTTGGATAATTTTGGGAACTGATTTTGCAGCAGTGTGATGAGTTGTATAGTATGGCCCCATTTGGGAATGTGGTGGTATTATTTTGTTCGTGGGCAAAAATGCCAAAGAGTTTGGCAATTCATTTTTATGGTGCTTGTCTTTTTTTAAAATCCACATATGCATATGGTTGAAGTCTGTAATGCTAAAGAAGTTTAACTTTTTTTCTTAATTTTAATAATTATTCTTTATTACTTTAAAACCTTATTCACTTATTATTTTCTAATATATATTATTGTAATTTGATATACCCACAGCAATTTGAAAACAATTTTTACCAAAAGTGCAACCTGCAATAGCATTTATTATATTTTACCAAAAAATATTGTTGTCTTTTCAGGCATATTTAAATAGTACCTAAAATAAACCAACTTAGAAAAGAAAACAACATTCTTGATCATAGTTTTATTTTATGTATTGGGCTGTTATGTCAGTCAACTTGTAATAAGAGTGTCAGAATGCTCTCATTGCCAACCCTTTTATTTTGAAAATGATCTTTCTAAGTATAATGAATATACTTTCTCTATGATTTTAAGAAATGTGTATTATTATTGTTTTAAAAATTATAGATATTCCGCAATAAAATTTCTTGCTTATTTTGGATATTTTGGACATTTTGGACATTTAACTATCCATGATTCTTGGATATTTTGGATACTCTCTCTCTGTTATATATATATATATATATATGCATGCATGTATGTATATGTTTAACAAGTCTAGAATCCTTTGAATATTGAAGTAATTGATGTGCATACCATTCCTATATCAAAATACGATGAATGCAAGCATCTTAATTAGATATCCAAGATATATAGGAATCTTGCATGCTTGTTTTAAGATGCTGGCATTCCATTTGCAACTCATATCTTAGTTTCAATTTTTTTCCCTGTCAAATGAATTCCTTTTCAACCTGAAGCATTGCCTAAAGTCATATGTTATGTGTTATTGACTAGATTTGTTTCCTCGACTTAGTTATTCTATGTTGCGTTCTTGGTTTACCACGTTCACTCAATTGTTTATGATTTACTTTGATTTATATAGGGATAAGATGGACAGTATAGAAATTGTGGAGTTATCTAGTGATGATGAAGGGGGAAATGTTGGTCCCAAAGTTGTTATGTTGGACTCAGATTTTGTTAATGGTGCAAAGCAACAAAATGAGACCAACAAAGGCCAAGTAGCCAAGCATCAGAGATCTAAAAGTCATTCTACTAGACAAGATTCTGAAGAAAATATAAGCTCTACTGGTCCAAGTACATGTGCAGCACCTCTTTGTAGGAAGTTTTGGAAAGCTGGAAACAATGATAATGGCTTTGATTCTAAAGTCAGAGTCAAATGTAATCCAATATAATTTTTCTCAAATTAATATAGTATAGTTTACTAATTGGTTCCATGGAATATTCTGTCAACCAAGGTTATATAAATACAGTGCTAATTGTTAACAAATATTTTTTTCCCACTTGACTTTCATAAGGATTATAGTTTTCGGATCTCACATGCTACATGCTAAGCTTGTTGCCTGTAGGTACAAAAGGTGTTTGTGCTTTATGGACTCATTATCTATATCTATACGCTTTTTTTCTTGGATTGCAGATGTGGAAAACTATCTACATGTCCATCCTTTCTTTCTTCACTCAAATGCAACTTCACATAAGTGGGCATTCGGTGGTATGTTTTGATAGATCTATATAAACTTCTCCCTTCATAATTATTCTTTTAATGATTAACCTTTGTGATTTTTTTCATGAGTTGGTCTTTTCCTTTGTTTTTCTGTCTGCAGCCATAGCTGAGCTTCTTGATAATGCAGTTGATGAGGTGATTTTTCCTGCTGTTTGAACTGTGAAACTACTTGAATTTTTAAATAGTCCTTAAGTTGCGTTATTTTCTTTGATCTTTTGCAGCGTACCAAGCTATTGGCGACTAATGGAGTGTTGTCTATTCATTTATGTTATTTCCCTATCCTAGAAACAGTTCTTTTTTTGTCTTGATTTGGCATTGCCTTTTAGAAAGATTAAAACATATGAGCTCCATAAAATTGTAAGATTTCTTTTTTTTGGGGGGGGGGGGGGTGGTGGGTGGGTGGAATTTAAGCATCATTTTATAACGCCATAAACCATACTAATGCAGGCTCCCCAAGTGCACTTTGTCCTGTTATAGAAATAAATATGATACATTCATTTTGAACTATACTTTGATGTCAGGTTCATGTTTATTCCAATATTTTTATTTATTAATCATTAACGCATAGATTAGTGTAAAATCTTAATGTCTATTTCCTCTTTTGTTTTGTGCTTTTGCCATGTTTGAAGCTGTCATTTCATATTTTGCATTTCATTTTCTTATTTTGTATTGCATTGTTGAATTTTGTTCATAGGGTAGATCCAAAATGGGGCTACTTTTGTTATTGTAGATAAAACTTCAAATCCGAAGGATAGAAGTCCAGCATTGTTGATTCAAGGTATATTGACTCATCAACTATAGGAAGTTGATAGTTTTTGTGGTTTTAAATTCCTACTCCTGAATCTTGTGTAAGACCATATTTTATACTGAATATGGTGATTTGGTAATATATTATATTCTAATTGTTTTGAATTTGTGCTGACACTTGGCAATTAGACGATGGTGGTGGAATGAATCCAGAAGCAATGCGTCGTTGCATGAGTTTTGGATTTTCAGATAAGAAGTCAAAATTTGCAATTGGACAGTGTATGGACTGTGACATTCTTTCTGCAATGATTTTGGTATTCTCTTTTGTATTTATTTTTCAATTTGGTCTTCCAGATGGAAATGGCTTCAAGACTGGTAGTATGAGACTGGGTGCAGATGTCATTGTCTTCAGCCGCCACCTGAATAATAGGTATGGGTCCAAAAGTGAAATTTTCGCATGACTCTACACTGTAGTTTGTTTGGGCAACTTCCTGCTGTATTAACATAATGCAGCTATTTTTAGTTTATATATTGAAATTCTGATTGGAAAAACTGAAAATGACTACTCCATTTTTATTTTTTTTAAATACCCTTGGAGAATTGGGAAATTATGAGAAAAAAAGTTAAATTGCTATTATTTTTCCTTTTTCTTACTGATTATATGTTGATCAGGATATTGACTCAAAGCATTGGACTTCTATCGTACACATTCTTGATGCGAACACAGCTTGACAGAATTGTAGTACCCATGGTGAGTAGTATTTCCCATTTTTACTACTTAGAGGGTTCTGGTTTATATAGTGCATTGATTAAGATACTAATTCTCTTCTCAATGCTGATTTGTTACCCAAAAAAAGTGAAATGGTGACCGTATATTGGTAGGTCTTGGGGCTCTATGTAGAAATTACTATGCTATGGTGTGCCTTTATCCTGATTGCTTGAATAGGCAATTATCATGCTTTTAAAATACATTTTATCTCCCTTAAGTATAGCCCTTTACCAACTTATGGACCTAAAGTGTCTTTTTTTTTTTTTAAATCACTTAACCCCCTTGATGTTTGGTTTAAGTGAAAATGTTACTTTTTCTGTTAAATTAAATTGAGCATAAAGGCAAGTGCACACCATGTGACCTTACCATTACAAAACGAAAATTTTCTTTATCACTTAAACCCCCCTGAAGTTTGTTTATTCATCACTTAACCCCTTTGAAGTTTGGTTTTAAGTGTCTCAAGGTTAAATTCCATTTGATTTAACTGAAAAAGTAAAGTTTTCACTTAAAACCAAACTACATGGGGGTTAAGTGATAACAAAAAAGCTTTAGGGAAGTAAGTTGAGAAAGGGATAGACTTTAGAAACAAAGGGGGGTTTATTTTTTCTCCTCTTTTGGTTGTCAATAAACTTGTTGTTTGTTTAGAGTACTTGTAAATTAACTTGGTATTGTTATGGTGGATGCTTCTGGGCCTTATTGTCTGCATTTTTCTCTCTTGTCAGTCATCATGATGGTTTGATGCATTTTTTGTACTCTCCTTCTGATGATAATCCTTTTCTACAATGAAGCTTCTACTCTTGTAGTTTCAATTTAGGAGACCAAGTGATCATGTCAATTTCAGGTGAACTATGAGTTTAATACATCAACTGAATCCTTGGAAATACTAAATGGCCGAGAGCAATTTATGTCTAATTTATCCATACTGTTGCACTGGTCTCCATATTCATCAGAAAAAGAACTTCTGGAACAAGTAAGTTTCTAAATTTTTCCTTTCATCCATGATAATTTGCTGCCTCTTTCAGAACATATTGAATGATTGTCATACTGTTGTCTTTGCTTTTTCTGTTTTATTGCTCCAGACAACATAGCCTTATTTATGTCTTGAACATAAAGTTCACTTTGAATGATTATCATTTTTTTTTCTTTGCTTTTTCTTTTCCATTGTTCTGGACAATACAGCCTTACAATATGAACATATAGTTTACTTTGGTTTGAGACCTTTTTTGCCCCTCCTTTTTTTTCTTCAAATGTTTGTTAGGTTTCGCTTGGGAGTTGGGACTGCAATTCATGATTTTAGGATGCCATTTTATAATTTTGTGTTATACTTATATGTATATCTATTTTGTTGAGATATTGGTGTCAAAATTTGGCATTAAGTATAAGTGGTAAAAACAGTATGGGATGCATATGCATATTGGTGTCTCTCTGTCTAAGGCTTGAGCAATTTAGTGGTGCTCGTCAGATTTTAGAGAGGAAAGCCAGAGGCTCCTTTTATGGGAGAGGATTGTTTGATTAGCATTGCTTTGGTGTTTAGTGAATTGGCTCACTGCTTTTTTAGGGTGTTTCTCTTTCTATTACTAATCTTAAGAGAGACTGGAGAGATTTATTGAAATAATCTCTGTTTTCTTGGGCAGATAAGGGTAGATATTGGTGGATTAAGAAGCTACTGTAGGTAGTTACAGGCAAAAGGGGTTTGCATTGCAAATGCTAGAATGTAGTTTCAGTTGGGTGGTGTGAACTTGTGAAATTAGGATTTTGGGTTTGGTGGTTTTTAGGAAGGAGGAATTAAATTGGATTTTGATGGCGTGAAATTTTAATGATGTTTTCCAAAGAAATCTGATCCGGACAGTTGATAAAATAAAAGGAAATAGGGTAGAAGAAGAGAAGAAGAAGAAATTAAATAATTGTGACTTAGTAAGATCTATGGAATATTACAGTCAGCCCATAACCATATAATTGAGATAACTTGATCTTTAAATTTAGTCTTTCTTGATGCTAGTGTATCCTGAATCAGTAAGGCTGAAGCTTTTTGGTTTATATGGTAACCTCTCTGATGACTCCACATCCTTGAGAATTTTAGGGCCTGGCCATATTATCAAGTTACAAATTCTTGCAGTGGCTTTCAACTGCTTTGTAGCCTGATATTCTTATCATTCTATTGGGAGATGATATAGCCACAGCTGTAGTTGTCAAACATGGGGCTAGTTGAAGAATATGAAACATAGCCAAATAAATCTTTGTAAAGGAATTAGTGTAACATATCAAGTTGTTTTATAATGTTTATTGCCTTCTTAATATATTAATGGCATATTCCTTCTATGATTCTGATTCTCTTTTAATATTCTTCATTTTATGGCAGTTTGATGACATTGGATCTCATGGAACTAAAATTATTATCTATAATTTATGGTTCAATGACGATGGGAATTTGGAACTAGACTTTGATACGGATCCTGAGGTGGTATTTTTTGTTTTACTGGTCTTCATTTTTTCGCTTTGCTATCTGTTATAAAATCATGCTTTCATTGCTTATAGGGAACTTCTTCTGATATTTTTTGGATGCAGGATATTCGTATTGCTGGGGATATCAAGAAGGTTGATACAGTGAAGGTTGATACAGTTCCTACCTGGAAGACAGTAAATGAGCAACATATTGCTAACCGGTTTCATTATTCTTTACGTGTATGCTTAATTAGAAAATTATGCTAAGTGGCTGCAAAAAGTGTTAAATTTTCTTGAGTCTAAATATTCTAATTTTCCACAGGTTTACTTGTCCATATTGTACTTGCGGATTCCGGAAAGTTTTAAAATTATATTGCGAGGACAAATTGTAAAGCTACATAACATTGCAGATGATCTTAAATATACTGAGTATATCTTGTATAGACCACAAAGTGGTGGTTCTGAAGAGGTTCTTGTCTGACTTTTGAAATATATATATATATTTTTCTATATTAGCTGAGTGGAAAATTATCTTGGGCTATGTTACAGATAGAAAACCATTTATGAGTCTTCACATAACATCTTAAGCCTTGAGGAGAGTTGGTTCTTGATAGGATAAATATGCATGCATGATTCTATGTTGATATTAATAGTTAGTGTTTCAAATCTTAAGGGCTAAAGAGTTGAACTGAGGAACTTTTGCTAGCTATAATTTAATTAGGTTTCTTTTTTTCCCCTCTTTCGGATTAACTGTGCAGGCAACACTTGTGACAACAATTGGATTTCTTAAGGAAGCTCCTGAAGTCAACTTCCATGGCTTCAATGTATATCACAAAAATCGGCTGATCCTGGTAATTATCACTCAACAGAGACCTTGGTGAGAAAAGTTGATCAAATAGATGATAGCCTAATTAACAAAGGAAGAGGAAGATAAAGGAAAACTTAAGTGAAACCATTAAAAATGACCTTGATCTAATTCCAAAATTTTGGTTTTTGATTGAGTACACTTCAATGACATCGTTGATCCATGTAGCTGAACCTATTTAGTGGGATAAGGCTTGGTGGTAGTTGCTGTTGTTGAAGGGTCGCCAATAAAGAGGAGGATAAGATATCCACCATAAGCAAAGGATCAAAAGAAGAAAGAAAAGTGACTATAAAACAAAAGAGCTCTTCTATGTCTCTGCCTATTTTTGTCAAGGAGACTGCTGTATGGAAGCCTGAAGCCATATACAGAGTTCCAAAGAAAAAAAAGGCCATGCAAACAATCTCAATTCAAAATAGATTAAAGGATAAATTCCTATTAAAAAAATAAAAAAAATTAAAGGATAAATATGTCACTGTAAAAATCCATGTGTTTTGCTCCAGGCAAATGCCCCAAAGAGCAGTATACAAAGCACATTCCCATGAACTGATATCCTTGCTCTTGTCAAAAGCCTTCAAACTAATCAAAAGAAGTTGCTCCAAATTCTGAGGGTTCATATAGTGTATCAATTATTTAGCAAGGAAAATGTAAATTAAGTGAGGAATGTTTAGCACGATCAATTTATGTGGAAAGAAAAATCTTTTTTTTCTTGGCAAACATTGGCATGATACTTATAGTTCTATTGTTAAAACATGAAAAAAGATTTGTTGCAGATTGACATATGTTATCTTTTCCAAAGCAATTGTATTATAAATTCTGTAAATTGGCAACCTTGCTATCAAAATAGAAATCACTAGTTTGTCAAATTGCATAATTTGCAGAATCACTGACACCAGCAATTAAACATTTAAAATAATTTCATGTGTTCTCTGTTAATGAAGCATAGATTTACAGTGTGGCGTGTCTTTTCTTCTTCTCTCTCTCTCTCTCTCTCTCTCTCTCTCTCTCTGTGTGTGTGTTTATAATATTATTTCTAACTTTTCTATTTGCAGCCATTTTGGCAGGTTGTGAGAGTTTCAAACAGTAGGGGTAGAGGAGTTGTTGGTAAGCGGCAACTGCATATTAGTGGACAATATCTAGTTCTATTTGATGTTAGAGATGTAATGGACTTGTAGAGGATAGGTACCTAACTATGTTACTCGTGTCAGGCATCCTGCAAGCAGATTTTGTTGAGCCAACTCATAATAAGCAGGATTTTGAGAGAAGTTCCCTCTTTCAAAAGCTTGAAGTACGCTTGAAGGATATGACATTGGAATACTGGTATAGTGTTTATGCTAGCGTTCTTTTGTGAGCATGGATTGCAGAAATATTTACTCTTGCTTGTCTGCTATCTACTATTCTTCTGCATGTTCTCTGCTTTTGAAACATGTGCAAGAGTATTCTGTATGATAACTTCAAAGTAGATGATGCAGTGGAGTTTGACTTTTTCTTTTTTGTTGCTGGATCTATACTCAGACTGTTTATCCTCCGGGGAGGGGGGGGGGGTGAGGTGCTTAATTTACGATTTTTAAGCATTTAATATCTGACATGCCAGGACCCTCGTTAAATTTTTGCAGGCAGTATCATTGTCAATTAATTGGGTATCAGGAAATGAAGCCTCGAGTTCCAGTTAGCCCACTGGATTCATCATTGCAGAAATCACTTGATATTGAAAAACCAGTTGCATTGAACAAAAGTTCCTCACCTGTACTAATACCCAACACACAAAGCAGATCCGAGCAAGGTAACTGCTTTTGTGAAACAATATTTTTTACCACTAGCTTAACCAGTTTTATCCAACTAAAGGTTTCTCATTGTGGTTCAGCATCTCTTACTAAGAGGAAGACAGATGGATTTATAGACCTTCAAAAGATGAAAAGGCAAGCAAGGGAAGAGAATGTAACTGGTGTTGGTTGCAATCAGAGTATACAGGTCTGTATTAGCATCTTGTATGTTATGTTGAAACTGACTTTAGTTTGTTCAAGTTCATGCATATTATCTTAAGGCATGTTTTTCTCCGAAAGTGTTCTAAATTATTCTAATTAATACAACTCAAACAACAGTCTTTGTTTTCTGGTCAATTTTTTTTTTTCTAATATTGATACCTATTAGATTGTCCATTTTTGTCTTGATTTGTTGCCTGTTACTGTCATTACTTGGCATGGAGGAAATTATTAATTATTTATTGCTTGAAATAGTATTCTAGAGTAATTACTCATTTATCAATTCTATGGATTCACTTGATTGGCCGTGGTACGCTGTCAATGTAAATCATTGAAAAAAAATTAATGCCAACTTCACCCTTGCTTTTTATGTAGACCATCGCATCTCCTGCAGACCAGGTGGTAGACCAAGAGGCTATAAACTTGATGCAAGTGAACAAGAAACTACATGCAGAGTGAGTATATTTCTAATTACATAGTCACTGACGATACTTGATTTCATGGAATGCCGTTGTACAACTACTTGGGATTGGCTTCAATCTAGGGTGCCGTTTAACATAGTCCCTTTAGTTGGGGACTATCCGATGCACCTCTAAAAATACCTATTATAGTCAGTTTTTGGTATTTATAATACAACCCATTAATTTATTTACAATTGAGTCCTACAAATATTTAAATTTCATTTTAATGTTCTGACAAGTGACAACTCCTTCCTCCCACCTCCGGTCATCTTCTCCGGTGCTGGAAGGGTCTTCTACTCCAGTCCAGATGCGCCACTGCCTCCACGCTGGAATCCCAGAAGCGCCACCGCTTCCGTCCTCGCACACCAGCAGCAACTCTGCCGTGGAAACCAAATCGCACCAACTCCACCACCAGAGTTGGAGGTTTTTGGGTTCATCAAGTTATGGGATTTCTGGCGACGGTAGTTCTCGCAGTGGGGGAACAAGGTCACCTCCAGATCCGTATGCCGGAGGCTGGATGTTCTCGTCGGCAGTGGCGAAGGGCGTGACTGTTATTCCCCAGCCATTGTCGGAGCCCTCGTGTGTGTCTGTGTGACGGAGGTGGCGCCACTCGGGCGCACTAGTCGTGGAGGTTCCACCGATGGAGGCTTGAGAGTGAGTGATAGATTAAAAATTGATTTTAAATTTTTGGAGGGACTTTCAAATCATTTACAAGAGTTACAGAATTACCTACTGTTCAGGTTGTAAGTCATAGATATCAACCATTGAATTTTTTTATTATTAATCAATGGATGAAAATAGAGGAACCATCCATGGTGTTGGTCCCAAACTGAAGAGGACCATGGTAAACGGCCCCTCAATCTAGGTCAACTGTTGCTGCCAAACATGCCATATTTATATTCCTCCTTTTCTCATTTGGACTTTGGCAACATCCAAATGCTCTTCTTGCCTTCACTTCTGAAATATCACATGATAGCACTATGAGGCAAAGACCTTATTTATCCTCTCTTTTTTTCCCTGCAGATGTTTGGAATTTGAAAAGGCAGAGGAAGAACTTAATCTTAAGGTAATTGTTGTACGAAGTAATAATGGTTGGTTCATTACTTTGTATAGTCCAGTTTCAAAACTCACACTGTTGGTCGTGTTGTATTTAGAGAGAATTAAGAGTGCTGGGATGTTTGGATGCTGCATTTAGAAAACATTCTTTTTGTTATCCTTTTCTAAAAAATTAAAAAAGCTTTGAAAGGCCAACCTAAGGATGTTACTGGATTTGGATGCTCTCAAGAGTTTTTTCACATGACCATGCCATGTGAGGGAGAAACACTAGACCCTGTATCGGGATACCCAAGTTCTTGCACAAGGCCCCACAGATTTTCGTGTCTATCTCTCTTCACATGAGCCCCTCATATGGCAAACTCACAAAAGAGGATCTAAATCTGGTTTAAGTTTGTACCCTTAATGCCTTATAGTTAGATGGATTCGTTGGATATGGTTGAAATTTGTCATACGTAGATCCTCTGCAAAAGATGCATAGAATGAAAATATATTGTTTGGCCTTTGCGATCCATTTAAGATGAATGGTTATGATTCTACAGGTGAGGCAGCTTAGAAGTAGAATTCAGGAAGCTCAACTTGAATATAATCGGCTTTTGGCTGAAGTACAGTCCCTAGACATGATGCGAAATAGTAGTGTAGATGTGTGCCTCTTGCAGTCTAGCTTCAATTATTTAGTTTGAACTTTGAAGTGATGCTGTATGTATATATAGTTTAGTCCTGTCTATGGCTTACATTTCTTCCCTCGAAGGTTTTCAGGCCTCCTGGAAGTAGATGAAAGGGAGCCATAGCTAGGATCTGCTTTTTGTATGTGTAAAATACTGTGAACTTTCATCTCTAACTAAGCAATTAATCATTGTCCATTTGACCTTTCGGTTTTGTATTCTTAACTTTATTTTTCCGTCTGCTCATAAATGTCTGCTCAAATATAAGCCAAATCTAGTATAAAAAATAGATAAAAGAGGATATATTTGAATTTTCCTACGAGTCCCTCCAAGAAAAATAAAGGAATTCCTTTTGTTCCTTACATCCTTAAATGTTTTCCTAGAATCATGTATTATGAAGTGGTGTGTTCTTAAAATGTCACGATTCTTATTTGATGAGAGGCAAATGGCTTTTTTTTTTTTTTTTTTCCTTTTTTCCTGTCCCGTAATATGTGACATCTGGCCAGACAATGAAGCCCCGCTCCCCGACAAAAGAAAAAACAAAAGAATGGTTAACGTGGCTGAAGTTTCTTGAAGGGCAAAGCTCTCAGGGCAGCTTAAGATTAGTACATTTGTGGCAACGAGAGCTCAGGAAAGAAGTCCTCAAATCTTTCCTGGTGAAGCGGTGGTATTATTATGAGAAAAGAATTTTTTAAAATTTATTTGTAAAAAGTAAGTAAAAATATATTTATTATTAATTTAATTTAAAGTATATTGTGATTTTATTTTAATAAATAATTAAAGATAAACATATTATTATTTACTTATTTTATATGCTGATAAGACTTTTTTTTATATATCTGGATATATGTTGATAAGTTAACTAAGAATATTACAAGGATATACCTTTCGTGGTTAATCGGTGGTGCTATTAAGCTTAAAAAGTTAGATGAGAATAATACAACGGTATAGAAATTTGTTCTAAGAAGCATGAATGAAGATTACTGGGAATGTCCTTGCTCCTCTCCTTTGTGTCGATTATTACTTGGCTTTTTTCTATTAGTGGGTCCTTTGTGTCGATATTTTCTTGGCTTTTTTCTATTAGTGGGTCCTTTGTGTAATAATGTGTCTTTTTTTTATAATAATTCGAACGAGATGACTTATAGCAAGTTTGGTTCCAATTAAATTTTCAAAAGGCTGGAATCCAATTTGACACATCAAATGTGCTTGAAAATTAAGGCCTAACATATTTCGTAAATTTGGCGTTTCAACTTGGTACCGGCATTTTTAGAAAACAAGGTTTGAATGTATATTTTATATATATTCTTAATTCTTAATTTCTTAATTATAAATAAACACATTCAACCAAGCAAGTGAGCAACCCTTGTTATAATTATATATTTAAAGTGGTTTTTAATAATACTATCTAAATAATATAAATTATCTTACTGTAAACTTATTTTTCTGCAAAATTAAATATACAAAATCTAATCTATATATAAGCGCACATTTAAACTCATTGTCGTTGCTACCTTGTGTTGGTTGTATAGTAAAAGTGGTTTGGATATTTGTATTCCACCAAAAACTATGTTATATTTCTCTCGAAGTAGAGATTTGACTAATCGTTAAAGATAAGAAACATAGTACAAATTTTGACTCAACTTTTTAAATTATTTTTTTTAATGTGATCAAATAAAAGAAAGAGATATGTTTAAATATATTTATTAGTAGGATTCAATCATAGTTTATGAATTTTTTTATAATATTTGTATTTATTTCTCCTCTCTAATTAATTACATAAAAAAATAACATGAGAAAATTCAAATCTATATTTCTTAGGGCATCCAAACCGCACATATAGATAACCATTATACTAGAAATAGGATTGGAAGTGAATCCAACTAGTTCATTTGGTTAACAACATATGAGTGAATACTTTTAGTTCGGAAGTTGATTCAATATATAAATATAAAATCATTTCTATAAGAATAATAACAATAATAATACCTTAATTTAATATATTATAACATTTAATCTTATTTTTAGTTTGATTAAGTTATTTTTTAAGTGAATATATGTAAATAATAATATTATTAAGTTATAGTTTTGAGCTTAGCTTATTGAGTCTAGAATATTCAATTAGTATAAGGTTTGATATTGACTCATTATTAAACTCAACTAGCTCATTAGCATAAAGTAAGTCAAGCTTAAACCAAAAAAATTAATTTAAAAAAAGGCTAAGATAAAAAAATAGAGTCAATTTTTTTTATTGATCCAAGCTTAAGCTAGACATAGTTCTGCTCAAAAGGAGGGGATACATAGGATAGGAAAGATATACACTGAAGCTCATATTTTGATGTTAAGCATATAATTATTATGACTCTATAAAATATATATATGATGAAGCAAAATAAAGCTAAAGTTTAAATATTGAATATTTGCATTGATTATTCTTCGCCTTGCAGCTCCCTCTTTCTCTTGTGTGCAACACTAATGAAATGTAAGCATTTTGAGAAACAAAATACGTCGTACCATTAGATTATTGGTCATAAAAAAAATAGATTATTAAATGTAATTCTATTTTTAATCAATGACGGAAGGGGAGGAGGAGGGTTTAAATCAGCATATCATGTTTTAGTGAAATAGAGTGAGTGCAGCAGTTGTAGATATGAATCATTTATCATTTACATGCATTCTTTTTTTTATTTATTTTTTTGGGGGGTAAGCATTCTTTTATTTTTTTGTTACAAATTAAAAGAAGTTTATGACATAATGGGGAGAACACACAGAACATCGCGGCCTACTGTCTTTTACCTGCATTCTCTGTATGTATGGAGTAGCCAATAGACAAAAACAAATTCGTTGCCCATGGCCCTAGCTAGCAAGTGGTGTGGCACTGATGCTTTTACCCTAGAAACAGTCTTTGAGCCTTTATAAAAGCCCTGTAGATTTACTCTAATCTTATCATCTGCTGCTTCGGCTTTCTATTCATAGATATTTGAGGTTCTTGTTTCTCAATGTATCTTCATTTCTTATATTATGATATTTTGGTTTCTGTGCACTTTTGTTCTTGTTAATTTTCTGCCAAAGAAATGGATATTCTATTATCAACTTTGTATATATCAAAGTATCATTCTTTTTTTCCTTTTGTAATTTCTTTTTTCTTCCAGTCGTGCAAAAAACTTCCGTCCGCATGTGACACATGGTGGCCATAGCGGCCATATTTTGCACATATCAAATTATCAACTATGAATCTTGAAGCACAGGTTTTGCGCTTTAAGTTGCTTCTGATAAGAGGTTAATTTGTTTTTTTCTCAAATGAGCATATAAACCATTTTGAAATAGCGAGCATACATTTTTTTTTTCACCTCCTTTTTCTTCAATGCCACCAAACTGTTTGTTAGGCTTACTTTCTCTTCAATTGACTTTCATATGCATATTGAAAACTTCTACCTAACCCAAGTTTAACGTTGAAGGGAAAGAATACACAAAATGCCTGCCTTCTAAAGAAGTTTCCTTACTAAAGCAGAAGGAGCAAGTTATGATAACTGACAATAACCCATAAAGGGAATAAATGAACATTCGATTGTGTGGAGACAAGTAATAAGCTACAGACCTTGATAGTTATCACTTATCGGCGTGCGCATAAGGGTGTGTTTGGATAAATATTGAACAAAAAAATTATAATAGCATAAAAAATTGATTTTTTTTGTTGAGATTTTTCTGTGTATGGGTAAATTTTAAAAAAGTGATTATAAGATAGTATAAATAATTTATTTTTTTAAAGATTTTTATAGAAAGTAGAAGTTGTTTTACATTTGAATATAATTATAAAAAATATTTTTTATTTTCTCTTTTTTATTGCATATATATCTATAATTAGTTATTTTGATAAGCAATTCATTCTTTATTTTTTAAAAAAGGTAAAAAATTGCTATTTTCTATAGATTTTTTTTTTCAAAATTTTATCCAAACATATATTCATGTTTTAGAATTACATTTTTTTAATAAAAAATACTTTTCTTGCAAAAAGTACAAACAAGCATACTCAAGAAAAGTGAAAGTTATTTTTTATTTAGATACAATTACCAAAAAAAAAACTTTTTACTTTAAAAAATAAAAAAAGTAAAAAACTGATTATTTTTTTAGGAAGCTATTCGTCTTAATTTTTTATTAAAAAATAATTTTTTTTTAATTTTTAATTGTTAAAAAATATTATCCAAACAATTGTGTATATCTGATAAATAATTTTCTGTAATAAAAAATATTTTTCTTATAAATTAAAAGCAAACAAACACACTATAAATAACACCACTCTATTTTTTATTTTTTATTTTTTATTTTTTATTACCATAAATAGCAATACTCTAATTAGTAAACGTCCTTGTCTATAAAGCTTCTTGATCCGCTGGAGCCTGGAGGAACAACTAGATTGGCTTTTGGGTTATAAAATTCTTTATGCTTGGGGCCTTCTCAATATGGCCTATCTGAATACGATAAGATCCCTCCCGTGCCTATAAGCTTCATCATAATACAACATATTCAGAAAATTTATACTACTCAAGCCACATTCTTAAATTATCGTTTTTTTAATGTTATATATATATATATATATATTTGGCCAGCTATTAATTTTACATTTGTGGCAGGTAAAAGGTTGAGAATAAACAATGATGAAGCAAATGTCTTAAATAATGCACACTAGGTAAATTATCTTAAATAAATTCAATCTTATTTTTGAAAAAGAAAAAGATACACAATAACATGTATGGCCTCATACATGATTTACAATTCACAAAGGATTTTATATATATATCACATGATTTTAAAGAATTAGAGTTTGGGTTCTTTGGCTCTAAATATATTTACTTTAATTATGTAGTTATGCATTCAATCCCATAGAAATGCATTGTTAGGAGAGACAATCTCAGTTTTTTAAATAGGATTAATCTCGTATCGAAATATTTGAGCAATTATATATATATATATATATATATATATATATATATATATTATATATATATATATATATATATATATACTTTAAATCTCTCTTTTTTAAGAGAGGCAAGTTGCTTTAAAATAGTGTGTGCAACATATCATTACATTTAGAACTGTTAAAATAGGTCAAGTCTGATGAGTCAACCTGAATAGTTTGACAAAATGGATTAGTTAAACTAACAAAAATGAAAAAAAAATTAGAAATTGTCCGAATGGGCTAAATCCAAATGGATCGGGTCGACCCATATTAATAACACTATATTAAATCAGGACGGGCTGAGCTGGATCAACAAAATATCAATCCGAAATTAACATGACTCGATCTGATCCGACCCAAAAATGGTGTGGCCCGATCTGAGTCATTGAATGATCTTTGACTGGCCAGGCGTTTTGATGACCCTACTATACTATAAGAAAAAATATTATTATTTACACACCACTTATTTTACATCATTCTTATATCATTTTTTTAAAATAATAATAAATAAGAAAAGCATACTTTGTAATACATTTTTCTTTTCTTTCTTTTTTTTTTTTAAATATAAGTATGAATAAAAGATATAAATAAATTGATGCGCAAATTGCGTATCAAACCTATTGGCAAGCACACAATAAATCTTGCAATTTTACAATCATTTTTAATGTATTTCAGTGGATTTTCAGTTTAGCTATTTTTTGTATTATATTGTACCCAACCTTCCAATTATATAATATGGTGGCACATACCTCAAACAAAGGTCATTAATTATTTTTAAAAAAAAATTCTGTGGTCATTGCCCTCAAAGAGTTAAGATAAATTATATAATATGCGCTATATATCTGTATCTGAATTCATATAAATTTGCATTGCATAATTATAATTAAGGAGCATTGACATAAGGAGAAAATGATTGGAATGTTAACCCAAAACCCATATACGCCGCTGGTTGCAGTAGCAGTAGCAATAGTCATTCAAGTGTATGATGTTAACCCAGTCCTTGCCCATTATGCTCACAATCGCACTGAACATTTTGATTTTATCCTAAAAGATTGCATTGAGCGTTGCACTATACATTGTGAGAAACCTTTGTATTTAGGAAAATCAGCTGAGTTTTACAAGAAAGTGTTAAACCTTGCTTGGTAACCAGAAAATGTGATCCTTATGAAGCTTTGGGAGTGGCTAGAACACATGAGCGTAATAAATAATATGCATACCCTTGAGGCACTGCACCAACAATGGTGTACGCATTTGCTGGAAAGGTCTATAACTGCGAAATTGATAGCTAAGTGTCTCATTGCTCCTATACTACTGTGCATGAAAGAAGGGAGATCCACATAGTGTGTACCATTCAGACGGCCAGGGACGAATTTAGAATCAAAATTGCTGTGAGGCCAAAAGTGAAATTGTAAGGTTTTGATTAAATTGTTATCAAACAGATATCAAATTTGGATATGGTTTTCATGTAATAAATTTTATCAAAAAGATATATAACAAGAAAATTATATATTACATAATACATATAAGAAACTGAATATGATATATTAAAAACAAAAATTTAAATGAATTTTTATGTTTTAAAAATCAGTCCAATCAAAATATATGGGAGAATGGTGGTTCATAATTCAACCTGGTGTCAACTTCATATTATATATATATATATATATATATATATATATATATATATATATATATATATATATATATATATATATATATATATATATATACTACCAATAAAATGAAAGTTTGAAATAAAAAGGAAAAAACTTAAAGTTTTGGAATTGTTTATGAATAAAAGCATAACATGTATATTATTTTGTACACTTTAATTATGAAAACTTTAAGAAAAAACATTACTATTTAGCTGAGGAACATCCAACCCAATAAAACCCTAGTACGTAGAGATGATTTTGAATTAAAAAATATTTATAAAGTCGTTTGAAGGCTAAATTTAATTTTTGTCCCAAAGGTTTAACCAAAGTTGATATTTAATCTCAAATTAGACATGTGAAATTTACATGTAATTCTAATTTATCACGTAAGTTTTGCGTCAACACTCTTTGTTAGTAATTTGTACTGCATTAATCAAAATGGTGATGTTGAAATAATTTATTTAAGTTTAGAACGTAATTAAACTTTAAAATAAATAATAAAAAAAAGCCTTTTGATACTAAATTGACAATTCGCTGAGAGACCATGAAAACTAAAAAAAAGGTTTTAGCCTTTTATTTAAGTCAGTGCATCGTAGATATAGCCTCTAACTCCGGAAAAGGCTAATTGAATCACATAATCCTACTGCCACAAATGTGGTAGCGCATGATGCTTTTGAATTGAAAAGTATGTATAATGTTAATTGAAGTCAGCATTTGATTATGTGCCAGTACTGTTCCGGTAACTAAGGGTTCCTCAAAGCTTGGAACCCAAACTTCTCAAAAAAAAAAAAAACTTATATATTTGTATTTTCCATGCCTTCCATTTTGAGATTAAAAAAGGTAGTTGTTGTTTCTGAATTCTGCTTATCTGGTGAAGGAATCAACCCAAAGGAATTCATATTCCAGTACTCTCCATTCCTTGTCTTGTGATCAGCACGGACCCATCTACCCTCCTCTCTCTTCTGACCAACAACACCACCATCTGCACTTGAAATGGCAACTTTTCTCCAGTTGCACCAGATTCTTAACATGATATACAACATAACTAAGCATATCACTGTAGAAGTAAAGACAATGGCCACTATGATTACTGCCACTTGTGTGTTTGATAGCTGCATTTTGCCCAGTGCTGTGGATTCTGAGCATGATACTAATGGTGGGCCACACAAGCGGTCATTGTTCAAGAAGGAGCTTCTTGGGAATCCTGAAAAGCTTGAAGGAATCTGGCCCTCAAGATGGTTGTTTGAGAGATTTAGCACGTGCAGGCTGGTAAGTTTACCAAGTGAAGGAGGAACTTTTCCTTGAAGTTGATTGAAAGAAAGATTGAGTCTTTCTAGCTTCATGAGATTTCCTAGAGATGATGGAATCTCACCAGACAAGAGATTTTTACTCAAGTCCAATGTGACTTGTAACTCATCTAGCCCTCCTAGCTCAGCTGGTATAGTACCTGTCAACAAGTTTTCTGAGAGCCTTAGCTCATACAGCTTCATGCATTGCTGAATTGTTGAAGGAATGAGGCCAGAGAGACTATTCCTTTGCAAAATCAAGACATTGAGGGAAGTAAGTTTTCCAATCTCTTGGGGGATTTCACCTGAGAGATTGTTGTGATGGAGAGAAAGCTTAAGTAATTTTGAACAGTTACCAAGCTCAGCAGGTACCCTCCCATGGAAGTTATTGTATGAGAGATCTAGCTCACCAAGTTCTTGTAAGTTTCCCAACCATGGAGGTATTTTGCCAGTCAACCTGTTATTACTCAGCAGGATGTGTTCAATTTTCTGAGAGTTTGAGAGTTGAGGTGGCACATCTCCTGTTAAATTGTTAAATGATAAATCAAGAAAGTTGAGCTCAGTAAGATGGCCAAATTCAGAAGGAATGCTTCCTGTGAGATAATTGTATGCAAGTCGGAGACGGCTGAGATTTCTGGAATTGGCCAGACTAGAAGGAATGGGACCTGAGAAGCTGTTGTTAGTCAAGTCCAGAATGGTCAGAGAATTTGAACCAGTGAGAGGAAAGAAACTTCCACTGAACTTGTTGTGGGAAAAATTTATGATTTTGAGGTTTTTGAGAGCAGAGAGTGAATGGGGGAGAGGTCCTTCAAAGGAGTTGTTGTAAAGGGTAATTTTAGTAAGTTCTGAAAGGCAACTGAATGTGGGTGGTATGGAACCTGACAACCTGTTATCTGCTAATGCCAATAACTGAAGACTTTTACAGTACCCCATGCTTGGTGGGATTGGACCAGACAAGTCATTCTGCCTCAAATGAAGAACAACTAAGTCCTTGAGCTTACCTATAGTCCCTGGAATGGGCCCTGTAAACTGGTTTCCAAAGAAGTCAATTTCCCTTAAGCTTGTGCAGTTTGTTAACTCTCTTGGTATAAGTCCAGACATCTGGTTATCATAGAGGTAAATGGTGTTCAATCTCTGAAGCCTTCCAATCTCCAATGGTATTTTACCTGTAAAAAAGTTACCAAATAGGAAAAGACTTTCCAAACTACTAATATTTCCAATTTCAGGAGGTAGAGATCCAATGAAGCTGTTATTGTTGAGTACAAGATCTGTGAGGTTCTGTAGTTTATCCAGGCTGGATGGAAGTTCTCCTTCAAAGCTATTATCAGAAAGATCCAACTGTTGGATTGAGGAGCAGTTGAGTAGCTCCAAGGGAAATTTGCCAGAGAGCTTATTTCGAGCCAAGAAAAGTTGCTGAAGCTTTGAACCTTTGAGGCAGAAGTTACTTGGAATGCTACCTGTCAAAGAATTATCAGACAGAACCAGAGTTTCAAGACAAAGTAATTTGATATTAAGGAGGGGTATTGATCCAGAAAGGTTGTTTTTGGACAAATCTAACTTCTGCAGCTGGCTCAGACTATTAAGCTCGAAAGGAATTTCTCCATTTAGTCTGTTTCCAAGCAAATTCAGGTATGTCAACTTGGAGAGATGACTCAAGGCTGTAGGAATTGATCCAGATAGACTGTTATTGGCTAGATTCAAAATTTTCAATGATTTAAGAGACCCCATAGAGGAGGGCATGTCTCCTTCAAGCATGTTGTTTGATGCTGCAAAGTTTTGGAGCTCTTCACAGCCTTGAATCTCTTCAGGTATGGGGCCACTAAGACTGCTCATTTGTAAATCAAGGGATATTAAACGCTTCAATTTACCAATCCCAATTGGTATGCTTCCATTTAAGTGGCAGTAGGCTAGACCCAACACTGTCAACTCGCTCAAGTTGGCAATACTAGGTGTAATTTCACCTGTCAACATGTTGTCTCCTATTCTAAGGACTTTCAACTTCTTCAAATTACCTATCTCTGCAGGAATGTTACCAGAGAGATAATTTGAGTACAGTTGCAGTATTCTTAGATGTTGAAGCTGCCCAAGCTCTGGAGGGATAGAGCCAGTAAGGGAATTTGAAGACAAATCAAGTGTTTGAAGAGAAATGAGGTGACTGAACTCAACTGAAATGGAACCTGATATTCCTGAACCAGAAAGATTCAGGCCTATAATATGTTTCTGATCAACTGCACATGTTAGTCCATTCCAGCTGCAGGTATGAGTTGTTGGAGACCAGTTACTCAGGGCTCCTAATGGATCAACTAGTTCTGATTTAATTCTGAGAAGCCAGTAGGAATCTGTTGTATTATTGCCAAGAGTTGCAACAAAAGCAGTATCAAGTATGGCCAATAACAGAAAGAAATGGCACATCCAAATGGAACCCATTGTAGAATGTCTGACAAATATGAGTTTAATTACAGAGATTCAGCTACCAGATGAAATGATTCAAAGGGCTCTAAGACTATAAGAGGCCCATTCCATATAAAAGAATAGAGAAGAACAATTAAGAAAGGCTCAAGTTTTGCTGAGTATCAAATGAAAGTAGCAGTAAGAAGAATGCTTACGCATCAGTCATTGAATACCTGTATGAAAGAAGTATGAGCCCTCCGTAGCAAGGGCCGCCTCCCTCTGCTAGGAAATGAAGGAAGAAATAATAATGAACAATGACACAGATTCAAGTGCTAGGAAGATGTATGTAAGACCCGACTTTAAATAGTTTCAGTGAAGCAGCCCTTCCCTGCCTACTCTGTTTAAAATTGGAGTTGACACCGGTACAGATATTGGCATGTGTATGTGGTAAATGAAGAACTTCAACCTATAATTTATCTTAAAAAATATATTGATGCGTTTCTACCTTTTCAGTTTCACCAGGGGATTTGGTGCTTTTTTACTCTTTCTCCTTTAGGCAACAAATGGAATATTTAGGATTCTTTAGTAGCTTGTGTAACGGGGAACTATATGGAAATAAGATAATATTATGGGTTTTGTTCAAAGAATTATAGAACAAGGAGGTAGGAAAGAGATACACTCAAGATAAGGTACTTTTAAAGTAAGCTTGATCGTAAAATGAGCAAGTAAGGATGTATTTACTTTAGAATTATTATTAAGTTAAGATTTCAACGCACTTTAAATTAAATCAAAAGTGAATAAACTCTTAATTATTCACTTTACACACAAGCTCAGAGAAACTTTTTCAATTCACTAAGAAAAAAAGGTGACACATGTCGGCCATTTTCTATAGCTTTTGTTATTCAAAAAATTTTGTTCACATTGCAGCTGTACAAATTCATAGTATATTCGAAGAAGTTATTAGAAGTCATTGGGATTACAGAAAAATACTTGAGCATGATTTGACTTTACAAGAGTACCAGTCATTTCAACTTCAAAAATGGTTAACTAAATTGGTACAAACACATTATCCCATCCGAATGCTAAGATTTCCCCCGTGATCTTCAAGCATGACATACGTGCACCTGGCATTACTATCAGCTTCCCGTGATAAGATTCTTCAAGTTATCTCAAAGAAAAACAAAACGTGGTATGATTTCATTTCAAGCATGCATGATGATATATGAGAAAGTGAGTGAATATTCATGATGATATATGGGAAAAATAAATGAGCATAACTTTTACTTTCACTTTCTCTCTTTTCCTTTCTCCTTTTAATTTGTCCAGTTTTATTCCTTTATCCACGGGTGAAGCACAGGACAATGTTAGATGTCCTCATCGTCCTCTTCTGTATGTTCATTTCTATTATAGATCAAACTGATTAGAGGGTTAAGGCATCTGTTTTTTCTCAACCTAAACCACCGAATTCCGTATTAAATATGAGAAGAAAACATAAGAGAGAAAACAACCACATTAGCTTTGGTCAATTCCCGAGTAGAGACCAGCTTCATTCTTAATGTTTGAAGTCCAGAATAGAGCCAAAATCATGTGAGGTTTGGTGTATTACACTCAAAATATGTTGCATCACCGTAATTAGGTTCAATAAAGTTAAGGGAGGTGGGAATAGGGAAAGAATATTGCTCCAGTTTATTAGCGAGATTCCTGTTAAATAAAAGCCAAAATGCATGAAGACAAAGTGCCTCATATCATATATCTTTCATATTTCAACTAATTACTTAGCTTTCAGTGCTAGCTTTTATAGCCTCCACCTTTGCTCAGTTTCTCAGGATTCAAGCATAAGCAACCCATATTGGAGAATGTCAAGTCGGGTTTGCCCATGTCCCATTCATGGCCCTAAAAAAGGAAACATAGTACATTGTACTTACCAGCGTGGACCACTAGTAACCGAGTGCCTTTATCTGTTTTGGTACTTACCAAACCCAAGTGCTTACTATCACCTCGATCTTTTTCTATATGTTAGCTGAATGCCTGAATCCTTTTATTCACGCCTCTCTGCTCCAAACCACTATGTGGTCACCACAATAGTTTTGGTGTCTAGATTGCTGCATGCATAAAATTAGTTGTGTTTTTCATTTTTTTTCTCTTTCATAGCATGACACTATCATGTTCTTAAAGAAAATAATAGGATATGATAACGAGAGTTGACTTAATTGGTAAGATTAAATAATTCCCTTATTTAATGAGACAACCTTCCTTTCCCATAAACTGTTTATCACCAAAAAAAAGTATAGGATCTAAATCCGTTAACTACATTGTCACCAAGTTGATATTTTCTTTGTATATCAACCTTTGGTTTTACTTTTTGGTCAGCATCAAGTATGAACCCATGGTGAACCCAAAGAAACAAGTGCCTTAGGCATAGAGCAAGAAGGGGCTTAAAATAATGGCCTTGCTACAAAGAATAAAGAATTTTTTGCTTTGAGAAATTGACTAATAGCCTGCAACCCAATCACTCAATCAGCGTTTTCTATATCTTTTTCATCGCTACCTAATCTGAGTTGAAGTTTACTTTCCACTTGAATTAAACGGAATAGTGTCACAGGAAGATTAACTACCCTGGAATAGAAAAATGAGCAAGATTCTGAGGTGTGAATTTATAGACCATCACAAGAGATGCAGCCAAGGGAGAAGTTACATTATTGAGGAGCACATAAATAAAAATTTAAAACAACATCAGGATACAACAAGGCATTTCTTAATATAAAAGAACAAGATTCTGCAGTGGACTGATTGACTACAACTATATCATTGAAAATGGAACTTACAATAATCTCAAAATTATATTCCGACCATTTGATTGAAGAGGAAAACAATGTTCACAGACAGGAATGTGCAGAATTATTGGGCTAGTGTTATTATTTATGTTTGTTGCATGTTATTATTTGTTCCTGCACAAGTAAATGAAGTTTATAAAGCTTTTGCATCATACGAAAAATTAATAATAGAGAAGTCACCTGTGGCACAGTGGTTTGGTAGAGAAGATAGCAATTCCTTTTAGAACAATGGTACAGATTGCGTCAGCGTTGACTTTTTATTCTGATACGATTTGATTCTTTAATAATATGTTGACTTTGGTTGGCTTTTAGACTGTATATTATATTGGAGTTTTGGTCGCAAATTATTTGTTGAAGCCTCTTGGACTATGCACTAGCACGAGAATTTTATAAAAGAAACTGAAGCTGGATAAGTATTAGGCAGACAAATGTACTCACTTCATGAGTCCTAATCCTAAGCCATTTGCAAACAACTCTCCTGCTTGCACTCCTTTAGCTTTTAATTATGAGTTATTGTTGGAAAAACACACGTGAGAGAGTGATAATAAAGTGGGTAAGTCCCACACAGGAAATATTAGAGGAAAAATAAGAATTTTCCATTTCTAAATAATGGTCGTTTAAGGTTTACGCATATTAATTAAGAAACTAATTAGATGACCTAAATTTAATTAAAAAATAATAATTTTTTACTATATTGCCCTTAAGAAGATAAGAAACAACTACTCTCTCTATTACACGTTGACATAACTAAATTATCTTTTTTCACTTCATTAAATAAGTATAAAAAATTGTAAAAGTTAATTAATATATGTAATTATTAGATTTAGTGAAGATAATAAGAGTTGGGATAAAATTGAAAAAAAAAATAATTAATACATCCTAAAATTCTACAAATAAGACAAAATAATTTTTCTAAAAAAAAGATAAAAAGGAAGGAGGGAGTACTATAAGAGGAAAAATTGATGTACCCAAACAAATAATAATAAGAGGGAAAATTGTTAGTGGAGCTAACAATAAATAAGGAAAAAATTAAAAATAAATAATAAATATTTTATTGATTCTTTAAAAATGACAAATAATTTAAAACAAAATAAAATTTAAAAAGTAACTATTATTTAGAATAGAGAAAAGAATAAGTAATTTCCTCAAATTTTGACTTTTTTTACAAAAACATCACAAATTTTAATATCTTTTAATTAGTCTCTAAACTTTATTAATGTCCTAATATATCCTTATGTTTAATTTTGATTCATTAATTCATTAATAATAATATTACATAATATTACTTTATTTGTATTAACATTCATTAAGAATTGTTTATTAATTTATTTATTAAAATTTAATTTTAAATATATTTTATTCCTTACAAAATAGATTTGTTTTTTAAAATAAATTTGTTTTTTTATTTTTTGTAAAGAAGAAAATATATTTAAAATTAAATTTTAATAAATAAATTAATAAATAATTCTTAATTAATGTAAATACAAATAAAATGATATTATACAATTTTATTATTAATAAATTAATAGATCTAAATTCAACATAAGAATTTATTAAAACATTCATTAAAGTTTATAAATTAATTAAAAAAATTTAAAATTTGTAATGATAATTTATAAAATAATCAAAATTCAAAAAGATTGATACTCTTTTCCCTTTAAAATAAGAAGGAATAGAATATAAGCTTGGATAGGGCAAGATATTTGAATTAGCTTTGGGGTCAAAATGTTTTGACTTATTGACTCAGATTTAGGCTTATATTTAGGCTTGGAACCATTTTCACCTAAAAGCAGACGGACTTTTTCGTCTAATTTATAACCGAACCAACCAAGCCCTTCTTTAGTATTTTTTTCATATCTAATTAATTTTAGCATATCAAATCTAACTCAACTAATGCTAGTTATACAAAATATACAAATTTTAAACAAACCATTAAAAAAAAAAAAAAAAACTCTTCTAGACCATTTGATTCATTTCTAGATATAGGTAGGATTACATCTAATACTTTTTATACAAAAATTGGCATACAATTCATCAGCTCTACATATTGGTTAATGGTTATCACTTCTGTTTTTCGTGAATTCGAGCAAATTTTATTTTTCTACTTAAAACAACATGGATACAACATACACACACACACAAGACGAGTGACATTGACATACAAATAATGAAGGGTTCTAACATATATGCAGAAATAGAACTACTAGAAATATTCCTTCATTTGTTTCTTCTGTATTTAAAAACCTCATTTACAAATTCTTCTAACCACCATCTGTATTCTAGACTAGTTAGAGGATCAGTGCCCAATTAGATTGAATAGTTATTATCACAAAAAATTATCCCAAGTACATCTGGAGATATTCTGCACGAAGATGAACTGGGGTGTGTTTTGAATAGTGAGATGAGATTATTAATAATCATTAAATAATCTTTGCATCACTGCATAGTTGCAGAAGCAGAAGGTAGGAATCTCATGAGGAAGCTTGAGAGAGACCAAATGCAAATCACACCAAGGAATTGAAGGACATTTAAAAGAGTACCCAAAGAGCTGTTTATAGCCAAGTTGTGTGAGGTCATCTCAGCTCCTCTAACTGTAAATGACAGAGCTGTTACCAGTTGTGCTGCTCTATTTAATTGGTGCAGTCTATACACCTGTTCATAAAATAATTTATAGTTTGTTAATATGAATCATCAGTTGAGAAAGGCACGCCTAAGAATATTTGAAAATTTTCAGTTGATTAAGAGCCAATGCACGAGAACTAAGCTAAATTAAAATTTAACAATTTAAGTGATCCAGATGATCAAAATGTTAATTTACACCATTATTAATTAGGTAAAAGCCTCTCGTCAAAAAAAAAAAGGCAAAAGCCTATTAATAGAAGGGCAGGTAAATCAATTTTTTTAAATTATATTTACTATTTTTACCAGGCAGACAAAAGTCCAGGAGGTTAACAAAGAGAGGATTGGGATTGCTCTTACTTGAAAGATAAACGGAATAGCAGCCCATGAAGGTGACTTCCAATATCTTGCATACTGCTCAAATGCGAATTGGACAACTATACCAACCAGGTATGGAGCAAGAGTTGCGGAAGCTGCAGGGCCAGTCCATGGCCAGACCAAACCCATTGTAACCATAGGAATTGTAAGACTAAGCACCAGAGTAGTAACAGAAGAGATTCGCTGCCCCAATTGTGGGGTCAGAGTATCACTGTTGTTTGCAGCAGTATCCAGTTGCAGGGGTCTCCTTAAATGGTCTAGTAGAAGAAGAAACACCGCAACACCACAATAGAAAATTGCTTCTGTGAAGAATAATATGAGGAAATCTGGAGACGAAGAATGAAGGGAAGTTCGGAGTTTAGAGAAAAAGCACAATTCAGCGCTAAGTAAAATGAAAGAAAGAAAGAAAGAAAAGATAATAAAAAACAAGATTTAAAGCAGGCAATGGAACACTCCAGTGTTTGAGGATATTTTAGCTCACAGCAGCCAACATTGTTGCAAGGGGTGTAAAGTAAACAAACCAATGTGCTTGCTGAACAAATCATGAATGAGCTCAATTGAAGCTTGTTTATGTTTATTCATACTTCCATATACAAATTTGAACAATTTGTTTGGTTGACAAATTTTTCACAATTTTAAAACTTAATAAACAAGAAGATGTACTAGTTCACTTATGTTCGCAACTTGTTTATTACTTGTATTTGAGATTGTTTGTTATTCATTCATTACATGCTTAAAACATGTTCCAACATTTAAAACTTGATTATAACTATCACGAGGGGGAAAGTGCGCAAAGTGTGTGTATTAAGACTTGTTAAAAATGATGGTTGGTAATTATAAATTTTTACTATTTATAGGCGCACAAGGAAAGGAAGAGAAAAACTGTTTTACATAAAAAAAAAAAAAAAAGAAAGCTTAAACCAAGTTCAAATTAAGACAAACTTAAACAAACCAAGTTCAAACATGCTAATTTAAGTTTAGTTTCAACTCAATAAATAATCAAAATCAAATAAAGTTAAACAACAATTATAAACACTAGGTACTTGTACTTGGCTCGATTATACCCCTATGTAATTCACTAGAATTACACAATGAACTCTCTTTTTTCCAGCCACTTCATTTACATTATGCTTTCAGTATGTTGCAATTTGCCATTTCTGTCCAATTGTCCAATGATTGTTTCCAATTGTTCTGTATTTTAGTCAAGAAACAAATAATTCCAAGACATCCAGAATTTTAACAATACCAAATACAACTACCCCCCTGGTCCCCCCCCCCCCCAAAATAATACCCCCTCTCTCCCCATATATATATATATATCTATATATATATATATATATATATATATATATATATATATATATGTATGTATGTATGTATATGTATATATCAGATGGCCCATCTTATTCTATTTATCATCTCAATGCAAGAAATACACCTCATAAAAATAGTAAATTATGCATATTGCATACACAGGAATGTGTCACAAAATATGTGCAAAGAACAAAGACAACAGAGAATTTCTTCAAAAAAGAAGTTACTCACCTGTTAACAAAGAATCTTCAAAAATGACACAGAGTACTCTACGCAAATAGAGTGAAGGAAAAATGAAAGAAGCGACAAGGACTGCAGGGCCCATAAACCACAATACACTGTTCTGAGTCCTGTCTGAATTCCATAAAATGACCTCACTATCTTTTCTATATGGACGGTTATAAAATGAGATTACTCCTGGCTTTCCATCACTTCCTGATAAATGAAAAGATGAGTTGCTAGCAGGAGAGATGTCTTCAGAATTAGAATCATGGTTTTCTGGCACTAAAGCAGCTGTTTTGAGCTCACTGTATTGTGACTGATCCTCGGAGATGACAAAAAGAGCAGTCTGCTGTTTCTGGAACCTTCCTTTTAACTTTGGCATTCCATGTATAAACTGGTATGATTTGTCTAACCATGGCATAAATGCAAACACAAAAGAATGTTAACAGAGGTGATATGCAGAAAATGCATACCAAATTTCTATAGGTAATAGATTTATTCAAGAAATCCACTGGGAACCAATCATATCAAACTTGGTATTTCTTTAAAGGATGAAGAATAGGTAGTTGAAACAGAAGATTAAGGAAGAATGTAGAACTTCACGCATAGCTCAACAAGCAAGCAAATTACCTTTACCATATATTTTCAGCTGGGTACCACCTTGCTGGTTGACAAACTGCGATAAGCTCAACTGAATATTAAAGGAAAAGAAAGCATATAAGTGGAAGAGTAAATGAGGCAATACTCTATGACACAGTAGTTAACAATTTCTTATGACAGCATAATTGAATATATTTTATCCAAAAGAATCTAGAGATATATAGCAGAAAAAGTTCAAACTAGGAAATGGAAAGATATACACATTTTATACCTATTGTCACGAATTTGCAGGAAAAGAGTTTATGTATACATTCATGAATCTGTAGCACACATTATTTAAATGTGAAACTTAATTTATGAAGAAAAATTAAACAGTATAAACCATAAAACTGGTAACATCCAGTCCACAAAGAATAAAGTTTTCATAATTTCTTGTTCAAAACGGCATTGAAATATACAATTGGTGTAATTGTGTGAACAAAATTGATTGGGGCTACAAGACTGTCAAAGAATGAAGATTTTGGCATCAATCTTTGACAATGGCAAGGAATGAGTAGAATAATGAAGATTTTTTGTATACATCCATGATAGTGTGATAAAAGGTAGAGCGCATAGGATAGGAATTAGGAATTAGGAATTAGGAATTAGGAATTAGGAATTAGGAAGCTGTGAGAGTGAGTTACCTGCGGATTTATCAATCTGCTGTGGCTGTGGTTGTGGTTGTGTTGGAAAGGGAATGGAGAAGAAGAAAGAGAAGACGCTAAACAAGAAAACGAGGAACAAGCAATACCAATTTTGGTAGCCATGTCGGAAGTGAGAACAGAACAGCGTCAAAAGCTTAGGTACTACCTCTCATTATTCCAAATCATCACCATCTTAATTTGCTAACACAGAGAATGGGTGGGGTGACACCTAAGACAGGCACTTGGACTTGGACTCACTCAGCTCAAAGTCAAGGAGATACAACGGCGTGGGTTTCCGGGTGCGTCTGAAGAAACGAATTCAACCAATTTGGTTTTCTTTTATTTTATGTGTTGTGGCGTTACTGCCAACTCTATTCTGTGACAATTTCTCGTATGCTCCGGCTTCCACTTACTATCCACTAGGCAAGCCACAATTCACAATTTCATTTTTCCCCGGCCTTCACACAATTAAGTCTATTAATATGATAACTCACCTTTTATTTTTCTTCTATAAATTTTTATACAAATACAAAGGCCTTTTTTCTTCTCTTTTTTTTTTTTTGCAATTATAAAATAGAGAAGTTTGGGCCGTAATACTTGCTATTAAAATGTGACACAATAAGTGACATGCGTTATACAATACATATATTATATTTATTAGACAGATAAATATCATTTTCGGTCGCTAACCTAAATGTTACAACTTACAAGTTCAAATTATGATAATTTCTTTATCTGAAAATAAAATTAATTAATACCAAAGATCAACATCCAACAAAGCTAAAATAAAGTCTGGGGACTCTAACCATTTGTAAAATTTAATTTTCTTCAAATACACAAAGTTTAGGCTTGTAAATGTTACGAAGATATTCTAATTTTTCATTGCATTGTTTCTAGTACATATATTTCTATATATAATATACTAATATTTTAAACCCGTGCATTGCACGGGATTAATTTTTAGAGAAATATAATAATTATTAATTTAATTTTATTTATTTATAAATAATTTACAATTTGATATAAAATTAGAAATCTTAAAAGATAATTATAACAATCATTGTTTCACATTATTTTAAAACATATAATAAACGATATATGACTAAGTTTAATATTAATTTATATTGTTTTGTTAGTTCTTTATAAAGAGTAATAATAATGGGTCGTATAAAAAGTAATGAATATGAACTTTAAATAACAATAATAAAACATAATTAAATTTGAAATGTAAAACATAATAACAATAAAAAGTTTAAACTCCAACATTGTAGTACTTTTACATTTTTTGAAACACTTCTTTGAAGATAATATTTTTTGTTGTTTTACACAGATTGTCATTTTCATCGTAAATCAAAATCTTCAAATCATTTCTTGATTCGACTCTAGAAACGACAACATAAAGTTGTCCATAAGTAAAAACATGCTTTGGTAAAAACAATCCCACATAAGAAAGAGATTGACCTTGACTCTTATTAATTGTCATAGCAAAGCAAAGGCCGATAGGAAATTGCCTTCTTTGAAATTTGAGAGGCTTGCCTAGATCTAATGGGATTAAATTCATCCAAGGGATGTAAACCTTCTCCCCAATATGATTGTCTGTAACAACAATTGCACCTATGACATTATTTCCCAACTCTTGAACAATTAGTCGTGTTCCATTGCACAGTCCTAAAGATTGATCAATGTTCTTAAGAAGTATGATTGGAAATCCTTTTTCTCAAAATCAATTTGTGATTTGGAATTCCAAAACACTTAATTTCGTTTAAGAATTCAGCAGTTAACCATTCAGCTTCAATTCCTACATCTTCATCTGCTACGCAATATGTGTCAAAACTCAAATACTCTTTCTCTTCCCCAGGTATTTGAGAAAGAATAAATTCATTTATCATTTCAACAACATCCAGAGTCGGGGCTAGCATGGCTCTGTCTTCAAAAAATTGAAAGTTCTTCATATTCTCCAATAGATTAGGATAAGCAAAATCAACAATACTATGAAAAGGTTGGTTAGAGTGCAAAATCAGAAGGTCTTCTGGGATTTCATCATCTGCTACTCCATCATTATCGAAACCCAAATTCCCATCTCCAATTTTTATTATCCAATCTGCAAACTCTCTTAGCATTGGGTCAACTGAAGAAGAACATGTTGTTTGCAATCTCATATTCTTAGTCAAAGTAAAAACTTTACAATGAGACCACAACTTTGATGAGTTTATGGTTGCAAAAACAATGTCTTGTCTACTTGCTCTTGGAATAACAGGCAAAATTTGACGGAAATCTCCTCTAAGAACAACAATTTTTCCACCAAAAGGCATTTCTGTAGAAATTCCATTAGAAAATCTCATAATGTCTCTAAGAGTACGATCAAAAGCCTCGAAAGCAAATTTATTTATCATGCATGCTTCATCTCATATAATGAGAGTTGTTTGCTGAAGAAGCTCCGCTTTCAAACAGCCTTGTTTAATATTACATGTTGATGACTCAGTAATGCTTAATGGAATTAAAAATCTAGAATGGGTTGTCCTCCCTCTAGGTAGAAGTAGGGGAGCAATGCCACTTGATGCAATATTAAGAATAATTTTTCCTTCTACTTGAATTGTTGCTGACAATGTTTTCTAAACAAAGGTTTTCTTGGTTCCACCATAACCATAGACAAAATAAAAACCTCCTTTCTCATTTCGTACAACATCCATTATTTCATTGAAAATCAATTTTTGGTCTTCATTGATAGTAGATAAGTACATGTTAAGATCATCAACCATTTTTTCTTTGTTGTAGTTTAATTCATCTACCAAGAAGCAATTTTCATATTCACTAACTAGACAGTGGAGGGGAAATGACATAGAATGATATTCTTTTAAACTTCTTCCATTTGAATGAAGTAACTTCTCTATTTCAATTAAGCATAAGTTCTCCAAATCAGAACGTGGAATGGAAAGATCTAAACAAAAAAAATTTATAAAATTACAGCATTAATGAAATAAGTTTCATATCGTTTAAAAGAATATTAAATAAATCTTTAACAAATGCAAATTTCATAATAAGACAACTTTAAATAAAAAAGGATTACATACTAAGATTGTTTAATAATTTCCTTCGTTCATACACAATTTCATCTGCTAAAAACTCTCATGTTTGATCCCCAAACATATTATGGCCTACTCATTGTGTTTGACACAAGTAAAATAACAAAAAACTTCCTTAGATAATGTCCAGATGCCAATTCTGCAACCTCCTTTATAGCATCAATGAATTCTCTATCATCTGATAACAACCCGAAAGCATAACACACTTCTTGAAAAGTGTTATATGTAAAATTTTCAACAGTCCTTAAACTTTCATAACTTGTACATCCTTTTTGAATTGTCAACAAAAGCCTCATATAGTATAACTCATCAGTTCCAGGTGGAACATATTGAAGCCTTCCTATTGATTGTCCTTACTTTCTAGGAAACCATTCATGTTTTTCTCTATTGTAAACAAAACTGGAAGGATATTGAGCATAAGTTAAGTCATTTCCTTGATCATATAACTTGTTAGCATCTATCTAAGCTCCAAACATTGTCTTATTTTCTTTGTTTCTATGCACAACATCATCAATCCGTTCATGATCCTTGAAGATAACGAATTGATGATTTGGAATATGGAAATTTAATCTCTGAACAGGAGGCCACTTATGATGGATATCAAATGCGAAAATCCTCCAAACAGCCTCACATGCAGATAAGTAACGACAATCATAATAATTTTTTATCTCACCAATCACATTTGTGTTAGCAGTATTGCCTGCTTCTCCCGACACAGCAATAGTAACTCTATCAGGCCCTTTGTTGACATACTTGAATAGGTATTTGATGGAATTAGATTTATTGCAATATTCCAGATTGATATGAACTTGATACTTCATCAATAATTTAGCATTGTATGAAACAACAAACCTGTTATCCAATTCAATATTCTTCTTCATAGTAGTCATTCTTGTATTTCTTCTTCTGTAAATAGGATACCCATCTTCATCAAATAAAGTCTTTTCAACAAACTTCTTAGTATAAAACTTTGAACAACTTCCTTCCTTTATACATGAAGATTTAGGATTTGATGCACCACAAGGTCCATGCATCATGAATGTAGTAACAGCTTCAAACAACTGAGGATATTTCGATTTATTTGGTAACTCAACAGATATAACCTTATTAATCAAATGGACATTTTGAAGCTTATCATCTGGATGCAACCATAATAGAATATGTGCATGAGGCAATCCTCTCTTTTGGAACTCGATTGTATACATTCCTAAAACAAATATAGAAGTTAAAATGAGTTAAATAATAAGATAATAATATTTAAATTAACTGATAATTAAGTTCATTAATTAAGTATTAAATCAAAATGCACCACTTGTCAATATTAAAGATGATGAAAATTGTACTTTTACCTGCTATAACCTTGCTAAAAAAGCTTCCTTTCTTGAAATCAATCATCATTTTGTGTAGTTTCATTTGGAATACTCTACATGCAATATCTAGACGACCATCTGCTTTGAGGTCTTTTCTTGTGACAAATTCTTTGATTTCTAGCCACTGAGGATTGCAAGTAACCGTAATAAATAAATCAGGATAATCAAACCTTTTACAAACAGCCAATGCATCTTGGCAATTATTGAACATATATCTTATCCCCCTGGTAAAAGATGATGGTAAAATTATTCGCTTTCCAGAAGTAGCTAGATCTGTTTCTCCCCTGCTAACAGCCTCTTCTAATCCATGAAGAATATCTTATCTAATTGTATGGTAGTTTAGTTTAATAAATTGAATTCTTTGGGCTTCAATCATTGTGTAAGCATCAACCAAAAACTGCTAACATAATCTTCTACTGCATAAGATATTTCCATATTTAGAATCTCTCTCTTGAATTCTAAAAGTAATAAACTCTCATAATGTAACTCTAACCCTCTTTAGCCTGTTACTATTCCTTATAGATTCTCTTATTAGGATGTCTTCTTAGTAACCATCTTCTCCATAGGGAAACAACAAAGGATATTGTAGAGGAATAAAAGATGTGTGTGTCTCATAAATTCTTTGCAACTCTCCATTATTCTTTTGAACAATGATGTCTCTTCTAATTTCTGAACTATCAAAATCACCAACTATGAGAGTAGCTACTTCATCAATAGATGGAAGATTATAAGTTCTTGCATCTCGGGAATGATTTCTAAACAATCTAAGAAAGGCATTTGCAGTTTGTTCTTGATCTATGAAATCTTTGACTCTTCTAAAAGTCTTAGCCAACACGTTGTGTTCATCGATTATGTCCTTTAAATCTTGCACTAATGAAGCATCCAAATTGGCAGTATTTTCATATTTACTTAAAACATATAAAAATCAATATAAAGTCAGTTATCAAATTTAAAAATAAACAATTAATGCATAATAGCAACATTTAAAAAACAAAATCAAATTTAAAAAGAAAGTTGTAAAAATTACAGACCTGAACGGACTCATTCTGTTTGAAATCTCATTTTGAGTGTCATGTATATAAAGTTGAGCAAACTTTGGTTGTTGACCTTGAATTGGAAGCAAGGATCCTATTTTGTGAAAATTTTGCCCATTAAGAATAAATTGTGGAGCTGTTGTCCATTATTTAAAGATGTGTTGACCTTTCCACCAATAGATGTGAAAGCAAACATGCTATTGTATTGTCTAATATTTTGAAGGAAGTGAGAACTCCTTGCATCAGTTCCATTCATTAAATTCCATAGTAGGTGAGGAGGTTGTTTCAAAAGAGGAAGTTGAATCTTTCCTTTAATACAACAAATAGAAAATTCTGAGTTGTACGAATTCTTTGTTTTCTCCGATCTTTCTTAATACCACACTGAAGCTCCACAAAAAATACAACAAAAAATAAAATCTCCAAAATACAAACACTATGTGACAAAGAAATGCAAGTTTCATATTAAAATATATAAATAGTAAAGTAAAAATACAAATACAAATTTTAATGAAGAATAAAAATATACAAATTACCCTGTTGTTCACTTTGTTCAAACAAATCATTATTTAAATCACATCCTTCATTATCATTTGGAACTTCATGTTGATTAAGATCTATTACAAAACAAACAAATATTAATAAAGTAAATAATTTTCTAAGAAAGTATGAATAAATAAAATAGTAAAATGGAAAAAATAAATTTAAAGGCACAATATAAATTTATAAATACCTTCATGTTGTATCTTTTGATATTGAACATCATTTAATTGGCTTCCTTCAATAATATTTTCAACTGAAAGTTGAGGTAGATTAAGATGTATTTAAAAATTTATTCAATTTGAATAAAAAAAGAGTGTTTTGGAAAAATTAAGAAAAAATTATGATCTATTGAAATACCTTCAACATTTGTTGTTTTTTCAAGAGTATGTCTTCTAATCTCAATAGATTGATTTAAACCAATTGGTTTAATGGAATGAATAATTGAACTCCTTTGAATGATATGTATGCCGGATTTCAATAAATTTGATTGATTAATATGAACTGGAATTTGAAGAGAACTATAAAGAGTAGGCTGAGATTGTAAACCACTTGATTATGAATAATCTGAAATAAACCTTTATTATTATAAGATTTGACCATAGTGATAGGCTTTGAGTAAAAAATTTAAAATAATTGTAAATTCTTAATAATTTAAATAGATATGAATTCATACTTGAAGTAGTTAAGTTTATAGCAATTACAAAGGAATTTGAAATATAAAATATAAGAAATGAGTAAGAAACATGCATGTAATAATTATTAGTATTGCATAGAAGAAATTAAAAAAATTATAGAATTTTAATTTATAAATAATTACCATTTGTGATATCTGTTAATGGAAATATTTTGGTCAGCAATGTACTTGACATTGATGGAGTTGAAACTGGTGTCGAAAACCTGTTATCTATATACATCAACAATATGTTATTTATGGGAATAATTATTAATACGTGAATAAAAAAGAAAAATTAATAATATTAGTATACTAAGTTTTTGTTACATACCTTAAATGGAAGGTGTAAGCACAAAAGATGTCAAGAATTTTGCTTATTTGTTGTTTTGGGAAGATAAGTTCTGATTTTGACTCAAAAGTATATTTTCATTTAAGGCTACATTTTTTAATAAATTTTGTTAATTCTCGTTATTATCGAATACCTTATGTTAAATACAATATATATTATTTTAACATAGACAATGATCGACATTTAAAATGAAATAAAATAATTAGAAATAAAACTTTATTGCATAAGATTAAAATAAATTATAAATTTATTTATAATTTTTTTAAATGTAATACATATTTATAACTTTTAAATATTAATTATATACTATTAAAAAATACAATTTCTTTGTAGCAAACTTTGGTATCATGTCATTCAACAATATTGATAGAATAATGAGGTAAAAATAAAAATAATTGAAATAAGTATTTATTTATACTTGAACTTGTTTAGTTTATGGTAGGAATAGTCAAACCTAAAATATAAAGTATAAGAAATAAGTAAGAAAAAAATGTATTAATCATAACTATTGGTTAAAAGAGATTTAAAAAAATAAAAGAATTTAAATTAAAAAATAATTAACATTTGTAATTTCGATAATGGAAATCTTGTAAAAGGCAATGAACTTAAAATTAAAGGAGGTAAAATAAATCCACGAAAACCTGTTATCTATATACACCAACAATATCATATTTAAGGGAATAATTATTAATATGAACATAGAAGAATAATTATATTATTATGAATATAATATATCATTCTTACATACCTTGAAGGGATGATGTAGGCATAAAGGATTTCGAGAATCTTCCTTGTTTGTTGGTTTTTGAAGAGTGATTCTCATCTTGACTCAAAATTAAGTTTTTGTTTGATATTACATTTTTAATAAAATTAGATAATTATCAGTTATTATAAAACATGTTACGTTAAATAACGTATAAAAACAAAGTGAATGATTAAAAAATTAAAAATGATTTGCATGTGGACATTGTGACAATTAGAATGAAAAATATATATTAAAAATACATTTTAATATTATAAAATTAGATTAATGTTGCAAAGACACCTAGTAAATATATGGTGACAAAGTGAATTAATTTAAATTTACATAAAAATACATTTGTCAAGGAATACAATTTTAAAGTTAGTTATAAATCTATTATCAATTTATTATAAATTTAAACTTAAAAAAATAGATTTTCATTTTATAAAAAAAAAACTAACATAATATTTGTTATTTCCGTCTAAATTCGTGGAATGGTATATTAGTTGAATATAAGGGTTTGCATAATTTAACAGTTAATTAATTTATTTATAACATAATGTTGAATTTAAATTAATGTCTATGGTTCAAACGCAAGCATTAAGATGCATCAATGGAGATAGGCTAGTAGAACAAAAACAGAGAAATGCTAGAACGCGTTAGAAATTGCAAAACTATATTAAGTTAATGTTACCTGTTCTTCTCGGGATAGTTCTTTCCCGTTTTTGTAGTATATTTAACTTTCTTTGCAGCCTCGCTTGCTTGGAATCCATAGAGGACCTTGTATTTTCCTCTCTAGTGTGTCAAAGTTTCAGAAATTAGAAAAGAGAAATGAAAGGCTTTGTATAGAGAAATGTTGAAGACAACATTTATAACCAAATTAAAGAAAGGTGTTTACATGCAGGTCTTTTAGACTACCAACTATATAATAATGAATGGGAAGCGTGAATTTAGTGAGCGGCACACAACTTGATTTTATTCTTGGGATTGTGAAATGTGGAGATTTTGAAATATACAAATTCTAATCGTAGTTATAGTATATAAAAAATGTCAACCTGTTATACAAATCTTCAGCAAACTAAATAAATAACATTTGATAATAAATTTCGTAACTATGATGACAACTTTTATATACCAATATATTGAATGTGTATGGAAATTGACAAAAGTATTAGAAATTACATATTTATAAACTAAAATACAAAAGCTATATTAATAGGATCTAAAAATAATATTTGTCTTTTTTTTTGTCATCACATTTGACATATTGACTTGTGTTAGTTTTGAGATTACATTGTTTTTTTGGACGTGAGGATACAAAGTTAATTATTGGAAGACTTGATAAGTCAAATAAGTGAAATGTAACTCGTATAAATTAAGTTTGAATTGCACTACAGTGAAAAAATGGTACTATAGTCCAATGACTTATACTTGAATAAAACTTGTAATTCATATTAAAGTATTGCAAAATTATTTATATATTGTATTGTGTATTGTGTGCAAATAACGTTATTTAAAACTAATACAATGTTAATAAGTTATTAAACTATTTATGTAATAAATAATTTTAAATTCAATAAGTTGATGAAATATTAAATACGATTGATATATAAGTCCAAAACCTTGAATTTATTTTAAAAGACCCAAAGTAAGTTATTCGGTGGCATGGGAAATTATGTTTATTTCAGAAAAACTACTTAACTTACTGACTTGTTGCACATTAATAAATTGTCGAATACTTGATTTTATTGCAGTTCATGTAATTTGGATTTCTAGCAAAATAAAACTTAAATGATATTAACAAGAAATTAAGGCTAATATATTTGATGTTTAAACACAAAAATAGGAACATTCAAATTTAGTACCCAAGGAAATCTGAAGTACGTTTAGAACAAAACATATGCAATTCTAGAAAATAACATCAAACTTAAAAAAGTAAAACAAACAGCAAAGGACCCCAAAATGCTTCATTCCGCCTAAAAACGAGTCATGCTACTTGGAATCTTCAATCCTTCTCTATTTTGACTTCTTTCAGCTTGGTGCTTGACATATCACCATCAACTAAGGAAAAACTTCCTTGAAAACCTCTTTTTGCAGGAGTTACAATGGGAATAGTATTTTTTGCTTGACTTCCTAGGCATAAATCACCCTCAGTGAAATGTTTCATCAAGTCCTAAAAAAAATTGAAGTGAGGAGGAGGTAAACCATAGCAACACAGGACTGTAAAATACAATCATAGTATGCTAAGGATGCATACCTAGCAACACAGGATTGAACATCTTGAAGTTCCATACTTGAAGATGTATCACCAAGGGACAAACTCACAGTCATGTCAGGCTTCAAATAGATTCAAGTTCCAAAAGAATAAAACAACTTATTTCGTTATTACTTGTATTATAAAAATAAAAACTAATCAATTAAGTACAGGATTTATGTAAATAAAAGAAAGCCACATGTGTATTTGACAAACCTCATTGGCAAAGAATGAATGACTGGACTGTTTGAATTTACCAATAATGTCATCATAAGAACAAATTTGTAAAACTTTGAAAGAAGGTTCAAATTCGTTGCTAACTACAGAATTGACAACAACTTTAAAAAGGAATGTTTTCTGAATCAGTAGCTGTTGAAATTTAGGTGGGTGACCAATTGGACCTCCATTCTATTTCAGAATATACAAATGAATTTTTTTTTGTAAATTCCATAACCATATTATCATAAAATAATTGGACAAATATAATAGTTACCTTCTAAATACATTCAAGCATGTGAGAGCAAGACTTTTCATAATAATACATGCATCATGATCACAAATTTCAAATGTTGCACTATCGTTGTTATCAATCACTCTTAGCTTAATTTTATATCTGAGTAAGTATATAGAATAAACATTAGTAAATAACAAAGGAAGGAGATATGAATTTGTAAACTAAAACCTAATAAACTAACCTTGGCACTACATTCACAATATGGCACTGATAGGATTCACAGTAGTACATTTCAGAGTCTGGGGTAACTGCTTCATTGCATCTACATGCATCATACCACCAGTCCAGTCCATTGTTGACACCCTTCACAGTAGCAAGCACTATGTATATTCCTTCCTATAATTTAAATTAATAAAGTGTTATTATAATGTCAAATTTCACACTCATGATGCAAAAAATAAAACTGGTTTTTAAGAAAAATATGTTTAAAATCACTAACATCTTTGTAATCCCTTAGTTGTTCAATTCAATTGACTTGCTAGAGGTCATGTTTAAAAAGTCATTTTGAACTGTATAATAAGGTGCATCACATTTGATGGGGCCCTAAAAAATAAATTGAATAGCAAAATCAGAATGAATGAGTATATGACAATATGATAAACTTCAAAATAAAAATTTGTACCAAAACCTCATAATTGAAGTTTTTTTAAAAAAAGGGAACATGAATTTTGAGCAGACCTGTGTAGCAAACACAGAAGCATCAGACTGTCTGAATTTAGATATAATATTAGGTTCAGAACAGATCTTGATAACCTCAAAAGATGGCTCAAAATTCTTGTTAACTACTGTCTTAACTTCAACCTTGAAGAGGAATGATTTTTCAATCAAAAACTGTTGAAACTCAGTCGGATGTTCAATAGGACCACCTCTCTGTTTCAAAATATGAAAATCAGAATTCAATAAGTGAAAAATTTGAAAATAATAAAATAGTTTGTTTGAAAAAAAATTAATTTCATACCTTTTGAATATATTCCAGCAAGTCAGAACAGGATTTTTTCAGAAGGCTACAACCATCACGATCCCACAGGACAAATGTAGCAGACTCAGTGTCATCAGAGACCATAACCTTGATTCTATATCTGATTAAAGATATACAAAGAAGTTTAGGAAACAACTGTCAAAGGAATAATAAATTTAAATTTAGAATGTTGGAACTCACCTAGGAACAACATTGACAACATGGCAAAAACAACGTTCACAGTAGTACATGTCGGAGTTTGGGGTGACTGCTTTGTTGCATTTACATGCAGCATACCACCAGTCAGGGCCATTGTTCACACTCTTAATAGTTTCCAAAGACTATGTAAAGTCCATCCTACAATGAAATTATATAACATTTAATTTATCTATAAATTTAAAAAAGTTTACAAATATGCAAATATAAACTTGTGAGAACATAATAAAAATATTAATCTGACATCTTTACAATCTTTTAATTCCTCAATGCACTTCCTAGGAGTCCCCCTTAGCAAGTCATCCTCAATTGAGTAATAAAGAGCATCAAAAATAATGCTTAAAGTTTGTGAATTCTCTTCATTTGAAGCTGGTAGGCTGGAGATAAAAAACATAACCACTTGATAAGAAACAAAGCCAACAAATGTGTTATTACTTAGTCATTCAAAATGTAAAATTTAGTTTTAACACATAAGTTACCTCTTTTTGAATTCAATGACCTCTGGTATGTTAGGATTGAACAACAACCTAATACCATATATGACATTCTGCAAAACAATTTTCCCTACAACCGAGTAGCATTTATTGAACAAAAATGTTCAAATTTAATTAATGTTTAGTTTAAAATTAATAAAGCTATAAAAGACATAGTGAAAGAAAGAAAAATAAAACAAACATACGATTACTAAATATGATAATGAAATAAGAAAATGTTATTGTTATCACATTATCAGTGACCAATATGCTAGCTATAAACACATAAACAACAAAAATATTTTTCCATCAACCTAAATATGAATTAGGAACGTAAGCCCCTTGCAGAGATAGTAATCATAAAAAGTAAAAGTTTTGAAGATAGTAAACCCTTAAAAGTCTTCACTCTAGCAAATTGAATAACAATCACAGGTTGATGGATATCATAATTAGCAATGAAAGTGTTGACCTCATCCACATAATCCCCAAAAAGGGCAACCTCCAACTTTACACTACATTAATAAAAAATACATTATCGATTAAGAAAAAACATATTACATAAATCGATTTTGAAAGAAATCAGGGTATGGTTGGATGTGCACTACAACAAATAATTGAAGTTCTAAATGAATGAAATTTAGAAATAATTTTGGTAGAAGTTTATACTAATAACAAAGGTATATCCAGATAAGAGATAACATAAACATATACAAAATCATCATTTATTTATGACATTTTCATAAATAAGAAAGAAGACATCACATGAAACATGTATATGTACTATAACAAATAATTAAAGTAATAAAGAAATGGAATTACTAAAGACTTGATTGAAGGACAAAATATCAAAGGACATCACCTGTCAACATCGAGCTCAATCACTATCATTTTAGTCCTCTTACCATCTTTGTCATATTCTTTTTCTGTCCCAACTACTGTTAGAACACCTATAACATATGAAAAAACAAAAATAATGATTACAAACGAATAGAAAGAGAATCAAAGACAACATAACGACTCTGGTGTTAAACTTCATATTCTAATTACCTACTAAATAAGGGAAATCCCCACCACTCTGAAAAATATCATCAAATGAGACCAACTTACAGTCATACAGAGAAATAATCTCACTTTCAGATGGCTTTACAGTAGTTCTCATATGAAAATTCAGACGATATTCATGTCTAGTAGTCCGAAAGTACCCAGTATTACCCCCAACCCCAAAGTAAGCAATTACATATACTTCCTCTTCAGAACGTACGGGTTTGAACTTGTATATCAGAGTTTTCCACACATACGCATGCATGGTACAACCCTGTTTTTTGGAAATATTAGAAACATTTAAGAAAATAATGTATAGAATAAATATTAGAATGCTATAACTGAAACACAAAAAAAAAAAATTACTCACAAATTTTTCCATGAAGATCATCTCAATATTGTTGATGGTTTGAGGGTTGTTGAAACTTGGAAGGTACCATAGTCGTACCACACGAACCTTAACCCTCCAATACTCCCTTACGAGAGTGATTTTTTCCAATGGATCAATCTGAGATACCATGAATCAGATTAAACACAAAAGGTTATATGGATGCAAAACCGATTTATGTAAAAGAAATATCCACAAACAATGATAATGATTAAACATGTAACTTTGACATCCGTAAATTAAGAATTTATAGGGAAGAAAGATAATGGGGAAGAGTTAGGGTTTCGTACCTCTTTCAATGAGTCCACACACACTTTAAAACCCAACTAACCAGAGAATGAAACCATTGGTCAATTGAAGTTGAGCATTCACGCATGCTACATCGCTGATAGAGAAGAAGGCGCAGAGATGCGCATGCAACCACTATAAGAAAAATACGTTTTTGCGACAGATTTTTTGCAGCAGATTCGAATCCGCCGCAACTGGAGGCATATTTGCGGCAGATTATAATCCGTCTCAAATTTGAGGCAGATTTTGCGGCGAATTCCTCCCCCCCCCCAATTTTTTTCTGCGAAACATTCATAGTAAAAAGTTTTTTTTTTTATGAAAAAAGTTTTTGGCGGATATTTCCGCCGTAAATTATTAAAAAAATAGAAATTTATTTTTAAATTTAAAAAAAAAAAAAAAACATTTGCGGTGGATATTGCGGCGGATAAATTTGCGGCAGATTTTTCTTCACAAAAAAAAATAATATTGCAGCGGAAATATCCCCCGCAAATCTCTCGATGACTTTTCTAGTGTAAAATATATTTTTTTCAGATAAAAAAATTTGCGGCGGATCAATCCGCCGCAATTAGTTCAGTATAATAAAAATTTTAAAAAAATATTAAAACAATTCGTCGCAAAATCCGCCGCAAATCTAAATTTCAATTTGTGACAGAAAAATCCGCCGCAAAAATTGATAAGTATAATAAAAAATTCTAAATAAAATATTAAAAAATTTTGCGGCAGAAAAATCCGCCGCAAATTATACCGCAATTCAAAAATACATTTGCGGCAGATTTTTCCGTTGCAAAAAATCCGCCGCAAAATTAAATCTACTTCATCTTCTTCCTTCTGCCATTTTCATTTTTCAGATGACATTCTTTCTCTAATTATGTCTCCTCTCTCCCTTCCCCTTTCTCATTTCCCCTTTCAAGACAAAAGCTTCCATGAGCAACCTTCGTCATCTTCAAGACCTTGAGGTAGGGGGAAAACCTTATTCTTGACTCACTTTTCTATTCTTTTCATCTTGTTCTTGAGTTGTGACTTGATGTGGGAATTGGAGTTTTGAGTTGTTTTTGCTTGTTTTGGCTTGAATCTTGTTAGAAAACTTGAGAATAACATGATTTGGTTTGCTAGAGGCATGAGAATAGTTTTTCATTACTTGTATACCTTGATTTCCATTTGAAATGATAATTTGGAGTTTTAGGTTTTCAATAACCAAGGATGAGATTTGTAGTATTTTGATCTATTTTTAGTGAAATCTTTTAGTGTTTTATGTTCCCTTCATGTTTGTGAACTTGTGAACTTGTTTGGGACTTAAACTCACCTAGAAACTAGATTGGAGTGACCAAAATCTAAGATTTTGGCCAATGGAACCGTAACCACAGTTCTTCAAAACTTCTGTCCCAGTGACACGGCCCGTGTCTGAATACACGGGGTGGGCTGTGTCCCTCTCTGCCAGTGCAAATCTAGTGCAGAACAGAGTAGGACACGCCCCCCCCCCGTGTCAAACAACACGGCCCGTGTCTCAAGATATAATGAGAATTAGCTTTTGTGCTCTCATGAAAGTTGTAGCTCTTTCTCTTAACTTTCCAAGGACACCTAATCCACCTCATTTCGACATACGTAACTCAAGTTATGCTCATTTTACTGAGCAAAGGTCAAGGGTTGAAATTGAGAAAAATGCCAAAATATTGTTTTGGGAAAAACTAGCTTTCCTAAGTGTAGGGACCTTTCTTGTATGCATTTATAAGTGTGATGAGACCTTAGTAAGAGTGTTTAATAAAGTGTATTCGTGATGCATGTAAATCAATTGTTATCCTAATAGATAAGTTTAAAGATTAATTGATGAACATATATGATTGGAAATATTTGGAATTGTGGCAATTGTTGGGAATCTATTGAATGTAATAAATGAAATAGAATGATGCTCCTTTTTAAATAAGGCTACGGCTAGTTCAGGTGCAAATGAGATTTCTAGCTTAACTTATATTTAAAAATCACATCAAGGTGACTCTTATTAGAAAGGTATTATAAACGTTTCTTGTTTTTATTTATAAATGGTTTATGTCAGAAATGAAAAGACGAATTGTTTTGACTTATGCCACTTTTCTATTTAATAATTAAGTAACTTGTTTTATATACAGTAATTGGATTTATTATGAGATTATGTTGTATAAATCTATTATTGAGAATTTCAAATTCTCACCCCAACTTCTTATTTTCATGGTAAATCCAGTATATGATCAAAGCAGGAGCGAAAGAAGGCATTGAAGACTTTGTATAAATCCAGAATAGTGAAGATGATCATGATGAAGATGACAATGATAATGAGGATTATTAAACTTTGTATTTGAACAAACTTTGTATGCGATTTGTTATGTTTGTTTTATGGATTGATTAAATGCATTGACAGGTTGAAATTGATGTCTGTGTGGATTTTGTTATATTGTGGATTTTGAATATTCAATTTAATTTTTTTTAATATTCAAAAAAATTTGCGGCGGATTTTGCGGTGAAAATATCAGCTGCAAATTTGAGACGAAAAAATCCGCCGCAAAATCCGCTACAAATTAGCGGCGAAAAAATCTGTCGCAAATTAGCCCTTTTCCGGCAACTATGCCGATATGTCACCGGAGAGTTTTGCGGCGGATTTTGAGTGATTTGCGGCGGATTTTGAGTGATTTACGGTGGATTTATCCTTCGCAAATCTCCTTTTTTCTTGTAGTGAAGAGGGAATATGGAGAAAGAAATTGGCTGCAGTGGTATAGAAAACAGAGAAAAAGAAAAGACAAACATGACATTCCCATTAAATTTGGGCTGTGTGCAATTGTATCTAATAAGTGTATAAATTTTTTGGGATTGAAAAAATAGAATGGAGGAAGTTACAGAGTTAAGTTTGGAAATTCGAAGTAGAACCTGCACGAACCTGGATGAAGTTGTTTGAAGCTGTTGTACCAGTCAATTAAGTTATGTCTATTAAGTATTAATGCTTTACGGTTGGATCCATTAAGTGTACTAAATATTTTTTAAAAAAAATTAATTCATGTTATTTTTTTAAAAAAAAACTTACTATAGATAGAAAGAATAATTTTTTGGAGGGAAAGTAAGTGTCCTGAATGATAGACATTTGTCAAAACTTTCCTTGAAAACCCTCTGAATTATTTATAGTATAGATTTGGGATAACTAATGTAAAGGTAACGTATACATTCAAAATTCAAATATAAAAATCAAATCCCAGATTTTATGTAGCTCCTTCTCTTGTGCGTGATTTACGGTGGCCGTTTGTGATACGCCAATATCCCCCCGCAATTGAAAGGGCACTTCGTGCAGTTGAAGATTGGCACATAGTAGAGTGAATCTGGATGCATTTAACTCCTTGGTGAGGAGGTCGGCCAACTGATCTTTTGAAGATAAAAATGACACCTGAAGCTTCTTTTGAAGAACTTGGTCACGCACACAGTAAAAGTCAATTTCAATATGCTTTGTGCTTGCATGGAATATTGTATTAAATGATAGATAGGTAGCTCTAATATTATCAGACCATAGTTGTGGGCAGCGAGGTAGAGAAATGTGTAAATCATGTAAAATTGACTTAATCCATTGAATTTCTACCGCTGTGTTTGAGAGAGATTTGTACTCGGTACTCTAAGAGATTAAGTTTTTTCCATGAATGATGCAGTAGGCACCCACACTTCTTCTGTCGTCTTTATCTCTTTCCCAGTTGGCATAACTAAAACCATGAAGAGTATGATCAAGCTGTCTTGAGAAGCAAAGACCGAATGATATAATATGCATGAGGTAACGTAGAATTCGCTTTACCGCCTGGCAGTGAGGCTCCTTTGGTTGATGCATAAACTTGCTGACAAGGTGAACACTATAAGCTATATCTAGCCGTGTGAAGCCGAGGTAGTGAAGAGCTCCAACTGTGCTGTGATAAAGTTGAGGATCGTGGAAATCAGCACATTCAAATCTCGAAATGTCACAGGTGGTTGCCATAGGTGTTGCGCATGGTTTCACATTATCCATATTGACTTTGCGGAGCAGATCAGTGATATACTTGCGTTGAGTTAAGTAGAAAGAATCACCTGCATGTAAGGTTTCAACTCCTAGGAAGAATGATAATTGGCTGAGGTCTTTGACTGGAAATGTTTTTGATAATGTTCCAATTAAATTGTCAATAGCCCTTGTGTCGGATCCTGTAACAATTATATCATCCACAGAAATGAGTATGATTAATTGAACTTTGTCTCGATGAAAGATGTGGAGAGAAGTGTCATCTTTTGATCCTTTAAAATCGAGTTGCTGCAACTGATCCATGAGGCGAGAGAACCAGGCTCTTGGGGCTTGTCGAAGACCATAGAGGCTCTTCTTCAATTTGCAAACATGATGGGGGTAATCTGGATGAAGCAATCCTTGAGGTTGTTGCATATAAACATTTTCTTGAAGGAAACCATGGAGAAAGGCATTTTGAATATCCAATTGGCGTAGGGGCCAATTATTTGAAACTGCTATAGAGATTACTAGGCGGATTGTGGTGGGTTTAACCACCAGGCCGAATGTCTCAGTAAAATCAACGCCCTATTGTTGATGGAATCCCTTTGCAACAAGGCAAGCTTTAAATTGGTCGATGATGCCATCTGTTTTCCTTTTAATCCGATATACCCATTTGTTCCCAACAAGGTTGTGTTCCTGTTGGGGTGGAACTAAATCCCAAGTTCCATTTTGAATTAATGCATTAAACTCAGTAAGCATCACCTTCCTCCAATGCGGATGTTTGTTTTCTTCCGTGGAGCAAGTTGGCTCTGTAAAGCAGGAATTAGCCTCGGCAAGTAGGACTTGTGGAAGTGGATACTTGGTAAATCCAACATATCGTGTTCGTGGCTTGAGACTGTTGGTTTGAGATCTGGTAACCATGCGCTGGGAGGTAGCAGAGGTGTCCATCTGGTTTGGTGTGGCTTGGTTTGGAGAGGTGTCAGCAGCCACTGATGTTGATGCAACATGCGAGTCTGGAACATTAGCATTGTCTGACTGTTGTAATGTTGCTGGAAAGTCACGTGGCACATGATCAAAGACAAGTGGCGTTGACAGAGGTTGAGAAATATCAACACTTGGAGGTTGAGTTAGAGAATGTGGAGGATTAGGATTTAAACCGAGTGGAAGAAAAGCTGTTTCGGACTGAGGTAACTCAAGAGAAGTGGTTGCAGATTTTTTATAAGAGAAGGAGGATTCATCAAAGACAACATGCCGAGAAACATAAATTTTTCCTGTTGATAAATCTAGGCATTTGTAACCCTGATGTGAGAGACTATAACCCACAAAGATGCATGTTTTTGAGTGAGACTATAACCCACATCCAAAAACATGCATAAAAGAACAATGTTTTTTTTATGGTATTTTGATTGATTGAAAATCAATCGATTTTTTGAGTTACCTCGACCATTACCACGAGATGAGTTGTTAGAACCACAGTTTTTACCAGAATTGTTACGGCCTCGATTTCCAAATGAGTTTGGTTGCCTTGCAGCGACATTGACGGAGGCAGAAATTTTAAGATGATTGACAGTGCGAAAAGAGGCATGGCCTAGTCTACGATACCAATCGGAAATAGAGACACGAACACCGACGAAGGCAGAGGAGACAACTTGTTGAATAGGTTGAGAGAAACAATACAACCCATCTTTGTTGTGGCCTTTATGTAGGACGTTCCCGAGTAATCCTTGATAAGAAAAAAATTATCATGAAACTCAAATTAAACATTGTTATCTCGAGTAAATTTTTGAACAGAAATAAGATTTTTTGTGAGTTGCAGAACGACAAGTAACATAGAATAGACCTCTTTAAGTGTGAGTGATTCATCTCGGGCAGAGATTGTAGTGACCAGCGAGTCATATTCTGGGCCCAAACCAGCAAGTAAATAGGTGATGAGGTCGTCATTGTTTAAATGTTGTCCAGCAATGGCAAGAGTGTCTGCAAGACGTTTGATGTGCATGAAACATTCGCTTGTTGTCTGATTAACTTTGCGGGCTGTTGAAAGTTGAGACCACACCTGAATGATTTGAGCCCTGAATTGAGAAGCAAAGGAGGAGGTGAGAGCAAGCCACACTTCACGAGAAGTGGTGCAGTGGGCAACCTGCGCAAGAAGTTCATCAGTGAGTGATGCATTAAGACAGCTAAGGATTAAATTGTCTTGAGTTTCCCAAATTTCAAACAGAGGGTTGGGAGACTTGTTGTCGGTAGCATCAGTAATCTCCTTGGATGGTTGTTTGAGAGAGAGAACCATCAATATAGCCAAAGACTTTTTGGCCTTTCAGGTATGGGAGCATGGTAGCCTTCCAAGTAGGATAATTGGTATGACTGACTGAGTTTGGTGATATTGAGGGAAGAGCAGCGATTGAAGAGGGGAAGGAGACTGGGTTGAGTATTAGACATAATGAGGAGAAGGAGTTTTGAGAGTGACGTTGGTCAATGGCTTAATCTGATACTATGTGAATGTTACCAAGGTATTCTATTTTTCATTGCACTGTTACTAGTACGTACATTTCTATATATAATAATAATAATAAATATAATACATTTGGGATAACTAATGTAAAGCTAACGTATACATTCAAAATTCAAATATAAAAATCAAATCATAGATTTTATGCAGCTTCTTCTCTTGTGCGTGATTTACGGTGGTTGTTTGTGATTTCCTCATGATCTTCAGTTGAATGAGAATCGACAATTTGAGATACGCCAAGGCTTATGTGGATTACAAATTATTAAAACTTGAGTAGCGCATTTGAATTGAAGTTGGAGAAAAATATGTATGACAATTTCATCCAAACAATTTTCAGTGACGAGAGTTTGCTATGTATACTGTTATTTAAACGCCGTTGACATAAAGGATGATTTAAATTGAAGACTCTATAGTTGCCATAGGTAACAAGGCGATGGCTGTTAGATTATATATTATAACATAATGTTTATAGCCATTATTTTTATTTTTTAACCAATGTGTGTTAATTTGAGTGAAAAAAACTTAAATCTCTTAACATGTAATTTTAAGTTCAATCTTAAAATTTATGTATATAAAAATAAACTTGTTAAAAAAATTCGCTTAAACGTTTCATTGCAAATCGAAATATTAATCTTTCAATTATTAGATAAGGAAATATCTAGAAGAAAAAAAAAATTACTATTTTATTAATTGTCATCCAATTAACCGTTCAATATATAATTAGTTTTTTTTCAGTTATGAATATATAATTGGTTAAGTTAGTGAAATAGATTGTCTAATCCTATTTCTTTTTTTAAAATAATAAAAAATACAATAAAAGAGGAAAAATGTGCTCTACCTCGCCTATCTTCCCTTAATATGTCAGATCATTCTACAAGCAACACTCATTTCCATAATCTGGTTGACATTCTACAGCCAACGATATAACGAAGCCTCACAACATAAAAAGGTTTCCAGGCGTAAGCTATCTTTAGACTATTCCAGTGGCTAACAACGTATAGACTCAATGAAGTGAAGTAGAATAATGCATTCTAGCTTTGCCAACGGTGCTACATGATAAACAACTCTGATGTAAGTAAACGAGGGGGGGCCACGAGAGAGAGAGAGAGAAGGGGTGTTAGAAAGAATCCATGCCAATGGCAATGACCAATTACACAATAGAATCAATGTAATTTACATCATACTTGTGAAGAGATACCGTTACAGCTTAACCTAAGAAGAAAATAACGTTTTCAAGACAAACAGAAATCAGGAACGAACTTCCTCGTCACCTCGCTCAAAACACCAAGACCCCAGCACAAAATGGGGTTGGCCAGCTCTCATTTCAAACATAATCATCTCCTTGTAACACTCCCTCAACAAACCCCCAAAAAAAAAAAAAAAAATCATAACCCTCCCTCCCCAAAACTACCCTCAAAACTAAATAAGATTAGCCCTCTTCAAAAATCTGATTGTCCGACAATAATGGGGCCATATTGATTCCACAAAATCGAGATACTTTTCCACTATCCATTCTGCCAATTCTTTCAACTTTTTTCTTGTCAGCTGTTTATAATCTCTATTTTTTATGCTCAATATAGGCTGCAAAATATGAGCTTTGATATCTTCTTTGAGCTTGCCACAAAACACATAGCTGTAGGACAAAATGCAGTAAGAGGGTAAATTGTTAAGTACGTCGACAGTCTGCTTGAAGCTGAAGACATACAGTGCACACAACCCCCGCACAATCATGATGTAGAGAGAAACAATGAATGGCCCCAAAACCCATAAGGGGGTTAACTCCTTCGACACTTCAGCACCATATATTACATTAATAGCCAGGAAGAAAGGAGCACTGCAGATAAATATGAAATTAGAAGATGTAAAAAAGCATAAAGCATTATTGTACAATGAATGCTGTTGACATTATTTAAAAAGCAAGAAAAGCTGAACGATACTTGAAAAGCTAGTAACATACGCTGTAGTATCTTAAGGGAGGAAATGTTAGTGCACAATTGGATGTACTTTTTTTGGTAAACAAATATACTAAAAAAAAAACACTTCTATTATATTTTAGTGTGTGACTAGCAGACAGCAAATTAACTTGAAGGCCTCAATAACAAAACATGCATATGCTACAATAAGGAATGCTCATACATCCTCCTTTCCCAAATCCCCAGTATAGTGAACATAAGTGATGTAGGGAGAGGCAGATAGCATTAAAAATGCAGAGACGAAAAAACTGTCATACTTACAATATTAAGAAAGGAATCTTTATTGTTGCGTCCAGGGCTAGAAAATGGGACCATGCCACCTTCAAAGCCACACCTTTTTCATTCCTTTGCGTCCCTTCTAGAGTTTCTTGTAAAACCCCTGGAGGCAGTTCTCCCAAAATTTCCTCCACTTCTTGATTTGATGGTTGTGTGCGCAACATTGTCAGCCATTTTTTGAAAAGTTTATGAATACCAGGTGATGTTGCAAGACTCTCATTTGCTTCAGAGGCATAAGAGAGTGGAGCATTGTGGACCTTTGGAGATTCTGATTTGACTTCCCCACTCTCTTCTAGTCTAACAGAGGTCTTGGGGACCTTCAACCCATTAGCTCTAGTTACTGAATCATCATTTTGAGCACTGCCTTTGAAGCCTGCAATCCTTAAAGGTTTAAGCTTGGATCCACAAACGCAAGGAGGCCCTGCACTGGAAATAAGAAATCCTTTACATGAAGCAGAATAAAAGATCATGTGCATTTTCATGCAAGTTTTGATATGTAAAACAATCCCTAGGACATCTAACTGAAAATTATAATTGAAATCTAAAAGCATTAAAAATGAATTTAATATTGGAAATTTGATATTACAATAAAAAAACAAAATATGTAAGCACTCCATCAAACCATTGGTGCAAGTAATATTCACATGCACAATTTTGTTTCTCTCCCCCAAATAGTATTTTCCTTGCATAATATAAACCTCCAATTCTACAAGCAGAAAACTATGTGAGGATGGCAAATTTATTACTTTAAAAAATATATAAATATAATTGATTAATCAAAACTTGTTTTTTTAGTCATATTTCAAGGCTCCTCAGAGTTGCATTTCAATTTGATTCTGTGAACTCTTATCATAGATCCACCTCAGATATGGTACAGCACTTCCATCATTATGTTAACTTATTCTAAACATCTTAAAGTTCTTGAAAATCGTGACCCCAAACATAACAGACCATATTTAATTTCCACCACACAGACACAACAATATCTCCACCTTAAACAAATATTCTGCTTTAACATGTAATGCCAATCAGCTCTTCCAATCAAGTGACGTTTTGTTAAGCACTGCTTCAACTTCAGCCTTTTGCTCAATGACAAACGCCTCGAGGAAAATGTCACATACAAGCCCTGGAGAAAAGAAAATAATCACTATAAAGTTCATAATTCATATACGCTTGCATTTGAAATCTGAACATGGAAAATCCTGATTGCGACTACAGAACATGCAGTAAAAATAGACAAAGAGCTTACTAAACTTAATATCAGAAAAGAATTTGAGAGACAGGGAGGGAGAGAGAGATATATAGCCTCAGCTCTCAAATAAAATTCAATCTTAAGGATATTTCATAAATGTTGACAACTCTGATGCTCCAATTACTAAATTTGATGTAACAGCTCAATCCTTGCCACCACAAGACATCACTGGGACAGCACTACGACTCTACTGAATATACAAATCACATTGAAAGTTGAAACTAAACTTTGACAGCATCAAACTGTAATGAAAAGTTACCTTAACCATTTAAATGGCAAATAATAATGCGAATAATTTCCAGCACCCTTTGACAAAACATTGAATTAATTAGGCCCAATTTTAACCATAGCAAGCTTATAACTTGATGGTAGTGAGACGATAAAATTGGGTGTAAGTATGTAACTAAATACAATCGAATAAGAGGTTTTCAAGCCAAATAAAAGGTAAATTTCCTATATAAGTACCTGTGGTTGATGGGCAACTAAAGCCATTTTATTATGTCTTTAACCACCAAATTATCCACACGATAGGACCTATTCAACAAGCACCAAACAATGGAGTTAAAAGAGATAAGTAAACATAAAAACCAAAACAAGAAATAACACACAAAGTACACAGAGAACTTAGAGTTAGAAGCCATCTTTAACAACACAACATTTGGACAGTGTAATATATTAACACTTCAACTGTGGGAGTTGCACATCCTCATCCAACATATTCCTTGTCACACAATTGAAACTGAATTTTTTTTAAAAAAAAAAAATGTCAACGACACCAATTCAGGTGCTTCTCCAACTAGGGTGTGCAATTTCGGACAAGTGCTAATAAAGAAGAATATTTTTTTTTCATAGGAAACAGTTTCAACAAAACACGCAATAATGCCAAGCTGAGTTTCAGATAAACAACTGAAAAAGGAAATACAAGGGACAAAGACCACTAAGATCTCGTACACCTATCTATATATATAATAGCCAAATTATGAGTACAATTCGCTCAAAAACAAAGGAACAAGAATATCGTACCGTATCCAACACTGCTTTCGATTTCAAGAGTTACCGAAGGGAGGGTATTGAGGAATTGCGATGTCGTGTCGTATGGTTGGATATAGAGAATTATGGATCGAAATAACGCATTTATTTGGAGGTGCTAGATATGGGCGGTGGTGAGCTTAAAGAAACGAATTGGAATTGGAACTCTGCAAACCCTAACCCGACACAATTGGCGATGGATGGAACAAGACGATAGCGGAAGCGATATGGCAATCTCTTCACATTCTGTACATTGATAACATGTCAAGTTTATTTTAATATATATATATATATATATATATATATATATATATATATATATATATATATATATATATATATATATATATATAATCTTTAGTGAGAAGAATGTTTATTAATGAATAAATGTTGAATGGATCTTATATAAATGATCAGAAATTAAAACATAAATAAATTTTTTAAGTGGCAAACGAATTTAAGATTTTTAATCATCGACCAATGATGATCAAAACAAGAAACCCTCTCACAATAAAAATTACTCTCACTAAATTTTCATCATATATATATATATATATATATATATATATATATATATATATATATATATATAATGATCAAAATTAAAACATAAAACATGTATGCGACTTTTTCATGGTACATGATCTTTAAGAACTTTTAATCTTAACCATCTATGTATAGTTATATAACCAAATTACTCTCTCACCCTCTCATAATAAAAATTACTCTCACTAAATTTATATATATATATATATATATATATATATATATATATCACAAAAGAATGTTCACTTTTACATTGTAAATATTTCATTAAATACAATTTAATCACTTTATTTTTTAGAGTATAATAACTGATAAATGAGAGATTAATTTTTAGAGTATAATTAGACATCTAAGTAGCATTTCCTCCTAACGATATTATTTTTATTTTCATACACATGAATTCTGATATCAAACTCAATACCACATGTTTAAGAAATTCAAATTCGTTCCACTTGAACTAAGATACTTTGATTCAAGAGACATGTTTTATTATCATATCATAATTTATGGTAAATTTGATAGGCTAACTTCTTGTTATAATCAAAATTTGTTTAAAACCAAAGTGTGCGTTAATTTAAGTAGAAGGGATTTGAATCCATTAAGCATATAGCTTTGGATTCGATTCTGATATTCATATAAATGAAAATAACATCATTAAAAGGATCTTCGTTTAGGTGTTTAATCATACCCTGTGAGATAAGTCTCTCATATATCAAGCAAAAAATACTTTGAGAAAAAAAAATCATTATTTTAATGTCATTTATTATTTTATTTAATATTTTGTAGTTAATTATTGATGTAATTTATATATGAGATTTTCTCAAATATAAAATTCCACTTAATTTATATAATAATTACTAAATATTAGTACTATGAATGTAAATGAGTTGAACTATTCGTGAATTATTCTTAAATATTTGATCAAGCTTGTTTATTTAACTAAACAAATAAGTTCAAGCTTTAATTTAGGTTTAATTATATAAATGAACCAAATCCAAACTTTATAAGCGACACATTAAAAGAGAGTGAATAATTCGATTATATATATATATATATATATATATATATATATATATATATATATATATATATATATATATATATATATATATATATATATATATATATATATATATATATAATGTAGGCAAAATTACAATAATTAATAAGAAAATAAAAATTATAGGATTGCTAAAGTTATTTATCTTAATAAGTTTTCATAAGAGGTTAACAACAAGTATATACAATTCTCAACGAGTTCTATTTGCGTGCACAAAAGAAGAAGACCATTTCAATGTGAAAATATGTTAAATATTTTTAAGTGTTAAATTTATTTTGAAATTTCTTTTTGTAATGGTGGAAGATTATGAATTCTTTATCATTTTATGTAATAAATTATATAAAAAAATTATTTTTATTTTTAATTCATCTTCTACTATAAAGATATTTACTAATTATTAGTTAGTAAATTTAAAAAATAAAAAATACTTTAAAGAGATATCTAATAAAAGGAAAGAAAATAGTAAAGTCATAAACGAGTTAAATGAGTCGAGTTCAAGTTTTTAAATTTTTAAACAAGTCAAGTTCAAATTTTAAAATTGACTCTTCTAAATAAATGGACCATGCTTGAACAAGCTATTTTTTTCACAAGTCAAGTCTAAGTTTCAAGTATTTGACTTTACTCGACTTATTTACATCCCTAATTAATACAATGTATATAATATTAAAGTTGCAAAAAAGTTTATTTTTGTGATAAATATTTTCTGCTTTATTTACTTTTTTTTCATTGTGTTGATTCAATATTTTAATTCTTATACTAATTTACAGCAAAATTAATTTCAAAAGAAGAACTAAATATTTATTTTAATAAAATTCAAAATATATGTGTATCAATATTTTTATTTTTATTTTAAACCCAATATGCCCTACTATTAGGGACAGTTTAACAACTCTTTAAACTGGCTTAGAACTGTTTAAGATAATATGATGATATAAATTTAGGTTATTTTATAACTAATTTTAATTTATTCTTAGTTTGGTCAAATTTTGTCTTAAATCAATTTTGAAATCATAAAAGTTTTTTTTTTATTTTTTTGGTGTGTAACTAGGTTTAAAATTTAAATATTAAGATAGAAATAAATTATGGGAGAGAAAAAGAGAATAAATAAAAAGAGAGCGAGTGCATAAAAAAATTGGATTAGAAAAAGATCAAACAACATTCATCTAAAAATTGGATTAGGTATAAACTAGTTTTTAAAATTTTTTGTGATAATCAAACAACATTCATCTAAAAATCAACTTCATTATAGCTACATATTTAGTTTTCAAATGTTTCCAAACACCCCTTAATATTGTTAGAAGCTGTGTAACAATTTTTTAGGATAAGGCTCATATAAAATGAATTTGTTTTCTAAGTAAACAATTAAGAATTTATTCACTATTAAATTTATGAGTTAAAATCATAATATATTTTAGATTAAATCAATAGTGAATAACCTATATTTATTCACTTTAAAGACAAATTCAATTTAAAGGATTTTTTTTCTAATTTTTTAATTAATTATTTATGAAAGGTTAATATTTTTGCTTATATAGAAACACAACCGTAAATATCTATACTATTGTAAAGGAATTTCCCACTATGGTGGCTAAGCAGGATAAAACTATAAATATATATCATAGTGATTTAAATATTTAAAAATACACATAGAAAAAATTGTAAAAAAATCTTATTCTCCAATTATAATTATCTTTAAACACTTATAAACTTCTCACATATAAATATAATTCACGGCAAACACCTTTTTTTTTTTTTTGGGTGCAACACTCCAAACACTTTTTATTGCTAATCTTTTATCTTACAATAAATATTAAATTATTCATATAATGATTTTAAAATAACATAAAAGGAATCAAAATCGTAAATATTTCTCAACTTCATATATATAATTATAATTCACTTCAAACACTCTTTTTTGGTACGGAGGAAAAGTTAAGAGAAACTAAGTACGACAAAATACCACAAGATATAAAAAATGTAATGATCAATAATTTAATACTTCTAACACTTTTTATCAATAATATTGTATCTTAACAAATTGACAAATACGTAATGCGGATCAATAATTTAGTATATAATAAATATAACCGTATCTAATTTGTTAACTTCATACATAAAATAAATTTAGAGTAGAAAAAACTTTAAAGTAATAGTGTGCGGGACTGAGGGATTCACTTATAGTTTAGTACCTGACCGGAGACATCTTTCATTCTTTGTTAGTACATACAGTTATTAAATAAGAAAAAAAAAAATAGGTATTAAAACACCGTCTAACTACTCATGAGTCAAGAATTATTATAGCTTGCAAACTACATTTTGACTTAATAGAAAAATAACTTTTTTTCTTCATCAGGATTCTCCATGATCTTAAATAACATGAGTTATATTAAAAAAAATAAGAACAACTTATTTTTTTATATAATTATTAAGTCCTATAACCAATTATAATAAAACCATGCATGATAAAAACTATGTCTATTTTTCTCAACATGTTACATGAGAATGTTCCTTTTCCTTTCCCACACACCATAATTTGAAACCCAAAATTTTGTTCAAACACAATCCAACCGTTTTATGAAACATGTTATTTGTGGATTAAACTCAATTTGCACACCTCAAGCAGGGGTTAAGGTATGCTACTATAATCCAAACATGCTATCAAACGTGCACCAAAAATGGGGAAAACTACAAACATTATTCATTCCCTTCTTTGCTGAACTACTCGTTAGTCATTAGCTTAATTCAAATAATTATTTTCTTAACCCAACTGCGCAACCGCTTGAGCACATTTCACACATTTTCCTGCAAAAATATGACGAGCAAAAGTGCGACGTGGAACACAAAAACATAAATTCTCTCGTTGGTATCTTAGTTATCCCTAGGAACAGGCTCGTTGAAACATAAGTGTTCCATTAAAAAACAAAATGCCATAAAATTACTATTTTCAGTGAGATACATCAGAAAAATAACAATCAACCACAGGGCACTAACCATCAAAATCAAACCTTTTCTCCCCACAAGCCCCCCAAAAAAACACGGGCACCATCTTCATCACTTCTAGCCCTGCTGAATACATACTGACCATCAGAAGATAATTGATGTGGAGAAAATTACAATTCAAAATTCAAACGTATCTGAAACCTAGACTACATATACCTGAAAACATGGCTGAATAGAGTAGCACAAATACGGCTTGTGATGGAACATACAAAGACCACATTAAGAAAGTCTCTCCACTGCAGATTAACACAGCATCTAATCAACACCACCCTGGCGTCCATACAAGTTCCCCCCACCTCGTCGTGAAAGAGTTTGACCTCTCTCTCTAAATCTTCCCCCACCATGGTTACCATCTTTAGGTCGTTCTAAGTTGTCTGATTTGCTGTCATCATATGGCCCAACAGGGTGGTACTCATAATGCAAGTTTGAGCCCTGCCTTTCCCGGCTTTTAGGTTGGTTATAATGTCTGTTATCTTGGGCAGGTGATTTCCAATCTCCACGAGATTCATGTCCTCTTCCAAAGCGATTTAGGTTTCCATTTCTGCCAAACCCGGATGATGGGCGTTGCTCTTGCCTAAGATCCATGCTTGTTGGAGCCTGCTCAACCGAGCTAACAGTTACCTGATTTGGGGAGTGGGGACGCCTCTTTGCTGGAGCACTTTTCCTCTCTCTTTTAGACTCTTGATTCCCAAAATGTGGAGCTTCTCCAGCCTTGCTCTTTTCAGAGACCGATTGATCATAGTGAGGTTGGGCTGCATGAGGATTGGACTCTTTGTCATGGCCTGATGGAATTGATTCACTGTCATGAGTGGGATCCTTTTTGTCAACTCCAACAACCACTGAACCAACATTTTGATCACTGGGTCTGTTTCCCCTCTGATTATTAGATGCCTGAGATTTAGGTTGCCAATGAGAAGTCAAACGTTCCCCACCTCGATTTTCTTTAAAAGCAGCACCAACATCTGGTTGACTCTGCTCAGAGGACGAGACATGTGTCTCAATTTTCTCTGTCTCCCCAGCATTTTTCTTGTGATCAACATCATGGTTCACCCCTACCCCCTTATGTCCTCTGAAAGGAACCCTCCGCCCTCTGCCTGTTGCAGCATGATCTTTAATAACAGGAACAGAAACCAGAGCAGCTGAATCATGATTGACGGGATTGTTTGAACCATCAAGAGCACTAGAGTCATTAAAATGCTTTCTTTGCCCTTTCACCAAGCCTGTTTCAGACTTCTGATCTTCATGATGCTCTGCTAGTCTCTGAACATTTGGAACACAGTTTGAATCATGGTCCAGTCCATCCTGCATATCATGCACATTAGTTGATTCTGTCAGATTTCGTTGCCGCCATGATCCATGTGCTTTCCCCTGCTTAGTATGCCTGCCATCTCTATTTTTAGACTCCATTCCAGAACCCACTTTGCCAACAGCTGAATTAGTATGCTGAGCAATCTGGGGGCCCTGAGAAACAGAATCAACTCTTCCAACACCCTCTTCTGCAGGAGCCTGACTGATTGATGAAGCCACCTGTTGTTGTATGCTTCCTTGCTGAGCCATTTCTTTTGCAACAGGTTTTGGAATATATCTCTCCATTTCTGCCCTCTTATTTTTTAAATTATGCACCTGCTGATCACTCTTCACAGGATTAACTGCCTCAATATTACTTTTCTCACTTGATTCATCCATGACCTCAGTCTTGATCTGCGGTTTGACAGGCGCCCATATTACAGCATCACTCCCATGGGATTTCTCTGCGGGTCTATTAGCCTGCATATTTCTTGGCGTCCTACGAGAATGCTGTGATTTCCACTGGCTATTCATTCTACCATGGGATTCCTCATTTGCTAAATGTCTTTGTTGCTCTGAAAACTGATTCGAATCTTTAGACAAGGATGCTGGCTGAAGTGAGCCCTGATCTAACTCAAAGTCAGAAGCCTTGGGCTGATCACTTTCAACAGAACTTTTGGAAAGGTTGGCTTCTTTTGGTGCCAATGGTGGTGGAGCCAGAGAAGAACTCTCTTCAACTTTGTGTTTGTTTTTGCCATTCCTGTTATTCTTCTTTTTCTGGTTTACAGAAGGCTCAACCATAGCAGTTGAATTCATGGGTAAGCCCAAGCCACAGGCTGAACCAACTTCATGTGTAACGTTGCCAGAAGTTGCAGTAACATCAACCACTGTGTCATTCTCAAATTTCGGGGCAGTTGAGATGGTAGAAACAACCTTTTCACTAAATGTTTTCTCTAAAGGAAGGTTCTGCTTTTGTTTATAGCTCATTCGCTTCTGCTTTGGGGCAATATTGCTATGAACCTGTAAAGCATTCATGGCATCAGCACTATTAACATCCCGGGGTAAGTTCACTGATTGATTATGAATCAGAACAGGTTCTTTGCCAGAATGCTTATGTGTCTCAAAAGGTGGCTCACTGGACAAGATGGGTGATTTTTCCACTTTATTAAAACCAGTATCATTAATCTGACAGACAATATTGGCATTAGAATTTACTGCCGAATTGACAACTCCAGATTTTCCTGCTACAATTGCTGATTCAGAAGGTTGTAATTCCTCTTGCTTATTCTGGATGGCAGAACCTGTAGCATACTCTTTCTGAGTTGACCCTGCCACTGTTTGGGAACGTCTGTTTAACTCATCCAATTTTGCAAGAGCTTTAGCCTTTTGCTTTCTTATGCGCTCCTCCTCTTCCTCCTGCAATTGCTTAGTACGTTGCTTGGCCAACTCTTTCATTTTGGAACGCTAATGAGTTTCAAAGTGTATTGTGTAAGTATTAAATGTACAGAGGCTAGCAAGTAGTAAGCATAGAAATGGTGTATGCGTTACCTGTGCATGGCCGTCAACTGGATCAGACCTGGTTTGAACAGATTCTCCATCATGCCTTGCTGGGTCACAGGACCCAGACCTATCGTAGGCCTCAACAGATATCCGATGGTCACCAACAAGAACATTAGATGCTTCCAAATGTGCACCTGATGAAGCTGAAAAGTCTGTGACAAAAGATTTCTTTTGCCAACCATCAGCATCTTGGTTGCTTAATCTTCCCTTGTTATGATGATCACCTCTACCATGCATGCCATGAGCAGTTTGCCTGTGAATAAGAATTTCAATACTTTCACCAAGATAAATGAACCACAATCAGTCAATACCAAGAAGTTATGGCCAAACCTGGATGTGGCCGTTCCACTGACAGATAAGGATTCAAAATTCTTTTCTCCGCCAGAAGCACCCACTTCACGATGGGTTGGATTTATGACTTCACTGGCATGGGTTCTCACAGGAAACACAACACCAGCACCAACTTCATTTTCCACATGATTTACCAGAGCACTACCGGCATGAAATTTATTTCTTTGCTCCTCTCTACTTCTAGCAGATGAATTATCCCTGGCTTTTGCATTTAAACCCTCTATCTTCAGAATCAGACTGGCATCTTTTGGAGCAGATGATCTTGGGGGGATTTCTAGCATATCAGAAGCAGCACCATCCAATTTCCTTGCTGAAATATCACCAGATTTCTTAATGTTTCCAGAACTTTCAGGAGATATGGCCTTAACAATGACAGAAGAACTAGATACTTGATTTTCCAAAGTCTGAGAAGAAGCTTCTTCACCATGAGCACTTGTCCTCAAATCGATCTCCTCATTCTTTCTGTAATTTGATCTCTGTTCATTCTCCCAGACTGTCATTCTTGGTCGGTCCCTCCCATCAGCATATGATGCATTGGTTGTCTCTGAATCCTCCCAATTGGCTGGTTCATTTTTCCCACCCGACTCATGTTGCTTAAGAAGAACTCTGTATGGTCCAGTAGTATCAGCAGGATGGCTGGACTCCACTTGCTCTGAGGCCAAAGACTTTCCGGCAGTAACATATCCACCAGATCTACCTTGTGAACTTCCAGGTTCAGGAGGATTTTGATTTGAATACCTATTATAAACAGGGGGTCCCGCTGCCATTCCCATGAAAGGAACATCTCGCTCATTTGAATTGCAGTAGCCCATTGGAGGACTGTAATATCCCTCATAGGCCATTGGACCAGGATAAAAGCCAGGTCTGATAGGAATGCCTGGACGAATATAGGAATCAGGCAAATGAGGCCTGTAGACATCTCCATTCTTATGGTGCCCTCTTGGTCCAGTCCCTGGAGGGGGAACTGGTGGTGGGTTGGGAAGACTAGTAGGTGGAATATGTGGACGGTAATATGGAAATGGTTCAATTGGAAAGCCACCTGGAGCAACAGGATTTCCAAATGGAGGACCACTAGGAGGACCCCTGAACCAAACACCTCCTTGAGGGTTATTTACTGGAGGACCAGGCCAAGCATCATAGTGTTGAGGAGGAATACCAGCATTAGGGTAAGGCTGGTTATTTCCTTGCCATTTCTCTATGCCAGGCCTCACGCCATCCTCGTTGTGGGCCTGATAATCTCTTCTCCAAGAATTTACTGTTCCACCCTTCACATTTGCATTCACAGGAACATCATCTGTAATATCAGCAACACACATCATCATTAATTATAGATGAAAGAATGCAAAACCCTATCAGCAGAAATAGGCAGAATAAAAAATGAAACAACATGTAAATATAGAAGGAAGCGCGTGTAGGCATACCAACAACAGAGGTCTCATTTATCTCTTTCCTGAGTCCTGAAGATGAGCCAGGGCGAGTATGAGATTGAGAACTGTGGTCTGTCAACGGTTGATAAAAAAAATTATCAAAAAAAAATCTCATTGTCTCTACTTTCAAAACTGTTATACAAAACACTCAGTCACTCACTCTAACACACATAGTGGAAACAAAAAATAATAAGAATGTCTTTATAAAATATAAGTAAATTCTCTTCCAATATTAGGCATTTAGGATCCCAGCACTGCATTGAGAATGCATATAGAAATCTCAATTATTAAACTTAGACAAGATGTGCCGTCCATAAACAATATTTATGTTAAAACCTTTAACTTCTTGGTCTAGTAAAACATAATGGCTCGAAGTGTTTATGGGGGATAATTGATATCATTACAAAATATAAACAAACAAATTGTAGAACTTCAGTCAAAAACCATTGTAATGACAATGACCACACCTAAATGATAAATATATGTTTTGTACATATAAAAAATAACTATGAGTCTATGACCATTGTTAAAGAATTACAGGTTTAGGGTTAGGGGAAAGGAAAGAGAGAAAGATGGCTAAACAATAGTAAACTAAGAATATTATTGATAGGAATAAGATGTGATCCAATTCCATAACCTAGTACTCCTATTTATACTAATACTTAGGTGTATAAGCCCAAGCCCACTAACTCTAAGACTAATAACCCTAATATCTTTTAACAACCATAAAATGCAGCACTATTATGAGTTAAAAAATGGACATGCAATTTTAAAAACCAAACACCATAATAGTTGTACAGAATGGCACCTTGCAACTCAGAGTTCAGGACAGACTTGTCCTTATCAGAACCAAGGGTTGGAAAGTCTCCAGAGCTCAGAGAAAATTCATCATTCTTGGGTTGTGCAACTCCCTGCATTTGTACAAAAAGTGACTACTATCAGCAGCAGGGCTAGCAATGAATACGAAACAGAGGCAGCCATAGGCAGGTGGGGCTGAGAATATAGGGACTGTGTCAAACACAAAGATGAAACATATACTTCAACAACATCCCCAAAAACAATGTCCATACAAGATGGTTGGAATTTCTATACCACAGATCTTAATAAGTTAATCATAGTCATACAACAAGATAATAGCTCTTACCACCCAAATACCAAATCATAGCAACAATATGTGCATTGGCACAGAAACTATGCTCAGTAACAAGGTGTGCACCAACCCCAAAACAATGAAAATTAGAAGGTGAGAAGTGGAAATTATTGACAACTGTAAAACGAATTCCTCATGTCAATTGTTGTAAAGACAAACACCTTAAACACTTGGTCAAATCAGCCCTTTAGCCTAGAAACAATTAATTATCATAAAATTACATTACAAAAATCTTCAGAAGTAACTAGTAGTAGCACTCATAAGTTTCAAGCACAAATAATAACAGAAGCCTACCAGTTTCTCCGTAGTCCTAGCAGCACTCCAAGCACCTGAATTTTCAGACAAGGGTTCAGCAAATCGAGACAACTGAGAGCTACCAGGTCTTGTTTCTGCACTGCGAGGACGCAATGATGTGAGTGACGTCTGATTTGATGTCAATGCCCCAGATGCTGATGAAGGCCGAGAATTTGACCCCCACGCATTAGCAGTAGACTCAAGAGCCCTATCACTACCGGCAGTCGAAGGTCGCGTGCCACTTCCACCAGATGATGGACGGGCACTGAGGTGGCTGGGTGAACTAGTTCCACCATCAGTATTTGGAGACAAAGAAGAAGAACCCCATGCATTTGTTGCAGAAGAGGATGATCTACTACCCCAGCTGAGGGTACCCCTAATCAAAATAAATAGAAACCAAACACGCATCAATAACCTAGAACTAGAAGAACAAAGGGAGCAGAAAAATCATAACACTAAGGCCCATAGAACATCTACTCACTTGGGAACAATCTCCACATTGGGGTCCAGACCATGATTTTCTAACCTTTATACAAAAGAAAGAGAAAATTTTCAGATGGTAAACCAACCACATCAGTTAAGTAAAAAGAGAAAGAGTTAAGCCAGAAATCAAATACCTCTGACTGGGTAAGTTAATAGGTTTTGGAACTGCAACTTTCCCTAAAACAGTCATACCACCTCTTCTGGAAGAGGCCCATCTGCAACAGTATTACCATCATCAAACTCAATTTTCTTTTAGTCACTTAATAAATATATTCATGCACACATGGATGAGGAACTAGAACTTGAAATCTCAATGTTACCAGCTTACCATTCGAACCATATTGACAACAAAATAAGTAAGTTTCCAACAATGACAGATAACTATATTATTTGCATTCCAAAGCACAAATTTGGCTTTTGGGTACAATGAAAATAGGACCTACTGCACAAAACCCGAAGCCCTCACCACTAGCCCACTCCTAGTGGCTTCCAAAGCACACAGACATACCTTTTCTCCCCACTCAACATGCTCGAAGTCATAGCCTGGTCACCGCCACACGGTCATTCAAGCCAATTGAAAGGCCTGATAAGAGAAACAGAGTGAAGAACAATTTAATTTAATATCATATATCGCAATAAATTCATTGAGGTCACAATTTAAAATTAAATTTGTAATTATAATGTTATCATTAAACCTGTGGACAAATAATAGAAACTCTCTTTCTTAAGTTTTAAAGGAACTTCAGGAGATACATACACTGGTTTCTTTAAAAAGAGTTGGTTTGTGGCAGCAAATTCTCAACATCCCATCCCATTATCATCATCTCAAAGTTCTCAACCCTTATTCACAAGTAAGCACAGTCATAACTTCTAAAAAATTATATTTCTAATTTTAGGTTGCCACATATGCAAGGCACCACCATTGTCATTATATTCATTTCATGCAGTTGCCATGGTAAGCCTGCAAAATATTCCATATTAATTTTCACTAGCATACTAAAAGCAAAATCCAAAATAGTGGCTATCTTCAATATTTTCTCTATTCATTACCACCGCCTCTCACCATTCTGCTCAATAACCGAGCCATCAAACTAAAGATGCTAAACATGACATACAATTCATCTGTTCATGGTCCTCAGTTAGCAATAATATTGACTAAGACTAACACGAAATAATATTGATTTTTGCCCATTCACCTCACCCCATATAGTCATGTTATATTAAGGGTTTCTATTTCTAATAATCTTTTCAGCCAATGCAGTTAATACCATACAACTATGTTCAAACCACTAGAAAAAAAAAAAGGGCCTGAACTTCATGCAATGAATCAATTGATATAAAACAGTCTTTTCACGATAATGATCATTCATATTTTGTTTACAACACTAGCTCACTAACATAGTAAATATAGGTATGAACCTTGCCGTCACAACCATGTGCTTACCAAGCCTACCAAACAACACATTCCAGAAATGTTTATAATCAATTCCACCAGAACCAATCATTTCAAACATATTCCACAGTAATGATCTTATTACCAAACTACAGATCCACAAACACAGCCAACAGAAGTAACACAAACTTTTCAATAACGACTGCTCTTCAACAATTATTTCATCGACGAGATATACCCAACAATCACATATGCAAACACCTTCAAATTAAAAAAAGAGAGGGGGGTCCAAATGAAGTTAAGAAGCATAATTGACAAAAGTGAGGCCTTTAGATCATTATTCCACAAAACAAAACAAAAAATTTGCACAAATAAGTTTTCATGATAAAACAGATTGTAGACGGGTCCGTTTTTATCTCGAACAATAGAGAACATGCAGATGCATATTAAAATCCGGCAGTAGTTGCAGTTGCCAAAAATTTCCAGTTCTAGTTTTTATTTAGCAATATATGTTTTTTCACCCTTCGTTATCTCGGGAATGAATCGCGGATGAATAATAGTTGGTAGTGAAAACGAAAGTGTACCCGAAATAACTGGGAAATGTGTTGCGTCGTAGAAACCCTAGAGGAGCAATTGCAGAAAGCTGCAAAGAGGAAAAAGAAGAATAAGCGATCAAGAGGTTGAGGAAATTTTTTGGAAGGTGGAGAGGGAGGTTTGGAGAAGGAGATCTGTCGGAGTAGAAGGCGATGGGTTTCGGATCGGAGAGGAAGAAGGGTGAAAGAGAGAGAAAGATACAGAGAGCTGAAAGGAGTTCGGGGACGTAGCAGTTGAGTTACCCCCCGTGAGAAAATTGTTTATTGATATAGGCCCACTTTAGAAATTATATTAATATTAATTAAATAAGGCTTAAATGTTAAACCAAATTAATACGACATTTATTAATGAATATTTTATTATTAAACAATATTAAATAGCATTTTGGAAATGCAAATATTGAGGGAAATATAATCTAAGGTTTAAATAAAATTTTCCTCCTTCTTATTGGTTTTATATTTTTATTAATTAATTTGAGTTTTGAATTTTTAGAAACGAATATTTTAATAAATAAAAATTATAGATATTAAAATTAAATCATTAAAAAATATTAGAATCAATATTGCAATAACATATACTAAAATTCAAAAAAATAAAAATATAAAGATTAATATATGAAAAATATGAGAACTGAAATTTAAGTCAAGTGAAATAATAAGGACTAACTATTGAATTTAAACAATATATGATTTAAACTATTAAGGGATTATTTAGTTTGTTTTTTGTTTCTATTTTTAAAATTCTAGCCAATATGTTTCAATTGTAATTATAAAAATAGTATATTATTTTTTATTTTTTATTTTTTAAATTTGTAATAGAAAATTCAAAAACAAGTATATTTAGAATGAACATATTAATTTTTTTATGTAAATCCTTTGTATTGAAACCCTGTTAATTTGAAGTCAAACAAAGTTGAATAATAAATATATAAAATTCTTTTAACGTTAATTTTTTTTATTTATAAAATTGAACTTTAAATTTTATTTAAAAATAACAAGTATCAAATTATTTGAAAGAATCAAATATTGATAGATTGAATATATCAACTAAGATGACATTTAGTTTATTTTTTGTTTCAATATTCAGTAGATACATTTTTATTGATAATTATAATTTATAAAAACACAACCTTCCATTTTACTTTATCTTTTCCTTTTTCATGAGTTCTCAAATTTCATCTTGTTTCTTACAAAATAAAATGTAAAGTAAATCATCATTTATACAGCATCCTTATGGCATATTTTTTAGCTTTTTTTTTAAACCAATTCATACGTGTGCAAGTGGGGTTGTGTCAACTTTAAAAAATAAATAAATAAACTCAACTCAACCCAATTAATATTTTCACAAGCGAGACAAGCTTAAAAATATCACAAATCCAATCAAATTCATGTCCAACCCAATTCATGTCAATATGTAATGTAAGTAATCACTAGAATTTTAAATTCAAGTAATAGGCACAATTGAATTTAGGCAAAGCTAGATAATTTTGTTTTTAGGAGTCAAAGAGAAACAATACTCTATCTAGGGGCGAAGCTTAACTATTTATATTTTTATTAGAGAAATTAAATGCAAAGTTGTTGTTTTGAAAAAAAATTCCCCCCTTAACATGCACTACATGTTTGTTTGGAATCAATGAAGGTAAAGGAAAATAAAAGATTGCTCGCGAAATTTTTTTTTATTAGCTGAACAAATTGACTATCTGACTAATTAGCTGAATAACTTGGTTAACTCGCAAAATAGTTGATTCCCTTTGATAATGTGATATGTTAAGGAATGGAGTTTGTTCTTCAATTGTAGATTCATAGGATGATTATAGAAAATTCTTATTCTGAAGATCAGCTAAAAATTAATTTTGATAAAGACTAAAAATGAAAATAAATGCATAAAAATGATTAAGAAAGCGATAAAGAGAGCTATAAATAAAGTGATAGAGAAAAGCAATAGTTGAAAGATAAAGGAACAAATGCAATGTAAAAGCTTATGTTTGATTAACTAAATGGTTGTTGTGTTGAGTGGTGTGGTGTTTATAACTAAGAATTACAACATTATTTATAGGGTCTAAAACTAGTTGTTATCCCTCACTAAGACTGTTTGTCAAGTTTCATAAGCTTTGTACCTACTTTTCAATGTTGTGGAATCAGGACCAATAATCAAAGTGGTGGTTACTGCCACGTCAGCTAAGTTCCTCCAATTTAGAGACCAAATACATTGTACAAGTTAGTTGAGCAACTGCTCCACTAGCTAATCACTTCAACCTAATCCTTATATTTAAAGAAGATGACTACTATGCAGTTCAAGTTAGCCCAAGTGATCTCCCTCAATCTTATCTTTAGTTTCATATCTCATTTGAACTTATAAGAGTCATAAAACTATTTCACCATATGTTCATATAATTTAGAGAAGTGGTTTTTGACTTAGTCAATGTTTCATCCACTCATTTCAACATCTAATTCCTTATAGATTCTCATTGGCACGTGCAACTCACTTCCTTACTAGACCTAGACCCATTATTTAGGTGCCCCAATAAACTGAAACAATCATTAGCTGCTTACATGATCTACCTCAGCTATCTGTTGATTGATTTCGACTATTTAGTTGAGTTTTTTTTGTTAACACTTTGCCCCTTACATCCTTTAGTCATTGAGCATGCGAAAACAAGTGAATGGTGTATTTGAATTCAAAACCAAAAAATTGTTAAGGTGTCAACTAGTATCTAATCTAAAATTGTCACACTCCAGACTCATCTGAAAACTATATCTTTGAGAATTCTTGATTGAAACTAAGAATGAACAAGTTGGAATGAACTTTGGATTAACCATCATGCCCTAAAGCCAGGATGCTACTTCATCAGCTACTATTATTGTAAAACTATTAGCTAAAAATGATTATTCACCAAGGGCAACAACATCTTATTCCCTCAAATAAAATCATCTTTTATAGAGTTTAGTGATATTTTGATTTATAGATCACAAGGCTAGAGGATTTTAGACATAACTGATGTAGGTTGCCTTCCTTAAGACTTTGTTAAATTCTACTAGTTTTAGTTAAAGCTAGGTGGATAGGTTTTTGCTTAATTTTATCCTTGGCATCCCATACAAGTAGGCATCTAATGGACTCTTTAGGAGCTAACAGTTAGTTCCCGTACTTGGTTATTTATCCTGGATCAAGATCAGCTGAGTCCACAATGAAAGACAGGTGTATATTGTAACATCCCGGGACTGCCTACAGGATTGACGAGTGTCTCCACAAACCAACACGAGTCTTTTTAGCGTGCTATGTCCTCACTCACACGCATCCTAGGAAACTTCCCAGGAGGTCACCCATATCACAATTGCTCCAGGTCAAACACGCTTAACAATGAAGTTCTTATGTTCTATGCTCCCGAAAAGAAGTTACAACTTGCTGATATGGTTACACCTAATCAATTCCTTTAAGCCATCCTCAACTATGCAGTCCCATACCTGCACAGTCTCTAAATCCCTCTCATTCCGGTGCGTATTCAGTTCATTCATGGGACCCTTTGCCTAGAAGCATGCCAGGAGCCGCTCTTTGTACGTGCTTCTCATGCACCGACGTCTACTCCCTGCCCTCATCAATCCCGGGACACCACATGCCCACCAACTTCCGTCTGGTTCGTCCCCGAACCACACCATACTGGGAGAGGTCTCATCTCTGATACCATTTACAACATCCCGGGACTGCCTGCAGGATTGACGAGTGTCTCCACAAACCAACACGAGTCTTTTCAGTGTGCTTTGTCCTCACTCACACACATCATAGGAAACTTCCCAGGAGGTCACCCATATTTGATTGATCAGGTCAAGCACGCTTAACAATGGAGTTCAAGGCTCCTAGAAAAGAAGTTACAACTTGTTGATATGATTACGCCTAATCAATTCCTTTAAGTCATCCTCAACTATGCAGATCTCATACCCGCACGTCTCCGAATCCCTCTCATTAGGTGCGTATTCGGTTCATTCATATGCCAGGGGTCACTCTTTGTACGTGCTTCTCATGCACCGGCGTCTACTCCCCGCCCTCATCAACCCCGGGACACCACATATATCATTTTTGTCCTTGTTAACTCTTCTTGGCTCCCTCTCCAAGGTGAACTATTCAATATATGTGGCTTTGGCTACTAGCTAAGTTAAGTTTGAATACTCCTGACCAATCAGCTTCTGTCTCAGCTAATAATGAATATTTCATATAGCAATGGTGGTATATTTAGCTTCTAGAAAATATACATGACATTTGCTCCTAAACTTACTAAACTTCTACAAGAAATCAGCTACCAGCTCATCTACTTGTTGCTTTAAGTTCATAAGATTAGCTACCGTAATTTTTGGTTATGGCTTATAAAATCAATCATGCAACAATCTTTCTATGTCTGCCCATTTCTGCACAGAGTTTGGTGGCAAAAATGAATGTTAAGTGAAAGCAATCTTTATTAAAGACAAAGGAAATAATTGAAGTTTATGATACTCATTATGATTTGCCTCACCATGCTAGGCAGCAAATCTATCAATTTGTTCCATAGTAAACATATCATCTTTTTCTTGAAAAAGTAGTAAAATCAAGAGTTTTACAACATCTGGTAAGGATATGACTTTGTCCACCCATTTTGGATATGGTTTTTATGTAAATTGGCATGTCAAGTGGGCTCAGTTCTATGTGAAAATGCCTCATTATCATCTCAGTTATCGTGTTGTGGTCAATCAGCTGAGGTACAATAAGTCTCAGCTCAACAATCACTGGTTGATTAAGATTCAGCAACTATACTAGAATTAGACTCGTTTGCCCTTGTGGTATTGGAGGTATCCAGGTTGCCCAATGGTGCATCGATTACTCTAGAGTTGTTGGGTAAACTGACTGACTAGTTGAAAGAGGTGAAACTTAATTCCATGACTGCTCTCCAGCAAAATCTCCAAATGCCCTGTATTTAGCTCCCTTTTTTGGAAAAACTTGTTTGGTCTGGTGAAAGATCAATTGTTCTAGGGTTAGCGAGTAGGCTAACTGATTAGCTGAAAGAGGTGGAACTAGATTCTATGGCCGCTCTCCAACAAAATTTGTTGGTTCCCTATACTAAGTCGCCCCATATATAGCAATAAGATAGGTGGGATACTGTGTGGCACATTGTTAAGTTATTTGTGAGATTGCACTTGTAGCTAATAGGTTAGGCACAATTCAATCATATGGCAAGCCAAGATTACCTAAGGTATTAGGTGATCTCTCGGCTGTATGAGCTTGCGCATATTACAAAGGTGGTTGCACTACTAGTTATGCTATTAGTTCAGCTGAGCTGGGGAGACATTTTTGTACTGGACTTGTTTGTTGAACTGATTGTCCAATATTGAAAGATGATTGACGAATATTTTGTAACTCATTATGGACCATTGGCTTGACAATCTCATCAAGTTGGCGAGACATTTAATATATTATATCGTTAAAGCCCATATCAATATGCTGTTAGATGAAATATGTTGTCACAACCATCAGTTGTCTGAAATCAACAATATCTTCAACATTTGGACTTAATTGACCCATAATGGCTGGAATGATAGGTTGAGAAGATAGTATAGCTGAAGTTGATGTCGTTTTTGGTTGAGAAACCAGAGATTCAACAGGTCTATGACTGCCATTCTTCTTCATAGTTGATTGTGTAAGATCCATTAAACTCATACTTTATAGGAAAATCTTCTTCTAGTCCCACTGGATGTGTCAAAATTATGTTCGCAATTTTATTCTGATTAGTCGAACAGATCAACTACCTAACTAATTAGCTGAATGACTCAACTAACTCACAAAACAGTTGATTATCTTTTATTAAATGATACGCTAAAGAAGTGACTCTATTCCTCAGTTGTATGTTCCTAGGATGACTAAAGAAAACTCATGGTTCGAAGATCAGCTAAAAACTAAGTTTGATAAAGACTAAAAATGAAAATAAATGCATAAAAGTGATTAAAAAAACAATAAAGAAAGTTGTAAATAAAGTGATACAAAAAAGCAATGGTTGAAAGATAAAGGGGTAAATGCAGGCTTGTGTTTGATTAACCGAATGGTTGTTGTGTTGAGTGATGTGGTGTTTACAATTGAACATTACAACATTATTTATATGGCCTAAAACTAATTGTTATCCCTCATTAAACTTTTTGCCACATTTCCTAAGCTTTGTACCCACTTTCTAATGTTGGAGAATTATGACCAACAATCAAAGTGATGGTTACTGGCATATCAGATAAGTTCATTCAATTTAGAGATCAAATGCTTTGTACAAGTTAGTTGGCCAACTGTTCCATTAACTAACCATTTCAACCTAATCTCTATATTAAAGTAAGATGGCTGCCATGTAGTTCTAGTTGACCCATGTGATCTCCCTTAATCATATCTTCAATTTCAGACCTCATTTCAACTTATAAAGTCATAAAATTATTTCACTAGTTGTTCTTATAAATTAGGAGAGTGATTTTTGACTTATTCAATGCTTTATTCACTTATTTTAGCACCAAATTCTTTCTAAATTCTCATTGGCACATGCAACTCACTTTCTCACTAGGCCTAAGCCCATTATTTAGGTGGACCAATAAATTGGAATAGTCATTAGCTGCTTACATAATTTGTCTCATCTATTAGCTAATTGATTTCGAATGTTTAGCTAAACTAAATTTTTTTTTTTGTTAACAGATACACAATAGAAAATAAAAGAAAAGAAATGAAAAGAAAAGAAAAGTAGAGGAGTTATCATTATCTTTTTTTAATATCATCTAATGGAAAAAAATATGTTTCCATTCATTGGTTTTGTTTCATTAAAGAAATAAATGAAAATGTATGTAACTAAATAAAAATGTATATAAATATATTGTAGGGCTCATAAAAATACTTCACTTCCCATCCTTTTCTTTTCTTTTTTTCCATCCATAACAAAGGAATGTAAAATATGTTGGTTCCATAGAAAACACATCGATCCTAATTCTTCCTTCCTAGAAACCAAACAAGAAATAAGTTCAATCCTTCTCTCGTTTTCCTTTCATTTCCACTCAAATTTGGTATATCAAACAAATCTTATCCAATGCTGCTGATTTAATTTTTTTCCTTTTCTTAAATGCTTGCACGTCTCGTAAAAAATAAAAAAGAGGTAAAGTAATGTAACATTAGAATATAATTTTTTTATTTTGTTTAAGTTGCATTAACACTTTTTTATTATAACGTAAAAAAAAAAACCTTTTATTATGCTACAAAAATAATATTAGATATAAGTCTACTGAAAAAAACAGATATTTTATGAACTTATTTTATTTTTATTGCACATAGTTCAGAAGTGATTTTATATACATAAAGTGTTTTAGATTTTTAATTGCGTTGGTTTAGAAAATAAAATCAATTTTACTTGGTAGCAGAATATATATTTTTTTAAGGCCTAAACAAAGCATGTCTTTATTTTTTCAACAAGAGAGAAAGTATGTATTAGAAATTTATACAAAAATTATAAACACAAATTATTTTTTTTTCTCAAAGTATTTCTTACTCAATAAGTAAAAAATAATCTTATTGAGTATAATCAAGTATTTTTACAGTGTAACTTTTTTTAATAGTGTTATTTTTATATATATAAATATCGAGATTAAACCCAAGATTATATACTGAAATAATTCAAATCTCTTCTACTCTGATAAATACATGTTAGTTTATAAATACAAATTATTATAAGAGGGAGGATCAACTTACACCAGTGTAAGTTGATTTTCTCTTACACTTATTTTTGATAAATACATGTCAAATAGTTACCTTTAATAAAATAATACAAATTATGAAAATGAGTGTAAGAGAAAAAAAATTGATCCTCCTCTTATTATAAATTGTTTTTCTTAAATGTGATTCTCATTTATTTTCTTTTTAGAAATTCGATATTGTGTTAGAAAAAACTTTATAAAAAGTTCAAGCATGCAGTGCAAGGAAAACTGATGATGTAACATGGTTTAAATTTTTATATTCTAACCAACTGACTTGTAACTCAATTAGCATATACGTTCAAAATTTTAAGATTCCGGTGCAATGTTGATGATGCTGATAGTTGTTCGACTTTTCACTAAATCACCCTTTTCCTCCCCTATTAAAGTGCTTATTACTAATCAGTTTCCACTGCTGTTTTTTTTTAACTTTTCTAAATCATATTTGTTTCAAAATTATTAGTTATACTTTGAATTTTTAAAGATTACTCCTTGTTATTCTTAGAAGAATTGTGTTGTCAAATAACCCAGTTTATAATACATGAGGATTGTAAAAGCTTAACCGAACCCAATTCGAATTGGCTCCATTTGGGGCTAATCACATTTTCAGAAAAATAATATAACCAATTTGTCTAAAATAGTACGAAAATCATATTTTAAATTAAAAAGAATTAATGAAGGTAAAAAATAAAATTTAATAATTAATTAATTAAGCGCCAACTGAGTTAACTATTAACTTTTATACTTTGCTTATTTTTGTTAAATAAAAAATTTGTTGGCCTTTCTAAAATCTGAACTGAAATTCGGAAATTCCCCCAAAAAGAAACAAAAAACTTGGACAGTCACCCTCCTTCAACAATCCCGATCCGATCTTCAGACTCCTGGTCCTGGTGGTCAGTGACACAGCAAGAGAGATGCACAGAAACAAACGACACTCAATGTTACTATACAATGCCTACTTTATCAGTTTTCCATCAAATTAATTGCGGATCAAAATCAAAGTACCAAGGTGTTTGTTATCTATCTGTTTTGGTTCTGGTCTGGGGAACAAAGCCTCTAAGGTAAATTCATCTCCTATAACATCAAGTAGCAAATCTGAAACTTCTTTGTGAAATACATGCTTTCCATAATCCTAATATTGGAGTTGATTAAACTTGCCGAAACTCCGATCCGTTCTGTAACCATGCACTAGTATAAAAAGGGGTTCCCTATTATATCATTTTTTCTAATGGAATTCCCCAAATCCCCTTCGAAAGATAAGCGATTCGCCAAGCACCAATGGCTGTTAAAAATCGGTGCAGCCATTTTGATCACGATGCTGTTGTTATTGGGTTTTCATTTGGAGTCAGATAGCAGAAGCAAAGTTCGTATTGTACTCAATGCGACGTCGTATTATACTGTGGTTTTGGATTGTGGAAGCACTGGGACACGGGTGAATGTGTATGAGTGGATGGTAGGGGGTGTAACTGTAAGCAAAGGGAACTTGCCAATTTTGCTGCATTCCTATCCTGACAATTCAACCAGGACTTCACTTTGGAAAACTTCCTGTCAATATCACTGCATGCAAACCGAACCCGGGTTAGACAAATTTGTGAATGATTCTTTAGGGGTGAGAGAAGCTTTGGAGCCTTTGATTGTGTGGGCAGAAAATCTGGTACCACGTGAGAGGCATGGTGACACTCCTGTTTTTGTCTTGGCTACTGCTGGGCTGAGAAGGCTGGCGAGGAATGATGCTGAGCTCGTCTTGGGAGATGTAGAGGCTGTTGTCAAAGATCATTCCTTTATGTATAGGAAGAGTTGGATAAGGGTTTTGAGTGGGAGGGAAGAAGCTTATTATGGTTGGGTTGCTTTGAACTACAAGATGGGGAGCTTTGATAATTATCCTGGGTCTCCCACTTTGGGACTTCTTGATTTGGGTGGCTCGTCGTTGCAGATTGTGGTAGAGGTAGATGGCGCCAGGGATGATGTGCACGTGATGAGATCAAAGATCAGTTCACTTGAACATCAGATTGTAGCATACTCATTGCCAGCATTTGGCTTAAATGAAGCATTTGATAGGACTGTTCTTATGCTCAGAAACAATCAAAGCATGGAAAGAACCGGAAGTATCTCTGAACTCAGACATCCTTGTCTGATCTCTACTTTTGAACAAAACTATACCTGCTCTTCTTGCTCTGGATTTGATGCCACTTATCAGAAAAATCATAGCCAATCCCAGAAAACCGAACTTCATTCTGTTCGTCTTATTGGAGAGCCTGATTGGGAGCAATGCAAAGAACTAGCCATTGCTGCTGCTAGGAACTCGAGCAATTCCAAAGTGTCACATCCAACCGTTGGCAAAAATTGCCAAGCTAGTTCATTTTCTGGTATTGGTAAGGGTCCGGCATAATCATTTGTTTGGATTTTACTTCTCTTTTAAATTTATATACACCTAAATTGATGCAGGATGATGACTATTTTTTTTTTGGGCCCTCATAGCCTTCTTTAAGTTTGTAGAACGTATATGTTAATTGAAATTATAACAGTGATTTCAGCACAGCGAGTGTTGGATGTAGTTATCACTGACTTAAGTAAGAAATGTGCAGTTTGATTTATGCCTGGTGGCTATATATAGTTACTTTTATCTTCTCAACCTCTCTCCCCTTCCCCAAAACTCTCCGTAGAAAAATCAAATTAAAAAAGAAAACAATCAACAAGGAAACTTCATCCCATCCCATCTATGAAAATTTGATACTAAAAAATTTACTTCTCAAATGTTGATGATGTGAAACTGTATTACTTTTGATGATTAGCGTATAGTCCTCTTTTTCTTTGTGGTAGGGGTGGCTTTCACACAATCCCACCCCCCGGGCTGCCAAAAGAACACGGGAGAGGTGGGAGGGATTGTTATGGGTTTTGTTTCTATGATGCTGCAAGAAACTTATTCTGTTTCAATATGTACCTTGCAGGCACTGCTATCGTTAATTTAACAGCTGTTGTACATCCAATCAAGCGTTTTCATGCTTTATCTGGCTTCTTTTTTGTCTACAACAAGCTAAATTTGAGCCCAAGAGCCAACTTAACAAAGGTTTGGGAGTCAGGCAAGCAAATATGTTCAAATTTATGGGCCGGCTTGAGCAATATTTCTGACAATCCAAATTATGCTGGACAATTTTGTTTCCGGGTGGCTTATATGGCATCATTGATTGAGTATGGTCTGTGTCTTGGTGATGCAGAAATGGTATTTGGTCCAGGTGATGTTTCCTGGACATTAGGAGCTGCATTGGTTGAAGGGAAATTACTATGGTTAAATACTACAAGCCACAAAGCCCAGACTATCATTTCAACTTTAAAGAATGTCACGGTCATGTCTTCTCCAACTTTTCTCTTTGCTGTACTTCTATTTCTTTTATTGATTGTTTATTGTACTCAAATCAAGCTACCAATGCCAAGCAGGAGGACTTCTGCTCCTGGCTCATCTTTGCCATCCTATGCTCATGCGAGACGCCGATCTATCTAACTAATATTTCAGTGTTCTTGTATCTTTCCTTTGCATAAATTCATTTTGGAAGGACACGATACTGAAGGTTTTAGAAGTCAATGCATATAGTTATTTACTTGGCTCACTCAATTTTTTTTAAAACCATACACCAATAGGAAACTAGCCTTTATCCCAAAAGTTTTGGTGCCAAACTGCCAATTGCGCAAACATTTATGACAAATAGTTGGGGGACTTTCACGTATTCGCTGCTGCATTAATCTGAAGCAAAATATTTGCGTACTTAGAAGTCATCCAAGTCGTATCTTGGGCAATTTCTGAACTTAAGGATTGCTTTAGAAGTTGAAATGTGTCATGTCATGGTATCATTATTTGTCAATGATTTAGTGTGTGTTTGGTATCATTAGTGTTTGTCAATGAATTAATTTAGTTTGCTTTTGTTTTACAATCTAACGACTTTTGAATAAGAAGCAACTGAATTTTTTTTGCCAAAACTTTTCACGCCCAAGAACTTGTGTGTCCAACTACTATCCAAACATGCTCTTAGTGCTTGTACAATCTTAACGTTGAATAAGTAACTTCCCCACTTGTACAAGCTATTGTTTGAACATCAAACATACAAAAAAGAAGGATCTTATGTGTTTGGAAGGCTGTTAGGAAGATTCAATAACGTCGCTAAAATTACTATGAAGTATAGACGTTCAATTCTTTTATCTGATCTTTCCTTTACTCATTCTTCTTCTTTATTTTTCCCTTTGTTTTTATGGGTCTGCTGGTGGATCCTGGGATGGTGGAGGATAGCTTTCGCTGCTTGCTGACAATTTGCAGTGGCATTCCTTTTACTCATTAGACTAGTTAGAGTTAGCTATAAAGCAAAGTTATATCGAAGATAGAAAGACTTTGAAACTTACGTGAAGCCTTGTGATAAGTTGATTGTTGTTAAATATACTTAATTGGTTATAACTATAAATGATGCACGATTTTAGCAATACTGATTCTTGTGATGGGCTGCCTTGCATGCTTGATTGCTTCTTGGCTTGGTGCCGCCGATATCAATTTCCGTAGTTCGTGGATTGCAAATCTCTTCCTTCACGGTTCCAAGGGCGTTGAAAGTAAGCAACAAATAAATTCTTTCTTCCCATGAAAGTGTGTTTGCCTTCAGGGGAATATAAAACAAAGAAAGCAAATCCACAAACAAAGCAGCTTCCCATCTTTTTCCACTCTCCTACTTTGCTTGCCTCAATCAGTTTTAGTTGGGAGAGGAAGAAAGAATGATGTTTGCCATAGATTTCATTATAACGGGTTTGATATTTTCAAGTGAGTTTGATCTCTTATTATACACACAAGTCAATGCATTACATGTTTCAGAATACTTACATAATATAAACAGATCAACAGAGAGTAATGAACTCCTTGCACAAGTAGCAAAGCATTCTGCTATCCTCCTTCAATATGCTGCAACACCGACGGACTTACAGCCCAAGTCAGGGGCATCAATGTCCACCCAAACCTCGTTTTTGCGCTTAAAAATCCGGAAGGGAGTATTGTATTGTGCAATTGAGTAAGCACGTTGACTTTGGGATGAAGCTGAATCAGCCCATGGAGACCTGCTCAGGCTTATGGCAAGCTTTTCAGCCTCTTTTACAATCCTGTCATCCTTGGCAAATCCAGAGAACTTTCTAACTGCAATGCAGTGGCTGCTGAATTCATAGGGCTTGATATTGAGTTCTGGAAGTGGGAGTGGTGGGCTGGCTTGGAACTTGACGGGCAAGTACAAACTGACATAATAGGCTTGGGATTGAAGGGGACCAGCCCCAGGGACCATGCTTGTCAACACAGGAGCAGTCATTGCTATTCGAGATAAATTCAGGTTGGCACCTTGTGTGTACTGGAACAACCTGCAGGTTGAGAGAGGCAACCACTATAACGCTCCACTTGGATCTAAAGAATAAAATTCATACTAGAGTTCTATCTAACAGCATACTGTACTGTTTAAGTGTTATAATTTTAGTAAAATAGCTGTAGTACATAAGAATTTCTCCAATCTCGGAGAGGCATATTTGTAGCCTAGCATATTGAATAGTTCATATTGGTACCTTGTTAACTCTTTTAAAGAACTAAAAAAGGAGTACAAAAATAATACTCTAATATTGAACCTGTGGAAGCCATTCCAGGTGGCTTTCTCGAAGGAAATGTCAAGAGCAAGAGCGGACATCCAGACAGAGTCTCGATAGAGTCTGATCTCGAAATCTGACTCTTTGTGCACAACTGTGTACTGCGGGGATTCGATCGCACCGCAAACCATTACCAAACACACCACCACGTTCACCGCCGCGCTCACCACCCTTGCCTTCTTCATCCCCTTTTCTTTCCTTTCCCCCGATTCCACTACCAGCCCCACTGTTATCCTGCGTTCGTCTCAATAATTAAGATCACAGCTTTGTCGTTTATTGAAGGCGAGCGACGTTGCCGTTTCGATACAAAACGGTATTCGACGACGTTAAGCCCCAGATACCCATTATATTTTATTATATTGTATTTTAATTGCTATTTCGGTAATGTTATTTGCAATACGCACAAAAATTATATGTTTCTGAGTTTTACGTTATTTGTCTTATATATATATATATATATATATATATATTTTATATATATATATATATGTCATTGCACTTTTTATATCTTAAATTTATCTTATATTTTGTTTCGTCTTAATTTTTTTAAAAAAAATACACTAAATCTCTCTTAATTACTATTTTTGTTAAATTGCTAATATGAAAACAGTAAACTTATGTGCATAATCAACTCTAGACAAATTTGATGTTTTTAAACAGATTTAAGACAAATTAAATAAAATGTAATTATAGGATGAAACAAAATGTAATGTATAGTTAAAAAGAGGAAAAGTGAAAATTTGATTTTAATAAACCTTATTAATAATTTTAAGAAAAAAAGTATATGCGGTATTCTTAAACTTTAACTTTTTTTTTTGTAAATTCACCAATACGAATTTTAATTTTTTTAAATAGTTTTTAAATTTTAATTAATGTTATAATAGATCTTTTTGTTTAATTTGAATATATTAATTCATTAACGATAATATTATGTAATAATATTTTATTTATTTTGTAAGTAATAAAATATATTTAAAATTAAATTTTAAAAAATAAATTAATAAATTGTTTTAATTAATGTTAATATAAATAAAATAATATCATACAAGTATTATCATTAATAAATAACTAATTCAAATTAAACATAAACATTTATTGAGACATTAATTAAAATTTAAAAACTAATTAAGAATATTTTAAATTTTATAGTGATAATTTATAGAAAAAGTTCAAAGTTTAATGAGTTTCTATATTTTTTTTCATACTTTTATCTATTTTAAACTTCCATATTAAGTTTGTTCCCTTCTAAAACATTGTGAATTACGAACTTTGATTTAGTTTGGTTTAGTTGTAATACTTTGGGGTCATTGTTACTATATACCCTATTATGTTAAGGTGTATAATACACTCTCTAATTTACCTACAGTAATAGGATTTTTTTTTTTGGGTAGGTTTCTTTTTTTTTTGGGTAGGTTTTTTTTTTTGTTTTATGTTTTTTTACACATTACCACTACTACTTATTGTTTGTCGGTAACTGTCCACCACCCACCGACCACCATCCGCCAATCACTACATTTTTTTTCAGGTTATATTGTTCATTTTTTAAGTTGTATAATTGTGTAAATAATATTAATTAAAATAATATTAATTTTTATATTTTTTTATAAATAATTGTACATATTAAAAATTCTATTAATTTTAATTAATAATATTTACACACAATAAAATTTAAAAGTTTTTAATATGTATAATTATTTATAAAAAAATATAAAAATTATATAATTTTAATTGATATTATTTTAATTAATATTATTTACATAATTATATAATTTTTAATAAATTGAACAGTTTAACTAAAAAAAGCGGTAGCTGGCCGAAGATGAACAGTGCCGCGGGTGTGAACAGTGTTACTGGCAATAAACAGTGCCATCGGAGATGAACAGTAGTCGGTCAGAGATGAACAGTATCACCGCGATGAACATTGCGCGTGATGAATAGTACCACATGCAATCACTGAATAGTATTTCAGGCCGGTGATAAACAGTGACACAACACCAACGATAAACAATGTAACAGGTTGCAAGTCTTTGATCATAACTATTAAATGTGTTTTTTAACACAATCAATAGTTATGATGGCTTAAGTGTATATATTAGAAATGGCTTACTTTGGAACCAAGTAAGTTTAGTTTGGTTAAAACCAAATGAAGCTGGTTCATGTGGCAGTGCAAGCATGGCACCTTTAGTAAAGCAGGAAACGATATAGCTCCATTCACAACCAAATATATTCCTTCCGAGAGAAACAGAATATTATAATTATAGAAGTCATGCAAACCGTACGTAGGATCTTTACCGGAAGGCATGGGAATACGATTTTTGGGATCGGAGTTAGATCCCTGTCCATGTCTAATGCCGCTTCTCTCAGAATTCACGTTATCACTCTTTTGGACTCCCTTTCTATAAAACCTCGTAATTCCAACCCTCCGTCCCTCTCACTTCAATCCTTTTTTACAAAATTATATATATTTATTATTTATTCTTTTATTTCAGACGTTTGCTTTGCTGTACTTATGAATATTTTGAGGAGAAGCATGTCATGATGACAAAACGTGCTAGTCAATCAATCTTTGATGAAATCAAAATGACATATGAGCTTAAGATCATAGGTTTTCCTCCTTAGTTTGGTAGGACTAAGATAGACGTGGAACTGAAAATGCAGAGGGATGGAAATGTTTTTTTTAATTATTATTATTATTATTATTTGGTGCTAAAGAGCGGAAATATAAGGCCATAAGCATAATTGATGACAAACCAGGAACTCCTGATATTATTGAAGAACTGAAAGCACTTAGTGGATGAGAAATTTTTGTTTAAACTTAAAATATTCAGTTGAATGTATTAAATTAATTAAAATTTAATATTTTTATATATTTTTATATATACATAATTAATTTTATAAAAATTTATAAAAATACTAAATCTTAGATTAACTTGATGCATCTAAGTGTGATACTCTAAGTTTATATAAGAATTTTTTTTCGATGTAGATATTTTTGTACCAGAAAATTATACAAAGACCTAGTACTTTCTTCTCTCACGGCCATGGGTTACAATCATGCAGTTATTTCTCATGATAAATTATTTTTGGAAATCTTATGAACCTGAAGATAGGTAGATTGTTTGAAATTAAACTAAATACTTATTTTTACTTATATACTGGGTTTCTTCAAGCAGGTATATGAAGCGTCTAGTTGGAGAGTTGAGCCCTTCAGCAGGTTTGAATTTCAGTGATGGATACCAAGCAACAGCTGTAGGCAAAGCTGTAGCTACTGGTGGAACATTCCTCACGTACGGCAAGAAATTACCTCAGTATGTGTCTTTGAAGAAGCTGATTGTAAACCAGTTGAGTGGACTGCTTTGCTCAAAGAAAAGAACCTCAAACTGAAAGCACTGGGCATGTAGGGAAAGCATTTAAGATTTGTTTTCCTAATAAGCAGTGGATATTGTCAAGATTTCCTCCCTTGGTTTGCTTTTATTCTCATTGGAAGTTCCTTTATTTGTAGTTTTCGTTATAAGGGATTGTTCTTTGTCGTTTCTTACTAAACTCGTTTTTTGGAAACCAAGTACTATCTTTGCAGAGAATGCTTGCAAGGAGAGAATGTCATCCTGGTTATAGGCGCCCTTGCCTTCTTGCCTCTGTAAACGAACGATCTGTAATTTGAATTGAGAAACAATCATTTTTCATTTGACATTTTTTTTTCTTTTCTTTTATTTATTTCTTTGCTTTTGCACTGATTTCACTTGTCCATATCAATCAATAGTTGATAATCATTCAAAAATGATTGGTGCCTTTTTCTTCCTTTCTCTTTTTGGTTCCTCAATCAATTAAAAAATTCACCTACATTTATTTCGGAAATAAGTTGTTTACCATTGCTTGAAATTCAACACGACTATAAACTACAACAGCAATTTTTAGTGGAACATGTTGAGCATTGTCATAAACCAGATTCAATCATTGTGTCAAGTGTCAACTTAATACAGAGGAAATGTAATTTCATGAACTACATATTGAACATTGTCGTCTACTCATTAACAATAGATATTGCCCAATATTCAAAAGCACCGGAATGATAAAAGAACTATTATCATATGCATTTTAAACCAATAAGCAATATATTCTTTTTTTGGAGCAAGCAACAACACAATTTTGCACCACTTGTACAATAGATTTTGGTAAGAATATAAGATCAAATGCCGGAAATGAAGCAATAAACTGAAAATGTCATTCTTGCTTCTCGGATGGCAGAAACAAGACCTGTTTTCTGGGAAGATGAACTTGTCTCTTCAGTGTTGCCTCTAGATGGTATTTTTCTTAACAGGAGCAGGGCACAATATAAACCCACTAACATAATTCTCCAATCTCCAGCATAGTTCCTCTCAGATTCCAACATATCATGCATAAGAAGAAACAAGGTAATGGGATGCCTATACCAGCATGGTTCTTCTAAAATTCCTCTCAGAATTCTCATTAGCCCTTAAAAGTAAAGAAACTATCTTTCTACTAAATAAATGGTGTGTGGTGGTGTCGTCAGATCCACATATTGGTCTTAGAAAATCCAAGACAAATGCTATATAAGAGTAGGTTTGTAAAGTTTGCTGCAATTTTTCATATCGTCCAAAAACAATCCTTTATTAAAAAGCCCTTTTCAATCTCTGAAGTTGTATGGCAAAGTTTCCTCTGTAAAATATTCCTTCCTGACCGTCTCTGCAGAGCAAAATCTTACCTGTGAAAGAAAAACAGGGGGGCCGGAGGGAGGAATTAGAAGAAAATGAAGATGGGGCAGCACAAAGACTTAATATCTAATGCCAAACAGTGCTGAAATTAGTCATTATGATTTTTGTTCCACTTCAAAATGTTAGCCATCAATCCTACGTCCAGTATCACATAAGTAAAATGTATAACAGTGTGCTAATTGAGTTAATCACAATGTAAAGTCAGACATATGGCAGCATCCCAAAGAAAAAAGGGAACTCATGGATGGGATCATTGTCCCTGGCCCACTTAATAATAATGGCACGGGACCACCTGAGCCTAATAGGGAGGCTCTAAGACTTGAACCCTTAACCTCAGACTCAGAAGCTGAAAGGCATGGTCAGCTACCACCACTAGGGCTACCCTCTCAGGTGGCAATAACCTTCTACTTCTGCGATGTGATAAAGCCCCTAGTCTCAATTAAGTTTTGACTTGAATACAAACTATTAGAAACTTAAACCACAAAGAGACCTTAACAACCCCAATATATTGAGCACACTTGCCATACTAAAAAAGGTGAGAGACAAAAAATAAAAAGAAACAGAGAGGAATTGCGTACAATTCAGGGAAGAAAGATAAGAAATGAACCAGGCATATATAAGCTAACATTCATTACTAAGGGAAAAATATCTACTTTTTCTTATATTATAAAATGCAAATTTAATATGGATAACTCTTACCAGAGAAGCATATGATTTTAACAAGGGCTTGACTAGCTGCCAAATTGGCTTAAACACAAAAGGAGCATCCACAAATAGTACTTGAGCCAATCGCTTGGGATAGTAATAATAGAATACATCAAACTGGCAAAAGTAAAGAAACATATTAGTTTTTGTAATGCTCTTTGTACAATTTCTTTCTAGTGAGGCACTATAGTTCACAAACACACATTAGGTGATGGCTATACAGACTGCTCAACTAAAAGATACTTGGCAGCTAGTAGAAAAACATTACCAAGAATGTCAAGAATTTAAGATCAGCATTTTCTGTACCAAAATCTCTGAGATCAATTATTCCAAGAATTTGTTCTTTCCCAGTTGGAATCTTACTTAATGCCTTCTCAACTAAGAAAACACACAGCCTCTCATCGTCTGCAGGGTCCTGTGCCTGTGACACAATTATTTATCCTTATTGTCACAAACAGTTTTCCAAAAGTTATGAGGAGCTAGTCACAAATGGACAAGGTAGAACAAAGGGAGAGTAGAAAGAATGGAAGCATGGTAGGCAAGTTCTTAACAAATCAGAGTTCCAAAGAGAAATCATAAATTATAAAAAATTACCTTAAGAAAATTGAAAAATAAGTCTATGATCTATCCTGTACTTCAAAGCAATTTTCAGTTGCATGCAAGTAACCATACTTATATTTTCTCTGATTATTTCAGAGAACATAAAAAAAAAAAGGAATATAAAACATATTAAAGTTTTAAGACTATAACCTTATTTTGATCCCTGAAATTTGCTTCTATTCTCACTTTAGTCCCTAATATTTTATTTTTCTCAGTTTAGTCTCTAACATTCATGAACTCACTTTAATTTTTAGTCCCTCTGTCCATATACCCGTTATCTAATAAACAAAAATGCTAATGTGTCATTATTAGAGATGATGTGGCATCATTGACAGTATGATAGAAGATGACTAGATGATGAATAAATCTAAAACGATGTTGTTTCATTCTTTACTTGCCATTTAAAATGCTGGATGAGTTTTTCTTTTTTCCTCAAATGGCAAGAGAACAATAAAAAGTCATAATTTTAAATGTATTCATTCAATCATCTTCTGTCGAAGTGCCACGTTGACAAATAACAGTGTCATACCATTTCTAACTGTGACACATCAAAATCTCAATTTCTTAGATAATGGATATATAGACAGAGGGACTAATTAAAGTGAATTCATATATGTCAGAAACTAAAGTGAGAGAAATGAAATGTTAGGGACAAAAGTGAGAACAAAAGCAAATGTCAAAACCAAAATAGGGTTTTAGTCAAATATTAATTACTACAACTTCTAGGCTTACTTCAGGAAAATGCTTTGATGCGACCACCACAAGCACAGGTCTGTTATTGATATCTAGAAAGTCATGTACAAATGCTTTTCCAGTTTGAGCAACATCTTTAACAGTTTCTTCAGTCAATTCAGACACCTCAAAATCTTGACGCCATTTCTTATAGAGTAGAAGGAAAATTGACAAGCATGAAAAGCATGGAGGGTCTGGTTGGTTGAGTAGCTGGAAAGTGGAAAGGTGGGAATTTTGGAATGAAAATCGATGTACACTTGCTTGGTATAACAGAAATCAGAGAAAGTAGAAAATAAAATGTGCTCAATTTTCACTTATTTTCCACATTCCCACTCTCCACCTCCTCAACCAAGCAGACTCTAAATTAGTAAACAATGGTTGTGTGCATAATTTCATAATAATCAATTAATTATGAGAAGGATACAATAGCTTTAGTCAACTTGGAAACAGCTTCTTCAACAGAAAACTTGCGATCTTTCAGAAACCATAATATCAAATCTTCGTCATCCCTTCCGTTTCTTCCTACAGGGAGGCTATGGTGTTCATTTTCAAGCTTCTCCTTCACTGCCAGAACTAACTGCAAAATTTTTAAGATGACAAAAAAATCACTAGTTTGAACAAGAGCTTGGTCAGAGAGAAATTCAGTAATCATATTACAATCACCTAATTTAAGTACCATTCAATTCTAATCTTGATTTAACCTTTTGGGGTAGGGTAAATAAAATTTTTTTTTAAAAAAAGGAGAAAAACGTGATCTTCAGTATGAAACTTGAGTTGTTCTTATAGGTTTGTAACCCCTAAAATAAAAATTTAAGTTTCTGAATTTAATGAACCATTTAACTGTGATTGTGCACTTAAAAAATTTTCTTAGAAATCAGGGGCTTCATTTTGTACTTGCTTGCAGTAAAATTGGATAACATCATAGAATTATTGCAAGATGAAAACTGGCATTGTTGCAATATGATGTAGGACCAATCCTAAAATAAAGAAGATCCCTAATTAAAATCTCAATATAAAATAACAGAAAATTCATAATAATAAAAATCAATATTATTCTAATATCATCTGCATCGCAATAAGTAAGGGAACCCAACCCAAGTATGAACGGAAGCTTAGTTTGGTGAGGTAGCAAACATGGCGGTTGTAAATAGATAGTAAAAAATACCTTGCGGGACTCATTGGGTTCAACTTCCACTTGAAGGTTACAGCTTCGAACCGTAAAACTGGAGAATCGAGGACCGTTTCTACCGAAAAGCTTTGAGTTTGAAACAACAACAGGGAGAGGAAGAGGAAGAATGGTGGCTGGGAACACACGCAGCAGCGCCATTCAATATCTCCTCTGCGTTGCTTCCTATCCTACTCTATTATGCGTTTCTCTTCTGCTGTTATATCAATTTTTCACCTTTTCGTGTTAATAATTGTACTTTATTTTGAAATAAAAAATATATATCTTCACACTTTTTGTTTACTAGATCACGTAAAATAAATGTACGTGGTTGATTAGCAAAATAAAATAATAATACCTGTTTCTCACCAAAAATAATAACAATATCTTCGTTTTACTATCGTGTATTTATTTGAATAATTTTAAAATGATGAGGGATCGGTTTATATCAGTGTAAGTTTTTTTTGACTTATATTCATTTTTAATCGTTAAATTACTTTATCGTGAGATGATTTCATTTGAAAGTAATTAGAATGAGATCAAAAAAATTTTTAAGTATGTTGATCTCTCTCTTTAAAATTTATATATATAAGATTAACCAAATTAAAAAAAACTTTCATTTTCAATCATGGATTCACTTTCATCTAATAGTTGAGATTATTTCATTAAAAGTAACATTAGATGAAAGTGAATCTAATAGTTAAAAAAAAGTGTAGTTTAACCTACAAGTTGATTCTTCCTCTATATAAATAATGTTATTAAAAAAATTCATTTAAATGTTTAATTATATTTTGAAAAATTAATTTATTATCTATTGATTATAGATATTATGAAAAACTAAAATAAATAAATAAATAATAATAATAATACCTGTTTATAGTTTCTAATGATAATTATTTACTAATAAAATAAAAAAAAAGCAAACTTATCACTTTCAATAATTATATTTATAAAAGAGAAAGTAAAAAATATATTTTATCATAAAAAATATTAAAAAATTATTTATTTAATTTATGAGCTGACTCAATAAATATATTAAAAACAATGAAAATTTATTTAGCTCAAAAAAAAAAATAAAAAAAATTAAATATATATTTCATAACTTTCACAAAATCACAACACAACATATAAAATTTGAAACTAATTTTTAAAATTCAAAAGTCTTAAAGTGTTACTCTCATTATCACTCAATATATACATATTCGGCCAATGAGAGTTAGTTTATCTGTTCAATCTAGCACTTATAATAATTGTATGACTTGAGTTTTTATGTTGATAGGTGATTTGTGATTTCATTTAAAATTCTTATTGAAGTTTGGAGTTTACTCTAATTTTAAAAGAAAAATATTAACAACACATTTTTTAGATATTTTTTAATATTTATTTTATTATTAGTCTAAAAATAAATGTTATTAATATCTCTCTTTTAATAATTTTTTAAAATATTTAAAATAAACTAATAATAAAGTAAATATTAAAAAAATATCTAAAAGAATATGTTAATAGTATATTTCATTTTAAAATAAGAAAAATTATCCTTCACCCTAAATTTTAAAAGTACAGGAAAAAATTGAAATTTTTATATATATATTCAATGTACGGAGATGAAAATTTGTGTCCATTCTCTAACCAATAATCGAAGTCCAAAAGTTTCTGAAAGAGTAAGTATATTATAATATAAATAACAAAAAACTGCAGTTTTACCATTTAAATTGCATCATACATACACCATCTATAAGAAGAGTTAAGTAAAAGACACATTCAAGTAATAAACAGGCTTTAAGGAATGTAATGGTATCTGCGATACTGCTCCTATTTGAGATACAACGAACATTAGAAAAATGAGTTTGGTTATAAGCCTAGTGATTCAAAATGTGGGTTGGTCCAGTCCTAACTCTATTCAACCATCCGTCAGTAGGCTAGGGCAAGCTCAACCCACCCGGGTCCCGACCACACATGCAAGGTCCAATGAATTGGCTTATGTGATTGGACTCATTTTAATAGCTCTAATCCTGACTTTGGGGGTGTTTGGTTAAGCTGAACCAACAGTTTTTTTTAAAAAAAAGTTGTTGTAATAATATTCAATCATGTTTAGTAAAATTAATTTTAATTTTTACACAAAATTTAATATATTTTAACAATTTTTTTTCATAATGCTAAAATTTTAACTTATGATTTTAGATTATAGATCATTCCTTACACTTTGAGATGTAAATACTATTTTTGCTCAATCAAATAATTTTTTAATCAATCAAATAATTTTTTAAATCATTCTATACCTATTTTAGTAATTTAAGTTGATTTTTTTATATTCTCTAAGTTCATGATATCCAAACATAATTGATTATTAAAATAATTAAAGTTTGATTATTAAAATAGTTGCAATTATTAAAATAATTAAATTTTTACCGTTATTCCAAAGACACACTTTGTCTGCTAGTTGCTTTTTCCTTTGTGCTAGGTTGGGTGACCTTCCACCCCGATGTCTACCAAACCTATGAATTATTGAAGTTATAGGGAATCACATGGGCCGTCATGTTAGGCTTTAATGATGCCGAAAGAGAACTTTTAAGACTGTACGAGGATAAGGGGAGAGTCATAGGCCAGAGTGAAAAAAGGAGGGCTATATAGAAACCGTTTAAAATGCTCTTAATAAGATTTTGAGTATTGATATTCTCTTGAAAATTACTTGTGTTTTTAGGTAAAATTTCGTTTGACTTGTTAAGTTTTATTTTTAAAAAAAGACAAAAATTCAATTTCAAATCTGATTTCTTCCATCCAAACAGAGATGAGTGGAGGTCTGAAGAATAGAGTGAACTAGTCGAGGAGGTCGAAGTGAGGGTGCTATTGGGAGAAGGGAGGGCGACCAGAGGGCGCGACTGTTAGTATGGATTGGAAGTCAGACTCATGGTGGTGCGGTGAAGAAGTGAAGGGTCACGTGGACCCAAGTCCAGCCAAGGCAAACAAATTGGCAAATCACCTTTTTCAACTTTCGGTGGCTAAAGTCAATGAAGGCAATTGTTTGTCAAACAATTGCAGAACAATTTCGGTGGATGGTGGAAATTGGAAGACAAATGCCTTAATTGAAGGATGTTGGAAATCTCTATAAATAGAGATTGAATTCTTCCATCCAAGACACACCAAGGAGAGTCTCACAAGAGAAAGAGAGAGAGAAGAGAGCGAGAGTATTATCAAGGATTGATACAATATTCTTGGGTGACAAGGTGATTTTTCCTTACTCACATTGGTTTTCCACGCTAAAAATTTCGTGACGCTTTCGCGGGTATTTTTGACACAGAGGAGGAAAATTGAGTCAAGAAGAAAGGCGGTCTTGGTTGGGTGACAAGGTGTTGGTTCATTCGTGATGGGTACGACACTGGGTCGAGTTTGGTGGGTGAATCCGTGAGAGTTCGAGGTCGCGGTGGTTCCAGGCGAGGTTCGGGTAGTTGAAGTCCATGGAAAGCTATGGTGGTGGTGAGAGAAGGTTCATTCTAATTGAAATATTTGTTAAGGAAAACGTTGGAACTGTAGAAGGTTATGATTGGTACTGCCAAACTGAATTCTTGCATTTTTTGTCTGCAGGTATTTCATTGGTAAGGTATTGTTTCACTTGATTGGTGATTATGGAGGTTTAACGAGAGAGGATGAGAAGAAAAAAGAAAACTGGAAAGGGAAAGGAAAAAGAAAGAAATGAGAGAGAAAGATAAGAAAAAAAAAAAAGAATTGAATAATTTACCTATTAAAAAAGTTGCAAGTAAAATATAATAGTCATTGATCTAAAATTAACTAATTTTTCTACACAATCAACAGTAGAAAAACATGGAGCATGAATGTTACAAATTCTATTAGAAGTATTTAAAACGTTTCCGGAATATATGTACCAAAATTGATATAAAGTGAAGTCAATTAAATTTAAATACAATTATTATATCACAATATATGTGGACTTTATGCTATGTGAATGTCACTATTCGCTATTTAATAAGGGTGTTGGTTGATTTTATTTTTTTTAAATGATTATTGTATGTCATTTCATTTTTTAATTTATCACGAATATCGTATTGCAACACCACTATGTCAAATACTGTTTTGACTGCTTTTTTTGTTCTTTTTTTTTTTGAAAAAAAAGGTAAAACAATAGTCCTTTTATGCCACGTAATTCGTAAAATGATTCGTGGGTTACATTTTACAGGAAATAGCAGTGCTCATAAAGGTAAATATATTAGCTAAAGCGTCTAATTATATTTTGAAAAATTATTCTCTCATTTATCATATAAAAGATATTTTAAATACCAAAACAAAAAAATGTTTTTGTACAAGATTTGCGTACCTAAGTTTTCATATAAGATTAGATCAATCACTTGCAAGTATTGAAATGATGTATAAAAATAATTAAAAAAATTGCAGGAAAAAAATCAACTAAAATTTCCTTATTCTTATGCTAAAACATTTGTCAATTCTCGTACGTGAATCCTCATTCTTGATGGACCACAACGCAAATTTCAAGACCAGACACTGCTAAAACGATTTTCACATTTACGGTTTCTATCTCTTTGAAGTCCACATAGATGAATCTATCTACTTGCACATTATTTGTATTGACACCGTTTACATTTATTAATTTTGTTTTAAAGAATGAATTTAATAAATAAACTTTTTTAAAAAAAATTGGAGGAAGTAAGCTCAATCTTTCCATTCCCTTGCCAAAGTTATGTTGTGTCTGGGTAAGGCAATAAATTAATGTGATTTTGCAATTGCAACAATAATTAGTCCGCAAGGATCAGAAGTGCTATAAAACATCGTGAAATTATTGTGAAGAAAGAATATATTCTGATTTGGACAATAGCCAAATGGTGAAAGTATTTATGCACCCGGCTTTTCAATATCAAAGAAATAAAGAAAGAAAAAGGTATTTATGAATTCAGAATTTGGATTCGGCTGAGCATTTATGCATTTCCTTTAAACCAGAATAACAGGTGAAATCGTCTGGAAATTATCAGCTGAAAGAAGTCCTGAAATTGTTTCGGAGATGCACTTAAATATAATAAATTTAAGAGCTTAGGTGAAGTCCACATGATGATTCTTTTTTTTTCTTTCCTTTTGATTCATTGAAATCCAAATATATGTTTGGCAATTACCACATGTGCATGTTAAGATGGCTATGGGACTCTGGTTCACATAGGCTCTAAGAACAGGCTAGCTTTAGGATACAAGCCAGCATCTTTGAGGGTCATTCTCATTTGGTCAACACCAAAAGCTCTTCTTGGGAAGTTTGATATCAATCTGTAGTTCCCAATCCCTGGCAAACCTAATGAATCAATGTATGAGAAAATGGACTGAATTTTGTCTGTGCTCAGAAAAGTGTGCTCTCTTCTTTCACCATTTGGAAACCTTATCAGTATCTGCAACAGAAAATTTGACAAACATACTTAAGTTTAACACTAGCTATAAGTATCTGCAACAAAGTTTAACACTAACTTTGTGTTGTGTAGGACTGAAGTATATGTACATGTGTGACCTGAGACTCGCTTCCACTCCTTGCAACTCCCTTGTCTTGTTTTTCACTAGTAGACTCATTCACTTTATTATTCTGTTTACTGACATTTACAGAATTGTTCCTCGGTTTCCCATAATTTCCAGTGTTCTGAGTTTCCACTGGCTTCTGAACTCTCTCTCTTGAAGGTAAATTGTTGAGCTTTTCTTTTTCCTATATTTAGGAAAGAATGTTGGTTAACTAATTCGTTCTTAGCAAAAGAAAAACTAAAAGTGAGTTCATTTAGAATGAGCTTAAATTAGCAGTTAAAATGTGGAGAGTGGAAAGTGGAAAGTGGAGAGGTACACACCTTGTCTATTTGCAAAGCTGCAAGATATGCAGCGTCTTGTTCTTCTCTAAGCCTACGGTCTGCTCGGATCTTTTCTTCCTGCTTAGCTTTAGCACTTCCAAAAGCCAGCCCTTGCTCTTCCAATGTTCTTTGTAGAATCTCCACTAGCTCAGCTGGTGAAAGTGGCCCCTCTAGCTGAACAAGGTAATGTAAAGCCAAGAAAAAATAACATATATAAATATAAATACAAATAAAAGCGAAATAAATAAGAAGAAAAGAAAAATAAAAATGAGTATACCATAGTCCACTTCAAAAATTGTGACTAATGATACACTCATGGATCAGGTTAATGTTGCCGTGCTTAGCATAACTTAATCATGTTGTTCTACATAGCTAATCAATATAGCAACATAAACAATATTTGGGGCTAACTTCAGCCATTTTTTAAATATTATTGCTACTATATTTGAGGCATTAAGCATAATCCATAATAAAACAAAAGGCATAAAGAATTCTAACCAACCTGTTGCAGCAAGGCTATGCTATCACCAGGAGCGGGGGCTATGACAGCACAACAGGGAAAGCTAGCAGGGCGTAGCGTTGCAACCATTTGGAGACCCTCTCCTCTATCTGCAAGTGCTCCCCAGCAAACAAAATTCACGTCAAGAAACTGGGTTACTAGCTCAGAACACAGGGTTTCCTTGCAGAACACGTTTGAAAAAGGGTGGTCTGGTGAGTGGAGGTACATGAACATGAACTTCTGATCTTGCTCTGCTAACTTCATGACTTCCATGAAAAGGCAAGCATAAAAGAAAGGGTGCTTGGTGCCATATTGATGCTCAAAACTGTCTAGAAAAGCCCACTCCTCTGGAACTACTAGTGGATCCTGTGGCTGTGGAGGACCTTGAGGCTGCAGTGGAAAATTTGTATGTTGATTTCTTCTTCTTCTTCCTATTCCCACAAAGCTTATACCATCCCCCACTGCCCTTGAAATACCCCCCATTATGCTTCGAGGAATGCTTGCCATCCGGCGAACGATCCTGTGATCCCTCACTGGCACTGCTGATGACATTTGTTCTGTTTATTGTTCTTGCAGCAGCTATTTGCTTTCAGGAATTCTAACGTAACATAATGATGTTGTGAATTTGTAGGGTCCAAAAGAGATGTATGATTATCAAATTATTCAAGGGAATTGATCATCTTTGTTGTCTTGTTCTATAGAAGAGATACGAGAGGATTGTCGAAGAATGTTTACATGCCACTTCTTTTTTCTTTCTCAGACAAAGTATAAAGAAGATTCTTTACTTAAGGCCAAATTTGCCGTTCATTTTTGAAGTTATAAATCAAATAAGTGCACTTTCTGTGTAAGACTGTTAGGGTGTAATCATGTAGATGGGGAATATGGTGAATATAGCATCAAACTTATTCTTCTCCTACGTTTCCTTTTCATTATCCCAAAGTAAAGTAGAGGAACGTATTTATATGCCTTATGAAAACTGAACTTTATTCGGGTAATGTTGATTCCCAATTTGGACTGACAAAGCCCAATCCTTTGACTGAATTTCATATAAAATCTGTAATTCTCGCATTTATGCATAGCAGCTCGAAAGAAGGATAAAAAGAGTATGTAACACATTCATTGCCTGAAAATGTCATACGGCTCAAGCATGTTACAAAAAAATGTTACTCTTCCAAAAATAGCGTCTGCAATTAGTAGTGACGAATCAGATAATCGAGGCTAGAATGTCAAAAGGGAAACTAAAATACAATTTGCGGTGCATATGCTATTTAACCGATGACGGGCTTTTTTTTGGGTAGACATAGGACTCATAGCCCGGACTAGAAAGCAACAAGATGAGGTATGCTAACCCCTATCAAAATCATCCACAAGCGGCCTGGCATAACCATTTGGAGGCCTAACAAAAGCC